>CM066990.1:58926352-60269686 GCA_033977485.1 Hydrangea macrophylla
TCCTCGGTATTGTTGTAGTGGGTCAGAGCTATAGGTCACAGATTTATTTGGGTTTCGGGTTATGTGTACTTATGTGTTATACATGTGTTGCTTACATGTTATTTAATTGTTTTCAATCAATTAATTACATAACTTTCTGAGCCTATCATTACATGTTAATTTGTTGAAATCGTTTGTTGTATTATGAATTGCATAATAGTGCATGAATACATAATGTTGGTATGACAGGTTGTAGTGAAGAGTTGGAGGATGATCAACAGTGGAGCTCCTGTCCAGTTGACTTATATTGTATTTAGTGGGTGTAGACACCCCATTTTATCGACTATCAGATTTAGAAAACCCATAGCTTGGTGGTTCACAATGATTTAAAAAGACTCAAAAAGGACTCCAAGAAGTTATATCTCTCAAAATGCTCAGAATGACCAAAACACCCCTGAAAGCCCAAACAATCCCAGATCTGGACCGAAAGTTCTGGAAACATGCTACTTCATAAAAAAATGTACTAAAAATGAGTTTTGAAGTAAAATCAGATGAACTCGTCAGCTCCCAGAGACCCCCGGAAGTCCCGAAAGTTCCGGAAAAGTCCCCGTTGATAGGTTTGACCCAAGTTTGCCCAAGTTTGCCCAGGGTTTAACCAAAATCGTCCAAATTCAACAAAAAGTTTTGAGATCATTCTAGATTGTGTGAAAAGTACTAAAATGAGTTTTAAAAGAAAATCAGACGAAAACATCAGCTCCTGGGAGCTCCCAGAGGTTCCCAGAACTTTCTGGAGATCCCAGGTTTCACCGATTTGACCTAAAAGTTGACTTTGAAACCGGAATGCCATATCATTTTTTAAATATTTTTCATGGATACTAGATGTCAATAACTTTCCAAAGGTATATCACACATAATTTCCAACGGTATACCTCACTTCTTTTTTTATTTTTCTTTGCTTACTTACTATTCCATCATCATCTAGATGATGGCTTGAAGTTTGAGGTGAGTGAATCCGTATAGATAGTAGCTCTTGACCTCAAAAACATGTTTGATAGATGACGATTTCAACTTCAATACATTCCTATGTATTCTTGGAGTTGTCTTCAAAATGAAAACAATGCTCTCCAACAATCTTGGGGGTTCTTGATATAAGTTCAATATTGACATTTCAAGTGATCACAATCTCCATTCAAGTGCTGAAAGTATACTCTCAAAACCTCTATTTCAAAACCCCTCTTAAACCCCTCATTTTGATTTCAAAGATTAGAACCCTAGTTCTTCCCAAAATCTTCAAAATAGTGAACAATCTGAGTTCAAAGATTTCTCTAGGACTCAATGTTCAAAGTATTAACATGAGATCACTTGGAAAGCCTTCTTAACTCATTAGAGAACACCCATAATTTTTGGTTTGACTTGGAAACACTTGGAAGGGGTCCATTTGGACCCAAACATTCTATTTTTGCTGTCACAGCAGCTTGGTTGACTTTCAACTTGTCTTTCATAAAACTTTCCGAAAGGAGTGGTCCCAACTCATATTTCCCGTGAACTGCAGTGTCTTAGGGAACTATCTGTGTAATATGGGCCTCTAGATGTTTTATTTTTATTTTCTAAGGAGTTTTGACATTTTAGTCGATAGTACGGACTTGTTTTCTCAGTAACCTCGATTGTTTATATGATTTCTCTCAATCTGTAATAGTTATTGAGGATTGCTTTTTGATATGTGTTCTAGACACAATAAGGATGATCTCCATAAACAATCATGCATTGGAAACATTTCTAACCCTACTTTTCAATTTCCACAAGATCAAGTTACTGTTCTGTCCACTATTCATAGCAAGCGTACTTTTACTCCCATCATTTGATTTGATGCTTATATGTACTTCAAATTAGTTCATATTCTAGGAAGTGGTCCATACCATATTTTCACATATCCCATGATGATTTCCTACATGCATTCATTCATATTTTAGACTTCTAAGTCACTTTAGAAAGTTCAGGTACACAAACACACTACAACCTTTGCACATTCTAGGATCATACATTGCATCCATGCAAGATTTGGAGTTTTAATAATTCCTAATCTAAGAGGATTATAAGGAATGAATTTGATCATACGTTCATGCTTTCCCTCGATCTAATCCACCTTTCTCATCCGTCCCGGGGATTGAGAAGTCCTCTTTTCTAAAAGATCAACATGCATCATTCTATCTTGCTAGGCACATTTTGATTTCTTTAATTATTTGTTTTAAAAACAACTCATGTCCCCCCTTCTAGGCTAGGAAAACTTGATTACTTGATATGTAATTAGACGATTTTTCCTAGGTTTTTTTGTGTGATCTTTCACCTTTATATTGTGTGGTAATTAGCTTAGATCTTATGAATGATATCTTATAGTTTGATCTTCCATTTCAAGATTCTTATGAGATGTAATATACTATCATAGTATTAATTGTTGAACCAAACATAGTATAAGATGATTATTTGGATGCTAATTCAGGCTAGTCGAAAGACGGGGCGTGTTGAGGGTGTTTTAGTCGTGACAAAGGCTCCTTATTTTCTCGAACCAAAACCCCGAGCCAAGTTCTTTGGTTATTAAAGGCCAATGTCCTTTATCCGTTTGAGTTAGTCAAATTAGGTTTCTTGGTTCCATAAAGACCAAGTGGCGACTCTGCATCTGTTTTCAAGAGACCTTCTTTTCTTTAAATCAACTTTGATTTCGAAACTAAAGGAAAATCAATTCTGAAACCCCGAAAACAAGAAACAGGGGTGGATTCCCGGATTCCGCGTGTCCACAATCTGACGACTCGACTGGGGATAATTTTATTTTAAAACAAAATAATACAGAGGTTTGACTCATAAGAAGCATTCTTAAAATCATCTTTTTACTGTGTTTGGTCCACCGCATTCCACTCCTGCATTTCCCCCTCGGACAATGTCTGAAATACGACACTGACATTGTTCAGGTCTTGCTATGCCAGGGCGTAAGTCACCATTGATACTGTACCTTCGATGGTATATTAAAAAGAGTAAACACTTCCGTACTGTCTCTCTCGCTGTATATTGGAACTCTCGTCAATGGACCCTCTTTGACTAAACCCAGCCTTTGCATATAGATTCATGTAGAACCTTTCATAGGACTATTCATTTATCTTTTCAGATAGGACAATGTGACATAACTGCTGTACGCCCTGACGACATTACCTGCGCAGGGCAGATCCTCTTTCTTATGATTCCCAAGGCAATCACTCACACGTGATTACATTAAGTTGACCTTCCTAGGCACCATGATAAGGATGTCTGCTCCATAATCACAAAGATATACACCGTAAACCTCCTTTATTGGTCCTAAAACATAGGAGTATGAAAACTTGCTAGATAGTATGATCACCGTCATCACTTGCTCTTGTCATATTTACCAGTTTTTCCCAGAAACTCTATCCAAATCTCCCAGATTTCCCAGATATACTAGTTTCTCCTAGAAACTCTGTCCAATTCCCCTAGATTTCCCAGAAATCCCTATTTCTCCCTGAAACTCTATCCAAATCTCTCAGATTTCCCAAATATAGAAACTTTGCCCAGATATACAAGTTTCTCCCAGAAACTCGGTCCAAATCCCCCAGATTACCCAAAAATCTCCGTTTCTCCCAGAAACACCGATATACTTGTTTCTCCCAGAAACTCTGTCCAACTTACCTAAATGTACCTGTTTTTCCAGAAGCTCTGTCCAAATCTCCTAGATTTCCCAAAAATTCCTGCAACTCCGTCCAAACTTCCCAGAAATATCTAGATGTACCAGTTTCTCCCAAAAATTCAAATTTTCTAGTTTCTCCCAGAAGCTCTATCTAATCTGCCTAGATTTCCCATAAATCCCTGTTTATCCCAGAAACCTTAGAATACCTGCTTTTCCCAAAAACGTTTCCCATTTTACCTTGTTTCTCCTAAAAACTCTGGTTTCGTAGTTCCCCCTAGAAACTCTGCCCAACTCACCCAAAAATACCTGTTTCTTTCAGAAGCTTTGTCCAAATCACCTAGATTTCCCAGAAGTCCCTGTTTCCTAGAAACCCTGCCAAAATTCACCCATATTTCCCAAAAATCTCTACTTCAAAAATTTACTAGATCCTCATTCCTTAAAGAACAAACTCGTTTTCCTCACCCTCCCCATGATGGTGATCATTCTGGAAAGAAAAGTTAGCACACTCTGTATTGTTATGACCTTACTTGCTTAACTGCTATATGTTAGAAGTAGGGGCATCATATAGATTAGGGCCTGCATCCGCATGCTTGTCTCATGTGCATACACAGTTCATGTCAGTTCCCTTGCACGCACATCTTGTCACTCTCATATGTGTCAGTCTCTACACATCAAATTCATACGTATCATCATCCTCACCCATCTCAATCATTATATAGAAGTCATATACTTACTGCAACAGTCCTCGGTTCGCATAATTAAATCCTTCAAAATTTTGATCATCTCTTTCCGATAGGAGTCCAAAAGAAGTGTTTTGCGCCTCTGCTAATTTGGACTTTTACTTCTATTTACAAAAAAATGTATCCCCGGGTAAGGAACCTATTGTACCTCCTCGAATTCGATGTTGTGATCACGGGCTAGCCCAGGTTATCATAAACCAACTAATGGCCTTCCAAGCTCTAGAAGGGAAAGTGAATAAACTGTAAAGCACTATTGAACAGCTAAGTTTAAGGATAAGTCGATTTGAGAAGATGGTGCAGAGCATCAATAAAAGAGAAGTATGGGTTGTCCGACATCGTCTATCTAAGCCCATTTCCAAATCTGAATCCCTACTTGTACTCAAGCCCATACCCTAGCCTTGGTAATCCTGGTTCATATCCAAACCCAAGAGCCACTTCGAGGACCCACTTGGACTCAAAGTTCAACAAAGCCCGTAACCTAAGAACCTTTACCAACCTGGGTATGCCATTGTCCGTAATCCTTAACAACCTCATCAAAAAGGGGCACCTCCAACTCCTTCAGTCTCGTGGTGATATCCCTTCGCGTAACTGTAACCTGTCCAAATGTTGTGCCTACAAGTAAGGCCCAGACCACGACACCGACAGCTACATGCGCCTTCACCATGATATCCAAGACCTCATCGATCAGAAAATCATCGAGCCATCGCCTGTCCAACCCTATGTTATCCAAAATGTCAACTTCATCGAACCTAAAGCCCCTGGCTTATTTGTTCAAATGATCCCTTTTGCTGATACCCATAAATGTTGAACTTGTGCAGGGGAAGCGATGGTGTTTAGAACTTTTGATATCACAACAAATGAGGATGCTCTTTAAAAAAAAGGAATAAGCGAGTCACCGCGACACTCCATTTGAGACCAGGTCGAGTCTAGTCAAGTTTGTTCCATGTTTTTAGTCTATTTCAAGTTTAATCTTATGGTCGAGTCAGTCTATCAATGAGTTGTTATGAGTCTGTATTGAGTAATATAATCCCTCTCTCTTGACAATGGAATGAAATCTCATTTTGCATAATCTGATGCATCTAGTCATCGATGCATGAATCATCAAACTGAAATGTCAATTCTTAAATTACCATGGATATTACTCTGCTAATAAATTTTTGTATCAAACCAAAAAAAAAAGATTCCTGAAAAGGTCAAAGTCGATTTCACGCTGACACCAATGAAGAGGCAAGAATTTAATAGTGTTACTTTACGAATTTAAAGATGCACTTGCCTTAATCTTGAAAAGACACACTTGAAACCGACTTGGGGCTTACCCAACACCCTTTTCCACCATTTCAAAGCCATGAGCCCAATCCAATTGGGAGCCATACAATCTCTCCATTGAAAGCAATGCAGACTTAGTCCTTGATGGTAGCCAAGCACTTTCAATGAATTTATTCTCCCCTTTCCAAGAAAAAAGAAAAAAAAGAAAAAAATAAGATAAAATGAAAGAAAAGAAAAGCTCGCTAGGTTGAAAACCCGAAAGGGCACCTAGGCAAAAGTTAGAGCTGAAAATGTATTGATTTCCAAGATCTGACATTAGCCAGTCAAAATGATGGAGAAAATGAAAGAAGGAAAATTTTGGTGATACAGAGAATTGTACACTTCAAGGTACATTATGACAATGTGTATAGATCGTATTTCAAAAAGTTCCAAACAAATTCTGAGAGCTGACACGCACATTATGAAATTTTGAGACTGCGGTCAAAAGATCTCACATGAACCAACTACATGAAAAGAAAAATTGACTGGCTAGGCGAAAGTGAAAAGGATCAATCCTCAAAATAAAAAGAAAAGAAAAGAAAGGGAGACCGAAACTGAATCTTCTACCACAAGTGACCTAAGTTTAAACTTCTTTGACGATTGGTTTGAAAACCCTCAACCCATCTCCTTCAAAGCCTCGCCTTAAACTACGCTTGACTTGATTCCTACTTGGGCATACGTAGGCAACCACATCGGTTCAATCGACACCAATATTATCCCCTCGTCTTTCAATGTCCTAGTCCGAACTACGTTTGAGCTGATCCCCGCTCGGGGGTACGTAGGTAGACTTTCAAAAAAATAAAAAAGGGATGACTCACTAGGTCAAAAAAATCCAAAAGGATGCCTAGGCAAAAATTAGAGCTAAATCCAAGGTAAGCAATAACAAAAGAAAGAATAGTGCTCGCTAAGTCACCTCAATAATGTCTAGGCAAAAGTTATGATCATTTGAGAGATTAAAGTCACGGTCATTGCCTCGAGCCGAAAATCACCATCTACACTAGGGGAAAACTTTGGCTACATCGTTTGCCTGAATTTACTATCTACCCTTCAGACAAAGGCCAAAGTTCGGTCACCTGCCTCGTTTGCCCAAAACCTTCAAAGAACCATTATCCAAACTAGGGGCAAACTTCAGTCACCTACATCGTTTGCCTATGAATTTTACTTTCTACACCTCAAACTAGGGGCAAACTCTGTTTGCCTAACACGATCCCTTCACACCAAGGGCGAGTTTTCAAGTCACCAAGTTGTTTTGAAATTTTTTGAAATGGAGTATCTTTTATTCTATAAACTAAGGCACTAATTCAAAGCACACCCTGGGAAAAGCAGAGAATCGACTAGATCAATAGGGAGGAATTTTCAAAAACCAGATTTATCATCTTTGACAAATGTACATCAAATCTTGACGAAGTCGAGCTTCTTCAAATTTAGTGTAAAATGTGTTGCCCTCGTACGTGCACCGATGTCTATCAGTCTTTGAGTCTATCGTAGTCTCAAATGTGTAAGTCAATAGTGACTAATAATGAATTTTTTAAATCAAATTATAAAATTTTTATGACCATTCCAAGGACAAAACAACCAGGAGAACCAAACACTATAACTGCACCAGTCAAGGCATCAGCATGAGAAGTGTCCAAACTTGGGGTAAATCTCATCCCTTTCCAAGCCGCCAAAAGTTAACCATCATCTCCTAGCAACATAAGTCCATGAGTAGCTTATGAGTAGCTTTTGATCATCTTTCTTCGTTCGGGCAACATAAGCCCATGACACGACTAAAAAGTTGTGCGCTCTTGAGCAACACTCAAGTGTAGGTGATCGTGTAAGTAATACTGGATAAGTCCAGGTCGATCCCACAGGGAAGGAATAGGGAGAATATCTACTAAGTTAAAACCTAAAGAAAAGGAAAAAAAATGACTATACGGGTGGAGGTTCTAACGAATCCTAATTAATTAAATTAAACTAAATAATAAACTAAAGCTTACAGAAACATAACTAATTAAATAAATAAACTAAAGTTGTTGGAAACACGTGAATCCACATTAATCCTAACCATCTACCATGCATATTCATTAACGCTCTATGGAGTTCATTCCTCTTTAGTATTCCGTATTTTTCTAAAGATAAAGACTCAGTAGCCCTTTCATGACCGGGACTACATCATCACATTTGAGTAAAATACATGGAAGATGGTTTAAAACAATGGTTATTACTTGCACTCTAAATGGTGTTACCATTCAAAGTGGTTTTCAAAAGTCATTGAAGAAAAGGCCTTAAGGCTTTAAGTTCTAAAAACTGTTGTGGCAAACTGAGCATATTGGGATAATTTTATGACAAATTTCTAAAATAGAAAGTCATGGAATACTTAAAAGAATCATATCAAGAATTAACAAGTTCAATCGATCGAAGCTCTCTCGATCGATCGAACATCATCATCCTTCAATCGATCGAAATGTCTTCGATCGCTTGACTATCCCTGGTTCGATCGATCGAAATACCTTCGATCGATCGAGCCCAAGGTTTCTAAAGATTGCATGGCAGAGGCTGGGATTCAATGTTTCATCACATATTCCCAACGTCTAAACTACAGAAACATGATTAAACTAATATAGGAATAACAAACTAGAGTAATCATAGCATATAAACTAATAGCAATCAAATAACAGGGATTGGAAAGAAAAACTTGGATATAATCTGAAATCTACTTGAAATAAACATGAAAGAAACTTGAATCTTCAATAATCTTCAGTAAATCAATGGAAAAGAGGAAGAAAAACAAGAATCTAACCTAATCTACACCTAATCTAACCCTAAAACTACCCTAAAACTGCTGTTTTCTGCGTTCTGGAGCGTCCTCCTTTCGTCTGGCGTCAAAACGACGTATATATAGGGTTCCCGCAGACTTTACGTAACTTTTGGGTGAATGTAAAGTTCGATCGATCGAGCTTAGTTCAATCGATCGAAGGTTCGATCGATTGAACTCTTCTTCAATTGATTGAACTCTCTGATTTTGACAGCATTGCGCAACGATGGAAGAATGGCCATAACTTTTTACTCGGACCTCGGATTGACCTCCCGTTTGCGGCCACGCGACCGTAATTTAAAGATCTACATTTTATATATCAGGGAAAATCTTCCAAATCTGAAGCAATCATTGTCAAAATTTGCATTTTCTCAGCTGCTTCTGTTGTTCTCTTCACCAGAATCACTTTCTATGCAATGTTTGCTTTCCATGACCTGTAAAATAGTGTAAAAACACATGTTTGAGTCTCAAAATCATCGAAAACACTTAATCATTGATATGCATCTAAATATAGGGACTTGGGGATAAAAGTATGCATAAAAGACCGTGTAATACACTATAAATATGCACTTTCACCTCGAATCACACCCCCCAACTAGCTCGTTGCTAGTCCCTAGCAATGAAGCGAACTACAACAATGTTTATTTAACTCTAAAAATTGAAAACAAAAGAAAGTAAAAATCCTAAATCACTTTCGCAGGAATCGCGATTGCATTTAGCGTATGCAACAAGCCTTTAAACCTCTAGGTTACCCCTAGTGGACGAGTGTTGTCTCGTGAGGGTTTGCAGTGAGTCTACCCACAAAATTCATGTTTAAGGTAATGGTTTTACTATCAAAGTCATTAGAATATTCCATACCTATTAATCTTCAAGTGTGTGTGTGAATGGACAACCCAAATACAAAACTTTAATTTCAAAGCTCGCATAACCTAAGATGCTATCAAGACCTTCATTTTGACTCAACTCTCACCGGGATTACACTCTCAAGATAAAATCACTCTGAATTGGGTGTAATAATTATCACTAATGATATGGAAGCTATAAAGAGTAAATGTAAATGGAATCTAATGCTTCTCATATCTAAATAGAAAAACGGACATTTTAGTGCATAAAGTCTCATGAAAGGATACTTTTCACTAGAAGAGCGAAATACCGTGGAGAACTCTCTTATTACCTTAACTTCAAATCCAATTTACTTAAAATCATCAGGACTTTGAAAAAGAGGTGTTAGATTAAGAAGAAAAAGGCTCGTGATATTCAATTGGGTCAAAGGATGTGATTGGAATGTCTACTATAACTTTTCAAACTTCCCACATCTCCAATCTCTCTCTTCTTCTTTTCTTTTATTTATTTTTTTTCACACTCTTTTTTTTCATTCCTTTTTTTTTCTTTTGTAACAACCATTGGCATTTTTTTTTCTTTTTCTTCTCATGCTTTTCTTTTTTTTCTTTCATTTTTTCTTTGCCAACTTTCCCTTATTCACACTAACATACTTCTTGTTAACGCAACACATCCCAATCACACCTAAATAAAGAACTGATGCTTGAACTCCTAATTTGGAGTTTGGTATAGACTTTAGGATTATAAAGACAAGGCGATTATGATAAGCTCAAGAGGTGAAGTAAAGGAATAGCATAGAGGTAGGCCAAGACTGTATTATCCATGTATGGTCTAAGTTAATAGGATAATTCATTTCAGTAAATTCAAGAGCTCTAAAGTTTGATAAATCCTGAACGTTCTCTTCTAGTGATCAGTCAAAATGAAGAAGAAAAATGAGACTTTCAACGAATTAATACGCTTTTCAAAAAGTAAGAGTAATTTTATAAAACCCTCAAAAATAAAGAATGGCGCAAAGGCTCACTTGGGTTATTAGTCTCCACTACAGTCTTTCAAGACACTTAAACTATGCTTACTAATCCATTTTAGCTAAGTACAAGGTTGTCACAACGTGCTCAAAGTATTTGAAGATTAAAAAGCATAGAACATACTATAACTAAGATAGTAAAGAAACTACCATAGTATATCACATACTAATAACATACAGAAAATAACACTAATTCATCATAACTAACTACATTAACTATGCGAGAAATACAAGAACCATTTTATTAAAAAAAATAAAAATTAAAATTAAAATTTTAAAATTTTTGTAGATTTTAATTTACTGAGTTACATGTTGATAAGCAGGTATATGACACTAAAGTACAACAAAAAGATATGAGGCATGCACTGACTCACTCCCCCCCAACTAAAACTAGACATTGTCCTCAATGTTCTAAACTAAGCACATGGACATGTAAAGTAAAGCGAGGGAAGGAAGGATTTTACCTCGAAGTGTTAATATCCATTTTTTTCAAGCTACCTGCAAGATCATTAGTAGCAACAAGGAAACATAGATACAACTACTCAGTAAATAAATTCAGTTAATCAAGATTTTTATCATAGATTAACAACCGAAATTTTTGAGGATCTTCCCAATGAAATAATTTAACAGTGAGAAGAATGTTGGGATCCTCATAAAAATGCAACTCCCCCCAACTAATGTCAGGCTCAAGGTCAGAGGAGATGATGCAAAATCTATGGCTTCCAAATTTTTTTGGGACAGTTATAAAAGGAATACCACACTTTTTAGGAATTATATGCAAGAAACGATCTTTGGTGTTGGTATTTCCTATAACACCCTCTATTTTAATACTAAAAACAGGGGGAGGCCATGGTTCAATAAAAGGGGCAGGGTCGAAGTGATGTTCTAATGAAGCTTCACCACCCTTCGCTTGTCCTAGAACAGAATCTATGGAGATATAATCATAGGAATTGAATTTCTGTTCTATGCACATGGTTTTGGACTGGACTTGGATAAAGCTATCTATTTGGGCCTCAATGTCATAATCACTCAAGAAGGTCAAGCAGTCTAGAAGATTGCTAGCTTCTTGCTGAATTTTAAGATCATCTAAAGTGTGCCCAATATTTTCCAAGTCTTCTCTCAAAGAATTTTGAAAGTTAAAATTTTGTGAAGAACATGTGCTAGTATCCTTACCATCCTCTTCCACAACACATTCTGTTTGTTCACGAATGGGGTACACATAACATTCAAGCTCAGGACGAGAACTTTGATTGATAGCAAGGATAGGTGATGGGCAACTTGGTGACACCACCTCTTCGGTCGAAAGAGGTGAGGGTCCATGAATATCACAAGAATCTAAATTAGATTTAGATTTTTCAATTATGTCCTCTCTAGGGTCACTTTCAAAGGTAGGGGTAGAATCAGCAGGGGACTCTCCCTTTTCTAATTGCGTGCAATCACCTAAACTCTCGTCATCTTTTAAAACCTCATTCTCATCCTTGTAACTCTCCTCACTATATATGTCATCTATTGAGGCGCTCTGGACAAAGAGATTATGCAGTTTTATCCAGGCAGTGAAGGAGTTGATGTCTGGGGTTGTATGTTGAGGAGAAGATGGTTCTACAACTTCATGCTCAATGGTTTGGTTTTGGAGTTCTTGTTGGGTTATCACTTTCTCAAATGAGTTGTTAACCTCACTCGGTATGAACCCATCATTGTCCTCTAATTCCATTCCATTGTTAGTGTCTTGAAATTCAGGTTGTAGAGTTGAAGGACTGGTATAGTCTTCTAAAGGTTGGCTATCAAATCCTTGTTGATATCTAACTCCTAATTTATCAATTGCACTCTCTAGCCTTTTCATTTCACTAAGCATCAATTCTAACATACCATTATCCTCAACTTGGTTATTCTCCTCATTATAACTATATGAAGTTTCACCCCATTGTTGTTGGTAATAGTCCCCTTCCCATTGTGTTTGTGTGCAAGACTCCCCAGAAGAAAAGTCTTGGTGCATTTGGTAATCGTGGGAACTACTACTATATCCTACACTATCATTTTGGTTATATCCCCATTGCGATTGATAGAACTCTCCAGGTGGAGGTTCTTGATACGTTTGATAATATGGGGGACTAACACGATGGTTTTCGCATTGTGGTGATTGGTAGTACTCAGGTTGATAATGTGCATCATATGTGGGTGCTTGCCAACTCGGGGTATAGTTCTCATTACCTAATGTGTACCCATTCGTGGTATTTGTGTTGTATGGAGGGTAATATGGATAAGACATGTTTACCCAAAATATTTAAACAAAAGAATTTTTTTTTTCTTCTTGTGAGAGAAAAAAATCAATGATTTTTTTATTTTTTATTTTTTATTTTTTATTTTTTTTATTTTTTTTTAAGTAAAAGAAGAAAAATGGAAAAACTAGTAAAATCCTAACCTAATTGCCTTCCCCGGCAACGGCGCCAAAAACTTGACACGACTAAAAAGTTGTGCGCTCTTGAGCAACACCCAAGTGTAGGTGATCGTGCAAGTAATACTGGATAAGTCCAGGTCGATCCCACAGGGAAGGAATAGGAAGAATATCTACTAAGTTAAAACCTAAAGAAAAGGAAAAAAAATTAATATACGGGTGGAGGTTCTAACGAATCCTAATTAATTAAATTAAACTAAATAATAAACTAAAGCTTATAGAAACATAACTAATTAAATAAATAAACTAAAGGTGTTGGAAACACGTGAATCCACAATAATCCTAACCATCTACCATGCATATTGATTAACGCTCTATGGAGTTCATTCCTCTTCAGTATTCCGTTTTTTCTAAAGATAAAGACTCAGTAGCCCTTTTATGACTGGGACTACATCATCACATTTGAGTAAAATACATGGAAGACGGTTTAAAACAATGGTTATTACTTGCACTCTAAATGGTGTTACCATTCAAAGTGGTTTTCAAAAGTCATTTAAGAAAAGGCCTTAAGGCTTTAAGTTCTAAAAACTATTGTGACAAACTGAGCTTATTGGGACAATTTGATGACAGATTTCTAAAACAGAAAGTCATGGAATACTTAAAGAATCATCTCAAGAATTAACAAGTTCGATCGATCGAAGCTCTCTCGATCGATCGAACATCATCATCCTTCAATCGATCGAAATGTCTTCGATCGCTTGACTATCCCTGGTTCGATCGATCGAAATACCTTCGATCGATCGAGCCCAAGGTTTCTAAAGATTGCATGGCAGAGGCTGGGATTCAATGTTTCATCACATATTCCCAACGTCTAAACTACAGAAACATGATTAAACTAATACAGGAATAACAAACTAGAGTAATCATAGCATATAAACTAATAGCAATCAAATAACAAGGATTGGAAAGAAAAACCTGGATATAATCTGAAATAAACTTGAAATAAACATGAAAGAAACTTGAATGTTCAATAATCTTCAGTAAATCAATGGAAAAGAGGAAGAAAAACAAGAATCTAACCTAATCTACACCTAATCTAACCCTAAAACTACCCTAAAACTGCTATTTTCTGCGTTCTGGAGCGTTCTCCTTTCGTCTGGAGTCAAAACGACGTATATATAGGGTTCCCGTAGAGTTTACGCAACTTTTGGGTGATTATAAAGTTCGATCGATCGAGCTTATTTCGATCGATCGAAGGTTCGATCGATTGAACTCTTCTTCAATTGATTGAACTCTCTGATTTTGACAACATTGCACACCGATGGATGAATGGCCATAACTTTTTACTCGGACCTCGGATTGACTTCCTGTTTGCGGCCACGCGACCGTAACTCAAAGATCTACATTTTATATATCAGGGAAAAACTTCCAAATCCGAAGTCATCATTGTCAAAATTTGCATTTTTTCAGCTGCTTCTGTTGTTCTCTTCACCAGAATCACTTTCTATGCAATGTTTGCTTTCCATGACCTGTAAAATAGTCTAAAAACACATGTTTGAGTCTCAACATCATAGAAAACACTTAATCATTGATATGCATCTAAATATAAGGACTTGGGGATAAAAGTATGCATAAAAGACCGTGTAATACACTATAAATAAGCACTTTTCACCTCGAATCAGTCCATGAGTGGCTGTTGATCTTCCTTTATCCATGCAACATAAGTCTATGAGTGGCTGTTGATCATCTTTCCTCATCCATGCAACATAAGTCCATGCGTGGCTGTTGATTATCATCCTCCATCATTGTCAAATCCGTAGCCGCCAATAGGATCATACCTTTACTCCTATCAGCGGGCGTATTGCCTTCATCCTTAGCAGAGTACATCTTATCCATTCCTCCCCAGCAGAGTCGCTTCATCCCTGGTAGATTTAGTTTTATCCCTACTAGGCTTATCGATTATTACATTGTCAGTCCAATCCATGACAGTCACAGTAATTCACTGTCGACTCGTTATCTCGATTCGTACATCGTTAGTCCAATCCATGATAGTCATAGTAGTTCACTGTTGACTCATCATCTCGATTCGTACATTGTCAGTCCAATCCATGACAGTCACAGTAGTTCACTATATACTTGTCATCTCAATTTGGTACATTGTCAGTCCAATCTATGACAATCACAGTAGTTCACTGTTGACTCGTCATCTCGATTCATACATCGTCAGTCCAATCCATGACAGTCACAGTATTTCACTATCGACTCATCATCTCGATTCGTACATCGTCACTCTAATCCATGACAGTCACAGTAGTTCACTGTCCACTCGTCATCTGGATTCGTACATTGTAAGTCTAATCTATGACAGTCACAGTAGTTCACTATTAGCTCATCATCTTGATTCGTACTTCGTCAGTCCAACCCATGACAGTCACAATAGTTTACTGTTGACTCGTCATCTTGATTAGCACATCGTTAGCCTAATCCGTGATAGTCACAGTAGTTCACTATTGACTCGTCAACTCGATTCGTACATCGTCATTCCTTCTGATTACGGTTAGTCCAACCATTGATCTAACCCATGATAGTCACAATAGGTCATTGTCTACTCGTTAACTTGATTCGTACATTATCATTCCTTCTGATCACAGTTAGTCCAACTGTTGATCCAACCCATGAAAGTCTCAGTACTTCACTGTTTACTCATCCTCTCGATTCGTGCATTGTCAGTTCATTATCATCATTAGTTCACCATAACTGATGTTGTCAATATCAAGATATCAAAATATACTTTACTTTTCTAAAGATTTACAGTGTGGAAGTAAAGGTTGAACCCACAGAGATTGATTAACTACCGCGCTTTAATTTTAAAACCTAAATCTAATAAATTAATAAAAATAGATTTTGATTTGATTTTAATAAAACTAAGAACAATCAAAGTAAATCTAAATTATAAAAGCAATTAAAGTTGTTTTAAAGATATTTAGAGGAAACCTAGGATTGCAAATCCACCACTAGCTTCATAATAGGAATATTTATGAATCACTTTAGCCTATTAAGTTGGATGATAATGGGGAATTGTAGCTACAAGCCCAATTCCTCCATCAAGAAAATAACTATGGTTCAAGCACCAACATAATCCATCTTCGGTTAGCACGAATTATCCCACACTAAACTAGGGTTGTGGTATAATCCGTCTAATCTAGGCATGGACTATTCGGATACTTGATAGCAGAATTCAATTTAAGCACCATTACATGTAAATAATCTAAACAAGCACAGCAAGTATAGATCATTAAGCACATCACAGTCAAAGACAAGAATAAACTTTGAAAGTAATGATTTAATCAATAGAAGTACAATTTTATTATAAAAAATCCTCTAAACATGTAATCATCATCCATACATAATAAAACTAAAAGAAATACATAAATAAAACCCTATTGCTTGGCTAGGGTTTCATTGAAACCCTAGATCTAGGTTTAGTTGGCCATAGAATTGATGAATAGCAAGAGGTTGATGGAGGAGGCCATGGAAATCCTTGGTCTTCTTCTTCTTCTCCTTGCTTTTCTCTCTTCAATGGCTGAAATTTTTGTGTATATGGCTGTGTATATTGTCGTGTAATGATTTGTCCCATTAAATTTGAGTTAGAATAGGATTTATATAGAGTTTGGAAGGATTTAGGAAGCTTTCCTAAGCTAAATTGCACTAAAACTGATGTTTTTACGTTTCTGGACGTATTCAACCAATTCGGATCGCACAGGGGCCTTCAGGACCTCGAAATACGTATTTTTGACTTTTTCAACAGGTCGCTCGCGAGGGTCGCGCGCGCTGGTCGCTCCAGCGACCTGGGCATTTCAAGATTTTTCTCAGATTTCCGCTGCTCTGCGCGACTTTCGTAGAATTGCGATAACTTTTGACTTCAACCTCGTATTGACTCAACGTTTGCGGCCACGGGTCCGTAACTCAAATATCTACATTTTATGTCTCTGGAAAAATTTCTCGAATCTGAAGTATTCCTAGTCAAAAATGCAATTTTCCGAGGCTGCTACTGCATTCATCCTTCACCGGAATCATCTTTTAAGCCCAGAATGACTTCCAAAGGCATTAATCGTTGGATTTTTGTGCATTTTTATATTAAAGCTCCAAAACCTACAAAATATAGAATGCTTATTAAAAATCACTCAATAACTACATGAAATGGGCTAACAAAGCGTATTTTTAGGACTACAAACGGCAACTATTCGTCGCCGATCAATAACTCTTATTCAGAATTTGTCGTGTTCATCGTCCCCTCTAGATTGAGGAAAATCTTTTGTCGTCAGCCCTCTAGATTGAGGCAAATCTATCGTCATCAACCCTCTAGATTGAGGCAAATCCTCATTGTCAGCCCTCTATACTGAGGCAAATCTTTCATTGTCAGCCCTCTAGTTTGAGGCAAATTTGTTGTAGTTAGCCCTCTAAATTGAGGTAAATCTATCATTGTGGACCCTCGGGATTAAGGTATGACTTTCACATCCATCAGTTATCAGGGGCTACCCCATCTACTCTTTGATATTTGGGACTTCCATGTCCGTTAATCATTTTAGGGATTCCATGTCCATCATTAGTGCTTCTACGTCTGCCAATCATCTTGGAGGCCTGAATCGGCTTTTCAGACCTACCATTGTGAGATTTGATCAACCGTAAGAGATTTCGATTTGAATCCTGGTTCTAGGTCAAGAATTTAAAATAGTTAAGAGAGATTCTCAAAGAATCCAGCACCATCCCCAATAGAAGAAAATAGAGAAAATCAACCCCGGGAAACCTGAACCGGCTTTCCGGATTGATCACCGCAAGAACCGACCAACGATTCAAAAATACCGCCCACAGTCAAAGACCCCTATTCCTAGGCAAGCATCGTCTATTCACAATCCTTTATCCAAAATTGTGAGCTTTCTCACTTATCACGAGCTTCCACATTCCTTTGTCCAAAATCATAAGCTTCCTCGCTTATCGTGAGCTTCCTCACTCCTTTGTCTAAAATCGTGAGCTTTCTCACTATCATTAGCTTCCCTACTCCTTCATCCAAAATCATGAGCTTTATCACTTATCATGAGCTTCCACACTCCTTAGTCCGAAATCGTGAGCTTCTTCACTTATCGTGAGCTTTCGCACTCCTTCGTCCAAAATCGTGAGCTTTCTCACTTATCGTGAGCTTCTTCACTTATCGTGAGCTTCCGCACTCCTTTATCTAAAATCGTGAGCTTTTTCACTTATTGTGAGCTTCCTCACTGCTTTGTCTAAAATCGTGAGCTTTCTAACTCATCACGAGCTTCCTTGCTTATCGTGAGTTTCCTCACTCCTTTGTCCCAAATTGTGAGCTTTCTCACTTATCGTGAGCTTCCTCATTCCTTTGTCCAAAATTGTGAGCTTTCTCACTTATCGTGAGCCTCCTCACTCCTTTGTCCAAAATTGTGAGCTTTCTCATTTATCGTGAGCCTCCTCACTCCTTTGTCTAAAATTGTAAGCCCCCTCACATACCCATCGGTTATCGTGAGCTTCCTTAAAAAAAGATCATGAGCTTCCTCAGCAAATAATTATCATGAGCTTCCTCAGTTATTGTGAGCTTCCTCACTCATTTGTCCAAAATCGTCAGCCCCCTCACCTACCTATTGATTATCATGAGCTTCGTGTTGTCGCTTATCATGAACATACCCATCAACTATCGTAAGCTTCCTCACTCCTTTATCCAAAAATCACGAGCTTCTCATTTATTGTGATCCCCCTCAACTACCCATCAACTATTGTGAGCTTTCTCGCTTGTTGGTTATCGCAAAATCCTTCTCCGGTTGTTTATCTTAAACTTCCTCATCCATCGCTGGGTATCCAGAACTTTCATGTCCATCGATTATATTTAATTATCGTCCTTAGGACCCCATATCTGATTCTATTCACTTGCGAAGCACACTTCCCATAATTTGAGAAGTTTGCCCCGAGACCCATAGTCTTTTCAGACCATGGTCAGCCACTAAATCATAGTCAGAAGCACTAGAACAACACAAGCCCACTCGAAGTGGCATACCTATAGCACCAGCTAATGTTAGGATCATAATGCCAGTTTATGCTAAGATCAGAATGCTAGGAATGATAGGACTCATGTACACAATCATATCACATCCATGCACTGCGTATTATCCTTATAGCATAGCATATGTATGTCTTGTTGTGCATGTGTGATTCACCATGGGATACGTAAGCAGCTCATGCAGAGCGCGACTAGCACTGACCTCAGCATCACATTTTTCATCATTGCATCTTTACGACGCTATTATCCTAAATCTATAGCCTCTAAAAAGACATGTCTCTTCAAAGCTTTGGCACTCGCTTGCGACATGCGTTACCTCGCAAGTTCATGCCAAAGAGGGGCAAACTATAGACACCCCATTTTATCGGCTATCAAATTTAGGAGACCCGTGGCTTTGTGGGTCACAATGATAAAAAAAAAAGACTAAAAAAGGACTCCTTGAAGTTAGTTCCATCTCTCAAAATGCTAAGAATGACCAAAATGCACCTGAAAGCCCAAACACTCCGATATTTGGACCGAAAGTTTTGGAAACATGATATGTCATACAAAAGTACGAAAAATGAGTTTTAAAGAAAAATTGGATGAACTCGTCAGCTCCCAGAGACCCCCAAAAGTCCCAGAAGTTCCGGGAAAGTCCCCGTTGATCGGTTTGACCCAATTTTGACCAGGGTTTGACCAAAATAGTGCAAATTCACCAAAAAGTTTTGAGATCATTCTAGATCGTTTGAAAAGTACTAAAATAAGTTTTAAAAGAAAATCAGACGAAAACGTCAGCTCGTAGGAGCTCCCAGAGGTTCCCAGAACTTTCTCGAGATCACAGGTTTGACCAATTTGACCGAATAGTTGACTTTGAAACTGGAATGTCGTATCATTTTTCAAATATTTTTCATGAATACTAGAGGTCAATAGCTTTCCAATGGTATATCCCACATAATTTCAGGATTCAAAACAAATTTATTATAGATTTTTGAAGGTGAAAAGGACGATCAAATCAGATTTTATCGCAAATACTGCAAAGGTTTTCAAAGTGACCCATCTCCAAACTATTTGTTATGGAAAGTGGACTCTATTACCTTTCCAATGGTATATCAGAAGATCAATTTGGAGTTCGTACGCATTTTCTATGAATTTCGGACAAAATTGGGCCTTTTCACGAATACCGGAACCTCTAGGGGCCTAAATACAAATTTTTAGGCATCTGAGGAGCAGTGCCGCGGCGGCACCGGGCCACTTCCATGGCAGCACATGGCCAGTTCCACGGCGGCACTCAACCCCCGTAGAGCCCATTTTTGTAATTTACTTTGGGGTCCAAATTGAATAATCAAAGATCAAAACGATGTAGTTTTATATTTATAGATGTTTGGGACCAATGGAGCACTTTCTAAATCCCAAAACCATCCCAAATTGGCCTATATGAACCCCCCTTTGCTTTTCATTTTGGGGGGACCAAGTGCAAAGTTAAAAAAGTTGTAGAGAGGAAGAGAGATAGAGATAGGTTTAGAAGAGAGAAAAGAGCTCCTCCTACTGATTTTCAATAAGAAAGTGAGTTCTAAACTTCGTTTCCTACTTCATTACTCCCATTTACTTCACATTCAATACACCCAACCACCATTTTAGTGAGCATTTGTGAGATAGGAAGCTACTTCCATGTCCAAAGTCACCATATATGAGTGAAACATCAAGCTACAAGTCCAAAATCATATTGATTATCATCTATTGATTGCTATTATATGCTTGTTTATATAAATTTTCATCTCTCCTTACCTCATTTCTTTTTTATTTTTCTTAGTTTCCTTACTATTCCATCATCATCTAGATGATGACTTGAAGTTTGAGGTGAGTGAATCGTTATGGATAGTAGCTCTTGACCTCAAAAACATGTTTGATAGATGATGATTTCAACTTCTATACATTCCTATGTATTCTTGGAGTTGTCTTCAAAATGAAAACATTGCTCTCCAACAATCTTGGGGGCTCTTGATAAGAGTTCAATATTGATATTTCAAGTGATCATAATCTCCATTTAAGTGTTGAAAGTATACTCTTAAAACCTCTATTTCAAAACCCCTCTTAAACCCCTCATTTTGATTTCCAAGATTAGAACCCTAGTTCTTCCCAAAATCTTCAAAATAGTGAACAATCTGAATTCAAAGATTTCTCTAGGACTCAATACTCAAAGTATTAACATGAGACCACTTGGAAAGCCTTCTTTACTCATTAGACCCGTGATTTTTGGTTTTACTTGGAAACACTTAGAAAGGGTCCATTTGGACCCAAACATTCTTTCCAAACATTCTATTTTTACTGTCACAGCAGCTTAGCTGACTTTCAACTTGTCTTTCAGAAAGCTTTTCCAAAAAGAGTGGTCCCAACTCATTTTTTCCCTTGAACTTCAGTGTCTTAGGGAACTTTCGGTGTAATATGGGCTTCTAGATGTTTTATTTTCATTTTCTTAGATTTTTTGACATTTTAATCGACAGTACAGACTGTATTTCTGAGTAACCTTTATTGTTTATATGATTTCTCTCAATCTGTAATAGTTATTGAGGATTGGCTTTTTGATATGTGTTATAGCAAGTGCACTTTTAATCACATCCCTTTATTTGATGCTTATATGTACTTCAAATTAGTTCATATTCTAGGATGTGTTCCATACCATATTTGCACATATCGCATGATGATTTCCTCCATGCATTCATTAATATTTTAGACTTCTAAGTCACTTTAGAAAGTCCATGTACACAAACACACTACGGCCTTTGCACATTCTAGGATCATACATTGAATCCATGCAAGATTTGGAGTTTTAATGATTCCTAATCTAAGAGGATTATAAGGAATGAATTTGATCATATGTTCATGCTTCCCCTCGATCTAATCCACCTTTCTTATCCGTCCCGGGGATTCAGAGGTCCTCTTTTCTCAAAGATCAACATGCATCATTCTAGCATGCTAGGCACATTTTGATTTCTTTAATTATTTGTTTCAAAAACAACTCATGTCCCCCTTTTAGACCAGGAAAACTTGATTACTTTATATGTGATTCGACGATTTTTCCATAAGTTTATTGTTGTGATCTTTTACCTTTACATTGTATGGTATTTGGCTTAGATCTTATGAATGATATCTTATCTTTTGATCTTCCATTTCAAGATTCTCATGAGATGTAATATACTATCATAGTATTAATTGTCGAACCAAACATAGTATAAGATGATTATTTGGATGCTAATTGAGGCCCGTCGAAAGACGGGGAGAATTGAGGGTGTTTTAGTTGTGACCAAGGCTCCTTCCTCTCTTATGCCAAAACCCCGAGCCAAGTTCTTTGGTTATGAAAGGCCGGTGCCCTTTATCTGTTTAGGTGAGTCAAATTAGGTTTCTTTGTTCCTTAAAGACCAAGTGGCGACTCTGTATCTGTTTTCGACAAACCTTCTTTTTCTTCAAATCAACTTTGATTTCAAAACTAAAGGACAATCAATTCTGAAACCCCGAAAACATGAAACCGGGGTGGATTCCCAGATTCCGCGTGTCCACTGTGGGCCTTCTGCATTATCTCGTATCTACATGCATATTATTCGAGAGATTGTTATTCTGCTGGAGCATCAAAAATTTTATTATGTATATATGATTTCTTTTATTATCGACTGGTATTCTCATATGTGTTCTATAATTCGGTTATCTCGGATTTCTTATTATGGAGCTATATTTATCAACAAGTATTTTGGCATGATGCATAATTCTTGTATCTTTATTCGGGCATTCTAGTATATTCTGGTGCATCTATTGGATCAACAGGATTCTATTTTCTACAACTATGAAGGATCAGAACACGTGTTGGGTTATTTCCGACGCATTATTATCTTCGTAGTCTTATTTCCAGTACAAAGTTATGTCTATTCTCAAAGTGGCATGTTTGAATAGTAAGTGTGGGTATCCTGAGGAGGTGTAGTAAGGGATATGGTAGTTGGGTGTATTGAAAGTGAAGTGAATAGAAGTAATGCTGTAAAAACAAAGTTTAGAACTCACTTTCTTGTTTAAAAATCAAAGAAGGAAGCTTCTTTTCTCTCTACTCTAACCTTATCTTTACAACTTTCTCTCTAAAACTTTTCAAAGCTTGATTTTGACACCCCTAAAATGAGAAGTCAAGGGAGGTTTATATAGGTAAATTTGGAATGGTTTTGGTGTTTTAGAAGTATTCCCATTGGTCCCAAACAACTGAAAACATAGAGCTACGTTGTTTTGGTTTCTAATTAATCAAAATGGACCCCCAAAAAAAATTGCAAAAATGGACTATTCTGGAGGAGAGTGTCGCGACGTCATTGGGCGTGTGCCGCGGCGGTAGTGGGCCATTTTCATGGCGGCACTGCTCCTCATTCGTCCAGATAATTCTTTTTAGGCCCCAGAGGTGCCTGTATTCGCGAAAAGGCCCCATTTCGTCCGAAATTCACAGAAAATGAATACAAACTCCGAATAGAGCTTGTGATATTCCATTGGAAAGCTAATGGAGTCTAATTTACATAAAAAATAATTCAAAGATAGGTCACTTTAAAAATTTTTGCGATATTCGCGTTAAAATCTGATTTGATCGCCTTTTTCACCTTCAGAAATTCATAATAAATTTGTTTTAAATCCAGAAATTATTTGCGATATACCGTTGGAAAGCTATTGACCTCTAGTATCCATGAAAAATTTTATAAAAATGATACGGTGCTCCGGTTTTAAAGTCAACTTTTGGTCAAACTAGTCAAACTTGGGACCTCCAAGGCGTTCTGGGAACCTCTGGGAGCTCCCGGGAGCTGACATTTTTGTCCGATTTTCTTTTCAAACTTATTTTAGTACTTTCTACATGATCTAGAATAATCTCAGAACTTTTTGGCAAATTTGGACGATTTCGATCAAACCTTGGTCAAACATGGTCAATCCTTGGTCAAACCGGTCAACGAGGACTTTTCACGAACTTTTGAAACTTCTGGAGGGTCTCTGGGAGCTGATGATTTCATCAAATTTTGCTATAAAACTTTTTAGCATTTTTTTTATAACGTAGCATGTTTCCAGATCTTTCGGTACAAATCAGGGAGTGTTTGGGCTTTTAGGGGCTTTTTGGTCATTCTGAGCATTTTGAGAGATAGAACTAACTTCCAGGAGTCCTTTTTTAGTCTTTTTTGATCATTGTGAACCACCAAGCTATGGGTCTCCTAAATCTGATACCTGACAAAATGGGGTGTCTACAGTTTGCCCCTCTTTGGCATGAACTTGCGAGGCAGCGCATATCGTAAGCGAGTGCCAAAGCTTTGAAGAGACAGGTCTTTTTGGAGGCTATAGATTTTAGGATAAATGCATTGCAAAGATGCAATGATGAAAATCTTGATGCTGAGGTTAGTGCTGGTCGTGCTCTTCGTGAGCTGCCTACACATCCCAAGGGGAATCAGACCAAGACGTAGTTCGGGGCATAAAGGAACAAATCACACATGCACAAAAAGATAGGCGGATGCTATGCTATGAGGATGATATAAAATGCATGGATGTGATATGAATTGTGTCATGAGCCCTATCATGCCCAATGTTCTAATCCTAGTATGAGTTGGTGTTATAGGGTGTGTGCCACTCCGAGTGGACTTATGTCGTGCTAGTGTTTCTGACTGTGATGTAGTTATTGACCCGAATAAGGATACCAAGATTTGAAGACTCTGGGTCTTGGAGAAAACTTCTGAATTTTGGAAAGTGTGCTTAGCAAGCGAATGTAATCAGAGGTGGGGTCCCAGAGGACGTTAATCAAAGATGCAATTTGCCCGATAACCAACGGACATGAAAACCAGAGATGTCAAGAGACGAACATGGAAGCGCCATTAATGGACATAGAAGCTCAAGATTTTTAATGAGAACGATGAACACAACATATTTTAAATGAGAGTGATGGTAAACAAATGATGATTAATGGACTAATGATTCATGAATAGAGATGACGAGTAGATAGTGAACTACTGTGATTGTCATGGATTAAACTGACGATGTACGAATCGAGATGATGAGTCGACAGTGAACTAATGTGACTGTCATGCATTGGATCAATAGTTGGACTAACCGTGATAAGAGGAAGTGACGATTTATAAATCAAGATGATGAGTTGATAGTGAACTACTGTGACTATGATGGATTGGATCAACAGTTAGACTAATCGTGATTGGAAGAAGTGACGATGTACGAATCGAGATGATGAGTCAACAGTAAACTACTATGACTATTAGGATTGAATTGATGATGTACTAATCGAGATGACGAGTCGACATTGAACTACTGTGACTGTCATGGATTGAACTGACGATGGACTAAAAGAGATGATGAGTCAACAGTGAACTACTATGACTGTCAGGATTGAAATGATGATGACGAGTCAACAGTGAACAACTGTGACTGTCATGGATTAAACTGATGATGTACAAATCGAGATGATGAGTCGACAGTGAACTACTGTGACAGTCAGGATTGAACCGATGATGATGAGTTGATAGTGAACTACTGTGAGTGTCATGGATTGAACTGATGATGTACAAATCGAGAAGCCTACTGGGAATAAAACTAAATTTGCTAGGGATGAAATTTCTCCTTTGAGGGCTAATGGAGTAAGTGATTGTACTGAAGATGAATTGAACTTGTTAGAAGAAAAATATCTCTTGTGTGGACAAGGCTGTTTGGAGTGAATTAATTATGTGGGGAAGGTGACAACCCTTTTTCAGATGAAAATGGTTTCTTCTAAGGAGCAGATGTGGTTTTGATTGGGATACACCACATTTGTTCAGGGACTTTTCTAGAGATGACTTTGCTGAGGATGACAAGATTCTGCTGGGGAGGGGATGGTTGTACTGGAATAGAACAAATCCGCTGGGGATAAAGGAAAGTTGTGACATGATTTTGATTTGGTTGGTGAGGAACTAGATGAACATAGCTAGTGGATCTTAAGGACTGATTTGTATCAAGTGACTATGATTGGGGTGTCACCAATGCTAGAGATTCTTGGGACTCTTATCATGTTGCAGCCTTGACAAGTGCAGTAATGGTGTTCGAAACTTCGGCTTGTATCCACAGGTTTTACAATGTGGAATCACTTTATAGCCACACATTTAAGACCATTTTGGATGAATGGAAGTGATAGGAATTGATGATGCCAAAATTTGGTTAAAGTAAATTAAAGCAATTTAAGGGGAGAGAGAGTGAGAGAATGGTTTTTTGTATGTGGTTCGGTCTCATTAATGAAGGTACCTACGTCCAAGTGTGTGTCGGAGCACGTTCACTATACTGTAAAAAGCCAGGGACCTGTGGTGAACCAACAATAGTTTGGAGCTACCGTAGGTCAGCCGGGCATGTTAGTGACTGCTATAGAGGTACTGTAGAGACTGAAAAGTTGGTCACCTTGAAGGGGGGTGAGTGGTTTCTTTTAGAGATGCAAGAGACCTACTCGTACATGGATAAGGACATATAATCCAATTAGTATGTGATTGACACCAATCAAGTAAGTTTTCTAATTATATTAGGATTGATTGGCATTAATTCTGGGGGTTTCCTGATTGGATTAGGAAACAATTTCCCTTTTCCATTAGTCTTCTAGTTTGAATAGGAAACTTCCTGGAATATTCTAGGGTATGCCTAGTGGGCCTGGCTTGACTGTGCCTGTATGGACCGTCCCAGTGTGGTCTGCCCAACCTATTGGTCTGGTCGTGAATGAACCGCTCGAGATGGTGAGTCTAAGGTAGACTAGACCGCTCGGGTTGATGCTTGTCCGAGGAGTTCTGCATAATTTGACCAGGACATGGACTTGCTGCTGATTTGAACCGTTCGTTCATACGATAGAGCTAATTTCTGGTGTATCAGCTGCCCCCCATTTCTAAGGTTGGCTTGATGCCATATCGGGGCAAGTTTGGAAATATGTTTGATGTTACTTGCCATTGTTTGAGTGCTCGGGGAAGCTGCCCTGGAGCTTCTGAGTTTTGTGAGTGCTCGGGAGCTGGCTAAGATTTAAGACTTACTCTAGCTCGAAGTCTTTAAGTGCTCGAGAATTGGCCGAGAGTTAAGACTCGGCCTAATTCAGAGTCTATTGCTTGAGTTAAGCTCCCGGGATGGTTATCTTCTACCCGTAAACCTTCGTCAAGGTTGTGGGCAAAAGAGTTTGACCATGTTGGAAAAGCCGACCTAAAGCGTATTGCTTTAGGATCCTTTTATGTTAACTCCCCAGGATGGTTAACTTCCGCTCGGTCAGTCGACCTAAATCACGTTGCTTTAGGGTCTTTTTGCTCCTCTATCATCGGCCAACCTAAGAGATTTTAGTCACCTCTATCGTCGGTTTGGACCTAAGTGGAGTTATTGTCTCTGAGTACTGTAGGCGCCCATGTTGTCTAAGAGTTTGCCTTAGTTACAGCAAGGCATGTATGTACTTGGTATGATTGGCTGTTTAGTCCATTGTGCCTCTCTGCCCCCCAAGCTTTTGCTAAGACGAGGGTCTTATGGAGGCTAGGATTTTAGGTAACCGACCTGTAACATAGGTGGTTGCAGGGTCTTTTGAAACTTGCCATCATCAGCCACCTAGGGGGATTTGCCCCCATCGTAGGTTGGACCTAAGTGAAGCCGATGCTTTGGGCATGACCCTGAGGTCTTTTGTCTCGGGTGTGATCCTGAGGTCTTTAGTGCATGGGTTTGGAGCTCGAGGTCCTTTATGCTTGAGTTCGGAGCCTGAGGTCTTTTGATGTGCCTCGGGTGTGGCCCGAGGTCTTTTCAAGAGCACTTTGACAGTCTGCGGAGCCTCATACGATGATCAGGCAAGTACCACAGTAGTTCGATTGGTCGAGACTGTTAGAGACAGGAGGTCAGGTCGGGATCACCAAGCTCCTGATTACTCTGAGCTGGATTCAAGGTCGGGGTCATTGGATCCTGACTACTGCGAACTAAATGTCGGGTCGGGGCTGCTGGACTCAGACCGTTGTGAACTAGAGGTAGGTTCGGGACTGCCGGACCCTAGCCGCTTTGAACTTGAGGTTGGGTCGAGACTGCCGAACCCTGACTGCTGTCAACTGGAAGAATTGTTAGAACTCCTGGGCTGATCTCGCTTTCGCTTACTTTTGGAAGACTCGTTGCTTTCTTGACCGGGGTCTTTGGTCTTCAGAAACTCTTCAGTGTCAATGTATTCTCCAACCTTCTCAGTGAGTTCAACTAAGGTTTTCGGTTAGTTTCTGTGAAATGACGTGGCACACTTGTTGTGTTGAACTCCTGAGTAGAAGGCTATAATAGTGACAGTTTCATCAAAATCATAGATTCTGAGCTTCTCTTGATTAAACCGGTCGGTGAATTCCTTGAGGGTCTCATTATCCCTTTGTCTAACTGTCGCTGCATGTCAAGCTTTAGTCGTTCATGCATACCAATGAACTGGTTGATGAACTGCTTCCTAAGTTGCTTGAAACTGCGGACCGATCGGGGCTCCAAGGAGTAGAACCATTGCACTGTCGGGCCTTTCAAAGTACTGGGGAAGGCCAGGTAATGCAGTTCATCGGAGCTGGTCGCTAGGGCCATCTGAGCATTGTAGATCCGGACGTGGTCGACCGGGCTTCTCGAGCCGTTATAGGGATCTAGGCGAGGCTGATTAAATTAACGTGGGATGGCAAACCTCATGATCTGGTTAGAGAATGGTGACTCTATCTCGATATTGGTATGATTCTGAGTAGGGTTCTAGCCCATCCTTTTGGCCACTCCATCAATCTATTTCTGCAAGTCCTTGATAAGTGCCAGCATACCTTCCTGACCGGTATCCGGGCCTCAGGTCGGGTTAGTGGAGGAGGCTTTCTTCTCATGGCGGTGTGTTGTCCCCTAGGATCGGGCTTGGCTATGACTCTAGTTCATCATATGCTTAGGGACACCTCGGCTCTTGACCGAGTGATCCTGGACTGATTCTCGGGCCATATGCTCCAGCCTTTCCTCTCGGACACTACACCTACTATTGATGTCTCTGGCATGCTCAATGCGGGACAGGTTGGCTCGGGCACGTTATCTGGTCAAGATCGGTTCCCAACCATGTGCAAGGTTCCTGAGTTATTTCCCGGCCACTGGAGGATAGCTTTGCTGGGCCAGTAGGGTTTCGATCTGCTGCTGGATTTGACGCTGGCCCTCTAAGAGTTGTGTGAGGGTCATGATTATCTACTCAGATGTCATGACTGCTGCAGCCAATGTCGGGGCCGACGGAACATCCCGGTTAGCCTGCTGTGCAGTCTTCTCACTCTTCTTTGGAGGCATGGCTATCAGTCTTCCCAAAGACGGCGCCAAGCTGATGATGCCAAAATTTGGTTAAAGTAAATTAAAGCAATTTAAGGGGAGAGAGAGTGAGAGATTGGTTTGTTGTATGTGGTTCGGTCCTGTTAATGAAGGTACTCACGTCCACATGTGTGTCGGAGAACGTTCACTATCCCGGGGACCTGTGGTGAACCAACAATAGTTTGGAGCTACCGTAGGTCGGCCGGGCACGTTGGTGACTACTATAGAGGTACTATAGAGACTGAAAAGTCGGTCCCCTTGAAGGGGGGTGAGTGGTCTCTTTTATAGATGCAAGAGACCTACTCGTACATGGATAAGGAAATATAATCCAATTAGTATGTGATTGACACTAATCAAGTAAGTTTCCTATTTGTATTAGGATTGATTGGCATAATTGTGGGGTTTTCCTAATTGGATTAGGAAACAATTTCCCCTTTCCATTAGTCTTCTAGTTTGAATAGGAAACTGCCTGGAATACTATGGGGTCTACCTTGCGGGCCTGGCTTGACTGCTCTTGTATGGACCGTGCCAGTGTGGTCTTCCCGACATGTTGGTCTGGTCGTGAATGAACTGATTGGGATTGTGAGTCTCGGGTAGACTAGACCGCTTGGGCTGATGCTTGTCCAAGGAGTTGTGCATGATCTGACCAGGACATGGACTGGCTGGTGATTTGAACCGCTCAGTCATAGGATAGAGCCAATTTTGGGTATGGAAAAGTTTGTATGAAACCTTGAACTTTGATGCACTTTTATTATTGACTCAACCAAAGAAGGATTGACTCGTTAAAAACAAAGACACGAAGTGCCCAAATTGCCATAATTTAATGTGTCTTTGTCATAAATGATGTACCGCTTTTCTTATTTATGCACTCCTCATCTTAATATAATCGCACTTTACTGATGAATCTGGTTTTTGAAAATTCCTCCCTATTGATCTAATCAATCCTCTACTTCTCCTAGGAAGTGCTTTAAATTAGTGCCTTAGCTTTTAGAATAAAAGATGCTCTATTTCAAAATTTTCATAACAACTTGGTGACTTGAAAACTCGCCCTTGGTGTGAAGGGATCGTGTTAGGCAAACGGAGTTTGCCCCTAGTTTGAGGTGTAGGAAATGGAATTCATAGGTAAATGAGGTGGGTGACCAAATTTTGCCCCTAGTTTGGATGATGGTTTATTGGAGGCTCTGGGCAAATGAGGTAGGTAACCTAATTTCGCCCCATGTATGCAAGGTAGATAGTAAAATTCTGGCAAACAAGGCGGGAGCCAAAGTTTGCCCCTAGTGTGGAAGGTGATTTCTTGATTATGGCAAGGACTGTGACTTTAATCTCCCATATACTCATAACTTTTGCCTAGGTACTGGTGAGGTGACCTAGCGAGCCCTTTTCTCTCTTTTGTTATTCCTCACCTTGGATTTAACTCTAATTTTTGCCTAGGTGTCCTTTCGAATTTGCGACCTAACGAGCCATCCTTCTTTTCTTTTTAAAATCTGCGTATGTACCACCGAGTGGGGATCAGGTCCAACGTAGTTTGGGCCAAGGCTTTGAAAGAAGGGGGGTTGATTATGGTGGTGTCGACCGAACCGATGCAGTTGCCTACGTATCCTCGAGTGGGAATCAGGTCGAGCATAGTTCAAGGCAAGGCTTTGAAAGAAATCGGTTGAGGGTTTTTCAAACCAATCGTCAAAGAAGTTCAAACTTAGCTCACTTGTGGTAGCCTTGAATAAGAGGATTCAGTTCGATCTCCCTTTCTTTTCTTTTCTTTTCTTTCCTTTTCTTTTTTGACGATTGATCCTTTTCACTTTCTCCTAGCCAGTTAATTTTACTTTTCATGTAGTTGATTCTTGTGAGACCTTAGCCAGTCAGTTCTCGGAATTTATTTATGGTCGTTCCGAGCCTTTTGAAATGTGATCTAGGCATGTTCTCATGATGTACCTTGAAGTGTACAATTCTCTGTATCACCAAGATTTTCTTCCTTTCATTTTGTCAATCATTTTGACTAGCAATGGTCAGATCTTTGAAATCAACACCTTTTTCAGCTCTAACTTTTGCCTAGGTGTCCTTTTAGGTTTTCAACCTAGCGAGCTTTTCTTTTCTTTCCTTTTCTTTATATTTTTTTTTCTCTTTTTTTTGTTTTTTTGTTTTTTTTTTGGTTTTGTTTTTTTTTGTTTTTTTTTTTTTTTGTTTTGAAAGGGGAGAAGAAACTCATTAAAAGTGTTTGGCTACCATCAAGGACTAAGTCTGCACTACTTTCAACAAAAACAGATTGTATGGCTCCCCATTGGATTGGGTTCAAGGCCTTGAAATGGTGGAAAAAGGGTGTTGGGCAAGCCCCAAGTCAGTTTCAAACATGTCTTTTCAAGATTGAGGTAAGAACATCTTTAAATTCTTAAAGTAAGACTATTCAATTCTCAGCTCTTCATCGGTGTCAGCGTGAAATCGACTTTGACCTTTCAGGATTCTTGTTTGTTTTGTTGCAGAAAAAAATTACCAGAGCAATATCCATGGTAAAAGTGACATTTCAGTTTAATGATTCATGCATTTATGACTAAACACATCAGATTAAGCAAAATGAGATTTCATTCCATTAAAGGAGAATGATTGCATTTCTTGGTACAGACTCAACTGAACTTAAAAATAGACGGACTCGACCACAAGACTACTCTTGAAATAGACTTGAAACATAGAATAGACTCGACTTGGTCTCAAATGGAGTGTCACGGTGACTTGTTTGTTATTCTTATTCTATTTTTTTCTTTTTAGCAGAAGTTCTAGATACCATCACTTTACGGCATAGCTTCAACACTCTTTGGCATCATCAAAAGGGATCACTCGAGCGGTTGATCCAAGCCAAGATAGTGGATATGATTAGGATGGGGTACATCCTCTATGAGGTTCTGAATGTCATGGTGGTGGCGGATGCATTGATTGGTGGCATGGCCCAGATTTTGGTGGTAAACACATCGTAGGCTCATGTTATAGTGGGACAGTGTGGGTTTCGGTAGCGGCTTGTAAGGGAGGAGCTGTAGGTGGCCCTTTTTGAGTAGGTGGTCCAAAGCTGTGGAAAGGGGAACATCAAGTTTGGAGAATTCGCGAGGGCCTTTTGGGCGATTTAGCATAATAGACTAGTATGGACAGAGAGGGTAGTCCATTGGTTGGTTACTAAGCGCACTGACATCTGAGGAGGCCAGGGGATAGTTGGGTCTCTTGGACTGGTGATGGGGTTCATCATTCTTAAGCTTTCCTTCTCTGATGGCATCCTCTATTCTGGTGCCTATTTCAAACAGTTCTTCAAATGTTGAGATGGACTAGTAGAATAGTTTCTCGTGGTACACTGGTTGCATGTTCTTGACCAGCATACGTACTTGCTCTTTCTCAATAGGTCTGTAGATCATTTGGGCCACTTTATTCATCCATTTGCTCAAGAACGCAGCGAAGGACTCATTGATGTTCTGCCTGGTCGTCCCTAGGTCCCGGATGGTGACATCAAACTCTTGGTTGTAAGAGTAGTGATTAATAAAAGTTCTAGTAACATCTTCCTAGACTCGGGTCTTGGAGGCTTCAAGAGTTAGGATCCAGGATAGTGCGGCATTCTTGAGGGTTTGAGGGAACATCATAACTATGTGATCATGAGTGCATCCTATAGATTGGAAGTTGTTCTTGCACAACTTGATGGGACTTTTTGGGTTCCCAGTCCCATCGAAGAGATTAATTTTTGGAATTTTGAAGTTCTCAAGCAGTTTCACTTTGACGGGTTCGAACAAGCCTTCCAGATCTAGCATGTAATCATTAACCCCCTTGCTCTTTCTTAGCACACTTTCCAGCTTGTCTACTTTATCCATCTTTTCTTGAAACTTTTTCTCATATGCAGGTGGCGTGACCCCATGAAACCATTCTTCTTCCCCGTTATTCTTATGTACTAAGACCGGAGGTGGTACAAACCCAGGTGGTGGTGGTTGCATGAACCCTACTGGTGGTGGTGGGAACCCATGTGGGTACTGTGGCTGCTGATGTTTCAGTTCTTCCATGAAACTCAAAACTTGGGCCAAGCGATCAGATTGTTGGCTTATGGTTGCTCCCAACTTAATGACCTTGTTTCTAATTCTTCCTGATTCATGTTGGAATGACTTAGTGAGCTAATTCTGACCAAATGACTATTCGAAAGGATCGCATCAGATTCTGACAGTGATGACTTTAGACAGACAAATGAATGTGATATTAATAGACGTGGACTGACTCGTGTACACACTGACTGAAATAGTGCATGCGGACCGACAGGGACAATGCATGCAAATGAGACAAACATGCTGATGCAAGCCCTAATCTATATGGTACTCCTACTTGTAGCAGATAGGAGTTTAAGCAAATAAGGTCCCAGCCATACAAAGTGTGCTAACCTTACCTTTCGGTATGATCACCAGTGGTGAACAGGGGTTTCAAGTTATTTTGGGAAGTTTGGACAGTGTTTCAGGGGGAAACTGGTTATATCTGGGATATATCTCGACAAAGTTTCCGGGAGAAACAAGTTACATTTGGGATATCTGGACAGAGTTTTTTAGGGAAACATGTTATATCCTGGATATCTGGATAGATTTTCTGGGGGAAACAAGTTATATCTGGGATATCTTAATAGAGTTTCTGGGGGAAGCATGTCATATATGTGATATCTGAACAAAGTTTCTGTGAGAAACAGGTTATATCTGTGATATATCTGGAAAAACGTTTCTGTAAGAAACAGGTTATATTTGGGATATATCTGGAAAGAGTTTCTAGAAGAAACAGGTCATATCTGGGATATATCTGGACAGACTTTCTGGGAGAAACAGGTTACATCTGGGATATCTGGACAGAGTTTCTGGGGGAAACAGGTTATATGACCGGAGCATATGATGATGGTGATCATACTGTCTAGCAAGTTTTCATACACCTATGTCTTAGGACTGACAAACAAGGTTTGCAGTGTATATCTTTGTGAGCATGGAGCAGACATCCTTGTCATGGTTCCTAGGCAGGTCAACTCAATGTGATCACCTGTGAGTGATTGCCTTGGGAATCATAAGAAAGAGGTTCTACCTCATGCCACATAAGCGTCTACACCGCGCAGGTAATCCCGTCAGGGCAGACAGCAGTTATATCACATTGTCCTATCTGAAAAGATAAATGAACAGTCCTATGAAAGATTCTACAGGAATCTATATGGAAAGGCTGGGTTTAGTCAAAGAGGGTCCGTTGGCGAGAGTTCCAATATACTGCTAGAGAGACAATATGGATGTTTTTACTCTTTTTGATATACCTTGGAAGGTACAGTATCAACGGTGACTTATGCCCTGGCACAGCAAGACCTCAACAATGTCAGCGCCATGTTTCAGACACAGTCAAAAGGGAAAATGCAGGAGTGCAATGCGGTGAACCAGACACAGCAAAAAGATGATTTTAAGGATGCTTCTTATGAGTCAAACCTCTATATTTTGTTTTGAAAATAAATCTCCCCAGCAGAGTTGCCAGATTGTGGACACGCAGCCTCCGTGAGCCCACCCCCGTTTTCGTTGTCGGGGTTTCAGAAATGATTTTTCTTTGTTTTGAAATTGTTTGATTTAGAAAAGAAAAGGTCTGTTGAAAACAGATACAGTGTCGCCACTTGGTCTTTAGGGAACCAAGAAACCCAATTTAACTCACCCAAACGGATAAAGGGGACCGGTCCTTCATAACCAATGAATTTGGCTCGGAGTTTTGTACGAGAGAGGAAGGAGCCTTTGTCACGACTAAAACACCCTCAACTCGCCCCGTCTCTCAACGGGCCTCAATTATCATCCAAATAATCATCTTATACTTTGTTTGGTTCGACAGTTAATATTTATGATAGGTATATTACATCACATAAGAAACTTGAAATGGAAGATATAAAGATAAGATATCATTGATAAGATCTAAGCTAAGGTTCACACAATGCAAAGTGAAAGATCACATGAACAAACCTAAGAAAAAATCGTCTAATCACATATCAAGTAATAAAGTTTTCCTAATCTAAGGTGACATGAATTGTTCTTGAAACAAATTAATCAAAGAAATCAAAAAAATTCTTAGAAAGCTAAAATGATGCATGTTAATATTTAAGAAAAGAAGACCTCTCTATCCCCGGGACGGATGAGAAAGGAAGAACTAATCGAGGGGGAGCATGAACGTATGATCTAGTTCATTCCTTATAATCATCTTAGATTAGGGGTCATAAAAACCCCAAATTTTGCATGAATGCAATGCATGATCCTAGGATGTGCAAAGGTTGTGTGTTTGTGTACATGGACTTTCTAAAGTGAATTATAAGTCTAAAAAGATGAATGAATGCATGAAGGAAATCATCATGGGATATATACAAATGTAGTATGGACTACTTCCTAAGTTATGAACAAATTTGGAGTTCATGTAAGCATCAAATCAAAGAATGAAAGTAAAAGAATGTTTGTTGTGAATTGTGGACAGAATAGTGACTTGATCTTGTGGAAAATGAAAAGTAGGGTTAGGAATGTTTTAAATGCATTATGTTTTATGGAGATCATCCTTATTGTGTCTAGAACACATATCTAAAAGTCAATCCTCAATAACTATTACATATTGAGAGAAATCATATAAACAATGGAGGTCACTCAGAAACAGAGTTTGTACTGTCGACTGAAATGTTAAAAAAAATATTAGAAGCTGAAAACTAAACATCTAGTGGCCCATATTACACCGAAATTTTCCTAAGACATTGAAGTTGAAGGGAAAAATAAGTTGGGACCACTCGTTTAGGAAAAGCTTTCTGGGAAACAAGTTGAAAGTCAACCAAGCTGCTGTGACAGTCAAGCGTTTGGAAGGAATGTTTGGACAAAAATGGACCCATTTCAAGTGCTTTCAAGTCAAGCCAAAAATCATGGGTGTTCTATAACGAGTTACGAAGACTTTCCAAGTGGTCTTGCATCCATACATTGAGTATTGAACTCAGAATAATTCATTGAAATTAAACAACTCACTGTTTTGAAGATTTTTTTAGAGAAATAAGGTTTATTTCTGGGAATCCTAATATTGGGGTTTTAGAGGAGTTTTGAAATAGGGGTTTTGAAAGTATATTTTCAGCACTCAAAGAGGATTAAAACTCCTTAGAACATCAATATCAAACTCATTCGGAGAACATCCAAGATTGTTGGAAAGACTTGTTTTATTTTGGAAATAACCTCAAGAATACATGGGGATGTATTGAGGTTGTAATCATCATCTATCAAACATGTTTTTGAGGACAAGAGCTACTATCCATAAGGATTCGCTCACCTCAAACTTCATGTCCTCATCTAGATGATGATTAACTAGTAAGTAAACAAGAAAAAGAAAAAGAAATGAGATAAGACGAGATGAACATCAAAATAAACAAACAAGTATATAGCAATAAATAGATGATATTGATTATGATTTTGGACTTGTAGCTTGATGTTTCACTCATATATGGTGACTTTGGACATAGAAGTAGCTTTCACTCTCATAAATACCCACTAAAATGGTAATTGGGTGTATTGAAAGTGAAGTAAATAGAAGTAATAGAGTAAAAACGAAGTTTAGAACTCACTTTCTTGTTTGAAAATCAAAGAAGGAAGCTTTTTTTCTCTCTACTCTAACTTTATCTCTACAACTTTCTCTCTAAAGCTTTTCAAAGCTTGCATTTGACACCCCTAAAATGAGAAGTCAAGGGGGGTTTATATAGGCCAATTTGGGGTGGTTTTGGGATTTTAGAAGTACTCCCATTGGTTCCAAATAACTGAAAACATAGAGCTACGTCGTTTCGGTTTCTAATTAATCAAAATGGAACCCAAAAGAAATTGCAAAAATGGATTGTTCTAGAGGAGAGTGCTGCAGCGGCAGTGGGCCAATGCCGCAGCGGCACTGCTCCTCATTCGTCCAGATAATTCTTTTTAGGCCCCTATAGGTCCCGATATTCACGAAAAGGCCATATTTTGTTCGAAATTCACAGAAAATGCATACAAACTCCAAACTGAGCTTGTGATATAAAGTTACAGGGTTTGGTATGGTACATGGACATATTTTTTATACTCATAGGTACATGCTAGGGAAGGGAAGTCCTCCACGGGGTATTAGTGCTCCACTTCCTCCTCCTGGGCAGCATCGCAACCTGTGTATTCCTTATCTGGATAAGCTGGACATGGGAATTTCCAGTGACATGAACGCCGTCAGCTTATGAAACCCGAGTGAGAAAGCTACATCATATGGAACTTATATAGCCACATACCAACAAGATATGTTTACTGCTTCTATCATGTCTTTTAAATTTCTTCCATGTTCTCACCATCGAACTATAACCAATAATGTGCCTGAAGTATTCAAAGAGGATACATACCATTAACACGACCAATCTCAACATCCCAAAGATACTATAGCATCATACTGCCAGAGTTTGACTCAAAAATCCAACTCTAGACAACAACATCAATAACAGTGAATATACCCACTTTACACTAACTTTCGCTTTGTCAAAAAGAACTGACGTGTTCTTACTAACCTTTACATTGTCACGGAGAATCAAAGTGGCAATCCTAACCTTCAGTTCTTCATCATGAAGAACTGAAGTGATTCTACTCAACCCTCGCTTCATCACGAAAAACCAAAGTTTTCAACTCAACCCTCACTTCATCACGAAGAACTCAACCCTCACTTCGTCACGAAGAAATGAAGTGTTCACACAACCCTTCACTTCGTGATGAAGAACCGAAGTGTTCAACTCAACCTAAAAAATAAGCCTGACACTATGGATATCGCATTTTAACTTACCCACAACTTTTTAATTTTAAAACATTTTCCAAATTTCTTACCAAGAGTCGCCAGTTAATTTTTAACAGGAAAATTAAGAAACCATTTTAAGGCAAACTGATCTTTTAAGAAACCAGAGATTTTCTAGGTTCGAGGATTATGGAATGAGAGGGGAAGGAGCCCGTCGGACTAAAACACCCCCTCTCATTCTATCTCGCGATAGGCCTCTACTTAACATCCTTTTAATTGAATTAATAATCTAAGCATGTCCTCAACTAATATATATATGTATAAATATACATTACAAAAGCATGTCTAAAGGGTGTGAGATTGCAAGTGATAAAATATCATTCAAAAACCACATAATTCAAGTAGCAAGCAATATGATATGCAAGTAGTGAACTATAGAACTCACCCAGGATCCATGCCGCGAATATTAAACGTGTAAGCATACGAATAGAAAGTAAACCTATGAAAAGGTCTCTAATCACATATGTTCACATAAGGCGAGATCCTAATTCTATGGTGTCGTGTATGAGATCATAAAATCAATAAAATCAAGGAATTAAATAAACTAGAGAACGGTTGTGAAATTGTACCTCATATGTGCTACAAAACAAAGGTTAGCACACATGCTCCAAATATAATGCCCAAGTCTTAAGAAATAATCTTAAAATTCTAGCTTAAATATATAAAATATGGGAGAATCATAACTATGAATTCCTCCTAAGTAGTTGGGGAGACATCACTTCTATAGATATGTAAGTCTCAACTAGGAGCCAATACAATGTCCATATAGGAATGAAGTAATCCGAACATGGTTACGAGGAATCCATGGTTAAGTTCTACTAAGTGTAATTTAAACCCTACCAAGAAAGGATGTATTTTAATTACAAGTATTAGGCTACATGCATGAATGTACATGGATACATGATTATGAACGAAAATAAGTCATAAGGTATTCATCGACTTAGATCACTTAGACTATGGATTTAGACTTAACTAATCACTATTACTGCACGGTTCAAGTCCTAAATCATGAGAAGACCATTGGGACCATTGTTCACAAGATATATCAAAAACTATTCTAGAATACTAAAATTTCAGCAAGCAGACCCGAACTTCAAGGAAATAAAAGCGATGATTCTAATGGTTTGATGTCAGTGATTCTTGGACACAAGAAAACTCTATGAGTCTAGTTTCTAACCCAAAGAAAAATTGAGGTTTGAACGTTTAGATCTCCGGGAATTGAACAAACACTAGACATCACTCAGGGACTTACAACTCTCCATCCAGATTTTTGTATGATTTTCTAAAAATAGAAAAAAAATCAAAAACAATTTGATATTTTTAGGGTAGCTCCCTAACACATTAAACTACTTAGAAAATTTAATTTTGGGTCAAGATTGCTTGATTAAGGTTCTAATTTTCTTATTTCAAAAGAGTGTTACTGTTCTGAAACTCTGGACAGATTATGGTTTTGCACAAAACCTTGATCAAACAACTCTAAAAATGAAACTTCCTTAAAACAAAAATTACAATGGTAGAACTTTGAGTTATAGACACTTTTCCATTGGTTTCATTCAGTCCCAACGATTTGATGTTTAACTAAAAATCTATGATCAAAACAGATTGTGAACTCACTGCATCATTCATCAAATACAACTTTGTTAATTAATTTCATCCATGGGCCATGGAGTTTGGCTTGAACCACACTACCTGTCCTACCATTAGATGGTCATGGGAGACTAACTACATTTATATCTTCGAAGTCTCAATGGAATATGGAAAAATTCCATAAGACCTAAACATAACAAACCTAAACCATGAAGATGGGTTTAGATTTATTAATCAAGTGTAAAATATCAACTTCAATATTCTTGTAAATCATGAGTTTACAAAAGAATTAAAGAATTTCAAGTCTAAGGATTTAAGTAAGACATTTAGGGTCTTATGATCTCAAAGATTAAAAAGGAAGAGAAAAAGAAAATTCAAAGACTCTAAGTATATTTGTGATTAGAATATAATTAAGACTCATTAACTTAAAGTTTTACCTCCAAAATATCCTCAACTTTGTGATTTTGAAGAACTTCCAAAGACTAATCAAGCTTTCCAACCTCTTAAACTCTTCTAAAACTCACTTCTAATTGTGTTTAGAGAACAAGTTTTGAATGTTTTAGGACTTAGAGAACTAATGCTACCTCAAGATTCAAAGAAAATTCCCCCCCCCCCCCCCCCCCCCCCCCCCACCTTGCAAGAGGATAATCATCCTCTATTTATAGACAAATTTGAAGGGGTATTTTAGTCATTTTAGAGCAAAAAACACTAATTCAGACTGTTCTTTAGTGGTACAAAATGTGATGTATTACAACTGGCTGTTACAAAAATGTGGCACTCAATGGAGATGGAAGCGGCACTCGTTGAATGTCGGAACAACACTTAGTGACCGCCGTGCGGCACTCCATGAATGCCGCAGACAACACCAGGGACTACCGTTTTTTTTGGAAATCATTTTTTTAATGGCACTTGATATGAACAGACGGCAGTTGGTGACTGCCGGTGCAGTTCTCACTGGCTGCCGGTCCGGCGGTCAGGGAGTGCCGCAGCGGCAACCCGTGACTACCGCAAATTGGCTCAAGTGTCGTTCTGCCTCTTTTTTCCCTTTTTTTGTTTACGTTGGAGTGTATTTCGAAGAGCATGAATCATCTTTGGAAGTCCTAGATTAGTCGGACATTATCATCATCGGATTCGGAGGTTACACTCCCCTTAATTCAACGTTTGGTCAAAATCGGGGTGTCTACAGTTTGCCCCTCTTCGACGGAGCTCGTGGAGCAATGCAAACCACAAGTGAACGTCGAAGCCTGTGTGAAGACAAGCCTTTGGCCAAACTATCAGATTTAGGTAAAAATAAAATACGTTGCAAAAAAAAGCAAGCGCGTAGCAAAATTCCAATTGGTAGTGCTCCATGCTGAGCTGCCTACGTATCCCATCAGGAATCAGACCAAGACGTAGTTCGGGCAAGAGTCAAACACATGCAAGCACAAGTAATCATACGGATGAATGCTCCTATCCTGTCATGATGCACATGCTCGTGTAATGGCATTTTTCAAATAAACTTCACCGAGCAAGTGTCATGCTTACTCTATATCATGTCTTCTCTATATGTGACACACATTTCATGATGCGTTAGCCAGAGAAGATTACCAAATGTTGACCGATGAAAAGATTAGTTGCACAGGTCGAGAACATACATTTCTAACTTCCTAAAATGAGGGTTTACACAAATCTATTGAGAGAACTGAGCGTGTGAATCTGTTACACTCTAAAGGATCAACGTAAATCTGTTTTGAGGATAGAGAATACAAATTCGCTATATTCCTAAAATGAGGGTTAACGCAAATTTGTTACGAGAACCGAGAATGCAATTCCATTGCACTTTAAAGGATCAATGCAAATCTGTTACGAGGATCGAGAATACAGATCCATTATATTCCCAAAATGAGGGTTTACGCAAATCTATTACGAGAACCGAGCGTGTGAATCTGTTACACTCTAAACAATCAACGTAAATCTGTTATAAGGATCGAAAATACAAATCCGCTATATTCACAAAATGAGGGTTAACGCAAATCTATTACGAGAACCGAGAATCCAAATCCGTTACACTCTAAAGGATCAACGTAAATCTGTTACGAGGATCGAGAATACAAATTCGGTATATTCCCAAAATGAGGGTTTATGCAAATCTGTTGCTAGAACTGAGAGTACAACTCTGTTACACTCTAAAGGATCAACGTAAATCTGTTACGAGGATCGAGAATATAAATCTATTATATTCTCAAAATGAGGGTTAATGCAAATCTATTGCGAGAACCGAGAATGCAAATTCGTTACATTCTAAAAAGCGGGGCAACCATATTCAGATGAATCAGGGGTTGAACAGACTCAAATTCAATTTAACTTTTTGAAATTTGGAGCCCACAGACTCAATTCAAAATTTTGGAGTCAACCGACTCAAATACATTTTAACTTTCAAAATTTGGAGTCCACAGGCTCAAATTTATTTCAATTTTCAAAATTTGGAGTCCACAAACTCAAATTTATTTCAACTTAACGAAACCGAGAACCACTTTGGTCCTGAAAACCATCTCTGGGGTCAAGAGCACAATGAGGCCAAAATTATAGGTTTTCGAGACCCAATTTGAATTTGGGGGGAAAATGAAGGGTCTAGTAACTGCCTCAAACGTGGCACATGCTGGATATTGCAACAGTCCGTACGGCAGTCTACTAACTGCCAGGCATGATTTCCTGAGTGCTGTTCAGAGCAGCATATTGCTTAAACTTCGAACTTTTACTTCACTTTTCTTCACTTCTCACAATCTCTCCAATCTAAGGATCTCTGGAGATTTTTCCTCTTTTCCTCACATTGATCCAAGGTATCCATAGGTAAGTTTTCTTCGATCAGAACTTTGTTATTTCCTTTATTTTAGTTGTTTTCTTGACTTTTCAAAAGAATCAACTTTCCATTCTTTCTCTATCTTTTTTTAATAGGTTATGGCTAGCGGCTTGAGGAGCAAGAAGAAGGCCAAGTACACGGCCACTCCCCACTCCGATCCTGGTTTCCTGCTCCGGGATCCGGACAAGCACTTGTCTGCTCGAGCATTCCAGTTTGAGGTAAACATGCTATCACTCATTCCTTTTTCTTTTAGCATTTCTTTTATGAATCTCAAGAATGTGGTGACATCATATTCATCCATATGAATGCGACGCACGAAAAAACTCCTCATGCTTGTGATTGTCATTCTTATGAACCAAGTTTATATATTCAGTTCATCGTTCTTCACTTTATTATTTCATTGTTTTCAAAACATTTATGAATATGATGCATGTCAAAAAAGATTCTATGTACCTCCCCATGGATACGACTTTAATGCTCATGATGCTGCAGTTGTTCTTCTTTTATTCATTTACCCTTTGTCTATATCCGTTATTTGCTCTTAATTTGCTCCGTTCCCTCCATTTTATTTATTTCACTTTATTTCCCATACTCATCCACTTGTTGACGTTTGAATCTTGTAATTTTCTTTTACAGCTTCAGCCTAACATGCTGAAGGGGCACGACAGCCTTGCTCACGACTTTGCTTGGTACGAAGAGCTGAGTGAGACTGTGAAGGGTCTCATTATTGCTGCTGGCTTCAGAGATTTCGTCAAGCTCTTGACAAAGAGCTCAAACGATCTTCGTTAGATATATGCCTTGGGAGAGCATTGGTGGGACACTACTAGCACGTTCCACTTTGACTTCGGGGAGATAACTCTGACCCTGTTGAACTTCTCGATGATCACAAGGATCCCCTTCGGGGGGAGTGCATACGATACCTAGATACCGTCACTGAGTGGGACCAGGTGTTGCCTTTTCTAGGAGACATCCCCGAGGAGCCCTTGGTAATGGCCAAGTGGTTCATGGACACGTTCAGTGGCCAAAAGGGCTGTACAGACGACCAGATGGCTCTGGGCTTCCTCATGTATATGCTTGGGTGCTCTCTGCTGAGGACCAAGGGCGACCGGATCTCTATCGCACTGGTGGCATCCTTGGAGCATATAGACCGGATACTTGAGTATAACTGGGCTGGTGTAGGATTCACCATCCTGTACAAGCATATGGGAGAGATTTTCTAGGATCAGTCGGCTTTTACGGGAGGTTTCTGGAGGGCATGGGAGGTACGTCCTCTTCTAGTTTCATTGCTTTATCAAATTTTCAGGAATCATTTAAATTTTGAGACTCACGCCTTTTTTTTTTTTTTTTCTCATTTTTATTCCAGATTTGGTCCCATGAGTATCTTCATATGATGTCCCCTGAGACACGTGATTCTTACACCCTCATCGTGCCCCAGGGATTCAAATGGGCGAAGGATAGGGTCGGGCGGAAGACTGGGGCTCACAATTTTATGGCGTTCAGGAACATCCTGATGAACTTAAGACAGCCGCACGTTCACTGGCAGCCATGGCTTAGAGGGCTTCCTACTGCTTCAGTGGTGATACGGGCATCAGTCGGGTACGACCCGATGAGACTGCTACTAGATGGGCCAGAAGCCCGGGTGTGGTATTTGGGATAGAGGGTGACTAGGCCGTCTCTAGCGGCTCTGGGATTCTTCGTGCCACACACTCCTCTAGATTCTATGACGGCCACGGACACGCTTCAGGGTAGTGAGCTTACAGCTGCTCTGATGGGTTTGGGCATCCGTGACTTTGTGGACCCACTTACAGGATACGCAGCTTTTCGCGCTGCTAAGCTGATGCTGAACTGTCCTCTGATGGAAGTGACCCAGGTGAGTACACAATTCCTTTATCCTTCCCTAAGTTCTCTCTTATTCTTTATTCATATTTTATTCTTGTTATTTGCAGCCTGTCCCTGCTGCTATCCGTCCTCCTACCATCCCTGAGTGGGATTGGACCATGTCGACTGTCTTCTTCGGCGAGTAATTCTTGATGACGATTCCCCGGCTCTCTCAGGGCGTCCCTACCATTCCTCTTCAGTATGATGATGTCCCGCGTGCTTACGCGGAGAAGGGCTTGACGTATGCCCACAGTGTGCGATAGTGGGTCCTCGGGCGAGAGTGGATGGTAAGAATTTATTCTGGTCTCTCACATGATTTTGGCTGCTTCTCATTTACCGATATTTATTTTTGGCTCTTGGTTTCAGCATGAGGGAGCTCAGGCGACGGCCGCGGTCCAGCTGAGGGCCCAGGTAAAATCTTCACTCTTCTCTCAATATTTCATTTTATCCTAAGAACTCCTAAGTTTCACCTCCTCTATCCTTTTAGGTGGAGGAGAACAGGGCACTGGTGCAACAAGTGGGGGTGCTTCAGCAGCGGCTTTAGCAGTTTGGCATCAGCTTCAGCGATGCCCCTGGAGGAAGCAGTGCTGGACGAGGTTGTCACGCCCCGGTGTAGCCAAAATATGGAAAAAATTAAAATTTTCATCTTGGACCCTGAGGCGCGTGACTGGTTACAGTGCCGAATTGTCCATGACCAAAAATAATAATAAATAACGCAACCGAAAGGATAAGGCCAATATCTGCTTACAAGGATATATTACAATGAGAGGTCACAGTACTAGTTAACTATTACATCATGGTAGTTACATCAGAGTCTTATTGCTCTAGGGCCTTACAGAACTATTACAAAAGGTAGATGAAGTCCTCTGCTAGAGGTTACAACCAAAAAAATTTACAAAGACGTCCACTAGTCTTCTCTCTAACTATCATATCCATAGCCATCTTCGGTGTACTCTTCCTCCATGTTCTCTTCTTGCGTAGCATCATAACCCGTGTACTCATCACCTGGATAAGCTGGACATGGGTATATCCAGCGACATGAACGTCGTCAGCTTATGAAAGCTGAGTGAGAAAACTAAATCAAATGGAACTTATATAGTCACACACAATAAGAAATATATTTACCACTTTTTATTACGTACATTAAAGTTCTCTCACGTTCTCACCGTCGGACTATAACCACTTATGTGCCCATACATGCATTCGAAGAGAAAATAAACAATCGATATATATAACTCGCTTCTACATCTCGGAACATTATCACAATCCATTACCGAAGTCTATTTCGGAGTCCTAACTCCAATTAACAACACCAAAAAGGTTGTCACTATTGCACAACTAAATTACTCTGTACTTGTCAATTGTAACCAATCCCTCTTTCGTTAACCAAACCATCTTACACTAATCAAACATCTTTTACTGACCAAAACCATCTCGCACTGACTAAACCATCTTTCATTAACCCAAAACACTTGTAACCTTCACTTTGTCATGAAGAACCACCACTTCTCCATCACGAAGAACCGAAGCGTTTACGGAGTGCAAGAACATCCATTCCATCACTAAGAACCGAAAGGAGTCATCACTCTAAGAAATACCGTTTCATCATCACGAAGAACCGAAACGTTTACGGAGTGCAAGAACTTCCATTCCATCTCTAAGAATCGAAAGGAGTCATCACTCTAAGAATTACCGTTTCATCATCACGAAGAACCGAAACGTTTATGGAGTGTAAGAACTTCCATTCCATCACTAAGAACCGAAAGGAGTCATCACTCTAAGAAATACCGTTTCATCATCACGAAGAACCAAAACGTTTACGGAGTGCAAGAACTTCCATTCCATCACTAAGAACCGAAAGGGGTCTTCACTTTAAGAAATACTGTTTCATCATCACGAAGAACCGAAACGTTTACGGAGTGCAAGAACATCCATTCCATCACTAAGAACCGAAAGGAGTCTTCACTCTAAGAAACACCACTTCACCATCACGAAGAACCGAAATGATTCACAACTTTCACATTCGTCAACCATACCCTTTTCTCACTATCCTAACCTCCGCTGCCCAGATTACCTATCCGATAATTATCCTGAGCATAATCTACTTCTAACATAGCATAACCGACCCTTACGTTTTCCCGACCGCGCATTCGTCACTCATTTTGGAATTTAGTACATTAAAGGACTTTCGAATATACTTTTGAAGTTACGTTTATACATCCGTCATTCTGTTTTATGTCGTAATATACTTACAATGGAAACTTATCCAATCACTATCAATGCAATAATCGTGTCGTACAACATACTTATAGCTTGGGCATGAACTCTCTATGGTCATCACACTATATTCATAACAACGGAAACCTAGCGTGTAGCTCGTGGATTTAATACCAATAATATATTGATGAAACCCTTTACATACTCATCTACTCGATAGCACTATCATAGCACAAGATATCTATAACCACACAGGTACCGAAAAGCAAGCATCGTTAATAAACACATCATACAAGTAGTTATACAATCTGCTAGAAATTAATTTTACTATGTTGACTGAATTGATATGATTTATTTGGGCATGATAAATTGATTTGTAAATCAAACTCAAAACTAGAACATTGTAGATAATTGGATTAGCTTCATGTACAAAAAATCTAGCTTCAATGACATTTTAGAGCTGCTCAAAATATTTATTTTACTTAGACATTTCTATATTTTCGGACTGCTCTGTCCCAGATTTATAGTACTGCATTGCATGTGCATTTTACCTATCAAGGAGTCATTTTTAGACCGGCCTATAGAAGAGTTATTTGTAGATAAATGAGTTATATTTCTCCACAAAAAAAGCTAGCTTAATTCAGATTTATGAGCTTCTTAAAACACTCATTATACTAAACTACATTCTATTGGAGGTTTCTATTTCTTAGATTAAAAGTACTTCGTTGCATGTACATTTAACCTATGAAGAATTGATTTTCAGACTGAGCTATAGAAGATTGAGTTATCTTTCTCCACGAAAAAGCCTAGCCTCATTCCCATTTGTTAACTGCTCGAAATGTTTGTTTTACTAAACAACATTCTGCTGGAAGTTTCTGCTTCCCAGATTTGAAAAATTATCTTGCATGGCATGGATCTCTCAAACTATCAACATCAAGCACTTAATAAACATTACTACATACTATATAGGTTCTAAAGTGAGTTAGAATACTCACATAAACTTGAAATTGAGCTTGGGCTTTGGATTTGAGCTTAGGAAGCTTGAACACAACCTCAATGGTGGAGACTTCTTCCTAGTTCTTCTTCTCCATCTCCATGTATCTCTTATCTCTCCATGGAGTTCTTCTCCTAGCTCTCTCTAACTCTATATGTAGATTTTTAAGTGACTAAGAGGGTGAAATGCATGGATGTAGGCATCCTTATATAAAGAAAAGAAGGGATTATGTGTCACCATGCATGTTTGCATGCTAGGACACATGTCCAACATATGGACAAGTGTTAATGAGGTAGTGACAAGTGTCTAAGGGGGATTGCATGGGATGCCATGTGGCCGGCCATGGTGGGGCCCACCTCGAGTTTCGTGCTACTTTCTCAGTTTGCGTGCATAAGTTCCTCGTTATGCGTGTCAATCTCAATTTACGTGTAGACGGGTATTATTTCTGATGTCCGGGTCCAGGTACGGGACTAAGTTAATTCTAATTACGGTCGAGTCGGTGCTGTGATTATAGTCTAATTAGTAATTACATTACACTGATACGGTCACACAAATAAAATAATAATATAATAATAAACCAAATATAGAAATTCATAAAACTCGTATTATTGCACGTAGAGAAATTTCAGGCATTACATCTTCTACCACCTATTACAGGATTTCGTCCTCGAAATCTGAGCTATCTAGGTACTAAAAAGAAAAGGAAATTTCCCTCTTATTTCCGATTCCAGCTCCCAAGAGGCTTCTCCTTCGTCATGGTGTTTCCACTGAATCTTTACCAGCGAAATCTCTTTGTTTCTCAACTTCTTAATTCCATGATCCAGAATCTTTACAGGACCTTCAATGAATGTAGCATTGTCATTTACTTTGATATCTTTGAAGTTGATCTCGTGTGCCGGGTTATGAAGATATTTCCTTAGCATGCTTACATGGAATACGTTATGAACTCCCGACATCTTGGGTGGTAATGCCAATCTATAGGCAACTTTTCCTATACGATCCAGAATTTCAAATGGTCCAATGTAGCGTGGCGATAGCTTTCCCTTCTTCTGTCCAAACCTTACCACGCCTTGAACCGGGGAAACTTTCAGGTTAGCATGATCTCCCACTTCAAATTCTAGGTCTCGACGTCGTTTATCCGCGTAGCTCTTGTATCTACTTTGTGTTGCCTTCATTATTTCCTTTACTGTATTGATTTCTTTATTGGTCTCCTGGACTAAGTCTGGTCCCAATAGTTTGCCATCCCTAATTTTAGCCCAACACAAAGGTGATCGGCACAGCCTTCCGTAAAGTGCTTCAAATGGTGCCATCCCTATGCTTGAATGAAAACTGTTGTTATAAGCAAACTCAACCAATGGTAAGTGAGTTTCCCACGAACTTTCGAAATCGATTACATAGGCTCGAAGCATGTCCTCCATTACTTGATTCGTCCTTTCTGTTTGTCCGTCAGTTTGTGGATGAAATGCAGAACTTAACTTCAGAGATGTTCCCATCGCTTTCTGAAGACTCTCCCAAAATCCAGCGGTGAATCTCGAATCTCGATCTAATACAATTGACACCGGTACCCCATGTAACTGCACAACCTATTGCAGATAAAGTCGACTCATCTTCTCGACATAATAGGTCATATTATATGCAATAAAATGGGCTGATTTGGTTAGTCGATCAACAACTACCCAAATGGCATCATGGTTCTGCTGAGATCTTGGCAATCCCATAACAAAATCCATGGTGATATGCTCCCATTTCTATTCTGGGACTGGTAGAGGTTGTAGTAATCCTGGAGGTCGTTGGTGTTCCGCCTTGACTTGCTGGCAAGTAGGGCATTTTGCTACATATTCCGCGACTTCTCTCTTCATGCCTTCCCACCAAAAGTTCCTTTTTAAGTCTTTGTATATCTTGGTTCCGCCAGGGTGTATATGTAGGAAAAACAGGTTTAAAATTAAATCTAAACGCGCAGCGGAAAACAAAGTTCAAAACTTTTATTGGTAGCCTTGGATCTACTACTTATTAACTCTATAGATGCGCATAACAAGATGGAGAAGATTCTATACCTTAGGTCTTGAACCCAATTCTAATTTTTGTCCTTCTCCTTGTGTGTGCAGCAGCAACCTCTAGGAAATCTTCACCCTTATGTCTCCTCGAATGCTCCCAGAGTGGCTAGGGTTGGTGGGAACCCTAATAGTGAGAATAGGGAAGGTTTGGGAACTCTAAACAGGTTCTGCAGCAACTGGTACGTTAAAAACGATGAACATTTTTTTTCTGGACGAAGCTGCCCTATTTATAGATTCCCAGAACCGACCTTACTTTCAATCGATCGAAGTGACTTCGATCGATCGAACTGTCGATCGATCGAACCTCGTTCGATCGATCGAACCTGTCTAGACTTCAATCGATCGAAACAACTTCGATCGATCGAACCAACTTCGATCGATCGAACCAGTCTTGACAGCATTCTCATTTGCCTTTCCAAGCATTCTGGCGGAGCTAAGAGTGGGACCTCCTAGGTTCTTAATTACTGGCTCCGATTAATTATTATTCCATCTAGTCAGTACTCTTGACTAAGGAATCAATAATTAATCAATTATCATTAATGCCACTATAAAATGATAATTGCACTCCAGTGCATAAGAACATAATCACACATACATAAGTGATTGCTAGACTTGTATAATATGATACGGATGTCCCTCTACCAGGCAGCATTCGTATCTATCATTGGGATGTATGTCTTAAGATACTTTCGACCCAATAGATAGTACATCTTATATTCCTCAAGTATCATTCACTACGCTTGGATTACTAAACATGTCAACAACAACACTTTGTTGACAAGGCTGGCCAGCTCTCAGTAATCACTCCTAGTGACATTCTCGAGGGAATACTTACTCTTCGTTTTATTGAAGAGGGTAGAATTCCATCTTGACAATATATGTTCCCAACGTTGCATACTTGATTTACCCAAGATACCCAGGTGTTGATCTTGCAAGACCTCACTGATTGGTAAGTCAAAGCAACCAAGCATACAACTTGCGTCCATAACTGTCTCAGGATTAAGGACATGTATCCCTATACAAGTTTTGAGTTCCTATTGACGGTGACAGCGTTTAGGTGTCAATAGGTTTAACTCAGGTCCGTCAATGCACCGAGTGCACTAGCATATTAACCAAGAGTCAAAGACTCTTATGAATGAGATTCATCATTCTACCCCGTAGACGTTAATCATGCTACAGTGTATACCTGATAAGTTATCCAGACTTATCATCCACTGTGACTTATTTGAAACAACAAGGATTTGTGATTCATATCTCACATGTGTAATCACATACACAAATGAACCACATACAATGTTGTTTAAGGATTCCAGTCTAATATTCATCTCATGAACTAACATGCATAAATGCATTATGATATTCCATTGTCCAACTAACTGGTTTGAGGGCATATTCCCAACAAACTCCCACTTGCACTCATAACCATATAGCGTTAGTACTAACACTAGCATAGTCTCTGTGACTTGTCAAAATCCTTAACCCATAAGATTTTGCATAGGGACTGATGATCATCGACTGAAACAATCCATAGTAAAACATCTTCATGTTATACTATATCCCTAGACAAAAGACGTCACATGACATGTATCCAGTAAGGCTAATTTGAACATTGTCCAAAACACCATCACCCTGCATATATCCGTTAGTTCTTTCTCAAGCCCTAGAGAATATATACTTTATGATAGTTTAGAAAACTGAACATTCATTTGGACTGATATCTGTGAACAACCTCAATGGTATAACTGATATCCATACCTAACATCACATACAAAGTTTATCAATAGCGAAGGCTTATGATATACCTTTCATGTGATCTCTTTCATCTTGTATCCCAAGATACAAATCTTGAAAGAGCAATAGTTTATGTTCAAAGGTGAAAAACCTTTATCGAAACGTTCCACGTTGAATCTAGCCAGCAACTTTCTGATATAGAAGTTTGAGACAATCTCATTATCTTAACTTTCTGATCTTGAATGAGCAAAAATCATAAGATTATAGCTCGCCTCACCGAGATCATAAATATCAAGTATACTGTAGAAACTTAACCTTAATCATTGATGATACTACTTTAACATATCGCAATGATAAAGATGTCATCAATATATGGAACCATAATCACCACCACACTTCCTTTGCGCAAGGATCCTTTCATCCACTTAAGCTACATCCACACTTTAGATGAATCCAAAGTATTTTGACCAATATGTCAAAACAGATGTCCTTATCTCTGGATGATTGCTTTAGTCCATAGACTTATGCAAATCACATACCAGAGCTTCCTTATCACAAAACTTCAATGCACCAGGGAATTTCAACAATGTTGAGAATTCTCCCACTGCAATGAAGTACCAATGTAGGAATGGATGAAGAGGTAGTAGATTTTAGTTCTAGATGATTTATAGATTGCTTTAAGATATAAATTACTTTACTCTTTTATATTATCTTTCCTTTGCAAAATTTGGTCTCCAACCAACTTTTGTTTTCTCTGGAAACACTACAAAAGTATTATACTTCTAATCTAGATTCAAAAGGCTCATCATTTCTTTACACCAAAGTGCTAGACATCCTTATCCAAAGTTACCATGAGAAAGAAGTCGCATTCTTTTCACAACTTTGGGGATGTCTATCGAAAAGATTTGCTTTTGAATAAGATCCAGTATATACATTGTAGTTCCATCGAGAAAAACAAGGAATAGTAGTAACTCTAAATAACTCATCCCATGACCCAGTCATATCTAAAAGAAGATAGTTCCTTCTACCTGCTACACCATCCCGTGGAGGCGCACTAGGTATAGACTGTCGAGAAAGAATCTCATTCTTATCTCCTTTGGACAATAAATACATTAGATAGATACTCACCATTTTGATCAAATCAAAAGGCAATGATATTCTTTTACCAATTACTCTTCATTCCAAAACTTTTGAATTTCTTCAAAATTGAGGATGAAGATGCAATAAGTAAATGTATATCAGTATCCAAAGTAGTCGAAACTACTTTTCAACTCTAATGTTTATTGCCCTACATACATGAGTATGTCCTAACTCTAATAAGTCCTTGGTCGTGTGATTTTCAAAAGAAAAGTCACCTGATCATATTAGCCTCTAAATAGGATTGACAAACAGGTAGTGGTTTCAACAACCAAAAAAGTTTTAGGATCCAATCCTTTACTCCCCATTTATCCTAATTTAGATTAATATGATCTGATCACATTTACTCTCTAAATAGGATTGACAAATAGGCAATGGTCTTAGCAACCGAAAGAGTTTAGGATCCTATCCTTTACTCCCCATTTATCCTATTTAGATTAAATATGATCTAACCTCAAAACCAAAAAGTCATAGAATTAGTTGAGGGTGTTATCCTTTTAGATGGTAAAATACCCACGAGTCATTTAAATACTACATTAGATAATATATGAGAAACAAGAGTAAATTGGTGAGATACTTGCTTGACAAGTTATTTAGATCACATAAAAGAACGCTTTCTTTTAATCAAGAATTTCAGTACCAAAATCAAAAGAATAAATATTATTCATTAATTCAAAACTGAAATCCATCTAATAACTCCAAAGTTTTATTACAATATAAAACTATTAATCTAATAGCAACTCTTGCATCAGATCCCAAAAGGCAATCAAGATCTTCTAATCACTGCACATTCTTATTTTCCAATTCCCTACAACAATTACAGATATAATTTAGAAAATATAGAATTAGTACCCACAGTAGTTGAAGTATCAGTTTTTCAACTTACTTCAAAAACTAGTGAAAGGATCGTACCTTGCCTTTTGGCAGTCAAGTATTCCATACAGTTCCTTTTCCAATGCCCTCTCATGCCACAATGGAAACACTTTCCTTTTGGCACGGCACCAGCCTTTCCCTTTCCAAGTCTTGCCTTCTTCCCAACAGTTGGCTTAGGCTCACCTATCCTTGAGTCTTGCTTCTCCTTCTCTGAACTTATGCTCTTAGGCTTAGTTCCAGAAGATGAAGCCATTCCAATGTTCTGAACATTTGACTCCTCTTTGACTATATCCATCGTTGCCTCAAGAGAGCTCATCAACTCACTTGTTGAAAAAACTGTTTTACTCATTTTAAAAACCTTTTTAAATTGAGTGAATGATGAAGGCAACGAATGCAAGATTATGTCAACTTGAGTCTCACCATCAATGTCGGAACCAAGAACTTCCATTACTTTGAAATAAGTAATCATTTTAAAAACATGCTCTCTTATTGAAGTTCCTTCCAACATTCTGGTGTCCATGACTAACTCCAAGGCTCTAAGCCTTGCAGTACGTCTCAGTTCCCCAAACATCTCCTCGAGGTTCAATATTATAGCACGGGCAGTGTTCAAAGGTTGATGTTGCTGCTTCAACACATCAGACAAAGAGTCTAAGATGCTAGAGCGAGCTATACCATCAAATCTTATCCACTGCCAATATTGATCCGCAAGATCAGTTGGGGTGTCATGGTATGGAATAGGTGGACAGGGAATGGTAAGAACGTATTTACATCCATTAGCAGTTAACAATTCATCCAGTTCCAGTTTCCATTCAACGTAGTTATTTCCAATTAGCTTATTCTGGATCATGGTTATAGCAAGTGGGCTAGACATTATGAATCTGAAATACAAATAATGTAACAGAATTACAATATGGAAATCATGAATATGACAATTTATATGATACATTGGAATTCCCTTAACCAACTCATTAATTGTCTTCAGGATGTCAAGCCTATGAAATTAAGTCTCCGTGTGGCGATCATAACCTCATAGCCTGATTTGGAAACCCATCATGAATGTCATGCAACTCTTACAAAACAATTCATGACTCCTGAACTTTTGGTCTCTAAGTTTCTGGATAATGCTCCGTGTGGAATCCCTTACCCATAGCTTAGCTAGTGTTTACCATTAACTAGAATCCAATGACAACCGCCTCAAGTAGTGCCTCAGTGTAGTGGTCACCCTCTAACGCGTCTCATTGATTCTATCCAAAGGAAGTTCATATCTAGTAACCAATGAATAGTCTATCCTCCGTATGGAATGATCACCCATGGCTGGGTGACACAGAATATACTACCCACCTTACAATGAACCGTTTATGGAAGACCGTGGGAGTTATAAAATAAGTCCCTCTCCCACTAGATTTTTATAAGAAGTTCATATCTAGTAATCAATAAGAAATACCCTCCGTATGGAATGATCACCCATGGCTGGGTGACACAGAGTAATTCTCATACTTACAATGAACTAATAGGAATTTTTCAATTTGAAAAAAAAATTTCTTCACATTGCCCATAAACATCAAGTGTTTGCTAATGTGTTGGAAAAAAGGTTTTTGAATTTCATTTTAGAAAACCTGTTTTACGTGCATGCAAGTAGTAACAATATATAAAATTCCAATCACAACTAAGCACATAAAACAAAAACTAAAATGAAATAAAAGCATTCAACAATGCCTCTATCTCCCATGACTCTATCTCCATAGAACCTTCTTCTTGGTTTGATTGCCTCCGACTCCATCTTCATGGACAACGGCTTGCTCCTCCATCTTCATGGATTTTCTAATTCTATTACATTGGTCCTATACTTCTCTGGAAGCTTACAATTTATCTAGAAATAGAAATAACAACAATAAAATAAAAGGCTAGGGAAACCGGTGCGACTTTCCTTTTCATAGGATTGAAATCGCAGCGCCCTTTACATAAGCCTTAAATCCAAACCAACAATTAAATACAAAATTTAAAAGTCTTGGTGCCATGGGAGATAGCGGACTAAGCTTGCTGCAAAAGGGTTAGTCACACGCACAACCACGCATATATATAACAAATATATGTACCATTGGAACCCCTAATTGATTCACTCAGTATATAAACTCTTTACATACTGAATTAGAACTTAAAACAGCATCACTGTTCTCTGTCACACTTCGATCGATCGAAAAAGTTAGATCGATTGAACCTTCGATCGATTGAACATAGTTCAATTGATTGAACTTTCAGTTTCACAGAATGTTTTGAAAAACTTATAGTATAAATAAAATTTTAAAGTAAATATTTTTAAAACCTTTAAATCTGTAAACTGAAAACCTGGACAGAAAAGCAGTCTCGATCGATCGAACACCATTCGATCGATCGAACAGAACCAACGTTCGATCGATCGAAACTAGTTAGATCGCTTGAGAACAGATGATGTTCGATCGATCGAGACTACTTCGATCGATCGAACCCACCTTGCATCCAATGCAATCACAGATTTGTATTCTGCTGCATAAACACTGCAGAAACGGATCTGTGACGATGCAGTTTTGAAAACAGTCCTAAAATCAACATGCAAATCAAAACTAGTGTTCCAAAACGCATCTATAGATCCAAATAAGCGAGGCTCTGATGCCAATTGTAGGAAAAACAGGTTTAAAATTAAATCTAAACGCGCAGCGGAAAACAAAGTTCAAAACTTTTATTGGTAGCCTTGGATCTACTACTTATTAACTCTATAGATGCGCATAACAAGATAGAGAAGATTCTATACCTTAGGTCTTGAACCCAATTCTGATTTTTGTCCTTCTCCTTGTGTGTGCAGCAGCAACCTCTAGGAAATCTTCACCCTTATGTCTCCTCGAATGCTCCCAGAGTGGCTAGGGTTGGTGGGAACCCTAATAGTGAGAATAGGGAAGGTTTGGGAACTCTAAACAGGTTCTGCAGCAACTGGTACGTTAAAAACGATGAACATTTTTTTTCTGGACGAAGTTGCCCTATTTATAGATTCCCAGAACCGACCTTACTTTCAATCGATCGAAGTGACTTCGATCGATCGAACTGTCGATCGATCGAACTGTCGATCGATCGAACCTCGTTCGATCGATCGAACCTGTCTAGACTTCAATCGATCGAAACAACTTCGATCGATCGAACCAGTCTTGACAGCATTCTCATTTGCCTTTCCAAGCATTCTGGCGGAGCTAAGAGTGGGACCTCCTAGGTTCTTAATTACTGGCTCCGATTAATTATTATTCCATCTAGTCAGTACTCTTGACTAAGGAATCAATAATTAATCAATTATCATTAATGCCACTATAAAATGATAATTGCACTCCAGTGCATAAGAACATAATCACACATACATAAGTGATTGCTAGACTTGTATAATATGATACGGATGTCCCTCTACCAGGCAGCATTCGTATCTATCATTGGGATGTATGTCTTAAGATACTGTCGACCCAATAGATAGTACATCTTATATTCCTCAAGTATCATTCACTACGCTTGGATTACTAAACATGTCAACAACAACACTTTGTTGACAAGGCTGGCCAGCTCTCAGTAATCACTCCTAGTGACATTCTCGAGGGAATACTTACTCTTCGTTTTATTGAAGAGGGTAGAATTCCATCTTGACAATATATGTTCCCAACGTTGCATACTTGATTTACCCAAGATACCCAGGTGTTGATCTTGCAAGACCTCACTGATTGGTAAGTCAAAGCAACCAAGCATACAACTTGCGTCCATAACTGTCTCAGGATTAAGGACATGTATCCCTATACAAGTTTTGAGTTCCTATTGACGGTGACAGCGTTTAGGTGTCAAAAGGTTTAACTCAGGTCCGTCAATGCACCGAGTGCACTAGCATATTAACCAAGAGTCAAAGACTCTTATGAATGAGATTCATCATTCTACCCCGTAGACGTTAATCATGCTACAGTGTATACCTGATAAGTTATCCAGACTTATCATCCACTGTGACTTATTTGAAACAACAAGGATTTGTGATTCATATCTCACATGTGTAATCACATACACAAATGAACCACATACAATGTTGTTTAAGGATTCCAGTCTAATATTCATCTCATGAACTAACATGCATAAATGCATTATGATATTCCATTGTCCAACTAACTGGTTTGAGGGCATATTCCCAACAGTATAGTCATCCATGACTTGTGGGCTTCATTCAGAATGTCTTTCCTCAAATTATCCTTGTTGGGTACACATAACCTATCCTTACATCTGATTGCCCCTTCTGTTCCAATATTCCATTCTGTCGGATCCTTTGCTTTCGCCTTCTCAAACCATTTCATCAATCCTTCGTCCTTCTTTTGTGCTTCGAGTATTCGGTTAATGAGGGTTGGTTGCACCATAAGACATCCAAAAGGTCGTCCAATACCTAGTCTTGTAGTCTGAAAGTCAAATTCTGTTAAAGCTTCTAAGGCTTTCCATTCCCTGATTAAAATTGAGGCGATTAACCTTTGGGGTTTTCTACTTAGAGCATCTGTGACTACATTTGCCTTACCGGGGTGGTATTGCAAATTAAAGTCGTAGTCCTTAAGTAGCTTCATCCAACGTCGTTGTCTCATGTTTAAGTCCTTTTGAGAGAACAAGTATTTCAAGCTTTTGTGATCGCTAAACAAGTCGAACTTCTCTCCGTAGAGATAGTGCCTCAAAATTTTGAGTGAAAAGACAATTGCAGCCAATTCCAAATCATGCGTAGGGTAGTTTAATTCATGTGGCTTTAATTGCCTAGATCCGTAAGCGATCACCTGACTATTCTGCATGAGTACACATCCTAGTCCTTGATATAAAGCGTCACTGTAGATAGTGTACTGTTCACCACTCTTGGGTATGGCTAGCACTGGCGCTAAGGTCAACCTCTCCTTCAATTCTTGATAGGCGCGTTCGTGGTTGTCTTTCCACTCAAACTTTGAATCCTTTTTTGTTAGTCCGGTTAAAGGAGACGCGATCCTTGAGAAACCTTCCACGAATCTCCTATAGTATCCAGCCAATCCAAGGAAACGTCGTACTTCTGATGCGTTGGTTGTTCTATTCCAACTAGAAACTGCGTCTGTCTTGGTTGAGTCCACCGAAATTCCATTCTGTGAGACTATATGTCCCAAGAATTTGACCTCTTTCAGCCAAAACTCACACTTACTGAACTTAGCATAGAGACGATTTTCTCTGAGTGTCTGAAGTGCAATCTTTACATGCTTCTCGTGTTCTTCATCACTCTTCGAATAAATAAGGATGTCGTCGATAAACACGGTGATGAATTGATCCAAGAAGGGTCTGAACACCCGATTCATCAAATCCATGAATACCGACGGGGCATTAGTTAATCCAAAAGGCATAACTAAGAACTCGTAGTGCCAATATCTTGTTCTGAAAGTTATTTTCGGTATATCTTCCGGCCTGACAAGTAATTGGTGGTACCCAGATCGTAAGTCAATCTTCGAAAAGGTTGTCGCTCCTTGTAGTTGATCGAACAAATCGTCTATCCTGGGAAGCGGGTACTTGTTCTTAATAGTAACCTTATTCAACTCTTTGTAGTCGATACAGAGTCGAAGATTTCCATCCTTCTTTCTAACAAATAGAACTGGGGCTCCCCAAGGTGACGTGCTTGGTCTAATAAATCCAAGATCTTCTAATTCTTGTACTTGCTTTTTCAACTCCAGTATTTCCGTTGCGGCCATATGATAATGAGCCTTGGATATCGGTGTCGTTTTGGGTACCAACTCAATACAAAAGTCGATCTCGCGCTTTGGTGGTAATCCAGAAACGTCCTGAAAGACATCCTCATAGTCTCGGGATATCGGAATCTGAGCAATCGTCAAATCTGAGCCTGTAGTTTCCATAGCGGCTAAACGACTTGTAAGAAAGGCATCACAAGTGGGGTTGAATTGAAAATTAAAGGGTGTACTTCCAGGTACTGAAAATGTGATCGACCTACCAGCACAATCTAACTTTGCATGATACTTAGTAAGTCAGTCAAATCCTAAGATTACGTCGAATTCCTTCATTGACAGAACAATTAAGTCTGCATGTAGGTTCCTATTATCCAATGTTAAAGTGCAGTCCTTGCACACCTTTCCTAGCTTCACAGTCACTCCCAAAGGTGATACTGCGTTCAGGGCTACCTCAAGTGCTTGGGGTACTAAACCCAATCGTCGTACAATCTCAAAGGCAATAAATGAATTTGTAGCACCTGTATCAAAAAGTACTTTAACTCGACTATCATATAATAAAAGTGTACCTTCCAAGTTCTGCTGTTCCTTTTCATCATAGCTGGCCACCTCGAGTATGATAGGATTTAGTCGACCTTTGCTAGTTTGACCTTGAGTAGGCCCATGATAGTTTTCTCTTGGTGCATTGCAATCCATGCTCATGCGTCCTCTTTTGCGTCAGTTGTAGCATATAACATTAGCTCGGTTGTTGGTTCTGGGGGCTGTGTAGTCCGGGGATCCCACAATTGAAACATCCATCCTTGTTGTTCCCGGTAGTAGTCGTTGGTACTTATGGTGCAGTTGGCTTTGCATGCTTATTCCGGGGAAAAGTGTGTCCTGGTTTCTTACCACTATTCCACGGGTGTTTGTTTCCTTGGAAACGGGTCAGAGGTCTTCCCCTTGGTCCATTCCTAAGCTGAGGTGGCTGACTTATCATCTGTTTGTGTGTTATGAACCTAACTGAATAACTAATGGTTACCCTCCAGTCCTAACTATGGTCACGAGATATATAAACGATATAATGTATAGCTAATAATTCTAATATGAGTACATATCATGTCAATACATTTCATCAAGTAGAGGAAACAAATCTTTATAGATTACTTCAAATATTTACATAGAAAGGCATACACGCTACCACTAGTTTGTGTTATATGCCTGGGTACATACTATATACACAAAAAGATGGGCTACTAATCCTAATACAAGTAAAGCTCTAGATCCTGGGAGTCCTATCCCTAAAGTCCTTCATATCTGACTTATATGGTAGAACATCATCCAAGATTGGAATCTCCATAGGTGGAACCCAGTCCCAGTACGGGTCAAACTTATCAACCATCTCATCTTCATCCTTATCCAAAGGCTCTATATCTGCATCCTTAGAGTCATCCTCAAAGTCATCCTCAACCTCTGGCTCTCCAGCCTCCATGACTATCATTGCTTCTCCCTCACCAGCACCCTCTGTTGGGTCAACATCCTCTGCTAGATCGATACCCACTGCTGGGTCAATCTCCTCATCAACCCTATCCTCCATATCCATCCGGGATGTAATAAGGATCCATGCTAATCACAAAGCTACCATAAGGTTTATGTATTTATAGATGGAAAAAGGTCTAATAGTTTATAACTTAAGTGTGTAGGAAAATCGGTGTACACGTCTTAACCTAAAGCTTTGATACCAAAAATCCCTGTCACGCCCCGGCGTAGTCAAAATATGGAAAAAATTAAAATTTTCATCTTGGACCCTGAGGCGCGTAACTGGTTACAGTGCCGAATTGTCCATGACCAAAAACTAATAATAAATAATGCAACCGAAAGGATAAGACCAATATCTGGTTACAAGGATATATTACAATGAGAGGTCACAGTACTAGTTAACTATTACATCATGGTAGATACATCAGAGTCTTATGGCTCTAGGGCCTTACAGAACAATTACAAAAGGTAGATGAGGTCCTCTGCTAGAGGTTACAACCAAAAACATTTACAAAGACGTCCACTAGTCTTCTCTCTAACTATCATATCCATAGCCATCTTCGGTGTACTCTTCCTCCATGTTCTCCTCTTGCGTAGCATCATAACCCATGTACTCATTACCTGGATAAGCTGGACATGGGAATATCCAGCGACATGAACGTCGTCAACTTATGAAAGCTGAGTGAGAAAACTAAATCAAATGGAACTTATATAGTCACACACAATAAGAAATATATTTACCACTTTTTATTACGTCTATTAAAGTTCTCTCACGTTCTCACTGTCGGACTATAACCACTTACGTGCCCATACAGGCTTTCGAATAGAAAATAAACAATCGATATAACTCGCTTCTACATCTCGGAACATTATCACAATCCATTACCGAAGTCTATTTCGGAGTCCTAACTCCATTTAACAACACCAAAAAGGTTGTCACTATTGCACAACTAAATTACTTTGTACTTGCCAATTGTAACCAATCCCTCTTTCGTTAACCAAACCATCTTACACTGATCAAACCATCTTTTACTGACCAAAACCATCTCGCACTGACTAAACCATCTTTCATTAACCCAAAACACTTGTAACGTTCACTTTGTCACGAAGAACCACCACTTCTCCATCACGAAGAACCGAAGCGTTTACGAAGTGCAAGAACATCCATTCCATCACTAAGAACCGAAAGGAGTCATCACTCTAAGAAATACCATTTCATCATCACGAAGAACCGAAATGTTTACGGAGTGCAAGAACTTCCATTCCATCACTAAGAACCGAAAGGAGTCATCACTCTAAGAAATAAGAAGAACCGAAACGTTTACGGAGTGCATGAACTTCCATTCCATCACTAAGAACCGAAAGGATTCATCACTCAAAGAAATACCGTTTCATCATCACGAAGAACCGAAACGTTTACGGAGTGCAAGAACTTCCATTCCATCACTAAGAACCGAAAGGGGTCTTCACTCTAAGAAATACCATTTCATCATCACGAAGAACCGAAACGTTTACGGAGTGCAAAAACATCCATTCCATCACTAAGAACCGAAAGGAGTCTTCACTCTAAGAAACACCACTTCACCATCACGAAGAACCGAAATGATACACAACTTTTACATTCGTCAACCATACCCTTTTCTCACTATCCTGACCTCCGCTACCCAGATTACCTATCCGACAATTATCCTTAGCATAATCTACTTCTAACATAGCATAACCGACCCTTACGTTTTCCCGACCGCGAATTCGTCACTCATTTTGGAATTTAGTACATTAAAGGACTTCTGAATATACTTTCGAAGTTACGTTTATACATCCGTCATTCTATTTTATGTCGTAATATACTTACAATGGAAACTTATCCAATCACTATCAACGCAATAATCGTGCCGTACAACATACTTATAGCTTGGGTATGAACTCTCTATGGTCATCACACTATATTCATAACAACGGAAACCTAGCGTGTAGCTCGTGGATTTAATACCAATAATATATAGATAAATCCCTTAACATACTCTTCTACTCGATAGCACTATCATAGCACTAGATATCCATAACCACACAGGTACCGGAAAGCAAGCATCATCAATAAACACATCATACAAGTAGTTATACAATCTGCCAGAAATTAATTTTACTATGTTGACTGAATTGATATGATTTATTTGGGCACGATCAATTGATTTGTAGATCAAACTCAAAACTAGAACATTGTAGTTAATTAGTTTAGCTTCATGTACAAAAAATCTAGCTTCAATTGCATTTTTGAGCTGCTCAAAATATTTATTTTACTTAGACATTTCTATATTTTCGGACCGCTCTGTCCCAGATTTATAGTACTGCGTTGCATGTACATTTCACCTATCAAGGATTCATTTTTAGACCGGGCAATAGAAGAGTTATTTGTAGATAAATGAGTTAGCTTTCTCCACAAAAAAACCTATCTTAATTCAGATTTAGGAGCTGCTTAAAACACTCATTATACTAAACTACATTCTGCTGGAGGTTTCTGTTTCTCAGATTAAAAGTACTTCGTTGCATGTACATTTAACCTATGAAGAAGTGATTTTCAGACTGAGCTATAGAAGAGTTATTTGTAGATAAATGAGTTATATTTCTCCACAAAAAGCCTAGCCTTATTCCCATTTGTTAACTGCTCGAAATGTTTTTTTTACTAAACAACATTCTGCTGGAAGTTTCTGCTTCCCAGATTTGAAAATTTATCTTGCAAGGCATGGATCTCTCAAACTATCAACATCAAGCACTTAATAAACATTACTACATACTATATAGGTTCTAAAGTGAGTTAGAATACTCACATAAACTTGAAATTGAGCTTGGGCTTTGGATTTGAGCTTAGGAAGCTTGAACACAACCTCAATGGTGGAGACTTCTTCCTAGTTCTTCTTCTCCATCTCCATGTATCTCTTATCTCTCCATGGAGTTCATCTCCTAGCTCTCTCTAACTCTATATACAGATTTTTAAGTGACTAAGAGGGTTAAATGCATGGATGTAGGCATCCTTATATCAAGAAAGGAAGGGATTATGTGTTACCATGCATGCTTGCATGCTAGGACATATGTCCAACATATGGACAAGTGTCAATGAGGTAGTGACAAGTGTCTAAGGGGTGTTGCATGGGATGCCATGTGGCCGGCCATGGTGGGGCCCACCTCGGGTTTTGTGCTACTTTCTCGGTTTTTGTGCATAAATTCCTCGTTGTGCATGTCGATCTCGATTTACGTGCAGACGGGTATTATTTCTGACATCCGGGACCAGGTATGGGACTAAGTTAATTCTAATTACGGTCGAGCCGGTGCAGTGATTATAGTCTAATTAGTAATTACATTACACTGATACGGTCACACAAATAAAATAACAATATAATAATAGACCAAATAAAGAAATTCATAAAACTCGTATTATTTCACGTAGAGAAATTTTAGGCATTACAGATGTGGAGGTAGCCGTGGCGGTAGCAGTGGCGGCAGAGGTGGCGGTAGAGGCGGGGGCAAAGGTGGCGGGGCCAGGACAGGGTCAGAGGAGAAGCCCCTCAGGCGTGTGACTCGCCAATCTCAGGGCCGAGGCCGCTACTGACCTCATTCTTTATTATCATTTACATTTTCTTTTACTTTTTGAGTGTTTCTGGAGAGGACACACACTGGGATAACTGTATATATACACCTTTTTGATGGCGGCTATTGGATAGCCGGGATAGGATATGCACCTGCATCTTTTACTCTTTACATGCTTTTTACATTTCATGATTGCGAGCATGACTTGGTCTCGCATTCCATTGCTTACTGCTTTTTTGTTTTCCCGTTCTGTGACCACGGCTTGGCCCTGTGCCCTTTTTTATTATCACTTTTTATGACTTGTGTGAATGTTATTGCTTTTATTATCTCTTTATGTGAATGAATGGATGAATGAATTCGACCATAGCTTGGTCTTGTTGCACGTGCTGCATGATGCGCACGCTTTTATTATTTTTATTCAGTTTTTTGCTTGCAGGTGGGCTAAAAACAGTACAAACAGGTCTGTCTAACATAAAACTTCAAATGGCACTCAGTTAGGCCTCCGCGACACTCAGTGACTACCGTTACAACAGTCAGAGAAGGAACCCCTCAGGTGTGTGACCTGTCAGTCTCAGGGCCGAGGCCGCGGCTGACCTCAATCTTAATTATCATTTATATTTTCATTTACTTTTTGAGTGTTTCTAGAGAGGACACACACTTAGATGACTGTAAATATGCACCTTTTTGATGGCGGCTATTGGATAGCCGGGATAGGATAGGCACCTGCATCTCTTACTCTTTGCATGCTTTTTACATTTCATGATTGTGACCATGACTTGGTCTTGCATTCCATTGCTTACTTCTTTTTCCTTTTACCATTCTGTGACCATGGCTCGGCCCTGTGCCCTTTTTTATTATCACTTTTTATGACTTGTGCGAATGTTATTGCTTTTGTTATCTCTTTATGTGAATGAATGGATGAATGAATGCGACCATAGCTTGGTCTTGTTGCACGTGCTGCATGATGCTCATGCTTTTATTATTTTTATTTAGTTTTTTTCTTGCAGGTGGGTTGAAAACAGTACAAATAGGTCCTGTCAAAAATAAAACTTCAAACAGCACTCAGTTAGGCCTCCGCGGCACTCAGTGACTACCGTTGCAGTAGTCAGAGAATGTTGTACGTCATTTACGAACTGCCGCACGACATATCATAGAGTGTCGTTCTGCTTTTTTGAGTGCCGCCCCGTGTCCTAGGCAGATCCTCTTCTATTTATACCCCCTCCTCTTCAAAACTCCGCAAAACACTCCCTTCTTTCATTCTCTTCCCTTCCAAATAGCCCCCATCAGTTCCCAAATCCTTTTCCTGTGGATGGATACTTTCTCTGGCATTGATAAACTCAACTTCGAGTGTTCTATACTGAACGACCTCTTCTCCTTCCGTCGGATGACTCTTAACGAAAGCTTGCTTCAAGCCGCTACTCAGTGTTGGGATCCCTTACTCCACGTCTTCCGTTTTGGTTACCAAGAGGTTTATCCCCTGTTCGAGTAGTTCAGCGCTATTCTTCACACTGATCCTTCTACGGATTTGATGGTTCCTCCGGTGCAAGTCGGGTATGTTTAGAATTTGGCAGCTCTTCTCCATATAACCCGTAATGTCGCGAGCTCTTTCATATACGACAGATAGGTTGCTTTCGAGCACCTCTCTTTGGTCTATGCTATCATCGGGGATCCTTATGATAGCGGGTATCAGGTTACACGACATAGTGCTTTGTCCATTGATATGCTTTTTTATTTCATCTTTCTGTCATCCTCCAACATTCTCAAACCTATTTCCTGTGGTTTGAGGAAAATGGAGAGTGTCGTCATGCTGGTTTTTGGTGAGACTTTGATGGGACTGGATTGTGCCCGTGCTATCGGGGCCATGTTATCTGCCGGGGCGCCTTTTGTTTTACAGATTTGGCTCATGGAGCACTTGGACGTCTTCATACACCTTTCCTATCTTCGCGGGTCACTTCCTTACGATCATATGGAGATTCAACACTTGTTTCACTCTGCCGATGCATGGCTCAGTTGGCTCTAGGGCTTCTCTCCTAGTGATATTTGATGGGTCTGCCCACATTGGGCTCACCGCTCAGTCGTAGTACGACTTCCTAGGTGGCTCGGCATCTGGTTACCTAGCATACATGCCACCACTTTCTACATCTCTAACCGGGTAGCTCGTCAGTACGGGCTTCTTCGGGATACTACTGAGGTTATTACTACTGATTTCATGAGGAGTTCGATCATTCACCCTTCTATTGTGAAAGCTTTCATTGAGGCTTGGTATAACAGAGTGTCAACACCTTTCCGGAGAGTTCCTGCTTCGGTCGTGCCTACTATTGAGTACCTTCTTCAGATCCAAACCCTGATCCAGAGACAGACTTCATAGACATCCATGGACGAAAGTAAAATAACCGGTCGAAGCTTTATTTTACAAAATTTCTAACAAGTCCTGCCTATCCTTTTGCTCTTTTGATTGCGGCTTCTGTTATTTCTCTTCTAAAAGAGTGTTTTCAATTTTAGGAAATGTTCTAACATGTTTAATCAAAGTGTTTTCTTGGCTCTTTACTTTGCTTTGAGTCTTGCCAGAAGCTTTAAACATTCTATACCATGAATTTTTGTATGTTCTTTTATAGTACTTATTTTAATATCCAGGAGATCCAGAGACGGGTTTAAGGGAATTAACTGGGTTCTTCGCATAGCAAACAAATTTGCCCCTGGTTTCGGGGCTTTTAAGCGGTTCCGGGCAAACGCAAGTTTGTCCCTACTTTTACACAGGTCTTTTTTTTATTTTTTTAAGATTTTCATGGACCGAAGTCTTGTGAGAGCCCGCCTACTTATCTCCAAATGGGTATCAGGTCCCAAGTAGGTCAGTTTAAGGCTTGACAGAAAGTGCCTTTTGAGGCAATTATTAGTGACCGAAACGAACAGATTGCCTATGTATCCCCTAGCGGGAATCTGGTCAAACATAGTTCATCAACTCTGGAAGTTTTGAAAGAAAATGGTTTCAAGCAAAATCTTTTTTGAGGCGATCGAGGTTAATCGGTTGCTTAAATTTAGCCTCGTCTAGGTCCATGAGATAGGCCGTTCCCCCGGAAAGAAGGGTCTTCAAAATGTATGGCCCGGTTCAGTTGGGTTTGAATTTTCCTCTAGGGTCATAAACAGGCACTTTCAGTTTTTTGAGGACTAGGTCACCCTTAGCGAGCTTCCTTGGGTGAACCTTTTGTTGAAAGCATGGGCTATCCTCTTTTGGTACCCCTGAGTATGATTTATCGCTGCCAACCTTTTCTCATCAAGTAACATCAATTCTTCATACCATCCCTGTGTCCATTCTAACTCAGTTATCACACATTTGGCTAAAACCCTGAGAGAGGGTATCTCTACCTCAACGGGAAGGACAGATAAAGGTGTCAAATGGGCCGGGCCAGGCCCGATCAAAGTGGGCCCCGGGTGGGCTTCGGGCCCGACCGGGCCGGGCTTCACCAAACATCGGGCTGGGCTGGGCTGGGCTTGGGAGTGGAGGAGGTGTGTCTGCCCCGGACCGGTGGCCCAAGCCTAGCGAGCCAGACATCGGGCTAGGCCGGACAGGCTAGCGGGCTTTCTTCAATTTTTGGAGTGGGCCGTGGCGGGCTTCGGGCCGGGCCAGGCTTTTTCGCAATTTCGGGCCGGGCCATGGACGGAAGGATGGGTGTCCACCCTCACCCGGGGTATGTGAACCGGGCCTAGCGGGCTGGGCCGGGCTTTTAGCCTGAAAAAAACGGGCCGGTCCGGGCCAACCTGACCCGATTGACACCACTAAGGACAGATTTCATCCCATAGACCAGCGAATACAGTGTAGCTCCTGTAGAAGTTCTCACAGAGGTCCGGTATACCTATAGTGCAAATGGCAGCTTCTCATGTAAATCCTTATACTGTCCGTCATTTTCCCAAAGATTGTTTTAACGTTCTTATTTGCAGCTTCTACCGCCCCATTCGTTTGTTGTCTACACGGAGATGACTGGTGACGGGTGATCTTATATTTTTCTAATAGCGGGATGAATGACTGCTGTGATCAGAAATGAACTCATTCGGGACCCCATATCTACAAATTATGTGTCTTTTCAATGAAGCTCACCACATCCTTAGCCTTCAAAATTGCATACGACGCGGATTCCACCCACTTAGTTAAATAATTGATGGCTACAATTATGTATCAGTGTCCATTTGAGGCCCTTGGAACTATCTCATCAATAATATCAATACCCCAGACGGAAAACGGCCAAGACGTAGTCATGCTATAGAGCTAAGATGACAGGGTGTGCATCAAGTTTGCATGGATTTTGCATTTATGGCACCTCCGAACATATTCGCAGCAGTCTTTGTCCAAGGTTGTCCAATAATACCCTTACCGGATAACCTTCTTTGCTATCATGTGCCCATTCATGTGGGGTCCACACACTCCCTCGTGTATTTCTTCCATTATTCTCTTAGCTTCCCTCCCATATAAGCACTCTAGATTATAACTGGTGTAGGACTTCTTCCATAGTTTATCCACATAGATCACAAATTGAGCAGAGAATCGTCGAACCGCCTTTTTATCTTTCTCTGAGCATCCTTCGGGGTACTCTCCCTTCTTCATGAAGTTCCATATGTCCTTGTACCAAGGCACTTTACCCTCTTCTTTTATAGCAGCGATCACTTCAAACGACGTTTGGCTTCTCACTTCTATGGATAGCGAGATCATGATAGTTCTCGAGGGGACTTGGATCATTGAGGCTAGGGTTGCTAAGGAATCGGCTAGTTAGTTTTCTTCATGGGGAAGGTAATAAAAGGAAATCTTTTCGAATAGTACTTTTAGTCTCTCTAGGTAGTCATGGTAAGGTCTCAACTTCTCATGCTTTACCCTCCAATCACCTCGTACTTGGGATATGATCTCCGAAAACATCAATTCTCTCAACTTTTACGGCTAATGTTGCCTCCATCCCGACTAAGCATGCTTCATACTCTGCGGTGTTATTGGTGGAGTCATACCAGTGAGAATGATTCCAACCCCGTATCCTATTTGGTTGGCTGCTCCATCAAAGTAGATTTTCCATAAGTCATCCTTTACCTCCATTACTCGCTCATCAAGAAACTTAAATTGTCCCTTACGCTCGGATTCCACTGTGAGATCGGCTAAAAACTCGGCGACATCCCTCCCTTTCATAGATTTGGTAGTGATATACTTAATATCAAACTCGGCTAGCATAATGGTCCACCGGGAGATCCTACTGGTCAAAATGGGTTTTTTGAACAGGTATTTTTGTGGATCCATTCGGGATATCAGAGTCACAGGGAAGGCTAATGTGTAATGGCAAAGGCGACGGGTACACCAGACTAGGGCCCAACAGGCTTTTTCTAAAGGTTAGTATTTCAACTCGTATCCGGTCATGCTTTTGCTCAACTAATAAATGGCTTTTACCACATGCCCCTCTTCCCCTTATTAGGCCAACATACACCCCATCCAATCCTTCAACACAGAAAAGTACAACAATAAAGGCCTCCTGGGTGATGGTGGTGATAGGATAGGTGAGTTTTGGAGGCAGGTTTTGATTTTACCAAAGTCTTGTTGACACAGGGTATCCCATTCGAACTTCTCTCCTTTTCTGAGCATTATAACAACAGGTCACAAGTCAGGGTGAGCTTTGAGATGAAACGGCCTATGAACTGTATTCTACCCAAAAATCACCTTAACTCTTTTTCACTCTGAGGTTGCTGCATTTCGACGATAGCTTTTATTTTGGTTGGGTCTACCTCTATTCCCCTCTGAGTGATAAGGAACCCTAACAACTTTCCAGTGGTGACCCCGAAGGTACACTTCTGGGGGTTCAACCTCATTCTAAATTCTCTCAACCTTTTGAAGAACTTCCTCAAAGCATCCAAATGTCCTTTCCTCTCTTTAGATTTCACAATCACGTCGTCCTCATACACCTCGACCTCCTTATGGATCATATCGTGCAATAATGTTGTAGCAGCCCACTGGTAAGTTGCGCCCGCATTTTTTAGCCCAAATTGCATCACCCTGTAGAAGTATGTGCCCCATGGCATGATGAACGTGGTTTTTTCCCTATTTTCGGGTGCCATGAGGATTTGGTTACAACCTAAGAACCCATCCATAAAAGACAGAAGATCGTGCCTGGCAGTGTGATCAACGAGGACGTCGATATGCGATAAAGGAAAATCGTCGTTAGGGCTTGCTTTGTTTAAGTCTCGGAAATCAACACAAACCCTAACACGACCATCCTTTTTTGGAATCAGTACGATGTTGGCATTCCATTCTTGATACTCGGTGACCATCAAGAATCCGGCCACTAACTGCTTTTCAACTTCCTCTTTCACCTTAAGTGCCCTTTCTGGCCTCATTCGCCTCAATTTTTGTTTTATTGGTTTAGAGTTAGGAAAAAGGGGGATATGATGTTGGACAATCTCCGGATCAATGCCTGGCATATCACTATAAGACCATGCAAAAACATCTTTGAATTCATTTAATAGTTTGATTGATTCTTTGATTTCTTCATTGCTAAGCGTAGAGCCGATAATGACATTTTGAGGATTATTTTCATTTCCTAGATTAATTGTTAGAGTGTCCTCAATGATTTTACATGCAGATTCTTTTTCTTTTTCAATTAACTTTTGTGATTTAATGGGTATTTTATGATCATCATATTCATCACATTCATTCAGCGCATTCGAGTAGGCAGAATTAGTTACATTTTCATTGATCTTGTTTTTGGGAGCGATTACAACAGACATGGAAATTGAAAGATGCCTCATTTGGGCCATTACAGACTCTGGGTGTGGGGGATACCTTTCACTAGACTCGAAAACCCACTCTTTCTTGCTTTCTCCTCCCAGCTCGGTGATGAAGCATTCTTCCATATCCCCTGTCTTGGTAATCTCTTCCATCTCTTCTTTTTCCGATTCTTCCGCGTCGTTCTCCTCATCTTGCACCTCTTTTACCAGTACCTCAGCATGTTTTTTTTCTGCCTTGTCTTCCACGACCCCCTTCTTGGCCCGTTTCCTTGGTCTTTGTGCTTTTCTCGCCCAACAGATTCTTCATGACCAAACCGTCTAGCGCACCAACCCAATCTTTTGCAGTAACTAACTTCACGGGTACCTATAGATATAGATCTTGATACATGGAGAGTTCGTGGGGGAAGAAGATCTCAACACCCAGTTTCAGGCTATTATCTTTCTGGTTCACCCATGGTTCTGGGAAACCACAAAAGGGGAAATCCTCACCCTCTTTCACAAAGTATCCGTTGAGCATTTTCTGGTACGGAGTCATTGGCGCATCGGTAGCCTTTTTCCTTTCCTTCAGCTCCTTCTTGGATGGTTAATAGCCCAGGCCATGAGTGTTAGTCTGAGTAGGGATCTTTAGAAACTCTGGCAGACCTTGATGATTCTTCCCCAGTCCGTACCTGGAAAAAAACCCATCTTCTTCCTGATCCCTGCGACCAACGGGCTTGCAAACTGATCAAAGTAAAGTGGCAAGAACTCTCTTGGCTTTTCACCTTCCATCATGTTAACGAACTCAAACCCTCCCAAGTTTGCTTCCTCTTCTTGTAACTAAAGTTCTAAAATCAGTGGGCTTGATGATGGTTCGGACAACCAGACCCAACTGTCACCGAGGATATCACAGACCTTGTTCTCCCAGACACATTTAACCATCTGATGGATTGTCGAAGGTATAGCACCAAAACTGTCCAACCATGTCCTTAGCAGCAGGTTGAAGGAAGCGGGAATGTCAATGACCTGGAATTCGGCTTCTTTGTTTACAGGACCGACAGTGAGATTGAGAAAAACAATTCTCAGGACCGTCCTCTGGGTTTTATCATATGCCCTCACCCTTTGTTCTGACGGGATGACTGTTGACTCATCTAGACCCATTCGCTTAGCCGTTCTGAACGGACATACATTCAGAGCTGATCCATTGTCAATCAGTCAAGCAGGCACAGTGTTTCCCAAGCATTCGACGGTGATGTATAGGGGTTTGTTATGAATACTCCCTTTTAGGGGGACATCATTTGAAGAGAATGTGATAGCCAGTGCCAGAATTTTGCCGATCAACCCTACATAATCTCCTGGGGTCGTGTTAATGGAAACTTCCAACTGAATTAAGGCATCTAAGACTGTTTACCTATGGTGTTTGGAAGCGATCAGTAAACCCCAAAAAGTGATGTTGGCCTGAGTTTTCTTCAATTGTTTCAGGACCCTGTCTTCCTCGAATTCTTCATCCATTTTTCCCTTTCCTTTGTCTAGATCCCTCCTCAGGTGATCTTCTTCTAGCTTGTGCGGCTTAAAGTGTCTGCCTGGGTCAAATGACTGACTTCTTCTCTCATCCACAAATTGTCGGCCGCTAAAACTCTTTCCAAACTCTCTTTTTTGGTTCCCTCCTCTTCATCACTCTAGTAGCACAAATCATCCTCTATCTGATCTATATTGCCAGTTTCCCGAATGCACCAATCCATCTGTTGTACCATTTCCTCTTCACATCTTACTGATTGTCCCTTCGAAGCACCCTCCAAAGTATAGATTGTCGGATCCTCTAGTAGTTGATAAGGCCTTCTTGGTGTCCTAGCCTTAGTGATTAGCCTAGACGAATCAAAGATGGTTTCTTCTATCCCCAAGAAATAGAGGCCTTACGGTGGTGGTACAGTATGGTGGTTTGGTAGTGGATTTCTCATGATATTTGGAGCTCTGGCGGGCAACTCTGATATCACCTTATTATCAACGAGGTCCTGGATTTCATGCCTTAGCCTCGTGCACCGAATCGTAGACTGACCCTTTTACTGGTGAAAATTGCAATAGAGATCTTCTCAGAAGGTTGGTGGATGTGGGTTTGGTAAAGGTCGAGGCTCCAACTGGCGATGATGCCCTTTTGCTAACAGCCTATCGAGAGCGGTTGATAGTGATACTCCCAGATTTGAGAATTTTCTCGGTGGTTTGTCCCCCCCTCACCTTGGTGTTATGTTGAATTTTCTCTTTGGCCCATTCAGTGCGTTTACATCGGTGGGCCAGAGTGACCCCCCAACTGTGGTCCATTGGACCCATAGTTTAGCCTTCTGTACCGATTTGGCTGTTCCTCCCTCTTTATCACTACCTCTTGGATCGCATCTTTGATTCGAGTCCCTACATGAAATACTTCAGCAAAAGTGTTGATTGACTAAATCTCATTTTCTTTTGGTAAACAGGTTGGAGATTCTACATTACCATCCGGATTTGTTCTTTTTCGGTAGGCCTCTGGAGCATTTTAGCCGCCTTCCCTCTCCAACGGCTCAAGTACTCAATGAAAGACTCTTTATTTCCCTGCCTGGTAGTCTCCATATCTCTGATAGTAACGTCCAGGTCTTGGTTGTACTCGTATTGGGCTATGAACGACTTGAAAACTTCCTCCCAGGTCCGGGTCTTGCTCGGCTCTAATGTAAGGTACCATGATAGTACGACTCCGGTTAACGTCTGCTGGAACAAGACGGCCATCATGGTTGTGCTCAAACCACTTGGCTGAAAGGCGTCTATGCACATTCGGATATGACTCCGAGAGTTTTCGGTTCCATCAAACTTGTCAAAGACTGATATTTTGAATCCGGCAGGCAGTACTTCACAAACCCATAGCAAATAAGTGTCAACTCCCTAGGCCTTGCGCATTACCCTTTCCAGCTTATCTATCTTCTCGGTCAGTAGCCTCTCTTTCTCAACTTTCTCCCTTTCTCTAGTGGCCCGTAGCGCATCAGTCCATTGTGCCTCCTATTCATCAAACCAATCTCCTTCCCCCCCAAGAGGTGGGTCCATAACTGGCAAAATTACAGGTAGTGGTTGGCGATTCAGTGCTTCTATCATTCCCATCATACGGTTCATATTTTTGTCCTGCCACCTCATTTGCTCTCCTTATTGTTCTACTAGCGTTCTCAACTCCGCTAATTCCCCATTGCTCCTTTCCTCTGCCATTTCAGTGTCTTCCCTACAAAAAGGTTTCACTTTCCTTTTTAAAAAAGACTTTTTATTCGCTTTGTTTTGTCACATATATATATATTTTTTGTTTTGAAAGACCCTCAGTAAAGCAAAACCCTTTTTACGCACGGTTCATATGTCATTCGGATGCAATGCATGTGTGCGTGTGTGCCTACTCTATATGCCAAAAAAAGGGAAAATTCTAATCCTAACACATAAACACATAAACAAATAAAATCCTCACTTAGGTCAAGTGCAATAATTTCTCCTTTATTGTGACCCTCACTACCCTTTTAATGGCTGGGTATATAAAAAAAAATTGAAATTCATTTGAAAAGCATTTTCTTTAGAATGGTTAGTAAAGGCAATTCTTAAAAATTTTGAATCTTTTATTTGAAAATGGGGGTGTAAAACATTTCTCATTGATCCGGTTGAAATTTTGTTTTGGAATTCATTCGAAAAGCTTTTCTTCTAAAAACAGTTCCCCTGATATTTTGGTTCTTCAAAGATGAGGATGTGAGAACATATTTTAACAAAGGTTGTCTTGGAATTTTAATCGAAAAGTGAACTAAAAAGATTTTTAAAAGGGTGATCGAAAGCCTTAGGGAAAAGATAGTAAAATATGTTTGCTTTCAAAGATGGATTTAAAACTCTTTGGGTAGGAGGATGTATACAAGGTCAGTGATGCTTAGCTAACGAGATATAAGAAGTGTAATCTTGTAATCAAGATTCAGCTTAATCTTCCAATGTCACAAGACATGAGAAGGACTTGCTCAAAAGTGATCTTTTATCAAGTAAGCACCGTCATCATCTCAAGTAATCCCTTTCGGGCATACAAAACTCCCTAGCATATAACCCTAATCAAGAATTGATTTCCCTAAGATTGAAATGTTCTACAGAAACCATCATGCAAAGGCTGGGTTTTGGTCAAATATGGGACCTTTGACACTTCTCCGATACGAAACTTCCTTAAAACAAAAATTACAATGGTATAACTTTGAGTTATAAACACTTTCCCGTTGGTTTCATTCAGTTCCAACAGTTTGATGTTTAACTAATCTATGATCAAAAACAGATTTTGAACTCACTGCATCATTTATCAAATACAACTTTGTTAATTAATTTCATCCATGGGCCATGCAATTTGGCTTGAACCACACTACCTCTCCTACCATTAGATGGTCATGGGAGACTAACTACATTCATATCTTCGAAGTCTCAAAGAAATATGGAGAAATTTCATGAGACCTAAACATAACAAACCTAAACCACGAAGATGGGTTTAGATTTATTAATCAAGTGTACTAATATCAACTTCAATCTTCTTGTAAATCATAAGCTTACAAAAGAATTAAAGGATTTTAAGTCTAAGGATTCAAGTAAGACATTGAGGGTCTTATGAATCTCAAATATTAAAAAGGAAGAGAAAAAAAAATTTAAAGACTCTAAGTATATTTGTGATTAGAATATAATTAAGACTCATTAACTTAAAGTTTTACCTCCAAAATATCCTCAACTTTGTGATTTTGAAGAACTTCCAAAGACTAATCAAGCTTTCCAACCTCTTTAACTTTTCTAAAACTCACTTCTAATTGTGTTTAGAGAAGAAGTTTTGAATTTTAGGACTTAGAGAACTAATACAACCTCTAGATTCAAAGAAAATTCTCCCCCTTGGAAGAGGATATTCATCCTCGATTTATAGACAAATTTGAAGGGGTGTTTCAGTCATTTAAGAGCAGAAAACCCTAATTCGGGCTGTCCTTTGGTGGTAAAACATGTGCTATATTACAACTAGCTGTTACAAAAATGCGGCACTCAATGGAGATGGAAGCGCCACTAGCTGAATGCCGTTCCGGCATCCAGTGATCGCCGTGCGGCACTCAATGAATGTCGTTGCAGTACTCCATGAATGCCGCAGACAACTCCAGGGACTACAATTTTTCTAGAACTCATTTTTTTAATGGCACTTGATATGAATAGACGACAGTTGGTGACTACCGGTGCGGTTCTCACTGACTGCTGATCCGGAGGTCAGGGAGTGCAGTAGTGGCAACCCGTGACTGCCGCAAATTGGCTCAAGTGCTATTATACCTCTTTTTCCCCTTCTTTTTGTTTAGGTTGGAGAGTCTTTTGAAGAGCTTAAATCATCTTTGGAAGTCCTAGATTAGCCGGACATTGTCATCATCGGATTCAGAGGTAACACTCCCCTTAATTCGACATTTGGTCAAAATCGAGGTGTCTACAAACACAGAGTCTGTGGACACCGGGCTTCGGACCACTCCTCTCGTTTGAGATTGCTTTGAAAAGGATTTGGGTCAAAGAAAGAAAATTGTAGGTCTATTGAAAATAGATACAGAGTCGCCACTTGGTCTTCAAGGAACCAAGAAACCTAATTTTGACTCACCCAAATGGATAAAGGGCACCGGCCCTTCATAACCAAAGAACTTGGTTCGGGGTTTTGGTACGAGAGAGGAAGGAGCCTTTGTCGCGACTAAAACACCCTCAACTCGCCCCATCTTTCGACGGGCCTCAATTAGCATCCAAATAATCATCTTATACTATGTATGGTTCGGCAATTAATACTATGATAGTATATTACATTACATAAGCAACTTGAAAATGGAAGATCTAAAGATAAAATATCATTCATAAGATCTAAATCAAATATCATGCAATGTAAAGTGAAAGATCACACAAATAAACCTAGGAAAAATCGTCTAATCATATATCAATTAATCAAGTTTTCCTAATCTAAAGGGGGACATGAATTGTTCTTGAAACAAATAAACAAAGAAATCAAAATATGCTTAGCAAACTAATATGATCCATGTTATTCTTTGATAAAAGAAGACCTCTCAATCTCCGGGACGGATGAGAAAGGATGATTAGATCAAGGGGGAGCATGAACGGGTGATCGAGTTCGTTCCTTATAATCTCCTTAGATTAAGAGTTACAAAAACCCCAAATCTTTGCATGGATGCAATGTATGCACCTAGAAATGTGCAAAGGTTGTAGTGTGTTTTGTGTACATGGATTTCTTAAAATGACTTGGAAGTCTAAAATGTGCATGAATGAATGGATTAAATCAACATGGGATATATACAAATGTAGTATGAATTACTTCCTTAGATATGGGCTAATTTGGAATGCATGTGAGCATCAAATCAAAGAATAGAAGTTGAAATGTGCTTGCTGTGAATAGTGGACAGACTGCATGTGTCACTTTGCAACATTATAATGGGAGGTCAAACGTGCCTAGAAAACTGTGAGAAAAATCTGCGATCATTCTTATTGTGTCTAGAAAATAACCCAGAAAGCCAAACACCAATAGCTATCACAGATTAAAAGAAAAAAATCAGAATGTACACATGACTCAGAAACAAAAGCTGCACTGTTGACTGATTTTGTATGATTTTTTATAAATCAACGAAAAGGCTTATGATGACCCATTATATACCAAAAGTTTCCTAAGACACCCAAGTTTTATAAAAAAAATAGAAAAGATATATGTACAGTGATGAAAATGTCCAGAATAAGTGCAAGAATTCGGATGAACATTCTGTGAGAACAGAGGCAGATTATGAATATGAACTTCTCACATCCAAAACAAATACTTTCACATTTCTATAATTGATGGGAAATATTAGGGGCAAACAATGATGTATTGGGAAGGTTTTCCAAGTGGTTTCATCATCATAACTTGAGTATTTAATTCAAAACAAATCTTTGAATCTGAACAGCTCACTGTTTTGGGTCATTGTTTTTGAGATATTGAGGAAAACAAAGTTTTATTTCTTGAAACCAAATGAGAGGGATTGAGAGGGGTTTTGAAATAGATGTTTTGAAAACATATTTTCAACACTCAATAAGGATTATGACCACTTAGAATACCAACATCAAACTCATCATTAAAAATCTCCAAGATTGTTGGAGAGTTTTATTCTATTTTTTTGAACATAACTTCAATACATTCCAAGAATACCTTGGAAGTATTGAGGTTATGATCATCATCTATCAAACATGTTTTTGAGGTCAAGAGCTACTATCCATAAGGATTCACTCACCCCAAACTTCATGTCATCACTTAGATGATGATGAACTAGTAAGTAAATAAAGAAAAGAAAAAAGAAATGGGGTAAGAAGAGATAAACAATAAATAAACAAGCAAATAGATGATGATCAATAGATGATATTCATGAAGCATGAACTTGTAGGTTGGTGTTTCACTCATATGTAATGACACTTAGACATGGAAGAAGCTTCCACCCTCTTGAATGCTCACTAAAATGGTGGTTGGGAGTATTGAATGTTGAAATAAATGGAAGTAATGAAGTAAAAAACAAAGTTAGAACTCACTTTTGTTTTGAAAATCAAAGAAGAATGCTTCTTTTCTCTCTATTCTAACCTTATCTCTACAACTTTCTCTCCCAAAACTTTTCAAAACTCACATTTGACTCCCCTAAAATGAGGAGTAATGGGGTGTTTATATAGGCCAACTTGGGGTGGTTTTGGGGTTTTAAAAGTGTTCCCATTGGTCCCAAACATCTGAAAACATGAAACTATGTCGTTTTGGTTTTTAATTAATCAAAATGGACCCCCAAAAATAATTACAAAAATACACTGTTCTGGAGGAGTGTGCCGCGGCGGCACTGGGCCAGTGCCGCGGCGGCAGTGCTCCTTCCTTCGTCTGGATAATGCCGTTTAGGCCCCCTGATGTTCCGGTATTCGCGAAAAGGCCCTATTTTGTCCGAAATTCATAGAAAATGCGTATGAACTCCAAATTGAGGTTGTGATATACCGTTGGAAAGGTAATGGAGTCTACTTTACCTAAAAAATAGTTCGGGGATAGGTCACTTTGAAACGTTTTGCGGTATTCGTGATAAAAGCCGATTTGATCGCCTTTTTCACCTTCGGGAATTCATAATAAATTCGTTTTAAATCCAGAAATTATGTGCGATATACCGTTGGAAAGCTATTGACCTCTAGTATCCATGAAAAATATTTGAAAATTGTTTCGGCACCCCGGTTCCAAAGTCAAATTCTGGTCAAACTGGTCAAACCTGGGATTCCCGGGAAGTTCTGGAAACCTCCGGGAGTTCCCGGGAGCTGATGTTTTTGATCGATTTTCTTTTGGAACTTGTTTTAACACTTTTCCCGTGATTTAAAAAAGATTTTGGTGAATTCGGACAATTTCGGTCATACTTGGTCAAACCTGGTCAAACCTTGGTCAAACCTAGTCAAACCTTGCTCAAACCGGTCAACGGGGACTTTCTGGGAACTTCCGGGACTTCCGGGGGTCTCTGGGAGCCGACGATTTCATCTGATTTCTCTTTAAAACTCTTTTTATCACTTTTCTTATGACATAGCATGTTTTCGGAACTTCAAGACCAAATCTGGGAGTTTTCGGGCTTTCGGGGGCATTTCGGTCATTCTGAGCATTCTGAGAGATGGAGCTGACTTCCGAGAGTCCTTTCGAGTCTTTTACGATCATTACGAACCACCAAGCTATGGGTCTCCTAAATCTGATAGCCGACAAAATGGGGTGTCTACAGTTTGCCCCTCTTTGGCATGAACTTGCGAGGCAACGTATATCGCAAGCGAGTGCCAAAGCTTTGAAGAGACAAGACTTTTGGAGGCTATAGATTTAGGATAAAAACGTTGCAAAAGATGCAAGGATGCAGAGGTTAGTGCTGGTCGTGCTCTATGTGAGCTGCCTACGTATCCCAAGGGGAATCAGACCAGGACGTAGTTCGGAGCTCAAAGGAATAAATCACACATGCACATACACAACAATCAGGTGGATGCTATGCAATACATGTGATGTGAATTGTGTCATGAGTCCTATCATGTCTAGTGTTATGACCCTAGTATGAGCAAGTGCTGCGGGGTGTGCCACTCCGAGTGGGCTGGTATTGTGCTAGTGTTTGCAACTGTGATGCGGTGGGTGACTCGGATAAGGACATCAAGGTTCAGAAGATTCTGGGTCTTGGGGAAAACTTCTGGAATTAGGGGAAGTGTGCTTTGCAAACAAATGTAATCGAACGTGGGGTCCCAGAGGACAACAATTGACGGACACAGAAGTCCTGGATACCAAACGATAGATGAGGAAGTTCAAGATAGCCGATCGGAGAAGGGTTTCGTGATAACCGTTAAGCGAGAAAGCTCACAATAGCTGATGGGTAGGTGAGGGGGCTCATAATTTTTGACAAGGGAGTGAGGAAGCTCATGATAAGGGAAAAGCTCACGATTTTTGTTTGCTGAAGAAGCTCATAATCTTTATTTGAGGAAGCTCATGATAACCGACGGGTAGGTGAGGGAGCTCACAATTTTAGACATAGGAGTAAGGAGGCTCACGATAAGTGAAAAAGCTCATGATAAGTGAGAAAGCTCACGATTAGTGAGAAAGCTCACGAGTTTGGACAAAGGAGTGAGGCTCACAATAAGTGAGAAAACTCATGATTTTGGATGAAGGAGTAAGGAAGCTCACGAAGAGTGAGAAAGCTCACGAATTTGAGGAAGCTCATGATAAATGAGAAAGCTCACAATTTTAGACGAAGGTGTGAGGAAGCTTATAAGAAGTGAGAAGGCTCCTTGATGATCAGTGGACATGGATCCTTGAATTGTGAATAGACAGTGCTTGCCCTGGGAATCGGGGTGATTTGACTGCGGGTGATGTTTTGGCCGATCCTTCTAGAGAATCGGTTCGGACTTCTGTTATCTTCTGCTGGGGATGGTAGGGGACTCTCTGAGAATCTCTCTTCTTGATCGAGAACCAGGACCCATCTCTGAATCTCTCACGGTTGATCAAATCTTTCGGCGCTCAATCCGAGAGAGCCGGTCAGGGCCTCCGGGAGCTAGTATCTGTCTGCTTTTCCCTCGGGGGATGATGCAGGGTTCTCGGGGAATCTTTTTTTTTTTTTTTTTTTTTTTTTTTTTTTTGATCGGGAACCAGGATCCACCTCTGAACCTCTCACGGTTGATCAAATCTGTCGGTGCTCAATCCAAGAGAGCCTGTCAGGGCCTCCGGGAGCTCGTATCTGTCTGCTTTTGTCCTCTGGGGATGATGCAGGGTTCTCGGAGAATCTCTTTTCTTGATCATGGAACCAGGATCCATCTCTGAACCTCTCACGGTTGATCAAAACTGTCGGTGCTCAATCCAAGAGAGCCTGTCAGGGCCTCCGGGGGCTGGTATCTGTCTGCTTTTGTCCTCGGGGGATGATGCAGGGTTCTCGGAGAATCTCTTTTCTTGATCATTTGGTACATTAGCTAAAAAACCAGGATTCGTTACCAAAATTCTCGTGTTTGATCGAAATTTGCGACGGTTGTCCTGAAATGGCCGATTCGGGTCTTCGGGAGCCGATTTTTCCCAGTTTTTGCCTGCTGGAGGTAGTTCTGACAACTTTTAGTCTGCTTGGGGCAAAACCTCATAAATCTTGACTGGACTGGGCCAACGGGGCTGATCGGGGCCAAAAACGGGCTGAAAAAGGCCAAAACGGGCCAAAACGGGGCGAAACGGAGCAAAACGGAGCAAAGCGGGGCCCGTGGGGAGCAGTGCCGCGGCGGCACTGGGCCACTGCCGCGGCGGCAGTTGGCCAGTGCCGCGGCGGCACTGGGTGGCCGGACTCCATCTTCATATATCTCGGGTTTTTGAGCTTTCCAAGCTCATTCTTGGCCATTTTGGGGTGTTTTCAGAGCCAAAATTCGTCAAAACGCAGCTTGTGCGCGCTCAGGTGAGTAATCTTTCCCCGTAGTCGGATTTTTGATTGATGTTTTGGTTTGCCCAAATTTTCAAGAAGAAAGTTTGAATGTGACTTCCATTTTTCTTGTAGATCCATGGCTTCGAGCTCAAGGAGACCGTCTAAGAAGGCTAAGGGACGGATGAAGGCTGAAATGCAAACCCCGGACTTGATTTTACGGGACCCCCAACGCCATCTTTCGGCCGCGGCTCTAGCGAGCTTGGTATGTGAAACTTTCGACATTTTAGGACCACTTTCATGTATTGTGCTAGTTTTGTGAGCCGTAGCGTGCACCTAGAGATCATTAGAAGTTTGATTTGTGCTCAAATGTTGATTTTGTGAATTTTTGCTCTCGGGTTGTGAATAGTGCTTTTGTGCATCTTTTGTCGTCTTTGTTGTGTGCAGGTGCCGGAAGTGGCCCTGAAAGGCCATGGTAGCCTTGCCCATGCCTTCTTATGGTACACTCAACTCTCGCCCACCGTTAAGAGGATGGTGGACGACGCCGGGTTCGGAGGCTTCGTCCGTTTGGTTTCAAAAAGCAGCAATGATTTGGCCCATTTCTATGCCCTAGCCGAGAGGTGGTGGGATACCACCAATACTTTCCACCTGCCGTTCGGGGAGATGACAATGACGCCCTTTGACTTCTCCATGATTACGGGCTTAAGGGTCGGCGGAAAGGGCCTGATTCTGGATTACTTTTACGAGATCGACCCGGAGGCAGTGGAGATGCTGATTGGGGCTGTTCCCCCTAACCTGGAGAGGCATTGGTTTCCTTGTGGCTGGCTTTACCGGGCCTATGGCAGAGGTAATCACAATCTGAACAATTCCCAACTTTTGAGGGTTTATCTTCTGTATGTCCTCGGGTGCTCAATCTTTGCGACAAGGAACGACCGGGTGAGCTTGAGGCTCCTTTCTTGCCTGGCGACCATTGATGAGATCCCCTCCTATAACTGGGGCGGTGCTTCCCTGGCCCATCTCTACAAGCATATGGGGGAGGTCTCTCGGGGCGATGTTAAATCCACTGGGGGATTCTGGCGAGCTTGGGAGGTACGCACTGTTTCTTCCTTTATTTTCCATCTCTTTGATTTCCATACTTGTTCTGACTTCTCCTTTGTCTGTGCAGCTTTGGAGTTTTGAATACTTGAAGATGCTGGCTCCTTCCCCGGCGGATGAATCAGGCGAGGATGAGGATGGCATGGCTCCTGTGCCTCTATTCCCACGAGGTTTGAGATGGCGGAGGGACGTTGTTGGGGTGAAGAGTGGGGCCCATCGGATTATTTTGCTTAGAAACTTCCTGACTGAGCTGACGGCCTCTGATGTTGATTGGACGCCTTGGGAGGGCGTTGTTTACGCCGCCCCAGAGGAGATACAAGCGGTTAAATCTCTTACCTCTTGCCGCCTTCTGCTGGAGAGTACCGAGTGTAGGCAGTGGTTCCTTGAGGAACGGGTGTCTCGGCAGGTGGTTGGTGGCTCCCGGTATCGTGTTCCCCATAATCCTCCTGTGATGGATGCTAGTGACCTCTCCGGTGATGCTCTGTCGGCGGCCTTGGCCGGCACCGACGTCTGGGATCATTTCCTCTCTGAGACCGGGTATGAGGCTTACCGTGGCAGCTCCTTGATGCCCAACTTCCCACTCCTGGAGGTGAGTTTCTTCTTTTTTTTTTTTTTTTTTTTTTTTTTTATTTATTTTTGCTTTTCATTCATTGCCTATGTTTTTGACTTGCCTTTAACTTATTATGTGCCTACAGCTTCGCGAGATGTACAGGAGACAGGCTCCTCAGGCTCCCGACCCTATCCCTCCTTGGGATTGGACCGTCAATGTTCTAGGCGCTGATGGCACTCCCCAAATGATGGAGGTGCCGCGAGTCACATGTGGGTACCCTCCTCAGCCAGCGGGCGTCCTCAATGTCCCTTGGAGTTACGCTGAGGAGGGTCACGCCTTGGCAGCTAGCTTAAGGTCCTTGGTCCTCACACGAGATCACCGGGTACGTCTCTAATTTTGCACTTTCTTTTGGTCACGAGGTTCTAACCCTAGATTATACCCTTGGCAGATGGACGGTATGCGGCAATTTGCCGCCAACCAGATGGCGTCCTTGGTAAGTCTCTGACTCGACTCTGTTTTTGGCATTTCTTTCTTTTTGTTATTTTCTTTACTGATTGCCTTCATTTTCTTGTGTGTGCAGTATCGTGGAGGCGGGGCCGGCTCATCGAGGACTGGTCCAAGATGCAGAGGTGGTAGGAGAAGGCCGTCGCCGACATATACTCCGGGCGGTCCGACAGAGGACGAAGAAGAGGAAGACTGATGCCTCCCAAGCGGGCAATATTATTTCATTTTCTGTTTTCGATTGGGTTGTACTGGGAATATGATTATTCGGACAGTGTAGGACGAAGTGTGGAACAATTTGTAACCTTTTGACAGAGTATTATGATGTTTTGCCTCCTAGGCCGGATGTCTTCCGGTTTAGAGGCGCAGTTGTGTGCTTGTTGATATATGTGCACTGTGATTGCTGGATGCTACTGCGATGGGCAGTTTTGTGATAGTGCTTGCTTTTTCCTTGCAGGTGGGATAGCCCGTGAAACGGGGAGGTGCTGCCGAAATTTTGAATTTTGCTAGAGCCGCGACAGAAAATATGGCTCTGTATGATCCTGCTCATCTCACAGCTTGGCTGAACATTACGGATGGCGTGGAGCGGATCAACCTCTTTAGCTACGGCTTGACCGAGCTGTTTTCTCTTCGCCAGATGACCCTGAATACTGAGTTCTTGCGTGCTGCCATTGGTCACTGGGACCCGGTGAACCATGTCTTCAACTTCAATGGCCTGGAGATATGCCCCATGTTTGAGGAGTTCTGCGCTATCCTCGGCTATGATTCTGATTCTGATCTGATTCTCCCTTCTGCTGGTACCCTCAGTCCTACGAGAGGTTTGGCTGAATATTTGAATTGCTCCATCACTATTTCCCGTCGGCTGATTCAAGGTGAGGCCCTTAATATTGCTTCCATTATTGCTCAGTATGCCCGTCCCGGGAATCCCAGCGTGTATGATGCCACCCGCGGGGCTGCTTTGATATTGTGCATGACCTCCCACTTCTTATTCTCGAGTACCTCCGTGGACTTAGTGCATGTGTGCCTTGGGTTGAAGTTTAGCAAGAATCCCATGGCCATGGTTCTAGCTGAAACCTTGAATGGTCTGGACCGTGCTTCTGATCAAGGAACGCCCCTACTTTCTGGGGCGCCTTTGGTGTTACAGGCCTGGTTATACGAGCGGCTCCAATTGTGGACGGGCCACATACCACCGGTTTACTTCCATCGATCCGTGCTTCACTCTCACTATACTTTTGCCAATTGGGTGGACATGATGGGTGCTTTATCTGAGGCTGACATTTGCTGGGTTGTGAGGCGTTGGGGCCTTTACGCTATTACCACGAGCCTCAGGGGTCACCAGAGAGTGTGGTTGATGGGTCTGAGAGAGACTTCTTTCTATCATGCTCGCCGTTTGGCCAGAAAGTATGGACAGGTTCAGGAGGTTCCCCGGGGGTTTACTGAGAGGGTCTTTGCTTCCAGGATCAGGGTTGCTACTATTGCTGCTTTTATTGACGGTTGGACTGACCGAGTAAAGGCCTATTTCTAAAGGCCTTTGAAGAAATAAATAAAAAAGGACTAGACCCGACTGATTCTGCTCATTCCTCCAAGTGTCTTTGAACATGTGATTGCTTTTTTGAAAGACTTTTATTTCTTTGATTATTCCTGCTTATGTAATATTCTAAGTTTGTTTATTAGCGAACCTTGGTTACTTTGAGAACCTCTTTTTATGCATTCAGCTTTCTGAAAAACATTTTGTGACCTGGATTTCAATTTAGTTGTTGCTTTTTGGTACTCGCTTGGGCATGCTAGGGTGAATTAGAGGCAAACGAGGCGGGTGGCCGAAGTTTGCCCCTAGTTTGGGACGTGCACGGTTGTGAGGCAAACGAGGTAGATGACCGACGTTTGCCCCTAGTTTGGAAGGGGTTCAGGCAAACGAGGCGAGTGGCCGAAGTTTGCCCCTAGTGTGGAGGGTGATACATGGGTTATGGTAAGGCCCGCGACTTTATTTTCTCACATGCTCATAACTTTTGCCCAGGCACCCAGGAGGCGGCCTGGCGAGCTATTTTCTCTCTTTTGTTATTGCTCACTTTGGATTTAGCTCTAATTTTTGCCTAGGCGTCCTTTCGGATTTTCGACCTAGCGAGCCATTCTTCTTTTCTTTTTGAAAGTCTGCCTACGTACCCCCGAGCGGGGATCAGGTCCAACGTAGTTCAGGCCAAAGTTTCGAAGGAAAAGGTTATTTTTGTGGGTGGAGCGACCGAACCGATGTGGTTGCCTACGTATCCCCGAGCGGGAATCAGGTCGAGCGTAGTTAAGGGCAAGGCTTAAAAGAAATGGTTATTTTTGTCAAGCATAGTACTTTTTGAGGCGATCCATGTTGATCGGTTCTTTGAATTCGACACCATCGAGGTCCATGAGATAAGTTGCTCCTCCGGAAAGAATTGTCTTGACGATGTAAGGGCCTACCCATTTAGGTTTGAACTTTCCACGGGGATCAAAGATCGGAGCTCGTAACTCCTTAAGGACAAGGTCACCTTTGACAATCTTTCTTGGACGGACCCTTTTGTTGAAAGCACGGGCTATCCTCTTTTGATAGATTCGGACATGGTCCACTGCCGCTAGGCGCTTTTCATCTATGAGGGCCAGTTCCTCGTATCTTTCTCTCAACCAATCTGATTCTGAAATTTCACATTCTGCCATCACGCGTAGAGACGGCAGTTCTATCTCGACCGGGAGTACCGCTTCCATCCCATACACCAGCGAGTAAGGAGTTGCTCCTGTGGACGTCCTTATTGATGTTCTGTATCCCCAAAGCGCGAACGGTAGCTTTTCATGCCAGTCTTTGTATGTATCGGCCGATTTCTGCAGTATGGCCTTGACATTCTTGTTTGCAGCTTCGACTGCCCCATTGGTTTGCGGCCTATACGGCGACGACTTGTGATAAGTGATCTTGTATTCCTCGAACAGATCCCTGACTTCTGCCTTGAAATGACTTCCGTTATCCGAAATAATCTCATGAGGAACTCCATAACGGCAGATGAGATTTCTTTTGATGAATTTGGCCACTTCTTTGGCCCCCAACTTGGTGTAGGATGCAGCTTTTACCCATTTTGTGAAGTAGTCTATGGCCACCAGGATGTACCGATTTCCATTTGAGGCTTTCGGAACGATCTCGCCAATGATGTCGATTCCCCAGGTTGAGAATGGCCAAGGCGAAGTCATGCTGTACAGAAGGGATGGTGGTGTATGCATCATGTTTGCATGAATCTGGCACTTGTGACACCTCCTCACGTACTCACAATAATCTTTCTCCAATGTTGTCCAGTAGTACCCTTGTCTTATGATTTTCTTAGCCAGCATGTGACCGTTCATGTGTGGACCGCATACCCCCTCGTGTATTTCTTCCATCATTCTTTTGGAACTCTTTCCGAACAAGCAGGTTAGGTTGTGACCATTGTATCCTTTCTTCAGCAATTTCCCATCGCAAATGACGAATTGTGCGGCGAATCTTCTAATGGCCCTTTTGTCTTTCTCGGTGGATTCTTGGGGGTATATCCCCTTTTCTATGAAATCCCAAACATCCCGATACCACGGCATTTCATTCTCTTCTTCTTCGATTGCGGCGATCATATTGAACGAAGGCTCGTACCTCTGCTCTATTACCAAAGGCATCATCTTGACTCCCACAGGAATCTTGATCATGGAGGCTAAGGTAGCCAATGAATCTGCCAACTGGTTCTCTTCCCTGGGCAAGTAAAGGAACGTGACACTCTTGAATTGCCTTTTGAGTTGGTCGAGATGATCATGATAGGGCTTCAACCTTTCTTCTTTTACTTTCCATTCTCCTCTAGCTTGAGATATGATGAGATTTGAGTCCCCGAAGACGTCTAACTTCTGAACCCTCAGTTCTAAGGCTGCTTCCATTCCCAGAATGCATGCTTCATATTCGGCGGTGTTGTTGGTGGAGTTATAGTTGAGCTTGACCGCTAATGGAGTATGATCCCCGCTTGGTGATACGAGAATCATCCCTACTCCGTATCCTTTCATGTTGGCCGCTCCATCAAAGTACAACTTCCACTGTTCTTCCTTGATTTCCATGATATTCTCGTCCGGAAACGGAAAGTCCCCACTTTCCTCGGAGTCAACGGCATGCTCTGCGAGATGCTCAGCTACGGTCCTCCCTTTTACTGACTTGCTTGTAACATACTTGATATCGAATTCGGATAGTAGAAGTAACCAACGAGATATGCGACCGGTCAGGGCGGGTTTTTCGAGGAGGTATTTTAGAGGATCCATGCGGGATATGAGCACAACTGGGAAGGCCAGCATGTAGTGCCTCAGTCGGCGAGTACACCAAACCAAGGCCCAACACGTTTTTTCAAGGGTAGAGTAGTTGAGCTCATACCCAGTCATCCGCTTGCTAAGGTAGTATATGGCTTTTTCGGAGTGGCTTTCTTCTCCTTCTTGGGCTAGCATGCAACCCATGGCATTTTCGGAGACGGATAGGTAAAGGAATAAGGGTTTATGAGGAATGGGTGGCGACAGGACATGCGGGTTCTGAAGGTAGGCTTTTATTTTGTCGAAAGCGGCTTGGCATTTGTCATCCCATTGGAACTTCTCCCCTTTTCTCAACAATCGGAACAGAGGATCGCACGTGGTTGTGAGCTTGGAGATGAAACGGCTAATGAATTGGATTCTTCCGAGGAACCCCCTTACTTCTTTTTCATTCCGTGGCGGTGTCATTTCTAGGACTGCCTTGATCTTGGAGGGATCTACCTCTATCCCCCTTTGTGTGATGAGGAAACCCAGGAGTTTACCGGAAGTCACACCGAAAGTGCATTTCTTTGGATTCAACCTCATCTTGTATTTGCGCAACCTTTCGAAGAACTTTTCCAGCGCTACCAGGTGTCCTTCTCTGTCCTTGGATTTCACAATCATGTCATCTACGTACACTTCTACCTCCTTGTGAATCATATCATGCAGCAGAGTGGTGGCAGCTCTTTGGTAAGTCGCCCCAGCGTTCTTGAGCCCGAAGGGCATTACTCTATAACAGTAGGTTCCCCAAGGGGTGGTGAATGTCGTCTTCTCCCGATCTTCTGGCGCCATTAGAATCTGATTATATCCTGAGAAACCATCCATGAATGAAAGTAGCTCATGTCCCGCGGTGTTATCTACCAAGACGTCAATGTGGGGAAGTGGAAAGTCATCTTTGGGACTGGCTTTGTTTAGATCACGGAAGTCGACGCACACGCGGACCTTCCCATCCTTCTTCGGGACTGGTACGATATTGGCAACCCATTCCGGGTATTCGGTGACAATGATGAACCCTGCCTTGAACTGCTTCTCCACCTCTTCTTTAACCTTGAGTGCCCATTTCGGTCTCATGCGCCTCAGTTTCTGCTTGACAGGTTTAGAATTGGGGAGGAGAGGAATATGATGTTGGACAATGTCGGGATCGACCCCAGGCATGTCTTCGTAAGACCAAGCAAAAACATCTTTGAATTCTCTTAGCAAGAGGGTTAATTTTTCTTTTTCTTCTTTATTAAGAGTTGAGCCAATTTGCACAATTTGTGGATTATCTGTTTCACCTAGGTTAACTGATAAAGTATCTTCGATTATTTCATAAGCAGGTGGTTTTTTGATTAGTTGCTTAAATTCAATTAAGATATCCTCAGAGGGATCTGTGCATTCACAAGTGTTAGACACAGAGGAGTAAGCAGAATCGTCTTTCATTTCATTGATGACAGGTGAAGTGACTACATTGGACAGTGGTGGGCTTACAGCAGCCGACTCTGGTACAGACTCGATAATTGGTAGTACAGACTCCGGGGGAATAGGGGATTGGGAGACACAGATAGATGACTCTACACCCTGGTTGCTCAGACCCTCCTCAGTTGGCTTGATCTGATCATCTTGGCTCTTGGCCCTCTTTTCCTCCTTCTCCTTAGCGGATTCCTCCCATAGTTTCTCGATGGCTCCGTTATCCAGGTACCTCAACCAGTCTTCCCCTGGGGTCTTCTTGACTTCTTCGGGGTAGAACGGGGCTTGATATGGGGGCCTTACGCAGTCAGCGAAGATTTCGAGCCCGGGGTGCCTCTTCCCAGTGGTTTGATGGATCCAGGGTTCGGGTAACCCGAAGTAAGGGAAATCATCTCCTTCTTTGATGAACTGCCCGTTCAAAGTCTTGCGATATGGGGGGAGACCCTTCACCCTTTTCTTCCATGGCCTCTGTAGCTCAACGTCCTCTTCAGTGGGCTTGTACCCCAACCCGAAAGTTCCTTGTTGCCCTTTGATCTGTGGGAACTCCCGAATTCCTTGCTGGCGTCGACCCAATCCCATCCCGGGGAAGTAGTTCATCTTGCAGACAATGTTGACAACTGCAGAGTGGACCTCAGGGAATCGATCTTCATCATTGATCACATGGATTTCTTCCATGAAGAATCCTCCAATTTCTCCTTCTTCCAGCTCAGGTATTTGGACTTCGAAAATGGGAGCGTAGTTTGGGAAAGCTTCGTTACCCCAACTATTACCGAGGATGATCTTTACTTCATTCTCATGAATGTACTTGATCATTTGATGCACAGTGGATGATACAGCTTTGTTGGCATGAAGCTAGGGCCTTCCAATCAGCAGATTGAACGAGGCAGGTATGTCCATGACTTGAAAGATCTCAGTGCTCGCCAAAGACCCTACCCGGATTTGTAGAGAGACAGTCCCCATTACATTCCTCCTGGTATTATCATAGGCCCTCATAGATTGGACGGATGGCGTGATGTCAAGGATATTGACCCCCAAAGCAGTGGCAGTTCTCAAGGCACAAACATTCAAAGCAGAGCCTGTGTCGACCAGACAAAACGGTACCTGCTGCTCTTTACATCCAACAGTGATGTATAATGCTTTGTTATGCGCGGATCCTTCCGGTGGCAGGTCCTCATCAGAAAATGTAATGATCGGGTCGGGGGTAAGTGCGCCCAAGAAAGCCACCATGTCCTCCGGTGCGGCATCGATAGGAACTTCAATCCCAGCCAAGGCATTCAACACGGCTTGCCTATGTTTGTAGGATGTTACCATGATATCCCACATTGAGAGATGTGCTTGGGTCTTCTTTAGCTGCTTTATCAACTCATTATCTTCTTCGATGATCTCATCCATCTTACTCTTCCCCTTGTCCTTGACTGGTCCTTTCTCGGTTGCGTCGGCGGCAGGCTGCGGAGGCTGGTAATAACGGCCTGACCTGGTCAGATGATCAATCTCGGCAGGAGTAGGCCCTTCTACAGTTCCATCCTTCTTGAACCAATCACAATCCGTTCCCACAAAGGGCTTTTCTGGCTCGTTCCAGATGGAAGCATCACTCTCGTTGTTAGGATCATACCATTTGAGGTCTACCACCCCTAGGTCATGCTCTTCTAGGAAGAACAAGTCTTGCTCATCGTTAAGTTGCTGCTGCCATTCGTCATTCTCCCCTCCGATCAGATGAATTCCCTCAGAATTCGGGATGTCAATAAGGGGTAAGGGTTGTCCTAGGGGGGTGATATAAGCGGCAGGGTTGAAGGGTATAGGGTTGGACTCGATGAGGTTGACATTTTGGTGGTTTGGTAGGGGATTTTGGGTGATATGGGGCTGCTTCGGGGGCGGCTCGATGATATTCTGATCAATAAGGTCTTGGATATCATGGCGAAGGCGCATGCAGTCATCGGTGTTATGGCCGGGGGCTTGGTGGTAGGCGCATCGTTTGGACATATCGCAGTTAGGCGGGGGTGGGGTATTTCGAGACTGGAGTAGTTGGAGATGGCCCTTTTTGAGGAGGCGGTCCAAGGCTGAGGAGAGGGAGATTTCTAGCTTGGCAAAATTGCGAGGGGGCTTTTTCTGGAAAGGGCGGTTGGACGGGTTTGCCTGGTTGGAGGGTTGGTATGGTCTTGGAGGGTATGCCATGGGTTGGCTGCTAAGGGCATTGACATCCGGGGGATTCCGAGAGTAGTTGGGCCTTCTTGGCTGACTCGGAGGGTCTTCCTTTTTGATCTTCCCTTCCCTGATAGCATCTTCAATTCGGGTTCCGACCTCAAACAACTCTTCAAATGTGGAAATGGACTGGTAGAATAACTTCTCATGATAAAGCGGCTGCAGATTCCGGACGAGCATCCTTACCTGTTCCTTTTCAATCGGTCGGTGGGTCATTTGAGCTACCTTGTTCCTCCATCTGCTCAGGAATGCAGCGAAGGATTCATTGTTGCTTTGCCGGGTTGTTTCTAGATCCCTGATAGTGACATCCAGCTCCTGGTTGTAAGAGTAATGATCGACAAAAACTCGAACGATATCTTCCCAGGCCCGGGTCTTGGAAGCTTCCAAAGTTAGGAACCATGATAGTGCAGATTTCGCCAGAGCATTGCGATGTGCTCGTGGGTGCAACCCATGGATTGGAAGATACTCATACATAACTTCACGTGGCTTTTCGGGTTCCCAGTCCCATCAAAGCGATCGATGGCAGGCATTTTGAAGTTCTCCGGCAGTTTCAACTTGACAGGCTCAAAGAGGCCTTCCAGATCTAGCATGTAATCATCGATTCCCTTGCTTTTTCTCAGCACGCTCTCCAGTTTGTCGACCTTGTCCATCTTTTCCTGGAGCTTCTTTTCATATGTGAGCGGTGGGACCCCTTGGAACCAGTTTTCCTCCCCATTATTCTCATGTAGAGGAGGTTCAAACCTTGGTGGCGGAAACTCGGGCGGGGGCTGTGGCTGTTGCTGCTTTAGTTCTTCCATGAATTTCAGGACTTGGGCTAGACTGTCGGATTGCTGGCTTATAGTCGCTCCCAACTCGGTGACCTTGTTTTCCAATTCTTCTCTATTCATGTTGAAACGGGCTGTCGTACCGATTCTGACTAAACGATTATCCGAACTCCTGGTCCACAACGAGGATTCAGGCTGCTGACCTTGGGAATCTATACTGACCTGACAGATTTTGAGAGAAGGGGTGTATCAGATCCTGACAGTGACGACTTTTAGACAGACAAAGACAGTGACGTGGACCGACTCGGGACAGTGCGTGCAGAGAGATGGGAATGGTGTATGCATGGGAGACAAGCATGCGGATGTAAGCCTTAATCTATATGATGTTCCTAATTCTAACAGATAGAGGTTAAGCAATTAAGGCCCTAACCATATAGAGTGTGCAAATCTTACTTTCCAGTACGATCACCAAGAGATAACCGGGATTTCCAGGATTTACGGAGGCTTTTAAGAAGGACTGGGCATTCTTGGTTGATCTGGACAGAGTTTCTGCGAGAAACTGGTAAGTACGGTCATATCTGGGATATCTGGACAGAGTTTCTGGGAGAAACAAGGATATACGGTTATATCTGGGATATCTGGACAGAGTTTCTGGGAGAAACTGGTAAATACGGTTATATCTGGGATATCTGGACAGAGTTTCTGGGAAAAACAGGGATATACGTTTATATCTGGGATATCTGGACAGAGTTTCTGGGAGAAACAAGGATATACGGTTATATCTGGAATATCTGGACAGAGTTTCTGGGAAAAACTGGGTTATACGTTTATATCTGGGATATCTGGACAGAGTTTCTGGGAGAAACAAGGATATACGGTTATATCTGGAATATCTGGACAGAGTTTCTAGGAAAAACTGGGTTATACGACGAGAATAGTTGATGATGGTGATCATACTGTCTAGAAAGTTTTCATACTCCTATGTCTCAGGACCAACAGACAAGGTTTGCGTTGTATATCTTTGTGAGCATGGAGCAGACATCCTTATCATGGCGCCTAGTCAAGTCAACTCAATGTGGTCACATGTGAGTGATTGCCTTGGGAATCATAAGAAAGAGGTTCTGTTTTGTGCCACATAAACGTCTACACCGCGCAGGTAATCCCGCCAGGGCATACAACAGTTATATCACATTGTCCTATCTGAAAAGATAAATGAACAGTCCTATGAAAGGTTCTACAGGAATCTATATGCAAAGGCTGGGTTTAGTCAAAGAGGGTCCGTTGACGAGAGTTCCAATATACCGTCGGAGAGACAGTACGGAGGTTTTTACTCTTTTTGATATACCTTGGAAGGTACAGTATCAACGGTGACTTGTGCCCTGGCACAGCAAGACCTGAACAATGTCAGCGCCGCGTTTCAGACACAGTCGAAGGGGGAATGCAAAAGTGCAATGCGGTGAACCAAACACAGTAAAAAGATGATTTTAAGGATGCTTCTTATGAGTCAAACCTCTGTATTATTTTGTTTTAAAAATAAAAATCCCCAGCAGAGTCGCCAGATTGTGGATACCGGGCTTCGGACCACTCCTCTCGTTTGAGATTGCTTTGAAAAGGATTTGGGTCAAAGAAAGAAAATTGTAGGTCTATTGAAAACAGATACAGAGTCGCCACTTGGTCTTTAAGGAACCAAGAAACCTAATTTTGACTCACCCAAATGGATAAAGGGCACCGGCCCTTCATAACCAAAGAATTTGGTTCGGGGTTTTGGTACGAGAGAGGAAGGAGCCTTTGTCGCGACTAAAACACCCTCAACTCGCCCCATCTTTCGACGGGCCTCAATTAGCATCCAAATAATCATCTTATACTATGTATGGTTCGGCAATTAATACTATGATAGTATATTACATTACATAAGCAACTTGAAAATGGAAGATCTAAAGATAAAATATCATTCATAAGATCTAAATCAAATATCATGCAATGTAAAGTGAAAGATCACACAAATAAACCTAGGAAAAATCGTCTAATCATATATCAATTAATCAAGTTTTCCTAATCTAAAGGGGGACATGAATTGTTCTTGAAACAAATAAACAAAGAAATCAAAATATGCTTAGCAAACTAATATGATGCATGTTATTCTTTGATAAAAGAAGACCTGTCAATCCCCGGGACGGATGAGAAAGGATGATTAGATCAAGGGGGAGCATGAACGGGTGATCGAGTTCGTTCCTTATAATCTCCTTAGATTAAGAGTTACAAAAACCCCAAATCTTTGCATGGATGCAATGTATGCACCTAGAAATGTGCAAAGGTTGTAGTGTGTTTTGTGTACATGGATTTCTTAAAATGACTTGGAAGTCTAAAATGTGCATGAATGAATGGATTAAATCAACATGGGATATATACAAATGTAGTATGAATTACTTCCTTAGATATGGGCTAATTTGGAATGCATGTGAGCATCAAATCAAAGAATAGAAGTTGAAATGTGCTTGCTGTGAATAGTGGACAGACTGCATGTGTCACTTTGCAACATTATAATGGGAGGTCAAACGTGCCTAGAAAAATGTGAGAAATATCTGAGATCATTCTTATTGTGTCTAGAAAATAACCCAAAAAGCCAAACACCAATAGCTATCACAGATTAAAAGAAAGAAATCAGAATGTACACATGACTCAGAAACAAAAGCTGCACTGTTGACTGATTTTGTAAGATTTTTTATAAATCAAAGAAAAGGCTTATGATGACCCATTATATACCAAAAGTTTCCTAAGACACCCAAGTTTTATAAAAAAAATAGAACAGATATATGTACAGTGATGAAAATGTCCAGAATAAGTGCAAGAAGTCGGATGAACATTCTGTGAGAACAGAGGCAGATTATGAATATGAACTTCTCACATCCATAACAAATACTTTCACATTTCTATAATTGATGGGAAAAATTAGGGGCAAACTATGATGTATTGGGAAGGTTTTCCAAGTGGTTTCATCATCATAACTTGAGTATTTAATTCAAAACAAATCTTTGAATCTGAACAGCTCACTGTTTTGGGTCATTGTTTTGGAGATATTGAGGAAAACAAAGTTTTATTTCTTGAAACCAAATGAGAGGGATTGAGAGGGGTTTTGAAATAGATGTTTTGAAAACATATTTTCAACACTCAATAAGGATTATGACTACTTAGAATACCAACATCAAACTCATCATTAAAAATCTCCAAGATTGTTGGAGAGTTTTATTCTATTTTTTTGAACATAACTTCAATACATTCCAAGAATACCTTGGAAGTATTGAGGTTATGATCATCATCTATCAAACATGTTTTTGAGGTCAAGAGCTACTATCCATAAGGATTCACTCACCCCAAACTTCATGTCATCACTTAGATGATGATGAACTAGTAAGTAAATAAAGAAAAGAAAAAAGAAATGGGGTAAGAAGAGATAAACAATAAATAAACAAGCAAATAGATGATGATCAATAGATGATATTCATGAAGCATGAACTTGTAGGTTGGTGTTTCACTCATATGTAATGACACTTAGACATGGAAGAAGCTTCCACCCTCTTGAATGCTCACTAAAATGGTGGTTGGGAGTATTGAATGTTGAAATAAATGGAAGTAATGAAGTAAAAAACAAAGTTAGAACTCACTTTTGTTTTGAAAATCAAAGAAGAATGCTTCTTTTCTCTCTATTCTAACCTTATCTCTACAACTTTCTCTCCCAAAACTTTTCAAAACTCACATTTGACTCCCCTAAAATGAGGAGTAATGGAGTGTTTATATAGGCCAACTTGGGGTGGTTTTGGGGTTTTAAAAGTGTTCCCATTGGTCCCAAACATCTGAAAACATGAAACTATGTCGTTTTGGTTTTTAATTAATCAAAATGGACCCCCAAAAATAAATACAAAAATACACTGTTCTGGAGGAGAGTGCCGCGGCGGCACTGGGCCAGTGCCGCGGCGGCAGTGGGCCAGTGCCGCGGCGGCAGTGCTCCTCCCTTCGTCTGGATAATGCCGTTTAGGCCCCCTGATGTTCCGGTATTCGCGAAAAGGCCCTATTTCGTCCGAAATTCATAGAAAATGCGTATGAACTCCAAATTGAGGTTGTGATATACCGTTGGAAAGGTAATGGAGTCTTCTTTACCTAAAAAATAGTTCGGGGATAGGTCACTTTGAAAAGTTTTGCGGTATTTGTGATAAAAGCCGATTTGATCGCCTTTTTCACCTTCGGGAATTCATAATAAATTCGTTTTAAATCCAGAAATTATGTGCGATATACCGTTGGAAAGCTATTGACCTCTAGTATCCATGAAAAATATTTGAAAATTGTTTCGGCACCCCGGTTCCAAAGTCAAATTCTGGTCAAACTGGTCAAACCTGGGATTCCCGGGAAGTTCTGGAAACCTCCGGGAGTTCCCGGGAGCTGATGTTTTTGATCGATTTTCTTTTGGAACTTGTTTTAACACTTTTCCCGTGATTTAAAAAAGATTTTGGTGAATTCGGACGATTTCGGTCAAACTTGGTCAAACCTGGTCAAACCTTGGTCAAACCTAGTCAAACCTTGATCAAACCGGTCAACGGGGACTTTCTGGGAACTTCCGGGACATCCGGGGGTCTCTGGGAGCAGACGATTTCATCTGATTTCTCTTTAAAACTCTTTTTATCGCTTTTCTTACGACATAGCATGTTTTCGGAACTTCGAGACCAAATCTGGGAGTTTTCGGGCTTTCGGGGGCATTTCGGTCATTCTGAGCATTCTGAGAGATGGAGCTGACTTCAGAGAGTCCTTTCGAGTCTTTTGCGATCATTGCGAACCACCAAGCTATGGGTCTCCTAAATCCGATAGCCGACAAAATGGGGTGTCTACAGAGTCCTAGACTTCTTAACCAATCTAATATAAAGTCCTAACATAATCATTCTGATTCTAACATAGATTCCCAACTCACAACACTAGTCCAATGCGAAGTCCTATCACAACAAAACTGAGTCCGACATGAAGTTCCAACTCACAACATTGAGTCTGACACAGAGTCCTGACTCACCACAGTGATACATCATCACACTAGGTCTCTTGTGGCCACCAACCTGACAATAATATCCATCTAACATCATCCCGGCCTAGTAGCCTAGTTTAACTATCCGACACTTAATCTCAGCATAAGCTGCTCCCAATATAGCAAAACTGATTCTCACGTATCCCCGACCATGCGCGCATCACTCATTATGGAGTTCAGTTCATCATGTGAATTCCGACTACAATAATCAAGTTCCATTTACACGTCTGTCATTCTATTTTACATCATAATATGCTAACAAAATCTGAATATGTGTTAAAGTTTAGTTAAAGGCCTCGAATATACCTTAAGGGAACTTTCTCGTAAAAAGGTACCCACAAATCGGTTACTCCTATTATTCGATTTTTGAGCATGGTTCTAGAAATCGGTCTCTACCGTCTAATCAATTTCTGGAGGCCTTTTTAACAATCCTTGATTGTATACAATATACAACACTTTAAGCTCGGGGTACTATGCAATAATACTTCTAAGGATAGTACAACATTCTCATAGTTATCCTTATAAACTGTATGGTTTCATTCATGAGTCATGGTACAACTACTAAAGCTTATTTCATAAGCACAAAGTACATTGCGTAAATCTAACACATAAGACACGTGCATAACTTTGTTAATAAGTCTTGCATACTAAAATGCCATTTCTGATAAACATATAATAAGGTTTCATGCTGAAAAGTCGAGGTACAACTAAACAAAGCATGGAAGTCAACATAACATGAATCTGTTCCCAGAAATTGATTTCTCCCAAAAACCAATTCCTTGAACCTTTTCCTAGAAATCGGTTTCTCATGCCTTTTCTGTAGCTTCTTGACAGCACTGCTATACTATAGATTTTACTTCCAAAATCTATTTGCATGGCATGGAAACATCAAAATAATATCCTCAAACACTTACTAAACATTAGTACATACTACTGATGTTCTAAACTGAGTTTGTAGAATCACCAACACTTTAAATTGGGCTTGAATGTTGAATTTGAGCTTTAGGAAACTTGGATTCAAACTTCAATGGTCAAAGCTCCTTCTTCTTCTAACTTCTTCACTTCTTGGATTCTTGTTGGTCTTCTAAAACTTCTTCTCACAACTCCTAGATTCCCATGGTGGTGTGGATATAAGTATATGGGTGCATACATAAGGATGTATACAAGAGAGAGAGATGAACTCTAGATTTTTCCTTCTTAATTCTATCTTCTTCCTCTGAATCCCTAGTTTCTTCCTGCTCTCTCTCTATCTATATGCAAATTGCAATGCAACAAAGAACTAAAAAAGAATGTGCATGGAAGTATATATAGGGCTAGGTGGGTGCTAGGTGTCAAGTACATGGATATATGCTAGGATATGTGTCCAACAAGTAGACAAGTGTCAAGGGAGGTGGTAAAAGGTGGAGGGAAGGTTTGCATGGGCTGCCAGGTGGCCGGCCATGGTAGGGTCTTCTTCGATTTACGTGCATCTTTCTCAATTTACATGGACAAGTCCTCTATTTATGTGTCAATCTCAGTTTACGTGCAACTGGGTATTATTTTTAATGTCCGGGTCCGGGTACGATACTAAGATAAGTCTAATCATGTTCGAGTCGGTACAGTTCTTATAGCCTAATTAGTTATGACATAACATTGGTATAGTCACTCCATTAAAATCATAGAATAATAATAAGCCAAATACCAAAATTCAAGAAACTCATTTATTATTTGTAGTGGAAATTACAGGTACTATATTTCTACCACCTATTTTAGGAATTTGTCCTCAAAATCAAAACTAGCTAGTACTAAATGGAAATGGAAATTTCTCTTGCATCTCCGATTCGAATTCCCAAGAAGCTTCTCCTTCATCAAGTTGCTTCTACTTAACCTTTACCTGTGGAATCTCTTTATTCCTCAACTTCTTGATTCCATGATCCATAATTCTTACAGGTCCTTCGACTAATGTAGCATTATCGTTCACTTTGATATCTTTGAAGTCAATTTCATGTGCTGGGTTGTGAATGCATTTCCTCAACATACTTACATAGAAAAAGTTATGAACTCCCGACATCTTCAGTGGTAACACCAATCTGTAGGTGACTTTTCCTATGTGATCCAGAATTTCAAATGGTCCGATGTAGCATGGAGAGAGCTTTCCCTTCTTCTGTCCAAACCTTACAGTGCCTCAAATTGGGGAAACTTTCAAATACATATGATCTCCAACTTTGAATTCAAGATCATGTCCCCATTTGTCCTCATAGCTTTGGTATCTGCTTTGCGCCACCTTCATCCTTTCTTTTACAGTATTGATTCCTTGGTTGGTTTCTTAAAATTAGTCTGGTCCCAAGAGTTTTCCATCTCCAACTTCAGCCCAACACAAAGGCGATCGGCACGGCCTTCCATAAAGTGCTTCAAACAGTGCCATCCCTATGCTCGAATGATAACTGTTGTTGTAAGTGAACTCAATCAACAATAAGTGAGTTTTCCACAAACTTTTGAAATTGATTACACATGCTCGAAGCATATCCTCCATTACCTGGGTTATCCTTTTTATTTGTCTATCTGTCTATGGATGAAATGTGAAACTTAACTTCAAAGATGTTCCTATTGCCTTCTCAAGACTCTCCCAAAATCCAATGGTGAACCTCGAATCTCAGTATGATACTATCCATTTTGGTACTTCATATAATTGCCTAACCTGTTTCTTCCCAAAGTTCATGTAATTGCTCCCATTTCCATTCTGGGATCAGCAATAGTTTTATTCTTCCCAAAGTTCATTGGTGTTTTGCCTTGACTTGCTGATAAGTAGGGCATTTGGCTACATACTCTGCGACTTCTCTCTTCATGCCTTCCCACCAAAAGTTCCTTTTCAAGTCTTCGTACATCTTGGTTTCACCGGGGTATATGGTCATTCTTGACTTATATGCTTCACCTAGAATGTCTTTCCTCAGACCATCTGTGTTGGTGTACACCCCGATTTTGACCTAACGTCAAATTGAGGGGAGTACTACCCCTAAATCCGATGATGACAATGTCAGACTAATCTAGGGCTTCCAAAGGTTATTCAAGCTCTTCAAAAGACTCCTCAACCCAAAAAATAAAAAGAAAAAGGAAGAAAAGAAAAGGAAGGAAAAGGGACGTAGACGAATATGGCATATGGAAGGATCTGCAGCAGTCACGGGTTGCTGGTGCAGTACTCACTAATTGCCGGATCGGCTGTCAATAAGTGCTAAAACGGCAGTTAGTGACTGTCGCTAATTTCTTTCAAACACTGCATAATTTAAGAAACAACTATCCTTGGAGTTGTCCGCGACATTCACTGAATGCTGGTCCGACAATCAATGAATGTCGTGACGGCACTCATCAAGTGACGTTCCGGCACTTACCAAGTGCCGCTTCCATCTCCAGTGAGTGCCGCATTTTCCAACAGATAGCTATAATATAGCATGTTTTGTACCTACAAACGGACGTACGAAATAAGAGTTTTTACTATGAAATGATTGAAATACCCTCTTAAAAATTGCCTATATAAAGAGGGTGAATATCCCATTACAAGGGAGAATTTTTTTGAATCTTCCAACCTTATCTTGATTCTTCCTTTCCTAAACCTCTAGAGAAATTTCTAAATATACTTAAGAGTCACTTTTGTAGCTTAAAATAAGAAGTTGTGCATGAGTTAGAGTTGAAGAGCTTGATTAACTAGTGGAAATCCTTCAAAATCACTAAGTTGAAGATATTTAGATGTAGACTCTAGAATAACTATTCTGTAAATACATGTTAATTTGGATGATATTAGAACTTTGGGTCTCTACTTTTTTATTATTCCTCTCTTGGGATTCATGAGACTTTTAATGTCATACTTGAATCTCTTAACTTGAAATCTTCTAGCCTTCTTATAATAAGAAGATTAGAGTTGATACTTAGCATGTTTGATTGATAAGTCCAAATCTACCTCCATGGTTTGAGCTTGTTATCCTAAGATTTCATGAAGCCTCTCCATGCTTCATTGAAATCTATCAAGTATAGGTGTTATTAACCTCCAATGACCATCAAATGGTAGGAGAAGTAGTTTAAGTTAAGCCAAACTTAATGGCTTAGTAGTTGGAGTTAGCAAGTAAGAGGTATATTTGGCAAAGGTGCAGTGAGTTCATTAACCAATTTTGGTCAAAGATTTTTAGTAAAATAATGAACCGTTGGAACCAAGTGAAACCAACTGGAAATTGTCAATAACATGAAGTTCTATCACCGTGATTTTTATTTTAATGAGATTTCACGTTTAATGTGTTTTGGTCATGAGTTTTGTGAAGCAACTCTAATCTCTCCAGAGTTTCAGAGCAGTAACACCTTCTTGAAATGAATGAAGCAGAGCATTAATCAAGTATTATTGGCCTCAAATAGCTTTTTCCTGGATAGTTTAATGTGTTAGGAAGATACCCGAAAATGATCAAAGTGTTTCTGATTTTTTTTTACTATTTTTAGAAAATAATACAAAAACTCTAAACAGATTGTTGTGAAGTTCTAAGCGATGTCTAGTGTTAGTCCAATTCCCAGAGATTGAACCATTGATCTTCGACTTTTCTTTTTGGGTTTGAAACTAAGAGGCATCTCGTGTCTAAAATTCATTGACAACGAACCATGGGAACTATGCTTTCACAATTTTTGAGGCCTTGACTTGTTCTTTGTAATTTTCAAAATTTTTGGACAGATTTGGTATACTTTGCAAATAATGATTGAAATGACCTTTCCATGAGTTAGGGCTCAAACCATATAATGATTAGTTAAGCTTAAATATCGAGGTAAAATGATCCAAATCAAGGAATGATCCAATAGCTTATTCTTATCCATGTCCATGTACTCATATATATTCGTCCATGTAGATTGGTATTAGAATTCACAATTGTGTCATTTCTTCTACCTGATAGAGTTAGGCTAGGTATTTAGGGATAATTTTTCGATGTCATATATCCTTTCTAAGGCATGTGGACTAACCCCTGTTTTGTAGCTCCGATGAGGTATGATCCCTTGACTCTTCTCTAGTTAAATTACTTCTTAATTTTATTGATTTTCGACTTCATGTGCAACACCTTAGCATTAAGATTTGCCTTATGTGTATATGCGTATTAGAGCCTTTTGTTAGGATTTCTACTTTTGTATTCATTACGCATTTAAGTATTTGCGGGTGGATCCCGGGTAGGTTTCCTAGTTCCCAAAATGCACATCATATCACTTGCTAATTGAAATGTGTGATTTTAAGTGATATTTAATTATTTGCAATCTTACACCCTTTAGACATGCTTTTGTAATATGTATGCTTATGTATTAGTTGAGGACACATTTAGATTAATAATTCAATTAAAAGGATATTGAGTAGAGTCCTATCGCGAGATTAAATGAGAGGGGGTATTTTAGTTCACCGGGCTCCTTCCCTTCTCATTCCATAATCTCCGGACCTAGAAATCTCTGGTTTCCAAAAGATCGGTTTGCTTTTAAAATGGTTTCTTAATTTTTTCCTTTAAAAATTAAGTGGCGACTCATTTTTAAATTTGAATTCGGATTTGGAAAAGATTTTAAATGAAAAAGTTGTGGGTAGGATAAAATGCTATATCCACAATCTGGCAACTATGCTGGGGATCGAACACAGAATCTCTTGTTTCGCAGACCAAAATTATGATTTTTGGGTTCACTCAAGGATTAGACTTGAAAGCATCCTCTTAATCGAATTAATTAATTTTTGCGTGTCTGTTGCATTGCACTTGCATATCTCACCAGTCAAATACACGAAACTATGACCTTGGAGACTCGGGGTAACCCAGTTAATCATGCCATCATGGGACTGTCTAATCACCCTTGATCTAGTACCATGTTGGTATATGATGCATCCTATCAGGTGTGTGTCAAGGGTCCCTAATCTGACCAAAACCCGGCCTTGGCAAGTTAGCTTCTATAGAACCTTTCAAATCTTAGGAAATAAATGCTTAATTAAGAATATGTGCTAAGGAGATTTGTATGCCCGGAAGGGATTGCTTGAGATGATGGCCATACTTGCTTGATAAAGGATGTGTAACCTCTTAATCACCTTTGACTAATTCCTCTTTATGTCCCATGACATTTAGGAATTTGCTTAACTTTGATTAGAAAATTACATCTCTTTTACCATGTTTAGCTAAGCATCATTGACCTTGTATATATCCAAATTCAAGAAAGATGCGGTGATAATCAAATCATGTAATCCTTCTACCCAAGAATTCTAAACCCATCTTTGCAAGATTACTTTTGATTAGAGCCCTAAAACAAATATTAACGAAATGTATTCAGAGAAAAGCATTGGGAATTGTCTTTTGGAGGAATGCTTTTTCAAATGAATCCAATTATCTTTGTTGAGAAAAGTGCTCATATCCTCATTTTCAAAAAAAATATTCAAAGTTCTTGAAACTCGAAATTTTATTAATGCCCAAACCCTTGATAGGGTGGTAAGGATTACGATGAAGAAAGAAATTGGCGCATTTGACATGACTGAGGATTTTATATGCTTATGTGTCTATTTGTTAGGGATAGAATTTTTTTTTTCTTTTTCATACAGAGTAGGAACACACGCACACATGCATTACATCTGTGTGACATATGAACCATTCGTAAAACTTTTCACCAAGATTCCTTTCAGAAATAAAAAGAAAAAAAGAAAAATAAAAGTTTTGAAAATTATTAAAATTCTTTTGTAGGACAAAAATAGCTTCAAGTTTGAGCCCGGTTTGGTCTAGAGGTCCCACTACAAGTTTAGTAAGAAGAGAAGAAGACAGTGAAATGGCAGATGAAAGGAATGATGGGGAAGTAGCAGAATTAAGGACAATCGTAGAACAACAAGCAGAACAAATGAGGCGACAGACTGAGAATATGAACTGAATGATGGTCATGATAGAAGCGATAGCACGTTCGCCACCAGTTGTGAGTCCACCAAACAATTATCCGCCAGTTAAGGAAGAAGGTTGGTTAGATGACCCAGAGATGCCGAGGGCTGAGGTACCCAGAGCAGAAAGGAAAAGGTTGAAAGGGAAAAAACTAACAAAGAGAGGATAATGACCGAAAAGATAGAGAATCTGGAAAGGGTAATGCGCAAGGCTCAGGGGGTTGACACTTATCTGATGGAGTTAGAAGGTCTGTACGATGGCGTTTGTGAGACGCTGCCTATTGGTTTTAAAATGCCAGTTTTCAATTAGATTGATAGGACGAGGAATCCTCGCAGTCATGTGAGGATGTGTATCGGGGCCTTCCAGCCTAGCGGGTTGAGAACCACTATGATGGCCGTCTTATTTCAGCAGACTTTAACTAGGGCCGCTCTATCCTGGTATCTCGTACTCGAACCAAGCAAAACTAGAGTTTGGGAAGAGGTGATCAAAGCAATCGTGGCACAATATGAGCACAACTAAGATTTGGATGTCACAGTCCGAGATTTGGAAACCACCAGGTAAGGGTACAAAGAATCATTTATTGAGTATTTGAGCAGGTTGAGAGGAAAGGCAGCCAAGATGGTGGAAATGCCATCTGAGAAAGATCAAATCTGAATGTTAATGAAGAACCTTCAGCCTGTGTACCAAGAAAAGATGAGGTTTCAGACGATCAACACCTTCGCGGAGGTTTTTGACGTGGGAACAAGGATAGAGGATGCGATCCAAGAAGGGGTAATCAAGAAGGAAGAACAGCCGAATCGATATAGAAGGTTGAACTATGGATCAAATAGAGGGCATTCAGGGGGTCACTCCAGCCCCACTGATGTCAATACGTTAAGTGGACCTAAGAGAAAATTTGACATAGCACCGAGAAGAGGAGGGGACAAACTACCGAGAAATTTTTTCAGATTTAGTGGTGTCACTGTCGATCGCTCGCGATAGGCTAACGGCGAAAGGGCATCTTCGCCTTTTGGAACCTCGACCTTTGCCAAGTCCGCTTCCATCGACCTTCCGAGAAGATCTTTATTGAAAATTCCACCAACAAAAGGGTCACTCTACGGATCGGTGCACGATGCTAAGGCATGAAATTCAGGACCTCATTGATAACAAGGTGGTATCTGAGCCACCTGTCAAAACTCCCAATGTTACTAGGAATTCGTTGCGGAATCATCATGTTGTACCACCACCTCAAGGCCTTTATTTCTTGGGAATAGAAGACACAACCTTCGATCCGTCCAAGCTAATCACCAGGGCCGGGACACCAAGAAAGCCTTACCAATTGCCAGAAGAATTGATAATCTCTACCCTGAGGAATCATTCAAGAGAGTGTGGAGAAGGAACATCAAAGAAAACAAATTGGTAGGTTCAAGAGACTAACGGCACCGATATGGATCAAGTAGGAGATGACCTGTGGTATATAAGTGACGAAGAGATAGAAGCCAAGATGAAAAATTTGGAAGTCGTTTCAGAAATCGACACAAGAAATCAGTCATCTAACACAGTCAGGCTGACACTTCAAACCACACGAACTGGAAGACGATCACCCAGGGAGAAAATAGGATAAAGGGAAAGGAAAGGCAAATGAGAAAGAAGAAGAAGATAGGGTTTTGAAGCAAATGAAGAATACCCAGGCCAATATCACCATATGGGGTTTGTTGATCGCCTCTAAGCATCATAGGAAGACGGTTCTGGATGCCTTGAACCAATCTTATGTTTGTATTGACACAGTAACAGAAAACCTCGTAGGAATGATCAGAAAAATTCTAACTCTGGCTATTATCCTTTTCATCAAATAACTTGCCTTCGGGAGGGCCTGTTTATAATAAACTGATGTATGTCATTGTAGAATGCCTGAGAAACACTATTCCTACTTTCCTTGTTGATAATGGGTCTACTCTAAATGTGTGTTTGTTCCGAATAGCTAAGCGCATGGGTTTGGATAAATCGACGTTCATACCGTCTAAGTAGAAGGCAAGAACATATGACAACACCTAGAGGATAGTTATGGGTATAATTCTTCTCCACCTCGCTGTCGGACCTTTGGACAAAGAAGCCAAATTCCAAGTCATTTACATCACTGTTTCTTTCCATTTGTTGCTAGGAAGGCCATGGTTGGACAGTCTGGGTGCCATGGCTTCTACCATTCATCATAAAGTCAAGTGTGTCTGGGAAGATAAGGTTTGTGATATCCTCGGGGACAGCTGGGTCCGTTTATCTAAAGTTTCATCAATCACACTGGTTCTAGAGGTATAGCTGCAAGAAGAAGAAATAAGTCTGGTGGGTTTGAGTTTATCAACATGTTGAAAGAAGCAAAGCCAAGAGAGTTCCTGCCACTCTACTTTGATCAATATGCGAGCCCGTTGGTCACAGAGATTATGAAAATGATGGGTTTCTTCGGAGGCATGGGATTAGGTATGAATCTTCAAGGTCTGCCAGAATTTTCAAGAATCCCTACTCAAACTCATACTTATGGTCTGGGTTATCAACCATCAAAGAAAGAACTGAGGGAGAAAGAGAAAGCAGCTGTAGCACCATTGGTCAGGTACCAGAAAACGCTTAACGGGTACTTTGTGAAAGAGGGTGAGGATTTCCCCTTTTGTGGCTTCCTAGAACCTTGGTTGGATCAGAAAGACAATCGCATGAAGCTAGGGTTTGAGATTTTTTCCCTCATGAGTTCTGTGAGTATGGGGACCCGTATCTGTAAATGCCTATGAAGACTGCTATTGTCCAAGATTGGATCGGCACGCTCGATGACCCAGTTATGCCGAACTTGTTAAGCGAACAGAGTGCAGAGGTTGAAGAAGAAAGTCCAGAAGGGGTTATAAAAGCTGAAACCGAGAAGGAATATGCTGAGAGTGTGGTGGAATTAGTACAAAAAGGGGACGAGGGGAACATGGAAGAACCTAGGGAAGAAATGACTAAAGAAGAGGCCGAGATGGGAACGGGGAATCTGCCTGGCTGCTATACTGTGGAACTCAAGAAAAGAGTCAACAAAGAATGGGTCTTTGAGTCTAGTAATAAGTATCCCCCCTCCATGGAGTCTAATGGCCCAAACATCGCAATGTCTGTTGTAATCACTCCAATCAAAGTTAATGAAAATATGACTAGTTCTGCCTACTCGAATGTGCTTAATGAATGTAATGAATGTGATGATCATGAAATACCATGTGAATTGTAAAAATTAATTGAAAAAGAAAAAAAAAATCTACATGTAAAATCATTGAGGACACTCTAACGATTAATCTAGGAAATGTAGATAATCCTCAAAATGTTTTTATCAGTTCTACACTTAGCAGAGAAGAAAGCAACGAAATAGTCATTCTATTAATAAATTCAAAGATGTTTTTGCTTGGTCTTATAGTGATATGCTGGGTATCGATCCAGAAATAGTCCAACACCATATTAGCCTCTTCCCTAATTCAAAACCTGTGAAACAGAAATTGAGGCGAATGAGGCCTGTATGGACGGTTAAGGTTAAAGAGGAAGTTGGAAAGCAATGGAGAGCCGGATTCTTGATGGTCACCGAGTACCCTGAGTGGATTGCCAATATTGTGAATGTCCCAAAAAAGGATGGTCGTGTTAGGGTTTATGTCGACTTCTGGGATTTGAAAAGAGTCAGCCCTAACGACGATTTTCCTTTACCTCACATGGACGTATTGGTGGACAATATTGCGGGGCACGAGTGTAGACAACCCATTATGTTGACTAACATATTTAGGAGGCCACAAGCATGTCAAACCTCGATGATTAGAAAGATCGGATTTTCAGAGATTGCCTCTAACTCTCAAGAAGTCAAAGAATTTGTAGAAATGACCAACATGCCCCTAAAAGCCCAAAACTCTCCAGATTGGCCCAGAATCTCAAAAATCATTCAATGTCATTCAGAATAATAAAAAATGTATTTTAAAAGAAAAACAATTGAAATCGTAAACTCCCAGAGACCTCCGAAAGTCCCGGAAGTTCCTAGAAAGTTTCCGTTGACCGGTTTGACCAAAGTTTGACCAAGTTTGACCAGGATTTGATCAAAATCATCCAAATTCGCTCAAAAGTTCCGAGATCATCCTAGATCATGTGAAAAGTCTTAAAATATGTTTTAAAAGAAAATCAGACAGAAACGTCAGTCTTTGGAGTCTCCCAGAACTTTCTAGAATTTCCTAGAAGTGCACTGTTTGACTGATTTGACTGACAGTTTGACCAAAAATCAAAGTCTCCTTTTTGATGTTGAAATATTTTATCAAATACTATAGGTCAATAACTTTCTAATGGTATGTCACACATAATTTCTGGATCTAAAACGAATTTGTTATGAATTTCTGAAGGTGAAAAATGCGATCAATTCGGCTTTTATCACGAATACCACAAAACTTTCCAAAGTGACCACCCAGCTCTAAATTATTTTTTTTATGGAAAGTAGACCTCAATACCTTTCCAACGGCATATCACAATCTCAATTTGGATTTCGTATGAATCTTCTGTTAATTTTGGACGAAATAGGGCCAATTCGTGAATTTCGGGAGTTCTGGGGGCCAAAATGCAAATTCTGGTCAACAGGAGGATTGACTGCCGTGATGGCAGTGGCCAAGTGCTGCAGCGGCACTCTGAGTGATTTTTCATTTTTTTTTGTTATTTTTAGTTTATTTTTGGGGTTTTAATTCAAATTTCCAACAAATAAAACAACATAGTTTTGATAATTCCGAGATTTTGGACCAATTAGAGACTTTTTAAAATCCAAATTACCTCCCCAACTTGGCCTATAAATGTGACGCATTTCCTTCCATTTGGGGAAGAACTTGGAAGCCATTAGAGAGAGATATAGAGAGTTAGGAAGAAGTAGAGAGAGAAATAAATATTTTCTTCTTCAAATCCAAGCCAAATGTGAGTTTTTATTTAGTTTTCTCAAAACTAAACTAGTATTTACAAGATTTCAATTCATTTTCTTCATCTTCTTTGAGTTTTCAATGAGTTAGAGAGCAATCTACACCCACATACACACATATATGAGAGGTTCAATGCTTGTGGTTCCACCATTGAATATCATCTATTGATTGTTTATTTTCTTGCTTATATACAATGTTCATCTCCTCTTACCTCATTTATTTTTTATTTTCTTCGTTTCACTTATAGTCCATTATCATCTAAATGATGACATGAAGTTTGAGGTGAGTGAATCCTTATGGATAGTAGCTCTTGACTTCAAAAACATGTTTGATAGATGATGATTATAACTTCAATACCTCCAAGGTATCCTTGAACTTATATTAAAAAAAAAATGAATCTCTCCGATAATATTAGGGGTTCTTGATGATGAGTTTGATGTTGATATTCCAAGAGGTAATAATCTCTATTTGAAGTTGAAAATATACTTTCAAAACCTCTATTTCAAAACCCCTCTTTAAACCCCTCCTTTTGAACTCAAGAAAGTAAAAACTCTAGTTTTTCCCAAAATCTTCAAAACAGTAAGTCAAAACAGTGAGTAACCCGAGTTCAAAGATTTCTTTAGAACTTAATACTCAATATATGGATGCAAGACCACTTGTAAAGTCTTCTTAATTCGTTATAGAACACCCACGATTTTTGGTTTGACTTGAAAGTACTTGAAAGGGGTCCATTTTTTTGCAAACATTCCTTCCAAGCATTCTGTCTCTGCTATCACAGCAGATAGGTTGACTTTCAACTTGTTTTACAGAAAACTTTTCCAAAATGAGTGGTCCCAACTTATTTTTCCTTTTAGCTTCAATGTATTAGGGAGCGTTCTGTACAATATGGGCTTCTAGATCCTTTGTTTTCATTTTCTAAGATTTTCAAACATTTCAGTTGACAGTGCGGACTCTGTTTCTGAATAACCTCTATTGTTTATATGATTTCTCTCAATCTGTGATAGTTATTAAAGATTGGCTTTTGGGTTGTGTGCTAGACACAATAAGGAAGATTTGTATAAAAAATCAAGCATTGAAAACATACCTAACCCCTCTTTTCAATTTCCAAAAGATCATGTCACTGTTCTGTCCGCTATTCACAACAAGCACACTTTTACTTCCATACTTTGATTTGATGCTTACATGTACTCCAAATTTATTCATGTCTTAGGAAGTGGTCCATACCATATTTGTACAAATCACATGATGATTTCCTTCATTCATTTATGAACATTCTAGACTTCTAAGTCATTCTAGGAATCCATGAACACAAAACACACTACAACCTTGGCACATTCTAGATACATACATTGCATCCATGTAATGATTTGGGGCTTTTGTGACTCCTAATCTAAGAAGATTTTAAGGAATGAATTTGATCACACGTTCATGCTTCTCCCTCAATCTAATCTTCCTTTCTCATCCGTCCCGGGGATTGAGAGGTCTTCTTTTCTCAAAGATTAACATGCATCATACTAGCTTGCTAAGCATATTTTGATTTATTTATTTATTTATTTGAAGAACAATTCATGACCCATCTAGATTAGGGAAACTTAATCACTTGATATGTGATTAGACAATTTTTCCTAGGTTTGTTCGCGTGATCTTTCACTTTACATTGTGTGATACTTGGCTTAGATCTTATGAATGATATTTTATCTTTAGATCTTCTGTTTCAAGTTTCGTATATGATGTAATATACCTATCATAAATATTAACTGTTAAACCAAGCATAGTATAAGATGATTATTTGGATGCTAATTGGGGCTCGTCGAGAGACGGGGCGAGTTGAGGGTGTTTTAGTCGCGACGAAGGCTCCTTCCTCTCTCGTACCAAAACCCCAAACCAAGTTCTTTGGTTATGAAGGGCCGGTGCCCTTTATCCATTTGGGTGAGTCAAAATTATGTTTCTTGGTTCCTTAAAGACCAAGTGGCGACTCTGTATCTGTTTTCAACAGACCTTTTCTTTTCCTTTGAAAATAATCTTAAAAAGAGTGGATTAGCGATTCCGCGTGTCCACAACGAGCTCCTATCTTTTATGGATGAATTCTCTGGGTATAACCAGATTTTAATGGCGCCCGAGGATAGAGAGAAAACAACTTTCATCACACTGTGGGGTATATACTGCTATGGGTGATGCCGTTTGGTCTAAAAAATGCAGGCACAACGTACCAATGGGCCACTACTACGTTACTGCATGATATGATCCATAAGGAAATAGAAGTGTACGTAGACGATATGATTGTGAAATCTAAGGAGAGGAAAGGACACTTAGAGGCGTTGAGAAAGTTCTTTAGAAGGTTAAGGGAATTTAGAATGAGGCCAAACCTGCAAAAGTGCACCTTTGGAGTCACCACCGAAAAGCTGCTAGGATTCCTTATCAGCCAGAGAGGAATAGAGGTAGATCCGACCAAAACAAAGGCCATAGTTGAGATGCAACCACCAAAGAATGAGAAGGAATTGAGAGGATTTCTGGGTTGAATATAGTTTATAAGCCGTTTTATTAAAATTCACTTTAACCTGTGTCCCTTGTTTAGGCTGCTTAGAAAAGGAGAGAAGTTCGAATGGGATACCCTATGCCAGCAAGCCTTAGACAAAATCAAATCTTATCTCCAAAATCCACCTATCCTATCACCACCCTTACCTAGAAGACCCTTATTGTTATACCTGTCTATGTCCGAAGATTCGATGCGATGTATTTTGGCCCAAGAAGGAGAAGAGGGGCATGTGAAAAAAGCCATTTATTATTTGATCAAGAGGAAGACCGGATACGTGCTAAAATATTCACCCATAGAGAAAGCCTATTAGGCCCTAGTCTGGTGTACCCGCGCCTTAGGCACTATATGTTAGCGTTTCCCGTATCCCTAATCTCTCCAATGGACCCACTTAAATACCTGTTTGGAAAATTGATCTTAACCAGTAGATTTCCCAGTGGACCATGATGTTGGCTAAATTTGATATCAAGTATGTCACTGCCAAATCTATGAAAGGAAGAGTTATCGTCGAATACCTAGCCGACCTTGGAATAGAATCCTAAGAGAAGAGCGAGTTTCGATTCCCAAATGAAGGTCATTGGGATAGAGGAGAACTTATGGAAAATGTATTTTGAAGGGGCACCTAACCAACTAGGCTATGGGGTCAGAATCATCCTTGTAGTGCCTGATGGAACCCCTACCCCTTTAGCCGTCAAGATCAAGTACAACTTAACCAATAACACAGCAGAGTATAAAGCATGCATAGTTGGGATGGAAGCAGCAATGGCCTTAGAAGTGGAATGGATCGATGATTTTGAAGATTCCAATTTGATCATATCTCAAGTACGGAGCAACTAGAGGGTAAAGCATGAGAATTTGAGACCCTACCACGATTATCTGGAGAGTTTGGAGTTACAGCTCAAGAAGATATACCGGACCTCCGTAAGGACATCTACGGGGGCTACAACGTATTCTTTGGTTTATGGGATGGTAACAATCCTTCTTGTTAAAGTAGAAATACCATCTTAACGGGTTTTAGCAGAGTGTGAAGTAACCGAACTTGATGAGAAGAGGTTGGCTGCAATAACCACTACAGGCAAGTCCAGCAGATGTCACTTGGAGAGAGGCCCTGAAGCCAACCGAGCCAAGCACTGGTAGAATGAAATAAGCATAGGACCTCCATATGATCGTAGGGAAGTGACCCGCGAAGGTGTGAGCGGTGTATGAAGAGATCAAGGCGTTCCATGAGCCAAACCTGTAAGACGAAAAGTGCCCCCGAAGATAACATGGCCCCAACAGCGCGGGCATAATCTAGGACCATAAAAGTCTCACCAGGGACCAACATGACGGCACTCTTCATCTCCCGCAAATAGCAGGCAATGGGTATGAGAACATCAGAAGATGACTGAAAGAGGAAGAAAGAGAGCATGGCTATCAATAAAGCACTATGCTGGATGATTTGATACCCGACCATCATAAGCGTCTCCTATCGAAGCATAGACGGAGGAGAAATGCTCAAAGTCAATTTGCCTATCATGAACAAAAGAGGCAGCCGCATTTTGAGATATATGAAGAAGAGCAGCAAGGTCCTGAACATACCCGGCCTGCACCGGGGGAACCTTCAGATCAACGGAAAGATTGGTGTGCAGAATAGCACAGAACTACTCAAACAAAGGACAGATCTCTTTGTAACCAAAATGAAAAACATGATGTGAGGGATCCGAACACAAAATAGCAGCTCGAAGTAAGTTTTATTTAAAATCATCCATCAGAAAGAGAAGAAGTCGTTTAGTCTAAAACACTCAAAGTTAAGCTTGTCGATGCCAGAGAGAGTATCCATCCGTGGAAAGAGGATTTGGGAACTAATATGGGCCATTTGAGAGGGAAGTGAATGCAAGAAGAGAGTGTTTTGTGGAGTTTTGAGGAAATGAGGGTATAAATAGAAGTGAATCTGCACAGACCTACCCACGGCACATGAGAAACGGCTGCGGTACTCAATAGACTATCGTCTGGCAGTCGACAATTGTCGAACGGCATTTACGGACTGCTACAATAGCACTCAGTGAGTGCCGCAGAGGTTTAACTGAGTGCCGCGTGGAGTTTATTCCTGGCCAGGGCCTGTCGGTAATATTTTTTGCGCACCTGTAAACAAAAAGACTGAATAGAAGCAATAAAATGTCTGCATCATGCATCACGTACAACAAGATCAAGCCATTCAATCATTCATGCATATAAAGGAAAGTAATAAAGGCAAAGGCATTCACTAATCACAAGAAAATAAAATGGAAGGATCAAGCCATGGTCCCACATACGGTATTCAGTAAAAACAAGCAGAAAGGATAAAAGCAATCATAATAAAGTTTGTATATACCTATCCTACCATAGCTATCTAGGAGTCGTCATCCAAATAAGTGTGTGAACTCTCCAAAACATTCAAAAGATAAAAGAGGGATATAAAAGAGAAAAGATAGATCAGCCTCGGCCCCGGACTCGAGCCTGATGGGTGACACGTCTAAGAGGCTCCTCCTCTGACTCCGTGCCACTCGCGCCGCCCCTACCTCCTCCTGTGCTTCTGCCTCTGCCACCACTGGTACCTCCTCTGCTCCACCACTACTGCCTCCACCACGTCCAGCACCTCCATGACCTCCGCCAAGCACTATCCCAAACTACTAAAGCTGTTGTTGGAGCTCTCTCACCTGCATGACTAGAGCCCTATTCTCCTCCTCTTAAGCGAAGAAAGAGATTGTAATAATTAAGATTCATTTATTTGAAAATTGTTAAAACAAGTATAAATAAAAGGTTAGTATGAGTTTTACCACGGCTCTCGCATGAGCCTCAATAGCTGTCCGTGCCCATTGGCCTGAATCAATAAATGAAAGAAGAGTTAGAACATCAATATAAGACTACAAAGATCATAATCAAGTTTCAGGAGGTTACCCTCCACTCTCGACCATAGATCCTCTCTCACACATTGTGAGCGTAAAACAGACCCTTCCCTGCATAGTCGCGCGGGACGTGGTCGTACTGGAGTAGAATTGTGGGAGCGCCCGCATGATATCGGGGGACCGTAGTCGTGACTTGCTCACCATAAGAGACTGTACGAAGGCTCCAATCCCAAGGTGGTAAGGCTGGGGTCCAAGATGCGATAGGAATGGGCTATAAAAGGGGAAGAGAGGTAAGTTCAGTGAGGACTTATACGTGTAATAAAAGGCTGAAAGAAAGTTTGAAAAGGTGAAAAGAAGCTTACCCGTGTCACTTCCATCAAAGGGTAGTTCTTCATCAACTTTACGGTGCGAAAGACCTCATACCCATCAGGGGACTCCAGGAAGTCCTTAACAGAGAGCCCATCTAGGGAAACAATGAGAACAGGATCCTAGAACTCGGGAGGAGGAAGCGGTATGAAATACGCGGGGGCCATCACTGATTGCCAGGTCACTCTCTCCCCCAAAAACCACTGGTCCTCCGGGCCCTTCAATAAAATCCTCTATGGGGTTGTACCCACCCTTGTGCTGAATCCCCGGGGAGGCAACAGGAAGCACGTCCACCCAGTACTGCCACCTTTCATGCGGCTCTCTCAGATTTTTCAGGAAGTTCTTGAACAAAACAAATTCGTGAGCCCCGGTCTTCAGCTCCACCCTTTCGTTTTTCCACTTTAGCCCTTGGGGTATGCTAAGGGTATTCGTTCATCGCGTCTCGGGCGACATCATCAGTAGATACTCGGGGGACCAAATCTGCATGAAAAGGAAAAGAAAAAAGAGCATGAGTTTCAAGATTCATGAATAAAGGAGTCGACATAAAGATTTAAAACTAAGAAGGGAGAATTATTGATAGAGGAGAGTTGTACCTCCCATGACCTCTAGAAGCCTCCTATAGAGGCTGGCCGATCCTGTAAGATGTCCCCCATATGCTTGTAAAGGATGGTTAATTATGCACCAGCCTAATTATACTCGTAGATTTGGTCCATGCACTCTAAGGACCCCACCAAGACCACGGATATCATGTTGCCCCTATTGCTCAGCAGGGAGCATCTAAGCATATACATAATAAAGCCTTGAGCCATCTGCTCACTTGTGAAGCCCTCATGGTTTCTGAAGGTATCCAAGAACCACTTGGCTGTAGCTAAGGGCTCCTCTGGAAAAATTCCCAGCAGCACTAGTAGTCGGTCCCACTCCGCACCGGTATCCAAGTACCATAGGCACCGCCCTCGAAAGGGATCCCTGTAATCATGCTAAATTCTAATGGGGTCATCGTCATTTCCTCGAACTCAAAATAAAATGTATTAGTAGTATCCCACCATCGCTCGAAGAGAGCATGAATCTGTCTAAGATCATTGGAACTCTTTCTCAAGAGCTTGATGAAGTTTTCAAAGCCCGCTGCGTTGACGTACCCATCTAAAGTCTCGCTTAAAGAATCGTACCACACCCGGCCGGGGGCCAAGCTGGCATGCCCTTTCAGCACGTTGGGCTGAAGCTGCAAAGGATACAAAATTTAATGTTAGTAGATGAACGGATGATGAAAAGAAACAAAAGTAAATAAAAATAATAATGATAATGAATAAATAAAAGGGAGTATGTGGGGCGCTCAAAAAATTCCGTGGGCATAGCACTTACATTCATAAAAGAACGCATGAAGTCTTCATTGACGCGCTTTGTATTCATAAGTTTCATAAAAAGAGAGACAAAAAAGAAAGAGAGGATATATAAGTTTAACATAAGTGAGTGAAAAGAGCGATCAAAGCGCTCAAAATATTTTATAGGCATAACATTCGTATTAAGGAGAAAGCGTATAAAGTTTTGCGGTCAGAAGCTTTAAGAGAAATTTGTTTTTAGAATCAAAAGCATTGGAATTAAACATGAATGAATAAGCATGGAGCAAATGAAATGCTCGAAAGATTTTGCAAGCCTAGCATTCGTATTCGTGAAGGAGAATATGAAGCTTTGTCAGACATCATATTCATGAGAAAGTGTGTTATGTTTTTTGTCATTGCATTCATAAGATTCATAGAAAAGAATTGAAAAGAGATGGCTTAAGGGAGACGTGTTTACTTCACGTTTGAACGCGCAGGCAGACAGATGCTTGTCCGAATCCTGGAGCAGGAAAGTGGGGTCAGAGTAGGGAGTAACCCTGTATTTGGCTTTCTTCCTGCTACCCGAACCACTAGCCATGACTGTCAAAGAGAATAAACGGGGAATTAAACTTGAAATTAATCTGAAAAAAACCACAAAAAAGAAAATAACAGGATTGTGATCATGAAAAACTAACCTGTGGATCCTTTAGATCAGTGCAAGAAAAAAGGGAAAAATCTCCAAAGAGGATTTCGTTTAAGAGAGTTTCTGAGGAATGAGGAAAAAGGAAATAAAACCTGCGTATAAGCATTCTGACCCCTAAATGAGGCACTCGAAAACTATGCCTGGCAGTTGATGAATTACCGTATGGCACTCGTTGAGTGCCGCAGCAGCATTTCGCGAGTGCCAAACGATAGTAACGGTCTGCCGTGTTTTGAAATGTATGCCAGGAGTAAGCCGGTTAAGGAGCCTTTGGTCTTCCCCACAAAAATTAAATTAGGTCTTGGAATTTACAGTCTAAACCCCAGAATTTGCTTTTTCTTCGCATTTTGGTCCCTAGAGGTGATTCCCAAGACTAAAATGACTCTTGTTTTTTTAAAATGTTGAATTCTTTGGGTCTAACTGACTCCCAATTTCAGAATTTGAACTGATTTGGGTCAAATTGACTCTTATTTTCCTAAAATTTTAGAATCTTTGAGTTTAGTCGATGCCCAATTTTGTGAATAGAAATTCTGTGAGTCTAGTCGACTCCTACTTTCAAAAAGGGACAAATTGACTCCCAATTTTGGAATTTAAATTGACCTGGGATTACTAGACTCCCGTTTTTGAGAGTTCTGAACTCTTTGAGCCTAAATTGAAAGGATTTGAGTCTGCTTGACTCCAGAATTTGAATTTGAGTCTATTCAACTCCTGATCTTGAAAAATTAAAAAGATTTGAGTCTACTTGACTCCGAAATTTGAATTTGAGTCTATTCAACTCCTAATTTTGAAAACAATTAAAAGGATTTGAGTCTCCTTGACTCCAGAATAATCTGAATATGATCAACTCCTCGATTTTAATAATGTAAACAGATTTTCATTCTTGGTCCTCATAACAGATTTGCGTTGACCCCATTTTTTGGTAATATAACAGATAGATATTCTCGATTCTCGTAAAGGATTTACGATAATCAAAATTTTGAGAAATGTAATAGATTTGCATTCTCGGTCCTCACCACAGATTTGCGTTGATCCCGCTTTTTGGGAATATTACAGATTTAAATTCTCGATCCTCGTAACAGATTTGCAATGATGAAAATTTTGAGAAATGTAACAAATTTGCATTCTTGATCCTCGTAACAGATTTGCATTGACATAACTTTTGGGAATATAATGGATTTATATTCTCGATCTTCATAACGGATTTACGATGATCAAAATTTTGAGAATGTAACAAATTTGCATTCTCGGTCCTTGTAACAGATTTGCGTTGGCTAGTCTCAAAGAATTTTCTCTAGGTACTACATCATGCATCATACATCATGTAGTAAATGCATGAAATAGAGCAAACATATCCGAGAGGGCAGATGTAATGCCTGTAATTTCTCTACGTGCAATAATACGAGTTTTATGAATTTCTATATCTGGTCTATTATTATATTAATATTTTATTTGTGTGACTGTATCAGTGTAATATAATTACTAATTAGACTATAATCACTGCACCGACTCGACCGTAATTAGAATTAACTTAGTCCTGTACCTGGACCCGAACATCAGAAATAATACCTGTCTGCACGTAAACCGAGATCGACACGCATAATGAGGAACTTTTGCACGCAAACCGAGGTAGTGGCACAAAACTCGAGGTGGACCCCACATGGCCGGCCACATGGCAGCCCATGCACCACATGGCACCACCTCCCTTGCCACTTGTCCACCTCTAGGACACTTGTCTATACATGCACACCATGCAAGCATGCATGGTGACACATAATCCCTTCCTTTCTTTATATAAGGATGCCTATATTCATGCATTAGACTCTTGGTCATTTTACAATCAGCATATAGAGTTAGAGAGAGCTAGGAGATGAACTCCATGGAGAGATAAGAGATGCATGGAGATGGAGAAGAAGAACTAGGAAGAAGTCTCCACCATTGAGGTTGTGTTCAAGCTTCCTAAGCTCAAATCCAAAGCCCAAGCTCAATTTCAAGTTTATGTGAGTATTCTAACTCACTTTAGAACCTATATAGTATGTAGTAATGTTTATTAAGTGCTTGATGTTGATAGTTTGAGAGATCCATGCCATGCAAGATAAATTTCTAAATCTGGGAAGCAGAAACTTCCAGCAGAGTGTTGTTTAGTAAAACAAACATTTCGAGCAGTTCAAAACTGGGAATGAGGCTAGGTTTTTTTGTGGAGAAAGCTAACTCATATATCTACAAATAACTCTTCTATAGCTCAGTCTGAAAATCACTTGTTCATAGGTGAAATGTACATGCAACGAAGTACTTTAAATCTGAGAAACTGAAACTCTCAGCAGAACATAGTTTAGTAAAATGAATGTTTTGTGCAGCTCAAAAATCCGAATTAAGCTAGATTGTTTTGTGGTAAAAGCTAACTCATTTATCTACAAATAACTCTTCTATAGCCTAGTCTAAAAATGACTCCTTAATAGGTGAAATGCACATGCAACGCAGTACTAAAAATCTGGGACAGAGCAGTCCGAAAATATAGAAATGTCTAAGTAAAATAAATATTTTGAGCAGTTCAAAAATGCAATTGAAGTTAGATTTTTTTGTACATGAAGCTAATCCAATTATCTACAATGTTCTAGTTTTGAGTTTGATCTACAAATCAATTTATCATGCCCAAATAAATCTTATCAATTCAGTCGACATAGTAAAATTAATTCCTGGCAGATTGTATAACTACTTGTATGATGTGTTTATTAATGATGCTTGCTTTCCGGTATCTATGTGGATATGGATATCTTGTGCTATGGTAGTGCTATCGCATATATGAGTATGTTAAGGGTTTCATCTATATGGTTATTGATGTCAAATCCATGTTATAGATCCACGAGCTACACGCTAGGTTTCCGTTGTTATGAATATAGTGTGATGACCATAGAGAATTCATACCCAAGCTATAAGTATGTTGTACGGCACGATTATTGCGCTGATAGTGATTGGATAGGTTTCAAATGTAAGTATGTTATGACATAAAATAGGATGATGGATGTATAAACGTAACTTCGAAAGTATATTCGGAAGTCCTTTAATGAACTAAATTCTGAAATGAGTGACGAATGCGTGGTCGGGAAAATGTAAGGGTCGGTTGTGCTATGTTAGAAGCAGATTATGATAAGGATAATTGTCGGATAGGTAATCTGGGCAACGGAGATCAGGATAGTAAGAAAAAGGGATGTGCGGTTGAGTTGTGATGCGGTGATTCTTTGAGTAAAGACTCCTTTCGGTTCTTCGTGACGAAATGGATGTTCTTGTACTCCGTAACGCTTTCGGTTCTTCGTGACGAAGCGGTGATTCTTTGAGTAAAGACTCCTTTCGGTTCTTCGTGACGAAGTGGATGTTCTTGTACTCCGTAACGCTTTCGGTTCTTCGTGACGAAGCGGTGATTCTTTGAGTAAAGACTCCTTTCGGTTCTTCGTGACGAAGTGGATGTTCTTGTACTCCGTAACGCTTTCGGTTCTTCGTGACGAAGCGGTGATTCTTTGAGTAAAGACTCCCTTCGGTTCTTCGTGACGAAGTGGATGTTCTTGTACTCCGTAACGCTTTCGGTTCTTCGTGACGAAGCGGTGATTCTTTGAGTAAAGACTCCTTTCGGTTCTTCGTGACGAAGTGGATGTTCTTGTACTCCGTAACGCTTTCGGTTCTTCGTGACGAAGCGGTGATTCTTTGAGTAAAGACTCCTTTCGGTTCTTCGTGACGAAATGGATGTTCTTGTACTCCGTAACGCTTTCGGTTCTTCGTGACGAAGCGGTGATTCTTTGAGTAAAGACTCCTTTCGGTTCTTCGTGACGAAGTGGATGTTCTGGTACTCCGTAACGCTTTCGGTTCTTCGTGACGAAGCGGTGATTCTTTGAGTAAAGACTCCTTTCGGTTCTTCGTGACGAAGTGGATGTTCTTGTACTCCGTAACGCTTTCGGTTCTTCGTGACGAAGCGGTGATTCTTTGAGTAAAGACTCCTTTCGGTTCTTCGTGACGAAATGGATATTCTTGTACTCCGTAACGCTTTCGGTTCTTCGTGACGAAGCGGTGATTCTTTGAGTAAAGACTCCTTTCGGTTCTTCGTGATGAAATGGATGTTCTTGTACTCCGTAACGCTTTCGGTTCTTCGTGACGAAGCGGTGATTCTTTGAGTAAAGACTCCTTTCGGTTCTTCGTGACGAAATGGATGTTCTTGTACTCCGTAACGCTTTCGGTTCTTCGTGACGAAGCGGTGATTTTTGAGTGAAGACTCCTTTCGGTTCTTCGTGACGAAATGGATGTTCTTGCACTCCTTAACACTTCGGTTCTTCGTGACGAAGTGGTTGATGAAAGATGTTTTGGTCGATGAAAGATGTTTTGGTTGATGAAAGACGAAGTGGTTGATGAAAGATGTTTTGGTTGATGAAAGACGAAGTAGTTGGTGAAAGATGTTTTGGTTGATGAAAGATGAAGTGGTTGATGAAAGATGGTTTGGTTAGCAAGGGACACTTTGGGTTTGTAAATGATGTCGGATGTTAGAAATGAATGGTAGTGGCATTAAGAATGTCTAGACGGGTCTCCTGAATTGTTTGTATTCCTATCGAATACGTAGTCGGGTACGCTACTAGTTATAATTCGACGGTGAGAACGTAAAGATCCTAAAAGATATGTTGAAAGGTAGTAAATGTATTCCTATTGTGTTTTACTATATACGTTCCATTTGATTTAGCTTACTCACTCAGCTTTCATAAGCTGACGACGTTCATGTCGCTGGACATTCCCATGTCCAGCTTATCCAGGTAACGAGTACGCGGGTTATGATGCTACGCAAGCGGAGAACGCGGAGGAAGAGTACACCGAAGATGGCTATGGTTATGCTAGTTAGAGAGAAGACTAGCAGTTATCCTCTGTAAATGTTTTGATTATAACCAGAGGACTTAGCATATATTTTGTAATAGTTTTGTAAGGCCGAGAGCCATAAGACTCTGATGTATTTATAATGATGTATTAACTAGCTAAGTACTTTGACTTCTCTTTGTAATATATTCCAGTAAGTATGATGGTTTTATCTTTTTATTATATCGTTTAAATTTTATTATCTGGTCATGGACAATTCGGTACTGTAACCAGTCACGTGCCTCAGGGTCCAAGATGAAAATTTTAAATTTTTCCATATTTTGGCTACGCCGGGGCGTGACAGGGATTTTTGGTATCAGAGCTTTAGGTTAAGACGTGTACACCGATTGTCCTACACACTTAAGTTATAAACTGTTAGACCTTTTTCCATCCATAAATACATAAACCTTATGGTAGCTTTGTGATTAGCATGGTTCCTTATTACATCCCGGATGGATATGGAGGATGGGGTTGATGAGGAGATTGACCCAACAGTGGGTATTGACCTAGTAGAGGATGTTGACCCAACAGAGGGTGCTGGTGAGGGGGAAGCAATGATAGTCATGGAGGCTGGAGAGCCAAAGGTTGAGGATGACTCTAAGGATGCAGATATAGAGCCTTTGGATAAGGATGAAGATGATATGGTTGTTAAGTTTGACCCGTACTTGGACTGGGTTCCACCTATGGAGATTCCAATCTTTGATGATGTTCTACCATATAAGTCAGATATGAAGGACTTTTGGGATAGGACTCCCAGGATCTAGAGCTTTACTTGTATTAGGACTAGTAGCCCATCTTTTTGTGTATATAGTATGTACCCAGGCATATAACACAAACTAGTGGTAGCGTGTACACCTTTCTATGTAAATATTTGAAGTTATCTATAAAGATTTGTTTCCTCTACTTGATGAAATGTATTTATTTGATATGTACTCATATTAGAATTGTTAGCTATACCTTATATCATTTATATATCTCGTAACCATAGTTAGGACTAGAGGGTAACCAGTAGTTATTCAGTTAGGTTCATAACACACAAACATATGACAAGTTAGCCACCTCAGCTTAGGAACGAACCACGAGGAAGATCTGTGACTCAGTTCCAAGGAAACAAGCGCCCATGGAACAGCAGTAAGAAACCAGGACCCACACTTTCCCGGGACAAGAACGTAGTACCTCCTGCACCACAAGTGTCAACCACTACTATCGAGAACAACAGGGATGGATGCTTTAAATGTGGGATCCCCGGACACATGGCTCGAGATTGCACAGTCCCCAGGGACAATTATCGAATTAATGTTGTTTGTTACAACTGTGGCAAAAGAGGACGCATGAGCATGGATTGCAATGCACCAAGAGAAAACTATCATGGGCCTACTACTCAAGGTCAAACTAGCAAAGGTCGACTAAATCCTATCATACCCGAGGCGACCAGCTATGATGAAAAGGAACAGCAAGAACTTGGAAGGTACACACTCACTATACGCTAGTCGAGTTAAAGTGCTGGTGCTACAAGTTCATTTATTGCCTTCAAGATTGTACGACAATTGGGTTTAGTACCCCAAGTACTCGAGGTAGCCCTGAACGCTATATCACCCTTAGGAGTGACCGTAAAGCTGGAAAGAGTGTGCAAGGACTGTACTTTGACATTGGAAGATAGGAACCTATCCGCTGGTTTAATTGTTCTATCAATGAAGGAATTCGACGTAATCTTAGGATTTGACTGGCTTACTAAGTATCATGCAAAGTTAGATTGTGTTGGTAGGTCGATCACATTTTCAGTAACTGGAAGTACACCCTTCAGTTTTCAATGCAACCCCACTAGTGATGCCTTTCTTACAAGTCATTTAGCCGCTATCGAAACTACATGCTCAGATTTGACGATCGCTCAGATTTCGATAGTCCGAGACTATGAGGATGTCTTTCAGGACGTGTTTGGATTACCACCAAAGTGCGAGATCGAATTTTGTATTGAGTTAGTACCTGAAACGACACCGATATCCAAGGCTCCTTATCGTATGGCCCCAACGGAAATGCTGGAGTTGAAGAAGCAAGTACAAGAGTTAGAAGATCTTGGATTTATTAGACCAAGCACGTCACCTTGGGGAGCCCCGGTTCTATTTGTTAGAAAGAAGGATGGAAATCTTCGACTCTGTATCGACTACTGAGAGTTGAATAAGGTTACTATTAAGAATAAGTACCCGCTTCCCAGGATAGACGATTTGTTCGATCAACTACAAGGAGCGACGACCTTTTCGAAGATTGACTTACGATCTGGGTACCATCAGTTACTTGTCAGGCCGGAAGATATACCGAAAACAGCTTTCAGAACAAGATATGGGCACTACGAGTTCTTAGTTATGCCTTTTGGATTAACTAATGCCCCGGCGGTATTCATGGATTTGATGAATCGGGTATTCAGACCCTTCTTGGATCAATTCATCATCATGTTTATCGATGACATCCTTATTTATTCGAAGAGTGATGAAGAACACGAGAAGCATGTGAAGATTGCACTTCAGACACTTAGAGAAAATCGTCTCTATGCTAAGTTCAGTAAGTGTGAGTTTTGGCTGAAAGAAGTCAAATTCTTGGGACATGTAGTCTCACAGAACGGAATTTCAGTGGACTCAACCAAGACGGACGCAGTTTCTAGTTGGAATAGACTAACCAACGCATCGGAAGTACGAAGTTTCCTTGGATTGGCTGGATACTACAGGAGATTCGTGGAGGGTTTCTCAAGGATCGCGTCTCCTTTAACCGGACTAACAAAGAAGGACATAAAGTTTGAGTGGAAGGACAAGCACGAACGCGCCTTTCAGGAATTAAAGGAGAGGTTGACCTCAGCGCCAGTGCTAGCTATACCCAAGAGTGGTGAACAGTACACTATCTACAGTGACGCTTCATATCAAGGACTAGGATGTGTACTTATGCAGAATGGTCAGGTAATCGCTTATGGATCTAGGCAATTAAAGCTACATGAATTAAACTACCCTACACACGATCTGGAATTGGCTGCAATTGTCTTTGCACTTAAGATTTGGAGGCACTACCTCTACGGAGAGAAGTTTGACCTATTCTCAGACCACAAAAGCTTGAAATACCTGTTCTCTCAAAAGGAATTAAACATGAGACAACGACGTTGGATGGAGCTACTTAAGGACTACGACTTTAATTTGCAATACCACCCCGGTAAGGCAAATGTAGTCGCAGATGCTCTAAGCAGAAAACCCCACAGGTTAATCGCCTCACTTTTAATCAGGGAATGGAAAGCCTTAGAAGCTTTAACGGAATTTGACTTTCAGACTACAAGACCAGGTATTGGACGACCTTTTGGATGTCTTATGGTGCAGCCAACCCTCATTAACCGAATACTTGAAGCTCAAAAGAAGGACGAAGGATTGAGGAAATGGTTTGAGAAGGCAAAAGCAAAGGATCCGACTGAATGGAATATTGGAACAGACGGGGCATTCAGATGTAAGGACAGGTTATGTGTACCCAACACGGATAATTTGAGGGAAGACATTCTGAATGAAGCCCACAAGTCAAGGATGACTATACACCCCGGCGGAACCAAGATGTACAAAGACTTGAAAAGGAACTTTTGGTGGGAAGGCATGAAGAGAGAAGTCGCAGAATATGTAGCAAAATGCCCTACTTGCCAGCAAGTCAAGGCAGAACATCAACAACCTCCAGGATTACTACAACCTCTACCAGTCCCAGAATGGAAATGGGAGCATATCACCATGGATTTTGTTATGGGATTGCCAAGATCTCAGCAGAACCATGATGCCATTTGGGTAGTTGTTGATCGACTAACCAAATCAGCCCATTTTATTGCATATAATATGACCTATCCTGTTGAGAAGATGAGTCGACTTTATCTGCAACAGGTTGTGCGGTTACATGGGGTACCAGTGTCAATAGTATCAGATCGAGATTCGAGATTCACCGCTGGATTTTCGGAGAGTCTTCAGAAAGCGATGGGAACATCTCTGAAGTTAAGTTCTGCATTTCATCCACAAACTGATGGACAAACAGAAAGGACGAATCAAGTAATGGAGGATATGCTTTGAGCCTGTGTAATCGATTTCGAAAGTTCGTGGGAAACTCACTTACCGTTTTGAGTTTGCTTATAACAACAGTTTTCATTCGAGCATAGGGATGGCACCATTTGAAGCACTATACGGAAGGCCGTGCCGATCACCTTTGTGTTGGGCTGAAATTGGGGATGGCAAACTATTGGGACCAGACTTAGTCCAGGAGACCAATAAAGGAATCAATACAGTAAAGGAAAGAATGAAGGCAGCACAAAGTAGATACAAGAGCTACGCGAATAAACGACGTCGAGACCTAGAATTTGAAGTGGGAGATCATGTTTACTTGAAAGTTTCACCGGTTCGAGGCGTGGTAAGGTTTGGACAGAAGAAGGGAAAGCTATCGCCACGCTACATTGGACCCTTTGAGATTCTGGATCGCGTAGGAAAAGTCGCCTATAGATTGGCATTACCACCCAAGATGTCGGGAGTTCATAACGTATTCCATGTAAGCATGCTAAGGAAATGTCTTCATAACCCGGCACATGAGATCGACTTCAAAGATATCGAAGTAAATGATAATGCTACATTCATTGAAGGACCTGTAAAGATTCTGGATCATGGAATCAAGAAGTTGAGAAACAAAGAGATTCCGCTGGTAAAGATTCAGTGGAAACACCATGACGAAGGAGAAGCCTCTTGGGAGCTGGAATCGGAAATGCGAGAGAAATTTCCTTTTCTTTTTAGTGCCTAGATAGCTCAGATTTCGAGGACGAAATCCTGTAATAGGTGGTAGAAGATGTAATGCCTGTAATTTCTCTACGTGCAATAATACGAGTTTTATGAATTTCTATATCTGGTCTATTATTATATTAATATTTTATTTGTGTGACTGTATCAGTGTAATATAATTACTAATTAGACTATAATCACTGCACCGACTCGACCGTAATTAGAATTAACTTAGTCCTGTACCTGGACCCGAACATCAGAAATAATACCTGTCTGCACGTAAACCGAGATCGACACGCATAATGAGGAACTTTTGCACGCAAACCGAGGTAGTGGCACAAAACTCGAGGTGGACCCCACATGGCCGGCCACATGGCAGCCCATGCACCACATGGCACCACCTCCCTTGCCACTTGTCCACCTCTAGGACACTTGTCTATACATGCACACCATGCAAGCATGCATGGTGACACATAATCCCTTCCTTTCTTTATATAAGGATGCCTATATTCATGCATTAGACTCTTGGTCATTTTACAATCAGCATATAGAGTTAGAGAGAGCTAGGAGATGAACTCCATGGAGAGATAAGAGATGCATGGAGATGGAGAAGAAGAACTAGGAAGAAGTCTCAACCATTGAGGTTGTGTTCAAGCTTCCTAAGCTCAAATCCAAAGCCCAAGCTCAATTTCAAGTTTATGTGAGTATTCTAACTCACTTTAGAACCTATATAGTATGTAGTAATGTTTATTAAGTGCTTGATGTTGATAGTTTGAGAGATCCATGCCATGCAAGATAAATTTCTAAATCTGGGAAGCAGAAACTTCCAGCAGAGTGTTGTTTAGTAAAACAAACATTTCGAGCAGTTCCAAAATGGGAATGAGGCTAGGTTTTTTTGTGGAGAAAGCTAACTCATATATCTACAAATAACTCTTCTATAGCTCAGTCTGAAAATCACTTTTTCATAGGTGAAATGTACATGCAACGAAGTACTTTAAATCTGAGAAACTGAAACTCTCAGCAGAACATAGTTTAGTAAAATGAATGTTTTGTGCAGCTCAAAAATCCGAATTAAGCTAGATTTTTTTGTGGTAAAAGCTAACTCATTTATCTACAAATAACTCTTCTATAGCCTAGTCTAAAAATGACTCCTTAATAGGTGAAATGCACATGCAACGCAGTACTAAAAATCTGGGACAGAGCAGTCCGAAAATATAGAAATGTCTAAGTAAAATAAATATTTTGAGCAGTTCAAAAATGCAATTGAAGTTAGATTTTTTTGTACATGAAGCTAATCCAATTATCTACAATGTTCTAGTTTTGAGTTTGATCTACAAATCAATTTATCATGCCCAAATAAATCTTATCAATTCAGTCGACATAGTAAAATTAATTCCTGGCAGATTGTATAACTACTTGTATGATGTGTTTATTAATGATGCTTGCTTTCCGGTATCTATGTGGATATGGATATCTTGTGCTATGGTAGTGCTATCGCATATATGAGTATGTTAAGGGTTTCATCTATATGGTTATTGATGTCAAATCCATGTTATAGATCCACGAGCTACACGCTAGGTTTCCGTTGTTATGAATATAGTGTGATGACCATAGAGAATTCATACCCAAGCTATAAGTATGTTGTACGGCACGATTATTGCGCTGATAGTGATTGGATAGGTTTCAAATGTAAGTATGTTATGACATAAAATAGGATGATGGATGTATAAACGTAACTTCGAAAGTATATTCGGAAGTCCTTTAATGAACTAAATTCTGAAATGAGTGACGAATGCGTGGTCGGGAAAATGTAAGGGTCGGTTGTGCTATGTTAGAAGCAGATTATGATAAGGATAATTGTCGGATAGGTAATCTGGGCAACGGAGATCAGGATAGTAAGAAAAAGGGATGTGCGGTTGAGTTGTGATGCGGTGATTCTTTGAGTAAAGACTCCTTTCGGTTCTTCGTGACGAAGTGGATGTTCTTGTACTCCGTAACGCTTTCGGTTCTTCGTGACGAAGCGGTGATTCTTTGAGTAAAGACTCCTTTCGGTTCTTCGTGACGAAGTGGATGTTCTTGTACTCCGTAACGCTTTCGGTTCTTCGTGACGAAGCGGTGATTCTTTGAGTAAAGACTCCTTTCGGTTCTTCGTGACGAAGTGGATGTTCTTGTACTCCGTAACGCTTTCGGTTCTTCGTGACGAAGCAGTGATTCTTTGAGTAAAGACTCCTTTCGGTTCTTCGTGACGAAGTGGATGTTCTTGTACTCCGTAACGCTTTCGGTTCTTCGTGACGAAGCGGTGATTCTTTGAGTAAAGACTCCTTTCGGTTCTTCGTGACGAAGTGGATGTTCTTGTACTCCGTAACGCTTTCGGTTCTTCGTGACGAAGCGGTGATTCTTTGAGTAAAGACTCCTTTCGGTTCTTCGTGACGAAATGGATGTTCTTGTACTCCGTAACGCTTTCGGTTCTTCGTGACGAAGCGGTGATTCTTTGAGTAAAGACTCCTTTCGGTTCTTCGTGACGAAGTGGATGTTCTGGTACTCCGTAACGCTTTCGGTTCTTCGTGACGAAGCGGTGATTCTTTGAGTAAAGACTCCTTTCGGTTCTTCGTGACGAAGTGGATGTTCTTGTACTCCGTAACGCTTTCGGTTCTTCGTGACGAAGCGGTGATTCTTTGAGTAAAGACTCCTTTCGGTTCTTCGTGACGAAATGGATATTCTTGTACTCCGTAACGCTTTCGGTTCTTCGTGACGAAGCGGTGATTCTTTGAGTAAAGACTCCTTTCGGTTCTTCGTGATGAAATGGATGTTCTTGTACTCCGTAACGCTTTCGGTTCTTCGTGACGAAGCGGTGATTCTTTGAGTAAAGACTCCTTTCGGTTCTTCGTGACGAAATGGATGTTCTTGTACTCCGTAACGCTTTCGGTTCTTCGTGACGAAGCGGTGATTTTTGAGTGAAGACTCCTTTCGGTTCTTCGTGACGAAATGGATGTTCTTGCACTCCTTAACACTTCGGTTCTTCGTGACGAAGTGGTTGATGAAAGATGTTTTGGTCGATGAAAGATGTTTTGGTTGATGAAAGACGAAGTGGTTGATGAAAGATGTTTTGGTTGATGAAAGACGAAGTAGTTGGTGAAAGATGTTTTGGTTGATGAAAGATGAAGTGGTTGATGAAAGATGGTTTGGTTAGCAAGGGACACTTTGGGTTTGTAAATGATGTCGGATGTTAGAAATGAATGGTAGTGGCATTAAGAATGTCTAGACGGGTCTCCTGAATTGTTTGTATTCCTATCGAATACGTAGTCGGGTACGCTACTAGTTATAATTCGACGGTGAGAACGTAAAGATCCTAAAAGATATGTTGAAAGGTAGTAAATGTATTCCTATTGTGTTTTACTATATACGTTCCATTTGATTTAGCTTACTCACTCAGCTTTCATAAGCTGACGACGTTCATGTCGCTGGACATTCCCATGTCCAGCTTATCCAGGTAACGAGTACGCGGGTTATGATGCTACGCAAGCGGAGAACGCGGAGGAAGAGTACACCGAAGATGGCTATGGTTATGCTAGTTAGAGAGAAGACTAGCAGTTATCCTCTGTAAATGTTTTGATTATAACCAGAGGACTTAGCATATATTTTGTAATAGTTTTGTAAGGCCGAGAGCCATAAGACTCTGATGTATTTATAATGATGTATTAACTAGCTAAGTACTTTGACTTCTCTTTGTAATATATTCCAGTAAGTATGATGGTTTTATCTTTTTATTATATCGTTTAAATTTTATTATCTGGTCATGGACAATTCGGTACTGTAACCAGTCACGTGCCTCAGGGTCCAAGATGAAAATTTTAAATTTTTCCATATTTTGGCTACGCCGGGGCGTGACAGCAGAGCGGCTACAAATTAGAGGAAACCCGCATTGACACCGGGGCCTAAGTCCCGAAGTGTCGCCCAGTCAATTGCATTCGTTCTTTCGGCATAAACAATCGCGTCTTTTGTAGAGGACTAGCATGAGCATTAAGTAGCATAATGCATGGATTGCATCTGGATATATCAGGATAGCATGATCTTGAATAATATCATTTTTAGAGCATAGAATCACATTGACCATCGTCGTTTACATGAACACGTGCATCATGACAAGATAAGTGCAATCATCCGTATAGCCTACTTGTGCTTGTGTGTGTTTGCCCTTGCACGAACTACATCTTGGTCTGATTCCTGAGTGGATATATAGGCAGCTCATCATGGATTATGATTAACCAGAATCTTGTCACGTGCCTATTTTCTTTTATAATGCATTTTGTTTTTACCTAAATTCTTCAGTTTTGTAAAAGATGTGTCTTCACATATGCTTCAACGTTCACTTGTGAAATGCGCTGCTTCACAATCTCCATCGAAGAGGGGCAAACTATAGACACACTAATTTTGACCTAACGCCGAATTAAGGGGAGTGCTATCTCTAAATCCGATGATGACAATGTCCGACTAATCTAGGGATTCTAAAGGTGATTCAAGCTCTTCGAAAGACTCCTCAACCCGATAGAAAAGAAAAAGGAAGAAAAGAAAAGGAAGGAAAAGGGAAGTAAACAAATGCGGCACATGGCAGGATCTACGACAGTCACGGGTTGTCGGTGCGACACTCACTGATGCCGGATCGGCTGTCAGTAAGTACCGTAACGGCAGTCAGTGACTGCCGCTAATTTCTTTCAAACACCGCAATATTTAAGAAACGGCAATCCCTGGAGTTGTTCGCGACATTTACTGAATGCATGTGCGACAATCAATGAATGTCACGACAACATTCATCAAGTGCCGTTTCGGCACTCATCAAGTGCTGCTTCCATCTCTAGTAAATGCCGCATTTTCCAGCAGATAGCTGTAATACAGCATATTTTATACCTACAAAAGGACGTACAGGATTAGAGTTTTTACTGTGAAATGACTGAAATAACCTCTTAAAAATTGTCTATATAAAGAGGGTGAATATCCCATTACAAGGGAGGATTTTCTTGAATTTTCCAATCTTATCTTGATTCTCCCTTTCCTAAACCTCTAGAGAATTTTCTAAATATACTTAAGAGTCACTTTTGTATCTTAAAAGGAGAAGTTGTGTGTGAGTTAGAGTTAAAGAGATTGATTAACTTGTGGAAATCCTTCAAAATCACTAAGTTTTGGATATTTAGAGGTAGACTCTATACTTATAGTTCCTTAAATACATGTTAAATTGGATGTTATTTGAACTTTGGGTCTCTACTTTTTTATTATATTCATCTCTTAGGATTCATGAGACTTTCAATGTCTTACTTTAGTCTCTTGACTTGAAATCTTCTAGCCTTCTTGTAAGTTCATGATTTATATGAAGATTAGAGTTGATACTTAGCATGTTTGGTTGATAAGTCCAAATCTACCTCCATGGTTTGAGCTTGTTATCCTAAGATTTCATGAAGACTCTCCATGCTTCATTGAAATCTATCAAGTATAGGTGTCATTAACCTCCAATGACCATCAAATGGTAGGACAAGTAATTTAAGTTGAGCCAAACTTAATGGCTTGGTAGTTGGAGTTAGCAAGTAAAAGGGCTATTTGACAAAGGGGCAGTGAGTTCATTCACCACTTTTGCTCAAAGATTTTTAGTTAAATAATGAACTGTTGGAATCAAGTGAAACCAACTAGAGAGTGTCAATAACACGAAGTTCTACCACTGGGATTTTTGTTTTAATGAGATTTTATGTTTAAAATGGTTTGGTCATGAGTTTTGTGAAGCAACTCTAATCTCTCCAGAGTTTCAGAGCAGTAACACATTCTTGAAATGAATGAATCGGAGCTTTAATCATGTATTCTTGGCCTCAAACAATTTTTTTCTGGGTAGTTTAATGTGTTAGGAAGATACCTTAAAAAGATCAAAGTGTTTCTGATTTTTGCACTATTTTGAGAAAATCATACAAGAACTCTGGACAGAGAGTTGTGAAATTCTCAGTGATGTCTAGTGTTTGTCCAATTCCCAGAGATTGAACCGTTGATCTTCAATTTTTCTTTTTGGGTTGGAAACTAGACTAACATAGGCATCTTGTGTCCAAAATTGATTGACATTAAACCATGGAAACTATGCTTTACCAATTTTTGAGGCCTTGACTTATTCTCTGTAATTTTCAATATTTTTGGATAGATTTCGTATACTTTGCAAATAATGATTCAAATGACCTTTCCATGACTTAGGGCTTAAGCCATGTTTTAATAATAATTATTTAAGCTTAAATACAGAGGTTAAATGATCCAAATCAAAGAATTATCCAATAGCTTGCTCTTGTCCGTATCTATGTTATCATATACATTCATCCATATAGATTGGTATTAGAATTCGTAATTGTCATTTCTTGTACCTGATAGAATTAAGCTAGGTATTTAGGGATAATGGTTTGATGTCATATATCCTTTCTAAAGCATGTGGACTAACCCCTGCTTTGTAGCGTCGATGAGGTATGATCCCTTGACTCTTCTCTAGTAAATTACTTCTTAATTTTATTGATTTTTGACTTCATGTGCAACACCTTAGAATTAAGATTTGCCTTATGTGTATGTGTATTAGAGACCCTTTTGTTAGGATTTCTACCTTTGTATGCATCACACATTTAAGTATTCGTGGTTGGATCCCGGGTAAGTTTCCTAGTTCCGTAAATGCACATTCTATCGCTTGGTAATTTAAATATGTGGTTTTGAGTGATATTTTATCATTTGCAATCTTACACCCTTTAGATTTGCTTTTGTAATGTATATTTATACATATGTATTAGTTGAGGTTATATTCAGATTAATAATTTAATTAAAAGGACGTTGAGTGGAGGCCTATCGCGAGATAGGATGAGAGGGGGTGTTTTAGTTCGCCGGACTCCTCCCCTTCTCATTCCATAATCCCCGGACCTAGAAATCTCTGGTTTCCAAAAGATCAGTTTGGATTTAAAATGGTTTTTTAATTTTTACTTTTAAAAATTAAGTGGCGACTCATTTTTGAATTTGAATTCGAATTCGAATTTAGAAAAGATTTTAAACGAAAAGGCTGTGGGTAGGATAAAATGCGATATCCACAGTTGGGTACATACATCCTATCCCTACATATGAGTCCTTCATCCGTTCCAATATTCCACATTCAGTCGGATCCTTTGCTTTTACCCTTTCGAGCAATTTCCTCAATCCTTTGTCCTTTTTTTGAGCTTCGAGTATTCGATGAACGAGGTCTGGTTGCACCATAAGACATCCAAAAGGTTGTCCATCACCTGGTCTTGTAGCCTGAATGTCGAATTATGCTAAAGCTTCTATGGCTTTCCATTCCTTGATTAAAAGTGAGGCAATTAACCTTTGAGTTTTCCTACTCCGAGCATCTGTGACTATATTTGCTTTATCGGGGTTGTACAGCAAATTAAAGTCGTAGTCCTTAAGTAGTTCCATCCAGCGTCGTTGTTGCATGTTTAGTTCTTTTTGAGAGAACATGGATTTCAAGCTTTTGTGATCCGAAAACAAGTCAAACTTCTCTCCGTTGAGATAGTGCCTCCAAATCTTAAGTGTAAAGACAATTGGAGCCAATTCCAGGTTGTGTGTAGGGTAGTTCAACTCATGTGGCTTTAATTGTCTGGATCAATAAGCAATCACCTTACCATTCTGCATAAGTACGCATCCTAATCCTTGATACGAAGTGTCACTACAGATAGTGTACTGTTCACCATTCTTGGGTATCACTAGCACTGGCACTATCAATCTCTCCTTTAGTTCCTGAAAGGTGCGTTCGTGCTTATTCTTCCACTCAAACTTCGAATCCTTCCTTGTTCATTCGGTTAAAGGAGGCACAATCCTTGATAATCCTTCCACAAATCTCTTATAATATCCAACAAATTCGAGGAAACTTTGTACTTCTGATGCGTTGGTTAGTCTATTATAACTAGAAAATGTGTCCGTCTTAGTTTGAGTCAATTGAAATCCCATTCTGCATAACTACATGCCCCAAGAACTTAACTTCTTTCAGCCAAAACTCACACATACTGAACTTAGCATAGAGGCAATTTTCTCTAAGTGTCTGAAGTGCAATCTGTACATGCTTCTCGTGTTTTTCTTCACTCTTCGAATAAATGAGGATATCATCGATAAACACGATAATAAATTGATCCAAGAAGGGCCTAAACACCCGATTAATCAAATCCATGAATACCGCCAGGGCATTAGTTAATCCAAAAGGCATAACTTAGAACTCATAATGCCCATATCTTGTTCTGAAAGCCCTTTTCGGTATATCTTCATGTCTAATAAGTAACTGATGGTATCTGGATTATAAATCGATCTTCAAAAAGGTTATCGCTCCTTGTAGTTGATCGAATAAATCATCTATCCTATGTAGTGGGTACATGTTCTTGATGGTGACCTTATTTAATTCTCTATAGTCAATATAGAGTCGAAGGTTTCCATCCTTCTTTCTAAAAAATAGTACTGGGGCTCCCCACGGTGACGTGCTCAATCTAATGAATCCAAGATATTCTAATTATGTACTGGCTTCTCTAGCTCCAGCATTTCGGTTAGGGCCATTCGATAAGGGGTCTTGGATAATGGTGTCGTTCTGGGTACTATCTCAATACAAAAGTCAATCTCACGCTTAGGTGGTAACTTGAAATGTTCTGAAAGACATCTTCATAGTCTCGAACTATTGGGATCTGAAAGATTATTAATGAAATTCAACGAATGAGAATGGTGAAACATGTATTCAAGCGACTATGCGCAAGTTAATGAGAATGAGAATGATGAGAATGAACAAGTTAATGCGCTATTTCAATGAAATTCAACAAACGCAATGTGTTTATAACCCTCGTCAAAGAAAAGATACTGGGTTTAGTCTCCACACTATGTGCTGTCTAGAGATCCAAATCATATTATAGTTCACATCAAACATGTCTTCAAGTGACTACGCGTAGTGTATAAGTTTGTATGCAATTCTATGATATAAAACCACAATTCGAATGATGCATAACCTAAAACGTCGCATCATGACTTTAGAAAATGTTTAACCACATTATCTCATGTTAACCATTCTATAACAATCCAAGTTACATAACAAGAAGTATCGACTCGCAATTGCAAAAACGTCGATAACATTGTTTATTCAAGCACAAGTATCAATTTTTTTAGAAATGACGGTGCATAATAATGTGCATGTGAGTGCATACCCCCAAACCTAAACCTTTCATTGTCCCCCAATGAAACAATAAAACAAAAGAAAGGAGAGTACGCATAAAAGGAATGACATTACCTGAATCTCGGCAATCATAAACCAGGTGAATGTATATGAATATGGCAATAAAATTTAATTGCTCCAAATGGAGCCATTAATTAACCTATCAATACTCGACAAAAGAAAATAAACAAACAAAAGAACAACGATAGCTAATAAAAATATATGCATATAATGCAGATCGTGGCATACTTGTTGAGAAACTAAATTAAAACCAAAAGACTCAACGAAAATGAAAAAGAACCAGCAGAGATGAAACTATCAAAATAAAGAAGGACTCGAACTAAAAGGGGCCTAAGAGAGCAAACAAAAAGGAGAAAAACACATCAGTAAGGGTTGGGAGTGAGAAAAAACGAACAAAAGAGAAAAAAAAAATCTACCCTTCGCACGAGCAATCAATTGCGCGCGCAATTCCTCATGTGAGCAAACACCGAGGCTTGTTTTTCAGTAACAGTAAAAAAATTCCTAAGGCATAGGCTCACAGGAGTGAGCCACATATGCGGAAACACAATCGTGTGATAAATTACTAAGAGTTGTTTAATTAAAAATTTTCGAAGTACCAAATTCGCATGCGCGGGCCACGCAAGCGACCTCTCACGTTAGCGAGTTGTGCGCCGAGTATCCCATTTTCTCTATTGTGTCTAAGAAAGTTAAATGGATTCAAAATAACAAGACTACGACCCCCAAATTTGTGCAAAACTAAATAAAAAACTCTCAAAATGACAAAAATGTGTACAAAATGAAGGAACGAAATGATTAAAGCTTGGGTTACCTCCCAAGAAGAGCTTTCTTTTATGTCTTCAACTAGACCGTGGTACACTCAAGATATATGGAGGCAGAAACTCAGACTTTGTGCCCCTATTAACAAAAGAAATACCGTAATTGGAAACATAAATGATATCTTGATGAGTTAATTCGTTCATTGGTTCCTCATGTTCATGTTCAAATCAATTCTTCACCTTTCGATTAAATTCATCATTAGGATCTGGGTTATTAGGGTTTTTCTTTTCATTGGGTGTATCCTTCCCTTTACTCGTGTTTATTACGTTATTGGGTCTATTAGCGTGTCTAACCTCAGTCTCTGCCACACATGGGAAATCATCATTAGTGGGAGGTTGATTAACAGCATTAAATACATTTAATTTAAGGTGCATATTTCCAAACGACACTGTTGATAACCCGTTCGACAACTGACACGAGAATTGGCTATGGCTAAGAATGGACGACCAGGAATCCTTTGTTATTATGTTCGAAAATTAGTTTTAAACAACGAGGTACATATTAAGAAGCTCATAGTTCTTTTCATAAAGCTTAAATCGACATGCAAACACTTAAACACATAATCCTTATACTAGGTACAACAAATATAGCTTAAAGCACCATATATTCAACATGCATGTAGTTAGATTTTTCCAATCACCAACGTACTCGAGCATTTAGATAGTGGGAGCGCCTTAGGCTGGCCTATTTTTCCCACTCAAGCGCTCGAGAACTGCGAGAATCCAACAATTTGACAGTTCATAATAGATTTCTGGTTCGAATAGTTCTTGCATGTCTTTGCATGTTACCAAATCAAAGGTTAAACTATGTAAAATCTGTAAGGGTACTCACTAAGTGTTCGATGAACTTTAGATGATAAGAATGATGAAATGTGTATGTGATGACCTCCCAAACAACTCCAAGCAAGCTTTCAAGGATGTCTTGATCTTCTTCCTCCTAATACTCTTCTACTTCTTAGTTTCCTCTTGATCACAACTTCAACTCTTTAGGTCTTGAGTGAATGTGGGTGCTCAATTGAATATGAGACTATGGATAATGGGTTTATGAAGCCATGCAAGCTATATGGAGGTGGGTGTGTATAGAGGTCCCTCACAAAGTCTCTCCTCTACTCTACAAGCTCTTTCTCTCAAATTGTATTCCAAAACGTAGAGAGAGGTGTGGGGTATTTATAGAGTTTGAGGATCTAGTGGCAATTTAGACTTTTTACTGAAATAATAAGCTTAAGTGCTCTCACTTAACTCGAGCACTCATATTCTAGAGCACTCAGATGAGCTGGAGCGCTCGGGGTTCTTAATTCACAAATGCATCTAAAGATTCAAGGGTCCAAATGTGCAAGCAATAAGAATTTTATATGATTCAAGATCAGGGTTTAGTACATTGAAACCATAAACTTACATACTCGTATTACTATCACGGTGAATACAATAGAAATTAGGTAAATACAAGGAAATGGGCCGATGTTACACCGTTACCCATCCTCTCAAGTATTTAATTAACACAAATTAAAGCAGTTACTATTGCTAATAAAATTTGCTCTGGAGGGGGTTTTTCATCTCTCCCCCTCTTAAAAGAAATTTGGTCCCCAAACTTTGTCCCCTTCAAGTATCAACCCAATCTGGGTATTTTTTCCCAAATTTTATTCTCTTTTTTCCAAGTCACATTTTCAACCGAATAACTCCTCCACAAAGCCATAACTTAATTAAAAAAATACTTGAATTTCCCAACATTTTTTTCTTTTCATTCCAATATATGTGCTCGATGTTCCGTGCAAGTTAAATCCTCCCATCGGTTCATGTGTAATGACCTGTCTTGGATGTGCACATATGCTCGTCATGAGAAAATTATAATTATACCATATACCTTGGTGTCCGCAGTGGTTGTTTCCCCCAGCTATAAGTTGAAAAGCTATAGCCTCTCGTTATTCTTTCCTTACTGGTTGTGCAAGACGTTACCTAGTCAAACAATTCAAAACCCTAAGGGACAATACGAGGTTAAGGGGTCGAATGTACAAGTAAACGCCGTCTCAACTAGGATGACTAAACGAGAGGAGGTGATAGAAACCCCTAATAAGAATGAGAATGTGATAGATATGAACATCAAGACTAATAAAGAGAGGGGTGAGGACGTGAATCAAAGTAGAAAAGAAAATGAACCGGTCCCAAAAAATTATATTCCGAGAATGCCATATCCACCTAATATTGAGGAACCGTCTCATCTTTCAAAGAAAAAGTCAAAAGTCAAAGATATACTTGAGGTATTTAAACAAGTTAAAATTAATATTCCTTTCCTCGACGCTATAAAACAAATTCCCGCTTATGCTAAATGTTTAAAAGACCTATGTACGCAAAAACGCAAAATATGCAGTCACACTCCGAAAAAGGTCTTCCTCATGGAAAAAGTAAGTTCAATTTTCCAACACGCTCCTCCGAAGTTTAATGATCCCGGTACGCCTACGATTTCATGTGTCATAGGTGACACTATCATTCATCGGGCTCTCCTTGACTTAGGTGCTAGTGTTAACCTCTTACCCTATCATGTCTATAAACAACTAGGTCTAGGTGAACTTAAGCCCACGGCCGCTACTATTCAATTAGCGGATCGTTCTGTCAAAATACCTAGAGGAATCGTCGAAGACGTCCTAGTAAAAGTTGATCAATGTTTCTATCCCGTTGATTTTATGGTCCTTGACACCGAACCAGTGCTAGATGCTAGAAAATACACTCCTGTTATTCTTGGTGGTCCATTCTTAGCCACGGCCAACGCACATGTCAATTGTCGAGCAGAGGTAATGAAAGTGTCGTTCGGGAACTTGAAATTAAAATTAAATGTTTTTAATGTGGCTGATCAACCTCGAAAGGATGATGAATACTTAAGTGTTGAGGGTAATGAGGTTAGAAGAACTGTTGAACCTAATAAAATAATAAATAGAAATGAGGGGGATAATATGGTGAGTGATGAGCGGATGAATTTGAATACAACAGACTCTAACGATGAATTTACTCGAAAGGTGAAAAATCGACTTGAATATAATCAGGATGAACCGTCGATTGAATTAATTTGAAGCGACATGCTTTCAACTTACCATCGGGCTCTTCCTGACATCTTAAAGGGTTCACAGTCCGAGTTACGGCCTCCATGATTCTTGAGCTAGAATGGTCTAGCTGAAGACGTAAAAGTTAGCGCTTCTTGGGAGGCAACCCAAGCTTGATTTCGTCTATTTCTTTGATTTTTGGATGTTTTTGAGTCGTTTTGGTCAGCCTTAGAGTTTTTCTGGACAGGTTTGGGGGTCGGAATTAACTTATTTTAATATTACATACATAATTTTAGCCGAAAAATGAAAAAAAAAACCCAACTCGCCCGCGCGATCCGCTGGCGCGAGTTTGTGCCTTAGGCATTTTTCCTTGCTTTTTCTTATATGATGCCTCTTCTTCTTCTCGCGCCTGGTTTTGCGGGCACAAGGTAGCTCGCGGGCTCGAGGTGGTCCAGCTGACGCGATTAAAAAATATATATAAAAAAATAAAAAAAATAAAAAAAAAATTTGGGAATTCGCGCGCGCGACGGCCGCTCGCGCGATTCCTCATTTTCCTGTTTTTTCCCTTTTGTTTTCTATATCCTTCTCCCTACCTATTTTATTTTTGTTTCTTTTCTGTTTTTGTTTATTTGGTTCAGTTTAGTTCGTGTTCATTGTTTTCCTTGTTACATTTATACTTTTTCGTTTTATTTCTTTTCCATTTGCTCGTTTAGTTTCGTTTAGCTTAGTTTTTAGATTTATATTCCATATTTAGGTTTCATTTACTTTTAATATTCTTTTATTAGTTTCTGTTTATCTAGTATTAACAGGTGGTTCCATTTGGAGCAATTGAACTTTATCGTCATAGTCTTATACATTTACCTGTTTGTCATTGCCGAAACTAAGGTACTATCGTTCCTTTCTTACCTACTCTCCTTTCTTTCGTTTTATTGTTTCATTGGGGACAATGAAAGGTTTAGGTTTGGGGGTATGCACTCACATGCACATTAGTTTATGCAAAATTTTAAAATTTTTCAATAAGTGTGTATAAATAAACAATGTTACCGACGTTTTTGCAATATCAATTTGATATTTCTTGTTATGTAACTATGATTGTTATAGAATGGTAAAAAAGGAAATATGTGATTAACCATTTACTGAAGTTATGATGCGACGTTCTAGGATATGTATCGTTCGAATCATAATTTTATATCATGAATTTGCACACAAACCTATGCACTGCACGTAGTCGCTTAAATACATGTTTGATGTGAGCTATAATATGATTTGGATTTCTAGATAACACATGGTGGAGACTAAATCCAGTGAGCTTTTCAGCATATCTTTTCTTTTTAGAGGGTTATAAATACATCTTGTGTTTGTCGAATTTCATTAAAATAGCGCATTAACTTGTTGTTTAGTCTCATTATTCTTGTTTTGGTTAATAGTCAAGTTCAAATATTTGTTACCATGCTAAATAATTTTCCATTATAAACATTGAAGAATCGTATTACCCTAGGAAATGATTTTAGGCCCTCTTTGCTTACTGCCGACCGATGAAAGATAGAAATTTCCTTAGTTCGCCCCTTTGAGCCGTTACAATGCCTCTTTTTCTTTGTTCACCAGTATCCTCTTTAAAAGCTCCAACTTGATCAACTTGGAGTATACCACTGGAAGAGTGATCAACTTTTAGTAGTATTAAGGCGATGTGTTGATTGAGAAGAAGAAAATAAGATGCTATTGGGGTAGTTGCTTGGTATTCGATGAATAATCATTTGAGAAGCAAGAAAAGAAAAAGGAAAAGAAACATAATACAGAAGAGGAAGGTTGAAAAACAAAATGAAAAATGAAAGAAAAGAAGAAAAATGAATGAAAATGAATGAAGAGAAAGAAAAGATGAAAGTTTGTAGAAGAAGAATGAAAGAAATCAAACATGCCTTACAATGCCATTCTGAAACTACTTGATATATCCGTTCTATCCTTTTTCATTATCTGAGCCATGTTACAACCTTTGAAAAGTCCTATTTGATCCTGGAAAACATGGTTTGGATATATAAACGATGGGAAGGAGATTAAAACATGGTAACGATTAATTTTTCTTGATTGTTGGCATCCTATCCGTGAAACTACTATTCTTTCGTGTCATGCATCCTTTTTGAGTCATATGTGAGCATTTCTCGTTTTGAAAATATATTTCCTTTACTCACACATATTAGAAAAATTACACCTGTTTCTGAGTGTTTCATTTGAGATTGTAATTAACATTATGAGATTCGTAGTCGAGACATAGTAAATGGTTATCCGAGTTATATTCCAAGTTCATAACATGCACGTGTTTATTTGACTACCATATCACACACGTGCAATTGTATGAGGAACTCTATTGATTCATACGATGCATGTGCTTGAGATTGTTTTTCATGATTTAGGTGGATGTTTCATTATGTTTTTTTTATGTTCGTTATTCTATTTCAAATCTTTGTTTTATAATAAGGAGTATTGACTATTAGTCTTTTGGTTCTTAATAAAATTTGTTTTAGAATTTACAAGTTAATAAAGATGGTTGTGGGTGACTTGTTGACGAGAACCCTCACGAGACTTCACTCGTCCGACTAGGGACATCTAGGGGTTTAAAAGGCTCGTTGCATATGCTAAATGCAATCGTGATCCATACGAAAATGGAGTAGTATTTGTAGTAGTAATTTAATTTTTTTTTGTTCTTTTTGCTCGAGGACTAGCAAAGAGTAGGTTTGGGGGTGTGATCGGCGACGAATAGTTGCCGTTTATAGTCCTAAAAATACGCTTTGTTAGCCCATTTCATGTAGTTATTAAGTGATTTTTAATAGGTATTCTATATTTTGTAGATTTTGGAGCTTTAATATGAAAATGCACAAAAATCCAACGATTAGTGGCTTTGGAAGTCATTCTGGGCTTAAAAGATGATTCCGGTGAAGGATGAATGCAGTAGCAGCCTCGGAAAATTGCATTTTTGACATGTAATACTTCATATTTGAGAAATTTCTCCTGAGATATAAAATGTAGATCTTCGAGTTACGGACGCGTGGCTGCAAACGGTGAGACAATCCGAGGTCCGAGTCAAAGGTTATCGCAATTCTACAAAAGTCGCGCAGAGCAGCGAAAAATCTGAGAAAATTATGGAAAATGCCCAGGTCGCTGGAGCGACCCGCGCCCGTGACCCGCGCGAGCGACCTGTTGAAAAAGTCAAAAATGCGTATTTCGAGGTCTTAAAGGCCCCTGTGCGGTCCGAATTGGTTAAATACGTCCAGAAACGTAAAAACAGCTGTTTTAGTGCGAATTGACTTAGGAAAGCTTCCTAAATCCTTCCAAACTCTATATAAATCCTATTCTAAATCAAATTTAGATATAAAAATCATTACACACTAATATACACATCAATATACAGCCATATACACATATATTTTCAGCCATTGAAGAGAGGAAAGCAAGGAGAAGAAGAAGAAGACTAAGGATTCCCATGGCCTCCTCCATCAACCTCTTGCTATTCATCAATTCTATGAGCCACTAAACTCCTAATCTAGGGTTTCAATGAAACCCTAGCTATGTAAAGGGGGATTCTATGCTTTTCTATTATAAGATTTTATGTTTATGGATAGTGATTGTACGTTGGTGGATTTTATATAATAAGTTTTTAATGTTAATAATCAAGAGTATTTTGGATCTATTCTTGTCTTAGATTTTTCCTTATGCTTATTGAACTCAATAGTCCTTGATTTCTGTGATTGATAGGAATATTTACATACAATGGTGCTTATGTGATTGTGATGTTTACATCTTTTATAGTCCATGCTTAGGAAAGATGAGTTATGCTACACCCTAGTCATAGGTAGATAATTCATGTGAACCGTAGATGGATTATGTTTAGATTAAACTAACGATATCTTCTTGACGATACTATTGGGCTTGTAGCTACAATAGATCATAACTATCCAAAACATTAAACTTAGAATAAGAAGTATAGACCCTCAATGCATAGTTAGTGGTGGATTTGTAATCCTAGGTCCTATCTCCATATATTTAAATCAATTTTCAATTTCGCATACAAGCTTACTTAGATTTAATTTTAGAACTTATTTCCATAATTTTATAGTTTAATTCATAGTTTAAAGTAGTAGTGATAATCAAAACCTAAATCAATTCAACTTCTGATTTTCTTATAACTAGATAGATTGGATTTTAGCAATTAAAGGATTAAAAATTAACAATCTCTGTGGGTTCGATCTTTACTTTCCACACTACAAATCTTTTGAAAGTAAAGCATAAATAAGCATACTTTTATATCTTGATTCCGACGAGATCAATAGGACTATGCACACTACTACTTCTTATGCTCCTTTTGAAATTGTTTATGGTTTTAATCCACTCACTCCTTTAGATTTGATGCCTTTACCTATTGATCACAGGAGTAATTTGGATGGACACAAGAAGGCTGAATTAGTGAAGTCCATTCATGAGAGGGTACAACTTCAAATTGCACAAAACAATGAAAACTTTGCTTCCCAAGCCAATAAAGGGCGTAAGCATGTTATCTTTGAACCAGGAGATTGGGTCTGGGTTCACATGCACAGATAAAGATTCCCTGCCCATAGAAGGACTAAATTGCATCCTCGAGGAGATGGCCCTTTTCAAATCCTTGAGAAAATTAATGATAATGCTTATGAAGTGGATCTTCCAGGTGAGTATAATGTCTCGACTACATTCAATGTTTCTAACCTTTCCCCATTTGATGCAGGTAATGATTCGAGGTCGAATCCTTTTGAGAAGAGGGGGAATGATGGGCACCATGATGGACCGAGTCTTAAAGCTGACCCCTTACAAGTTCCAGATGGGCCAATCACAAGATCAAGAGCTAAGAAGATCAAAGAAGCAATGCAAGGATTGGCAAGGATTGGTATAATCCACTTGGGCTGAATTTGCAAATGTTTCAAACAAGACTTCAACATTCAAGATGCGCATGGAAGAAGAGAAACCAACTTTAATCCATGTGATACTAGCCACTTAGTCCATTTTATTTATGTTCGCTGGTTTTGGGCATGTGGGCCTATTGTATTAATTAATTGGACATCTATTTAGCTTTAAGTTTAAGTTTTTTTGGGCTTGAGTACCTCCATCCCATTTCTTTTATTTTTATTGAAGGCCTTTTGGGCTCTAGGGTTATTAGATATAAAAACACTCTTGTAGCAGTTTTTAAGATCAGATTATGTGAATGAATATTATTTTTTTTAGAGAATTCAGTTTTCTCTTCTTGTTCTTGATTGAACAATCCAAACTTATCAAAGGAATTCCCTTTGTGACGTTCACACCAAATCTGGGTTCTTGAACAGGATTTCAACGGGTCTAGATCATCTTTGTGGCTTGATTATTGGCTTTCCTGGGTTATTTACAATCTGATCATGGGTTCAAGGAATATCAATTCCACGAGTTCACATCACTATCGAGATGGGAACAATTCGAATCCGATTGCAAGGTAGAGCCATGAGATCTGATCGATGACGAATAGTTCTCATTTGTAGTCCTGAAAATACGCTTTGTTATCCCACTTCATTTAGTTACAAGTTATTTTTTAATCAGTATTCTATATTTTGTACGTTTTGGAGCTTTAACTTCAAAATGCACTAAAATCCAATGATTAGTGGGTTTGGAAGACATTCTGTGCTCAAAAGGTCATTCCAGTGAAGGTTGGAGATAGTAGTAGCCTCGGTAAATGGCATTTTTGACAATGATACTTTGGATTTGAGAAGCTTCTTCAGAGTTATAAAATATAGATCTTTGAGTTACTGACACGTGGCCGCAAATCATGAGCCAATAAGATGTCCGAGTCAAAAGTTATCGCAAATCTATGATCGGTGCATAAAGTTAAGAAAAGCTGAAAAAAGGCATCTCGCTGAGCGGCCCACTAGAGCTATTTTGGGAACGCGCCCGAGCGGCCCACCCGAGCGACCCATTGAAAAACCAAAAATGTGTATTTCAATGTATTGAAGAGCCCTGTGCGAACGGTTTGGCTTAATACGTCCAGGACGTAAATATAGCTATTTTAGTGCGATTAGGTTTAGGAAAGCCTCCAAAACTTGCTCCAAATCTATATATATCCTCTTTGAAGTAAAATTGGGGGTTACACAACATTATACACATCCTTCAATAACTAAAACATCATCCATTGAAGAGGGAGAAGCAAGGAGAAGAAAAAGAAGACAAAGGATTCTCATGGCCTCCTCCATCAACCTCTTGCTAATCCTTGATTCTATGGCCGCCTAGACTAATATCAAAGGTTTCAATGAAACCATAACCGTGTAATAGGGTGTATTTCATGTTTTTATTTTAGTTTTATTATGTATGGATCACGATTACATGTTTAGAGGATTTAAATTAATGAAATTGTATTCATTGACAAAATCATTGCTTTCAAAGTCTATTCTTGTCTTAGATCTATTTTGGATGTAATGTGCTCAATAGTCTTTATTTACTGTGCTTGTATGGATTATTTACATGTAATTGTGCTATCAAGTAGTCAAATAGATCATGCCTAGGGAAGACAGAGTGTGCCGCAACCCTAGTTTAGTGCATACACTTCGAGCTAACCGAAGATGAATTATGTTGATGCTTGAATAGTAGTTATCTTCTTGATGGAGGAATCGGGCTCGGAGCTACAATTCCCCATTGTCATCCAACATAAAAAGCTAATTTAATGCATAGATACCCTTATTATGAAGCTAGTGGTGGATTTGCAATTCTATGTTCATACACATATTTATCAAAACAACTTTTAATCACTTTCATAGTTTGATTTATTTCCTTAGTTTCTTAGTTTAATTAAATCAAAATCAAGATTCTATTTTCTTAATTAACGAGGTTTAGGTTTTAAAATTAAAGTTCTTTAGTATTTCAATCTCTATGGGTTCGACCTCTACTTCCACACTACAAATCTTTTAAACTAGAGTATACTTTTTATTTTGATTTTGACTTAATCAAGAGCATTGATTGGTGTATAACATATACATGAATTGAAGAAAAACCTCAAATCTTTGACCCAGCTGGATTCCACTGGTTGTACATACTCTATTGTGGGTGGAGTTATCCGAATTTGCAAAGGGTCCAGGATAATGATTAAGGGTGAAAAAGTTGGTGGCTTTTATCTTCTTCAGGGTGGTAGTACGGTTGTGAGTACTACTGCAACACCCGCACCTGAGAAAATTATGTTAACGTTATTAAATACATTAATTAGTGTTAATTAAACACTTGAGAAGGATGGGTTACAAACGCATCAAGAGAGAGTAAGTGTTCCGTCGGGGACACAAGTGAGAAGTTCCATTATGGTTAGAGCAGAAAAGAAGAATGTGATCATACGTGGTCTAATATGCCTTAATCGCATTTGTTTGCATAAATTGGCAGACATGAAACTAGTTGTTTAGTTATTTTGTATATGGTTATTATGTGAGTATGTATGTTCCGAATTAGGCATACCCTTGCGAAATTGGACACATTGCCATAATTGGTAGGTGAATTAGCAATTCCATAAGGATGTAAATATTTCGGACCATGCGCTAGGGATAATATGTAATATAGTTTCGACACACTAGAAATTGGGTAGTGAAGTGGGTAAATAACGTAAGTTACATAGGTTTAAGTAAAAATTGCAAGAAAGGAACTTAGTGGATATTCTTAGAAGTCTTTGAGCCTTTCGAATGTTTTAGAAACCACAAGGAAACAAAGAGGTGCGTTACTCTCTCATCTCCTCCAAGTTGAACCAAAGAAAAAGAAATAAAAAGAGAAAACTGAGAGGGAACAACGGAGCAGAAACGGGAAGAATATTTCTACCATGAAATTGGCTTGGGAAAGTTCTTTGTTTCAACAAATTGAAGCCATAATCGGACAGAGGAGGGCAGTTTTAATAGCATTATGTAGTTTAATTTTGTTTTAAACATTGAATTTATCGCATGGGTCGGAATTGATAATCCGTGATTTTTCGATTTTCATCTAGGTAGCTTGGATAAGTCTTCTTTGTAGGAAGAAGGGAAGACATCAAGAAAACCCCCTTCTACCTTTCTTGCTATCCTTTCTCGCCTGCTGTTAAATGAAAGTTGATTATGGTTCCCAATGGCTGGTGAAAGTGAAATAGGAGACCTCAAGCTGCCATACTTGACTGGAATCGAAGGAATATCTCTCACACCTATAAACTGGCAATGGGAACAAGACGTCAACGAGGAGCGCATAATTGAAATTGGACAACCTCACCCCCTAGTGAATGTAGTCGGATGGAAAGATCGTATGATCGAGTGTGAGCTAAAGACTTTTCTCGGTAAACCCGTCTCTGATCTTCTCTACTATTTTGACTGCTTTCTTTCATGTAGGTGTAAGGTTTCTAGTGTTCTAACTCAGAAAGTAGAGTCATTATTTCTCTCTTCCAGACCCCCCTACTGTTAAGGGCTTCCCAAATTAACCTGAACTGATTCTTTAGAGTGAGAATTGAAGGAGGTGAGTGATTCTAATCCTAAGATGAAATGTGTAATAATATTTAATGTTGCAATTTGGAGTATAACATGATAAATTCATATGAATTAAGATATAGCTATGTTAATTGAAGCTCTACCATCCTAAATCCGTGATAATTAAGCCATAGTTATGTCAATTGGAAGGCTAGTATGATTATTTGATGCTAGAATTTATGTGTTCAACATGCTTATAGGCTTCTGTGGATTAAAGAAAGCCTGGTGTTGGTCCATTGTGTATTTACTCCTATTAAGGAAAAGAGGGTAAACCCTCCTAGAAGGGTATGGTGACTACGGTCACGAACGCATGGTGACTACGATCATGAGTGTGGATGGTGACTATGGTGACGAACGAATGGTGACTATGGGTCACAAGATTGTCGGTATATGCAAAAAAAGAGAAAGACAATTGCATGTGTTGCAGTGAATCAATACTTGGGCTTTTGGAGACTAAAAGATGTACTATGTGGTTGGATTTTTGGATTGTTGTATGGGCATATTATTGCATTCAATGACATGATTAGAGGTAAGAAAGTGGGGGATGGAAGGAGCTAGTTTTAATGTACATGATGCATATAATTAGTTGGCTAGTTGTTCCTAAGTATTGTAATCAAGACTTATGAGATGTATGTGAGTTAAGGACTTAGTAATGTTGTGTAAGGTTAATGTAGTATGAGATAGAGATGCTCTAGATGTTGTAAACAACCCTTTTTATTCGTCTATATAATGTTTTGGGTATGTTTTGGAAAGTACAAGTGAGTTGGATTTGAACTTTTGTTTGTTTTCAAAAACAAAAACTTTTGTTGGAGTTCAACCCCAGGTGGTCCAGTCGACCAGTCTTTTTTTTTTTTTTTACCATTTTAGGATTATACCTTTCTAGAAAGGGTAATTTTATTTCAAAACTTTTAAAGGGATGTTATTTTGATTACATTTAACTATTCATCGAATTTTCGGTCAAGCTTTTGAATGCCAGTTTTTAATAGTAATTTGTAAATCTTTAATGATTAATCACGGGAGTGTGCCTTGGTGGAATGTCACGTGCATTTAATCCACCCGTGGTTGGTTGGGTGCATGACAATTTTTGACATCAAAGTAATAGGTTAGAGCCTTGGCAAGGAATGACCTATACGACGTGTAGCAAATCATGCATAGTATGACATCTAATTGCATGTAGAGGCACGCATGTTTATCGAATACAGTTGAAATGTTATTCAGTATGCATATCATTTTCCTAACATGATGCCCTTCATAATATTTACAATAAGGATTGAAATTTTATTGCGTGGAAAGATGGATCCTAAAGGTGAATGATTCTCACCATCGAGGATGGACCGAGTGGAAAGGGCTATGAAATTTTCTTGCGTGGAAAGATGGATCCTAAAGGGGAATGATTCTCACCATCGAGGATGGACCGAGTGGAAAGGGCTATGAAATTTTATTGCATGGAAAGATGGATCCTAAAGGGGAATGATTCTCACCATCGAGGATGGACCGAGTAGAAAGGGCTATTGAGGGTTAGTGAGAGTGGTGGAAGTTAGACTACCACCAATAGAGATAAGGCGTGAAAACCTAAACCCAGAATTAAGAATGGAACAAACTACCACGGAGAAATTCTCAAAAAAGAACCTGACATTATTCTATAGGGGTTGACTCAATGGAGGCTGATTTTTGGGTGTTGGACATAGAAAGAATCTTTCATGTGTTACCATGTTCTGAGCAACAAAAAGTTAGTTTCAGGGTAGATACACTAAAAGGGGAAGCACAATATTGGTGGTTAACTGTTCTTAAAAAAGGGGGCACTGTTCACATGGAAAGACTTGTGGAAAAATTTAATCAACAATATTTTCCAAGGTCAGTCCGTGCTCAGAAAACTCAAGGATTTCATGAATCTTCAATAAGGGAAAATGACAGTGAGTGAATATGCAGCAAAATTCACCGAGCTTGCAAGGTTTGCTCATGCTATTATTCCAATATAGGAAAAAACAAAGCAAAAAAAGTGAGGAGGGTTTGCGGGAAAACATCCAGGGTCAGGTGGATATTTTTCGATTACCGACATATGCGGAAGTATTGTAAGTTGTAATTATTATGGAGCGGGACATTGAAAGATTCTGACAAAGTCAACAAGGAAAGAGACTAGGATGAAGCCAAAGTGAAGGCCAAAGTAGTTTTAAAAGGCAAACATGGGGAGCCAATCCGCGAGTGTTCTTTGAGTTGGTGATATTCGTGTTGTTCAATATGTAACAAGCAACATTGAGGAGTGTGCTACGAGTCAATGATTTGTAACATTTTCAAACAACCCGGACATATTACGAGGAATTGTTTGAATTAAGGTACAAAGATTAGAGGTAGATTTTTTGAGTTAACTGGGTTTCTACGACTCACTACAGTAGCTAGTTGTCCCATTTGGGATTCAAGCTTCGCAATGGATTGCGTGTGAGAGTGCACTATTTGTGCTTGTGCCTGTACTTGTGTTTCAATTTTATTAAGGGACGCCAACACCTTTTCCTAAAAAACATTACCCCGTGGAGGGTTCGGATTAGGAGGCGGTTGTTGGTATTGATTAGGTTGAAACTGAGGTCGATATGCGTTAGGAAAATTAGTCGCCTCATTAGGATTATTATTATTATTTTTCCACGAGAAGTTAGGATGGTTTCTCCATGGCGCATCCGGATTATTAGTAGTCGAATTATAATTATTTCGTGGGTATTGTTGAATAGAATTAATGTGTTGCTCCACGAATTCCGGAAATTGACTTGCCGATGGACATGCAAGGATAGAATGTGACGGATCGGAACAAATTGCACATACTTCATGAGCGGATGGGGTTGACATTTGGTTCATTGTTAAAAGTCGGTCAAGTTTTCTATTTAATTCTTGTATTTCAATTGAATGACTTGACTCGGACTTTACCTCTCGCTTAGGTTGAAGATACCCCTCAGAACGTACCGACACTGCTTGGTGCATCAAATTCTCACTCAACGTTTCAAATATTTTCCAGGCCTCGTCGGCGCTTTTGTGTAGGAAAGTACCCGCACAAACGGCATCGACGGTATTACGCACGGAGGGAATAAGTCCCTCGTAAAAGACTTGTACTAACTGCCACTTAGGAACCTGATGATGTGGACACGAGCGTAATAGTTCTTTAAATTTTTCCCACGTGTCGTAAAGCGATTCCCCATCTTGCATCACAAAGTTTGTTATGGATTTCCTTATCTGATTCGTACGCATAATAGGGAAAAACTTTTGTAAAAATGCGGTGTGTAAGGCTTCCCATGTTCTAATTGTGTTTGGCTCCAAAGATTGGAGCCAATAATTAGCTTTATCTTTTAAAGAGAATGGAAAGAGCCGTAATTTTAATTCATCATCAGTGAAATTTTGGATTTTTAAAGTAGAACATATATCTTGGAAATCTCCTAAGTGCTGATAAGGGTCTTCATTTATACGGCCATGGAATGATGGAAGTAGCGAGATGGTAGACGACTTTATCTCAAAGTGAGATGTCGTCGTCTCCGGTAATTCGATACCGGCTTGTGGCGTGTAAGTCGTAGGAATCAAATAATTTATAAGTGGAGGAGGTGGTGGTATATTAAAGTTATTCATATTAGCACCGTCATTATTTTGGTCGTTATTGTTATTTCCACCGTCAGCCATTTTAATCGGTTCGATTTTAAAAGTTCGAGTTTTCCTTAACCGTTCACGGGTACTTTGAATTTCGGTCTCAAACAATGACGACGGAATCGGAGTTGATTCGTCGTCTTGCAACCCAGCTCTAGAAGCTTGGGTTATGGACTTACTAGTTCTTAAGGTACGTTCAAGTTCAAGATTGAAAGATTTTAATTCTGGTTTATTTGAACGTGTACCTAACATAAACTAAAATAAAGAAAAAGAAACTAAAAACAAAGACTGACTTAACAAAAGAAACAAATAGCAATCACGCATATAAGACGACAAGCAAGCACACAGTACTACTATGATGCATGAATATTATCATGTAATGCAATGACCACGTCAAGCCCAGCGCCCCGGGTTTCCTTGCTAATGCAGTGTTCACTCCAAAACTAACCTAATGCAAGTAATTGCGTCATAGCGCCCTGACTTACAGTGGTTTGAAGCAAATTTCAAAGGAAGCAAATTACTTGATTTTTTTTTATTTTTATTTGCGTAAGCTCCTTTGATGTAATTAGCTACTCCACTCGGAAACGTTGGAATTTGATGACTCGATAACCTATAAAATAAAAAGAAAAGTTATTAACTAAAAATCAAAAACGGAAAATAAGAAAATTAGTACCTACTCTAATATTTACGAATTAACTAAACTAAGATTCTAAAACTAAAGGTAGTAATGCAATCCCCGGCAACGGCGCCAAAAATTGATCTCGTCGGAATCAAGATATAAAAGTATGCTTATTTATGCTTTACTTTCAAAAGATTTGTAGTGTGGAAAGTAAAGGTCGAACCCACAGAGATTGTAAATTTTTAATCCTTTAATTGCTAAAATCTAATCTATCTAGTTATAAGAAAATCAGAAGTTGAATTGATTTAGGTTTTGATTATCACTACTACTTTAAACTATGAATTAAACTATAAAATTATGGAAATAAGTTCTAAAATTAAATCTAAGTAAGCTTGTATGCGAAATTGAAAATTGATTTAAATATATGGAGATAGGACCTAGGATTACAAATCCACCACTAACTATGCATTGAGGGTCTATACTTCTTAGTCTAAGTTCTATGTTTTGGATAGTTATGATCTATTGTAGCTACAAGCCCAATAGTATCGTCAAGAAGATATCGTTAGTTTAATCTAAACATAATCCATCTACGGTTCACATGAGTTATCTACCTATGACTAGGGTGTAGCATAACTCATATTTCCTAAGCATGGACTATAAAAGATGTAAACATCACAATCACATAAGCACCATTGTATGTAAATATTCCTATCAATCACAGAAATCAAGGACTATTGAGTTCAATAAGCATAAGGAAAAATCTAAGACAAGAATAGATCCAAAATACTCTTGATTATTAACATTAAAAACTGATTATATAAAATCCACCAACATACAATCACTGTCCATAAACATAAAATCTTAGAATAGAAAAGCATAGAATCCCCCTTTACATAGCTAGGGTTTCATTGAAACCCTAGATTAGGAGTTTAGTGGCTCATAGAATTGATGAATAGCAAGAGGTTGATGGAGGAGGCCATGGGAATCCTTAGTCTTCTTCATCTTCTCCTTGCTTTCCTCTCTTCAATGGCTGAAAATATATGTGTATATGGCTGTATATTGATGTGTATATTAGTGTGTAATGATTTGTATATCTAAATTTGATTTAGAATAGGATTTATATAGAGTTTGGAAGGATTTAGGAAGCTTTCCTAAGTCAATTCGCACTAAAACAGCTGTTTTTACGTTTTTGGACGTATTTAACCAATTCAGATCGCACAGGGGCCTTTAGGACCTCAAAATACGCGTTTTTGACTTTTTCAACAGGTCGCTCGCTCGCGTCGAGCGGGTCGCGCGCGCGGGTGGCTCCAGCGACCTGGGCATTTTCCAGAATTTTCTCAGATTTTTCGCTGCTCAGCGCGACTTTCGTAGAATTACGATAACTTTTGACTCGGACCTCGGATTGACTCTCCGTCTGAAGCCACGCGTCTGTAACTCGAAGATCTACATTTTATATCTCTGGAGAAATTTCTCAAATCTGAAGTATAACTTGTCAAAAATGCAATTTTCCGAGGCTGCTACTGCATTCATCCTTCACCGGAATCATCTTTTAAGCCCAGAATGACTTCCAAAGCCACTAATCGTTGAATTTTTGTGCATTTTCATATTAAAGTTCCAGAATCTACAAAATTTAGAATACCTATTAAAAATCACTTAATAACTACATGAAATGGGCTAACAAAGCGTATTTTTAGGATTATAAACCGCAGTTATTCGTCGCCGATCACCTATTATATGCAAACTCTATGAATGACAAACAATCTTCCCAGGTTTTTAAATTCTTTTGAATAACAATGCATAAGAGTTGAGTCACGGTCTTGTTGACTACTTCAGTCTGTCCGTCAGTCTGTGGGTGACAAGTAGTGGAAAATAAAAGTTTGGTACCTAATTTTTCCCACAAAACCTTCTACAAGTAGCTAAGAAATTTGACATCCCTATCAGAAACAATACTCCTAGGTACACCATGGAGTCGCACTATTGCTTTGAAAAACAAACCAGCTATGTTTGTGGCATCATCTGTTTTATGGCATGGAATGAAATGTGCCATTTTACTAAATCTGTCCACTACCATAAAAATAGAATTTCTACCCCTCTTCGTCCTCGGCAGCCCTAAAACAATGTCCATAGAAATGTCTACCCATGCTTCTCTAGGGACGGGTAAGGGTGTATACAACCTATGTGGTAAAACTTAGATTTGGCCTTTCTACATGTAATGCACCTACCACATATTCGAGTGATGTCTCTTCTCATCCTAGGCCAAAAGAAATGTTCATGCAAAATTTCTAAGATTTTCCTGACACCAAAATGCCCCATTAATCCCCCACCATGTGCCTCTCGCACCAACAATTCATGCATTGAACAATTTGGCAAACACAATTTGTTTACTTTAAACAGATAACCATCATGATTGAAAAACTTACCAAATGCTGCTTTGTCATATGCCAAATACACCTCAGAAAAATCAGTGTCATCGGCATACATTTCTTTCACATATTCAATCCTAAGCATTTTAGCACTCATAGAAGTAAGAAGTACATAGCTTCGTGATAAAGCATCAGCAACAAAATTTTCCTTACCTTGCTTGTAACGGATGACATAAGGAAAAGTCTCGATGTATTCCATCCATCTAGCATGTCTCTTATTTATTTTACCCTATCCCTTGGGATGCTTCAATGATTCATGATCGGTGTGGATCACAAACTCCTTAGGCCAAAGGTAATGTTGCCATGTCTCATAGAACGCGAACAAGAGCATAAAGTTCTTTGTCATAAGTGGGGTAATTCAGGGCTGTCCCACTTAGCTTTTCACTGAAGAAGGCTATGGGCCGCCTATCCTGCATCAAAATGGCTCGAAACCCTATTCCTGAAGCATCACATTCAATCTCAAAAGTTTTGATAAAGTCAGGTAATACTAACACAGGTGCAGAACAAAGCCTATCTTTAATTCTAGAAAATGCATTCTCTTGATCAATTCCCCAATGGAATCCAACATTTTTTTTTTATTATTTCAGTGAGTGGTGTAGCAATGGTACTAAAATCCTTTATAAAATGCCTATAAAAACTAGCTAGACCATGAAAGCTTCTTACCTCAGTGATACCTTTAGGCGTTGGCCACTCCTTGATGACTTTGACTTTTTCTTCATCCACCTCAATGCCCTTTGTACTAACAACATATCCAAGAAAAATAACTTTTTCCATGCAAAAGGTGCATTTCTTAAAATTAGCATACAACTTTTCACATTTCAACACATCAAACACATATCTCAAATGTTCAATATTATCATTTAAGGTCTTGCTGTACACTAGGATATCATTAAAGTACACGACCACAAACTTGCCTATGAACGCTCGTAAAACTTGGTTCATTAATCGTATAAAAGTACTAGGCATATTTGTAAGCCCAAATGGCATAACCAACCATTCATAATGTCCATATTTAGTCTTAAAAGCAGTTTTCCATTCATCTCCCTCTTTCATTCTGATTTGGTGGTAACCACTTTTAAGATCTATTTTACTAAAAATACAAGAGCCGTGCAATTCATCAAGCATATCGTCTAATCTAGGAATGGGATGACGATATTTTACCGTGATATTATTGACCACTCTACAATCAACGCACATCCTCCATGTCCCTTCCTTCTTTGGCACTAGAAGCATAGGTACTGCACATGGACTTATGCTCTCTCTCACGTACCCCTCACTCATCAAATCATTAACTTGCCTTTGGAGCTCCTTTGTCTCCTCCGGATTACTCTTATAGGCTGGTCAGTTAGGGATGACAGCTCCAGGTACCAAATCAATTTGATGCTCAATACCTCTAATGGGCGGTAACCCACTCGGAATCTCCTCTACAAATATTTTCTTAAACTCCTACAACAAAGAAACAGCCAAACTAGGAAGAGATTGGTGACACGAAAATTTTTCTGTGTGCGCTTGTGTGCTATACCCAAGTGTAAGTAATCGTGCAAGAAATATAGTACTGGAAGTCCAGGTCGATCCCACAGGGAAGGTTTGGAAATTAATTACCTAGATTAAACTCTAAAAAGAAAAAGAAAATTTAATACTTAAGGAAACTGTAGAACAGAGAGATCTACGATTAATAACTATTAAAATTAAAAACAACTAAATTACTTTAAACTAATAACTAACTAGTTAACTAGAGCAATATTTTAAAACTAGTTTTCTTAATAAAAGAGAAGTGTTGGGATCACGCAAATCCACAGTGACCTAGCCACCTACCATGCAATCACATTAAAGCTCATTGGAGTACATCTTCTACAATATTCTGTATTTTTCTAAAGATAGAGAATCCATAGCCCTTTCATGACAGGGACTATATCATCCAAATTAAGTTCAAAATACATGAAAACGATTTAAAACAATAGTTAAGACTCGCACCCACAGTAGTGTTAGCATTTAGAGTGGTTTGCAAAAGATATTGAAGAAGAATGCTTTAAGGCCTTAAGTTTAGAGACTGTTTTGACAAACTGAGCATTTGGGGACAGTTTGATAACAAATCTGTAAAATAGAAAGTCTAGGAATACTGTATTGATGTTCTCAAGAATCAGAGGTTTCGATCGATAGACGCGCTTTTGATCGATCGAACATCTTCATATCTCGATCGATCGAAATGTCTTCGATCGATCAATTGTGTCCCTGCTCCGATCGATCGAAATAACTTCGATCGATCGAACACAGGAATTATTCTGCTGCATGGCAAAGGATAACATCAATCGATCGAACACAGGAATTATTCTGCTGCATGGCAGAGGCTTGAAATCACAGTTTCATCGCGATTTCCCAACTCTAGGACTACTCAGACATAGTCTGGAGTGTCTTAGACTCATTTTTAACATAAAAGTCCAGTAAGGATGCGTTTGGTTGTGATTTTAACATAAAAACTATGAAAACTATGAGTGTAACACTATTTCGCATGCAAGATTATGATTAACTTTACTAATACTACCAGCAATGATAAACAGATTATAAATAAACTGAAATAACAGAACCTGAGACGAGGCATTAAGAGCAAACCACTTGAAAATCCAAGAATAAGCGATGTGATACCTTGAATCCTACAAAAACAATGTAAACTCTCTAACTCTCTCCATAAACTGATGAGAAAAATAAAAGTAGTCGTCCTTTTCGACGTGAATACAACTGATATAAATAGAAAAACCTAAGGCTAGGGTTAAAAAAAATGTCTCCGCTGCATGCGCGTAAGTTCTGATAAAAGCCATGTTCGATCGATAGAACATCTCTCGATCGATTGAACTTTGGGATCTTCGAGCGCGTGAACTGCTTTCGATCGATCAAAACCTTGATCGCTCGAGCCTTCTTCAATCGCTCGAAACTTTCTTTTCATTTTTGACTTGTCTTCATTGAACCCAAGCACTTCCTTTTATCTTGCTTATTCAATTCTTTACACAGCAATAGTAATCTGCACACATAACCACTTATCATAGATTAATCATATTATGTAAAAACTGGAGGGAAATATAAACTAATTTAGTGTATTTTCTTCTTTTAGTGCGGTTGTATTTTACAAATACCCCCGCTTGTCACAACCCCCAACTACCGATTTGCTAGTCCTTAGCAATAAAACAAAGATAAAACAAGCTAAACTAATACTACAATGATTAAAATAAAACAAATTAAAATCAAAACAAACTACTCTAAATAAAAACAAACTACCTAACTCACTTTCGTAGGAATCGCGGTTGCATTTAGCAAATGCAATAAGCCGTTAAACCCCTAGGTTCCCGCTAGTGGACGACTGTTGTCTGGTAAGGGTTTGTAGTGAATCTATCCACAAAATTTTCTGATTTTAAGATCAAAAAGATATAGAGTAACTTGTAAACACTCTCTTCTATTTAACTATCAATTTAGCGCTACAAAACATATCATCCTCATTCAAACCATGAAAGAAAGACACATGTTCCTCATGTCACCAAGAAAGAATAACATATGCATCACATCCATGTATCCGTGTGTGTGTGAAATTAACAATTATACATCAAAATTTATTTAGAGTTGTTTAGACTACCATACTCTCAGAACTTGTAGTTTCAACTCAATTCTCACATGGGTTTACACTCAAAAACGTACATCTCTCCCAAACTTGTTTAATAATGATCACTCATGGTGTGAAAGCTTTGATATGAGGGATGTTTTGGTTACTAATGCTTTCACACCTGACTCAATAAAGGATGAACATTTAGAGTGTATAGTCTCATGAAAGGAATACTACTAACTAGAGGAGCGAAATACCGTGGATAACTCAATTTACACGTTCGTGTTTTAAACTAAGTTGTTAAGAATAATTAAGGGTTTGACTTTTCGGGTTTCATATATTAAGGTAGAAATGAGAAGGGTAAGAAATCGCACATCTTTTGCATTTGATTGAGTGTAGTAATTTCTTCTTTACTTCATTTCGACCATCCTCTACCCTCATAGATGTCCCTCTTTTTTTTTATTTTTATTTTTTTTATAATGAAACCTAAACTCCTTCTTCTTTCACTTTTTTTTTAACATCCCCTCCCACAACTACTCCCTCCTCATAACATACTTCAACAATTCAATCACATTGGATGCGCAATGGGGTGTATTGAGGTCAAAGTATAAGATTAGGGATTTAGGATTTCATAATAGATTTGGCAGTATTTACTAGGTATGGGGTTGATAATAATGAATATTCTAGAATGTTGATATAGGTATATGGAAAGGTAAGGAGCAAATAACGATGGCTTAAATCATTTTCTCAACTTCTTAGTTTTAACACTTTCGTGTTCATTGAGTTTTGTTGGTAAATCCTGAACGTTTTCCTCTACTAAGCATACAAAATAAAGAATTAGAGACTATTCTACGAATTTACTATGTGTTTTCAAGAAAACGATTCGAATTTAATGTGATAACTCCCTCTAAACTGAAGATTGGATTCAAAAGCTCACTAAGGGTAACTAGTTTCCACTACTTATTCTTAGAGTACAAAAGTCATCTTAACTCTTATTTCGGTTTTATGCATAGCTATTAACATGTGCATAAGGAATTTGGATACAAGAATGGTTAACACATGCAATCATCCTAGCGAATTAGAAAAATGCATGAATTTAATTCATAAAAAGATGAGAATAAAATGGTTGTGTCATTGCTTGATAACAGCCAAATAGGAGTGAGTATTGCAAGTCGTTCTATCCATAATTTTTTGTTTGTATTTTCAAGAAAATTCTAATTTTATTTTAATTTGAAATTTGTTCAAAATTTCCAAATTCAATTGAGATTATATGACATGTACAATAAATGTGTTCAGATTGCTAAGTACAGACATGTGCAGGTGACTATCTATCTACATTCCACCCCCAACTGAAAATTGCGATGTCCTCAGAAGATAATTTTCAAATATAGATAGAGAGATATCACCTGTCAAAGCATAGTAAAAACCGCAAGCATAACAACCTGTAAAGAAAGCATACAAACTCCAAACAGGCAGGATCAAATAGAATATGAAAAGATAAAGCATGAGATCCACACAAACAGAACTAATCACTGGAAATATACGAGAATGAAATAACAGAACAGTGATTACAAAATCCATAAAACAAAAAAAAAAAAAAAAAAAAAAAGCAACATGTCAAATTAACCAAACCACAAGAAAAATAATACAGAGAAGAGAATACAGTCATATCCTACCAAAACAACCCAACAACCAAATACTGATCTATCAGAATCTATTCATCATCGGTAACATCCGATAATATCTCAATAAGCACGTCTGGAGCATCCGCATCTCCACCCTCAGCAACAGTAGTAGCCGTCGTCGGGTCACTCGCAGTCGGACCGGCTGGTGTAGATAATAATGGATCTGTCACGACTGGAGGTGGTGGAAGTGGTGTCTCAGAAGCAGGCGGTGTCGCTGATGTGGATGGACCAAAAGGATCAGTAGATGGTACAGAAGGAGTAGGAACAGGAACAGATGGGGCTACCGATGTAGATGGAGCAGAACGATTAACCTGAGGAGCTGCGGATGAAGGACCAGTAGTGGGTGGTGGAGGTATATACAAAGACTGGTCAACCCCAATCTGAATAAGAATAGCCTCTAGAACATTCGTCATGCGATCCATCTTGCCCTCGAGTCTGATCCGGGCCTCTCTCTCGTTTAATAGCAACTCGTGAACAGTAGGGAGAGGCGCTGATGAAGAAGACTCTCCCTGGGCGGGAGCCTGAGACCGCTGTCTCAGCTCGAACTATGCAACCTCAATACGAGGATCAACCTCATCATCAGAATCAAGCTTCTCAGCCTCTGTGGGTATCCCAGAAGCTGCACCTCCGTATTGGTACCTCCTCCCCTCTTCCTCTTCGCTCCAATCTTCGCCTTACCCTTTGCTTTTCTCTTCTTCTGAGCATCAGAACGGCAGGCTGCCGTCTCGCCAAATCGACTAGAGGCCTGAATGATCGAATCTGTGGCCAATAGAACTAGTCCAGCCTACTCAACGACTCGATGTATAGGCCAAGCACCCTTAAGATGGCGTTTGGCGACGATGAACCACGTAGGCTGAACCAGGAAGTCAATATATTGGTGAGACAGACAGACTCGCTGTCCTGTCCCAATAGTATACAGGGCACGGGCATACCACGCGGCAAGCTTCTCGTGATAGGATGTCATAAAAATGGAGTTCACCAGCGTCAGATGGAGGAGGTGATAGTTCTCAGTGAGAAGCTTATCCTCGATGAGAGAAATGCCATTCCAGAACTGAACGGCGCCGCCTGTAAGCTCACGGATAATGGTGGTCGGAGGCATCTTTGGGGCTCCTAGTAGATGAGGATAGAAACAATGGTACCTCAGGTACCCCCAGAGCAGCTGAAATGGTGGCAGGGCTGAATAGGATCTCCCACCCATGGAAGAATGATCTGTATGTAAACTGGGTCGCGGGATCCTTGATCATAGAGGAGCAGGCTTCTCGAACCCAGTGGATGTTGATCCTCTTTGTCTGGATCAACATATCATACTATGATGGCTGGTCCCTGATCCGTCCTAGAAACCATGGGGGTGAGAGCCATACGGACTCCAGTGGCCGCTCTAACATAACCTTCCTAGACTGGAAGTATCTCGTAAACCAAACCCACTCCTCCTCATTTCTGAGCCCGTGATCTGGTATGGGTCGAGTATAGTGAGGTCAAGTGGCTTAGACTTGTGGTACCCAGTGATAGGATTCATCGTGAAAGCCCTAAAATGGAGGAAACAGACAGTAAATACATTAAAACAATGAAACAGAAAATGAACTAAAATTGATGCCCTTCGATCGATCGAAGTATGTTCGATCGATTGAGAAAGTGCTGGGCTCGATCTCTCGAGCCGCGTTCGATCGATCGAAAAGATTCTGGGTTCGATCACTCAAGCCCAGTTCGATCGATTGAAATGTGGCTGAGCTCGATCGCTCGAACCAAGTTCGATAGATCAAACATAGCGAAGATGTAGCGACAACGATAGAGAACGGGAATAGCCCGCAAACATAAAAAAATCAAGAAAAACATTGAAGGAATGGTTTAATTCAATGGGGGCACCCCGTAACAGTTCAAATGAAAAGGAAAACGAGGGGGATTTCGTGGACCTTACCTCGGGTAGAATGCGGGTAGATGATGAAGAGGATAATGATGGTGATCCGATGGGTCCAGGGGCTCCTCGAATGCTAAGTTGATGACAGGGCAAAGAGTAATCGCTCGCGGTATCTCTCTGTCTCCGAGCGATTGACAGTGAGGGAGATAATGAGAGACTGAAAAAGTGTATAGAAGACGCCTCGTCTAAATACAAGTCTCGATCGATCGAGAAAGTTTGATAGATCGAACCTTCGATCGATTGAGGCTTGCTGAAGTGCTCGAGGTTTTGATAATTTTGATTGATCGAGATGTGTTCGATCGATCGAACAAAGAAATTCTAAAATATCACTAAATTAAAATAGTATACACCCCCAACTAACCAACATTCATCTGGACATACATGAAAATGATAAAATAGTTCATTGATAGGTCATTTAACCCAAAAAGTCATCATTACCATAGAAAATTGCAAAATTTTATAGATAAAACATTATAATAGCATCCATTTGCAATATTAATGCCCCCAACATGGTATTTAAAACCTTATTGATAAAGAAAAACTAAAAGACACTGAAACTAATAAAACATTGTCTAGGAATACACTTCAATTGATGAAAGAAAGATGAAATGACAGAATACAATTGAAGTGAAGTACTACTCTTCAAGCATGAAAATATCTTCTTCCACAACTTCTTTATCTGCCAAAGCTTCGAATATGTGTCCAAACATGGTGATTCCCTTTTCCAAAATAGCCAGAAAGCATCCAGGGCATCATTGAGCAAGTCAGAACTCTCCAAGGAATTGATCGCACATGCAGAGGTGATCCGGATGCATATAGCAATAACGGCGTGTAAGTTCACAATGAACACTCTTTGCCTCAGTACTTTTGGGCCGAAACAACTAGAACTTCTTGTTATGTTATTAATCATGTTGTTATTAGATATAATCTTGGTAAGACTCCCTATGAACTTTTGAAGGGTAAAAAACCTAACATTGGATACATTAGAGTTTTTGGTTTTAAGTGCTTTATCTTGAACAATAATGACAACCTAGGTAAGTTTGATGCTAAGTCAGATGAGGGTATCTTCTTAGGTTATTCTCAAATAAGCAAGGCATATATGTGGACACACAACATTCCACCTCTTTCAGTTTTGGTTTGAAATTGTTTTGGATCAAAAAAAAGGAAAAGGTCTATTGAAAACAAATACAGAGTCGCCACTTGGTCTTTAAAGAACCAAGAAACCTAATTTGACTCACCCAAATGGATAAAGGGCATCGGCCTTTCATAACCAAAGAACATAGCTCGGGGTTTTGGTACGAGAGGAAGGAGCCTTTGTCGCGACTAAAACACCCTCAACTCGCCCCGTCTTTCGACGGGCCTCAATTAGCATCTAAATAATCATCTTGTACTATGTTTGGTTCGATAGTTAATATTTATTATAGGTATATTACATCACATAAGAAACTTGAAATGGAAGATCTAAAGATAAGATATCATTCATAAGTTCTAAGCTAAATATCACACAACATAAAGTGAAAGATCACACAAACAAACCTAGAAAAAAATTTGTCTAATCATACACCAAGTAATCAAGCTTCCCTAATCTAAAGGGGGACATGAATTTTTATTGAAACAAATAATCAAAGAGATCAAAACATGCTTAGCAAGCTAGTATGATGCATGTTAATCTTTGAGGAAAGAAGACCTCTCAATCCCCAGGACGGATGAGAAAGGAAGATTAGATCGAAGGGGAGCATTAACATATGATCAAGTTCATTCCTTGTAATCTTCTTAGATTAGGAGTTACAAAAAACCCAAATCATGCATGAATGCAATGTATGATCCAAGAATGTGCAAAGGTTGTAGTGTGTTTGTGTACATGGACTTTCAAAAGTGGCTTAGGAGTCTAAAATGTGTATGAATGAATAAATGAAATCATTATGCGATATGTATAAATGTAGTATGAACTACTTCCTAAGACATGAGCTAATTTGGAGTACATGTAAGCATCAAATCAAAGGATGGAAGTAAAAGCATGCTTGCTGTGAATAGTGGACAGAACAGTAACATGATATTTTGGAAATTGAAAAGAAGGGTTAGGAATGTTTTCAATCCATTATTTTTTATGGATATCTTCCTTATTGTGTCTAGAACACAACCAAAAATACCATTATTTCATAACTATCCCAGATTAGGAGAAATCATATAAAGAATGGAGGTTATTCAAAAGTAGAGTCCGTACTGTCGACTGAAATGTTAGAAAATATTATAAAATGAAAAAAAAATGTAGAGGCCCATATTATGCAGAGAGTTCCCTAAGACATTGAAGTTCAAGGGAAAAATAAGTTGGGACCACTCCTTTACGAAAAGTTTTCTGTAAGACAAGTTGAAAGTCAACCTAGCTACTATGACAACAGGGGCAGAGTGTTTGGAAAGAATGTTTGGGCAAAAATGGACCCTTTTAAAGTGCTTCCAAGTCAAGCCAAAAATCAAGGGTGTTCCATAATGAATTAGAAAGACTTTCCAAGTGGTCTTGCATATATTGTGAATTGAACCCAAAACAACTTTTTGAAATCAAATAACTCACTGTTTTGAAGATTTTTTTGAAAGAAATAAGGTTTATTTCTTGAAATCAAAATGAGGGGTTTAAGAGGGGGTTTTGAAATGGGGGTTTTGAAAACATATGTTCAATACTTAATGAAGCTTATAACCACTTAAAATTTCAACATTTGACTCACATCAAGAACCTCTAAGATTATTGGAAGGTATTGTTTCCATTTTAAAGACAATTTCATGCATACATAGGGATGTATTGGAGTTGAAATCATCATCTATCAAACATGTTTTTGAGGTCAAAAGCTACTATCCATAAGGATTCACTCACCTCAAACTTCATGTCATCATCTAGATGATGATAGACTAGTAATTAAATAAAATAAAAAAACAAAAAAAAAGAAATTAGGTGAGAGAAGATGAACAAATATAAACAAACAAATCGATAGCAATCAATAGATGATGTTCATGATGTATTGGACACGTAGTTTGGTGTTTCACTCATATCTGGTGACATTGGACATGGAAGTAGCTTCCACTCTCTCAAATGCTCACTAAAATGGTGGTTGGGTGTATTGAATATGAAGTATATGGAAGTAATGAACTAAAAACAAAGTTTAGAACTCACTTTCTTGTTTGAAAATCAAATAAGGAAGCTTCTTTTCTCTCTATTCTAACCTTATCTCTACAACTTTCTCTCTAAAAATTTTCAAAGCTTGCATTTGACACCCCCAAAATGAGAAGTCAAAGGGGGGTTTATATAGGCCAATTTGGGGTGGTTTTGGGGTTTTAGAAGTACTCCCATTGGTCCCAAACATCTGTGAACATAGAACTACGTCGTTTTGGTTTTTTATTAATCAAAATGAACCCCCAAAAGAAATTACAAAAAATATACCATTCTAGAGGAGAGTGCCGCGGCAGCACTGGGCCAGTACTGCAGCAGTACTGCTCCTCCTTCTTCCAGATCATCCTTTTTAGGCCCCCAGAGGTTCCGGTATTCGCAAAAAGGCCCGATTTTGTCTGAAATTCACAGAAAATGCATACGAACTCCAAATTGAGGTTCTGATATATTGTTGGAAAGGTAATGGAGTCCAATTTACATAAAAAATATTTTGGAGATAGGTCACCTTGGAAAGTTTTGCGATATTCGTGATAAAAGCCGATTTGATCGCATTTTTCACCTTCAAAAATTCATAATAAATTTGTTTGAAATCCAAAAATTATGTGCGATATGCCGTCGGAAAGCTATTGTCCTCTAATATCCATGAAAAATGTTTGAAAAAGGATACAGTGTTCCGATTTCAAAGTTAATTCTTAGTCAAACTAGTCAAACTTGGGATTCCCGGGAAGTTCTAGAAACCACTGGGCGCTTCCAGGAGACGACATTTTCGTTCGATTTTCTTTTAAAACTCATTTGAATACTTTCAACATGATCTAGAATGATCCTAGAACTTTTCGGCGAATTCGGACAACTTCGATCAAACCTTGGTCAAACTTGGTCAAACCTTGGTCAAACCGATCAACGGGGACTTTCTGGGAACTTCTGGGGGTCTGTGGGAGCCGACGATTTCATCCAGTCTTGCTTTAGAACTCATTTTATTATTTTTCTTATGACATAGCGTGTTTTCCAAAACATTTGGTCCGAATCCGGGAGCGTTCGGGCTTTTAGGGGTATTTTGGTCATTCTAAGCATTTTGAGAGATAAAACTAACTTCCAGGAGTCCTTTTTGAGTCTTTTCGATCATTGTGAACCACGAAGCTATGGGTATCCTAAATCTGATAACCAAAAAAATGGGGTGTCTATAGTTTGCCCCTCTTTGGCAAAAACTTGCTAGGCAACGCATGTCGGAAGCGAGTGCCAAAGCTTTTGAAGAGACAGGTCTTTTGGAGGCTATAGATTTAGGATAAAAGTGTTACAAAAGATGTAATGATAGAAAACATGATGCTGGGGCTTGGGCTGGTCGTGCTCTTCATGAGCTACCTAAGTATCCCAAGGGGAATCAGACCAGGACGTAGTTCAGGGCACAAAGGAACAAATCACATATGCACATCAAGACAGGCAGATGCTATATTATACAAATGCTATGCAATGTAGGGATATGATATGAATTATATCGTGAGTGCTATCATGCCTAGTGTTCTGATCCTAGTATGAGCTGGTGTTGTGGGGTGTGTGCCACTTCGAGTGGACTTATGCCGTGCTAGTGTCTCCGATAATTATGTAGTGGTTGACTCGGATAAAAACACAATGGTGTGGAAGACTCTGGGTCTTGAGGCAAATGTCTTAAATTCTGAGAAACGCGCTTTGTAAGTAAAATAGATCAGACGTAAGGTTTTAGAAGATGACAACTAAAGGTGAGCGAGGGATCTTGTGATGACCGATAGGTGTGAAAGCTATGATAATGCATAAATGAGGAAGCTCATGATAATCAGGAGACACGGAGTCGTGGAACAACAGTGCTCGTCTTCGAGCGATGTTTAGGTTGCTCCTGATGACCGATCTTTGGGAGTTGGTTCTGCTTTTGTTGCTTTCTGCCGGGGATAGTGGGAACTGGTATTTTCCGTTTCTGTCCTCGAGGGATGACGTAGGATTCTCAGAGAATCTCTCTTAACTGTTTCTTGATCGGGAACCAGGACCCATCTTTGAATCTCTCACGGTTGATCAAATCTTCTGGCGCTCAATCTAAGAGGGCCGGTCGGGGCCTCTGGGAACTGGTATCTTTCTATTTCTATCCACGGGGGATGACGTAGGATTCTCAGAGAATCTCTCTTAACTGTTTCTTGATCGGGAACCAGGACCCATCTCTGATTGTCTCACGGTTGATCAAATATTCTGGCGCTCAATCCAAGAGGGCCGGTCGGGGCATCCGGGAGCTGGTATCTTCCTGTTTTTGTCCTCAAGGGATTAGTTGAATCTGCTGGGGTTCAAATAGATCTACTGGGGATAAAACCTCACAAATCTTTACTAAAATGGGCCACCGAGGCTAATCGGGACCATAAACGGGCTAAAATGAGTCAGAACGGGCCAAAACAAACTGAAACAGAGCAAAGCAGGGCCCACGGGGAGTAGTTCCACGGTGGCACTGGGCCACTTCCGCGGCGACAGTTGGCCAGTGCCGTGGCGACACTGGGTGGCTAGACTCCATGTGTGTATATCTCAGGTTTTTGAGCATTTCAAGCTCATTTTTGGCCATTCCGGGGTGCTTTTGGAGCCAAAATCCGTCAAAACGCAGCTTGTGCGCACTCAGGTGAGTAATCTTTTCCCATGATTAGAATTTTGATTGGTGTTTTGGTTTGTTCCATTTTTCAAGAAGAAAAGTTGGTTTAAGTCTTCCATTTTCTTGCAGATCCATGGCTTCGAGCTCAAGGAGACCGCCTAAGAAGGCCAAGGAACAAATGAAAGCCGAGAGCCAAACCCCGGACTTGCTTTTACGGAACCCGCAACGTCATCTTTCGGCCACGGCTCTAGCGAGCCGGGTATGTAAAACTTTTCACAGTTTAGGACTATTTTGCGCATTGTGCTAGTTATATGGACTATAGTGTGCACCTAGAGTTTGTTGGAAGCTTGTTTTATGCTCGTTTTTTTGATTTTGTGAAGTTGGCTTTTGGATTTTGAAAAGTGATTTTGTGCTCCTTTTTTGTTGTTTTGATGTGTGTAGGTGTCGGAAGTGACATTGAAGGGCCATGGTAGCCTTGATCATGCTTTTTTGTGGTATACCCAACTCTCGCTTGCCGTCAAGAGAATGGTAGATGATGCCGGGTTTGGCGATTTTGTCCGCCTAGTCTCAAAGAGTACCAACGATCTGGCACATTTTTACGCTCTCGCTGAGAGATGGTGGGACACCACCAATACTTTCCACCTACCATTTGGTGAGATGACAATGACGCCTTTCAATTTTTCCATGATTACCGGCTTGAGGGTTGGCGGGAAGCGCCTAGTCTTGGATTACTTCTATGAGATTGACCCTGAAGTTTTATAGATGCTAATTGGGGCTCTTCCTCCTAATCTGGATGGGTACTGGTTTCCTTGAGGCTGGCTTTACCGGGCTTATGACAGAGGGAATCATAACCTGAATAATTCTCAGCTTTTGAGGGTATTTCTTCTGTATGTCCTTGGTTGCTCAATTTTTGTGCACGAATTGACTGGGTGAGCTTAAAACTTCTTTCTTGCCTGGTGACCATTGGTGAGAACCCCTCTTATGATTGGGGCGATGTTGCCCTGGCCCACCTTTACAAGCATATGGGTAAAGTTTCCCGGGGTGACGTCAAATTGACGGGGGGATTCTGGTGAGCTTAGGAGCTATGTATTGCAACCTCTTTTATCTTCCAGATTATTGATTTCCGTATTTCTTATCTTTTTAGATTTTCCCTTTATTTTTGCAGCTTTGGAGCTTTGAGTACCTGAAGATGCTGGCTCCTTCCCCTGCTGATGAATTGGGTGAAGATGAGGACGACATGGCTCCAGTGTCGTTATTTCCCCGGGGCTTGAGATGGCGAAGGGATGTTGTCAGGGTAAAGAGCGGGGCTCATCAGATTGTTCTCCTCAGAAACTTCTTATCTGGGCTAACAGCTACTAGCGTTGATTGGATGCCTTGGGAGTGCGTTGCCTATGTTGGCCCAGAGGAGATACTGGCAGTCAAGCCCCTTTCCTCTTATCGACTCCTGATGGAAAGTACTGAAAGCAGGCAATGGTTCCTCGGCGAGCGAGTGTCTTTGCAGGTGGTCAGCTGTCCGAGATATCGCATCCCTCATAATCCTCTTATGATGGATGTTGATAACCTTTCAGGTGATGCTTTGCTTGCAGCCTTAGCTGGTACTGATGTTTGGGATCACTTTCTCTCTGAGATCGGCTATGAGGCTTACTGTGGCCACTTCCTGATGCCCAACTTCCCACTCCTGGAGGTGAGTTTCTTTTACATTTTTGTCTCTATCCATTGCCTATGTTTTTGACTTATCTTTTTCCTAACTTGTTTTATGCCTACAGCTTCACAAGATGTACAGGAGACAGGTTCCCCCAGTTTTTGATCCTATCCCTCCTTGGGATTAGACCGTTAATGTTTTGGGTACAGATAGCTCTCCCCAGGTTATGGAGGTGCCACAGGTCATATGTGCGTATCCTACCCAGCCAGCAAGCGTCCTCAACGTCCCTTGGAGTTATGCTGAGGAAGGCCACGCCTTGCCAGCTAGCTTACTGTCTTTGGTCCTCACACGAGACCATCGGGTATGTCTCTAATTTTGTGCTCCTTAATGGTTATGAGGTCCTAACCCTGATTTTGCCCTTGACAGATGGATGGTATGCGGTAGTTTACCACGAGTCAGATGGCATCCTTGGTTATTTTCTAACTCGACACAGTTTTTGTACTCTTTGTTATTTCTCTACTGATTGCTTTCATTTTGTTTATGTGTACAGTATCGTGGGGGTGGTGCTGGCTCATCGACGACCGGGCTGAGTTAACGAGGTGGCTGGAGGAGGCCTTCGCCGATGAACACTATGGGTGGTCCAATAAAGGATAAAGAAGAGGAGGACTGAGGCCTCCTAAACGGGGATTTTTGTTTTATCTCCATTTCATGTTTTCAATTGGGTTATACTTAGCGGATAATGTGACTGATGGACAATATGTAAGATGATGTGTAGGATGATGTGTAGGATGATTTATCAGCCTTGACAGCGTATTATGATGTTTTTCCTTTTCAGCCATGATGGTTTACGGCTTGAAGGCGCAGTTGTGTGCTTTCTTTGGTTTGTGCATCGTGATTCTATGATTGTTGATGTTACTGTGAAGAACAGCTTTGTGATAGTGAGTGTGTATGCCTTACAGGTGGGATAGTCCGTGAAATGGGGAGGTGCTGCCAAAATTTTGAATTTTGCTAGTGTCACGACAGAAAATATAGCATTGTATGATCCCACTCAACTCATAGCTTGGTTGAACATCACGGATGGTGTGGAGCGGATCAACCTCTTCAGCTACGGTCTGACCGAGCTATTCTCTCATAACCAGATGGTTCTGAACACTGAGTTCATGCGTGCTGCTATTGTCCACTAGGACTGTCACGCCCCAGTGCAGCATAAATAGAGAAAATAAAATTTCCTTTATGGGTCCATAAGGAATGACAGGTGAAAGTCACTAATAATCCACACCACGCAGTACTAGTCCAAAAGAACAGCAACTATAAACAACTGAGAATAACACACAGTGCTAACTATTACAAAATATCAGAGTGTGGTCCACAGGATCACAACAGGTCTGAAGACAACAAATGCCCAAGTACCCGTTAACTAAAGATTTAACAGAACAACCGAAATGTAATCTAACATCTTCAGTGTTCAACTGGCATAAGGATAATCCTTCCTGGCGTAACCGTCATCGGTGGGGCCCTCCTCTGGATAATAGTCATCAGTGTACTGGTCATTACCTGCAGAATAAGGGACAGGATATTCTGGACGGGGAAAGTCCAGGCAATAAAAGGCCGTCAGCTTACTGAGAGCTAAGTGAGCATAAACTAACGAGGTACCAGTTATCTGAAGTAAACACAAGCTTATGAAAACGCGGTTAACATCTTATTATAAAAAAATAACATTATCTTGTTCCACTGTTCATTCTTGTAAACCGACCCTTATCGTCTTGTTACTCAAATACTGAACTCAACATATTCAGATGTCATGAACAGACTCAGTCGTTTAACTCTAGGGATACACCCTTATTCTGTCCACCGCTTTTAAGAGCAATGGTCCTGCTCACCGCATGTCATGGACTCCACGTCAGTCTGTCCCCAGTTTTTAAGAACAATGGTCCTGTTCACCGCATTTCAGGGATATAACGTTTCGAACAAGGCATATCAATCTATTGTCACGACTCACGTCATCTACTAGTGATCCCAGCTCACCGCTTTTAAGAACAATGGTCCTGTTCACCGCTTTTAAGAGCATATCATAGATCATCCAGTCTATCTTAAGACTTCTTGGTCCAGCTCACCGCTTTTAAGAACCATGTATCCGGTTCACCGCTTTTAAGAGCATATCATGACCAATCGTCCATCCACGTACCATTCCCGGAACTTACCAAACCTACTTACGTTCCATTCTACATTGACACATGACAATTCCCAATGTGGCCTGACTACTCGGATTAAAAGAAAACGGACATCAAATTCATATCAGAAACAACACGTCACCCACGTCTTCATATTACTTGTTTATTCATTATCCATAAATCTTTGGTGTCACATTACTCCTGTCTACCCCATAGTCGCATAATGGAATTCCGAATTAGAAATCGAACAACTAAACCTCTTATATAATAAATAGGCAAAGGAAACCATGTTCTGATCATGTCAATCGATTGGACTAAGTCCAATCGATTGGTATAAAATCATATCAATCGATTGAGAACATGTCAATCGATTGGTATCTAAAAAGTGTCAATCATTGAAATCCTATTCAATCGATTGGGATACAACTGATGTCAATCGATTGAGATTATGTCAATCGATTGGTACTACGTCTTCTCCAGCAGATTGTAAAAACAGCATATATAAACGTACACTACAAGCATTTAACCCATCTAAACTTCATAATAACTTATATAAACTTCATATAGAGGGACCAAGTGAGTTAGAACTCACTTAGGGTGCGTTTGGGTGTGTTCAAAGCTTGAAATCTCCAAGCTCTCTCTTTTCTCCTTCTTTCTTCTCTGTCCAGCCCTCTCTCTGTCTCTCCTTCTTCCTCCTTTCTTCTTCTTGTCCTCCCCTTCGTCTTCTTCAAGCTGCCAAGGTTGTGTGTGTGTATATAGATATAGATATATAGATAGATATATCTATGTATATATCTCACAAGAGGTATGTCTCTCTCTCTCTCTCAAGGCTGCCAAAAATGACCCAAGGTCATAAATATGGACGAGTATATATAGGGTTTAAGAGTGCCACACGTTTAAAGCTGAAGGAAAGAAGAAAACTTGTCTCAGGTTATGTCAATCGATTGGGACACAAGTCAATCGATTGGCAACATATATTTGTAGTCAATCGATTGGAAACAATGTCAATCGATTGGAATAAATGGCAATCGATTGGGATAATGACACATCATCACTTTTAGTCGGTTGAATGTCAATCGATTGGGATACTTATCAATCGATTGGTATCTAAAAAGTGTCAATCGATTGGGAAACTTATCAATCGATTGGTATCAAAATTTACCAAAAGGAAGAGAAAGTTTATACGAGTATAGAAATGAAATACCGAGTCTTATTAATATACCAAAATACAGGGTATTACATCATCCACCACTCAACAAAAGATTTCGTCCTCGAAATCAAAAGCAACAAGGTTTAAAATAGAAACGAAAACTTCTCGCACATCTCTGACTCTAGTTTCCACGAAGCTTCTACTTCATCATGATGTTTCCACTGAATTTTGACTAACGGAATCTCCTTGTTCCTGAGTTTCTTGATTCCTCGATCTAGAATACGAACAGGTCCTTCATTGAACGTAACGTCGCTGTTGACTTCGATATCCTCAAAGTTGATCTCATGCGCTGGGTTGTGAACATACTTCATCAGCATACTGATGTGAAAAACGTTGTGCACTCCTGACATCTTTGGTGGTAATGCAAGGCGATAAGCAACTTTCCCAACACACTCTAGAATCTCGAATGGTCCGATGAATCGTGGCGATAATTTGCCCCTTTTCTGACCAAATCTGACGATTCCTCGAATAGGTAAAACCTTGAGTAATACGTGATCTCCAACGGCAAACTCCAAGTCTTTGCATCGCTTGTCAGCATAACTCTTGTATCTGGTCTGGTCTGTCTTCATCTTTTCACGTACGACTTGAATCTTCTCACTGGTTTCTCGTATCATCTCTGGCCCAAGAAGTTGACTATCTCCGACTTCGGTCCAAGATAACAGCGATCGGCAAGGTCTTCTGTACAAAGCTTCGAACGGCGCCATCTCTATACTCGAATGATAACTATTATTATAGGCGAACTCAATCAGAGGTAAGTGTATCTCCCAAGAACTCTGAAAATCAATGACACAAGCTCGTAACATATCTTCCATCACTTGATTAACTCTTTCAGTCTGTCCATCGGTCTGCGGATGAAAAGCTGAACTCAAGTTCAATGTCGTTCCCATTGCTGTCTGGAGACTCTTCCAGAATTTTGCAGTAAAGCGCGAATCTCTGTCTGACATAATAGATACAGGCACTCCATGTAATCGTACAACGTGTTGTAGATACATTCGGCTCAAACGTTCTACTGAATACGTCATGCTATAGGCAATAAAATGTGTCGTCTTAGTAAGTCGATCCACGATTACCCATATAGCATCGTGATTCTGCTGTGACTTCGGCAATCCTACCACGAAATCCATGGTTATGTGTTCCCATTTCCATTGAGGAATAGGTAACGGCTATAGAAGTCCAGGTGGTTTCTGATGTTCTGCCTTTACTTGTTTATAGGTAAGACACTGAGCTACATACTCAGCCACTTCTCGCTTCATTCCTTCCCACCAGAAATTTCTCTTCAAGTCCTTGTACATCTTCGTACTTCCGGGATGAATCGTCATCCGTGACTTATGAGCTTCATCCAATATGTCTTTTCGGAGATTTTCTTCATTAGGCACACAAAGTCTACCTTTACATCGTAAAGCTCCATCTGTACTAATACTCCAGACTTCTGGTTCCTTGGCTGACATCTTGGCGAACCATAACTTCAAATCCTTTGCTGTCTGTTGAGCCTCTATGATACGACTAATCAAAGTCGGTTGTACCAAAAGACATCCAAATTGTTGTCCTTTCATTGGCTCCACTGGCTGAAGATCAAATTCAGCAATTTCTTCTAATGCTCTCCATTCTCTAATTAGTAATGCAGCGATCACTAGTCGAGGTTTACGGCTCAAAGCGTCTACTACTACATTTACTTTACCGGGATGGTATTGCAAAGAAAAGTCATAGTCTTTGAGTAATTCCATCCACCTTCGTTGTCGCATATTCAACTCCTTTTGAGAGAACAAATACTTCAAGCTCTTATGATCGGAAAATAGATCAAACTTTTCTCCGTAGAGATAGTGTCTCCAAATTTTCAATGCAAACACTATTGCTGCTAATTCCGGATCATGCGTAGGATAATTTGTCTCATGTACCTTCAATTGTTTTGATCCATATGCGATAACATTTCCATCTTGCATAAGCACACACCCGAGTCCTTAGTACGATGCATCACTGTAGATCACATACCTTTTTCCACTCTTAGGTAATGCGAGTACTGGAGCAGAAGTCAATCTTTCTTTTCACTCCTGAAACGCATCCTCATGCTTGTATGTCCATTCATACTTCGTCTCTTTCCTGGTTAAGTTTGTCAAGGGTCCTGCTATCTTGGAAAATCCTTCGACAAATCTTCTGTAATATCCTGCTAAACCGAGGAAACTTCTGACTTCGGTCGCATTCGTCGGTCTGTTCCAGCTTAAGACTGCATCAATCTTAGATGAGTCTACCGAAATACCTTTCTGAGATATAACATGTCCCAAGAAGTTGACTTCCTGTAGCCAAAACTCACACTTGCTGAACTTTGCATACAACTTGCTATCTCGAAGTGTCTGCAAGGCAACTTGTAAATGCTCCTTGTGATCCTCTTCTGTCTTTGAGTAGATCAGTATATCATCAATGAACACAATAATGAATTTATCCAGATATAGTCTGAATACTCTATTCATCAAGTCCATAAATACTACTGGCGCATTCGTCAATCCAAAAGGCATAACTAGAAACTCGTAATGCCCGTATCTTGTCCAGAATGCAGTCTTCGATACATCCTCTGGTCGAACTAACAATTGGTGGGATCCTGAACGTAAATTGATCTTGGAAAAGATCCTAGATCCTTGTAACTGGTCGAATAGATCATCTATCCGAGGTAACGGATATCTATTCTTAATCGTAACCTTGTTCAACTCCCTGTAGTCTATACAGAGTCAAAGTGTTCCGTCCTTCTTCTTTACAAACAGAACTGGTGCTCCCCAAGGCGACGTACTTGGACGAACAAATCCTAGATCCTCGAGTTCTTGAACTTGCTTTTTCAGTTCTAACATCTCGGTTGGTGCCATCCTATATGGAGTCTTAGAAATAGGTAATGTACCAGGTACTAATTCCACGCAGAAGTCTATTTCTCTTTTCGGTGGAAGTCCTTTAATATCCTGAAATACATCTAGAAAGTCTCGTGCAATAGGAATTTGATCCATCGTAAGCTCCATACTCGTACTAATGATCGTAGCTAAACCACTCGTAAGAAACAGGTCGCTTGTCGGTTGACATTGAAATCTGATCGTCGGCTTTCCTTGTATTAGAAATACAATCGTCCTAGTAGGGCAATCCAAATTGGCACCATATTTAGTTAACCAATCCATCCCTAGGATAACATCGAATTCTGACATCGACAGAACTACCAAGTCTGCTGGAAGATTCCTATCTCCCAAAGTCAATGGGCAATCTCTACACACTTTACTCAACTTAACTGTCACTCCCAACGGTGACACAGCATTCAGTGTTGACTCAAGTGTCTGGGGTTCTAAACCCAATTGACGTACAATCTTAACATCAATAAAAGAACGTGCGGCTCCAGTATCAAATAAAGCTTTAACTGGACTATGAAAGAGTACAAGTGTACCTTCCAAATGTTGCTGCTCATCAGCATTAAAGCCTGCTTCTTCTGGGATAATAGCATTTATCCTTGCCTGATCTGGAGGTCCTTGAATTCCTTGCACTGGTGCCCCGTAGTATCCTCCCCGTGGTGCACGACAATCCTTGCTCAAGTGTCTTGGTTTGTTGCAGTTGTGACAGACGATATCTGGCCTGCGATTAGGTCTGTAGACGGTGCAGTTCCTTTCAATATGTCCTGGCTTTCCACAGTTAAAACATCCTCCACTATTGCTTGGTGGGGCTGTTAGTAATGCCTGCGGCTGTAGTTCTCGCTGTTGATTTTGCTGGGGTCGATTATAACCCTATTGAGGTTTCCTGGCTCCTTCCGAGATTCTCTTGTTTCCTTGAAAGTTTCCTGAGGTCTCCATCCTTGGGTATTTCTCAGTGGTCGATTAGGAAAATTTCTCTATTGAAACCCTCGTGACAACTGAGATCGATTTGTCTGTGATTGCTGTACTGGATTAGCATCCTTTTCTAATCCTGTAGCAAATCTAACAATTTCCTCATACGACTGGTTCAGATGACCAACTATCATATGTCTGAGGTGGGGGTTCAGTCCTTGGTGAAATCTCTTCACCTTCTTCTGCGGAGTGTCTATCATATGCTGAGCAAATCTGGATAAACGCTCGAACTGTGTTGTGTATTCCCGTACATTCCATCCTCCTTGGATCAAATTGAGAAAGTTCCTTTCCTGCTGATCTCTCTCATCTTCTGGAAAGTACTTATCCAAAAATCTGCCTTTGAATGTCTCCCACGACATAGCTCTAGCGGTATTGATCCCAATTGTGGCTTGCTCAGCTTCCCACCAATCTGCGGCGGCATAAGTGAGCTGAAACGTAGCAAGGCGACGTTTCTCTTGTTCGTTGTATTCCAATGCTTCAAATATTAACTACATCTCTCTTATCCATTGTTCTGTTTTCCATGGTTCTGTTAGTCCATCGAACTTTTCGGGACGTAACCCACGAAAATTTGCTAACAGCTTATCTCCAGTCTGTCTTGGTGGCGGGGGTACAAGAGGTCTTTGGTGGGTGGAGTGATTATATGTATCCCCCACATGCTCCATCCTCTGCATAAATGCTTCGAAAATTCCCGTCAGATCCATCCCTTCCGGAATAGGTGCTCCATTACGTGCTTGGTGATTTCTCAAGGGTCCTACCATGATGCTAACGAGTATCGCCTACAAGAGACATATTGATCAGCTGAAAGTCTTCTCGTAGAAATGAACTCAAGATAGAACAAGAAACAGCAAAACTAACCATTCTACTAAACAACACAGCACAACGCAACAACCAAACAATAACAAAAGTACCGCTCATATATATATATATATCAAAAGATGTACCGTATAGTACACACTAGTAAAACTGTGTACCATATGGGACAAGAGTTACAACAACTAAAGTAAGCTAATACTATACAAAGCTATGGTCAATAGCTATCTCTCAAGCTCCAAAAAATCTGATGGACAACATGTCCTAATATAACTAACAAAATCTACACCCTGCCGATCCTGACTCAAAAGTCATCAGTATCTGATCCTGCTGGTGGTGCCTCGTCCTCTGGGTCTATATCCATCTCCTCGAGTGGATCATCCTCAACTGGTGTGACAAGATCTCCGACTACTACACCTATATCCCAATCCTCTATCATCTCTGCATCATCGTCCTCCATCACTTCTGCTATCGCCTGGTTAGCGACATCAACAGCTACTGCAGCAAAACCGCCAGCTATGTCAAGAGCTCCTGCTATGGCCACCTCTCCCATAACAAAATCTGCTGGCTGTGCTACCATCTGAGCTATCCATCCTACTGCCATATTGGCCATGGCTGCCATATGCATAATGGGTCCAGCTGGTATCTGAAGCACAACGGGTATCTCTGGCACAATCATCTCCTCGGGGTCATCCTCTTCATCTACTACTACGTCTGCCTCAATAGCCTCTGGGTCTGGTACTGGATCCTCTGGCTCCAACTCTGGCTCCTCGGGGTCATCCTCTGGTTCATCATAATCTGCATCGTCTGCATGCTCATCCTCTACTGGGTCCTCGTCATCTATCGGCTCCTCTTCTCCATCTCCATCCATGTCCTCATCGGGATGCTCATCCTCAGGCTCTAGATCCTTCTCATTCTCAATAGGCTCAGGTTCTGGCTCTGGGACGGGTACGTCGGGCACTGGTGATGGTGGGGCTGCTGCTGCTGGTGCAACTACAGGCTCTGGTGGACCGGCTACAATGGCTCTCAACTCAATCTCATCCATCTCTGTCTTACTCAAAACTAGTCGCAACAACTCCTGGCAAATGTCTCTACCGACTCTCGCTAAGTGGTAAGCGTCCATGCGCATCTGTGTCGGGTGAGTACTCCTAGTAACATAAAGCGCTCTCCACATGTCCTCCTCTAAATGTCGACTAGCTATCTAGCACACACGCTCACGATAAAACTTTGGGTCAGCTGGCTCCACGGTATCTCCATGGATAATATGTCCTCCATAAGCATCAGTCACAAACTGGTGAAACTCCGGATCTATGCTATCCTGCAAAGGAAACTATCTATCGTCAGGAGAACGAACTTATCTTATACTCATATCTCATCTCAAAGAATCTTAACAACACTAGGACAAGATGGTGTGGAAATACTTAGTGAACAAAAGTATCACAATCTAGAGTACCGAACCTAGGCTCTGATACCAAAAACCCTGTCACGCCCCGGAGCAGCATAAATAGAGAAAATAAAATTTCCTTTATGGGTCCATAAGGAATGACAGGTGAAAGTCACTAATAATCCACACCACGCAGTACTAGTCCAAAAGAACAGCAACTGTAAACAACTGAGAATAACACACAGTGCTAACTATTACAAAATATCAGAGTGTGGTCCACAGGATCACAACAGGTCTGAAGACAACAAATGCCCAAGTATCCGTTAACTAAAGATTTAACAGAACAACCGAAATGTAATCTAACATCTTCAGTCTTCAACTGGCATAAGGATAATCCTTCCTGGCGTAACCGTCATCGGTGGGGCCCTCCTCTGGATAATAGTCATCAGTGTACTGGTCATTACCTGCAGAATAAGGGACAGGATATTCTGGACGGGGAAAGTCCAGGCAATAAAAGGCCGTCAGCTTACTAAGAGCTGAGTGAGCATAAACTAACGAGGTACCAGTTATCTGAAGTAAACACAAGCTTATGAAAATGCGGTTAACATTTTATTATAAAAAAAATAACATTATCTTGTTCCGCTGTTCATTCTTGTAAACCGACCCTTATCGTCTTGTTACTCAAATACTGAACTCAACATATTCAGATGTCATGAACAGACTCAATCGTTTAACTCTAGGGATACACCCTTATTCTGTCCACCGCTTTTAAGAGCAATGGTCCTGCTCACCGCATGTCATGGACTCCACGTCAGTCTGTCCCCAGTTTTTAAGAACAATGGTCCTGTTCACCGCATTTCAGGGATATAACGTTTCGAACAAGGCATATCAATCTATTGTCACGACTCACGTCATCTACTAGTGATCCCAGCTCACCGCTTTTAAGAACAATGGTCCTGTTCACCGCTTTTAAGAGCATATCATAGATCATCCAGTCTATCTTAAGACTTCTTGGTCCAGCTCACCGCTTTTAAGAACCATGTATCCGGTTCACCGCTTTTAAGAGCATATCATGACCAATCGTCCATCCACGTACCATTCCCGGAACTTACCAAACCTACTTACGTTCCATTCTACATTGACACATGACAATTCCCAATGTGGCCTGACTACTCGGATTAAAAGAAAACGGACATCAAATTCATATCAGAAACAACACGTCACCCACGTCTTCATATTACTTGTTTATTCATTATCCATAAATCTTTGGTGTCACATTACTCCTGTCTACCCCATAGTCGCATAATGGAATTCCGAATTAGAAATCGAACAACTAAACCTCTTATATAATAAATAGGCAAAGGAAACCATGTTCTGATCATGTCAATCGATTGGACTAAGTCCAATCGATTGGTATAAAATCATATCAATCGATTGAGAACATGTCAATCGATTGGTATCTAAAAAGTGTCAATCATTGAAATCCTATTCAATCGATTGGGATACAACTGATGTCAATCGATTGAGATTATGTCAATCGATTGGTACTACGTCTTCTCCAGCAGATTGTAAAAACAGCATATATAAACGTACACTACAAGCATTTAACCCATCTAAACTTCATAATAACTTATATAAACTTCATATAGAGGGACCAAGTGAGTTAGAACTCACTTAGGGTGCGTTTGGGTGTGTTCAAAGCTTGAAATCTCCAAGCTCTCTCTTTTCTCCTTCTTTCTTCTCTGTCCAGCCCTCTCTCTGTCTCTCCTTCTTCCTCCTTTCTTCTTCTTGTCCTCCCCTTCGTCTTCTTCCAGCTTCCAAGGCAGTGTGTGTGTGTATATAGATATAGATATATAGATAGATATATGTATGTATATATCTCACAAGAGGTATGTCTCTCTCTCTCTCTCTCTCAAGGCTGCCAAAAATGACCCAAGGCCATAAATATGGACGAGTATATATAGTGGTTAAGAGTGCCACACGTTTAAAGCTGAAGGAAAGAAGAAAACTTGTCTCAGGTTATGTCAATCGATTGGGACACAAGTCAATCGATTGGCAACAGATATTTGTAGTCAATCAATTAGAAACAATGTCAATCGATTGGAATAAATGGCAATCGATTGGGATAATGACACATCATCACTTTTAGTCAGTTGAATGTCAATCGATTGGGATACTTATCAATCGATTGGTATCTAAAAAGTGTCAATCGATTGGGAAACTTATCAATCGATTGGTATCAAAATTTACCAAAAGGAAGAGAAAGTTTATACGAGTATAGAAATGAAATACCGAGTCTTATTAATATACCAAAATACAAGGTATTACAAGGACCCGGTGAACCATGTCTTTAATTTCAACGGCCTTGAGATATGTCCCCTGTTTGAGGAGTTCTGTGCTATCCTTGGCTTCGATTCTAACTCTGACCTGATTCTTCCTTCTGCTGTTACCCCTACTCCCACGCGAGGCTTGGCTGAATACCTGAACTGTTCCACTACTATTTCGTGTCGACTAATTTATGGTGAGGTTCTTGACATTACTTCCATTATTGCCCGATATACTAGTCCTGGGAATCCTAGCGCATATGATACTATCCGCGGGGCCGCTCTGGTATTGTGCATGACTTCACATTTTCTGTTCTCAAGTGCTTCTATCGACTTTGTGCACGTGTGCCTTGGGCTGAAATTTAGCAGGAATCGCATGGCCATGGTTCTGGATGAAACCCTGAATGGTTTGCATTGCGCTTTTAATCAAGGAACGCTTCTTCTTTCTGGGGCGCCTTTGGTGTTTTAGGCTTGGCTCTAGGAGTGCCTTTAGTTGTGGACAGGTATTGTGTTGCCAGTTTATTTCTGCAGGGCTGTGTTTCATCTTCATTACACTACTGCTGATTGGGTTGGCATGATGGGTGCTTTATCTGAGGTCGACATTTGCTGGATCGTGAGGCGTTGGGGCCTGCATGCTGTGACCACTAATCTTAGGGATAACAGAGAGTATGGCTGATGGGTCTAAGAGAGACCTCTTTTTATCATCCTCGTCGATTCGCCAGATAGTACGGGCGAGTTCAAGAAGTCCCCCGGGGGTTTACTGAGAGGTTCTTTGCTTCCAGAGTCAAAGCCACCACTATTGCTGCTTTCATCAGGGGCTAGGCCTGTCGAGTAAAAGCCTACCTCTAAAGACCTTTGAAGAAATAAAAGACACAAAATAAAACTAGACTTGACTAATTTTGCTTCTTTCAAAGAACTTTTTTTGTGTTTTCATTTATCCCTCCTTATGTAATATTCGAAGTTTGTTTATCAGCGAACCTTGGTTACTCGGAGAACCTTATTTTATGTATTTGGCTTTCTGAAAATATTCATAGTATGATTTTGATCAGCTGTTTGCTTTTGGTACTTGTTTGGGCATGCTAGGACGATTAGAGGCAAACGAGGCGGGTGGCCGAAGTTTGCCCCTAGTTTTAGAAGAGGTTCAGGCAAACGAGACGGATGGACGAAGTTTGCCCCTGGTGTGGAGGGTGATTTCTGGGTTATGGCAAGGAGCACAACTTTGTTTTTCTCACACGCTCATAATTTTGCCTAGGCACCATTTAGGTGACCTAGCGAGCTCTTTTCTCTCTTTTGTTATTGCTCACTTTGGATTTAACTCTGACTTTTGCCTAGGCGTCCTTTCGGATTTTTGACCTAGCAAGCCATCCTTCTTTCCTTTTTGAAAGTCTGCCTAGGTACCCCTGACCGGTGATCAGGTCCAACGTAGTTCAGGTGAGGCTTGAAAGAAATTGGGCTATTTTTTGTGGGTGGAGTGACCGAATCGATGCGATTGCCTACGTATCCCTGTGTGGGAACCAGGTCGAGCGTAGTTCTAGGCATAGCTTGAGGAAAATTTGTTTGAATATGATGGTGTCAACCAAACTCATGCGGTTGCCTACATATCCCCGAGTAGGAATCAGGTCGAGCGTAGTTCATGGCAAGGTTTGAGGACAATTGGTTTGATTATGATGGTGTCGACCGAACCGATGCGGTTGCCTACGTATCCCTGAGTGGGAATCAGGTCGAGCGTAGTTCAGGGTGAGGCTTAAAAGGAATTTGGTAAAAAGGTTAAGCATAGTACTTTTTGAGGCGATCCATATTGATTGGTTCTTTGAATTCGACATCGTCGAGGTCCATAAGGTAGGTTGCTCCTCCAGAAAGGATAGTTTTGACGATGTAAGGGTCGACCCATTTGAGTTTGAACTGTCCACGTGGATCAAAGATTGGGGCTTGCAATTCCTTAAGGACAAGGTCACCCTTGACAATTGTCCTCGGACGAACCCTTTTGTTGAAAGCACGGGCTATCCTCTTTTGATAGATTTGGATATGGTCAACTGCCACTAGGCGCTTTTCATCTATGAGAGCCAATTCTTCGTACCTTTCCCTTAACCAATCCGATTCCGAAATTTCACATTATGCCATCATGCGCAGAGACGGTAGTTTATCTCGACTGGAAGTACTGCTTCCATTCTATATACTAATGAGTAAGGAGTTGCTCCCGTGGACTTCCTTATCGATGTTCTGTATCCCCAAAGTGCGAACGGTAGCTTATCGTGTCAGTCTTTGTAGGTATCGGCCAATTTCTGCAGTATGGCCTTGACATTCTTGTTTGCAGCTTCGACTGCCCCATTAGTTTGTGGCCTGTATGGTGACGACTTATGATAAGTGATTTTTATTCCTCAAATAGATCCTTGACTTCAGCTTTGAAATGACTACCATTATCTGAAATGATCTCATAGGGGACTCCATAGCGACAGATGAAGTTCTTCTTGATGAACTTGGCCCCCAACTTGGTGTAGGATGCGGCTTCTGCCCATTTTGTGAAGTAGTTAATGGCCACCAAAATATATCAATTTTCATTCGAGGCTTTTGGAACTATTTCACCGATGATATCGATTCCCCAATTTGAGAATGGTCATGGGGAGGTCATACTATAGAGCAGAGATGGTGGTACATGCATCATGTTTGCGTGGATATGGCACTTGTGCAACCTTCTCACGTATTCACAACAATCTTTCTCCAATGTCGTCCAGTAGTACCCTTGCCTTACGATCTTTTTGGCTAGCATGTGACCATTCATATATGGACCGTACACCCCTTCGTGCATTTCTTCCATCATTCTTCTGGCGCACTTTTCGAACAGATAAGTTAGATTATGACCATTGTATCCTTTCTTCAATAACTTTCCCCCACAAATGATGAACTGTGCTGCGAACCTTCGAATAGCTCTTTTATCTTTCTCGGAAGATTCTAGGGGATATGCTCCCTTTTCTATGAAGTCCCAAACATCTTGGTACCATGGTGTTTCGTTCTCTTCTTCTTCGATCGCTGCGATCATGTTGAATGAAGGCTCGTACCTTTGCTTAATTACCAAAGGCATCATCTTGACTCCCGTGGGAATTTTGATCATGGAGGCTAAGGTAGCCACCGAATCTGCTAACTGGTTCTCTTCCCTTGGCAAGTAGAAGAATGTTATGTTCTTGAACTGTCTCTTGAGTCCATCGAGATGAACATGATAGGGCTTCAACCTTTCTTCTTTCACTTTCCATTCTCCTCTGGCTTGTGATATAATGAGGTTCGAATCTTCGAAGACATCCAACTTCTGAACTTTCAGTTCTATGGCTGCTTCCATGCCCAGAATGCATGCCTCGTATTCAGCAGTATTGTTGGTGGAGTTATAATTGAGCTTGACTGCCAGTGGGGTATGGTCCCCATTTGGTGACACTAGAATCATTCCTACTCCGTAGCCTTTCATGTTGGCTGCTCCATTAAAGTACAACTTCCATTGTTCTTCCTTGATATCTATGATATTCTCATCCAGGAATGGAAAATCTTCGCTTTCTTCAGAATCAATGGCGTGTTCAGCAAGATGTTCATCTATTGTTCTCCCTTTTACCGATTTGCTTGTCACATACTTGATATCGAATTCAGAGAGTAGAAGTAACCAACAGAATATACAACCGGTCAGGGCGGGTTTTTTGAGGAGGTATTTTAGACGATCCTTGCTGGATATGAGCACAACTGGGAAGGCCAGCATGTAGTGCCTCATTGGACGAGTGCACCAAAACAAGGCCCAACATATTTTTTCGAGGGTAGTGTAGTTTAGCTCATACCCAGTCATCCTCTTGCTAAGGTAATATATGGCTTTTTCAGAGTGGCTTTCTTCTCCTTCTTGGGCTAGCATGCAATCCATGGCATTTTCGGAGACAGATAGGTAAAGGAATAAGGGCTTATGAGGAGTGGGTGGTGAAAGGACGGGCGAATTTTGAAGGTAGGCTTTTATTTTGTCGAAAGTGGCTTGGCATTTGTCAACCCATTGGAATTTTTTCCTTTTCTCAGTAATCGGAACAAAGGATCACATGTAGTTGTGAGTTTGGAGATGAAGCGGTTGATAAATTGGATTCTTCCGAGAAACCCTCTCACTTCCTTTTCATTCCGTGGTGGTGCCATTTCTAGGATTGCCTTGATCTTAGAGGGAACCACCTCTATCCCCCTTTGTTTGATGAGAAAACCCAGGAGCTTACCGAACGTCACACCGAAGGTGAATTTCTTTGGATTCAACCTCATCTTTTATTTGCGCAACCTTTTGAAAAACGTTTTTAGTGCCACAAGGTGCCCTTCTCTGTCCTTGGATTTCACGATCATGTCATCTACGTACACTTCCACTTCCTTGTGAATCATGTCTTGCAGCAGAGTGGTGGCAGCTCTTTGGTAGGTTACTCCAGCGGTCTTAAGTCCGAAATGCATTACCCTATAACAGTAGGTTCCCCAAGAGATGGTGAATGTCATCTTTTCCCGATCTTCTGGCGCCATTAGAATCTGATTGTACCCCAAAAAGCCATCCATAAATGACAGTAGCTCATGCCCTGCGGTGTTATCCACTAAGACATCGATGTGGGGAAGCGAGAAGTCATCCTTAGGACTGGCTTTGTTTAGTTCATGGAAGTTGACGCACACACGAACTTTTCCATCCTTTTTGAGGACTGGTATGATATTGGCAACCCATTCCGGATACTTAGTAAGAATGATGAACCCTGCCTTGAATTGCTTCTCCACTTCTTCTTTGACCTTGAGTGCTCATTCTGGTCTCATGTGCCTAAATTTTTGCTTGATGGGTTTAGAATTGGGAAGGAGGGGAATGTGATGTTGGACGATGTCGGGATCGACCCCAGGCATGTCCTTGTACGACCAAGCAAAAACATCTTTGAATTCTTTTAGCAAGAGGGTCAATTTTCATTTTCTTTTTTATTAAGAGTTGAGCCAATTTGCACATTTTGTGGATTAACTATTTCACCTAGGTTAATTGATAAAGTATCTTCAATTATTTCATAAGCAGATGGTTTTTCAATTAGTTGTTTAAGTTCGATTGGGAAATTCTCGGAGGGATCTATGCACTCACAAGTATTAGACACAGAGGAGTAAAGAATCGTCTTTCATTTCATTCATGATAGGTGGAGTGATTACATTAGATAGTGGTGGGCTTATAGCAGCCGACTCTGGTACAAACTCGATAATTGGAAGTATAGACTCTGAGGGAATAAGGGATAGGGAGGCAGATGACTCTACAGCCTGGTTGCTCAAACCCTCCTCAGTTGGCTTGATCTGATCATCTCGGCTCTCGGCCCTATTTTCTTCTTTTTCTTCGACGAACTCTTCCCACATTTTTTCGATGGCTTTAGTGTCCAGATACTCCAACCCATGTTCCTCTGGGGTTTTCTCAATTTCTTTGGGATAGAACGGATCTTGATAGGGGGGCCTTTCGCAGTCAGCAAAGATTTCCAGCCCAGGGTACCTTTTTCCAGTGGCCCGATGGATCCAAGGTATGGGAACCCAAAATAGGGGAAATCATTCCCTTCTTTGATGAATTGCCCATTCAAGGTTTTGCTGTATGGTGGGAGACTCCTCACCCTTTTCTTCCATGGCTTCTGTAGCTCGACGTCTTCTTCAGTGGGCTTGGATCCCGACCCAAAAGTGCCTTGTTGCCCTTTGATCTACGGGAAGTCACGAATCCCTTGCTGGCGTCGGCCCAATCCCATTATAGGGAAATGAAGAATCCCCCAATTTCTCCTTCTTCTATCTTAGGTATTTTGATTTCAATGATGTGAGTTGGAAAAGCTTCATTACCCCAACTATTGCCGAGGATGATTTTCACCTCCTTCTTATGAATGTACTTGATCATTTGATGCATAGTGGATGATACAGCTTTGTTGACATACAGCCAGGGCCTCCCGATCAACAAATTGAATGAGGCAAGTATGTCCATAACTTGAAAGATTTCAGAGCTAAGCAAAGATCCCACTCGAATTTGGAGAGAAACAGTCCCCATCACGTTTCTCTTGGTGTTATCGCAAGCCCTCACGGATTGTATAGATGGTATGATGTCAAGGACATTGACCCCAAAGGCGGTGGCAGTCCTTAGAGCACAAACATTTAGGGTGGAGCCTGTATCGACCAGACAGAATAGCACTTGATGTCCATTACATCCAACAGTGATCTATAAAGCTTTGTTGTGTGTAGACCCATTCGGCGGCAGGTCTTCATTAGAAAATGTAATGATTGGGTCAGGGGTGAGTGTACCCAAGAAAGCCACAATGTCTTCTGGTACAGCGTCGATGGGGACCTCAATTCCAGCCAAGGCATTCAACACAGCTTGCCTATGCTTGTAGGATGTTACCAAGATGTCCCACATCAAGAGATGTGCTTGGGTTTTCTTCAACTACTTTATCAACTCATTGTCTTCTTCGATGATCTCATCCATTTTTTCCTTTCACTTTTATTTGATCGGACCTTTTTCGATTGCTTCAGTGGTAGGCTACAAAGGCTGGTAATGACGGCCTGACCTAGTCAGATGATTAATCTCGGTAGGAGTAGGCCCTTCTACAGTCCCATCTTCTTTGAACCAGTCACAATCTGTTCCCACAAATGGTTTCTCTGGCTCGTTCTAGACAAAAGCATCGCTTTCATGATTGGGATCATACCATTTGAGGTCCACTAATCCTAGATCGTGTTCTTCCAAGAAGAATAGATCTTGTTCATCAGCCAGTTGTTGCTGCCACTCATCAGTTTCCTCCTTCAATCAGATGAATTTCTATAGATTTTGGGATGTCAATGAGGGGTAAGGTTGACCTAAGGGGGTGATGTGGGTAGTAGGGTTGAAGGATACATGGTTGGACTCAATGAGGCTAATATTTTGGTGGTTTGGTAGGGGATTTTGAGTGATATGGGGCTGCTTTGGAGGTGGCTCAATGATATTATGGAGAATGAGGTCTTGGATATCATGGTAAAGGCGCATGTAATCATCGGTGTTGTGGCCAGGGGCTTGGTGGTAGGTGCATCTTTTGGGCATTTCGCGATTTGGCGGGAGTATGGAATAAGGCTGGAGCAGTTGGAGGTGGCCTTTTTTAAGGAGGCGATATAAGGCTGAGGAGAGCGGGATTTCTAATTTAGTGAAGTTGCGAGGAGGCTTTTTCTGGAAAGGGCAATTGGGCGAGTTTGCCTAGTTGATGGGTTGGTACGGCCTAGGAGGGTAAGCCATGGGTTGACTGCTAAGGGCATTGACATCCGGAGGGTTACGGGAGTAGTTGGGCCTTTTTGACTAACTCGGAGGCTCTTCGTTCTTGATCTTTCCTTCCCTGATAACATCTTCAATTCGAGTTCCAACTTCAAATAACTCTTTAAAAGTAGAGATGGACTGGTAAAACAAATTTTCATGGCAGAGTGGTTGCAGATTCTGGATTAGCATTCTCACCTGTTCCTTCTCAATCGGTCGATGAGTCATTTGGGCCACTTTGTTCCTCTACCTGCTCAAGAAAGCAGCGAAGGATTCATTGTTGTTCTGTCGAGTAGTTTCCAAATCCCTGACTGTAACATCCAACTCTTGATTGTAAGAATAGTGATCGACAAAGACTCGAACGATGTCTTCCCATGCCCAGGTTTTGGAGGCTTCCAAGGTTAGGAACCATAATAGTGCAGACTTTACAAGAGTTTGTGGGAAGAACATTGCGATGTGCTCGTGGGTACAGCCCATGGATTGGAAGATGCTCATACATAGCTTCACATGACTTTTTAGATTTCCAGTTTCGTCAAAACGGTCGATGGCAGGCATCTTGAAGTTCTCCGGCAGTTTCAGCTTAATAAGCTCAAAAAGGCCTTCCAAGTCTAGCATGTAATCATCAACTCCTTTGCTTTTCCTCAGTACACTTTCCAGCTTATCAACCTTATCCATTTTCTCTTGGAGCTTTTTCTCATATAGAAATGATGGGACCCCTTGAAACAAGTCTTCCTCCCCGTTATTCTCATGTGGGGGTTGTTCAAACCCCGATGGTGGAAACCCAGGTGGAGGTTGCGGCCGCTGCTGCTTCAATTCTTCTATGAACTTCAGAAGTTGGGCTAGGCTGTTGGACTGCTGGCTTATTGTTGCTCCCAACTTGATAACCTTGTTTTCTAACTCTTCTTGATTCATGCTGAAGTAAGCTGTCGGACTGATTCTGACCAAACGATTATCTGAGCTTCTGACCCAAGACGAGGATCCCAGCTGCTAACTTCGGGAATCTGTACTGACCTGACAGATTCGAGAAGACTAGATCTGATTTTGAAAGTGGTGACTTTAGACAGACAAAGACAGTGATGTTAACAAACGTGGACTGACACGTGTAAGATTGATCGAGACAGTGCGTGCAGATTGATAGGAATGTTGTATGCAAATGAGACAAGCACGGAGATGTAAGCCCTAATCTATATGATGATCCTATTTCTAACAGATAGTAATTAAACAACTAAGGTCCTAACCATATAGAGTGTGCCAACTTTACTTTCCAATATGATCATCAAGGGATAACAGGGGTTTCCAGGGTTTTATGAAGGCTTCTAGGAGAGACTGGCCATTTTTGGTTTATCTAGACAGAGTTTCTGGGATAAACTAGTTGATACGGTTATATCTGGGATATCTGGGGGAAACTGGTTGATATGGTTATATCTGGGATATCTAGGCAGAGTTTCTGGGAGAAACTGGTTGATAATGTTATATTTGGGATATCTGGGCAGAGTTTCTGGGAAAAACTGGTTGATATGGTGATATCTGGGATATTTGGACAGAGTTTCTGGGAGAAACTGGTAGATACGGTTATATCTGGGATATATGGGCAGAGTTTCTGGGAGAAGCTCGTTGATATGGTTTTATCTGGGATATCTAGGCAGAGTTTCTGGGAGAAACTGGTTGATACGGTTATATCTGGGATATCTAGGCAGAGTTTCTGGGGAAAACTAGTTGATATGGTTATATCTGGGATATCTGGACAGAGTTTCTGGGAGAAACTGGTTGATACGGTTACATCTCGGATATCTGGGCAAAGTTTCTGGGAGAAACTGGTTGATACGGTTATATCTGGGATATTAGGCTAGAGTTTCTGGGAGAAACTGGTTGATATGTGATGATGGTGATCATACTGTCTAGCAGGTTTTCATACTCGTATGCCTTAGGACCGACAAACAAGGTTTGCGGTGTATATCTTTGTGAGCATGGAGCAGACATCCTTGTCATGGTGCCTAGGCAGGTCAACTCAATGTGTTCACATGTGAGTGATTGCCTTGGGAATCATAAGAAAGAGGTTCTACCTCATGCCACATAAGCGTCTACACAACGCTTGTAATCCTGTCAGGGCATACAACAGTTATATCACATTCTCCTACCTGTAAAGATAACTGAACAGTCCTATCAAAAGGTTCTATAGGAATCTATATGCAAAGGCTAGGTTTAGTCAAAGAGGGTCCGTTGATGAGAGTTCCAATATACCGTCAGGGAGACAGTACGGAGGTTTTTACTCTTTTTGATATACCTTAGAAGGTACAGTATCAACGGTGACTTGTGCCCTGGCACAGCAAGACCTGAACAATGTCAGCACAACGTTTCAAACACAGTCGGATGGGGGAAATGCAAGAGTGCAATGCGGTGAACCAAACACAGTAAAAAGATGATTTTAAGGATGCTTCTTATGAGTCCAACCTCTGTATTATTTTGTTTTGGAAATAAATATCCCCAGTAGAGTAGCCAGATTGTGGACACGCAGAATTCCACTTCTTTCAGTTTTGGTTTGAAATTGTTTTGGATAAAAGAAAAGGAAAAGGTCTATTGAAAATAGATACAGAGCCGCCACTTGGTCTTTAAGGAACTTAGAAACCTAATTTGACTCACCCAAATGGATAAAGGGCACCGGCCTTTCATAACCATAGAACATGGCTCGTGGTTTTGGTACGAGAGAGGAAGGAGCCTTTGTCGTGACTAAAACACCCTCAACTCGCCCCGTCTTTCGACGGGCCTCAATTAGCATCCAAATAATCATCTTGTCTATGCTTGGTTCAACAGTTAATATTTATTATAGGTATATCACATCACATAAGAAACTTGAAATGGAAGATCTAAAGATAAGATATCATCCATAAGAACTAAGACAAATATCACACAATGTAAAGTGAAAGATCACACAAACAAACCTAGAAAAAAAAATCGTCTAACCATACAGCAAGTAATCAAGCTTCCCTAATCTAAAGAAGGACATGAATTGTTATTGAAACAAATAATCAAAGAGATCAAAACATGCTTAGCAAGCTTATATGATGCATGTTAATCTTTGAGGAAAGAAGACCTCTCAATCCCCGGGACGGATGAGAACGGAAGATTAGATTGAGGGGGAGAATGAACAGATGATCAAGTCCATTTCTTATAATCTTCTTAGATTAGGAGTTACAAAAATCCCTAATCTTGCATGAATGCAATGTATGATCCAAGAATGTGCAAAGGTTGTAGTGTGTTTGTGGACATGGACTTTCTAAAGTGGCTTGGAGTCTAAAATGTGTATGAATGAATAAATTAAATCATCATGGGATATGTATAAATGTAGTATGAACTACTTCCTAAGACATGAGCTAATTTGGTGTACATGTAAGCATCAAATCAAACGATGGAAGTAAAAGCATGCTTGCTGTGAATAGTGGATAGAACAGTAACATTATATTTTGGAAATTGAAAAGAAGGGATAGGATTGTTTTCAATGCATGATTTTTTATGGAAATCTTCCTTATTGTTTCTAGAACACAACACAAAAAGCCAATCTTTAATAACTATCACAGATTAAGATAAATCATATAAACAATAGAGGTTATTCAGAAACAGAGTCCATACTATCAACTGAAATGTTAGAAAATCTTAGAAAATGAAAACAAACGATCTAGAGGCCTATATTATACAGAAAGTTCCCTAAGACATTGAAGTTCAAGGGAAAAATAATTTGGGACCACTCCTTTTGGAAAAGTTTTCTGTAAGACAAGTTGAAAGTCAACCTAGCTGCTGTGACAATATGGGCAGAATGTTTGGAAGGAATGTTTGGACAAAAATGGACCCTTTTAAGTGCTTCCAAGTCATGGAAAAAATCATGGGTGTTCCATAATGAGTTAGAAAGACTTTTCAAGTGGTTTTGCCTCCATATATTGAGTATTGAACCCAAAACAATTCTTTGAAATCAAACAACTCATTGTTTTGAAGATTTTTTTAGAGAAATAAGGTTTATTTCTTGAAATCAAAATGAGGGGTTTAAGAAGGGGTTTTGAAATTGGGGTTTTGAAAACATATGTTCAATACTTGATGAAGCTTATAACCACTAAAAATGTCAACATTTGACTCACATCAATAACCTCCAAGATTATTGGAATGTATTGTTTCCATTTTAAAGACAACTTCATGAATACATAAGGATGTATTGAAGTTGAAATCATCATCTATCAAACATGTTTTTGAGGTCAAGAGCTACTATCCATAAGAATTCACTCACCTCAAGCTTCATGTCATCATCTAGATGATGATAGACTAGTAAGTAAATAAAAAAAAACAAAAAAAAAAAAAGAAATGAGGTGAGAGAAGATGAACAAATATAAACAAACAAATAGATAGCAATCAACAGATGATATTCATGATGTATTGGACTTGTAGTTTGGTGTTTCACTCATATGTGGTGACATTGGATATGGAAGTAGCTTCCTCTCTCTCAAATGCTCACTAAAATGGTGGTTGGGTGTATTGAATATGAAGTAAATGGAAGTAATTTAGTAAAAACAAAGTTTAGAACTCACTTTCTTGTTTGAGAATCAAAGAAGGAAGCTTCTTTTCTCTCTATTCTAACCTTATCTCTACAACTTTCTCTCTAAAACTTTTCAAAGCTTTCATTTGACACCCCCAAAATGAGAAGTCAAGGGGGTTTTATATAGGCCAATTTGGGGTGGTTTTGGGGTTTTAGAAGTACTCCCATTGGTCCCAAACATCTGTGAACATAGAACTACGTTGTTTTGGTTTTCAATTAATCAAAATAAACACTCAAAAGAAATTACAAAAAACATACCATTCTAGAGGAGAGTGTCGCGGCAGCACTGGGCCAGTGCCGTGGCGGCACTGCTCCTCATTCATCCAGATAATTCTTGTTAGACCCCCAGAGGTTCCGATATTCGCAAAAAGACCCTATTTTATCCGAAATTCACAGAAAATGCATACGAACTCCGAATTGAGGTTGTGATATACCAGTAGAAAGGTAATGGAGTCCACTTTACATAAAAAAATATTTTGGAGATAGGTCACCTTAGAAAGTTTTGCGGTATTAGCGATAAAAGTCGATTTAATCGCCTTTTTCACCTTCGAAAATTCATAATGAATTTGTTTGAAATCCAAAAATTATGTGCGGTATGCTGTTGGAAAGCTATTGACCTCTAATCCATAAAAAATGTTTGAAAAAGGATACGGTGTTCCTGTTTCAAAATCAATTCTTGGTCAAACTGGTCAAACTTAGGATTCCCGGGAAGTTCTGGAAACATCTGGGAGCTTCCAAGACGTTTCATTCGAGGAGCAAGAAGAAGGCTAAGTACACGGCCACTCCCCACTCCGATCCTAGTTTCCTGCTCCGGGACCCGGACAAGAACTTGTCTTCCTGAGCATTCCAGCGTGAGGTAAACACGCTCTCACTCATTCCTTTCTCTTTTAGCCATTTGTTTTATGAATCTCATGAATTTTATTCTTCCATATCAATACGACGCTCACGCTTGCGATTGTCATTCTTATGAATCAAGTTTATTTAACCATATTCAGTTCATCGTTCTTCATTTTATTACTATTTTATTATTTTTTTTAAAATTTATAAATGCGATGCACATCAAACAAGATTCTATGCACCTCCCCATGGATACAACTTTTATGCTCATGATGTAGTAATTGTTCTTCTTTTATTCATCTGCCCTTTGTCTATCCATCTTTTGCTCTTACTTTGCTCCATTTCCTCCATTTTTATTTCATTTTATTGCCCTTACTCATTCACTTTCTGACGTTCGGATCTTGCAATTTTCTTTTATAGCTTCAGCCCGACGTGCTGAAGGGGCACGGCAGTCTGGCTCATGGCTTTGCCTGGTACGAGGATTTGAGAGAGACCGTGAAGGGTCTCATTATTGCTGCTGGCTTCGTAGATTTCATCAAGCTCTTGATAAAGTGTTCGAACAATCTTCGTTAGATACATGCCCTAGCAGAGCGTTGGTGGGATACTACCAGCACATTCAACTTTGACTTCGGGGAGATGATTATGACCCTGCTGGACTTCTCGATGATCACAGGGATCTCCTTGGGGTGGAGTGCCTACGGTACCTAGATATCGTCACTGAGTGGGACCAGGTGTTGCCTTTGCTAGGATTCGTCCCCGAGGAGCCCTTGGTCATGGCCAAGTGGTTCATGGACACATTCAGGGGCCAGCAGGGCTTTACAGTTGAGCAGATGGCTTGGGACTTCCTCATGTATATGCTTGGGTGCTCTCTGCTAAGCACTAAGGGCGACCGGATTTCTGTCGCGCTGGTGGTGTCCTTGGAACATATGGACCAGATACTTGAGTATGACTGGGCTGGTGCAGGATTAGTCATCCTATACAAGCATATGGGAGAGATTTCCCGGGATCAGCCGGCTTTTACAGGAGGTTTCTGGAGGGCATGGGAGGTACGTCCTCTTCTTGATTTAATTTTTTATTTTTTTACTATATTTCATTGTTTATCACACTTTCAAAAATCCTTTAAACTACGAGACTCATGCCCCCCTTTTTTTCATTTTTATTATAGATTTGGTCCCATGAGTATCTTCACATGATGTCCCCTGAGACATGCGATGTTGACGCCCACATCATGCCCCAGGGATTGAAATAGGCGAAGGATAGGGTCGGGCAGAAGACCGGGGCTCACGATTTTATGGCATTCAGGAACTTCCTGACGAACTTGAGAGAGCCATACGTTTGCTGGCAGCCATGGCTTAGGGTGTTGCCCATAGCTTATGCGGGGATACGGGCAACGGGTACGTATGACCCGATGAGACGGCTACTAGATGGGCCAGAAGCCCAGGCGTGGTACTTGGGAGAGAGGGTGACTAGGTAGTCTCTACTGGCTCCCAGATTCTTTGAGCCACACCCCCCTCTAGATTTTAAGAGGACCACAGACATGCTTCAGGGTAGTGAGCTTACAGTTGCTCTTATTGGCTTGGGCATCCATGACTTCGTGGACCCCTCCACGGGATATGCAGCTTTTTGCGCTGCTAAGCTGATACCAAACTTCCATCTGATGGAAGTGACTGTAGACACCCCATTTTGTCGGCTATCAGATTTAGGAGACCCATAGCTTGGTGGTTCACAATGATCGTAAAAGACTCAAAAGGACTCTTGGAAGTCAGCTCTATCTCTCAGAATGCTCAGATTGACCAAAATGCCCCTGAAAGCCCGAAGACTCCCAGATTTGGTCCCGAAGTTCTGAAAACATGCTATGTCATAAGAAAAATGATAAAATGAGTTTTTAAGTAAGACTGGATGAAATCGTCAGCTCCCAGAGACCCCCGAAAGTCCCGGAAGTTCCCCGAAAGTCCCCGTTGACCGGTTTGACCAAGGTTTGACCAGAGTTTGACCAAGTTTGACCAAGTTTGACCAAAATCGTCCAAATTCACCGGAATCATTAGAAAAGTATTAAAATGAGTTTTAAAAGAGAATCGAGCGAAAACGTCAGCTCCTGGGAGCTCCCGGAGGTTCCCAGAACTTCCCGGGAATCCCAAGTTTGACCAATTTGACCAAGATTTGACTTTGGAATCGGGGCACCGAAACGATTTTCAAATATTTTTCATGGATACTAGAGGTCAATAGCTTTTCAACGGTATATCGCACATAATTCCTAGATTTAAGCATTTATCGCGAATACCGCAAAACTTTTCAAAGTGACCTATCCCCGAACTATTTTTTATGTAAATTAGACTTCATTACCTTTCAAACGGTATATCACAACCTCAATTTGGAGTTCGTATGCATTTTCTGTGAATTTCGGACAAAATAGGGCCTTTTCGCGAATACCGGAACCTCTGGGGGCCTAAACGTAATTTTCTGGGCTTCTGAGGAGCACTGCCGCCGCGGCACTGGCCCAGTGCCGCCGCGGCACTCAACCCTCGCAGAGTCCATTTTTGTAATTTTTTTGGGGGTCCAAATTGATTAATTAAAAGCCAAAACGACATAGTTTTATGTTCACAGTTGTTTGGGACCAATGGGAGTACTTCTAAAACCCTAAAACCACCCCAAATTGGCCTATTTAAACCCTCCATTGCTCTTCATTTTAGGGGGGCCAAGTGCAAAGCTTGAAAAGTTGTAGAGAAGAAGAAAGATAGAGATAGGTTTAGAAGAAAGAAAGGGAGCTTCTCCCATTGATTTTCCATAAGAAAGTGAGTTTTATTCTTGTTTTCTTCCATTATCCTTCTATATACTTCACATTCAAAGTCCATTCCAACCCTCATTCCTAACCCTTGAAACTTCCAAGACCCGAGTTTGGGAAGAAGTTGCTAGAACTTTCATTGATCACTACTCCTACAACCAAGAGCTTGATGTCACCATCCGAGATCTAGAAACTACCAGGCAGAATTTTAATGAGTCCTTCACTGCATTCTTGAGCAGATGGAGGAATAAAGTAGCCCAAATGATTCACAGACCTGTTGAGAAAGAGCAAGTATGTATGCTGGTCAAGAACCTGCAACCAGTATACCATGAAAAACTATTCTACCAGTCCATCTCAACATTTGAAGAGTTGTTTGAGGTTGGAACTAGAATCGAGGATGCTATCTGTGAAGGCAAGATCAATGGAGCTGGGTCACTGAAAAAGGAGAAGAGACCCCACACCTTTGGTGAAGATCAAGAGAGCCTAGATGTCAATGCCTTAAGCCCATCATCAAGCCAAAATGACTGCAGTAAGCGGCACAAGAAAGGAAACCAAAGAGTCTTCACACCACTTGACATGAGCTTATCCTCCGCTCTCAATCACCTTGTTCAAAAGGGCCACCTTGTACCTTTGGAGCCCAGTAAGCCTCCTAATCACCCACCTCCTGGGTATAATGAATCCAAGTATTGTGATTACCACCAAGACCAAGGCCATGAGACCAACAACTGTAAGAGGCTCCGTCACTCAATTCAGTTTCTCTTAGAGGATGCACCCCACCCTAATGCCATCTCCTATCTTGGCTTGGACCAACCGCTCGAATGATCCTCTTTACTGAGGCCGATGAATGTTGAACCTGTGCCGGTGAAGTGACGGTGTTTGGGACTCTCGCTAGAAAACCAAATGAATATGCTTTTTAGAAAAAAAAAAAAAAAAAAAAAAAAATAGAAAGAATAAGTGAGTCACTGTGACATTCCATTTGAGACCAGGTCGAGTCTAGTCGAGTCTATTTCAAGTTTAGTCTTGTAGTCGAGTCCGTCTGTCATCGAGTTGTTAATGAGTCTGTAACCTTTCTCTTTGGATGGAATGAAGTCTCGTTTTGCCTAATCTGATGTGCCTAGTCATAGATGCATGAATCGCTGAACCGAAGTGTCACTTTTCAAATTACCATGGATATTACTGTGCTAAAAAAAATATATTTTTTTTTTACTCAAACAAAAAATCCTGAAAGGTCAAAGTCAATTTTGCGCTGACACTGAAGAAGATCTGAGAATTGAATAGTCTTACTTTAAGAATTTAAAGATGCTTTTGCTCAAATCTCGAAAAGACATGCTTGGAACTGAATTGGGGTTTGCCCAACACCCTTTTCCCACCATTTCGAAGCCTTAAGCCCAATCCAATTGGGAGCCACGCAATCTGTCCGATTGAAAGCAATGCAAACTTAGCCCTTGATGATAGCCAAACATTTCAGTGAGTTTCATCTCCACTTTCAAAAAAAAGAAAAAAAAAAAAAAGAAAAGAAAAGAAAAGAAAAAGCTCGCTAGGTTGAAAACCCGAAAGGGCACCTAGGCAAAAGTTAGAGCTGAAAAAGGTGTTGATTTCCAAAATCTGACCCTAGTCAGTCGAAATGTTGGAGAAAATTTTGATGAAACAAATGAGAGAATCATACGCTTCAAGATACATCTTAAGAACGTGCCAAGATCACAATTCAAAAGGCACGGAATGACCACAAATAAATTCCGAGAGCTGACATGCACATTCTGGAATTCTGAGATTGCAATTGAAAGATCTCATAAGAATCGACTACATTAAAAAGAAAAATTGACTGGCTAGGCGAAAGTGAAAAGGATCAATCCTCAAAACAAAACAAAAAGAAAAAGAAAAAGAAAAGAAAGGGAGATTGAAACTAAATCCTTTATTCAAAGCTACCATAAGTGGCTCAAGTTTGAACTTCTTTGACGATTGGTTTGAAAAACCCTCATACCTCAAACCCCTTTCTTTCAAGACCTTACCTTGAACTACGCTCGACCTGATTCCCACTCGGGGATACGTAGGCAACTACATCGGTTCGGTCGACACCATCATAATCAAACCGATTTCTTTCAAGACCTTACCTTCAATTACGCTCGACCTGATTCCCACTTGGGGATACGTAGGCAACCGCATCGGTTCGGTCACCCCACCTACCCAAAAATCAACCCGCTTCTTCCCGACCATGGCCCGAACTACGTTGGACCTGATCCCCACTTAGGGGTACATAGGCAGACTTTCAAAAAAAAAAAAGAAAAAAGAAGGATGGCTCGCTAGGTCGAAAATCTGAAAGGACACCTAAGCAAAAATTAGAGTTAAATCCAAGGTGAGCAATAACAAAAGAGAGAAAAGAGCTTGCTAGGTCACCTCACTGGTGCCTAGGCAAAAGTTATGAGCATTTGAGAGATTAAAGTCACGGTCCATGCCTCAAGCCAGAAAATCATCTTCCACACTAGGGGCAAACTTCGGCTACCCGCCTCGTTTGCCTGACTTTTACTATCTACCCTTCATACAAGGGGCAAACGTCGGTCACCTACCTCGTTTGCCCAAAACCTCCAATAAACCATCATCCAAACTAGGGGCAAACTTCGGTCATTTACCTCGTTTGCCTACCGATCCCACCTCATGCCCTTCAAACTAGGGGCAAACTTCGTTTGCCACCCAATCCCTATAAACCTTCAAGTCACAAGCATTGTCTTGAACATATGGAAATGGAGTATCTTTTATTCCGTAAGCTAAGGCACTAATTCAAAGCACATCTTGGGAAAAGCAAACAAATTGACTAGATCAGTAGGGAGGAATTTTCAAAAATAAGATTCTCCATCAAAGTGATGCCACGTTAAGGTGAGAAGTAAACACAAAAGAGAAATGGTACATCATTTATGACAAGAGCACATTAAGTTTTGGCAAGTCGAGCTTGTTTCGTTTCAGTATCGAATGTGTCACCCTCGCGTGTCGGTGTCTGTCAGTTTTGAGTCTGTCATAGTCTTTTTCAGGAAAAGAGTCGGTCGTAGTCTCAAATGTGCAAGTCCATAGTGACGAATAATGAATTTTTCAAATCAAGTTATAAAGAGCATTCCAATGACAATGCAAGTAGGAGCACCAAACACTATTACTGCACCAGTCAAGGCATCAGCATGAGAAGCGTCAAAACTTGGGGAAAATTTCATCCCTTTCCAAACCGCCAGAAGTTAACCATCATCTCCTAGCAACATAAGTCCATGAGTGGCTGTTGATCTTTTGTCTTTCTTCATGCAACATAAGTCCATGAGTGGCTGTTGATGATCTTCCTTTCTCCTAGCAACATAAATCCATGAGTGGCTGTTGATCTTTCATCTTCATGCAACATAAGTCCATGAGTGGCTGTTGATGATCTTCCTTTCACCTAGCAACATAAGTCCATGAGTGGCTGTTGATCTTTCATCTTCATGCAACATAAGTCCATGAGTGGCTGTTGATGATCTTCCTTTCACCAAGCAACATAAGTCCATGAGTGGCTGTTGATCTTTCATCTTCATGCAACATAAGTCCATGAGTGGCTGTTGATGATCTTCCTTTCACCTAGCAATATAAGTCCATGAGTGGCTGTTGATGATATTCCTTTCACCTAGCAACATAAGTCCATGAGTGGCTGTTGATCTTTCATCTTCATGCAACATAAGTCCATAAGTGGCTGTTGATGATCTTCCTTCGTCCTAGCAACATAAGTCCAGGAGTGGCTGTTGACCATCTTTTTTCGATCATGCAACATAAGTCCATGAGTGGCTGTTGATGATCTTCTATTGATTATCACCCTCTACCAGTGTCAAACCACCGCAAATCATCTCTGTCACAAATAGAATGATACCTTTACTCCCATTTAACGGACTTATTTCCTTCTTCCTAGCAGAGTACATTATCCTTCAGCTCCCGAAGGCCCCGACCGGCCCTCTTGGATTGAGCGCCAAAAGAGATTCTCCGAGAACCCTACATCATCCCCCGAGGATAGAAACCAATAGATACCAGCTTCCGGAGGCCCTGACCGGCCCCCTTGGATTGAGCGCCAAAAGAGATTCTCCGAGAACCCTACATCATCCCCCGAGGACAGAAACCAATAGATACCAGCTCCCAGAGGCCCTGACCGGCCCCCTTGGATTGAGCGCCAAAAGTGATTCTCCGAGAACCCTACATCATCCCCCGAGGACAGAAACCGATAGATACCAGCTCCCGGAGGCCCCGACCGGCCCTCTTGGATTGAGCGCCGAAGGATTTGATCAGCCGTGAGAGATTCAGAGATGGGTCCTGGTTCCCCGATCAAGAAAAGAGAGATTCTCCGAGAACCCTGTGTCACCCCCCGAGGACAGGAACCGAAAGATACTAATTCCCACTACCCCCAGCAGAAAGTAGCAGAAGAGGAACCAACTCCCGAAAGTCAGCCATCAGGAACAATCAGGGCATCGTCCACATGAAGCATAGTCCTTCCATGGCTCCGTGTCTCCCGTCTATCATGAGTTTCCTCATCTATCCCTTTTCATCACAAAATCCCTCGGTCACCTTTAGCTGTTGTCTTTTTTTAGACAACGCGCACCTGATCCATCTCACTCGTTTGCAACACACACTTCCCAAAGTTCCAGAAGTTTGCCCCTAGACCCAGAGTCTTCTAAACCTTGATGTCCTCATCCGAGTCATCCACTACATCACAGTCACGAACACTAGCACAACACCAGCCCACTTGGAGTGGCACACCCCATGGCACCTGCTCATTCTAGGATAAGAAAGATAGGCATGATAGGACTTAGGACAAAATTCATATCACATCCATGCATAGCATATCACTCTTATAGCATAGCATCCGCCTGATTATTGTGTATGTGCATGCGTGATTTATTCCTTTGTGCCCTGAACTACGTCCTGGTCTGATTCCCCTTGGGATACGTAGGCAGCTCACGCAGAGCATGACCAGCACTAGCCTCAGCATCATTGCATCTTTTGCAACGCTTTTTATCCTAAATCTATAGCCTCCAAAAGACCTGTCTCTTCAAAACTTTGGCACTCGCTTGCGACATGCGTTGCCTCGCAAGTTCCTGCCAAAGTGGGGCAAACTGTAGACACCCCATTTTGTCGGCTATCAGATTTAGTAGACCCATAGCTTGGTGGTTCACAATGATCGTAAAAGACTCAAAAGGACTCCTGGAAGTCAGCTCTATCTCTCAGAATGCTCAGATTGACCAAAATGCCCCTGAAAGCCCAAAGACTCCCAGATTTGGTCCCGAAGTTCTGAAAATATGCTATGTCATAAGAAAAATGATAAAATGAGTTTTTAAGTAAGACTGGATGAAATCGTCAGCTCCCAGAGACCCCCGGAAGTCCCGGAAGTTCCCCGAAAGTCCCCGTTGACCGGTTTGACCTAGGTTTGACCAGAGTTTGACCAAGTTTAACCAAGTTTGACCAAAATCGTCCAAATTCACCGGAATCATTAGAAAAGTATTAAAATGAGTTTTAAAAGAGAATCGAGCGAAAACGTCGGCTCCTGGGAGCTCCCGGAGGTTCCCAGAACTTCCCGGGAATCCCAAGGTTGACCAGTTTGACCAAGATTTGACTTTGGAATCGGGGCACCGAAACGATTTTCAAATACTTTTCATGGATACTAGAGGTCAATAGCTTTTCAACGGTATATCGCACATAATTCCTGGATTTAAAACGAATTTATTTTGAATTTCCGAAGGCGAAAAAGGCGATCAAATCAGCATTTATCGCGAATACCGCAAAACTTTTCAAAGTGACCTATCCCCGAACTATTTTTTATGTAAATTAGACTCCATTACCTTTCCAACGGTATATCACAACCTCAATTTGGAGTTCGTATGCATTTTCTGTGAATTTCGGACAAAATAGGGCCTTTTCGCGAATACCGGAACCTCTGGGGGCCTAAACGTAATTTTCTGGGCTTCTGAGGAGCATTGCCGCCGCGGCACTGGCCCAGTGCCGCCGCGGCACTCAACCCTCGCAGAGTCCATTTTTGTAATTTTTTTGGGGGTCCAAATTGATTAATTGAAAGCCAAAACGACATAGTTTTATGTTCACAGTTGTTTGGGACCAATGGGAGTACTTCTAAAACCCTAAAACCACCCCAAATTGGCCTATTTAAACCCTCCATTGCTCTTCATTTTAGGGGGGCCAAGTGCAAAGCTTGAAAAGTTGTAGAGAAGAAGAAAGATAGAGATAGGTTTAGAAGAAAGAAAGGGAGCTTCTCCCATTGATTTTCCATAAGAAAGTGAGTTTTATTCTTGTTTTCTTCCATTATCCTTCTATATACTTCACATTCAAAGTCCATTCCAACGCTCATTCTTGAGCATTCATGAGATAGGAAGCTACTTCCATGTCCAAATGTCAAAATCTATGAGTGAAATACCAAGCTACAAGTCCAAAATCACATTGATTATCATCTATTGATTGCTATTTACTTGCTTGTTTATATATATGTTCATCCCTTCTTACCTCATTTCTTTTTATTTTTATTTATTTACTTACTAGTTCATCATCATCTAAATGATGACATGAAGTTTGGGGTGAGTGAATCCTTATGGATAGTAGCTCTTGACCTCAAAAACATGTTTGATAGATGATGATCATAACTTCAATACCTCCAAGGTATTCTTGAAGTGTATTGAAGTTATGTTCTAAATAAAATAAATCTCTCCAACAATCTTGGAGGTTCTTAGTGATGAGTTTAATGTAGGTATTCTAAGTGGCTATGATCCTTATTGAGTGTTAAAAATATGTCTTCAAAACACCTATTTCAAAACCCCTCTCAATCCCTCTCATTTGCTTTCAAGAAACAAAACTTTGTTTTCTCCAAAAATCTTCAAAATAATGAGTCAAAACAGTGAGTGAGTTGAGTTCAAAGATTTCTCTAGAACTCAATACTCAACATATGGATGCAAGGCCACTTGGAAAGTCTTCCTAAGTCATTGGAGAACACCCATGATTTTTGGTTTGACTTGGAAGTACTTGGAAATGGTCCATTTGGATCCCAATATTCCTTCCAAACATTCTGATTTTGCTATCACAGCAGCTAGGTCCACTTCCAACCTCTTTTACAGAAAACTTTTCCAAAAGGGGTGGTCCTAACTTATTTTTCCCTTAAACTTCAATGTCTTAGGGAACTTTCTGTATAAAATGGGCCCTTAGATCATTCTTTTTCAGTTTTTAAGATTTTCTAACATTTCAGTCGACAGTACGGACTCTGTTTCTGAGTGACCTGTGTTGTTTATATGATTTCTCTCAACCTGTGATAGATATTCAAGATTGGCTTTTTGTGTTGTGTTCTACACACAATAAGCAACATCTCCATAAAAAATCATGCATTGAAAACATTCCTAACCCCTCTTTTCAAATTTCCAAAGATGATGCTACTGTTCTGTCCACTATTCACAGCAAGTATACCTTAACTTTCATTCTTTGATTTGATGCTTATATGCATTCCAAATTAGTTCATATCTTAGGAAGTAGTTCATGCTACATTTGTATATATCCCATATTGATTTAATTCATTCATTCATACACATTTTAGACTCCTAAGTCATTTTAGAAATCCATGTACACAAAACACACTACAACCTTTGCACATTTTTAGATACATACAATGCATTCATGCAAGATTTGGGGTTTTTGTAACTCTTAATCTAAGAAGATTATAAGGAATGAACTTGATCACACATTCATGCTTCCCCTCGATCTAATCATCCTTTCTCATCCGTCCCGGGGATTGAGGAATCTTCTTTTCTCAAAATTAACATGCATCATTTTAGCTTGCTAAGCATATTTTGATTTCTTTGATTATTTGTTTCAAGAACAATTCATGTCCCTTTTAGATTAAGGAAACTAATTACTTGATACATGATTAGACTATTTTTCCTAGGTTTATTTGTGTGATCTTTCACTTTACATTGCATGATATTTGACTTAGATCTTATGAATGATATTTTATCTTTTGATCTTCCATTTCAGATTTTCTTATGTGATGTAATATATACTATCATAGTATTATTTGTCGAACCATACATAGTATAAGATGATTATTTGGATGCTAATTGAGGCCCATCGTAAGACGGGGCGAGTTGAGGGTGTTTTAGTCGTGACAAAGGCTCCTTCCTCTCTCGTACCAAAACCCCGAACCAAGTTCTTTGGTGATGAAGGGCCGGTGCCCTTATCCGCTTGGGTGAGTCAAAATTAGGTTTCTTGGTTCCTTAAAGACCAAGTGGCGACTCTGTATCTGTTTTCAACAGACCTATTTTCTTTCTTTGATTCAAATCAATTTCAAAACAATCTCAAACAAGAGAAGTGGTCCACTTCCGGTGTCCACAGTGACCCGGGTGAGTACACGAATTCTTTATCCTTTCCTGAGTTCTATCTTATTCCTTACTTATATTTTATGCTTGTTATTTGCAGTATGTCCTTGCTGCTGTCCGTCCTCCTACCTTACCCGAGTTGGATTAGACCATGTTAACTGTCTCCTTCGGTGAGCAGTTCTCAATGCTGATTCCCCAGCTCTCTCAAGGTGTCCCCACCATTCCTCTTCAGTATAATGATGTCCCGCGTGCATGCGCAGAGGAGGGCTTGGCATATGCCCACAGCGTGCGACAGTGGGTCCTCGGGCTAGAGTGGATGGTAAGAATTCATTCCCGTCTCTCACATTTATTTTTGGTTGCCTCTTATTTATTGATCTTTATTTTCGGCTCTTAGTTTCAGCATGAGGGAGCTCGGGCGACGGCCGCAGCCCAGCTGAGAGGCAAGGTAAAATCTCCACTCTACTCTCAATATTTCATTTTATCATACAAATTCTCGTGTTTCACCTTCTCTCTCCTTTTAGGTTAAGGAGAACAGGGCACTGGCCCAATAGGTAGGGGTGCTTTAGCAGTGGCTTCAGTAGTTTGGCATTCCCTTCAGCGATGTCCCTGGAGGTAGCGGTGCCGGACGAGGTGGAGGTAGCGGTGCGGGAGTAGTGTCGGCTGAGGTGGAAGCAGAGGTGGGGGCAAAGATGGAAGCAGAGGTGGCGGGAGCAGGACAGAGTTAGAGGAGAAGCCACTCAGGCGTGTGACCCGTCAGACTCGGGGCCGGGGCCGGGGCCGCGGCTGACTTCACTCTTTATTATCTTCTTATTTTCTTTTACTTTTTGAGTGTTTCTAGAGAGGTCACACACACTATTTTTATGATTGTATGCATATATACTTACTTTATTTCTGATGACGGCTTTTAGATAGCCCAGCTAGGATAGGGGCCTGCACATTTTCAATACGACTATTATTATCTTCTCTGCCTTTTGCTATTGCTCATCGTATGTGTGACCATGGCTTGGTCCTTTTTATTATCACTTTTTTAACTTCTGCGAAGGTTATTGCTTTTATTATCTCTTTATGTGAATGAATGGATGAATGAATGCGACCATAGCTTGGTCTTGTTGTACATGCTGCATGATGCGCACGCTTCTTTTTATTCAATTTTCTATTTGCAGGTGGGCTAAAAATAGTACAAACAGATTCTGTCAAAAATGGAACTTGAAGGGCACTCGGTTAGGCCTCTGCGACACTCAGTGACTGCCATTGCGGTAGTCAGAGAATGTCGTGCGGCATTCACGGATTATCGTACAGCACATCATAGAGTGTTGTTCTGCTTTTTCGAGTGTCGCCCTGTGTCCTGGGCAGGTCAACTTCTTCTTATACCCCCTTCTCTTCAAAACTCCGCAAGACACTCTCTTCTTTCATTCTCTTCCTTTCCAAATGGCCCCCATTAGTTCCCAAATCCTTTTCCCGTGGATGGATACTTTCTCTGGCATTGATAAGCTCAACTTTAAGTGTTTTAGACTAAATGACCTCTTCTCCTTCCGATGGATGACTCTTAACAAAAGCTTAATTCAAGCTGCTACTCAGTGTTGGGATCCCGTACTCCACATTTTCTATTTTGGTTACCAAGAGATTTGTCCCCTATTTGAGGAGTTCAGAGCTATTCTTCATACTAATCCTTCTGTGGATTTGACTGTTCCTCCAGTGCAAGCCGGGTATGTTCAGGATTTGGTAGCTCTTCTCCATATATCCCGCAGTGCCGCGGGGTCTTTTATACACGACAGGCAGATCGATTTTGAGCGCCTCTCTTCAGTCTATGCTCTCATCAGGGATCCTTATGACAGCGGATATCAGGTTACACGGCATAGCGCTTTTATCGATTGTTATGCTTTCTTATTTCCTCTTTTAGTCATCCTCCAACATTCTCATACCCATCGCCTGTGTTTTGAGGAAGATAGAGAGTGCCGTCTTGCTGGTTCTTGGTGAGACTTTGATGGGACTGGATCGTGCCTGTGCTACTGGGGCTATGTTATCCGCAGGAGCACCTTTCATCTTACAGGTTTGGCTTATGGAATGCCTTGATCTCTTCATACATCCCTCACACTTTTGTAGGCCGCTCTCTTATAACCGTATGGAGGTTCATTGCCTATTCCATTCTACCGATGCTTGGCTTGGCTGGCTTTAGGGTCTCTCTTCTGGTGATATCTGCTGGATTTGCCTGTAGTGGTTTTACCATTCTATTGCAGTACAGCTTCCTGGGCAATCTGGCAACTGGTTTCCTGGCTTATATGCTACTACTTTCTATATTCCTGGCCGGGTAGTTCGTCCGTACGGGCTTCTTCAGGATACTATTGAGGTTTTTACTGCTGATTTCACGAGGAGTTTGATCAGGCACCCTTCCATTGTGAAGGCTTTCATTGAGGCTTGGTATGACAGAGTGTCAGCTCCTTTCCGGAGAGTTCCTATTTCAGTCGTGCCTACTATTGAGTACCTTCTTCAGATCCAAACCCTGATCTAGAGACAGACTTCATAGACATCCATGGACCAAAGTAAAATAACAGGACGAAGCTTTATTTTACAAAATTTCTAACAAGTCCTGCCTATCCTTTTGCGCTTTTGAATGTGACTTATGTTATTTCTCTTCTCAAAGAGTGTTTTCATTTTTCGAAAATGTTCTAACGCTCATTCTTCCAATTAATCTTTTGAGTCATGAAAATTTTCCTTTTAATGTCTTTTCTTGGCTCTTTACTTTGCTTTGGGTCTTGCCTAAAGTTTTGATCATTCTATATCATGAATTTCCATTTGTTTTTTTATAGTACTTAGTTTAATAGCCAAGAGATCATGAGACGGGTTTAAAGTAAATATCTGGGTTCTTCGTATAGCAAATGAAGTTTGTCCCTAGTTTTGGGCTTCGAAGTGGTTATAGGCAAACACAAGTTTGCCCCTAGTTTAGCACAGGGTTTTTTCCTTTTAGGTTTTCATGGACTGAAGGCTTTCGAGTGTCATCCTACTTATCCCCAAATAGGTATCAAGTCCATAGTAGTTTGGTTCAAGGCTTGATGGAAAGTTCTATTTTAGGCAATTATTAGTGACCGAACCGAGCAGGTTGCCTACGTATCCCCTAGTGGGAATCAGGTCAAGCATAGTTCATCAACTCTGGAGGTTTTGAAAGAAAAGGGTTTCAAGCACAATATTTCTTGAGGCGATCGATGTTAATCGGTTGCTTAAATTCAACCCCATCCAGGTCCATAAGATAGGCCACTCCCCCAGAAAGGAGAGTCTTAATAATGTATGGCCCGACCTAGTTGGGTTTGAATTTTCCTCTGGGGTCATAGACAGGCACTTTCAGTTCTTTGAGGACCAGGTCACCCTCAGCAAACTTCCTTGGGAAAACCTTTTTGTTGAAAGCACGAGCTATCCTCTTTTGGTACCCCCGAGTATGATTTATTGCTGCCAACCTCTTCTCATCAAGTAACATCAATTCTTCATACCTTCCGTGTGTCCATTCTAACTCAGTTATCTCACATTCTTCTAAAACCCTGAGAGAGGGTATCTCTACCTCGACGGGAAGGACACCTTCCATCCCATAAACCAGCGAATACGGTGTAGCTCCTGTAGAAGTTCTCACGGAAGTCCGGCATCCCTATAGTGCAAATGGCAGCTTCTCATGCCAATCCTTATATGTGTCCGTCGTTCTCCCCAATATTGCTTTAACGTTCTTATTTGTCGCTTCTACCCCCCCCCCCCCCCCATTCGTTTGCGATCTATACGGAGATGACTGGTGATGGGTGATCTTTTATTTTTCCAACAGCGGGATTACTTCTCCTTGGAAATGACTGTCGTGATCAGAAATGAACTCATTCGGGACCCTGTATCTCAAATGATGTTCTTTTCAATGAAGCTCACCACATCCTTAGCCTTCAAATATGACACGGCTTCCACCCACTTAGTGAAATTATCGATGGCTATAATTGTGTATCGGTGTCCATTTGAGGCCTTTGGAACTATCTCACCAATAATATCAATACCCCAGATAGAAAACGGCCAAGGCATAGTCATGCTATAAAGCTGACATAGCGAGGTGTGCATCAGGTTAGCATGGATTTGGCATTTATGGCACCTCCGAACATATTCATAGCAGTCTTTGTCCAAGGTCGTCCAATAATACCCTTGTCGGATAATCTTCTTTGCTAGCATGTGCCCATTCATATGGGGTCCACATACTCCCTCGTGTATTTCCTCCATCATTCTCTTAGCTTCCCTCCCATATAAGCACTTTAGATTATATCCGGTGTAGGACTTCTTCCATAGTTTATCCGCGTAGATCACAAATTGAGCAGAGAATGGTCGAATCGCCTTTTTATCCTTCTCTGAGGCTCCTTTGGGGTACTCTCCCTTCTTAATGAAGTTCCATACGTCCTCATACCAAGGCACTTCACCCTCTTCTTCTATAGTGGTGATCATTTCAAATGACTGCAGGCTTCTCACTTTTATGGATAGCGGGATCATGGTAGTTCTCGAAGGGATCTAGATAATTAAGGCTAGGGTTGCTAAGGAATTGGCTAGTTGGTTTTTTTCACAGGGAAGGTAATTAAAGGAAATCGTATCGAACTGTACTTTTAGGCACACTAGGTTGTCATGGTAAGATCTCAACTTCTCATGCATTACCCTCCAATCATCTCCTACTTGGGATATGATCAGGTTAGATTCTCAGAAAACATCAATTCTCTCAACTTTTATGGCCAATGCTTCTTCCATCCCGACTATGCATGCTTCGTACTTTGCGGTGTTATTGGTGGAGTCATACTTGAGTTTGACGACCAGTGGGGTAGGGGCCCCACTGGGTGCTATGAGAATGATTCCAACCCCGTAGCCTATTTATTCGGCTATTCTATCAAAGTACATTTTCCATAAGTCCTCCTTTACCTCCATTACTCCGTCAACAGGAAACTTAAACTCTCCCTTACCCTCGAATTCCACGGTGAGATCGGCTAAAAACTCTACGACGGCCCTCCCTTTCATAGATTTGGCAGTGACATACTTAATATCAAACTTGGCTAGCATCATGGTCCATCGGGAGATCGTACTGGTCAAAATGGGTTTTTCGAATAGCTAGTTCAGTGGGTCTATTCGGGATAGCAGAGTCACATGAAAGGCTAACATGTAATAGCGAAGGCGACGGATACACCAAACCAAGGCCCAACAGGCTTTCTCTAAAGGTAAATACTTCAACTCATATTCGGTCATTCTTTTGCTCAAATAGTAGATGGCCTTCTCCATGTGCCCCTCTTCTCCTTCTTGGGCCAACATAGACCCCATTGAATCTTCGGACACAGAGAGGTAAAGTAACAAAGGCCTTTCGGGCGAGGGTGGTGACAGGACAGGTGGGTTTTGGAGGTAGGTTTTGATCTTATTGAAGGCTTGTTGGTAAAGGGGATCCCACTCGAACTTCTTTCCTTTTCTGAGTGACCGAAACATTGGGTTATAGATTAAGGTGAGTTTGGAGATTAAATGGCTTATGAACTGTATTCTACCCAGAAATTCCCTTAATTCTTTCTCATTCTTGGGTGGCTGCATTTCGACTATGGCCTTTATTTTGGTCGAGTCCAACTCTATTCCTCTCTAAGTGATGAGAAACCCCAATAACTTTCTTGTAGTGACCGCGAAGGTGCAATTCTGAGGGTTTAACATCATTCTAAATTGCCTTAACCTTTCGAAGAACTTCCTTAATGCATCTAAATGTCCTTTCCTCTCTTTATATTTCACAATCATATCATCTATATACACTTTTACCTCCTTGTGGATCATAGCGTGCAACAACATTATAGCAACCCGATAGTAAGTTGCACCCGCATTTTTGAGCCCAAACGGCATCACTCTATAGCAGTATGTGCCCCATGGCATGATGAAAGTGGTTTTCTCTCTATCCTCAGGCGCCATTAGAATATGGTTATACCCTGAAAACCCATCCATAAAAGATAGGAGTTCATGTCCGGCTGTATTGTCTACTAACACATCAATGTAAGGTAGAGGAAAATCGTCCTTAGGGCTGGCTTTGTTCAGATCCCAGAAGTTGACACAAACCCTAACACGACCGTTCTTTTTTGGGATAGGCACGATATTGGTGACCCACTCCGGGTACTCGGTGACCATCAAGAATCCCACTCTCAATTGCTTTCCAACTTCCTCTTTGACTTTGAGTGCCCATTCAGGCCTCATTCTTCTCAATTTATGTTTTATGGGTTTTAAGTTGGCGAAGAGGGGGATATGATGTTGGTCAATTTCTAGATCGATACCTGGCATATCGCTGTAAGACCATACAAAAACATCTTTGAATTCATTTAATAGTTTGAGTAATTCTTTGCATTCTTCTTTGCTAAGTGTAGAACCAATAAAAACATTTTTGAGTATTATCTTCATTTTCTAGATTAATCGTTAGAGTGTTCTCAATGATTTTACATACAAATTCTTTTTCTTTTTTGATTAATTTTTACAATTCATTCGGTATTTCATGATCATCACATTCATCACATTCATTAAGCGCATTCGAGTAGGCAGAACCAGTCATATCCTCTCTGATTTTCTTTGGAGCGATTACAACATACATGGAAATTATAAGACGCTTCATTTGGGCCATTGCAGACTCCGGGTGTGGGGGATACCTATTACTAGACTCGAAAACCCACTGTCACGCCCCGACGTAGCATAATACAGGAAAGCATTTAATTTCCTTTATGGACTCGTAGGTCGTGACAAGTGAGTATGACCAATTGTCCCTGCAAACAAATAACTTAACAAACATTTCTAGAGCAAAGGATACTAACAAAACATAAGGTCCGAAATAAAACTTACTAAACTATTACAGCAGTCATAGTCTTAGGCACAAAACGCCTTATTCAAAAGTCTAAACTAGTTTATTACAAAACCCAAATTAAAAGACATAGGAAAAAAATAAAGCAGTCTCCTGGAAAGTCTCCTGACTCTAAGTAGCATAGTCAAAATACCCTGGCTGCTCCTGACCCTGAAAATCTGGACATACAGTCCAGGACGCATCAACGCCGTCAGCTTATGAAAGCTGGTGAGCAAAATAAACTAGTACTCGCAATGTATATATAAGCATATAAACAACGGTGCAATTTAACTTTAAAAGCAATAGATTCAAGGTTCCAATTCCAACATAAGCCATGGGGAAATAAAGAAAGCAATAAATATGCGATCATGCATGAACGATGTAATACCTCATCTTTTTGACTCTTTTCTCTCAACAAAACTCAACACAACCAAACCATTATCTCAGATATCAGGAATACTATCCGATCGATATCTAAGTCGTAAACAACACTGTCGCCTCCAATACCAGGAATAATATCCGATCGATATTGAGGTCGCACACCAGACCGCCACCCTTTACTCTTTTCACGCTTTCTCACACACATGCATGTTGACACAATCTCGACCCTAATATGTATGTCAACGTTCATAATTTGTAGCAACAATTATTAATTTCAAAGCTGAATAATCGTTCAACATAAACTCGACCTCAATCGTTCTTACAAGTCCGATTTCTAACAGTGAGCCTTTAAAACAGTATAATTTGTCAAACAGTTCTTTAAAAACTTTAAAAAACCTTTTCCAAACAGTCCCTTATAAAGAAATACAAAAACTGCTCAAACTGCCAAGTCGCGCGAGCGGGTCGCGCGCGCGAAAGGGGAAAAGCAGGTCGCGCGAGCGGGTCGCGCGCGCGAAGGGGGGGAATTGGTTCGCGCGAGCGGGCCGCGCGAGCGAGCCTCGCGCGAGCGGGTCGCGCTCGCGAGTTCTTGCAGAACGTCGTCTTCTTCGTTTTTCTCCCCTGTTTCTGGTTTTAAAGCAGATTTTACCCATTTTCAGAATCTGTTTCAACCGAGACATGTAATATATGAATCTCTTCGGTTTTCCGCGTAGATTAAGAATACGCGATCAATTTTATCTAATACGGATTGTATCGATTAATTTCTGCGATTAAAGTTAGAGTGTCAAAATTTAAAATCAACAATACGTCGCGATACGGGTAAATTACTGTGTAGGATTCGAACCACAGCTTATCGGGATCAATATCTTCCATTCCCAATTTACAGAATCAATTTTGGTTACGATTTCTAAAGCTTCAATTTTCAAGCTCTCATGGTGTATTGATATATATACACATATACACACATATATACACTGAAATATACACATATAGACATTGAGAGTGAGTTTAAATTACTCACTGAGGTGTTTTAATCAGAGAATTTGAGACCGATAATATCCGCCGAGAATTCCGTCGTCGTGAGAATTTACCTCCGTCTTCCTCTCTTGATATATATATATATGTGTCTGTGTATGTGACCGAATATATATGTATATAATCTGTATGTGTGTGTGTTATGTTCTTGAGGGAATTGAGAGAGATTGAGAGAGAATGAGAGAAGCAGAGAGTTTGTGAGAGAGATATGAGAGTACTGTGAGGGAGTGAATGAGAGATACACATATATATACACGTTGAATTGGGTAGCCCCCAAGTAAACAAGAGAAATTATCCGGTGAGGTTGAGCTCATGTGCTCCCTCACCAAAAAAAATGCGATATAGTCGCAGCTTAAAAACAAAACTGGTATTTTCTGGTTTAAAATAAAATACAGAAAATTATATTAACGTAGGAATTAAATTCCCGGTTATACAAAAATATAGATATCGATTTTGAAACCACAGAAAATATTTTGGAAATTACGGTTTGACCCCAGATAATATTATTATAAACAGAAATAAAATCAAATGCTCATGGAAATGAAATGCAGCATTTATTTATTAATGATAATAAAATACAGGGCGTTACACCCTACCCACCTTAACAGAGATTTCGCCCCGAAATCTGAGCTAACTAATCCTGAAACAACTCGGGGTATCTAGTCCTCATGTCTGACTCTAACTCCCACGACGCCTCTCCTTCGTCATGATGCCTCCACTGAACCTTAACCAAAGGAACGTCTCTTCTTCTCAGCCTCTTGATACTCTGGTCAAGAATCCTCACAGGTCTATCCTTGTAGACAACATTCTGACTCGTCTCAATATCATCAAAATTAACCACATGTGAAGGATCTCGTATGTATTTCCTTAACATACTGACATGGAATACATTATGAACACCAGACATCTTTGGTGGCAACGCGAGCCGATAAGCCACTTTCCCAACACGCTCCAAAATCTCGAACGGTCCGATAAAACGAGGTGCCAGCTTCCCTCTCTTCTGACCAAAACGTACTACTCCACGAACAGGTGAAACCTTAAGGAGTACGTGATCACCGATACTGAACTCCAAGTCCTTTCGACGTCGATCCGCATAACTCTTGTGTCTACTCTGTGCAGTTTTCATCCTTTCCTTGACCAGTGAAATCTTCTCATTGGTCTTTCTCACCAAATCTAGTCCCAAAAGTTCTGTATCTCCCACTTCAGCCCAACATAACGGAGATCGACAAGGTCGTCCGTACAAAGCTTCGAATGGTGCCATCCCAATACTTGAGTGATAACTGTTGTTATACGCAAATTCAACCAACGGTAAGTGCGTCTCCCAAGACTCTTCAAAGTCGATTGCACAAGCTCTGAGCATATCTTCCATAATCTGATTAACACGCTCGGTCTGTCCATCGGTCTGAGGATGGAATGCAGTACTCATCTTGAGCGAAGTTCCCATAGCCTTCTGCAAACTTTCCCAAAATCCCGAGGTAAAGCGTGCATCTCGGTCTGATACAATTGTCACAGGTGCACCGTGCAGTCGCACCACTTGTTGAAGATACATTCGACTCATCCGTTCTACTGGGTAAGTCATATTGTACGCGATAAAGTGTGCAGACTTCGTCAAACGATCCACAATTACCCAAATCGCGTCATGATTCTGTTGTGACCGGGGTAATCCAACCACAAAATCCATAGTTATGTGCTCCCACTTCCATCCTGGAACAGGTAAGGGTTGCAACAATCCCGAGGGTCTCTGATGTTCGGCCTTCACTTGTTGACAAGTCAAACATTTAGACACAAACTCGGCTACTTCTCGCTTCATCCCTTCCCACCAGAAGTTTCTCTTCAAATCCTTATACATCTTTGTTCCTCCTGGGTGTACTGTCAGTCTCGATTTATGTGCTTCTTCGAGAATATCTTTTCTCAAACCTCCTGAATCTGGCACACACAATCTATCTCGACATCTGTACCCTCCATCGGCCCCAACCTTCCATTCTGTCGGGTCCTTCTCTAACATCTTGGCGAACCATGCTTGAAATTTCTCGTCTTCCTTTTGGGCTTCGATGATTCGACTCACAAGTGTTGGTTGTACTACGAGGCATCCAAAGTGTTGCCCGACACTTCCTTCCGAAATCTGCATATCAAATTCTGCGATTGTCTCTAAAGCTTTCCATTCCCTCAACATCAATGAAGCAATCATTCCTCGAGGCTTCCGGCTTAGGGCGTCAGCGACTACATTAGCCTTACCGGGGTGGTACTCTAATGTAAAGTCGTAATCCTTAATCAGCTCCATCCACCTACGCTGCCTCATGTTCAACTCCTTCTGAGTAAACAAATACTTAAGGCTCTTGTGGTTCGAGAACAAATCAAACTTCTCCCCGTAGAGGTAGTGTCTCCAGGTCTTGAGCGCAAACACTACTGCTGCCAGTTCCAAATCATGAGTTGGGTAATTCAATTCATTCGGCTTCAACTGTCGTGAACCATATGCGATAACCTTTCCGTCTTGCATAAGGACACATCCCAATCCTTGATACGAGGCGTCACTAAAAATAGTGAACTTCTCACCATCCCTTGGTATCGCAAGCACTGGCGCTGTTGTCAATCTCTCTTTCAATTTTAGAAAAGCGCGTTCATGCTTATCAGTCCATTCGAACTTCAAATCTTTCTTAGTCAAACCAGTTAACGGGGCTGCTATCTTTGAGAAACCTTCTACAAATCTCCGATAGTAACCAGCTAGTCCCAGAAAACTTCTGACTTCTGTAGCATTGGTCGGCCGAGTCCAATTCGCCACTGCATCGGTCTTTGATGAGTCAACTGCGATTCCTTGTTGAGAGATCACATGTCCGAGAAATTTAACTTCCTGAAGCCAAAATTCACACTTGCTGAATTTAGCATACATGCGGTGATCCTTGAGAGTCTGCAACGCGATCCTCAGGTGTTGTTCATGCTCTTCCTCTGACTTGGAATAGATCAAAATATCATCAATAAAGACAATAACGAATTGATCCAAGTGGGGCTTGAATACTCTGTTCATCAAGTCCATAAACACAGCCGGAGCATTCGTCATCCCAAATGGCATCACTAAGAACTCATAGTGTCCGTATCTCGTCCTGAAAGCAGTCTTAGGTATGTCTTCCTTCCGCACCCTCAACTGGTGATACCCTGACCGTAGATCAATCTTAGAAAAGGTCGTGGCTCCTTGCAACTGATCAAACAGATCGTCTATCCGAGGTAAAGGATACTTATTCTTGATAGTAACCTTATTCAGTTCTCGGTAGTCAATACACAACCGCATCGACCCATCCTTCTTCTTCACAAACAACACTGGTGCTCCCCAGGGTGAAGTACTTGGACGAACAAAACCCAACATCTCAAGTTCTTGAACTTGTTCCTTCAGCTCCAACAGCTCTGTAGGGGCCATCCTGTAGGGAACCTTGGTTATAGGTCGAGTACCTGGCACCAATTCCACACAGAATTCTATGTCCCTTTCCGGCGGTAATCCTGAAATATCTCGGAATACTTCCTCGAACTCTTTGATTACCGGTATAGATGATACTGTCACCTCTGCACTGACAACCTCAATGTTTGCTAGGCATCTAGTGAGGAACATATCACCCGAAGGGTTACATTGGAAATCGAAGAGTCGATTCCCCTTGTCCGCAAATGTGATCCTCTTCCTTGCACAATCCAACTTCGCATCATTCTTCTCGAGCCAATCCATTCCCAGGATTATATCGAACTCCTTCATCGATAGAATCACCAAACTCGCCAAAAGTTCACGGTCTCCTAACCGTAGACGACAATCCTTACACACATGTAATAACTTGACTGTGGTCCCTAAGGGTGAGACAGCACTCAAAGCTTCCTCTAAACGTTGCGGTACTATACCCAACTTCTGAACAATCTTCACAGATATAAAGGAAAGTGTAGCACCCGTGTCAAATAAAACTTTAACATGAGAGTTAAACAAGGTTAGAGTACCTTCCACTGCTCGTTGCTCGGGCGGTCCTTCCTCATTGGTACCTTCTTCATACCCTGTCTCCTCATAACCAGCAGCCTCGGGAATGACAGCATTCAGACGGGCTTGTCCTTGCTGACCATAGTTGCCTTTCCTAGGAGCCTTGCATTCTGGACTTATGTGACCGGGCATGCCACAATTATAGCACACAACTCCTGGACGATCCGCACGCCTAGGTGCTCTGCAATCTTTAGCTCGATGACCGGGAACTCCACAATTGAAGCAGTTATTGTTTTTGGCCCCTTCTATTGCTAGAGGCTGATACTGCTGAACTGCTTGTGTCTGCTGTGGTTTCTTTCCTCCATCCCAGGTCCTTTTCTGTCCTTGAGAGTACCCAGATTTCTGGCCGGGATAGCCCTTCTGCGGAGGTCGATTTCCAAACGGCTTCGAATTCTGACACCCATCATTCTCTAATCCCGTAGCCAATCTCACCAGAGCTTCAAATGACTGGCCCAGATGCCCCATAGTCAAATGTCGGAGAGACAGGTTGAGGCCCCGGTGATACTTCTTGATTTTCCTCTGGGGTGTGTCTACCATATGTGGAGCAAAGCGAGACAGACGCTCAAATCGAGTAGTGTACTCTCGGACAGTCAAATTCCCTTGAGTCAACTCCATAAACTCTTTCTCTCTCTTGTCCTTCTCTTCTTCAGGAAAATATTTCTCGAGAAACCTTTCCTTGAACACCACCCATGGCATTCTCCTTGCAGCTTCCTCCCCTATCGTCGCCTTTTCTGCATCCCACCAATCAGCCGCTGCATAAGACAGCTGAAAGATAGCCAGACGCTTCTTCTCCAGATCAGTGCACTCTATGGTCTCAAAGATACGCTCTATCTGACGTAGCCACTGTTCCGCTTGCCAGGGTTCATCAATCCCCGCAAAATACTCAGGTCGCAGGGCGCGAAACTCTTTGAGAAGCTTGTCTCCAGTCTGGTGGGCTTGCCTCCCATTCCCGTTATGATTCCCATTCTGATTATTGTTCCTTGCATTCTGATCACTAACCCTCTCCAATCTTCTTACAAAAGCCTCAAACATACCGGTTGGATCTATTACCGGGGGTGCATCTTCAATAGCGGGACGATTCCTGAGATTCCTTCCAGCCATATCTCAAGAGAAAGGTACCTATCCATCAATCAACAGAATACGGTCAAGCTCTCGGAAAGAAAGAAAATTCTAAACGATAGACAGCGACTAAACACGGAACGAAGTCGAACTATCTTATCTTAATTCTATCTTAACGGGAGATCCTAGGTGTTCTGGACAATTGGTCTAGCCATAACCTGGCTCGGATACCAAAAAGCCTGTCACGCCCCGACGTAGCATAATACAGGAAAGCATTTAATTTCCTTTATGGACTCGTAGGTCGTGACAAGTGAGTATGACCAATTGTCCCTGCAAACAAATAACTTAACAAACATTTCTAGAGCAAAGGATACTAACAAAACATAAGCTCCGAAATAAAACTTACTAAACTATTACAGCAGTCATAGTCTTAGGCACAAAACGCCTTATTCAAAAGTCTAAACTAGTTTATTACAAAACCCAAATTAAAAGACATAGGAAAAAAATAAAGCAGTCTCCTGGAAAGTCTCCTGACTCTAAGTAGCATAGTCAAAATACCCTGGCTGCTCCTGACCCTGAAAATCTGGACATACAGTCCAGGACGCATCAACGCCGTCAGCTTATGAAAGCTGGTGAGCAAAATAAACTAGTACTTGCAATGTATATATAAGCATATAAACAACGGTGCAATTTAACTTTAAAAGCAATAGATTAAAGGTTCCAATTCCAACATAAGCCATGGGGAAATAAAGAAAGCAATAAATATGCGATCATGCATGAACGATGTAATACCTCATCTTTCTGACTCTTTTCTCTCAACAAAACTCAACACAACCAAACCATTATCTCAGATATCAGGAATACTATCCGATCGATATCTAAGTCGTAAACAACACTGTCGCCTCCAATACCAGGAATAATATCCGATCGATATTGAGGTCGCACACCAGACCGCCACCCTTTACTCTTTTCACGCTTTCTCACACACATGCATGTTGACACAATCTCGACCCTAATATGTATGTCAACGTTCATAATTTGTAGCAACAATTATTAATTTCAAAGCTGAATAATCGTTCAACATAAACTCGACCTTAATCGTTCTTACAAGTCCGATTTCTAACAGTGAGCCTTTAAAACAGTATAATTTGTCAAACAGTTCTTTAAAAACTTTAAAAAAACCTTTTCCAAACAGTCCCTTATAAAGAAATACAAAAACTGCTCAAACTGCCAAGTCGCGCGAGCGGGTCGCGCGCGCGAAAGGGGAAAAGCAGGTCGCGCGAGCGGGTCGCGCGCGCGAAAGGGGAAAAGCAGGTCGGGCGAGCAGGTCGCGCGCGCGAAGGGGGGGAATTGGTTCGCGCGAGCGGGCCGCGCGAGCGAGCCTCGCGCGAGCGGATCACGCGCGCGAGTTCTTGCAGAACGTCGTCTTCTTCGTTTTTCTCCCCTGTTTCTGGTTTTAAAGCAGATTTTACCCATTTTCAGAATCTGTTTCAACCGAGACATGTAATATATGAATCTCTTCGGTTTTCCGCGTAGATTAAGAATACGCGATCAATTTTAACTAATACGGATTGTATCGATTAATTTCTTCGATTAAAGTTAGAGTGTCAAAATTTAAAATCAACAATACGTCGCGATACGGGTAAATTACTGTGTAGGATTCGAACCACAGCTTATCGGGATCAATATCTTCCATTCCCAATTTACAGAATCAATTTTGGTTACGATTTCTAAAGCTTCAATTTTCAAGCTCTCATGGTGTATTGATATATATACACATATACACACATATATACACTGAAATATACACATATAGACATTGAGAGTGAGTTTAAATTACTCACTGAGGTGTTTTAATCAGAGAATTTGAGACCGATAATATCCGCCGAGAATTCCGTCGTCGTGAGAATTTACCTCCGTCTTCCTCTCTTGATATATATATATATATGTGTCTGTGTATGTGACTGAATATATATGTATATAATCTGTATGTGTGTGTGTTATGTTCTTGAGGGAATTGAGAGAGATTGAGAGAGAATGAGAGAAGCAGAGAGTTTGTGAGAGAGATATGAGAGTACTGTGAGGGAGTGAATGAGAGATACACATATATATACACGTTGAATTGGGTAGCCCCCAAGTAAACAAGAGAAATTATCCGGTGAGGTTGAGCTCATGTGCTCCCTCACCAAAAAAATGCGATATAGTCGCAGCTTAAAAACAAAACTGGTATTTTCTGGTTTAAAATAAAAGACAGAAAATTATATTAACGTAGGAATTAAATTCCCGGTTATACAAAAATATAGATATCGATTTTGAAACCACAGAAAATATTTTGGAAATTACGGTTTGACCCCAGATAATATTATTATAAACAGAAATAAAATCAAATGCTCATGGAAATGAAATGCAGTATTTATTTATTAATGATAATAAAATACAGGGCGTTACACCCACTCTCTTCCATCTCTTCTTTTTTCTGAATCTTCCACGTCCTCCTCATTGTCTTCTCCCTGTACCCCTTCAACCAAACCCTCAACTTGTTCTTTTTTGACCTTGTCACCTATGACCTCTTCTTGGCTCATTCCCTCGACTTTTACTCTTTCTTCGCCCAACAGGTTCTTCATGACTGAGCCATCCAACGCACCAATCTAATTTTTAGCAGTAGCTGACTTCACGGGGACCTGCAGATATGGATCTTGATACTCAGAGAATTCGTGGGGGAAGAAGATCTCAAACGCTGGCTTCAAATAATTGTCTTTCTGATCCACTCATGGTTCTGGGAAGCCACAAAAATGGAAACCCTCTCCCTCCTTCACGAAGTATCAATTGAGCGTCTTCAGGAGGGTCCAATGGTGCATCAGTTGCCTTCTTATTATCTCTCAGCTCTTTCTTTGATTGTTGATAACCCAGACCATGAGTGTGAGTCTGAGTGGCAATCTTTGAAAATTCTGACAGACCTTGATGATTCTTACCCAATCCCATACCCGAGAAGAAACCCATCTTCTTCATGAAACCAACGACCAACGGACTTGCACACGTATGGATCGAAATATAGCAGCAAGAATTCTCTCGGTTTCTCTTCCTCCAACATCTTCATAAACTTGAACCCCCCCAGACTTATCACTTCATCCTGAAATTATACTTCCAAAACTGGTGCGCTCGATGAATCCTAGGACGGACGAACCAAACTGTCCCCAAGGATATCACCGACCTTGCTTCTCCAAACACACTTCTTTCTGATGAACTGTAGTTGGTATGGTACCCAGACTGTCTAGCCACGGCCTTCTTAGCAATAAATTGAAAGAAGCAGGTATGTCAATGACCTGAAATTGAGCTTCCTTTTCCATAGGCCTAATAACTAGATGAAGGAGAATTATCCCCACGACCATCCTCTGAGTTTCATATGCTCTCACCTTCTGTTCAGATGGTATGAAAGTTGATTCATCCAAACCCATGCGCTTAGCTGTTCGGAACGGACACACGTTTAGTGTAGACCCATTGTCAACAAGACAGGTAGGCACATTGTTCCCCAGGCATTCAACAATGACATATAGCAGTTTATGGTGAACGGGCCCTCCCGGAGGTAGGTCGTCTGATGAGAAGGTAATATCCAGAGTCAGGATTCTACTAATCATTTCCACGAGGTCTTCTAGTGCTATGTCGATAGAAACATCAGATTGGTTCAAAGCATCCATAACCGCCTACCTATGACGTTTAGAAGTGATCAATAAACCCCGGATGGTGTTGTTAGCCTAAGTTTTCTTCATTTGCTTCCGATCCCTATCTTCTTTCTCCTCTTCATTTATCTTTCCTCTCCCTTTCTCCAATCCTCTTCCCGGGTGATCATCTTCTAGTTCATACGGCTTGAAGTGTCTACCAGATCGAGTTAGGTGACTGACCACCTCCCTTGCCCACAAGTTGTCGATTTTAAAATGACTTCTGAGCTTTCTTTTTCAATCTTTGCCTCTTCGTCGCTCTTATACCATAGATCGTCCTCTATTTGGCCTATATTTTGATCATTGCTTTCATGAGCCCACCAATCTGACTACCTCGTTATTTCATCCTCCCATATCCCTGACAGATTTTCCAGCATACAGATTCCTAAATCTTCCGACAATTGACAAAACTTTCTTGGTTCCCCAACTCTTGTGATTAGCTTGGATGGATCAAATGTCACCTCTTCTATCCCCAAGAAATAAAGATTCTGCGGTGGTGGCATAGCACGATGATTTGGTTGCAGATTTTTATTAACATTCAGGGCTTTTACAGGCGGCTCTGATATTACTTTATTGTCAATGAGGTCTTGAATTTCATGTCTCAGCCTTGTGCACCAATCTGTGGAATGACCCTTATGTTGGTGAAATTTACAATAGAGATCTTCTCAAAAGGTTGGTAGAAGTGGGCTTGGTAAAGGTCGAGGCTCCAACTGGTGGAGATGCCCTTTTGCTATTATCCTATCAAGAGCAATTGACAGTGATACCCCTAAATCTGAAAACTTCCTCGACTATTTGTCCATTCCTCTTCTTGGTGCTATGTAGAACTTTCTCTCTGGTCTGTTAAATGCGTTGACATCGGTGGGGCCAAAGTGATCTCCCGAGTGTCCTCTATTCGACCCATAACACGGCCTCCTATATTTGTTCAGCTATTCTTCCTTCTTAATCACCCCTTCTTAAATCACATCCTCTATTCCTGTTCCTAGATCAAAGACCTCGGCAAAAGTGTTGATCAACTGAAACCTCATCTTTTCCTGATGAACTGGCTGTAGGTTCTTCACTAGCATCCAGATTTGATATTTTTCTGACGACCTTTGTACCATATTTATTACTTTCCCCCTCTATCTGCTCAAGTACTCGACAAATGACTCTTTGTTTCCCTGCCTGGTAGTTTCTAAGTCCTTGACAGTGACATACAAATCTTGATTATATCTATATTGGGCTATAAATGATTTGACTACCTCTTCCCAAATTCGGGTTTTGGCCGACTCAAGTGTAAGGTACCACGATAGTGCGGCTCCGATTAATGTTTACTGAAACAGAATAGCCATTATGTTCGTGCTTAAGCCGCTCGGTTGAAAAGCTCCTATACACATTCGAATATGACTACGAGGGTTGCTCGTGCCATCAAACTTATCAAAAACGGGCATCTTGAAACCTGTAGCCAGTACCTCATAAACCCCATCGTATAAAACCTCCAATTCTAGCAAATAAGTGTCAACCCCATGGGATTTACGTACCACCCTTTCTAGCTTCTCCACTTTTTCGGCCATTAACCTATCTTTTTCAGTCTTCTCTCTTTTTGCCCTTTCTCTTTCTACCCTAAGGATTTCAATTATTGGCATCTCTAGGTCATCAAACCAGCCTTCTTCTCTAACATGAGGTGGATCGTTGTTTGGTGGATTTACAATTGGTGGCGGGAGGGCTATTGCTTCTATCATGTTCATCATACGAGTCATGTTCTTAGCCTCTCTTCTCATTTGTTCGGCATGTTGCTCTACCAGCGTTCTCAGTTCTGCTACTTCCCCAGTGTTTCTTTCGTCTTCCATCTCAATACCCCTTTCTCTTCTTATCAATCTTGCTGTGGGACCTCTAAGCCAGACGATGCCCGATTTGGATGCTATTTTTGCCCTACAATCACATTTTGAAAAGGTTTTTATTTGGTTTTTTTCAAAAGAACTTATAATTCTCATTATTACTTTTCCTCATTACAATATTAAAAATTGATGATTCACATGTCACACGGATGTAATTCGTGCATGCGTGTGTGCCTATTCTATATGTAAAAGAAAGGAAAGTTCTAATCCTAGCGAATAGACATATAAGCATATAAAATCTTCACCCATGTCAAATGCACCAATTTTCACCTCTCATTGCAATCCTCACTACCCTTTCAAAGGTCGGATGTTTAAAATTTTTGAAATACGTTTGAGAAGCATAATTCACAAAAATTTAGAATACGGATGTGAAAACATCTCTCAAAAAGATGATTGGATAGAATTTTTGCTTTGAAAAAGTATTTTTCCCAAAAACAATTCCAAATTTTTTTTTGTGAAGATGATCATGTAAAAATACACCTTAAGAGAGGTTAGTTTGGAGCTTTAATCAAAAGGTGAACTCCAAAGATTTTTTGAAAAAGCGATTGAAAACTTTAGATTAAAGATGGCAAAATCCGTTGGCTTTCAAAGTTGGATTTAAAATTCTTCAGGTGGAAGGATCACATGATCGGATTATTACCGTTCAAATTCGAATACATACAAGGTCAACGATACTTAGCTAAACATGATACAAGAGATGTAATATTATAATCACAATCTAACATATTTTCAAATGTCAAGGGACATGAAGAGGAATTGCTCGAAAGCGATTAAGAGTTTACATGTCTCGTATTAAGTGAGCACCGTCAACATCTCATGTAATCCCTTCTGGGTATACAACACTCCCTAGCACATAACCCTAGTCAAGGATTCATTCCCTAAGACTTGAAAGGTTCTATAGAAGGTACCATGCAAAGGCTGGGTTCTGGTCAAATAAGGGACCCTTGACACACATCTGATAGGATGCTTCATATACGAAATCATGGTACGAGATATAACACAGTCCCATGATAACTTGACTGACCTGGTTGCCCCGAGTCTCCAAGGTCATAGTTCCGTGCAATCGACTGGCAAGACATGCAAGTGCAATGAAACAGGCACACAAAAGTTAATTAATTCAATTAAAAGGGTGCTTTCAAGTCTAATCCTCGAGTGAACCCAAAATCAAAAACATGGTCTACGAAACCATAGATTCTGGGTTTGATCCCTAGCAAAGTCGACAGATTAGGGATATCACATTTTAACTTACCCACTACTTTTTTCAAATTTCCAATTTTAAAACAAATGAGTCGCTACTTAATTTTTTAAAAGGAAAATTAAGAAACTATTTCAAAACGGAAACTGATATTTTGCGAAACCAAAGATTAACTAGGTCCGGGGATTATGAAATGAGAAGGGAAGGAGCCCGACGGACTACAACACCCCTTCTCGTCCTATCTCGCGATAGGCCTCTACTCGACATCCTTTTAATAGAATGATTTATCTAAATGTGTCCTCGACTAATACATATGTATAAATATACATCACAAAAACATGTCCAAAGGGTATAAGATTGCTAAGTGCAAAATATCATTCAAAAACCACATAATTCATTTAGCAAGCGACATGATATACAATAGAGGATAAGGGAACTTACCCGGGATCTAGCCGTGAATTTTAAACGTGCAATGCATGCAAACAAATCAAATAAAGCCTAGAAAGGGGTCTCTAATCGCATATAAACACATAAGGTAAGACCTAGTATAAGGTGTCGCGCATGGAGTCAAAATCAATTAAAATCAGAGTAAATTAAACTAGAGGAGGTGTTTCGAAATTGTACCTAAATGCGCTGTAAAAAATGGGGTTAGTTCACATACTTTAAATAAAAATATCATTAAATCCTAAGGAAAAAATCCTAACACAAAGTGTATTCTATTTATAAGTATCAATCTATGTGAATGAATGCACATGGATATATGAATGTGAACAATGTAAAAGATATGAACTATTCATTGATTTGGATCATTTAGCCTCTGGTTTTAAGCTTAAGTAATCGTTCTTAGTACATGGTATAAGCCTTAGGTTAAGAAAAGATCATTTGAACTATTATTTACAAAGTTGGTAAAGACTATGATAGGATTCTGAAAATTGCTAAGAGCAGATCAGAACTTCAACGAAATAAAAGGCATGGTTCCCTTGGTTTGATCTTGATGATTTATGGGTAAAAGACACCTCTGTGAGTATAGTTTTTAATCCAAAAAGAAAATCAAGATTTCAACGGTTAGATCTCTAGGAATTGAACAAATACCAGACATCACTCAGGATTTCATAACTCTCTGTCCAGAGTTCTTATATGATTTTTTAAAAGCAGTAAAAAGATCAGAAACACTTGGATCTTTTTAGGGGATCTTTTTAACACATCGAACTTCATATAAAAAAATATTTGGGGTCAAATATGTTTGATTAAGGTTCTGATTTACTCATTTCAAAAGGGTATTGCTGTTCTGAAACTCTGGAAAGATTGTTGTTGTCTCCCGAAAACTCATAACTAAACCATTTTAGCCATGGAAGATAGTTAAAACAAAATATGCAGTGGTAGAACTTTGAGTTATAGACATTTTCCCATTGGTTTCATTCAGTTCCAATGGTTCGATGTTTACCTAAAAATCCTTGATCAAAGGTGGTCATTGAATTCACTGCAGCATTTGTCAAGTTCAACTTTATTTGTTAACCCCAACTACTAAACGTTGAAGTTGGGCTTAATCCAAATTATTTCTTCTACCATTTGATGGTCATTGGAGACTAAGAACATTCATATTTGTAGATTTCAATGAAGTATGAAAAGACTTCATAACCTCCAAATAATAAGCTCAAACAATCGATAAAAGTTTGGACCCATTGACTCAATATACTAAAATCAACCTCAATCCTCTCATGAATCATAAGTTCATAAGAATATTAAGAGATACTAAGTGCACAGACCCAAGTAAGACATTGAAAGTCTCATAAATCTTTTAGAAATAAACATAATCAAAAGAAAGGAACCAAAGTTCTACTTCAAGATTTACTTAAACTTTAAACCCAAGGCCATTTTGATCCAAACTAATGAAATGAAAGTTCAATCACAACACATGTGGTGTGTGACGAAATGAGGTGAGAAAATAGTTTTAAAAATGTGTAAAAGGTCCTAAGCATCTATGTACTGTGATTGAACTTGGGTGTTAAAATTAAGTGATTTAGAGTTTACCTCTAATTATCCTCAACTCTTTTTGTTGCTTTGAAATCTTCCAAGAATGATGATCAAGCTCTTCTTCTTCTAATTCCACTTCTCTCTTAATTTAGAAAGTTTTGAAGAGAATCAATATTGGGATCCTAACATTCTAAAATTCCAAGTGTCCATTAATGGGACACACATCCTTAATATATGCAATCTTTAGAGGGTTATTTTGGAAAATTCGCAACTAAAACCCTAATTTCAGCTGCCTTTTGATGGTATAAACGAACCTACTTTAGGACAGACTGTCACAAAAATGCGGCACTCTCTGAAGATGGAAGCGGCACTTATTGATTTTCGATGCGGTAGTAACTGATTGTTGAAATGGCATTCTGAGAATGCTGATGCGACATTCAGGGAGTGCCGCGGACAACTACAAAGACTGCCGTTTATGATGTAGAAATCCATTTTTTCGAGGCATTTATTGCAATTAACGGCATTCACTGAAAGCTGTACGGCACTTCACGGAGTGCCGTACGGCAACCCGTGACTGCCGCAGGCTTCATTATGTGCCATTTTCTCTGTTTTCTTCTTTCTCTCTTTTTTTTCTTTTTGTTTTGAATTTGAAAAGCCTTCAGAAGAGCTTGAATCACCTTTGGAAGTCTTGGATTAATCGGACGCTTGTCATCATCAGATCTTAGAGGTAATACTCCCCTTAATTTGATGCTTGGTCAAAATTGGCGTGTCTACACCTCCCTAGAGATTAGAAGATTGTTCCTAGTCACCCCATAGGACAAATCATAGGTGACTCCAGTCCAAGGGTACAGCCAAGAAGAAGGTATAAACTATGAGTAAACCTATGCCCCCGTCGCGAGACTAGAAGCCATTAGAATGCTACTTGTTTTTGCTTGCCACAAAGATTTCAAACTTTTCAAATGCATGTTAAAAGTGCCTTTTTAAAGGATGTTAAAGGTGCCTTTTTAAATGGATTTAGCGGAAGAAGTCTATGTCAAGAATCCTCTCGGATTTGAAAATTCACAATTTTTAAATCATGTTTTTAAACTTTCAAAAGCTTTATATGGATTAAAACAATCTCCCCGTGCTTTGTATGATCATCTTAGCAAGTATTTGCTTGATCTTGGATTCACTCGAGGAAAGATTGATACTACTCACTTCATTAAACGTTCGCTCAATGATATTTTACTTGTTCAAATCTATGTGGATGACATCATATTTGGTGCTCCAAATGAAAAGATGTATGAGGAATTTGCAAAGCCTGGAAAATGAATTTGAAATGAGTATGCTAGGAGAACTAAATTTCTTTCTTAGTTTACAAATCAAACAACACAAAGATGGCATTTTCATAAACTAATCTAAATACATCAAAGAACTATTGAAAAGATTTGGCTTTGAAAATTGCAAACCTATTGGAACTCCCATGAGCTCATCTCTTAAGCTTGACAAAGATGAATCCAGAAAACTTGTTGATACTAAAAATTTTAGTGCCATGATAGGTAGTTTGTTGTATATCACCGCTAGTAGACCAGATATTATGTTTAGTGTATGTCTTTGTACTAGAATTCAATCCTCACCTAGAGAGTCGTATATTGTAGCCGTTAAGCGCATTTTTAGATACTTGTTAGGCATAATTGAATTAGGATTTTTGTATCCTTAGAACACTCCCCTTGACTTGATTAGTTACTCATATGCGGACTTTACCCATTGCAAAGTGGATCGTAAGAGCACAAGTGGCATGTGTCACTTCTTAAGACACTCCCTAGCCTCATGGGTTTTCAAAAAACAAAATTTTTTAGCCTTATCCACGGCGGAAGTCAAATATATAGCCACCGGTAGTTGTTGTGCACAAGTTTTCTATATGAAACAACAATTAGAAGACTTTGGACTTCACTTTGATCACATCCCTCTTAGATGCGACAACAGTAGTGCTATTAGTCTCTCAAAGAATCCCATTCAACATTCTAGAACTAAGCACATTGAGATTAGACATCATTTCATTAGAGATCATGTTCAAAAGGGCGATGGTGAACTTGTTTCCTTGATACAAATCACCAATGGGTGGATATTTTCACTAAACCTCTTCAAGAAGAATGTTTTTATATCATTCGTCATGAATTAGGCATTTCTAGTTTAGATGATGTTATGTATATTTGTGACCTGGATCCCCTTTCTTAAGAATTTTTGTCCAAACTTCAAATTTTTTTTGTAACTCTGTTTTTCTTCAAAACCGTCGACTAAATTTATCTCCAGTCGACCGGATCCTTGTCCTCTTTTTTAAACTTTTTTGAAAATGTCAAACCAACTGACCTACCACGTTCAGTCGACTTGATTTTTGGACCCCCAGTCGACTACGCTTTATTTCCATTCGACCGGATTATGTTTTTAAACACCCCATTCTGCCAAACTTTTACTTAGGTGTTCAACCATCTTCTTTCCCTTTTCAGTCGATTTCTTTCAAAAACAGTCGACTAACACTCGACAATTTTCCTATTCCAGTCGATTGTTTTGATTTCTTTTAGAATTAGTCGACCGTTTTCCTAGTCCAGTCGACTGTAGCATTGCCCTATTTTATTCCAGTCGACTGTCCTCTTGTCCTTATCCATGCCCTAATTTCATCCAGTCAACTGCACTCTCGACACAGTCGACCAGATTACCTCTATTATATATTTATTTTTTGTACTTCAATTTTTTTTAAAACCCTAATATTTCTCTATCCTTCCTCCAGGCGACTGATTCCCCTTGTACTCTTCTGCTCCGATATTTCTTCTCTTACTCTGGCCACCTCCTCACCACTTCCAATCACCACTATCACCCTTTCTTGTCTTTTCTATCCGCTCCATCTTTCTGCATTTATAGACATGCTGCTTATGGATATCGCAAGCTAGCCACATTTTTTAAAACCATTTCAAATTTAAATACGAGTCGCCACTTAATTTTTGAAGGAAAATTAAGAAACCATTTTAAAAGCAAACTGATCTTTTGGAAACCAGAGATTTCTAGGTCCAGCGATGATACAATGGGAAGGAGCCTGACAGACTAAAACACCCCCTCTGATCCTATCTCGTGAGAGGCCTCTACTCAACATCCTTTTTAATCGAATTAATAATCAAAACATGCCCTCAGCTGATAGATAGATATAAGTATACAAGCCAAAGCATGTCGAAAGTGTGCAAGATTACTAACGATAAAAGTCATACAAAACCAATAGGTTCAATTAGCAAGCAAGATATCATGCAAATATAGAACAAGGAAACTTATTCGGAATCGAGCTGCAATATAGAAACGTACAATGCATATGAAAAAAATAGCAAACCCTAGAAAAGGAGTCTCTAATTCACATATATACACATAAGGCAATCCCTAATCTAAGGTGTCGCGCATGATGTCGAAAATTTATAAATCAAGAAATGAAATAGATGAGTGAAAAGTCAAGAAATCATACCTCAATAGCGCTACAAAACAAAGGTTAATCCACATGCCTTGAACAAAATATGTTATCAAATCCTAAATATTATACTAAACTTCAAGCTTAAATCTAGCAAACATGGAGAAAGTTGACAAAATCATGAATTCTTTCTAATTTGTTGAAATCAGAATACCTCTATAGACATACAAGTCTCAGCTAGGAACCAATGTAATGACCATATAGAGATGATACAAGTCTCACGTGGACATAAAAAAATCATTTTCTATTTCAAAAGATCTGGAGTCATGCGGACTCAAAAATTTTCATTTTTTGTTTCAAAAGATCTGGAGTTGCACGGACTCGAAAGCTCTCATTTTCAAAAAGATTTGGAGTCGCGTAGACTCGAAGAATTCATTTTCTATTTCAAAAGATCCGGAGTCGCGCGGACTCAAAAATTCTCATTTTCTATTTGAAAAAGATTAGGAGTCGCGCAGACTCGAAAAATCTCATTTTCTATTTCACAAGATCTGGAGCTGTGCACACTCGAAAAATTCATTTTATATTTCAAAAAAATATGGAGTCATGTGAACTCGAATAATTCATTTTTTATTTCTAAAGACATGGAGACGCGCGGATACAAAAATTCTCATTTTCTATTTTCAAAAAGATCTGGAGTCGCGCGGACTCGAAGAAATCATTTTCTATTTCAAAAAATTTGGAGTCGCACGGACTCAAAAAAATCTCAATTTCATTCTTAGCATTTCTTAATCCGGATTTATCCTTTTCCAAATTTCCTTTTCTCTTTTTTATTCCTTGACAGATTGATTACCCTGGTCAGCAGTTTGGGTGGCTTATCGAGCAAGAAGAGGATGTAGTACAAGCCAGCTACTCATGGCAACCCCGCTTTTCTACTCAGGGATTTCCCTTTTGACCAGAAACAAGTTTGAAGGCATTTCGGTACATCTGTTGATTAGCCTGTATCGTTCAGAGTCCAATCCACTGAGAATATCTGCCAGATTTGTTCTTTCTAGGAGTATTGCTCAATCTCTGTTTGATTTCCCTGAAGGAACGGGTTTTGACTTCATGGCCTCTATGCTATTACCCTATTTTCTTCATACCAGATCGGTCGCTGTACAGGGGACTTTCAAGGACACCCTTGGGCAGAGAGATCCATTCATCACTTTTCTGCTATTGTTACTTTTATCACTACTTGGTTTATACGGATTACTGTGCTCTTTTTTGAGAATTCCAACTCTTGTGGATCTACCTGAGGAGTGTATCTTAAAGATTCAAGGCGGTAGACTTAAATTGAGTAGAGACACACACATTTTGCAAATGTTGTGACGAATTTTTCTTTCTTTTCTATGCATTTTTCTAATTAATTAGTGATTTTTTAGAAGGAAACTCAATTTAGCTCTTATAGAAAGTTATCATCCCACAATATTCTTTCATTGTATCTTCCTTTACGATCGACTTTTGATAATGAGGAATTCCTCTTTTCATGTTTCTTTTCAGCTGATTTAATTTCAGATTTATGCATAGAACCTTCATCTCTTAACTTCATGAATTTTCAGGATGTCCAAACTTGGTCTTCATAGCCAGTGAACCCAGAGATATCTTATTTGGAAAATGATAGTTTACCCCTAGTTGGATAGGAGGCTTTGGAATGCTAGGCAAACAAAGTTTGCCCCTGATTTGAGGGTGATATTGCGGATTCTGGGCAAACAGTAGTTTGCCCCTAGTTTTCAAGGTAATTTCATGAATTTTGTTGGGTTTCTTCTTTGGACAAAGGGCCTGAGGAGGCCCGTCTACTTATCCCCGAATGAGCATCAGGCCCTATAGTAGGTCGGCTGAGGCTTGAAAGAAGAGCATGATTGATTGTGATCGAACCTCGCAGGCTGCCTATGTATTCCCGAGTAGGAATCAAGTCAAAATATAGTTTAACCAACTCCGAACGTCTTGAAAGAATAAGGCTTCAAGAATTTATAGGCTTTTTGAGCCATATTGCCATCTGGGTCTAGTGAATGTGTCATTTGTGGTAGCCCTTGTGTAGCATAATGAACTACTTCCCCCCTCTTTTCTTGTTTTTTTTCCCATTTTTTTCGTGGCGGTTGATTCTTTTCACATCTTCACTAGCTAGTCAATCTTTACAACTCTCTTAATGCATCATGTTTTAATCATACTCTACCATACTCACAAAACACTATCATCCCTCTAAATCTCTCTTTGTTTTGTTTTCTTAAAGATATCTCTGCATTGTTGTATGCCCACTTAGCCATTTGAGTCTCTCACAAAAATTTGAGACTAATTTCTATTTTCAAATCTCTCTCTTCATTTCCAATTTCTTTTCTTTGTTATGAACAACACAAAGCCTTGAGATCATTCATGTACTAATGATGTACTTTGAAGTGCTCAGGAATTTTCAATCTCGTTTACTCTCTGCTTTTTCTTTTCTCTTCCTTACTATCTCTTATTCTCTTCATGATTTTAACTGGCTAGGATTCAGGTTTTAAAATCAACACGCATCTTATTTTGCTTTAACTTTTGCCTAGGCGCTCTTTCGGGTTTTCATCCTAGCGAGCTCCTTTATTTTTTATTTTTTTTTGTGCTCTATTTTTGCCTAGGCGCCCTTTCGGGTTTTCATCCTAGCAAGCTCTTTTTTTTTTTCTTTTTCTCTCTTATTTTTAAGAAGAAGTTCATTTAAAATATCTTGCTACCATCAAGGACCAAGTTTATAGCTTTGGACTGTGAGCTCATCTTTTAGGCTTGGTATAAGAGGGGTGGTGTTGGACAATCTCTGGATCTATTCTTGGCATATCATTATAAGATCATGCAAAACATTCTTGTATTCTTTTAGCAGTGAGATTTATTTTATGCCTTCATCTTTTTTAGTTAAGAAAAACATTTTGAAGATCTTCATTTCCTAAGTCAATTGCTAAGGTTTCCTAAATGATTTTGCATGCAAGTTTATTTTCCTTTTCAAATATCAGTTCCATAGTCATTCTAATCATTAAGCGCAATCGAGTAAGTAGAATTAGTTACATTTTCATTGATAGCATCATTCTGGCTTTATTATCAGTAAAAATAAAATGTTTAGCTCATATCGGCCATTACAGACTCCAGGGAAGGGGGAACCCTATCACGAAACCCATACAAAATTCTACCTTCTTTCTTTTTCTTGATCGATGTGTTCTACTCTGCTTCCTTCATTGGTTGTTTCCCATCCTTTCTTAGTTTCTTCTTCTCCCATCAGATGCTTCCTAGTACCTTTATCCAGAGCGGTCATCCAATCACCAAGTGAGACTATTTTTGGAGGAACCGACAGGTTGAGATCTTCATATTCTGGTAACTCGTGATCGGAGAACATCCGAAATCCTTGCTGTACACACATTTCCATTCAATCCAAGCATGACTCTAGAAAGCAGCAGAAAGGGGATTTTTTTCTTTTCTTGATGAAATGCCCATTCAGCTTCATCTTTTCCATCTAATGTGACACCCGATCTTCTTCTCCATTTTTTTCAATTACTTTTTCTCTCTTTTTCTAAGTCTTTTCCCGAATGGTGCCTCTCTAACTTGAATGGATTGGAATGCCTCCTCGATTTGGTAAGGTGACTTACTCCTTCTCCTGTCTCACAATAATCATTTATCTGAGCATGATTGATCACTTCTGTAGCTTCTCCTTCCTTTTTACCTTCTTCTTCCTCATACTATAGACTGTTTGTATCATTATACACATCTTCCTCTCTCCAAATAGAGTCATCAGTAGGGTTATTCGAATCCTACCAATTATTTGGATAATTCCATTGTCGATATCTTCTTCGAATGATTATTTTTCTTTTCCTCCTACAAGCCATTCTTCTTCCTCAATACCTATAACACATATCCTCTGATCTTTTAGAAATTCATCAGGTTTGACAACTTGTCCTACTTGTACGATCAACACAGATGGGTCAAAGACTTCCTTCCCAACATCCAAGAGGTTGATGTTTCGTGGTGATGGCACAAAATGATGGTTGGGGAGCGGGTTTTGAGTCATATTTGTCCAATCTGCAAGCAAAGGAGAAATGGTCTTGTTATCAATCAGATCTTGTACTTTATGCCTCAGCCTCATACACCGGTCTGTTATGTGGCCATGAGCTTGGTAAAATTCACAATAGAGATTTGCATTGAAGCTCGGTGGGAGTGGATCAAGCATTGGCCTTGGGTCTAGCGACTTTAGATATCCCTTTTCCATCAATCACTTAAGAGTGGTGGTCAATGAAATCCCTAAATCCGTGAAGTGACGTGACTGTCCCCCCAACTTTGGTCTTGATGCACCTATCCTCTTTGACAAATTATGTCCTTCTTCTGGCTGGCTCAAAACATTAACATCAATTACTACATGGTTTCCTGTGTTCCCTCCATAAAATTGTCATAGAGCGATCCCCCTATGACTCCTCCTTTTTAATCTTTCCATCGTTGATTGTGTCTTTGATTCTTGTTTCAATCTCAAACAACTCTATAAAAGTTTGGATGCATTGATACATAAGCTTCTCTTGATAGACACTCTACAAGTTCTTTACTATGATTCGGATCTGTTCTTTCTCAGATGGCCCATGGGTCATCTTTGTGGCCTTTCCCCTCCAACGAGCTAGAAACTTAGCAAGCGACTCTTTATATTCTTTCATAATCTTCTCTAAATCCCTCACAGTTATATTAAGTTCTTGATTACACTCGTACTGAGTGGCGAAAGCCTTTACAAATTCCTCCCACATGCTAGTTTTGTTAAGCTCCAAGGTAAAATACCAAGACAAAGTTGCCCCTATCAGGGTTTGCTGAAATAGCATGGCCATAATGACAGGACTCAAACCACTTGACTGAAAGTCACTATTACACATCCTTACATGATTTTTAGGGTTTCCAGAACGATCGAACTTATCAATTTCAAGCATCTTAAAATCGATCGACAGCTTTTCTTGAGTTGTCTCAAATAAACCCTCTAACTCTATCAAGTAGCTATCAACCCCATTGGACTTGCGAACAGATTTCTCTAGCTTCTCCACCTTCTCCTTCATCTCAATATGCTATTTCTTAAATTTTTCAATCTTCTCTCTTTCTGCCCTAGGTCTATTATCTCTACGTAGTTTCGGATCCTCATACCAATCATCTTCCACAACGCGAGCAACAGGTGGAGGAGGATCGATTATCGGTATAATGTAATTTTAGAATATTTGTTATTAATGTTTTCTATGTATGCAAATCAGATTTTAATAATTCTTGATATATCATGTGTGTCCATATTTTATGACACAATTCATTGTTAACAAAACAAGACTTTGCTTATTCAGCAAATCTGAGCGCTCAGGAAGAGCGAGCGCTCGAGGTCGGAGCACTCAAGCTTAACAAGTTGCAAAATGACTATTTTACCCGTGGGCTCTCAAATTCTATAAATACCCAGCATTTTTGTTCAAAAACTTCATCTAAAAATAGAGAGATCCTTAAGAGAGAGTTGTGAGAGTTCATAAGCACTATACACAAATACCCATCAAATTCAATTACATGTCTCCAATTTCATGATCGATCCACTACTCTCTTTCATGCATTTCAACTACCATGTAGTTCCAGAGCTGAATCCTTGGAGCTTTTCTCAAGTTTTGAAGTCTTAAGCTCAAGTTCATCAACAACTGTGGACACCGGCGTTTGGGAGGGGCCCGCCTTTTAGGTTTGAAATTGTTTGATTTGAAAAGAGAGAGAAAATGGTAGGTCGATTGAAAATAGATACAGAGTCGCCACTTGGTCTTTAAGGCACCAAGAAACCTAATTTGACTCACCCAAATGGATAAAGGGCACCGGCCCTTCATAACCAAAGAACTTGGTTCGAGGTTTTGGTACGAGAGAGGAAGGAGCCTTTGTCGCGACTAAAACACCCTCAACTCGCCCCGCCTTTCGACGGGCCTCAATTAGCATCCAAATAATCATCTTATACTATGTATGGTTTGGCAATTAATACTATGATAGTATATTACATCACATAAGAAACTTGAAATGAAAGATCTAAAGATAAAATATCATTCATAAGATCTAAGTCAAATATCATGCAATGTAAAGTGAAATATCACACAAATAAACCTAGGAAAAATCGTCTAATCATGTATCAAGTAATTAAGTTTCCTTAATCTAAAGGGGATATGAATTGTTCTTGAAGAAAATAATCAAAGAAATCAAAATATGCTTAGCAAGCTAGTATGATGCATGTTAATCTTTGAGGAAAGAAGATTTCTCAATCCCCGGGACGGATGAGAAAGGAAGACTAGATCGAGGGAAACATGAACGTGTGATCAAGTTCATTCCTTATGATCTTCTTAGATTAGGAGTCACAAAAGCCCCAAATCTTTGCATGGATGTAATGTATGTATCTAGAATGTCCTAAGGTTGTAGTGTGCTTTGTGTTCATGGATTCCTACAATGACTTAGAAGTCTAGAATGTGTATGAATGAATGAATGAAATCAATATGGGATATGTACAAATGTAGTATGAACTACTTCCTAAGATATGAACTAATTTGGAATGCATATAAGCATCAAATCAAAGAATGAAAGTTAAAATGTGCTTGCTGTGAATAGTGGACAGAATAGTAACATGATCTTGTGAAAATGGAACAGAGGGGTTAGGAATGTTTTCAATGCATGATTGTTTATGGAGATCTTCCTTATTGTGTCTAGAACACAACCCAAAAATCCAATCTTTAATAACTATCACAGATTGAGAGAAATCATATAAACAATTAAGGTCACTCAGAAATAGAGTCCATACTGTCGACTGAAATGTTGAAAAATCTTAGCAAATGAAAACAAATGATCTGGAGGCCCATTTTATACAGAACGTTTCTTAAGACATTGAAGTTTAAGGGAAAAATAATTTGGGATCACCCCGTTTGGAAATGTTTTCTGGAAATGAAGTGGGAAGTTAGCCAAGCTGCTGTGACAGCAGAGGCAGAATGTCTGGAAGGAATGTTTGGGTCCAAATGGACCACTTTCAAGTACTTCCAAGTCAAACCAAAAGCGTGGGTGTTCTATAATGAGTTGGAAGGACTTTTCAAGTGGCCTTTCATCCATACATTGAGTATTGAGTTCTAGAGAAATCTTTGAACTCAGCTCACTCACTGTTTTGACTCACTGTTTTGAAGATTTTGGGAAAAACAAGGCTTTGTTTCTTGAAATCACAATGAGAGGGATTGACAGGGTTTTGAAATAGAGGTTTTGAAAATGCATTTTTAATACTCAATAAAGATTATAGCCACTTAAAATGCCAACATCAAACTCATCATCAAGAACCTCCAAGATTGTTGGAGAGATTTATTTTCATTTTGAACATAACTTCAAGGATACCTAGGAGGTATTGAAGTTATGATCATCATCTATCAAACATGTTTTTGAGGTCAAGAGCTACTATCCATAAGGATTCACTCACCTCAAACTTCATGTCATCATCTAGATGATGATGAACTAGTAAGTAAATAAAGATAAATAAAAAAGAAATGAGATAAGAAGAGATAAACAATGAATAAACAAGCAAGTAGATAATGATCAATAGATGATATTCATGATGTATTGAACTTGTAGAATGGTGTTTCACTCATATAGGAAGACATTGGACATGGAAGAAGCTTTCTCTCTCTTAAATGCTCACTAAAATGGTGGTTGGGTGTATTGAATGTTGAAGTAAATAGGAGTAATGAAGTAAAAACAAAGTTTAGAACTCACTTTTGTTTTGAAAATCAAAGAAGAAAGCTTCTTTTCTCTCTATTCTAACCTTATCTCTACAACTTTCTCTCCCAAACTTTTTCAAAGCTCACATTTGACACCCCCAAAATGAAGAGCAATGGGGGGTTTAAATAGGCCAACTTGGGGTGGTTTTGGGGTTTAGAAAGTACGCCCATTGGCTCCAAATATCTGAAATCATAAAACTATGTCGTTTTGGTTTTTAATTAATCAAAATGGGACCCCAAAATTACTTACAAAAACACACTGCTTTGGAGGGGAGTGTCGCGGCGGCAGTGGGCCAGTGCCGCGGCGGCACTTCTCCTCCTTCGTCCAGATAATGCTGTTTAGGCCCCCTGGAGTTCCGGTATTCGTGAAAAGGCCCTATTTCGTCCAAAATTCACAGAAAATGCGTGTGCACTCCAAATTGAGGTTGTGATATACCGTTGGAAAGGTAATGGAGTCTAATTTTCATACAAAATAGTTCAGGGATAGGTCACTGTGGACACCGGGCTTCCGCCCCTTTGTTGGGTTTCGTTTTGAAAACTTGATTTGGATTTGGATCAAAGAAAAAAAATGGTTAGTCTGTTGAAAACAGATACAGAGTAGCCACTTGGTCTTTAAGGGACCAAGAAACCTAATTTGACTCACCTAAGAGGATAAGGGTACCGACCCTTCATAACCAAAGAACTTGGTTCGGGGTTTTGGTACGAGAGAGAAAGGAGCCTTTGTCGCGACTAAAACACCCTCAACTCGCCCCGTCTTTCGACGGGCCTCAATTAGCATCCAAACAATCATCTTCTACTATGTTTGGTTCAACAATTAATATTTATGATAAGTATATTACATTGCATAAGAATCTTGAAATTGGATGATCTAAAGATAAGATATCATTCATAAGATCTAATCCAAATATCATGCAATGTAAAGTGAAAGATCACACAAACAAATCTAGGAAAAATCGTAGAATCATGTATCAAGTAATTAAGTTTTCCTAATCTAAAGGGGGACATGAATTGTTCTTGAAACAAATAATCAAAGAAATCAAAATATGCTTAGCAAGGCTAGAATGATGCATGTTAACCTTTGAGAAAAAAAGATATCTCAATCCCCGGGACGGATGAGAAAGAATGATTAGATCGAGGGGAAGCATGAATGTGTGATCAAGTTCATTCCTTATAATCTTCTTAGATTAAAGGTTACAAAAACCCCAAATCTTCCAAGAATGCAATACATGTATCTAAAATGTGCAAAGGTTGTAGTGTGTTTTGTGTACATGGATTCCTAGAATGACTTAGAAGTCTAAAATGTGTATGAATGAATGAATGAAATCAATATGGGATATGTACAAATGTAGTAATGTAGGTATCAAATCAACGAATGAAAGTTGAAATGTGCTTACTTTGAATAGTGGACAGAACAGTAGCATGATCTTTTGGAAATTGAAAAGAGGGTTTAGGAGTGTTTTCAATGCATGATATTTTATGGCGATCTTCCTTATTGTGTCTAGAACACAACCCAAAAGGCCAATCTTGGATAGCTATCACAGATTGAGAGAAATCATATAAACAATGAAGGTCACTCAGAAACAGAGTCCGTACTGTCGACTGAAATGTTAGAAAATCTTAGATAATGAAAACAAATGATCTAGGAGCCCATTTTATACAAACAGTTCCCTAAGAAATTGACGTTTAAGGGAAAAATAAGTCGAGACAACCCTTTTCGGAAAGGTTTTCCGGAAAAGAAGTTGGAAGTGGACCTAGCTGCTGTGACAGAAAAGGCAGAATGTCTGGAAGGAATGTTTGGGTCCAAATGGACCATTTCCAAGTACTTCCAAGTCAAACCAAAAATCATGGATTTTCTCCAATGAGTTATGAAGACTTTCTAAGTGGCCTTGCATCCATATGTTGAGTATTGAGTTCTAGAGAAATCCTTGAACTCATCTCACTCACTGTTTTGACTCATTGTTTTGAAGATTTTGGAGAAAACAACGTTTTGTTTCTTGAAACCAAAATGAGAGGGTTTGAGAGGGGTTTTGAAATTGATGTTTTGAAAGCATATTTTCAATACTCAACAAGGATTATAGCCACTTAAAATGCCAACATCAAACTCATCATCAAGAACCTCCAAGATTGTTGGAGAGATTTATTTTATTTTGAGCATAACTTCAAGAATACCTTGGAGGTATTGAAGTTATGATCATCATCTATCAAACATGTTTTTGAGGTCAAGAGCTACTATCCATAAGGATTCACTCACCCCAAACTTCATGTCATCATCTAGATGGTGATGAACTAGTAAGTAAATAAAGAAAAATCAAAAAGAAAGGAGGTACGAAGAGATAAACAATGAATAAACAAGCAAGTAGATAATGATCAATAGATGATATTCATGATGTATTGAACTTGTGGAATGTTGTTTCACTCATATATGATGACATTGGATATGGAAGAAGCTTCCTCTCTCTTAAATGCTCACTAAAATGGTGGTTGGTGTATTGAATGTTGAAGTAAATAGGAGTAATGAAGTAAAAACAAAGTTTAGAACTCACTTTTGTTTTGAAAATCCAAGAAGAAAGCTTCTTTTTTCACTATTCTAACCTTATCTCTACAACTTTTTCTCCCAAACTTTTTCAAAGCTTACCTTTGACTCCCCTCGTTTTGGTTTTTAATTAATCAAAATGGGACCCCAAAAGTAATTACAAAAACTCACTGTTCTGGGGGAGAGTGCCGTGGCGGCAGTGGGCCAGTTCCGCGGCAACACTGCTCCTCCTTCGTCCAGATAATGCTGTTTAGGCACCCTGAAGTTCTGGTATTCGCGAAAAGGCCCTATTTCGTCCAAAATTCACAGAAAATGCGTGCGAACTCCAAATTGAGGTTGTGATATACCGTTGGAAAGGTAATGGAGTCTTATATACATAAAAATAGTTCGGGGATAGGTCACTTTAAAAAGTTCTGTGGTATTCGCGATAAAGGTCGATTTGATTGCCTTTTTCGCCTTTGGAAATTCATAATAAATTCGTTTTAAATCCAGAAATTATGTGCGATATACCATTGGAAAGCTATTGACCTCTAGTATCCATGAAAAATGTTTGAAAATTGTTTTGGTGCCCCGGTTCGAAAGCCAAATTCTGGTCAAACTGGTCAAACTTGGGATTCCCGGGAAGTTCTTAAAACCTCCGGGAGTTTCCCGGGAGCTGATGTTTTCGCTCGATTTTTTTTTGGAACTCGTTTTAACACTTTTCTCATGATTTAAAATGATTCCGGTGAATTCGGACAATTTCGGTCAAACTTGGTCAAACCTGGTCAAACCTGGTCAAGCCTTGGTCAAACCGGTCAACGGGGACTTTTCGGGAACTTCCGAGACTTTTGGGGGTCTCTAGGAGCTGATGATTTCATCCGATTTCTCTTAAAAACTCATTTTATCACTTTCCTTATGATGTAACATGTTTCCAGAACTTTTGGTCCAAATCTGGGAGCTTTTGGGCTTTCAGGGGCATTTTGGTCATTCTGAGCATTCTGAGAGATAGAGCTGACTTCCGAGAGTCCTTTTAAGTCTTTTTCGATCATTGTGAACCACCAAGCTATGGGTCTCCTAAATTTGATAGCCGACAAAATGGAGTGTCTACAGTTTGTCCCTCTTTGGCATGAACTTGCGAGGCAACGCATGTCACAAGCGAGTGCCAAAGCTTTGAAGAAACAGGACTTTTTGGAGGCTATAGATTTAGGATAAAAGCGTTGCAAATGATGCAAGTATGATGTGGTTAGTGCTGGTCATGCTCTGCGTGAGCTGCCTACGTATCCCAAGGGGAATCAGACCAGGACGTAGTTCGGGGCACAAAGGAACAAATCACACATGCTCAACAAGACATACGGATGGTATGCTATGCGGATGATATGCAACGCATGGATGTGATATGAATTGTGTCACGAGTCCTATTATGCCTATTATTATGATCCTAGTATGAGCAGGTGTTGTAGGGTGCGTCCTTCCGAGTGGGCTGGTGTTGTGCTGGTGACTGTGATGTGGCGGATGACTCGGATAAGGACATCAAGGTTCAGAAGACTTTGGGGTCTAGGGGCAAACTTCTGGAACTTGGGAAGTGTGCTTTGTAAACGAATGAGATAGATTAGATGCGCTTTATTTAGAGAATGACAGCCAAAAGGGATCTCGTGATAAAGCCAAAAGGGGACAAATGAGAAAATTCTTGATAATCAGGAGATCTGGATGCGGGCGATGTTCTGATTTTTTCCTGACGGCCGACTCTTGGGAGTCGGTTCGTCTTTTGTTACTTTCTGCTGGTGGTAGTATCTTTCGTATTTGTCCTTGGGGGATGACATAGTGTTCTCGGAGAATCTCTATTTTCTTGATCGGGAACCAGGACCCATCTCTGAATCTTTCACGGTCGATCAACAATCCAAGAGGGCCGGTCAGGGCCTCCGAGAGCTGGTATCTGTCTACTTCTGTCCTCTGGGGATGATGTGGGTATTCTCGGAGAATCTCTTTTCTTGATCGGGAACCAGGACCCATCTCTGAATCTCTCGCGGTTGATCAAATCTTTCAGCGCTCAATCGAAGAGGGCCGGTCAGGGCCTCCGGGAGCTGGTATTCGTCTACTTCTGTCCTCGGGGGATGATGTAGGTGTTCTCGGAGAATCTCTTTCCTTGATTGGGAACCAGGACCCATCTCTGAATCTCTCACGGTTGATCAAATCTTTGGGCGCTCAATCCAAGAGGGCCGGTCAGGGCCTCCGGGAGCTAGTATCTGTCTACTTCTGTCCTCGGGGGATGATGTAGGTGTTCTCGAAGAATCTCTTTTTCTTGATCGAGAACCAGGACCCATCTCTGAATCTCTCACGGTTGATCAAAATATGTTGGTGTTCAATCCAAGAGAACCTGTCGGGGCTTCCGGGAGCTGGTATCTTTCTATTTTTGTCCTCGGGGGATAATGCAGGGTTCTCGAGGAATCTCTTTTTCTATTTTTGGTGCCTCGGCCAAAATCCAGGATTCGTTCTCAGAACTCTCGTGTTTGATCAAAATTTGCAACGGTTGTTCTGAAATAGCCGATTCGGGTCCTCGGGAGTCAATTTTTTTCAGTTTTTGCCTGCTAGAGGTAGTTCTGACATCTTTTAGCCTGCTTGGGGTAAAACCTCATAAATCTTGGCCGGAATGGGCCACCGGGGCTGATTGGGGCCAAAAATGGGCTAAAAAAGGCCAAAACGGGTCAAAACGGGGCGAAACGAAGCAAAATGGAGCGAAGCGGGGCCCGTGGGGAGCAGTGCCGCAGCGACACTGGGTGGCCGGACTTCATCTTTGTATATCTCGAGTTTTTGAGCTTTTCAAGCTCATTCTTGGCCATTTTGGGGTGTTTTCGGAGCCAAAATTCATCGAAACGCAGCTTGCGCGCGCTCAGGTGAGTAATCTTTCCCCGTAGTTGGATTTTTGATTGGTGTTTTGGTTAGCCCAAATTTTCAAGAAGAAAGTTTAACTTTGACTTCCATTTTTCTTGTAGATCCATGGCTTCGAGCTCGAGGAGACCATCTAAGAAGGCTAAGGAACGGATGAAGGCCGAGATGCAAACCCAGGACTTGATTTTACGGGACCCCCAACATCATCTTTCGGCCGCGGCTCTAGCGAGCTTGGTATGTGAAACTTTCGACAGTTTAGGACTGCTTTCATGTATTGTGCTAGTTTTGTGAGCCGTAGTGTGCACCTAGAGATCGTTAGAAGTCCGATTTGTGCTTAAATGTTGATTTCGTGAATTTGGCTCTCGGGTCGTGAATAGTGATTTTGTGCATCTTTTTGTTGTTTTTGTTGTGTGCAGGTGCCGGAAGTGACGTTGAAGGGTCATGGTAGCCTCGCCCAAGCTTTCTTGTGGTATACTCAACTCTCACCCACCGTCAAGAGGATGGTAGACGATGCCGGATTCGGAGGCTTCGTCCATTTGGTTTCAAAGAGCATCAATGATTTGGCCCATTTCTATGCTCTGGCTGAGAGGTGGTGGGACACCACCAATACTTTCCACCTGCCGTTTGGTGAGATGACCATGACGCCCTTCGACTTCTCCATGATTACGGGCTTGAGGGTTGGCGGGAAGCGCCTGGTTCTGGACTACTTCAATAAGATTGACCCGGAGGCTGTAGAGATGCTGATTGGGGCTGTTCCCCCTAACCTGGAGAGGTATTGGTTTTCTTGCGGCTGGCTTTACCGGGCCTATGGCAGAGGGAATCATAATATGAACAATTCCCAGCTCTTGAGAGTGTATCTTCTGTATGTCCTTGGTTGCTCGATCTTTGCGACGCGGAATGACCGGGTGAGCCTGAGATTCCTTTCTTGCCTGGCGACCATCGATGAGATTCCCTCCTACGACTATGGCGGTGCTGCCTTGGCCCATCTTTATAAGTACATGGGTGAGGTCTCTCAGGGCGATGTTAAATCGATTGGGGGATTTTGGCGAGTTTGGGAGGTATGTGCTGCATCTTCTTTCATCTTTTATCTTTTGATTTCTATACTTGTTCTGATTTTCTCCTTTGTCTGTGCAGCTTTGGAGCTTTGAATACCTGAAGATGTTGGCTCCCTCCCCAGTAGACGAGTCAGGCGAAGACGAGGATGGCATGGCTCCTGTACCTCTGTTCCCACGAGGCTTGAGATGGCAGAGGGACGTTGTCGGGGTAAAAAGTGGGGCCCACCGGATTGTTTTGCTCAGGAACTTCTTAACCGAGCTAACGGCTGCTAGTGTTGATTGGATGCCTTAGGAGCGCGTTGCCTATGCTGCCCTAGAGGAGATTCAAGCAGTCAAACTCCTCTCCTCTTGCCGACTACTGATGGAGAGTACCGAGTGTAGGCAGTGGTTCCTTGGTGAGCGGGTATCTCGGCAGGTGGTTGGCGGCTAGCTTACGGTCCTTGGTCCTCACACGAGACCATCGGGTATGTCTCTAATTTTGCACTTTCTTAAGGTTATGAGGTTCTAACCCTGGATTTTACCCTTGACAGATGGACGGCATGCGGCAGTTCGCCGCCAATCAGATGGCGTCCTTGGTAAGTCTCTGACTCGACTCAGTTTTTATATTTTTTTGTTGTTTCTCTACTGATCGCCTTCACTTTATTTGTGTGTGCAGTACTATGGAGGCAGAGCTGGCTCGTCGAGGACCGGTCCACGGTGCAGAGGTGGTAGGAGGAGGCCGTCGCCAACATACACTCCGGGCGGTCCGACAGAGGACGAAGAAGAGGAAGACTGAGTCCTCCCAAGCGGGCATTATTTTTCTTTTTATGTTTTCGATTGGGTTGTATTGGGAATATGACTATTTGGACAGTGTAGGACAATGTGCGGAACAATTTGTGACTTTTGACAGAGTATTATGATGTTTCGCCTTTTAGGCCGGATAGCTTCCGGTTTGGAGGCACAGTTGTGTGCTTATTTTATTTGATAGTCGCGTAATGATATATATGCACTGTGATTGTTAGATGTTACTGCGATGGGCAGTTTTGTGATGGTGAGTGTTTTTGCCTTGTAGGTGTGATAGTCCGTGAAACAGGGAGATGCTGCCGAAATTTCAAATTTTGCTAGAGCCGTGACAAAATATGGCTTTGTATGATCCCGCTCACCTCACAGCTTGGCTGAACATCACGGATGGTGTGGAGCGGATCAATCTCTTCAGCTACGGCTTGACTGAACTATTCTCTCTTTGCCAGATGACCATGAACACTGAGTTCTTGCGTGCTGCCATTGCCCACTGGGACCCGGTGAACCATGTTTTCAATTTCAATGGCCTGGAAATATGCCCCCTGTTTGAGGAGTTCTGTGCTATTCTCGGCTTTGATTCTGACTCCAACCTGATTCTCCCTTCTGCTGATACCCTTAGTCCTACGCGAGGCTGGGTTGAATATCTGAACTGTTCCATTACTATCTCCCGCCGATTGATTCAAGGTGAGGTTCTTAACTTTACCTGCATTATTGCCCGATACGCTAGTCCTGGGAATCCCAGCATGTATGATGCTACCTGCGGGGCTGCTTTGATATTGTGCATGACTTCGCACTTCTTATTCTCGAGTACTTCCAGTGACTTAGTGCATGTGTGTCTCTGACTGAAGCTTAGCAGGAATCCCATGGCCACGATTCTGGCTGAAACCTTGAATGGTTTGGATAATGCCTTTAATCAGGGGACTCCTCTTCTTTCTGGGGCGCCTTTGGTGTTACAGGCCTGGTTATATGAGCGCCTTCAACTATGGACGGGCCGCATACCACCGGTTTACTTTCGTCAAGCCGTACTTTACTCTTACTATACTTTTGCCGATTGGGTGGACATGATGGGTGCCTTATCTGAGGCCGATATTTGCTGGATTGTTGGACATTGGGACCTTTATGCTATCACCACGAGCCTCAGGGGTCACTAGAGAGTGTGGTTGATGGGTCTGAGAGAGACTTCTTTCTATCATCCTCGCCGCTTGGCCAGACAGTATGGGCAGGTTCAGGAGGTTCCCCGGGGTTTTACTGAGAGGGTCTTTGCTTCCAGGATCAGGGCTACCACTATTGCTGATTTTATTGATGGTTTAACTGGCCGAGTAAAGGCCTACTTCTAAAGACCTTTGAAGAAATAAAAGACACTAAGATAAAACTAAACCTGACTGATTCTGCTCATTCCTCCAAGTGTCTTTGAACATGCGATTGCTTTTTGAAAGACTTTTATTTCTTTGATTATTCCTGTTTATGTAATATTCAAAGTTTGTTTATCGGTGAACTTTGGTTACTTTGGGAATCTTATTTTATGCATTTTAGCTTTCTAAAAACATTTTGTAACCAAGATTTCAATTAGTTGTTTCTTTTGGTACTTGCTTGGGCATGGTAGGGTATTAGAGGCAAACGAGGCGGGTGGCCGAAGTTTGCCCCTAGTTTGGGATATGTATGGTTGTGAGGCAAACGAGGTAGATGACCGACGTTTGCCCCTAGTTTAGAAGAGGTTCAGGCAAACGAGGTGAGTGGCCGAAGTTTGCCCCTAGTGTGGAGGGTGATTTCTGGGTTATGGTAAGGACAGCGACTTTATTTTTCTCACATGCTCATAATTTTGCCTAGGCACCAAGGAGGTGACCTAGCAAGCTATTTTCTCTCTTTTGTTATTACTCACCTTGGATTTAGCTCTAATTTTTGCCTAGGCGTCCTTTCGGATTTTCAACCTAGCGAGCCATCCTTCTTTTATTTTCTTGAAAGTCTGCCTACGTACCCCCGAGCGGGGATCAGGTCCAACGTAGTTCGGGCCAAGGTTTTGAAAGGAAAGGTTATTTTGGTAGGGGAGCGACCGAACCGATGTGGTTGCCTACGTATCCCCAAGTGGGAATCAGGTCGAGCGTAGTTTAAGGCAAGGCTTGAAGAAAACAGCTATTTTTTGTGGGTGGAACGACCGAACCGATGTAGTTGCCTACGTATCCCCGAGTGGGAATCAGGCCGAGCGTAGTTCAAGGCAAGGCTTGAAGAAAATGGGTTATGGAATGGTCAAGCATAATACTTTTTGAGGCGATCCATGTTGATTGGTTCTTTGAATTCGACACCGCCGAGGTCCATGAGATAAGTTGCTCCTCCGGAAAGAATGGTCTTGACGATGTAAGGGCCTACCCATTTAGGTTTAAACTTCCCACGGGGATCAAAGATCGGAGCTCGCAATTTCTTAAGAACAAGGTCGCCCTTGACAATCTTCCTCGGACGAACCCTTTTGTTAAAAGCACGGGCTATCTTCTTTTGATAGATTCGGACATGGTCAACTGCCGCTAGGCGCTTTTCATCTATGAGAGCCAATTCCTCGTATCTTTCCTTCAACCAATCTGACTCCGAAATTTCACATTCTGTCATCACGTGTAGGAACGGTAGTTCTATCTCGACCGAAAGTACCGCTTCCATCCCATACACTAGTGAGTAAGGCATTGCTCCTGTGGACATCCTTATCGATGTTCTGTATCCCCAAAGTGCAAATGATAGCTTTTCATGCCAGTCTTTGTAGGTATCAGCTGATTTTTGCAGTATGGCCTTGACATTCTTATTCGCAGCTTCGACTGCCCCATTAGTCTGTGGTCTGTATGGGGATGACTTGTTATAAGTGATTTTGTACTCCTCGAACAGATCCCTGACTTCTGCCTTGAAATGACTTCCGTTATCCGAAATAATCTCATGGAGAACTCCATAACGGCAGATGAGATTTCTCCTGATGAATTTGGCCACTTCCTTGGCCCCCAACTTGGTGTAAGATACGGCTTCTACCCATTTCGTGAAGTAGTCTATGGCCACCAGGATGTACCGATTCCCATTTTAGCCTTTCGAAATGATTTCACCAATAATATCGATTCCCCAGGTGGAAAATGGCCAAGGCGAGGTCATGCTGTATAGATGAGATGGTGGTACGTGCATCATGTTTGCATAGATCTGGCACTTGTGACACCTTCTTACGTATTCGCAACAATCTTTCTCCAAAGTTGTCCAGTAGTACCCTTTAATTATGATTTTCTTAGCCAACATGTGACCGTTCATGTGCGGGCCACATACCCCCTCGTGTATTTCCTCCATCAGTCTTTTGGAGCTCTTTCTGAAAAACAAGTCAGGTTGTGACCGTTGTATCCTTTCTTCAGCAGTTTTCCACCGCAAATGATGAATTGCGCTGCGAATCTCTGAATGGCCCTTTTATCTTTCTCAGTAGATTCTTGGGGGTATGTCCCTTATTCTATGAAATCCCAAACATCCTGATACCACGGTGCTTCTTTCTCTTCTTCCTCGATTACGGCGATCATGTTGAACGAAGGCCCGTACCTCTGCTCAATTACCAAAGGCATCATCTTGACTCCCACAGGAATCTTGATCATGGAGGCTAAGGTAGCCAATGAATCTGCTAGCTGGTTCTCTTCCCTAGGCAAGTAGAGGAATGTGACGTTCTTGAACTGCCTTTGAGTTGGTCGATATGATCATGATAGGGCTTCAACCTTTCTTCTTTTACTTTCCATTCTCCTCTAGCTTGCGATATAATGAGGTGTGAATCCCCGAAGACATCCAACTTCTGAACTTTCAACTCTAAGGCTGCTTCCATTCCCAGAATGCATGCTTCATATTCAGCGGTGTTATTGGTGGAGTTATAATTGAGCTTGACTGCCAATGGAGTATGGTCCCCGCTTGGTGATATGAGAATCATTCCTACTCCGTATCCTTTCATGTTGGCTGCTCCATCAAAGTACAACTGCCACTGTTCTTCCTTGACTTCCATGATACTTTCGTCTGGAAACGAAAAGTCTCCACTTTCTTCGGATTCGATGGCATGTTCTGCGAGATGCTCAGCTACGGTTCTCCCTTTTACCGATTTGCTTGTAACATACTTGATATCAAATTCCGATAGTAGGAGTAACCAACGGGATATGCGACCAGTCAGGGCGGGTTTTTCGAGAAGGTATTTCAGAGGATCCATGCGGGATATGAGCACAACCGGGAAGGCCAGCATGTAGTGCCTTAGTCCACGAGTGCACCAAACCAAGGCCCAACATGTTTTTTCGAGGGTAGAGTAGTTGAGCTCATACCCAGTCATCCTCTTGCTAAGGTAGTATGTGGCTTTTTCGGAGTGGCTTTTTTCTCCTTCTTGGGCTAGCATGCAACCCATGGCATTTTCGAGGACAGATAGGTAAAGGAATAAGGGCTTATGAGGAGTGGGTGGTGAGAGGACAGGCGGGTTATGAAGGTAGGCTTTTATTTCGTCGAATGCGGCTTGGCATTGGTCATCCCTTTGGAACTTTTCTCCTTTTCTCAGCAATCGGAACAAGGGATCGCATGTAGTTGTGAGCTTGGAAATGAAGCGACTAATAAATTGGATTCTTCCGAGGAACCCCCTTACTTCCTTTTCACTCCGTGGTGGTGCCATTTCTAGGATTGCCTTGATTTTAGAGGGATCCACCTCTATTCCCCTTTGTGTGATGAGAAAACCCAGGAGTTTACCGGAGGTCACGCCGAAAGTGCATTTCTTTGGATTCTACCTCATCTTGTATTTACGCAACCTTTTGAAGAACTTCTCCAACGCTACCAGGTGTCCTTCTCTGTCCCTGGATTTCACAATCATGTCGTCTACGTATACTTCTACTTCCTTGTGAATCATGTCGTGCAGCAGAGTAGTGGCAGCTCTTTGGTAGGTTGCCCCAGCATTCTTGAGTCCGAAAGGCATTACTCTATAACAGTAGGTCCCCCAAGGGGTGGTGAATGTCGTCTTTTCCCGATCTTCTGGCGCCATTAGAATCTGATTGTACCCTGAGAAGCCATCCATGAATGAAAGTAGCTCATGTCCAGCGGTATTGTCCACCAAGACATCAATGTGGGGAAGCGGAAAGTCATCCTTAGGACTGGCTTTGTTTAGATCATGGAAGTCGACGCACACACGAACCTTTCCATCCTTTTTCGAGACTGGCACGATATTAGCAACCCATTCTGGGTATTCGGTGACAATGATGAACCCTGCCCTGAACTACTTCTCCACTTCTTCTTTAACCTTGAGTGCCCAATCCGGCCTCATGCGCCTCAGTTTCTGCTTGACAGGTTTAGAATTGGGGAGAAGGGGAATATGATGTTGGACAATGTCGGGATCGACCCTAGGCATGTCTTCGTAAGACCAAGCAAAAACATCTTTGAATTCTTTTAGCAAGAGGGTAAATTTTTCTTTTTCTTCTTTATTAAGGGTTGAGCCAATTTGCACAATCTGTGGATTATCTATTTCACCTAGGTTAACTGATAGAGTATCTTCAATTTTTTCATAAGCAGGTGGTTTTTCAATTAGTTGCTTAAGTTCGATTGGGAGATCCTCGGAGGGATCTGTGCATTCACAAGTGCTAGACACAGAGGAGTAAGCAGAATAGTTTTTCATTTCATTCATGACAGGTGAAGTGATTACATTGGACAGTGGTGGGCTTATAGTAGCCGACTCTGGTACAGACTCGATAATTGGCAGTACAGACTCTGGGGGAACAGGGGATAGGGAGACACGGACAGATGACTCTACAGCCTGGTTGCTCAGACCCTCCTCAGTCGGCTTGATCTGAGCATCTTGGCTCTCGGCCCTCTTTTCTTCCTTCCTCTTAGCGGATTCCTCCCACAATTTCTTGATGGCTTCAGTGTCCAGGTATTTCAACCAGTCTTCCTCTGGGGTCTTCTCAACTTCTTCGGGATAGAACGAGTCTTGATATGGGGGCCTTTCGCAGTCAGCAAAGATTTCGAGCCCGGGGTGCCTTTTCCCAGTGGTTTGATGGATCCAGGGTTCAGGGAATCCGAAGTAGGAGAAATCATCCCCTTCTTTGATGAATTGTCCATTCAAGGTTTTGCGGTATGGTGGGAGACCCCTTACCCTTTTCTTCCATGGCCTCTGTAGCTCGACATCTTCTTCAGTGGGCTTGTATCCCAACCCAAAAGTGCCTCGTTGTCCTTTGATCTGAGGGAACTCACGAATCCCTTGTTGGCGTCGACCCAATCCCATTCCGGGGAAATAGTTCTTTTTGCGGACAATGTTGACAACAGCGGAGTGGACCTCGGGGAACCTGTCTTCGTCATTGATCACGTGGACTTCTTCCATGAAGAATCCCCCGATTTCTTCTTCTTCTAGCTCAGGTATTTGGGCTTCAAAAATCGGAGCGTAATTTGGGAAAGCTTCATTACCCCAACTATTACCGAGGATGATTTTTACTTCCTTCTCATGAATGTACTTGATCATTTGATGCACAGTGGACGACACGGCTTTGTTGGCATTCAGCCAGGGCCTTCCGATCAACAAGTTGAACGAGGTAGGTATGTCCATGACTTGAAAAATCTCAGTACTTGCCAAAGATCCTACCCGGATTTGTAGAGAGACAGTCCCCATCACATTTCTCTTAGTGTTATCGTATGCCCTCACGGATTGCTCAGATGATGTGATGTCAAGGATATTGACCCCTAAAGCGGTGGCAGTCCTTAGGGCACAAACATTTAGGGCAGAACCTGTATCAACCAGACAAAATGGTACCCGCTGTCCCTTACATCCGACAGTGATGTACAATACTTTGTTATGTGCGGATCCTTCCGGTGGCAGGTCCTCATCGAAAAATGTAATGATCGGGTCGGGGGCAAGTGCGCCCAAGAAAGTCACCATGTCCTCCTATGCGACGTCGATAGGAACTTCAATCCCAGCCAAGGCATTCAACACGGCTTGCCTATGCTTGTAGGATGTCACCATGATATCCCACATCGAGAGATGTGCTTGGGTTTTCTTTAGCTGCTTTATGAACTCATTATCTTCCTCGATGATCTCATCCATCTTACCCTTTCCCTTGTCTTTGACTAGGCCTTTCTCGGTTGTATCGGTGGCAGGCTGTGGAGGCTGATAATGACGGCCTGACCAGGTTAGATGATCAATCTCGACAGGAGTGGGTCCTTCTACAGTCCCATCTTTTTTGAACCAATCACAATCCGTCCCCACAAATGGTTTTTCTGGCTCGTCCCAGATAGAAGCGTCACTTTCTTTGTCAGGATCATACCATTTGAGGTCTACCACTCCTAGGTCATGCTCTTCAAGAAAGAACAAGTCTTGCTCATCGTCTAGCTGTTGCTGCCACTCGTCATTCTCCCCTTCAATCAGATGAATTCCCACAGAGTCCGGGATGTCGATGAGGGGTAAGGGTTGTCCTAAAGAGGTGATATAGGCAGCAGGGTTGACGGATATAGGGTTGGAATTGATGAGGCTGACATTTTGGTGGTTAGGTAGAGGATTTTGGGTGATATGGGGTTGCTTCGGAGGCGGCTCGATGATATTCTGGTCAATGAGGTCTTGGATATCATGGCGGAGGCGCATGCAATCATCGGTGTTATGGCCAGGGGCTTGGTGGTAAGTACATCGCTTAGACATATCGCACTTAGGCGGGGGCGGGGTATTTCGAGGCTGGAGTAGTTGGAGATGGCCCTTTTTGAGGAGGTAGTCTAGGGATGAGGAGAGAGAGATTTCTAACTTGGTGAAGTTGCGAGGGGGCTTTTTCTGGAAAGGGCGATTGGAGGAATTTGCCTGGTTGGAGGGTTGGTATGGCCTAAGAGGGTACGCCATGGGTTGGCTGCTAAGGGCATTGACATCCGGGGGATTCCGAGAGTAGTTGGGCCTTCTGGACTGACTTGGAGTCTCTTCCTTTTTGATCTTTCCTTCTCTAATAGCATCTTCAATTCGGGTTCCAACTTCAAACAACTCCTCAAAGGTGGAGATGGACTGGTAGAATAATTTCTCATGATAGAACGGCTACAGATTCCGGATGAGCATCCTTACCTGTTCCTTTTCAATCGGCCGGTGGGTCATTTGGGCTACCTTGTTCCTCCATCTGCTCAGAAACGCAGCGAAGGATTCATTGTTGTTCTGCCGAGTCGTTTCCAAATCCCTGATAGTGACATCCAGCTCCTGATTGTAGGAGTAATGATCGACGAAAACTCGAACGATATCTTCCCAGGCCCGGGTTTTGGAGGCTTCCAAGGTTAGGAACCATGATAGTGCAAATTTTACCAGAGTTTGCGGAAACAGCATTGCAAGGTTCTCGTGGGTACAGCCCATGGACTGGAAGATACTCATGCACAGCTTCACATGACTTTTTGGGTTCCCAGTTCCGTCAAAATGATCGATGGCAGGTATTTTGAAGTTCTCCGACAGTTTCAACTTGACTGGCTCAAAGAGGCCTTCCAGGTCTAGCATGTAATCATCGACCCCCTTGCTTTTCCTTAGTACACTCTCTAGCTTGTCAACCTTATCCATTTTCTCTTGGAGCTTCTTTTCATACGCAAGCGGTGGGACCCCTTAAAACCAGTCTTCCTCCCCATTATTCCCATGCGGGGGTGGTTCAAATCCTGGTGGTGGGAACCCGGGTGGAGGTTGCGGCTGCTGCTGCTTCAGTTCTTCCATGAACTTCGGGACTTTGGCTAGACTGTCGGACTGTTGGCTTATAGTTGCTCCCAACTCGGTAACCTTGTTTTCCAATTCTTCTCTATTCATGCTGAAGCGGGCTGTCGGACTGATTCTGACCAAATGATTATCTGAACTCCTGGTCCACGATGAGGATTCCGGCCGCTGACCTTGGGAATCTATACTGACCTGACAGATTTTGAGAGAAAGGGGTGTATCAGATCCTGACAGTGATGACTTTTAGACAGACAACGATAGTGATGTGGACTGACTCGAGACAGTGCGTGCAGAGGGATGGGAATGGTGTATGCATGCAAGACAAGCATGCAAATGTAAGCCCTAATTTATATGATGCTTCTATTTCTAACAGATATTAACTAAACAAATAAGGTCCTCACCATATAGAGTGTGCCAATCTTACTTTCCAGTACGATCACCAAGGGATAACAGGGGTTTCCAGGTTTTTATGAAGGCTTCAAGAAGAGAACTGGACATTTTCGGTTGAATTGGACAGAGTTTCTAGGAGAAACTGGGATATTTGGACACAGTTTCTGGTATTTCTGGGAAATTTGAGTAGGGTTTCTGGGAAAAACTGGTTAATATGGTTATATCTAGGATAACTGGACAGAGTTTCTGGGAGAAACTGGTTAGTACGGTTATATCTGGGATAACTGGACAAAGTTTCTGGGAGAAACTGGTTAGTATGGTTATATCTGGGATAACTGGACAGAGTTTCTGGGAGAAACTGGTTAGTACGGTTATATCTGGGATATCTGGACAGAGTTTCTAGGAGAAACTGGTTAGTACGGTTATATCTGGGATATCAGGACAGAGTTTCTGGGAGAAACTGGTTAATACGGTTATATCTGGGATAACTGGACCGAGTTTCTGGGAGAAACTGGTTAGTACGATTATATCTGGGATATCTGGACAGAGTTTCTGGGAGAAACTGGTTAGTACGGTTATATTTGGGATATCTGGACAAAGTTTTTGGGAGAAACTAGTTAATATGGTGATAGTGATCGTACTTTCTAGCAGGTCTTCATACTCTTATGTCTTAGGGCCAACAAACAAGGTTTGCGGTGTATATCTTTGTGAGCATGGAGCAGACATCCTTATCATGGTGCCTAAGCAGGTCAACTCAATGTGATCATATGTGAGTGATTGCCTTGGGGATCATGAGAAAGAGGTTCTGTTCTATGCCACATAAGCGTCTACACCGCGCTGGTAATCCCGTCAGGGCATATAGCAGTTATATAACATTGTCTTATCTGAAAAGATAAATGAACATTCCTATGAAAGGTTCTACAGGAATCTATATGCAAAGGCTGGGTTTAGTCAAAGAGGGTCCGTTGACGAGAGTTCCAATATACCGTCGGGGAGACAGTACGGAGGTTTTTACTCTTTTTGATATACCTTAGAAGGTACAGTATCAACGGTGACTTGTGCCCTGGCACAGCAAGACCTGAACAATGTCAGCACAACGTTTCAAACACAGTCGGATGGGGGAAATGCAAGAGTGCAATGCGGTGAACCAAACACAGTAAAAAGATGATTTTAAGGATGCTTCTTATGAGTCAAACCTCAGTATTATTTTGTTTTAAAATAAATATCCCCAGCAGAGTCGCCAGATTGTGGACACCGGGCTTCCGCCCCTTTAATGGGTTTCGTTTTGAAAACTTGATTTGGATTTGGATCAAAGAAAGAAAATGGTTGGTCTGTTGAAAACAGATACAAAGTCGCCACTTGGTCTTTAAGGAACCAAGAAACCTAATTTGACTCACCCAAGCGGATAAGGGCACCGACCCTTCATAACCAAAGAACTTGGTTCGGGGTTTTGGTACGAGAGAGGAAGGAGCCTTTGTCGCGACTAAAACACCCTCGACTCGCCCCGTCTTTCGACGGGACTCAATTAGCATCCAAATAATCATCTTCTACTATGTTTGGTTCGATAATTAATATTTATGATAAGTATATTACATTGCATAAGAATCTTGAAATTGGAAGATCTAAAGATAAGATATTATTCATAAGATCTAATCCAAATATCATGCAATGTAAAGTGAAAGATCACACAAACAAATGTAGGAAAAATTTTCTAATCATGTATCAAGTAATTAAGTTTTCCTAATCTAAAGGGGGACATGAATTGTTCTTGAAACAAATAATCAAAGAAATCAAAATATGCTTAGCAAGGCTAGAATGATGCATGTTAACCTTTGAGAAAATAAGATCTCTCAATCCCTGGGACGGATGAGAAAGAATGATTAGATCGAGGGGAAGCATGAACGTATGATCAAGTTCATTCCTTATAATCTTCTTAGGTTAAGGGTTACAAAAACCCCAAATCTTGCAAGAATGCAATACATGTATCTAAAATGTGCAAAGGTTGTAGTGTGTTTTGTGTACATGGATTCCTAGAATGACTTAGAAGTCTAAAATGTGTATGAATGAATGAATGAAATCAATATGGGATATGTACAAATGTAGTATGAACTACATGAGCTAATTTGGAATGCATGTAGGTATCAAATCAAAGAATGAAAGTTGAAATGTGCTTGCTGTGAATAGTGGACAGAACAGTAGCATGATCTTTTGGAAATTGAAAAGAGGGGTTAGGAGTGTATTCAATGCATGATTATTTATAGAGATCTTCCTTATTGTGTCTAAAACACAACCCAAAAGGCCAATATTGGATAGCTATCACAGATTGAGAGAAATCATATAAACAATGAAGGTCACTCAGAAACAGAGTTCGTACTGTCGACTGAAATGTTAGAAAATCCTAGAAAATGAAAACAAATGAGCTAGGGTCCCATTTTATACAGAAAGTTCCCTAAGAAATTGAGGTTTAAGGTAAATATAAGTTGAGACCACCCTTTTTGGAAAAGGTTTCTGGAAAAGAAGTTGGAAGTGGACCTAGCTGCTGTGACAGAAAAGGCAGAATGTCTGGAAGGAATGTTTGGGTCCAAATGGACCATTTCCAAGTACTTCCAAGTCAAACCGAAATTCATGGGTGTTCTATAGTGAGTTGGGAAGACTTTCCAAGTGGTCTTTCATCCATACATTGAGTACTGAGTTCTAGACAAATCTTTGAACTCAAATCACTCACTGTTTTGACTCACTGTTTTGAAGATTTTGGGGAAAACAAGGTTTTGTTTCTTGAAATCACAATGAGAGGGATTGAGAGGGGTTTTGAAATAGAGGTTTTGAAAATGCATTTTTAATACTCAATAAAGATTATAGCCACTTAAAATTCCAACATCAAACTCATCATCAAGAACCTCCAAGATTGTTGGAGAGATTTATTTTCATTTTGAACATAACTTCAAGTATACCTAGGAGGTATTGAAGCTATGATCATCATCTATCAAACATGTTTTTGAGGTCAAGAGCTACTATCCATAAGGATTCACTCACCCCAAACTTCATGTCATCATCTAGATGATGATGAACTAGTAAGTAAATAAAAAAATTCAAAAAGAAATGAGGTAAGAAGAGAAACAATGAATAAACAAGCAAGTAGATAATGATCAATAGATGATATTCATGATGTATTGAACTTGTAGAATGGTGTTTCACTCATACATGATGACATTGGATATGGAAGAAGCTTCTTCTCTCTTAAATGCTCACTAAAATGGTGGTTGGGTGTATTGAATGTTGAAGTAAATAGGAGTAATGAAGTAAAAACAAAGTTTAGAACTCACTTTTGTTTTGAAAATCCAAGAAGAAAGCTTCTTTTTTCTCTATTCTAACCTTATCTCTACAACTTTCTCTCCCAAAATTTTTCAAAGCTTACCTTTGACTCCCCTCAAACGAAGAGCAATGGGGGGTTTATATAGGCCAACTTGGGGTGGTTTTGGGGTTTTAGAAGTATTCACATTGGTCCCAAACATCTGAAATCATGAAACTACGTTGTTTTGGTTTTTAATTAATCAAAATGGGACCCCAAAAGTAATTACAAAAACTCACTGTTCTGGGGGAGAGTGCCGCGGCAGCACTGGACCAGTGCTGCGGTGGCAGTGGGCCAGTGCAGCGGTGGCACTGCTCCTCCTTCGTCCAGATAATGCTGTTTAGCCCCCATGAAGTTCTGGTATTTGAGAAAAAGCCCTAATTCGTCCGAAATTCACAGAAAATGCGTACGAACTCCAAATTGTGGTTGTGATATATTATTGGAAAGGTAATGGAGTCTTCTATACATAAACAATAGTTCGGGGATAGGTCACTTTGAAAAGTTCTGCGGTATTCGCGATAAAAGCCGATTTGATCGCCTTTTTCGCCTTTGGAAATTCATAATAAATTCGTTTTAAATCCAGATATTATGTGCGATATACCGTTGGAAAGCTGTGGACCTCTAGTATCCATGAAAAATGTTTGAAAATTGTTTTGGTGCCCTGGTTCCAAAGTCAAATTCTTGTCAAACTGGTCAAACTTGAGATTTCCGGGAAGTTCTGGAAACCTCCGAGAGCTGATGTTTTCGCTCGATTTTCTTTTGGAACTCGTTTTAACACTTTTCTCATGATTTAAAATGATTATGGTGAATTTGGATGATTTTGGTCAAACCTGGTCAAACCTGGTCAAGCCTTGGTCAAACCGGTCAACGGGGACTTTCCGGGAACTTCCAGGACTTCTGGGGGTCTCTGGGAGCTGATGATTTCATCCGATTTCTCTTAAAAACTCATTCTAACGCTTTCCTTACGATGTAGCATGATTCCAGAACTTTTGGTCAAAATCTGGGAGCTTCTGGGCTCTCAGGGGCATTTTGGTCATTCTGAGCATTTTGAGCGATAGAGCTGACTTCCGAGAGTCCTTCTAAGTCTTTTTCGATCATTGTGAACCACCAAGCTATGGGTCTCCTAAATCTGATAGCCGACGAAATGGGGTGTCTACAGTCACTTTAAAAGGTTTTGCGGTATTTGCAATAAAAGCCGATTTGATCGCCTTTTTCGCCTTCAGAAATTCATAATGGACTCGTTTTAAATCCGAAAATTATGTGTGATATACCATTGGAAAGCTATTGACCTCTAGTATCCATGAAAAATATATGAAAATTAGTACGGTGCCCCGATCTTAAAGTCAAATTCTGGTCAAATTGGTCAAACTTAGGATTCCCGGGAAGTTCTGGAAACTTCTGGGAGCTCCCAAGAGCTGACGTTTTCGCTCGATTTTCTTTTAAAACTCATTTTAATACTTTTCTCATGATCTAGAATGATTCCGGTGAATTCAGATGATTTCGGCCAAACTTGGTCAAATTTAGTCAAACTTTGGTCAAACTTGGTCAAACCGGTCAACGGGGACTTTCCGGGAACTTCCGGGACTTCCGGAGTTCTCTGGGAGCTGACGATTTCATCCAAATTTTCTTAAAAACTCATTTTATCATTTTTCTTACGACGTAGCGTGTTTCTAGAACTTTGGGACCAAATATGGAAGTTTTCGGGCTTTTAGGGGCATTCTGGTCATTGTGAGCATTCTGAGAGATAGAGCTGACTTCCAAGAGTCCTTTTGAGTCTTTTACGATCATTATGAATCACCAAGCTATGGGTCTCCTAAATCTGATAGCCGACGAAATGGGCTGTCTACAGTTTGCCCCTCTTTGGCATGAACTTGCGAGGCAACGCATGTCGCAAGCGAGTGCCAAAGCCTTGAAGAGACAGGACTTTTTGGAGGTTATAGATTTAGGATGAAAGGCGTTGCAAAAGATGCGATGATGCTGAGATTAGTGTTGGTCGTGCTGTGGGTGAGCTGCCTACGTATCCTAAGGGGAATCAGACCAGGGCGTAGTTCAAGGCATAAAGGAACAAATCACACATGCACAACAAGACATGCGGATGCTATGCTATGAGGATGATATGCAATGCATGGAGGTGATATGAATTGTGTCATGAGTCCTATCTTGTCTAGTGTTATGATCCTAGTATGAGCATATGCTGTGGGGTGTGCCACTCCGAGTGGGCTGGTGTTGTGCTAATGTTTGCGACTGTGATGTGGTGGATGACTCAGAAAAGGACATCATGGTTTAGAAGACTCTGGGTCTAGGGGCAAACTTCTGGAATTTGAGAAGTGTGCTTTGCAAGCGAATGGGATCGGATGTGGGGTCTTTGAGGATGACAACTAAAGATAACCCATAAGTGACGGAGTTCATAATAACCGATAGTTTGATAATAACCAAAGTGAGGAGGCTCATAATAAGTGGGGTAGCTCACGACAATTGACAGGTTAGATAACCAGAGTGAAGAAGCTCACGATAAGTAAGGAAACTCATGATGATTGATAGGTGAGAAAACTCATGATAAGTAGTGGACACGGATCCTTGAATTGCGATTAGATAGTGCTTGCCCTGGGAATCGGGGTTATTTGACTGCAGGTGATCTTTTCAATCGTTGGTCGATCCTTATGATGACAAGTCCGGAGAATAGGTTTGGACTTTTGTTATCTTCTGCTGGGGATGGTAGGGGACTCTCTGAGAATCTCTCTTCAATTCTTGACCTAGAACCAGGATCCATCTCTGAATCTCTCGTGGTTGGTCAGTTTTTGTAATGCTTAATCCAAAAGAGCCGGCTAGGGCCTTCAGGAGCTGAAGGATAATGTACTCTGCTAGGAAAAAGGAAATATGTCCATTAAATGGGAGTAAAGGTATCATTCTATTTGTGACAGATATGATTTGCGGTGGTTTGAGACTAATGGAGGGTGATAATCAATAGCAACTTATGGACTTATGTTGCTAGGATGAAAGAAGATCATCAACAGCCACTCATAGACTTATGTTGCATGAACGAAGGAAGACAGTCAACAGCCACTCATGGACTTATGTTGCATGAGCGAAGGAAGACAGTCAACAGCCACTCATGGACTTATGTTTCTAGGATGAAGGAAGATCGTCAACAGCTATTCGTGGACTTATATTGTACGGACAAAAGAAGATCATCAACAGCCATTCGTAGACTTATGTTGCATGAATGAAGGAGGATGACCAACAGCCACTCATGGACTTATGTTGCTAGGAGGAAGGAAGATCAACAGCCACACATGGACTTATGTTGCATGGACAAAGGAAGATTGTAACAACCCTAAAATTTCTATGTAAATAATTATTTTAATTATTATTTTCAGTTAGCAATATTATATGAGTGTGCCTATGTAAGACATGTGTTTGAAAAATTTAAGTGTTTGGTGGACGTATCAATTAAATCATGAGTGAGCGCGTTTAGTTTGGGAGTTATATTTTATTAATTTATATTTGTTTAAAAAAAAAAAGTGAAGGGTTGATATGTATTTTTGTTATATAGTGTTTATAGGCCCGTGAATGTGTTAAATAATGTAATTAACATTAAAACTTAGTACAGGGGTCATGGATACCCATTGGGCTACTCATTTTAACACTTTGTACTGCATTTTGGGCCCACATGAGTCTCTTTTGTGAGCCCATTAGACAAAAAACGGGATTTGATATGTATATATGAGTTATTTGTATAGGTTGTGCATGTATATAGTATACTATGTGTGTAATACATATATACTTATATTATTAAACCCTAGCCACCCAAAGAGAGAACAGACGTGTGTTGTGTGTGTGTGTGTGTGTGTGTGTGAGAGAGAGAGAGAGAGAGGGAGAAGAAGAAGAAGAAGAAGAAGAAAAGGGAGGAGAAAGGAGAAGGATTCCGGGTTCGTGGGCACGTGGGGGATTTGCGAAGCATTCGTGGTGGTTGATTTGTGATCAACTAGGTGAGTTAAAATTTATATTTGGGTATATATATACACGTATGTATATATATATATATATGTGTGTGTGTGTGCAAGAGAATCCAAATAGTTCTTATTAATTTTGTGGTTGGTGTTAAATTGTGTGTGGATCCCCATTCGTTATTATTGAATGATATAAACATTTATTTTCTTCGTGTGATTTTATGATTGTGATCTCGGTGTACTTGGATAGATCATGTGGATAATTAATTTGATGAATACACAAAGGGGAATAATTTTGATAATGAATAAATAATAGAAAATTCGTTTTATTTTTATTTTAACAGTGGCAGAAACTTTGAAAAAATATTATAAAACCATGATTTAGATTTATGGAATTCTGTCCGCGTAAGCCTGTAGGAAACGCGATTCTGCACACTTTTCGTCTAATGGTATTTTTCATGATTCTGCACCGTTTGGGCAGAAATTGAAGATTTCAGTAGCAGTTTTTAGTATATTAAAATGTACGACATTGGAGAAATATGATTAGTTGTGTTTTTTTTTATTCATTCGTTTGACTTAACGAAAATTACTTATAGATACATGAATTCTCATATAATGTTGAGCAATAAAAAAAAAGGGTTGATAGTCATTAACGTTGAGTCCGATGAAAATATTGTGGAACGATTGTTATAATACTTTACGATATGAGAATGTGAATTTTTTATTATGTGTTTCTTGTAGGCTAATTTTGAATGTTGGGTTGAGGTTATTGTACCTGAAATAACTGACCTTATTGTGTGGTCATTTTGATAACAATGAGTAAATTAGATACGTTAAATAGTGTATTGGGGATCTTGTAATTTGATTAGAAATTATTGAGAGAAGATTGTTATGGGTTAATTGATAAAACCCTTTGTTGTAAGAAATTGGAATACATCTAAAAGTTAGAGATGTGATTGGATGATAAGACGGAACTATGTGATAAACGTGAAATTCACAATTATTGGGGATAATACGAATGATAAGTGATAATTGCAACATAGTTCTTTAGTGTTCACCACTCCCGTTGTGTGATATGTTTTTTTTTGGTAGCTCGACTTGCTGAGTGTACCCTTTTGCCAGTGGCTTCGTGATCAAGCTGGCCTAAGCCTTATGCCCGGCTTATTTGTTAGACGTCTAGGCATATTGATTGGCCTTCTGTGTGTATACCTAGTTTGGTTGATACCCCAACCAAACTAGCACCAGAGTGGATGTTAGTAGTATGTCCGGGCACACATGGGATATATGTGTGGGTGTACCATGGAGGGTGGCCAAGTGGTGAACCTAGGGAACACAAAGATAAATTAAAGGCTAATAAATAATGACAATGGAGTATTTCATAAGACTGATAAGTTTGGAATAATAAATGCGACGTTTGGAGTTAGAATGTGGACGGTTGGTATGCGGAATTGTTTGCTTGGTCTATGATCATTCAATTTGCAGGATGGTGGGCCCACTAACGTTTTACAGGTTTGGCTCACCATAAGTAAATGGGTAAGTATGAAATTCGTAGTAACATTGGATTTTGGGTAAGAAACTATTTGCCACCACATAAATGGAAACTACTCTATTGTCCAGATATGTGTGTGGAACTACCTGTCTTGACCCAAGAGTGTTGTAGTGTAATTTGTTGTCTACGGGTTCAAGTTGGATCCCTAAGACTTGTTGTTTTGTTTAACTCATACCAGTCATGTGACTGACCCGAGTGTGTTATGCATTCGGGGGCGTTTCTATATGAAACGTAGTTGAATGCACTTGTGCAGGTTTAGTATTTGGACATTTCCTGTGGAGTTTTTGATGTCTTGGAGTTGCAGTTGTGTAGAAGTGTAGTTTGTATTTGGTTGTATTTTTATTTATTTATTTATTTTAGGCATTGTGGGCCGTATTTGGATTATTGTAACATGTATTGTATATTGAGTACTGAGAACGTTTTAGTTACTCTGACCAAAGGATGTATAGATTTTATTCTTATTTTGTTTTTCCGCTGAACTCTGTATGTGGACATTTTATTTATGAAAATGATATATTTTTTTTTTTTAAAATTGAAAAGTGATATAATATTTATAATGGAACTTTAGTTCTTTTATAATGAAATGGATGTTTGGGAATACAGGTTTATTAATAAAGAGTTTTTTTTAAAACACAAGATCACATGTCTTTATTTAAGGAGTATTAAATACTGTTTTCAATAAATTATCATTTAGCTTGTGAGAGGGTGTCACTCTCGTGATTTTTGGTAATTGAATATTAGTCCGGATACAAGCTCTGGATTGAATATTTGGTTGTTCAAAAATCGGGGTGTGACAAAGATCACCAACAGCCACTCATGGACTTATGTTGCTAGGAGGAAGGAAGATCAACAGCCACACATGGACTTATGTTGCATGGACGAAGGAAGATCATCAACAGCCACTCATGGACTTAAGTTGTATAAACGAAGAAAGATGATCAACAGCCACCCATGGACTTATGTTGCTAGGAGAAAGGAAGGTGATCAACAGCCACACATGGACTTATGTTGCATGAGCGAAGAAAGACCATCAACAGCCACTCATGGACTTAAGTTGTATGAACGAAGAAAGATGATCAACAGCCACCCATGGACTTATGTTGCTAGGAGAAAGGAAGGTGATCAACAGCCACACATGGACTTATGTTGCATGAGCGAAGGAAGACCATCAACAGCCACTCATGGACTTACGTTGCATGAACGAAGAAAGATGATCAACAGCCACTCATGGACTTATGTTGCTAGGAGAAATGAAGGTAATCAACAGTCACTCATGAACTTATGTTGCATGGACGAGGGAAGGTAATCAACAGCCACTCATGGACTTATGTTGCATGAACGAAGAAAGATAATCAACAGCCACTCATGGACTTATGTTGCATAGACGAGGGAAGGTAATCAACAGCCACTCATGGACTTATGTTGCAACGAGATGATGGTCAACTTTCGGTGGTTTGGAAAGGGATGAAATTTGCATTTGCCCTAAGTTTGGACGTTTCTCATGCTGACACCTTAACTGGTGCAGTAATGTTGTTTGGTACTTCTGCTTGTATTATCCTTGGAATGCTCTTAACAATTTTATGACTTGATTTGAAAAATTCACTATTAGTCACTGTTGACTTACACATTTAAGACCAGGACAGACTCAAAGACTGACAGACATCGATGCACGTACGAGGGTGACACATTTGACACCAAATTGGAGGAAGCTCGACTTTGCCAATATTTGATATACATTTGTCATAGATGATACCATTTCACTCCTCATCTTAATATGGTAACACTTTGCTGATAGATCTAATTTTTGAAAATTCCTCCCTATTGATCTAGCCGATTCTCTACTTTTCCCAAGACGTGCTTTGAATTAGTGCATTAGCTTATAGAATAAAAGATACTCTATTTTAAAAGATTTCAAAACAACTTGGTGACTTGAAAACTCGCCCTTGGTGTGAAGGGATCGTGTTAGGCAAACGGAGTTTGCCCCTAGTTTGAGGTGTACAAAGTGGGATTCATAAGCAAGCGAGGTGGGTGACCGAAGTTTGCCCTTAGTTTGGACAATGGTTCATTGGAGGTTTTGGGAAAACGAGGTAGGTGACCGAAGTTTGCCCCTTATATGAAGGGTAGATAATAAAAAGTCAAGCAAACGAGGCAGGTAGCCGAAGTTTGCCCCTAGTGTGGAAGGTGATTTCTGGCTTGAGGCAAGGACGGTGACTTTAATCTCTCAAATGCTCATAACTTTTGCCTAGGCACCAGTGAGGTGACCTAACGAGCTCTTTTCTCTCTTTTGTTATTGCTCACTTTGGATTTAGCTCTAATTTTTGCCTAGGCGTCCTTTCAGATTTTGGACCTAGCGAGCCATCCTTCTTTTCTTTTTGAAAGTCTGCCTACGTACCCCCGAGCGGGGATCAGTTCCAACGTAGTTCGGGCCAAAGCCTTGAAAGAAGGGAGGGTTGATTATGATGGTGTCGACCGAATCGATGCGGTTGCCTACGTATCCTCGAGTGGGAATTAGGTCGAGCGTAGTTCAAGGCAAGGTCTTGAAAGAAATTGGTTTGATTATGATGGTGTCGACTGAACCGATGTGGTTGCCTACGTATCCCCGAGTGAGAATCAGGTTGAGCGTAGTTCAAGCCAAGCCTTGAAATAAGGGGTTTGAGGTATGAGGGTTTTTCAAACCAATCGTCAAAGAAGTTCAAACTTGAGCCACTTATGGTAGCTTTGAATAAAACGATTCAGTTTCAATCTCCCTTTCTTTTCTTTTTCTTTTTCTTTTCTTTCTGTTTTGTTTTGAGGATTGATCCTTTTCACTTTTGCCTAGCCAGTCAATTTTACTTTTTAATGTAGTCGATTCTTGTGAGATCCTTCAATCGCAATCTCAGAATTCCAGAATGTGCATGTCAGCTCTCGAAATTTATTTGTGGTCTTTCCGTGCCTTTTGAAATGTGATCTTGGCACGTTCTTAAGATGTATCTTGAAGCGTATGATTCTCTTATTTGTTTCATCAAAATTTTCTTCAACATTTTGACTGGCTAGGGTCAGATTTTGGAAATCAACACCTTTTTCAGCTCTAACTTTTGCCTAGGTGCCCTTTCGGGTTTTCAACCTAGCGGGCTTTTTCTTTTCTTTTTTTTTTCTTTTCTTTTCCCTTTTTTTTTGAAAGTGGAGATGAAACTCACTGAAATGTTTGGCTACCATCAAGGACTAAGTCTACACAGGTTCATATGGCTCTCAATTGGGTTGGGCCCAAGGCTTTGAAATGGTGGGAAAAGGGTGTTGGGCAAGCCCCAAGTCAATTCCAATCATGTCTTTTCAAGATTGAGGCAAGAGAATCTTTAAATTCTTAAAGTAAGACTATTTAATTCTTGGCACAAAATTGACTTTGACCTTTCAGGATTTTTTTTTGTTTAAGTAAAATATTTTTTTTTTGGCACAGTAATATCCATGATAATTTGAAAAGTGACACTTCAGTTCAGTGATTCATGCATCTATGACTAGGCACATCAGATTAGGAAAAATGAGACTTCATTCCATCAGTAGAGAAGGATTACAGACTCATTAACAACTCGATGACAGACTCGACCACAAGACTAAACTTGAAATAGACAAAACATAGGACATACTCATCTAGACTCGACCTGGTCTCAAATGGAATGTCACAGTGACTCGCTTATTCTTTTTATTTCTTTTTCTACAGAGCATCTTCATTTGGTTTTTTAGCAAGAGTCCCAATCACCATCACTTCACTTGCACAGGTTCAACATTCATGGTCCTCAGCGAAGGTGATCATTTAAACTGATAGGTCAAGGGTTGGTCCAGGCTGAGGTAGTGGATTGGATTGGGGTACGGCGCATCATCTAAGAGATTCTGAATTGAGTGACGGAGCCTCTTACAGTTGTCGGTCTCATGGCCTTGGTCTTGGTGGTAATCACAATACTTGGATTCATTATACCCAGGAGGTGGGTGATTAGGAGGCTTACTGGGCTCCAAAGGTACAAGGTGGCCCTTTTGAACAAGGTAACTGAGAGCAGAGGATAAGCTCATGTCAAGTGGTGTGAAGACTCTTTGGTTTCCTTTCTTGTGCCTCTTACTGCAGTCATTCTAGCTTGATGATGGGCTCAAGGCATTGACATCTAGGCTCCTTGATCTTCACCAAAGGTATGGGGTCTCTTCTCCTTTTTCAGTGACCTAGCTCCATTGATCTTGCCTTCACAGATAGCATCCTCGATTCTAGTCCCAACCTCAAACAACTCTTCAAATGTTGAGATGGACTAGTAGAATAGTTTTTCATGGTATACTGGTTGCAGGTTCTTGACCAGCATACGTACTTGTTCTTTCTCAACAGGCCTGTGGATCATTTGGGCTACTTTATTCCTCCATCTTCTCAAGAATGCAGCGAAGGACTCGTCGAGATTCTGCCTGGTAGTTTCCAGATCTCGAATGGTGACATCAAGCTCTTGGTTGTAGGAGTAGTGATCAATGAAAGTTCTAGCAACATCTTCCCAAACTCGGGTCTTGGAAGTTTCAAGGGTTAGGAACTAGGATAATGCGGCTTTCTAGAGGGTTTTAGGGAACAGCATAGCTATGTGCTCATGGGTGCAGCCCATTGACTGGAAAATGCTCATACAAAACTTCACGTGGCTCTTCGGATTTCCAGTTTCATCAAAACGGTCGATTTCAGGCATCTTGAAGTTCTCCGGTAGCCTCACCTTGTTGGGTTCAAACAATCCTTCCAGATCTAACATGTAATCGTCGACCCCCTTACTCTTCCTTAGTATGTTCTCAAGCTTGTCGACCTTATCCATTTTCTCTTGGAGCTTTTTCTCATATGCGGGCGGCGGGACCCCTTGAAACCATTCATCTTCTCCATTATTTTTGGGAGGCGGTCCAAATCTAGGTGGTGGTGGTGGTGGTGGTGGTGGCATAAACCCAGGTGGGTACTGTGGCTGCTGTTGTCGGAACTCTTCCATAAATTTTAGAACTTGAGTCAGCCGATCTGACTGTTGATTGATTAATTCAGTGACCTTGGCTTCTAAAGTTTCCTGATTCATGTTGAATTTTCTCGACAAACTGATTCTAGCCAAATGATTGTTCGAACTTCTGACCCATGATGGGGATCTCAGTGGCTGACTTTGGGAATCTACAATGACCTATAGATTCGAGAGGAGAGGTGTATCAGATTCTGATAGTGATGACTTTAGATAGACAATGACAGTGATGTTAACAGACGTGGACTAACTTGTGTAAGACGGACTGAGATAGTACGTGCAGACTGATAGGAATGGTGTATGCATGTGAGACAGGTACGTGGATGTAAGCCCTAATTTATATGATGCTCCTATTTCTAACAGATAACAGTTAAACAAGTAGGGTCCTAGCCATATAGAGTGTGCTAACTTTACTTTCCAGTATAATCACCAAGGAATAACAGGGATTTTTGGGATATTTCGGGAAGTTTGGACAGAGTTTCTGGGAAAAATGGGGATTTGAAAGATTCGGAGGAATTTCCAGGAGTTATGGGAGTTTCTAGGAGAAATAGGGATTTCTAGTTGAATTGGACTGAACTTCTGGGAGAAACTAGTATTTTGGGTATTTCTGAGAAATATGGATAGAGTTTCTAGGAGAAACAAGTATATCTGGGCATTTTTAGGTGATTTGGGTGGAGATGCTGGGATTTTTGGAGAATGTGGGAGATTTGGGCAGAGCTTATGGGAAAATAGGTACTTTGGGTATTTTTGGGAAATTTAGACAGAGTTTATGGTAAAAAATGGTTAATATGTTTATATCTTGGATATCTGGACAGAGTTTCTGGGAAAAACTAGTTAATATGGTTATATCTGGGATATCTGGACAGAGTTTCTGGAAGAAACTGGTTAATATGGTTATATCTGAGATATTTGGACAGAGTTTCTGGCAGAAACTGGGCAGAGTTTCTGGAAGAAACTGGTTAGTATGATGATAGTGATCATACTGTCTAGCAGGTTTTCATACTCCTATGTCTTAGGACCAATAAACAAGGTTTGCGGTGTATATCTTTGTGAGCATAGAGCACACATCTTTGACATAGTGCCTAGGCAGGTCAGCTCAATGTGATCACATGTGAGTGATTGCCTTGGGGATCATAAGAAAGAGGTTCTGCCTCATGCCACATAAGCATCTACACCGCGCAGGTAATCCCACCTGGGCATACAGCAGTTATATCACATTGTCCTATCTGAAAAGATAAATCAACAGCCCTATGAAAGGGTTTACAGGAATCTATATGCAAAGCCTGGGTTTAGTCAAAGAGGGTCCGTTGACGAGAGTTCCAATATACCGTCAGGGAGACAGTACGGATGTTTTTACTCTTTTTGATATACCTTGGAAGGTACAGTATCAATGGTGACTTGTGCCCTGGCACAGCATGACCTGAACAATGTCAGCGCCGCGTTTCAGACACAGTCGAAGGGGAAAATGCAGAAGTGCAATGCGGTGAACCAAACACAGTAAAAAGATGATTTTAAGGATGCTTGTTATGAGTCAAATCTCTGTATTATTTTGTTTTGAAAATAAATATCCCTAGCAGAGTCGCCAGATTGTGGACACTTGTGTTTGGGAGGGGCCCGCCTTTTAGGTTTGAAATTGTTTGATTTGAAAAGAGAGAGAAAATGGTAGGTCTGTTGAAAACATATACAGAGTCGCCACTTGGTCTTTAAGGAACCAAGAAACCTAATTTGACTCACCCAAATGGATAAAGGGCACCGGCTCTTCATAACCAAAGAACTTGGTTCGGGGTTTTGCTACGAGAGAGGAAGGAGCCTTTGTCGCGACTAAAACACGCTCAACTCGCCCCGTCTTTCAACGGGCCTCAATTAGCATCCAAATAATCATCTTATACTATGTATGGTTTGGCAATTAATACTATGATAGTATATTACATCATATAAGAAACTTGAAATGGAAGATCTAAAGATAAAATATCATTCATAAGATCTAAGTCAAATATCATGCAATGTAAAGTGAAAGATCACACAAATAAACCTAGGAAAAATCGTCTAATCATGTATCAAGTAATTAAGTTTCCTTAATCTAAAGGGGACATGAATTGTTCTTGAAGAAAATAATCAAAGAAATCAAAATATGCTTAGCAAGCTAGTATGATGCATGTTAATCTTTGAGGAAAGAAGATTTCTCAATCCCCGGTACGGACGAGAAAGGAAGACTAGATCGAGGGAAACATGAACGTGTGATCAAGTCCATTCCTTATGATCTTCTTAGATTAGGAGTCACAAAAGCCCCAAATCTTTGCATGGATGTAATGTATGTATCTAGAATGTGCTAAGGTTGTAGTGTGCTTTGTGTTCATGGATTCCTACAATGCCTTAGAAGTCTAGAATGTGTATGAATGAATGAATGAAATCAATATGGGATATGTACAAATGTAGTATGAACTACTTCCTAAGATATGAACTAATTTGGAATGCATATAAGCATCAAATCAAAGAATGAAAGTTAAAATGTGCTTGCTGTGAATAGTGGACAGAACAGTAACATGATCTTGTGAAAATGGAAAAGAGAGGTTAGGAATGTTTTCAATGCATGATTTTTATAGATATCTTCCTTATTGTGTCTAGAACACAACCCAAAAAGCCAATCTTTAATAACTATCACAGATTGAGAGAAATCATATAAACAATGAAGGTCACTCAGAAACAGAGTCCGTACTGTCGACTGAAATGTTGAAAAATCTTAGAAAATGAAAACAAATGATCTGTAGGCCCATTTTATATAGAACGTTTCCTAAGAAATGATCTGGAGGCCCAAGTCAAACCAAAATTCATGGGTGTTCTATAGTGAGTTGGGAAGACTTTCCAAGTGGCCTTTCATCCATACATTGAGTACTGAGTTCTAGAGAAATCTTTGAACTCAGCTCACTCACTATTTTGACTCACTGTTTTGAAGATTTTGGGAAAAACAAGGTTTTGTTTCTTGAAATCACAATGAGAGGGATTGAGAGGGGTTTTGAAATAGAGGTTTTGAAAATGCATTTTTAATACTCAATAAAGATTATAGCCACTTAAAATGCCAACATCAAACTCATCATCAAGAACCTCCAAGATTGTTGGAGAGATTTATTTTCATTTTGAACATAACTTCAAGTATACCTAGGAGGTATTGAAGTTATGATCATCATCTATCAAACATGTTTTTGAGGTCAAGAGCTACTATCCATAAGGATTCACTCACCTCAAACTTCATGTCATCATCTAGATGATAATGAACTAGTAAGTAAATAAAGATAAAACAAAAAGAAATGAGATAAGAAGAGATAAACACTGAATAAACAAGCAAGTAGATAATGATCAATAGATGATATTCATAATGCATTGAACTTGTAGTTTGGTGTTTCACTTATATAGGATGACATTGGACATGGAAGAAGCTTCCTCTCTCTTAAATGCTCACTAAAATGGTGGTTGGGTGTATTGAATGTTGAAGTAAATAGGAGTAATGAAGTAAAAACAAAGTTTAGAACTCACTTTTGTTTTGAAAATCAAAGAAGAAAGCTTCTTTTCTCTCTATTCTAACCTTATCTCTACAACTTTCTATCCCAAACTTTTCCAAAGCTCACATTTGACACCCCCAAAATGAAGAGCAATGGGGGGTTTAAATAGGCCAACTTGGGGTGGTATTGAGGTTTAGAAAGTACTCCCATTGGCTCCAAACATCTGAAATCATAAAACTATGTCGTTTTGGTTTTTAATTAATCAAAATGGGACCCCAAAATTATTTACAAAAACATACTTCTCTGGAGGGGAGTGTCGCGGCAGCAGTGGGCCAGTGCCGTGGCGGCACTGCTCCTCCTTCGTCCAAATAATGCTGTTTAGGCCCCCTGAAGTTCCGGTATTCGTGAAAAGGCCCTAATTCGTCCGAAATTCACAGAAAATGCATGCGAACTCCATATTGAGGTTGTGATATACCGTTGGAAAGGTAATGGAGTCTAATTTTCATAAACAATAGTTCGGGGATAAGTCACTTTGAAAAGTTTTGTGGTATTTGCGATAAAAGCCGATTTGATCGCCTTTTTCGCCTTCGGAAATTCATAATGGACTCGTTTTAAATCTGAAAATTATGTGCGATATACCATTGGAAAGCTATTGACCTCTAGTATCTATGAAAAATATTTGCAAATTATTACGGTGCCCCGGTCTTAAAGTCAAATTCTGGTAAAACTGGTCAAACCTGGGATTCCCGGGAAGTTCTGGAAACTTCTGGGAGTTCCCAGGAGCTGACGTTTTCGCTCGATTTTCTTTTAAAACTCATTTCAATACTTTTCTCATGATTTAGAATTATTCCGGTGAATTCGGATGATTTTGGCCAAACTTGGTCAAACTTTGGTCAAACCTGGTCAAATCTTGGTCAAACCGGTCAACGAGGACTTTCCAGGAACTTCCGGGACTTCCGGGGGTCTCTGGGAGCTGACGATTTCATCTGATTTTTCTTAAAACTCATTTAATCACTTTCCTTATGACATAGCATGTTTCCATAACTTTGGGACCAAATCTGGGAGTTTTCGGGCTTTCAGGGGCATTCTGGTCATTCTGAGCATTCTGAGAGATAGAGCTGACTTCCAAGAGTCCTTTTGAGTCTTTTACGATCATTGTGAATCACCAAGCTATGGCTCTCCTAAATCTGATAGCCGACAAAATGGGGTGTCTACACCAACATCATCTTGATCATCATCTTTCTCAACATTTTTCATCATCTACTTGTCTTGATTGCTTTGTGAGTAATTCAACTCACATTCACTATGTCTATAAACGTATATAATCTATAAAATTAAGTTGCATGTGGTTGATTGAAGAAGATCTAGCTTATAAACATCAATATCCTCATTTTCTTTCTCATGATTATAGTAAGTTCATCATCTAATTGTGTCTGATCACTTTGTAAGTTCTTCAACTCACTTACAATGATGATATATACATGTAAATATTCTATAAAATTAGATTGCATGTGAGTATTGAACATGAGTAGCATCAAGATTATCACCATCTTCATCTCTTTCTCAAGTATATGCATATTTGACCATCTAATTAGTTTTGATCATCATTTTTAGTTCTATAATTCATATTCAAGGTGCATATGAATATGCATGATATGCTTAACGTGTTGTATGTGAGTTTAATTAAGAACCTTTGAGTTTTAGTTGTTAATTCATAGTTGTTTCGAAGCTATTAAAATGTACACAAATCTGAACTGCTAAACTCGAGAGCTCGATCAAGCACGAGTGCTCGAGCTTTGAGCGATCGAGTGGCCGGAGTGCTCGAGCTTGACAGTTTTTGTATTCCTTATTTCTTTATATGTTGAAGTTATTATGGTCTATGCTATGTGTTATACTCTGAGATTGGGTAACTGAACATAAGATTGTATGCAATATGTATAAATTAGCTTGTAAATTCTATAGTCATACAATATGCTTTCTTAGTAGTACCATGCTTAAGAGAACAATTGATTTATTAATTCTATGTTGATTCTCTTACCATGTTAATTCTATATTGCTATTGAGTTATTATTATTATGATAAGTTTAATGACGTTAATAGTAATACGTCGGGTCGAATCACTAAGTGGTATAATAAAGGTTGATAAACGAATAATGTACTTAAATTGATAAGTAGGTTGACGGATATGAGAGCATGTTGTGTTGTATGGTGGTGTTGAATAACCTTGTTAGTTTTTCTGTGGTTGGTTGCATTCTTCGTCTAACCTTAATGGTCTTGTCATGAATAGTGTTGTATTTGTGTCGTGTTGTGGTTAGTTACGTGGTATTGATGACGAGTTAGGGCCGATTGTGTGCTAGGACATTTGAGTTAGGGCTAATTGTAGGATAAACAAGTAATTAAAGGCCATGTGTGCCCGTACTTTTGCATTTGAGGGTCATGTGTGGCCGTGTGGAAGACTGCGATTGAGTTAGGGCCAATTATGGGCTAAGCGATTGAATAAGAGGACCATGTATGGTTGTATAATATATTAAAGTGCCATGTGTGGTAGTGAGAAGACCAATTTGGGCATCATTTATCAGTTGTCAAGTGTTGACGGAAGCTAGTACCGTCTGTTTCGTGTTGTTGTAGTTTTGGACAGAAGCTAGTACTGCCAGTGTTGTGGTCAGTACTATGAATTGTGAGTTGTTGGCATAGTGGATTCATGCATGTTGGCTGGTGGATTTATGCGCATTATGTTGCGTTGGTGTGGTTACATAGTAAGAAATAATGTTGGATTGTGGGCGAGAATGCAAGTAACATATATATATATATAACTTTTAAGTGATAATGTAAATGGTGTATATGTTCATATTCTTTGTGCTTTGTAGTATCTCACTTGGCTTTCAGCTGACGGGCATATGGCCCTGGACATCCGTGTTCAGCTGCTTAAGTTGCAGGTGCTGGAGATGCTGTCCCGCTGGGCAAATACCATGGGGATGAGATCGGCAACGAGGAAGGCTGCGACTTTGCAAGCTGAGAAGGCGATCGTGTTGCTGAAGCTGCTTGTTACCATTGGGGAATTTATTATCTATCTTTTACTATGTTGTTGTTGTTATTGACCGTTGGACCTTAAACTTTTGTTTCGTTTAATTTTGGGATGACTGTAATACTCTATTATGTATAATGAAGTTTGTAAGACACTGATATTGCTTTCGCTGAGCTTAGAACATTTCTGCTACTATTATTACTATGATACTTTATATTTCGTTGGTTTTTGGACAATCATACGATTTGTAACTTGTTACTAGCATGCGGGTCTGATAAAGAAGCTTACTTCCAGATGTTGTCAATATCAAGATATAAAAGTATACTTTACTTTTCTAAAGATTTGCAGTGTGGAAGTAAAGGTTGAACCCACAGAGATTGAAATACTACGGCTCTTAATTTTAAAACCTAAATCTAATTAATAATAAAAATGAGATTTTGATTTTGAATTTAATTAAACTAAGAACAATAAAATAGATCTAAATTATGAAAGCGATTTAAAATTGTTTTTATAAATATGTTTAAGGAACCTAGGATTGCAAATCCACCACCAGCTTTATAATAGGAATATTTATGCATTCAATTAGATTATTAAGTTGGATGATAATGGGGAATTGTAGCTACAAGCCCAATTCCTCCGTCAAGAAAATAACTATGGTTCAAGCACCAACATAATCCATCTTCGGTTAGCACGAATTATCCCACACTAAACTAGGGTTGTGACATAATCCGTCTAATCTAGGCATGGACTATTCGGATACATGATAGCACAATTCAATAAAGCACCATTACATGTAAACAATCTATACAAGCACAACAAATATAGATCATTGAGCACATCACAGTCAAAATAGATCTAAGACAAGAATAAACTTTGAAAGTAACGATTTAATCAATAGAAGTACGATTTTATTATAAAAAATCCTCTAAACATGTAATCATCATCCATACATAATAAAACTAAAAGAAATACATAAATAAAACCCTATTACTTGGCTAGGGTTTCATTGAAACCCTAGATCTAGAGTCTAGTTGGCCATAGAATTGATGAATAGCAAGAGGTTGATGGAGGAGGCCATGGGAATCCTTTGTCTTCTTCTTCTTATCCTTGTTTTCCTCCCTTCAATGGCTGAAAAAATATGTGTATATAGCTGTGTATATTGTTAACAACCCTTCAATTGAAGTAAAATAGGGTATATATAGATTTTGGGCAAGTTTTGGAAGCTTTCCTAACCCGAAATGAACTGAAACTGATATATTTTACAATCTGGACGTAGTTAGGAAGTCTCATTTGCACAGGAGTCTTCAGTATACTGAAATACGCAACTTTGCTTTTTATACATATCGCGCGAGCGGGCCGCGCGAGCGCGACATTTAGCACCTCGCGCGCGCAGATCGCGCGAGCGATATTCTGTGTTTTGCGCCCGCGGCTCGCGCCCGCGATGTGGCTTTTTCAACTTCTTTTCTTTTGCTTTTTCACCCTGTTTAGCCTGATATACTTGATTTCTTCCAAAACCTGTCAGAAAATAGAAAACAAAGTAAAAATATACAAAAACAGGATAAAAAGATACTAACAAATGCTCGTTAAGGCGTATAAATAGGATTTGTTCTCTCCCGATCACACCCCCAAACCTACATTTTGCTAGTCCTCGAGCAAAACTAAAATAAAAACTAACTACTAATAAACTACTACTCCATTTTCGTATGGACCATGATTGCATTTAGCGTATGCAACAAGCCTTTTAAACCCCTAGGTGTCCCTAGTCGGACGAGTAAAGTCTCGTGAGGGTTCTCGTCAATAAGTCACCCACAACCATCTTTATTAACTTAGAAATTTAAAAAGTTTTATTAAAAAGAAAAACAAAACTATAAATACTCCTTATCATAGAACGATGATTTGAAAAACAATAACTAACAAGAAGAAACGGAATCAAACGTCCATCTACATCATGAAAAACAATCTCAAGCACATGCATCGTATAAATCAATAGAATTTCTCATAAAATTTCACGTGTGTGATGTAGTAGTCAAATGAATCACGCGCATGTCATGAACTTGGAATATAACTCGGATAACTATCCAACTATGCTTCAACTACGAATCTCACAATGAATTACACTCTCAAATGAAACACTCAGAAACAGGTGTAATTTTTCTAATATATGTGAGTAAAGGAAATATATTTTCAAAACGAGAAATGCTCACATATGACTCAAAAAGGATGCATGACACGAAAGAATAGTAGTCTCATGGATAGGACGCCAACAGTCAAGAGAAATTAATCATTACCATGTTTTAATCCCCCTCCCATCGTTTTCATATCCAAACCATGTTTCCTAGGATCAAATAGGACTTTTCAACGGTTGTTTTCCTCCTTGTTGCTTTTGAAACAAGTATTCATTGAATACCAAGGCAACCACCCCAAACATCATCTTATCTTCTTTTTCTTCTCAATCACACATCGCCTTAACACCACTAAAAGGTGATCAATCTTTCAGGGGTGAACTCCAAGTTGGCCAAATTGGAGCAAAAACAGGATAATGGTAATTAAATAAAAATGGCATTTTAATAGCTCAAAGGGCGAACTAAGGAAAATTATCATTTATCGATCGGCAGTAAACAAAGAGGGCCTACCATCATTTCCTATGGTCATATGGTTCTTTAATGTTTACAATGGAAGATTATTTAGCATGGTAACAAATTTTTTAACTTGAATATCAGCCAAAACAAGAATAATGAGACTAAACAACGAGTTAATGCACTATTTCAAGTGAAATTCGACAAACACAAAATGTTTATAACCCTCTAAAAAGAAAAGATAGGCTCAAAAGCTCACTGGTTTTAGTCTCCACCTTGTGTTATCTAGAAATCCGAATCATATTATAGTTCACAACCAACATGTATTCCAATGATTACGTGCAGTGCATAAGTTTGTGTGCAAATTTATGATATAAAACTACGATTCGAACGATACATAACTTAAAACATTACATCATGACTTCAGCAAATGTTTAACCACATCTTCTCTTGTTTACCATTCTATAACGAATCACGTTACATACTAAGAAGTATCGAATTAAAATTGCAAAAACGTCGGTAACATCGTTTATTTAAGCACAAGTTTCGAAAAAAATTTTTTTTAAAATTTTGCATAAAATAATGAGCATATGTGAGTGCATACCCCAAAACCTAAACCTTTCATTGTCCCCAATGAAACAATAAAATGAAAGAACGGAGAGTAGGTAAGAAAGAAACGATAATACCTCGATCTCGGCAATGACAAACCGGTAAATGTATAAGAATATGGCGATAAAGTTCAATTACTCCAAATGGAACCACCTGTTAATACTAGATAGAAAGAAACTAACAAAAGAATATTAAAAGTAAATGAAATCGAAATATAAAATATAAATCGATAAACTAATCGAAGTTAAACTGAAACGAACAACCGGAATAAAACGGAAAAGTATAAATGTAACAAGGAAAACAACAACTAACTCGATCTAAAATGACCTAATACACAAAAACAAAAACGTAAAAACTACCTGATCAGGTGGGGAGGAAATAGGTAAGACAACAAAAGAAAACATCAAGAAAACGGGGAATCGCGCGAGCGGTCCGCGCGAGCGGCCGTCGCGCGCACGAATTCCCAATTTTTTTTTTTTTTTTATTATTATTATTTTTTTTTAATCGCGCCAGCGGGACCCCCTCACGCCCGCGAACTACATCGCGCCCGCGAAACTAGGCGTGAGAAGAAGCAGAGGCATCATATAAGAAAAAGAAAGAAAATTCCACTAAGTCACAAACTCGCGCCAGCGAGGCCTCGCACGAGCGGATCGCGCGCGCGAGTTGGGTTGTTTCCATTTTTTTGGCTAAAATTATGTATGTAATATTAAAATAAATTAATTCTGACCCCTAAACCTGTCTAGAAAACTCTAAGACTGACCAAAACGACTCAAAAACAAAGAGAACCGACGAAATTAAGCTTGGGTTACCTCCCAAGAAGCGCTAACTTTTACGTCTTCAGCTAGACCATTCTAGCTCAAGAATCATGGAGGCCGTAACTCGGACTGTGAACCCTTTAAGATGTCAGGAAGAGCTCGATGGTAAGTTGAAAGCATGTCGCTTCGAATTAATTCAATCGACGGTTCATCCTGATTATATTCAAGTCGATATTTCACCTTTCGAGTAAATTCATCGTTAGAGTCTATTGTATTCAAATTCATCCGCTCATCACTCACCGTATTATACCCTTCATTGCTATTTATTATTTTATTAGGTTCAACAGTTCTTCTAACCTCATTACCCTCAACACTTAAGTATTCATCGTCCTTTGGAGGTTGATCAGCCACATTAAAAACATTTAATTTTAATTTCAAGTTCTCGAACGACACTTTCATTACCCCTGTTCGACAATTGACACGTGCGTTGGCCGTGGCTAAGAATGGACGACCAAGAATAACAGGAGTGTATTTTCTAGCATCTAGCACCGGTTCGGTGTCAAGGACCATAAAATCAACGGGATAGAAACATTGATCAAATTTTACTAGGACGTCTTCGACGATTCCTCTAGGTATTTTGACAGAACGATCCGCTAATTGAATAGTAGCGGCCGTGGGCTTAAGTTCACCTAGACCTAGTTGTTTATAGACATGATAGGGTAAGAGGTTAACACTAGCACCTAAGTCAAGGAGAGCCCGATGAATGATAGTGTCACCTATGACACATGAAATCGTAGGCGTACCGGGATCCTTATACTTCGGAGGAGCGTGTTGGAAAATTGAACTTACTTTTCCGTGAGGAAGACCTTTTTCGGAGTGTGACTGCGTATTTTGCGCTTTTGCGTACATAGGTCTTTAAGACATTTAGCGTATGCGGGAATTTGTTTTATAGCGTCGAGGAAAGGAATATTAATTTTAACTTGTTTAAATATCTCGAGTATATCTTCGACTTTTGACTTTTTCTTTGAAAGATGAGACAGTTCCTCAATATTAGGTGGATATGGCATTCTCGGAGTATAATTTGTTGGGACCGGTTCATTTTCTTTTCTACTTTGATTCACGTCCTCACCCCTCTCTTTATTAGAGTTGATGTTCATATCTATCACATTCTCATTCTTATTAGGGGTTTCTATCACCTCCTCTCGTGTAGTCATCCTAGTTGAGACGATGTTTACTTGTTCATTCGACCCCTTAACCTCATATTGTCCCTTAGGGTTTTGAATTGTTTGACTAGGCAACGTCCCCTCGTTTCTACGACTCACTACAGTAGCTAGTTGTCCCATTTGGTATTCAAGCTTTGCAATGGATTGCGTGTGAGAGTGCACTATTTGTGCTTGTGCCTGTACTTGTGTTTCAATTTTATTAAGGGACGCCAACACCTTTTCCTCAAAAACGTTACCCCTTAGAGGGTTCGGATTAGGAGGCGGTTGTTGGTATTGATTAGGTTGAAACTGAGGTCGATATGCATTAGGAAAATTAGTCGCCTCATTAGGATTATTATTATTATTTTTCCACGAGAAGTTAGGATGGTTTCTCCATGGCACATCCGGATTATTAGTAGTCGAATTATAATTATTTCGTGGGTATTGTTGAATAGAATTAATGTGTTGCTCCACGAATTCTGGAAATTGAGATGCAGAAGGACATGCAAGGATAGAATGTGACGGATCAGAACATAGTTAACACACTTCATGAGCGGGTGTGGTTGTCGCTTGATTCATTGTCATAAATCGGTCAAGTTTTTTAGATAATTCTTGAAATTCAATAGAATGACTCGACTCAAACTTCACCTCTCGTTTGGGTGGAGGAAGATATCCTTCCGAACGTACCGACACGGCCTGATGCATCGAATTCTCGCTTAACGTTTCAAAAAATTTCCAGGCCTCATTGGCGCTTTTGTGTAGGAAGGTTCCCGCACAAATGGCATCGACGGTATTACAGACAGAGGGAATAAGTCCCTTATAGAAAACCTGTACCAACTGCCACTTAGGAACCTGATGATGTGGACACGAGCGTAATAATTCTTTAAATTTCTCCCATGTGTCATAAAGTGTTTCCCCATCTTGCATTACAAAATTAGTTATTGATTTCCTTATCTGATTTGTACGCATAATAGGGAAAAACTTTTGTAAAAATGCAGTGTGTAAGGCTTCCCAAGTTTGAATTGTGTATGGCTCTAAAGATTGGAGCCAATACTTAGCTTTGTCTTTTAAAGAAAACGGAAAGAGCCGCAATTTTAATTCATCATCATTTAAATTTTGGATTTTCAAAGTAGAGCATATGTCCTGAAAATCTCCTAAGTGTTGATATGGATCTTCATTTAGACGGCCATGGAAAGACAGAAGTAGCGAGATCGTAGACAACTTTATCTCAAAGTGAGATGCCGTCGCCTCCGGTAATTCGATACCGGCTTGTGGCGTGTAAGTAGTAGGAATAAAATAATTTATAAGTGGAGGAGGTGGCGGTATATTAAGATTATTCATATTAGCACCGTCGTTTTGATTGTTATTGTTATTTCCACCGTCAGCCATTTTAATCGGTTCGATTTTAAAAGTTCGAGTTTTCCTTAACCGTTCACGGGTACTTTAAATTTTGGCCTCAAACAACGACGACGGAATCGGAGTTGATTCGTCGTCTTGCAACCCAGCTCTAGAAGCTTGGGTTGTGGACTTACTAGTTCTTAAGGTACGTTCAAGTTCAAGATCGAAAGATTTTAATTCTGGTTTATTTGAACGTGTACCTGTGGACACGCGGAATCGGACCACTTCTCTTGTTTGAGATTGTTTTGAAATTGATTTGAATCAAAGAAAGAAAATAGGTCTATTGAAAACAGATACAGAGTCGCCACTTGGTCTTTAAGGAACCAAGAAACCTAATTTTGACTCACCCAAGCGGATAAGGGCACCGGCCCTTCATAACCAAAGAACTTGGTTCGGGGTTTTGGTACGAGAGAGGAAGGAGCCTTTGTCGCGACTAAAACACCCTCAACTCGCCCCGTCTTTTGACGGGCCTCAATTAGCATCCAAATAATCATCTTATACTATGTTTGGTTCGACAAATAATACTATGATAGTATATTACATCACATAAGAAAATTTGAAATGGAAGATCTAAAAATAAGATATCATTCATAAGATCTAAGCCAAATATCACACAATGTAAAGTGAAAGATCACACAAATAAACCTAGGAAAAATCGTCTAATCACATATCAAGTAATAAGTTTTCCTAATCTAAAAGGGGACATGAATTGTACTTGAAACAAATAATCAAAGAAATCAAAATATGCTTAGCAAACTAGAATGATGCATGTTATTCTTTTGAGAAAAGAAGACCTCTCAATCCCCGGGACGGATGAGAAAGGATGATTAGATCGAGGGGAAGCATGAACGTGTGATCAAGTTCATTCCTTATAATCTTCTTAGATTAAGAGTTACAAAAACCCCAAATCTTTGCATGGATACAATGTATGTACCTAGAAATGTGCAAAGGTTGTAGTGTGTTTTGTGTACATAGATTTCTAAAATGACTTGGAAGTCTAAAATGTGCATGAATGAATGGATTAAATCAACATGGGATATATACAAATGTAGTATGAACTACTTCCTAAGATATGGGCTAATTTGGAATGCATATGAGCATCAAATCAAAGAATAAAAGTTGAAATGTGCTTGCTGTGAATAGTGGACAGACTGCATGTGTTACTTTGCAACATTATAATGGGAGGTCAAACGTGCCTAGAAAAATATGAGAAAAACCTGAGATCATTCTCATTGTGTCTAGCAAATAACCCAAAAAGCCAAACATCAATAGCTATCACATATTAAAAGAAAAAAATCAGAATGTACACATGACTCAGAAACAAAAGCTGTACTGTTGACTGATTTTGTATGATTTTTCATAAATCAAAAAAAAGGTTTATGATGACCCATTATATACCAAAAGTTTCCTAAGACACCCAAGTTTTATAAAACAAATAGAAAAGATATATGTACAGTGATGAAAATATCCAGAATAAGTGCAAGAATTTGGGTGAACATTCTGTGAGAACAGAGGCAGATTATGAATATGAACTTCTTACATCCAAAACAAATACTTTCACATCTCTATAATTGATGGGAAACATTAGAGACAAACTATGATGTATTAGGAAGGTTTTCCAAGTGGTTTCATCATCATAACTTGAGTATTTAATTCAAAACAAATCTTTGAATCTGAAAAGCTCACTGTTTTGGGTCATGGTTTTGGAAATTTTAGGGAAAACAAAGTTTTGTTACTTGAAACCAAATGAGAGGGATTGAGAGGGGTTTTGAAATAGATGTTTTGAAAACATATTTTCAACACTCAATAAGGATTATGACCACTTAGAATACCAACATCAAACTCATCATCAAGAACCTCCAAGATTGTTGGAGAGATTTATTTTTATTTTTCAACATATCTTCAATACATTTCAAGAATACCTTGGAAGTATTGAGGTTATGATCATCATCTATCAAACATGTTTTTGAGGTCAAGAGCTACTATCCATAAGGATTCACTCACCCCAAACTTCATGTCATCACTTAGATGATGATGAACTAGTAAGTAAATAGAGAAAAATAAAAAAGAAATGAGGTAAGAAGAGATGAACATAATATGAATAAGCAAGTAAATAGCAATCAATAGATGATAATCAATGTGATTTTGGACTTGTAGCTTGGTGTTTCACTCATAGATTTTGACATTTGGACATGGAAGTAGCTTCCTAACTCAAGAATGCTCAAGAATGGTGATTGGGGGTGTTTGGAATGTGAAGTATAAGAGAGGTAATGGAAGAAAACAATATTAAAACTCACTTTCTATAGCAAAATAGTAGGAGGAAGCTCCTTTTCTCTCTTCTAAACCTATCTCTATCTCTCTTCTTCTCTATAACTTTTCAAGCTTTGCCCTTGGCCCCCCTAAAATGAAGAGCAATGGGGGGTTTATATAGGCCAATTTGGGGTGGTTTTGGGGTTTTAGAAGTACTCCCATTGGTCCCAAACAACTGTGAATACAAAACTATGTCGTTTTGACTTTCAATTAATCAAATTGGACCCCCAAAAAAATTACAAAAATGGACTCTGCGAGGGTTGAGTGCCGCGGCGGCACTGGGCCAGTGCCGCGGCGGCAGTGGGCCAGTGCCGCGGCGGCACTGCTCCTCTGAAGCCCCAAAAATTACGTTTAGGCCCACAGAGGTTCCGGTATTCGCGAAAAGGCCCTATTTCGTCCGAAATTCACAGAAAATGCGTACGAACTCCAAATTGAGGTTGTGATATACCGTTGGAAAGGTAATGGAGTCTACTCTACATAAAAAATAGTTCAGGGATAGGTTACTTTGAAAAGTTTTACGGTATTCGCGATAAAAGCCGATTTGATCGCCTTTTTCGCCTTTGGAAATTCATAATAAACTCGTTTTAAATCCGAAAATTATGTGCGATATACCGTCGGAAAGCTGTTGACCTCTAGTATCCATGAAAAATATTTGAAAATTGTTTTGGTGCCCCGATTCCAAAGTCAAATCTTGGTCAAACTGGTCAAACTTGGGATTCCCGGGAAGTTCTGGGAACCTCCGGGAGCTCCCAGGAGCCGACGTTTTTGCTCGATTCTCTTTTAAAACTCATTTTAATACTTTTCTAATGATTCTGGTGAATTCGGAAGATTTTGGTCAAACTTGGTCAAACTCTGGTCAAACCTGGTCAAACCTTGGTCAAACCGGTCAACGGGGACTTTCGGGGAACTTCCGGGACTTCCGGGGGTCTCTGGGAGCTGACGATTTCATCCAATTTTACTTAAAAACTCATTTTATCATTTTTCTTACGACATAGCATGTTTTCAGAACTTCGGGACCAAATATGGGAGTCTTCGGGCTTTCAGGGGCATTTTGGTCAATCTGAGCATTCTGAGAGATAGAGCTGACTTCCAGGAGTCCTTTTGAGTCTTTTACGATCATTGTGAACCACCAAGCTATGGGTCTCCTAAATCTGATAGCCGACAAAATGGGGTGTCTACAGTTTGCCCCTCTTTGGCAGGAACTTGCGAGGCAACGCATGTCGCAAGCGAGTGCCAAAGTTTTGAAGAGACAGGTCTTTTGGAGGCTATAGATTTAGGATAAAAAGCATTGCAAAAGAGGCAATGATGCTGAGGCTAGTGCTGGTCGCGCTCTGCGTGAGCTGCCTACGTATCCCAAGGGGAATCAGACCAGGACGTAGTTCAGGGCACAAAGGAAAAAATCACACATGCACATACAAAACAATCAGGCGGATGCTATGCTATAAGAGTGATATGCTATGCATAGATGTGATATGAATTTTGTCCTAAGTCCTATCATGTCTAGTGTTCTGATCCTAGCATGAATTGGTGCTGTGGGGTGTACCACTCCGAGTGGACTTGTGTCGTGCCTGTATTGTGTTCTAAAACGCTTGTAGTCCTAGTACATGTGTTCAGTGTATTTGCCACTCTCAGTGAGCTTGGTGATCTATGCTTCACTAGACGTGTGAGGGAGCTCGACCTGGAGGTCTTACTCAAGTAAGACCGTGGTGCTAAAAGTGATACTGTGGTGCTCAAAAGAATGCTTATGGTGTGTTTGCCACTCCAGTGGGCTTTGTGATTTGTGTGTGCCGCAACCGATGGGCTATGTGTCATGTTGGGTGAAGTGATTCTTGACCCGTGCTCCTCTTAGTCGTGACACTATGGACTCGGTGACTCCCAAAGTCTCAACGGTGCTTCTCAATCCTCAATTCTCAATGGCGCTTATGTTGTTCCTCGAATCTTTGACGGTGCTTTCTCAAGGCTTCTTGGTTGTCAACGGTGTTCTTCAAACCTTGGCGATGCTCCTCGACTTTTCAATGATGCTCTTCTGATGCTACTCAACAAATCCGATGCTCCTCAATACATCCGCTGTTCCTCAACTTTTTAACGATGCTTCTCAACAAATCTGATGTTCCTTGACACATCTGATGTTCCTCGACTCTTCAACGATGCTTCTCAACTCTCCTGATGTTCCTCGACTTTTTAACGATGCTTCTCAACAAATCTGATGTTCCTTGACACATCTGATGTTCCTCGACTCTTCAACGATGCTTCTCAACTCTCCTGATGTTCCTCGACACATCTGATGTTCCTCGACTCTTCAACGATGCTTCTCAACTCTCCTGATGTTCCTCAACACATCCGATATTCCTCAACTCTTCAACGACGCTTCTCAACAAATCTGATGTTCCTCAACTCATCCGATATTCCTCAACTTTTCAACGACGCTTCTCAACAAATCTGATGTTCCTCAACACATCCGATGTTCTCTTCAACAATACTCTCTTCTGATGTTCCTCGACACATCTGATGCTCTTCCTCAACAGCACACTTGGACTTTGGGCACTTAAACACATCTTATCAACACTCCTCATCAACACATCTAGACTTTGGGCCCTAAAACACCTCAACAACACGTCTCATCGACACACCTTATCAGCGATAGTTTCTCGGTGTTGACGATATTTCCTCCGATCGGCCGCCTTGAGAAACAACTGTCGGTTTGTAGTTTGCAACCACTTACGAGTTTATGCCACTCGTACCTAGGACATTCTCATGTTGCGACCTTGACTGGTGTAGTAATAATGTTTGGCACTTCTGCTTATATCCAAAGTTTTTTTTTTTTTTTTTTTTTTTATAATTGGGAATCACCTTTAACCCACACATTTGAGACCATCAGGACAAACGGACTTAACAGGAACGACAAGGAAAGTTGGGTTAGTTTGTATGAAACCTTGGTCTCTGACACACTTGTGATCAGATTACTACTGACTCAAATAAAGAAGGATTGACTTGGACATGAAATTCTCAAATTGCCACGATCCAAAGTGCCTTTACCATGAATGATGTACCGCTCATCTTTTATGTTCACTCCTCATCTTGATATGTCAGCACTTTGCTAATAAATCTGGTCTTTTGAAAATCCCTCCCTACTGATCTAATCAATTTCTTTGCTTCTCCCAAGATGTGCTTTGAATTAGTGCCTTAGCTTATAGAATAAAAGATGCTCCATTTCCATCTGTTCAAGACAATGTTTGTGACTTGAAGGCTTACCATTGGTGTATAGGGATCGGGTGGAAACGAAGTTTGCCCCTAGTTTGAAGGGCATGAAGTAGGATCGGTAGGCAAACGAGGTAAATGACCGAAGTTTGCCCCTAGTTTGGAGGAAGGTTCATTGGAGGTTTTGGGCAAACGAGGTAGGTGACCTAAGTTTGCCCCTTGTGTGAAGGGTAGATAGTAGAAGTCAGGCAAACGAGGTGGGTAGCCGAAGTTTGCCCCTAGTGTGGAAGGTGATTTTCTGGTTTGAGGCATGGACCGTGACTTTAATCTCTCAAATGCTCATAACTTTTTGCCTAGGCACCAGTGAGGTGACCTAGCGAGCTCTTTTCTCTCTTTTGTTATTGCTCACCTTAGATTTAGCTCTAACTTTTGCCTAGGCGTCCTTTCGGATTTTCGACCTAGCGAGCCATCCTTCTTTTCTTTTTGAAAGTCTGCCTACGTACCCCCAAGTGGGGATCAGGTCCAACGTAGTTCGGGCATGGTTGGGAAGAAGCGGGTTGATTTTTGGGTAGGTGGGGTGACCGAACCGATGTGGTTGCCTACGTATCCCCGAGTGGGAATCAGGTCGAGCGTAGTTCAAGGTAAGGCTTGAAATAAGGGGTTTGAGGTATGAGGGTTTTTCAAACCAATCGTCAAATAAGTTCAAACTTGAGCCACTTGTGGTAGCTTTGAATAAGAAGATTCAGTTTCAATCTCCCTTTCTTTTATTTTTTTTTTTCTTTTTGTTTTGATTTGAGGATTGATCCTTTTCACTTTCGCCTAGCCAGTCAATTTTGCTTTTTATTGTAGTTGATTCTTGTGAGATCTTTCAATCGCAATCTCAGAATTCCAGAATGTGCATGTCAGCTCTCGGAATTTATTTGTGGTCATTCCGTGCCTTTTGAAATGTGATCTTGGCACGTTCTTAAGATGTATCTTGAGGCATATGATTCTCTCATTTGTTTCATCAAAATTTTCTCCAACATTTTGACTGGCTAGGGTCAAATTTTGGAAATCAACACCTTTTTCAGCTCTAACTTTTGCCTAGGTGCCCTTTTGGATTTTCAACCTAGCGAGCTTTTTCTTTTCTTTTCTTTTTTTTTTTTTTGAAAGTGGAGATGAAACTCACTGAGATGTTTCGCTACCATCAAGGGTTAAGTTTGCATTGCTTTCAATCGGACAGATTGCGTGGCTCCCAAGTGGATTGGTCTTAAGGCTTCGAAATGGTGGGAAAAGGGTGTTGGGCAAGCCCCAAGTCAGTTTCAAGTATGTCTTTTCAAGATTGAGGCAAGAGCGTCTTTAAATTCTTAAAGTAAGACTATTCAATTCTTGGCTCTTCATCGGTGTCGGCGCAAAATCGACTTTGGCCTGTTAGGGATTCTCTCTTTTTTTGTTTGTTGCAAAACTTTATTAGCAAAGTAATGTCCATGGTAATTTGAAGAGTGACATTTTCAGTTCAGCGATTCATGCACTTATACACAGTAGATTAGGCAAAATGAGACTTCATTCCATCAGTAGAGAAGGATTACAGACTCATAACAACTTGATGACAGACGGACTCGATCACAAGGCTAAACTTGAAATAGACACAAAATATAGAACAGACTCGACTTGGTCTCAAATGGAGTGTCTTTGTGACCCATTTATTATTATTATTATTTTAGCAGAAGTTCCAAACACTATCAACTCTCCTCGTAGCTTCAACAATCCTTAGCGAAGGAGATCATTTGAAAGGACCGGCCAGGGGCTTAGGTGACATGGGGTTGAATGGTTGGTGGTTCAATGACTCTTCGGTCAATAAGGTCTTGGATGTCATGGCGGAGACGTATGCACCGGTCGGTGTCATGGCCTGGGCCTTGGTGGTAGGCACATCGTTTGGACAGGTCACAGTTAGGTGGTGGGGGATCGGCACGAGGCTGAAGGAGTTGGAGGTGTCCCTTTTTTAGCAGGCGGCCTAAGGCTACGGAGGGGGAGATATCTAGCTTGGAAAATTCACGGGGTACCCTATTTTGGTAAGGGCGGCTAGGCGAGCTGGTTTGGTTTGTGAGCTGGTATGATTGGGAAGAATAGGCCATGGGTTGGTTACTAAGGGCATTGACATCCGAAGGGTTTCGGGAGTAGTCGGGCCTCTTGGACTGGCTTTGTGATCCTTCATTCTTGATTTTCCCTTCCCTGATTGCATCCTCAATTCTAGACCCAATCTCAAACAGTTCTTCAAATGTTTAGATGGACTGGTAGAATAGTTTCTCATGGTACAGCGGCTGTAGATTCTTGATCAACATCCGGACTTGTTCTTTTTCGACTGGTCGGTGGGTCATTTGGGCCACTTTGTTCCTCCATCTGCTCAAGAATGCAGCGAATGACTCATTGAAGTTCTGCCGGGTAGTCTCCAGATCCCGAATGGTGACATCGAGCTCTTGGTTGTAGGAGTAATGATCAACGAAGACCTGGACTATATCTTCCCAAGTCCGCGTCTTAGAAACCTCCAAGGTCAGAAACCAAGATAGAGCAGCCTTGGCTAGGGTTTGAGGGAACAACATTGCGATGTGCTCATGGCTGCAGCCCATTGATTGGAAAACACTCATGCAGAACTTTACATGGCTCTTTGGATTCCCAGTTCCGTCAAAACGGTCGATTTCAGGCATCTTGAAGTTCTCGGGTAGCCTCACCTTGTTGGGCTCAAACAATCCTTCCAGATCTAACATGTAATCGTCGACCCCCTTACTCTTCCTTAGTATGTTCTCGAGCTTGTCGACCTTATCCATTTTCTCTTGGAGCTTTTTCTCATATGCAGGCGGCGGGACCCCTTGAAACCATACTTCTTCTCCGCCGTTCTCATGTAGGGGTGGTTCAAACCCAGGTGGTGGTTGCGGCCGCTGTTGCTTCAATTCTTCCATGAAGGATAAAACTTGGGCCAACCGTTCAGACTGTTGGTTGATCATTTCTGTCATTCTTGCTTCCAAACCTTCTGGATCCATAAAGCTGACTTTCGGCTGAGTGATTCTGACAAGGTGTCTCCTTAATCCCCTGACTCACAAATGCAGATCCTGGGTGCTCAAAACTTGTACTGACATATAGGTGTGAAAAGACCGTGTTAGACTTGTAACAGTGATGATTGAGATGACAACTATAGTGATGTTAACAGACGTGGACTGACTCGTGTACAGCCTGACTGAAACAGTGCGTGCAGTCAGATAGGAATGGTGTATGCAAATGAGACAACCATGCGGATGTAAGCCCTAATCTATATGATGTTCCTATTTCTAACAGATAACAGTTAGACGAATAAGGTCCTAACCATATAGAGTGTGCCAACTTTGCTTTCCAGTATGATCACCAAGGGATAACAGGAGTTTCCAGGGTTTTATGAAGGCTTTTAGGAGAGACTGGGCATTTCCGGTTAATTTGGACAGAGTTTCTAGGAGAACAGGTACTATGGGTATTTCTGGGAAATTTGGACAGAGTTTCTAGGAGAACAGGTACTATGGGTATTTCTGGGAAATTTGGATAGAGTTTCTAGGAGAACAGGTACTTTGGGTATTTCTAGGAAATTTGGATAGAATTTCTGGGAGAAACTAGTATATCTGGGAATATAGGACAGAGTTTCTGGGAGAAACTGGTATATCTGGGAAATCTGGGAGATTCAGACAGAGTTTCTGGGAAAAACTGGTTAATATGGTTATATCTGGGATATCTAGACAGAGTTTCTGGGAAAAACTGGTTAATATGGTTATATCTGGGATATCTAGACAGAGTTTCTGGGAGAAACTAGTATATATGGTCATGTCTGGGATATCTGGACAGAGTTTCTGGAAGAAACTGGTTAATATGGTGATAGTGATCATACTGTCTAGTAGGTTTTCATACTCCTATGTCTTAGGACCAACAAACAAGGTTTGCGGTGTATATCTTTGTGAGCATGTAGCAGACATCTTTGTCATGGTGCCTAGGCAGGTCAACTCAATGTGATCACATGTGAGTGATTGCCTTGGGAATCATAAGAAAGAGGTTCTGTTCTATGCCACATAAGCGTCTACACCGCGCAGGTAATCCCGTCAGGGCATACAGCAGTTATATCACATTGTCCTATCTGAAAAGATAAATGAACAGTCCTATGAAAGGTTCTACAGGAATCTATATGCGAAGGCTGGGTTTAGTCAAAGAGGGTCCGTTGACGAGAGTTCCAATATACCGTCAGGGAGACAGTACAGAGGTTTTTACTCTTTTCGATATACCTGGGAAGGTACAGTATCAACGGTGACTTGTGCCCTGGCACAGCAAGACCTGAACAATGTCAGCGCCGCGTTTCAGACACAGTCGGAGGGGGGAAATGCAAGAGTGCAATGTGGTGAACCAAACACAGTAAAAAGATGATTTTAAGGATGCTTCTTATGAGTCAAACCTCTGTATTATTTTGTTTTAAAATAAAAAAATCCCCAGCAGAGTCGCCAGATTGTGGACACGCGGAATCGGACCACTTCTCTTGTTTGAGATTGTTTTGAAATTGATTTGAATCAAAGAAAGAAAATAGGTCTGTTGAAAACAGATACAGAGTCGCCACTTGGTCTTTAAGGAACCAAGAAACCTAATTTTGACTCACCCAAGCGGATAAGGGCACCGGCCCTTCATAACCAAAGAACTTGGTTCGGGGTTTTGGTACGAGAGAGGAAGGAGCCTTTGTCGCGACTAAAACACCCTCAACTCGCCCCGTCTTTCGACGGGCCTCAATTAGCATCCAAATAATCATCTTATACTATGTTTGGTTCGACAAATAATACTATGATAGTATATTATATCACATAAGAAAATTTGAAATGGAAGATCTAAAAATAAGATATCATTCATAAGATCTAACCCAAATATCACACAATATAAAGTGAAAGATCACACAAATAAACCTAGGAAAAATCATCTAATCACATATCAAGTAATAAGTTTTCCTAATCTAAAAGGGGACATGAATTGTACTTGAAACAAATAATCAAAGAAATCAAAATATGCTTAGCAAACTAGAATGATGCATGTTATTCTTTTGAGAAAAGAAGACCTCTCAATCCCCGGGACGGATGAGAAAGGATGATTAGATCGAGGGGAAGCATGAACATGTGATCAAGTTCATTCCTTATAATCTTCTTAGATTAAGAGTTACAAAAACCCCAAATCTTTGCATGGATACAATGTATGTACCTAGAAATGTGCAAAGGTTGTAGTGTGTTTTGTGTACATGGATTTCTAAAATGACTTGGAAGTCTAAAATGTGCATGAATGAATGGATTAAATCAACATGGGATATATACAAATGTAGTATGAACTACTTCCTAAGATATGGGCTAATTTGGAATGCATATGAGCATCAAATCAAAGAATAAAAGTTGAAATGTGCTTGCTGTGAATAGTGGACAGACTGCATGTGTTACTTTGCAACATTATAATGGGAGGTCAAACGTGCCTAGAAAAATATGAGAAAAACCTGAGATCATTCTCATTGTGTCTAGCAAATAACCCAAAAAGCCAAACATCAATAGCTATCACATATTAAAAGAAAAAAATCAGAATGTACACATGACTCAGAAACAAAAGCTGTACTGTTGACTGATTTTGTATGATTTTTCATAAATCAAAGAAAAGGTTTATGATGACCCATTATATACCAAAGGTTTCCTAAGACACCCAAGTTTTATACAAAAAATAGAAAAGATATATGTACAGTGATGAAAATATCCAGAATAAGTGCAAGAAGTTGGGTGAACATTCTGTGAGAACAGAGGCAGATTATGAATATGAACTTCTTAATTCCAAAACAAATACTTTCACATCTCTATAATTGATGGGAAAAATTATGGACAAACTATGATGTATTAGGAAGGTTTTCCAAGTGGTTTCATCATCATAACTTGAGAATTTAATTCAAAACAAATCTTTGTATCTGAACAGCTCACTGTTTTGGGTCATGGTTTTGGAAATTTTAGGGAAAACAAAGTTTTGTTTCTTGAAACCAAATGAGAGGGATTGAGAGGGGTTTTGAAATAGATGTTTTGAAAACATATTTTCAACACTCAATAAGGATTATGACCACTTAGAATACCAACATCAAACTCATCATCAAGAACCTCCAAGATTGTTGGAGAGATTTATTTTTATTTTTCAACATAACTTCAATACATTTCAAGAATACCTTGGAAGTATTGAGGTTATGATCATCATCTATCAAACATGTTTTTGAGGTCAAGAGCTACTATCCATAAGGATTCACTCACCCCAAACTTCATGTCATCACTTAGATGATGATGAACTAGTAAGTAAATAGAGAAAAATAAAAAAGAAATGAGGTAAGAAGAGATGAACATAATATGAATAAGCAAGTAAATAGCAATCAATAGATGATAATCAATGTGATTTTGGACTTGTAGCTTGGTGTTTCACTCATAGATTTTGACATTTGGACATGGAAGTAGCTTCCTAACTCAAGAATGCTCAAGAGTGGTGATTGGGGGTGTTTGGAATGTGAAGTATAAGAGAGGTAATGGAAGAAAACAAGATTAAAACTCACTTTTTATAGCAAAATAGTAGGAGGAAGCTCCTTTTCTCTCTTCTAAACCTATCTCTATCTCTCTTCTTCTCTATAACTTTTCAAGCTTTGCCCTTGGCCCCCCTAAAATGAAGAGCAATGGGGGGTTTATATAGGCCAATTTGGGGTGGTTTTGGGGTTTTAGAAGTACTCCCATTGGTCCCAAACAACTGTGAATACAAAACTATGTCGTTTTGACTTTCAATTAATCAAATTGGACCCCCAAAAAAATTACAAAAATGGACTCTGCGAGGGTTGAGTGCCGCGGCGGCAGTGGGCCAGTGCCGCGGCGGCACTGCTCCTCTGAAGCCCAGAAAATTACGTTTAGGCCCCCAGAGGTTCCGGTATTCGCGAAAAGGCCCTATTTCGTCCAAAATTCACAGAAAATGCGTACGAACTCCAAATTGAGGTTGTGATATACCGTTGGAAAGGTAATGGAGTCTACTCTACATAAAAAATAGTTCGGGGATAGGTTACTTTGAAAAGTTTTACGGTATTCGCGATAAAAGCCGATTTGATCGCCTTTTTCGCCTTTGGAAATTCATAATAAACTCGTTTTAAATCCGAAAATTATGTGCGATATACCGTCGGAAAGCTGTTGACCTCTAGTATCCATGAAAAATATTTGAAAATTGTTTTGGTGCCCCGATTCCAAAGTCAAATCTTGGTCAAACTGGTCAAACCTGGGATTCCCGGGAAGTTCTGGGAACCTCCGGGAGCTCCCAGGAGCCGACGTTTTTGCTCGATTCTCTTTTAAAACTCATTTTAATACTTTTCTAATGATTCTGGTGAATTCGGAAGATTTTGGTCAAACTTGGTCAAACTCTGGTCAAACCTGGTCAAACCTTGGTCAAACCGGTCAACGGGGACTTTCGGGGAACTTCCGGGACTTCCGGGGTCTCTGGGAGCTGACGATTTCATCCAATTTTACTTAAAAACTCATTTTATCATTTTTCTTACGACATAGCATGTTTTCAGAACTTCGGGACCAAATCTGGGAGTCTTCGGGCTTTCAGGGGCATTTTGGTCAATCTGAGCATTCTGAGAGATAGAGCTGACTTCCAGGAGTCCTTTTGAGTCTTTTTACGATCATTGTGAACCACCAAGCTATGGGTCTCCTAAATCTGATAGCCGACAAAATGGGGTGTCTACAGTACCTAACATAAACTAAAATAAAGAAAAAGAAACTAAAAACAAAGACTGACTAAACAAAAGAAACAAATAGCAATCACGCAAATAAGACGACAAGCAAGCACACAGTACTACTATGATGCATGAATATTATCCTGTAATGCAATGACCGCGTCAAGCCCAGCGCCCCGGGTTTCCTAGCTAATACAGTGTTCACTCCAAAACTAACCTAATGCAAGTAATTGCGTCACAGCGCCCTGACTTATAGTGGTTTGAAGCGAATTTCAAAGGAAGCAAATTACTTGATTTTATTTTTATTTTTATTTGCGTAAGCTCCTTTGATGTAATTAGCTACTCCACTCGGAAATGTTGGAATTTGATAACTCGATAACTTATAAAATAAAAAGAAAAGTTAGTAACTAAAAATCAAAAACGGAAAATAAGAAAATTAGTACCTACTCTAATATTTACGAATTAACTAAACTAAGATTCTAAAACTAAAGGTAGTAATTTGCAATCCTCGGCAACGACGCCAAAAATTGATGTTGTCAATATCAAGATATAAAAGTATACTTTACTTTTCTAAAGATTTGCAGTGTGGAAGTAAAGGTCGAACCCACAGAGATTGAAATACTACGGCTGTTAATTTTAAAACCTAAATCTAATTAATTATAAAAACGAGATTTTGATTTTGAATTTAATTAAACTAAGAACAATAAAATAGATCTAAATTATAAAAGCGATTTAAAATTGTTTTTATAAATATGTTTAAGGAACCTAGGATTGCAAATCCACCACCAGCTTCATAATAGGAATATTTATGCATTCAATTAGATTATTAAGTTGGATGATAATGGGGAATTATAGCTACTAGCCCAATTCCTCCGTCAAGAAAATAACTATGGTTCAAGCACCAACATAATCCATCTTCGGTTAGCACGAATTATCCCACACTAAACTAGGGTTGTGACATAATCCGTCTAATCTAAGCATAGACTATTCGGATACTTGATAGCACAATTCAATAAAGCACCATTACATGTAAACAATCTATACAAGCACAGCAAATATAGATCATTGAGCACATCATAGTCAAAATAGATCTAAGACAAGAATAAACTTTGAAAGTAACGATTTAATCAATAGAAGTACGATTTTATTATAAAAAATCCTCTAAACATGTAATCATCATCCATACATAAAAAAACTAAAAGAAATACATAAATAAAACCCTATTACTTGGCTAGGGTTTCATTGAAACCCTAGATCTACAGTCTAGTTGGCCATAGAATTGATGAATAGCAAGAGGTTTATGGAGGAGGCCATGGGAATCCTTGGTCTTCTTCTTCTTCTCCTTGTTTTCCTCCCTTCAATGGTTGAAAAAATATGTGTATATGGCTGTCTATATTGTTAACAATCCTTCAATTGAAGTAAAATAGGGTATATATAGATTTTGGGCAAGTTTTGGAAGCTTTCCTAACCCGAAACGAACTGAAACTGATATATTTTACAATCTGGATGCAGTTAGGAAGTCTCGTTTGCACAGGAGTCTTCAGTATACTGAAATACGCAACTTTGCTTTTTGTACATATCGCGCGAGCGGGTTGCGCGAGCGCGACATTTAGCACCTCGCGCGCGCTGATCGCACGAGCGATATTCTGGGTTTCACGCGCGGCTCGCGCGCGCGATGTGGCTTTTACAGCTTCTTTTCTTCTGCTTTTTTACCCTGTTTAGCCTGATATACTTTATTTCTTCCAAAACCTGTCAGAAAATAGAAAACGAAGTAAAAATATACAAAAACAGGATAAAAAGATACTAACAAATGCTCGTTAAGGCATATAAATAGGATTTGTTCTCTCCCGATCACTTCCCTTAATTATCGCAACGCCGGGGCAAGAAAGTACTATTCCTGTCTTTATTATTATGTTTTGTAATCAGGTATATGTTTCCCTAAGACTCTAGTATTCTATTTTTAGAACTCTGATGTAATAGTCAGTAAGTTTATGTTATGAAGCAGTTTACTTCCTATTGCTGTTCTTTTAATTTTTGTTGGTGTTTCGAACTGCGTGGTGAGGACAATTAAGTGACATTCACCAGTCATTGTCGACGGACAAAGAATGGAATTTTATTTTCTCTATTTTTTCTATTATGGGGCTTGGCACAACATGTCCTAATAGGTACTAGAAATTGAAATCCCAGGATCCCGACTCAAAGTCGTCCACATCTGGCCTATACAGCGAAGCGTCATCCTCTGGGGCAACCTGAAGCTCATCGGGTGGACCCTCATCTAGTGGTGCATTAAGATCTCCCAACATAATCCTATCATCCAAATCCTCTACCATGATCTCGTAATCAAACACTTCCATGACGTCTGCAGTTGCCTTGGCTTTGGCTGCCGCAATCGTATGCCCCCGACCACTTCTATGTACTCTGCTAGCTCGACCACGCCTATAATAAATCCATCCGATATTCTGCCATCTCTGCAGCCCATGTTAGTGCCATATGTGATATAGCACCCATGGGTGCCCCTGGTACTATAGAATCCTTTTCTGTATCGCCCTCTGTGACCACAATATCCTCTCTGACAACTATATCCACGCCGTTAAAGTCTGGCTCCTCTAGGTCCTCCTCTGGCTCCTCATCATCGTCGTCATCCAAATTCTCGTCGGGATCTTATCTACCTCCTCATTATCTGGAATAGGCTTTGGCACTGTCAGCTCTAATTCTAGTACTGGTGTCGGCACTAGCTTGGGTACTACTAGTGCAGGTGCTGGTACAAGATTAGGCCTACCCAATGCAGCTCGTATCTCAATCACATCCATCTCTAGATTGCTTTGAATCAAGCAAGCCATCTCATGATATGTTACCTCCCTAGTCCTCGAGTAATGGAAGGCATCCATGCGCATCTCAGTCGGGTGAGTATGATCGCGGACATAAAGAGCTATCCACATGTCCTCCTCTAAACAATAGCTAGCTCATTGGCATATACACTCCCAGTAGAAATCCGAGTCGACTGGCTCGACTGTGTCCCCATGGATCATATGTCCTCCAAATGTGTCATCAACAAACCTATGATAACCTGGATCTATGCTAACCTGCAAAGAAACTATCTAGTGTCAGAACTAATCTTATGATCCTTTAGGGATCTCAAGGTTCAAGAACCAAATGGTGTGGGGCATTTTGTGAGCGAAATAGTAAAACCTGGGGCTCTAATACCAAAAAGCCTATCATGCCCCAGAGCAGCAAAAATAGAGAAAAACAAATTCCTTTTTGGGTCCGTAGGCTGTGACTGGTGAATTCACATGATTGTTCATACCACACAGTTCCAAACAATAGATAATAAAGAGGCAGCAGTAAAAGTCTTATATAACAATAAAGAGGATCTGTAGTCTTAAGGCTTTATATGCCTAATTACAAAACATATAATACAGTCTGAAGAAAACATAAATAGATAGAACTACAGTCTATACTAGTCTTAAACTAGTGTAGACGTAGCCATCGGCATAGTATTCCTCCCTGACGTAACTATCTCTAGCGGGGCTAATGATAGGCTAGACGGGGAATGTGCAGGGTATAAAACGTCGTCAGCTAATGAAAGCTGAGTGAGTAAAATACTAATAAAGTATCATAGTTATGAGGTTATTGCAGTTTATGACTAAATATGACTAAATAAAATTTAATACAAATGGCATCTTTTCTTATCCAACTCAACATTAAATGATTACTAACATCTCATTACACGAATACCGATGACACGCTAAGATCGAAGGATAGACTTGGCAGTTACTACTTCCTTGGATAGACCATTACTCTAGTCCAGCACTTTAAAGGACATATTAATGAGGAAGACATAGCTTTCTATTGCTACGACTTCTTATAATCTACCAGTGACCCCGGTCCACTGCTTTTAAGGACATATTCATAGTCCACCGCTTTAAAGGACATATTAATGGATCACGGGCCTATCTTAGGGCTAATTGGTCTGGTCGACCACTTTTAAGGACATATGCACAGTCCACCGCTTTTAAGGACATATTGATGGTCAATGCCCGCCCACACAAGATTCCTAAATCTTAGCAAACCTACTTAGTTCAAATCTAACTCCGATACTTGACATTTACCATGTGGCCTGACTATACTGGGTGAAATGAAAGATAACTATTTCGATTCAAAATTGACATGTTAACAAATGTTACAAATCAATAACACGTTTTTCCTAACGGTACTCCTTTATGACGTCTCTTTATCTCTTTTTGCTACAGTATCACATATATTAAAACCTAGTACAATATTAAAACTACTAAACAGATTATATTAGGAAACAATAGGAAGAATCAACATTTTGTAATTATCTATCGATTTGAAAAAGTGTCCAATCGATTGGGTAAAAAGACACTTGGTATAGGATTCAATCGATTAAGAACCATCCAATCGATTGAACGATTGGGTAGGGTTCAATCGATTGGACCACTACCAATCGATTAGGTTGGCGTCTTCTTCCTAGAACAAAGCAACGACAAAACTGAGATTCGGGAATCCCATTTTAAGCAGCTTTCCTACTTTTAAATGTGTAAAAACATCAATTAAACGTTACTAAGTGAGTTTGAAACTCACCTTATGGAATGTTTGGATGTGCGTGGTATTTGGAAAGGTTGGCAAGCTTTAATGGCTTTCTCCTACTCTCTCCTCTTTTCTATCCCCTTCTTCTTCTCTCGATTTCTTTCTTATTTTTTTATTGATAGTACGTGTGTGTGTGTGTGTGTGTTAGTGTATATATATAGGAGTGTGTATATACATATGAATGTATATATCCAATATTACTCTCTCTCTCTCTCTCTCTCTCTCTCTCTCTCTATCTCTCTCTCTCTCTCAATTCTGTCAAATAGAAAAACAACACGAACTACACACATATATATAGAAAAAGAGTAGGCCATGTGTCAACACCCCATGCAAACTTGGATCCCAAGTTTAGTCCCGTTCAATCGATTTGATAGGGTTCAATCGATAGGTTAAAGGTGGTCAAGTGCAATTGATTGAGTGGGGTTCAATTGATTAGTTGGGGTTCCTTGGCAATCAATTGGATGGGATCCAATCGATTGGTTGGGGCTTTGAAAGGAAAGTTAGTGCAATCATACTGAATCTCATTTATATATAAAGGCATACAAATGTATATTGAAAATGTAGGTATTACACACTGTAACAGAAGTCAGAAGCTTCCTTGGTATAGTTAGATACTACTGAAGATTTATGGAAGGATTCTCTAAGATAGCATCTTCTTTAATCAGTTTGACAAGGAAAGAAGTGAATTTTGAATGGAAGGACAAGCATGAATAGGCATTCCAAGAACTGAAGGAAAGATTGATCTCGACCAGTGATTGCAATACTGAAGAGTAGTGAGCAGTTCACCATTTTTAGCGATGCATTACATCAAGGACTTGGATGTGTCCTCATGTAGGACAGAAGCGTAATAGTGTATGGAGCACAACAATTGAAACTGCATGAAATGAACTACCTTACACATGACCTTGAACAAGCCGTGACTGTTTTTGCTCTCAAGGTTTCGAGGCATTACTTACAGAGAAAAGTTTGACTTATTTGAGATTACAAAAGCCTGAGATACTTGTTCTCTCAGAAGGAGCTGAACATGAGGTAATGACGTTGGATGGAATTATTGGACTACAATTTCACTTTGTAATACAACCCTAGAAAAGAAAATGTAGTTACCGACCCATTGAGCTGGAAACCCCTCAAGTTAATAGTATCTTCTCTTATGGTCAAGGAGTGGAAAGTGTTGGAAACATTAGCTGAATTTAACCTTCAGAGCACTGAATCTAGCGAAGGACGACATTTTAGATGTCTTGTGGTATAGTCGACATTTATCAATCGTATCCTCGAGGCACAAGAGAAAAATGAAAGACTTAGTAAATGGCTCAAGAAAGCATCGACAAAGGCCCAGTAGAATGGAACATTGGGACAGATGGAGGATTTAGATGCCATAATAGACTTTGTACGGACCGTCACACGAGCGGACAGCCGCTCCAGCGGACTGCTCGAGGTACAATAGCGCATTTGAAGTCTTTGAAATCTCACCCTCAAGGTGTCTCGCATGAGCAACTGTCCCGCCCGTGCAGGAATTGTATATCAATTCTCTGGAATGTCGCCCACAGGAAGATCGTCCGAGCGACGGCAGCTCGTGCGACCAGCCCGAGCGGGGACTGTCTATTTTAATTCCTCGCTTGTTCTTCCTTTAAAACCTATTCTTTATAACTCCAAGGTTCCCTCCTTATTCAATAACCTCCGGAAATCATTTCTTTTAAAAGAAAAAAACTAAACAGAGCTTAAATCTTATTTCAAAACTTTTAAAATCATATTATATTGATTGACCATATTTGACGGGTTTGGTCCTCGTGGGTCAATCCTTGTGTTGTTGGCCTTTTTTGGAATCCACATAGGATTCCGCTATGCTTACGCACCATTACACTAGTCCACGTAGGACCATTCCTTATTTTCTCTTACTTAATTTGACATGTTGACCTAGCCCCCGTGACACAGTTTTTCAGGGCGTTACATTTTCTCTCTCTCAAACTCTCGGGGGAGTTTCGTCCATTAGGGTAGTGAGAATCCCACACCCAATGTGCAACCCCATACATACACTGATACACATGTATATAACCATGTATATGCTGCATTACTCGGCCCACTTTGCATGAACTTTCCAGAAGTTGCTTCACAATTAATAAACTCACCAATAAAGTAAGGGAATTGTTAAATGTATCACATTTTCTGTTAAATACACTATCCTGTAGTGTAAAAAGATGACAAATTTGTTAGTAAATATAGTGTAGTGTAAAAAGATGACAAATTTGTTAGTAAATATAGTGTATTTAGCAATTCCCTAAAGATAAGCCATTTTGATTGACTAAAATGATACCGCCGCATCTATGTGTGAAAGAAATGTTAATACCATTAGAAAATGACCACAAAGACCAAAAACAATTGGGAAGATTTCTTAGATATGGGATGGATCCCACAAAATGTGGCTGATCCTCAACATACGTTCGGAGTACACAAAAAAATCTTATTTTTAATTATATTCTGGAGTAGTTATCAATCAATAATACTAGACTCAGACAAAATTCTGCACAAAACAATCCATACCTATAATTTCGATGGTCCTGTGTGGTACCCATGTCCTCCTCCTACGTATTGAAAACTCACTAACCAATAGCCCATCTTGCTTTGGCGGAAAATTCTATGATACCTCCTGATAGAAGTTCGAATATTTATTTGTGAACCGTGGACCACTAGTTGGACTCTTCAAATTACAGAAAGAATATGCAAGGACGTAAAGAAGGAAAAGGCTGTGCACCTTCCTTGTAAATCTACCCGAGTATATATAGAGATGGGTTTCAGCGGACTACGGCCATTTCAGTATAGTTATCAATTACTCAGATGTGCGCTTTACACCTGTTTCCTCCCGTTGGGGATGTAACTCTAGGGTCTGCCATGTGTCCCATTCCTTAGGTAATGGGCTGTTGGTTCCCAATGATCAGGAGTGAGGATAGTTATTCAGTTTTGGGCCCAACGACTATATGGACCCAGTATCGTCTGGTCTTGGACCTAGTCAACAGTGGTTGTATACGGTGCACTCACTCTATATTTTACTTGCCACGTGTCACAATCCAATGGAGTGGCTAAACCACGTCATATCAGTACCCATGTCCTCCTACGTATTGAAAACACTCTAACTACTAGCCCATCTTGCTTCCGCCAAAACTTCTATGATACCTCCTAATAGAAGTTCCCTCGTCAATACGTAGATAACTACATAAATTAGTGAACGGTGGACCACTCGTTGGGACTCTTCAAACTCGACTATTTATTTGTGTCCATCTCCACTCATTCATTCCAGATCTTTGAATAGTTAATTGGAAGGAAGTTCAATGAAGCAAACTAATATGTTAACCGTCAAATATAAGGAAGACAAAAAAGAAAAAATTTGGGTCCGATTGATAAAATTAAAAATTAAGTGTTGAAAATTAAGTTTTGAATTTGAAGTATTAGAAATTTTAAATGATTGGATATGCACTACTGAAAACATTGTTTCAAGTATTGAAATAGAATGCATTCAGTAATTATTTTCAATAGAAATTTTATTTTAAAATTTTCAGTAGATTTTGGGTTAATTTTCAATTAAGTGGTATATTATCAAACGCACCGAAAATAAATAAGTGCGGAAAATTTTCATTTTCAACACTTAATTGAATTATCAAACATACTCGAAAACTTTGTTGTAAGAGAAATTTTTGTGTGTAGCGCATCACCACGTAGTGGTGCTACTGGGCAATGAGCAAAAGCCATGTAGCCAAAAAGTCACAATCCATAGCGTTATAGCACAAAAAATCGAATGCTGTGATTGTGACTTCTGTGACCACACGGCTTACCCATTGGCGGAGTCAAGAATTTCCATATGGGGGAAGGGAGTTACTAGCTAGGAAGAATCAAACATGGAAACACGGGATTCGGGGAAGGGTAATTCTTTGGTGACAACTTTCATACAACTTTCATACAATTTTCTAAAAGATGTGTCTATCTCTCTCCTGTGTCATTGTGGGGTCCAGTGACATCACGGGAGAGAGATAGACACATCTTTTTAGGAGGTTGTATGAAAGTTGTATGAAAGTTGTCACCAAAGAATTACTCTTCGGGGAAAGCGTTTGGGAGACGAATTTTTTTTCGGTCTATTTATTTATATATTTTAGTATATTTTTTGTATCAAAAATATTACAATTTTAAGATGTAAGGTTTTTTTTGTCCTGTTTGAGAGTTGAGAAGCTATGTGTTTGTAATATTTATTGCGTATTTTAATACTTTGGCTTATGATTTATCAAATTAAGTGTTTTGTTGTATGTAGACATGAACCAATTAATTTTCAAAATAGTTATGCTATGCTTCCTAAATTTGAATCGAAAAGTTGGTTTCCAAATGGCATAACGATCGCACCAAATGTTTTGACAGTGATTGATTGTACCATATTCCACTCCATGCATCTGATACCACTGACAAAATATTTAGAAATCAAATTTGAGATTCACATTTGGAAAGCATAGAGTTATTCTGTTCTAAAAGTTAATATTTACATTAATTAGTTTCAAAGTTCTACGCATTGTATGTGCATAATTAACTTTTGAAAAAATTTGCACGTCGCGGTTCCAAACTGAATTTCACATGGCTTTACCCATGACCGCTACACACCTATATGATGTGATGGTCCTCAACTACAAAGCAACAACTCCTTTTTAAGAGCCTGTTTGGGAATGCTCATAAAAAAAAATTGTTCAATCCCAAACTAAGTTCATCTGTTTTTTCTTTTTAATGACAACCAAAAGTTACGTTGTTTGATGCATAACCGGTTTAAAAATGATGTTAAATTAGGAAAGGATTCTTATGCAAAAAAAAATGCACATTCACGAAACACTTTGTACACAAGACTATCAAAACACGAATTCGTACATATAACGCGGAAAATAAAGATAATAATAGGAATCACAAGAGACAAATTTACGTGGCTGAAAACACTTTCCTAAAGGATTTAGGAAAGCTGGTTCGCTCGACCTTGCTCGAGCAGTCCGCTCGGGCTATACGGCAACTTAAACCGACCGTAATATGGCTAGTCCTGTCCCTCGTTGCACGGGCAGGGCGTCACAGCAGTGCTCGAGTGGCTCGCTTGGACGAGCTGCCGAGAAAACGAGCCACTAGCCAACACATGCACTTAAATTTATACAATCAAATTTGAACCACAAAATAATTTTTGTGACTAGCGACGACTTGAGTATGAGTTTTTATACTCCAACTACCTATCAAAGTGGTAAGACCAATAAGTGAAGTGAAAAACAGACGACCAGAACATCAATGAACGGCTTTCCGATACTTCTTCTCTGCTCCTCTTTATCTTTCATCTTTATAATCTCTGATTCAATTGACACCATTACCACAACCCAATTCATTACAGACAATGAAACCATAGTCTCATCAAATGGAAGCTTTGTAATGGGATTTTTCACACCCGGTAGCTCCAAGAATCGATATCTCGGTATATGGTACAATAAAATATCCACACAGACCGTAGTATGGGTTGCAAACAGAGAATCCCCACTCACTGATGCCTCAGGTGTCCTGAAAGTGATCAACCCAGGAATTCTGATCCTCGTCAACGGTAATAGAACAATCATATGGTCTTCAAACGCATCAAGATCGGTGCAACAGCCAGTTGCGCAGCTTCTGGATTCAGGGAATATTGTAGTCAGAGACGCAGAGGATCATAACCCAGAAAATTTCATCTGGGAAAGTTTTGATTATCCCTGTGATACTCTTTTACCAGGAATGAAGCTTGGAAGAAATTTCTTAACTGGGCATGAGCAGTATCTATCGTCATGGAAGAGCAGCGATGATCCGGCACATGGCGATTATACGTACCAGTGTGATCCTAGTGGGTACCCACAAAATGTTCTTAGGAAAGGTTCTACTGCGCTGTTCAGTTCTGGACCGTGGAATGGAATTGGGTTCAGTGGATTTCCAAATTTAAGAAAAAATCCGATTTATAAATTTGATTTGGTTTTTAATCACGAGGAAGCTTATTACAATTATCAGCTACTTGACAGTTCAATTATTTCAAGGTTTATTGTGAATCATAGTGGCGTTGGACAAAGATGGAATTGGGTTGATAAAAATTGGGATCTTTACTTGGTTGTACCGACCGATATGTGCTATGAATATAATTATTGTGGGGTGTTTGGTAGTTGTGATATTAGAAATTCTCCTCCTTGTGGGTGTTTAAGTAAATTTGTTCCAAAAGACCAGAAAAAATGGGAAATGACAGATTGGTCTAGTGGCTGTGTTCGGAGGACGGATTTGAATTGTTCTGGGGGAGATGTGTTTATTAAGTATTCAGATTTGAAATTTCCGGATTCAAGGTTTTCGTGGTTTAATGAGAGTATGGGACTTGGAGAGTGTGAGAGTGAGTGCTTGAGAAATTGTACTTGTATGGCTTATGCAAATTTGGACATAAGTAATGGAGGAAGTGGGTGCCTGCTTTGGTTTGGTGAGCTTCTTGACTTCAGAGAACTCCCCGGAAGTGGCCAAGATATTTACATAAGGATGGCTTATTCTGAATTAGGTCAGATTATGTTGTTAATAGTTATTATACGAGTGTGTGCGCACTCACACACACATATACATATAGGGAAAGGCTCTCCAGTGCACTGGGTAAGTCCAGTGCACTGGACAAGTGTACCGGGCTTTTAAGCCTAAAAAATCCGTGGACTGCCCCGCTGACCCGTGTCCCGTTCTGCCGCCCCGCGGGCATTTTAGGCTTAAAAGCCCATTGCACTGGAGAGCTTTACTCTCTCTCTCTCTCTCTATATATATATATATATGTATATGTATGTATATTTATCATTTTGTATATGAGTGGTTTAAAAACTCTATTACCCTACCAAGTACAATTACAGCCATGAGTTGAAACATATATGCTCTCTTATACTCTTGCCCCTTCAATCACATTTAGGCAGATTGTAGGGGCAAGTTATATTTGATATCTTAGTTAAACCAAAATTAGCTAAACACTAGACATGTTAAATATTGATATGCATTGGGCTCATTTTTTACCAACTTTAGCTTTTGAAGTAACCATAGCTTAACATGTCTGATCGCCTTCCCTATTGTGTGTTGTTATGTTAGGTACTGAAGGGAGAGTGTTAAAAGTTGATCTACGTACATTGCTTAGCTTACGTTTTTTGATTTAATTGGCAATTTAAGAATACAAAATGTTTGAAGCCTAAGGGCTTGTATGATAACCCAACTAAGTGAAACACTTACTTTTATTCCTTATGTATAAGGTCCACCACTTAACTGAAAAAGCAGCAAAAAACATCCAGTAAACTTTAAGTAAAAAATTTTTATTACAAAATTATATTGAAAACTTTTAAGTAAAACATTATTTTCATGATCGTTTGAGACATATACTCTTTGTAGCTGGAGAAATATCTATGTATATGTGCTTTCATAGAAGAATTTATCAACATTTTGTTTGAATGAAGATTCAACAGTTAAGCAGGTTGGATCCAGAAGCAAGAAAAAAACAATAATCATTGTAAGCTTGGTATTATTAATTGGAATGGTTCTTATATGCGTGACCTTGGCGTTGTATATCTGGAAAAGGAAGAAGAGGAAGAAGAATATGCAGATGCAGGGAGAAGGTAAAGACCAAATGAGTCATTTTTCTTCGAAACATGAACAATGAAATGAGAAACAAGCATGCTTATTCTGCAACAAATGCATGTATACCTTTTTTGGACAAGTTCTCTAATATATATCCACTCTCGCCCAATTTTCAGCAGGAAGACTTGCACACAACTTGGAACATAGCTACACCACTGAAAACCGGAACGAAGATTATGAATTACCATTGTTTGACTTGTCAATAATAGTCAATGCCACTGATAACTTTTCAGTCAACAACAAGCTTGGAGAGGGTGGATTCGGACCAGTTTATAAGGTAACAATAATCCATATATACATCTTCTTTTACTGTTCTATAGAATCTATAGATGCCCAGAAACTTCTTAAGAAGCTGTTTGATTCATGAATTTCGGGAGAAAAATGAAAAGGAAAAGAAAATACTATGGCAAGCCCATTTATTTGTTTGGTTCTTAATTAAAGAAAATGGTGTGGAAAATATGAATGCCTAGAAAAAAAAAAAAAGAGGTGAAAATAAGATTAAAAGTTTTTAATATTTTGGTCAGTTCTCTTCCTCTTTTCTTGAATTCGTCTTACAATTAGAAAAGATTTAAATTTGGAAATCCAAAAGTAATATGTAAAATGCCTTTTTTATTGAGTTTATAGTGATGGAAAACAGTGAGGAAATTATGAATGAAAAAGAGATAAGGCGAAAATAAGGTTAAAAGTTGTATTTTTGAGTCACTTCTCTTCCTCTTTCTTGAGTTCCTGTTATATCTGGAAAAGTTCTAAAAATTTTCTGGTTGTTTAAGCATTGGAGGAAAACATTAAGGAAATAACATTGTTTTTCGTTTTCATTTTCATTTTCGTTCTCTAAATCTGAGAGCCAAAATTTTATAGTTTCAAAACTTAAACCACTATTATGAGCATAACAGTCTACAAGAATACCCACTTTCGAAAGAAGATTTCATCTTTGAACATGTCAAACCAAAATCTGACTTATAAGGACAACACTTCAGTGATTTTTTCTTGGAAACTTTTCGTCATGTTTTAAGATACTACTGATCCACCTGTGTGCCCAAGATGTGCTACATATAGACACACTTGTATACGTGGACCAATCACAAAAAATAGCTAAAAAAGTAGCTAAGGAAAAGAACCTAAGTCTTTTCTAATTTATGAAACCCTTTTCCATTGAAGTAAAGTTGAACGAGGACTTCTGGTATCATAGTTGCATCCATTAAAGAGTATGTCTACACAGAACAGCTTATGAGACAAATTTAAAACTCTATCGATTAAAATTTTGTAAGTTCCAGGGTATGCTTAAAGAGGGACTGGAAATTGCTGTGAAGAGGCTGTCTAAAAATTCAAATCAAGGACTTGACGAATTCAAGAATGAAGTGATCTATATTGCTAAACTTCAGCATAGAAATCTTATAAAGCTTCTAGGATGCTACATTCAGGGAGAAGAAAAGATGCTGATCTATGAATACATGCCTAACAAGAGCCTGGACTTCTATATTTTTGGTTCGTCTCTCTTTTAGCTATCTCAAATTTTTCTCAATTAGTGTGCTCTAGTATTTCAATTTCACTATTTAAAAGTACCCCAACCGTAAATTTTCTCCAAGGAAACTTGATATGTGATTTGATGAAATGGTTTATTTTTCAGTTAAGTTTTGGTTTTGTTTGGTTTGTGTATTTAGTAAAAGAAATTGGGAGGAAATAAAAAAGAGAAGAAAACAGGAAATGGGAAAACTGAAATCTGTAGTACATTTATCCTATAGAAAAAATATTCGACACCAAGGGCCTGTTTGCGCACCTATATATATATGAATTTGATGAGATCATTTACATTTTATAAGGCATTTCAATATAGGAATGCATCATTTTGAATTAGGTCATTTGGTATAATGGTGGTTATCCTCGAAGTAATGCATAAGCATATCAATTACTCTTTTTTTAAAAAAAATCTAAGAATGATACATGTTAAGAAACACGCATTATAAACTTTTCCATTTTTCAGAATGAACAAATTTAAGATGATTAGTTTTTCTATTAAAATGACCAATTGTGAATGATCCCATTTAAATACATGAACTCGGAAACATGCCCTACAAGATTAATGCAACTAGTTGAAAATAAATTAAGCTGAACTGGAAAGGAATTGAGAATATTTTCTCAATGTTTTACTTTTAATTTTTTTCCTTCATACTTTTCTCTCACTATTTTCCTTGGTAACCAAATAAGTAAAATTTTTGCCATTTATTTTATTTCATTGTATCAATGAAGCAAACAAAATCTTTAACTCTTATTCTGGGATTTAGTAAGAGGAATGAAAAGAAACCAGTGAAGAAGACATTTTTTTATGTTTGATTAATATGAAAAATATTGAGAAATATAAGAAGAAGAAGAAGATAATTGGATGAAATATACATTCGAAATTTTGAATTTTGTGAGTCTTTTTTACCCTTTTTCCTTATTCCAACTTTATACTTAAAACGTTTAGGCTCTATTTGGTTTATGAATTTCGTAAGCGAAAAGAAAATAAGATGGAAATCTAATTTTCTTATGTTCTCCTTTGTATATGACTGAAGGAAGGGAAAAAACATGCAACATTAAAAATGTCTAATTTATTTCTCAACTTATTATCTTCCTATTTTCTCATCGTTTTCCTTATTAACCAAACAAAGGAAAAAATTTCCTCTATGTTTTCTTTTCATTCCTTACTAAATCCAAGAACCAAATGAAGCCTTAATTGTTAATGTTATGTAATTATGAAGAAAAACAATTTTTCTTATCATTTTCCATTTTTTTGTCCCTAAATTTGCGTAGGAAAGTGAGTTTTAAGCTTCCCTTCCTTGTAAGCACTAGTATGGACTAACACTAGGCCAAAAAAAATGGGCAGATGAATTCCATAACACAGTATTGGATTGGCCTAAACGCTTTAACATTATCAACGGAATTGCAAGGGGACTTCTATATCTACATCAGGATTCAAGACTGAGAATCATCCATAGAGATCTCAAAGCTAGCAATATTTTGCTAGATAACGAAATGAATCCAAAAATATCAGACTTCGGGATTGCCAGAAGTTTTCGAGGAAATGAGACTGAGTCCATAACAAGCAGAGTGGTTGGAACATAGTAAGACAATAACTATATATAGACAGAAATTTTTAGTTACCTTGAGAGTAGTACGTGGTATTGCTACATGGTATCCTGCAACTAATAGAAGTTGGTCTTTTGGGTGGGAATCACGCTCCTGCTCCTACATACAGGATCCCACTATTTGTGGGTTACATTGCGTAGATTCCACCTAAAAAAAACCCATTTCTATTTGTTGTAGGGACCACATCAGCCTGCACGTGATACCCTAAAGGTGATCAAAACTTTCACGTACGTATGTATAAAATGTTTTTCAAAATTAACTTTTTGTTGCTAGAATTTTTTATTATTTGTTATTTTATTTCCATGCAGTGGCTACATGTCTCCAGAGTATGCAGTAGATGGGATTTTCTCTATAAAATCTGATGTGTTCAGCTTTGGAGTTTTGGTATTGGAGATTTTGAGCGGAAAGAGAAACAGAGGATTCTTTTATCCAGAGCACAGCCATAACCTTCTTGGTCATGTAAGCTTCATCATGTGTACTCATTTCTCTCAAATCTCTATTGCATCTATGATACTTTTAATGCCTGCCAAAATAGAGCAGACCCACATGGAGGCCCAGTCTCCTTTCAACTTTTGAATTTATTTTTAACCCTATATATTTTATGTTATATGCATTTGTGTCCCTCCAGAATATTTTAATTTACTACTTTGAAACTCATAAATCTCATTTTGATAAAATTTTTATAATTTTTAGTTAGGTAAACATCTTATTTAATCAATTAGCCACAAGTGTATAAAAGGCTTTATAAATGTCAATGCTACACATATTAAGAATTATTTATTTAATTAGTTAAATTGGAGGGGGAAAAAAGAAGAAATTATGCATATATGAATTCATTTTTTTTTAAGAGTTGTGAAGAGATAAGTTTTTCTATCATGCTTTAACCCTCAACCTATTATATACAAATACTGGGAATAACTAAACAATTTTTAAAACTTACTAAAAATTAAAAGGTGTCATTTTTTTACAAATTTTTTTTTTGATCAGGGGTATTCCCCCTGACCTCCTGTAAATGTGCCCTGAGATTGAATCCTGAGTTCGGCCCAGAGTACCATTATAGTCCAGTTGGAATGGGGTGCCCTGAGATTGAAGCGTTGGTCCTTTGCCCCAAAAGATAATAAATTTTACAAATGTATACATGCGTAAAATATGTTTAACTCCTGTAACACTTACATTTTAGTTTGGGTGTCCTGTATAAACCTACACGTGTCAAACACACAAAAAAAGCCTTAATTCTTTTACATTTCATATTTGCCACGCACATTTTCGAACACAAATGACAAGGGAGTCAACATGGCACAACGGCTCCTTTGAAAAATGTTTCTAAAGTTTTGATGTAAAAGTATTAATATAATAAAATGGGCGATAAGTGTCATGCCCCGGAATAATAAAAATAGATAAAATAAATTTCTTTTTTGGTCCATAGATCGTGATTGGTAAAGTCACATGTTGGTAAAGTTACATGATTGTCCACACCACACAGTTCTAAACAATATAAGAAATAAAGAGATAGTAGTAAACAGTTCTAACTTTAGGGATAATCATAACTTAGAGTTTACTAATCTATTACAACAAAGTCTGGAATAAAATAAAGCTGAAGTGTTGAGACAAAATATGCCTGATTACAAAAATGTCTGAATGTATAAAGTAAATTAAATTACTATCTAGCCCTAGTCTTCAATTGGCATAGACTTAGTCATCAGCGTGGTAGTCTTCCTCCGGCGGTCTCTCTCAGGATAGTCTTCCACATCAGCATTGTCTCTAGTGTCCTCACAAGTAGGTCCTTCCCCTACATTCATTGACAGGATATGCCAGAACGTGAGAATGTCCAGTGGTATAACACGCCGTCAGCTCATGAAAGTTGAGTGAATTAAACACTAACAAGGTACCATAATAATGAAGTTATTGCAAATTATGAGATGCTAAGATTTAGTTATACTAAGAGTATCTTCTTAAAATTCTCCAGCTAAACGTGTTCTCAGAACTTCTACTCATCTTATTACGCAGAGATCGAGAACATATGCTTGTTTGATGAATAGACTCGATAGTTCAACTCTATAGATATATCATCGTTCTGTCCACCGCTTTAAAGAACATATACACAACTCACCGCATCTCATGGACACCACGTCAGTCTATCCCCAGCTATTAAGAACATATAAACAGCTCACCGCATTGTAGGGATACAAAGTATGAACAAGATATATCAATCTATGCCACGACTTACGCATCTATTACCAGTGATCCCAGCTCACCACCTTTTAAGAATATATGGCATCACCTAGCCTATCTTAGGGCTATTTAGTCTAGCTCGCCATCTTTTAAGAACAAATGGGCAGCTCACCGGCTGTTAAGAACATATCATGACCAAAGCCTATCCATGCAAGATTCCCAAATCTTAGCAAACCTACTTTGTTCCATGCTAACATCGATATAAGACATTCCTATGTGGCTTGACTGTAATGAATAAAATGAATGATAATCCAAATGGTTCATAAAAGAAAAGCGCGCAAGAAACTTTACAATACCACACAATGCATATGCTAAAGAGGTAAATCGGGGACTAAACGTATTACTACGCTCCCTATGTATGTGAAAGGAAATAAAAAAGGAAGTAAACATGAAAGTTGCAATCAAACCCTAGAAAAATAGGATATCTATGGACAAGTACCATATAAAGAAAATTCAACTGTGTTATCTACTTATGCAAGTTTCTAGGTGATCTAGGAAAGCAGTAAATAGAAAAGGTGCTGGGACTTGCCCGGAATAGTGCATCATTCCTTATAGCATCCTAATTAGCCATGTTTAGGATAATACAAGCATAATAACCAAACATGGATGTTAAGTGCATGGGTGCATGTGCATCCTAATTAGCCATGTTTAGGATAATACAGGCATAATATCCAACATGTGCTCACAATGTATATATAAGCAAATAAACAACAGTACAAATTAACTTTAAAAGCAATAAATTCAAGGTTCCAATTCCAACATAAGTCACAGGGGAATAGAGTAAGCAATAAATATGCGATCGTGCATGAACAATGTAATATCTCACCTTTCTGACTCTTTTCCCTCAACAAACTCGACTCAACCAAACCATTACCTCAGATACTAGGAATAATATCCGCTCAGTACCTAGGTCACACAACACATCGTCGCCTTAGATACCAGGAATAATATCAGATCGATATCCAAACCGCACACCATACCATCGCTTCGGATACCAGGAATAATATTCGATCGATATCCGAAACGCGCGCCTTAGATAGCAGGAATAATATCCGATCGATATCTAAGTCGTACACAACACTGTCGCCTCCAATACCAGGAATAATATTCGATCGATATTGAGGTCGCACACCACGCTATCACCTCAGATACTAGGAATAATATCCGATCGATATCTGGGTCGATCACGACCAACCATCGCTCCGGATACCAGGAATAATCTCCAATCGATATTCGAAATGTGCGCCTTAGATACCAGGAATAATATCCGATCGATATCTAAGTTGTACACAACACTGTCGCCTCCAATACTAGGAATAATATCCGATCGATATTGAGGTCGTAGACTAGACCGCCACTCTTTGCTCTTTTCACGCTTTCTCACAAACATGCATGTCGACATATCCTCGACCCTAATATGTATGTCAATGTTCACAATTTATAGTAACAGTTATTAATCTCAAAGCTGGATGTTCGTTCAACATAGATCTCGACCTTAATCGTTCTTATAAGTCCAATTCCTAACAGTGAGCCTTTAAAACAGTATATCTGTCAAACAGTTCTTTAAAAACTTTCAAAACCTTTTACAAGCAGTACCTTATACAAAAATACAAAAACTGCTCAAAATGCCCAGGTCGCGCGAGCGAGGGGGGGGGGGGGGGGGGGGGTCGCGCTCGCGATTAGGTGTTTTCCGAAAGATCTGTTAAAATTTCCTTTTCTGCCCAAAAATACACACCTCGCGCGAGCGGACCACTCGAGCGAGCCTCGTGCGAGCAGATCGCGCGCGTGAGTTGTTGCAAAACCTCATCTTCTTTGTTTTTCCCCTGTTTTCAATTTTCCAAACTATTACATACCCATTTTAAAATTCTGTTTCAACCATATCATGCCATATATGGATTTCTCTGGTTTTCTGCGTAGATTACGAATATGTGATCAATTTAAACTAATACAGATTGTATCTCTCAATTTTTGCGATTAAAGTTAGAGTGACAAAACTTTAAATCAACGATACGTCACTATATGAATGAATTAACCCGTACGATTTGAACTGTAGCTTATTGGGACTAAGATCTTTCATTCCCAATTCACGGATTTCATTTTGGTTAAGTTTCATAGAACTCCAACTTTTCAAGTTTTAATGGTGTATCTATATGTACACACATATACACACATATATAAATTGAAATACACTTATATAAACATGTTGAGTGAGTTTAAAGTACTCTCTGAGGGCAAATATACAGAGAATTTGAGATCGAGAATTTTCGCCGTCGATTCCGTCGTTTGAATTCTCCTCTGTTCTTGATCTTGATATATATAGCTATATATCTATGTTTGTGTATGTGACTGTGCATATGTATATAATATATAATATGTGTGTGTTGTTTGTTCCTTGAGAGAACAATAGAGAAAGGAGAAAAATTCAGAGAATTTGAGAGTACACTGTACGAGTTTAGAGATACCAACACTCATATATATATATAAACTGAGAGTTGTGGCATCCAAGCAAGCCACAAGAATCGCACGGTGTGGTTGAGCTCACGTGCTCCCACACCCACGACGCAGTAAAAACCCAGATTAAAACAAAAACTGGTATTTTTTGGTTAAAAAAAAAAATACAGAAAATTATAATAGCGTAGGAATTAAATTCCCGGTTTATATAAAAATATAGATGTTGTTTTTAAAACCACAGAAAGTATTTCCTATATTTAAGAAAATTACGGTTTGACCCCAAATAAAAAGAATAGAAATAGAAATTAAAATGAAATGGTCATTTATTAAAAAAAAAAAAAAAAGAAATACAGGATGTTACACTATTACCCAAATAACATCGTGGCTTTGCTGAGACCTTCGCAATCCTACCAAGAAATCCATGGTTATGTGTTCCTATTTCCATTGGAGAATTGGTAACGGTTGTAGAAGTCTGAGTGATTTTTGATGTTCTGTCTTCACTTGTTTAGAAACAAGACATTGGGATACGTACTCTGCTACTTCTCGCTTCATTCCCTCCCACCATAAATTCTTCTTCAAGTCTTTATACATCTTGTTACCTCTAAGGTGAATGGTCATCCTTAACTTGTGTGCTTCATCCAATATATCTTTCTTGAGATTATCCTCGTTAGGCGCATAAAGTCTACCTTTGCATCTTAATGCTCCTTCCGAATTGATAATCCATACTTCCGGTTCCTTTGCCGACATCTTAGAAAATCATCTCTTCAAATCTTTAGCTCAAACTCTCTAACCATCTCTTAAAATGGCAATCGATTGGGTTAACAATCATGCAAATCGATTAGGACAAGGGTACAATCAATTGTGGTTAGGTATTAATGACTCCAACCGATTGATATAAAGTCCAATATATAGACAGATAACGCGATTGAAACAAAAATATTGGGGAAAGATGTATAATACATATTTCCTTCTTTTGATCACGTATAAACTTCAATATAAAGCTACCAAGTGAGTTTGAAACTCTCCTTAGAATGCTAGAGTGTGTTTAGGTGTGTTTTTGAAGCTTGGAGCTTCAATAGTGGTCTCTTCCTCTCTCCTCTTTCTTCTCTGTTCCACTTCTTCTTCTTTTCTTCTGGTCTTCTTCTTCACTTCAGTGCATGTGTGAGTATTTGTGTATGTATATATATACATATGTGTCTATATCTATAAACTCAAATGTATATATCCCTGAAGTTCCACCTAGCAAAAAAGTGTAAAAAGATGTCCCAAATATATAGAGGGAAAAAGTTCATACGGCCAATCATCAGCCAACTAAGAGGATCAAAATCTGCTTAGTCAAATCAATTGGCAATTCTTTTAGTCGATTGGGTAGGTAGAAAAGTACCAATCGATTGGGACAAGGGTCCAATCGAATGTGGTTAGGTATTAATGACTCCAGTTGATTGATATAAAGTCTAGTGGATTGGGTTGAGGCAGTTAACAAGCCAATCGATTGGTAAAAGATCCAATCTAATGGTAACCAAGTTAAGGCAATCGATTGGGAAAACATTCCAATCAATTGGGACACAAAGTTCATCAATAGTAAATTAAAGTCCATACATGCGTTAAAGAAGAAATACAAGGTCTTATTTATCATTATACATTAAAAAAATAGGGTATTATAATAAGTAATAGAAGTTTATTACAAAATTTAGAGAGTAGACGACATAGCATACTGTATTTTACTTTGAAATAAAAAATCGAATACTCCCTTAATTCCAATTTATGAGTCCTTTCTTCCAATTTAAGAATTATCTTCAAAAGTCAAATATCGCATAACTAGATAATTCCAAGTTCACCCATTTTAGGCTTTCTTTGGTTCATGGATTTTGTGAGGGAATAGAGTGAGAAAAGGAAAACAAGATGGAAAACTTGTCCTTTTACCTTATGGATGTGACTAGTTTTCCTTACTTTTTCCTTTCCCCTCTCTTTCACCTCACGAAATTGATGAACCAAACAAAGCCCTAGGGTAATGTAATGTTGAAATATTTCACCAAAATTAATGGGAGCTACTAAATAGACCCACTACATTACTTTCTAGACATAACTAGGTGCATCGAGGAGTTGCATATTTTGCATCTCATGTTGTCTTCCTGGTCGTAAAGAACAATTAATTGTTTGTATTTAGTAACTCTCTTATAAAATTAACTTCACTCAATAGTTAACTTCCAAATAAAAAGTCTCTTAATTTAAAACAGAAGGGGTATAATTATGGGGTAATTAACATGCACTTAGTTTTTTGTATACAATTTCAAAGTCGGTCTATTGCTTTTCTAAATTACAAAAATATCAACTTTTTTTGTAAAATGAAAAAGTCATCAAATTTTAAATGACATTATGAGGCAACTCTTCAAAACATAGGGAGCAACTCATTTTAAAGCCAGGTGCAACTCTTCACAACATTGGGAGCAAGTCATTCAAATGTTGGAGCAATTAACATAACGGTTTGGTGCAAGTTCACAACGTTGAAAATATAAAATAGACTACAACACAAAATTACAATTCAAAAGTTGATCTTTTTATTTATTTATAATTTTTTAATTTGTTTTTAAAGATTGTTGATATTTTCTAAATTATTACGAGTTAGTGTTACACACAGTTTTTTAACATGTTGAATTTTTTTTGTAGGCGTGGATACTCTATAATGAAGGCAGGCAAATGGAACTTATTGATGCATCAATAGGGGAGGCATGTTGCATATCTGAAGTGCTGAGATCAATTCATGTGAGTTTATTATGTGTGCAACAATGTGGAGAAGATAGACCAAACATGTCCTCTGTGATTCTGATGCTCGGCAGTGATGGGGAACTATGTCAACCCAAACAACCTGGTTTCTTCACTGAAAGGAATAGACTGAAAGCTGACTGGTCTTCCGGCCAGCAAGCACCGAGTTCAAACTATGAAACCGACATTACACAATTAGAGTCTCGATGAATAGGAAAAAATCAAAAATAAAACAAATTTCATTTTAAATAATTTTTTTTTGTTACGGAAAAGACTCGTAGGCAGATTGAGAAAACAAATTAGAACCGATTCTATGGTTTATTATAAGTGATCTAGTTCTACAAATTAAAGTGTTTGGTGAGTGTCAATTTCTTATATAGGAGTCCATGCCTAGTTCAATACCACTCTTAAAACAAGAAACTACCTCTATTCTCACGAGAACTGAATAGAAAGTGAGAGTTGAACTAAACCTACTCTGATTTTAGCCTTTCCCAAATGGGCATTTACCTATAATTCATATTTTTTTGAAGTGTACTTTGCCTACGTGTACAGGTTTGTCTATTTGGTAAGTATCTTAGAACATGACAAAAGTACCTAAGTACTAAATCGTTGTAAATATTACATATTTATGTGTGGCTGTCCACAGTTTGTATTAAACTAGGGATCTAATTGTAAAGTGATATTTATCTACACATCCCTCCCCTATCCTATAAATAGGGAGCATCTCAATAAGAAAAGTTACTTTATTTTTGTCACGGCTCGGTGTAGCCAAATTAGGGGAAATTTTAAAGTTTCCATCTTGGACCCTGAGACACGTGACTGGTTAATGCAAATAATAAACAACATAACTAAAACGATAAAACCAACATCTGCTTACAAGGTTATACTACAATGAAAACGGAAATACTAGTTCAGCTATACATTGTCTTATGGCACCAGGGCCTTACAAAACTATTACAAAAGATAGATGGAGTCCTCTGCTAGATGTTACAACCAAAAACATTTAGAAGATAGAAACACTAGTCTTCTCTCTAACTAGTGTAGCAATAGTCCTCCTCGGTGAATTCTGCCTCATTGTACTCCTCCTGGCCAACATCCCGTGTAATCTTTATCTGGAAAAGCTGGATGTCTAACGACATGAACGTCGTCAGCTTATGAAAGCTGAGTGAGAAAACAAAATCAAATTGAACTTATATAGCCATACACAAACAAGATATGTTTACTGCCTCTATTATGTCTTTTAAAATTCTCCCACGTTCTTACGGTCGAACTATAACCATAAACATGCCCGACTAAGTATGCGAAAAGAATACGAACAACCAACTTGAATTGCCTCGACATCCTTAATGCTACTACTACCATCCATTTCTATAATCTGACACCATTCACCAACCCAAACACATTTCGCTAACCACCTCATCATGAAGAACCGAAGTGTTGTGGAGTTCAAGGACATCCATTTCATAACAAAGATCCGAAACGAGTCTCAACTCTACGAAGCACCACTTCGTCACGAAGAACCAAAGTGTCCACCATATCCGCTTCGTCATGAAGAACTCAAAAGATACACTATTTCATAACCATCCATTCGTCACGAAGAACTGAATTATTCCCCATATCCGTTTTATCACGAAGAACCGAAAGGATACACACTTCGTCACGAAGAACCAAAGTATTCACCATATCCGTTTCATCATGAAGAGCTGAAAGGAAACACAATTTCATAACCATCATTTCGTCACCAAGAACCGAAGTATTCACCATATCCGTTTCGTCACGAAGAACTGAAAGGATACACAATTTCATAACCATCACTTCGTCACAAAGAAATGAAGTATTCACCATATCCATTTCGTAAAGAAGAACCGAAAGGATACACAATTTCATAACCATCACTTGATCACGAAGAACTGAAGTTTTCACCATATACGTTTCTTCACGAAGAACCGAAAGGATATTCAACTTTACAACCCAACAAACGCACCCTTTTTTAACTATCCCGCCCTTTCACAGCTTGTTTTACCTATTTGCCACTTATCCTCAGCATAAGATGCTTTCGACATTACACAGCTGATACTCACGTATACCCGACCATGCACGCATCACTCATTAAGGAGTTTGGTTCATGAAATGACTTTTAATTATAACCGTCAAGATTTCACTGTACGTCCAACATTCTATTTTATGACTTAATATTCTTACGATGGAAACTTTTTCCCAATCACTATCAATGCAATAATCATGCCATACAACATACTTATAGCTTGGTATGAACTCTCAATGGTCATCACACTATATTCATAACAACGAAAACCTAGCATGTAGCTCATGGATCCATAACATGCATTTGATACCAATAAACATGTAGATGAAACCCTTAACTTACTCATCTACGCGATAGCACTGCCATAGCACATAATTTTCATAACAATACAGGTACCGAAAAACTAGCATCATCAATTAACAAAATGCACAAATAATACATCATACAAAAAGATGTACAATCTGCCAGGATATATTTTCACTATGTGGAGTGAATTAATATGATTTATTTGGGCATGATAAATTGCTTTGTAGATCCAACTCAAAACTAGAACATTATAGGTAATTGGATTATATTCTTGGACAAAAACATTTAGCTTCATTTGGGTTTTTGAGCTGCTCAAAACGTTTATTTTACTTAGATATTTCTTAAATTTTTGGACTTCTCTGTCCCAGAGTTTTAGCACTGTGTTTTACGTGCATTTCACCAATGAAGCAATGATTTTTAGGCCAAGCTATAGCTGAGTTTTTTTTGTAGATAATTGAGTTTGGTTTCTTAAAAAAAAAACCTAGCTTCATTCAGATTTTTGAGCTGCTCAAAATGTTCATTTTACTAAACTACGTTATGCTAAAAGTTTCAATTTCCTAGATTTATAGCACTATGTTATACGTGCATTTCACCTATGAAGGATTGATTATTAGACCAGGCTATAGAAGTGTTCTTTGTAGATAAATGAGTTAGCTTTCTTCACAAAAAAACCTAGCTTCACTAAGATTTTTAAGCTGCTCAAAAGATTCATTTTACAAAACTACGTTCTGATGAAGTTTCTGTTTCTCAGATTTGAAAATTTGTCTTGTATGCCATGGAAACATTAAAATAATATCAAGCACTTACTAAACATTACTACATACTATATATGTTCTAAAGTGAGTTAGTAAACTAACCAAAACTTGGAATTAAGCTTGGTTGTTGATTTGAGCGTATGAAGCTTGAACACAAGCTTCAATGGTGAAGCTTCTTCTTCTTCTAACTTCTTGACTTTTCTTTTTGCTGGGAATCTTCTTGAACTTCTTGGGACTTATTAATATAGCTCCTAAGTTCCCATGGTAGTATGGTTAAGTGTATGGGTGTATATATGGAAGTGTATACAAGGGAGGGAGATGAACACTTGGTTTTCTTCAATTCTCCATCAACTATAAGTATCCTAGCTCTCTCTTCCCATATATACAGATTGTAATGGATAAGAGAGGTGTAATGCATGTGCATGGGGTGTATATATAGAAGATAGTAGGGGTTAGGTGTCATGGTGCATGGATATATGCTAGGCCATGTGTCTAATAAGTGGACAAGTGTCACGGGAGAGGGTCACATGTGTCTAGGGAGGTTGCATGGGCTGCCAAGTGACCTGCTATGGTGGGGCCCACCTCGGATTTTGTGCAACTTGGTGTGCATGCATAAGTCCTCATTAGGTGTGTCAATCTCAATTTACGTGCAAACGGGTATTATTTCTAATGTCTAGGTCCGGGACTAAGTTAAATCTTTTTATGGTCAAGTCGGTGTGGTTACTACGGTTTAATTAGTAATCTTACAACTTGTTGATACCATCACATAATTAAATAATATAATGATCTGTCAAATACAGAAATTCAAAAAATTGATATTATTAATGAAGAGAAAATTACAGGTATTACATCTTTTACCACCTATTACAGGATTTCATCCTCGAAATCAGGACTATCTAGGCACTAAACAGGAAAGGAAATTTATCTCTCATCTCCGATTTTAGCTCCCAAGAGGCTTCTCCTTCGTCATGCTGTTTCCACTGAACCTTAACCAGTGGTATCTTTTTGTTCCTTAGCTTCTTGATTCCATGATCCATAATCCTTATAGGTCCTTCGATGAATGTATCATTGTCGTTCTCCTCGATATCTTTGAAATCAATCTCGTGTGCCGGGTTATGATGACATTTCCTCAGTATGCTCACATGGAATACGTTATGAACTCCCGTCATCTTTGGTAGTAAAACCAATCTGTAGGTGACTTTCCTACGCATTCCATAACTTCAAATGGTCTAATGTAGCGCGGACGATAGTTTTTGCCTCTTCTGTCCAAACCATATAATGCCACGAACCAGGGAAACTTTCAAATACACGTGATCTCCAACTTCAAATTCTAGATCTCGACGCCATTGGTCTGCATAGCTCTTACATCTGCTTTGCATTGCTTTCATCCTTTCATTTACCGTATTGTTTCCTTTATTTTTTCCTGAACTAAGTTTGGTCCCAATAATTTGCCATCCCCAACTTCTGCCCAACATAAAAGTGATAGGCACGGTCTTCCGTACAGTGCTTTAAATAGTGATATCCGTATGCTTGAATGAAAACTGTTATTATAAGTGAACTCAATCAACGATGAGTGAGTTTCCCAAGAACTTTCAAAATCGATTACACATGCTCGGAGCATGTCTTCCATTACATGGGTTGAGGCAGTTAACAAGCCAATCGATTGGTAAAAGATCCAATCTAATGGTAACCAAGTTAAGGCAATCGATTGGGAAAACATTCCAATCAATTGGGACACAAAGTTCATCAATAGTAAATTAAAGTCCATATATGCGTTAAAGAAGAAATACAAGGTCTTATTTATCATTATACATTAAAAAAATAGGGTATTATAATAAGTAATAGAAGTTTATTACAAAATTTAGAGAGTAGACGACATAGCATACTGTATTTTACTTTGAAATAAAAAATCGAATACTCCCTTAATTCCAATTTATGAGTCCTTTCTTCCAATTTAAGAATTATCTTCAAAAGTCAAATATCGCATAACTAGATAATTCCAAGTTCACCCATTTTAGGCTTTCTTTGGTTCATGGATTTTGTGAGGGAATAGAGTGAGAAAAGGAAAACAAGATGGAAAACTTGTCCTTTTACCTTATGGATGTGACTAGTTTTCCTTACTTTTTCCTTTCCCCTCTCTTTCACCTCACGAAATTGATGAACCAAACAAAGCCCTAGGGTAATGTAATGTTGAAATATTTCACCAAAATTAATGGGAGCTACTAAATAGACCCACTACATTACTTTCTAGACATAACTAGGTGCATCGAGGAGTTGCATATTTTGCATCTCATGTTGTCTTCCTGGTCGTAAAGAACAATTAATTGTTTGTATTTAGTAACTCTCTTATAAAATTAACTTCACTCAATAGTTAACTTCCAAATAAAAAGTCTCTTAATTTAAAACAGAAGGGGTATAATTATGGGGTAATTAACATGCACTTAGTTTTTTGTATACAATTTCAAAGTCGGTCTATTGCTTTTCTAAATTACAAAAATATCAACTTTTTTTGTAAAATGAAAAAGTCATCAAATTTTAAATGACATTATGAGGCAACTCTTCAAAACGTAGGGAGCAACTCATTTTAAAGCCAGGTGCAACTCTTCACAACATTGGGAGCAGTCATTCAAATGTTGGAGCAATTAACATAACGGTTTGGTGCAAGTTCACAACGTTGAAAATATAAAATAGACTACAACACAAAATTACAATTCAAAAGTTGATCTTTTTATTTATTTATAATTTTTTAATTTGTTTTTAAAGATTGTTGATATTTTCTAAATTATTACGAGTTAGTGTTACACACAGTTTTTTAACATGTTGAATTTTTTTTGTAGGCGTGGATACTCTATAATGAAGGCAGGCAAATGGAACTTATTGATGCATCAATAGGGGAGGCATGTTGCATATCTGAAGTGCTGAGATCAATTCATGTGAGTTTATTATGTGTGCAACAATGTGGAGAAGATAGACCAAACATGTCCTCTGTGATTCTGATGCTCGGCAGTGATGGGGAACTATGTCAACCCAAACAACCTGGTTTCTTCACTGAAAGGAACAGACTGAAAGCTGACTGGTCTTCCGGCCAGCAAGCACCGAGTTCAGACTATGAAACCGACATTACACAATTAGAGCCTCGATGAATAGGAAAAAATCAAAAATAAAACAAATTTCATTTTAAATAATTTTTTTTTGTTACGGAAAAGACTCGTAGGCAGATTGAGAAAACAAATTAGAACCGATTCTATGGTTTATTATAAGTGATCTAGTTCTACAAATTAAAGTGTTTGGTGAGTGTCAATTTCTTATATAGGAGTCCATGCCTAGTTTAATACCACTCTTAAAACAAGAAACTACCTCTATTCTCACGAGAACTGAATAGAAAGTGAGAGTTGAACTAAACCTACTCTGATTTTAGCCTTTCCCAAATAGGCATTTACCTATAATTCATATTTTTTTGAAGTGTACTTTGCCTACATGTACAGGTTTGTCTATTTGGTAAGTATCTTAGAACATGACAAAAGTACCTAAGTACTAAATCGTTGTAAATATTACATATTTATGTGTGGCTGTCCACAGTTTGTATTAAACTAGGGATCTAATTGTAAAGTTATATTTATCTACACATCCCTCCCCTATCCTATAAATAGGGAGCATCTCAATAAGAAAAGTTACTTTATTTTTGTCACGGCTCGGTGTAGCCAAATTAGGGGAAATTTTAAAGTTTCCATCTTGGACCCTGAGACACGTGACTGGTTAATGCAAATAATAAACAACATAACTAAAACGATAAAACCAACATCTGCTTACAAGGTTATACTACAATGAAAACGGAAATACTAGTTCAGCTATACATTGTCTTATGGCACCAGGGCCTTACAAAACTATTACAAAAGATAGATGGAGTCCTCTGCTAGATGTTACAACCAAAAACATTTAGAAGATAGAAACACTAGTCTTCTCTCTAACTAGTGTAGCAATAGTCCTCCTCGGTGAATTCTGCCTCATTGTACTCCTCCTGGCCAACATCCCGTGTAATCTTTATCTGGAAAAGCTGGATGTCTAACGACATGAACGTCGTCAGCTTATGAAAGCTGAGTGAGAAAACAAAATCAAATTGAACTTATATAGCCATACACAAACAAGATATGTTTACTGCCTCTATTATGTCTTTTAAAATTCTCCCACGTTCTTACGGTCGAACTATAACCATAAACATGCCCGACTAAGTATGCGAAAAGAATACGAACAACCAACTTGAATTGCCTCGACATCCTTAATGCTACTACTACCATCCATTTCTATAATCTGACACCATTCACCAACCCAAACACATTTCGCTAACCACCTCATCATGAAGAACCGAAGTGTTGTGGAGTTCAAGGACATCCATTTCATAACAAAGATCCGAAACGAGTCTCAACTCTACGAAGCACCACTTCGTCACAAAGAACCAAAGTGTCCACCATATCCGCTTCGTCATGAAGAACTCAAAAGATACACTATTTCATAACCATCCATTCGTCACGAAGAACTGAATTATTCCCCATATCCGTTTTATCACGAAGAACCGAAAGGATACACACTTCGTCACGTAGAACCAAAGTATTCACCATATCCGTTTCGTCATGAAGAGCTGAAAGGAAACACAATTTCATAACCATCATTTCGTCACCAAGAACCGAAGTATTCACCATATCCGTTTCGTCACAAAGAACTGAAAGGATACACAATTTCATAACCATCACTTCGTCACAAAGAAATGAAGTATTCACCATATCCATTTCGTAAAGAAGAACTGAAAGGATACACAATTTCATAACCATCACTTGATCACGAAGAACCGAAGTTTTCACCATATACGTTTCTTCACGAAGAACCGAAAGGATATTCAACTTTACAACCCAACAAACGCACCCTTTTTTAACTATCCCGCCCTTTCACAGCTTGTTTTACCTATTTGCCACTTATCCTCAGCATAAGCTGCTTTCGACATTACACAGCTGATACTCACGTATACCCGACCATGCACGCATCACTCATTAAGGAGTTTGGTTCATGAAATGACTTTTAATTATAACCGTCAAGATTTCACTGTACGTCCGACATTCTATTTTATGACTTAATATTCTTACGATGGAAACTTTTTCCCAATCACTATCAATGCAATAATCATGCCATACAACATACTTATAGCTTGGTATGAACTCTCAATGGTCATCACACTATATTCATAACAACGAAAACCTAGCATGTAGCTCATGGATCCATAACATGCATTTGATACCAATAAACATGTAGATGAAACCCTTAACTTACTCATCTACGCGATAGCACTGCCATAGCACATAATTTTCATAACAATACAGGTACCGAAAAACTAGCATCATCAATTAACAAAATGCACAAATAATACATCATACAAAAAGATGTACAATCTGCCAGGATATATTTTCACTATGTGGAGTGAATTAATATGATTTATTTGGGCATGATAAATTGCTTTGTAGATCCAACTCAAAACTAGAACATTATAGGTAATTGGATTATATTCATGGACAAAAACATTTAGCTTCATTTGGGTTTTTGAGCTGCTCAAAACGTTTATTTTACTTAGATATTTCTTAAATTTTTGGACTTCTCTGTCCTAGAGTTTTAGCACTGTGTTTTACGTGCATTTCACCAATGAAGCAATGATTTTTAGGCCAAGCTATAGCTGAGTTTTTTTTGTAGATAATTGAGTTTGGTTTCTTAAAAAAAAAACCTAGCTTCATTCAGATTTTTGAGCTGCTCAAAATGTTCATTTTACTAAACTACGTTATGCTAAAAGTTTCAATTTCCTAGATTTATAGCACTATGTTATACGTGCATTTCACCTATGAAGGATTGATTATTAGACCAGGCTATAGAAGTGTTATTTGTAGATAAATGAGTTAGTTTTCTTCACAAAAAAACATAGCTTCACTAAGATTTTTAAGCTGCTCAAAAGATTCATTTTACAAAACTACGTTCTGATGAAGTTTCTGTTTCTCAGATTTGAAAATTTGTCTTGTATGCCATGGAAACATTAAAATAATATCAAGCACTTACTAAACATTACTACATACTATATATGTTCTAAAGTGAGTTAGTAAACTAACCAAAACTTGGAATTAAGCTTGGTTGTTGATTTGAGCGTATGAAGCTTGAACACAAGCTTCAATGGTGAAGCTTCTTCTTCTTCTAACTTCTTGACTTTTCTTTTTGCTGGGAATCTTCTTGAACTTCTTGGGACTTATTAATATAGCTCCTAAGTTCCCATGGTAGTATGGTTAAGTGTATGGGTGTATACATGGAAGTGTATACAAGGGAGGGAGATGAACACTTGGTTTTCTTCAATTCTCCATCAACTATAAGTATCCTAGCTCTCTCTTCCCATATATACAGATTGTAATGGATAAGAGAGGTGTAATGCATGTGCATGGGGTGTATATATAGAAGATAGTAGGGGTTAGGTGTCATGGTGCATGGATATATGCTAGGCCATGTGTCTAATAAGTGGACAAGTGTCACGGGAGAGGGTCACATGTGTCTAGGGAGGTTGCATGGGCTGCCAAGTGACCTGCTATGGTGGGGCCCACCTCGGATTTTGTGCAACTTCCTTGGTGTGCATGCATAAGTCCTCGTTAGGCGTGTCAATCTCAATTTACGTGCAAACGGGTATTATTTCTAATGTCTAGGTCCGGGACTAAGTTAAATCTTTTTATGGTCAAGTCGGTGTGGTTACTACGGTTTAATTAGTAATCTTACAACTTGTTGATACCATCACATAATTAAATAATATAATGATCTGTCAAATACAGAAATTCAAAAAATTGATATTATTAATGAAGAGAAAATTACAGGTATTACATCTTTTACCACCTATTACAGGATTTCATCCTCGAAATCAGGACTATCTAGGCACTAAACAGGAAAGGAAATTTATCTTGCATCTCCGATTTTAGCTCCCAAGAGGCTTCTCCTTCGTCATGCTGTTTCCACTGAACCTTAACCAGTGGTATCTTTTTGTTCCTTAGCTTCTTGATTCCATGATCCATAATCCTTATAGGTCCTTCGATGAATGTATCATTGTCGTTCTCCTCGATATCTTTGAAATCAATCTCGTGTGCCGGGTTATGATGACATTTCCTCAGTATGCTCACATGGAATACGTTATGAACTCCCGTCATCTTTGGTAGTAAAACCAATCTGTACGTGACTTTCCTACACATTCCATAACTTCAAATGGTCTAATATAGCGCGGACGATAGTTTTTGCCTCTTCTGTCCAAACCATATAATGCCACGAACCAGGGAAACTTTCAAATACACGTGATCTCCAACTTCAAATTCTAGATCTCGACGCCATTGGTCTGCATAGCTCTTACATCTGCTTTGCATTGCTTTCATCCTTTCATTTACCGTATTGTTTCCTTTATTTTTTCCTGAACTAAGTTTGGTCCCAATAATTTTCCATCCCCAACTTCTGCCCAACATAAAAGTGATAGGCACGGTCTTCCGTACAGTGCTTTAAATAGTGATATCCGTATGCTTGAATGAAAACTGTTATTATAAGTGAACTCAATCAACGATGAGTGAGTTTCCCACGAACTTTCAAAATTGATTACACATGCTTGGAGCATGTCTTCCATTACTTGGTTCATCCTTTCGATTTGTCTGTCAGTTTATGGATGAACTCAACTTCAGAGATGTTACCTTAAATCCTACAATGAACCTTGAATCTGGGTCTAATACTATCGATATCGATACTCTATGTATTTACACAACCTGTTGCAGGTATAGTCGACTCATCTCCTCGATAGGATAGGTCATGTTGTAGGCAATAAAATGGGCTGATTTGGTTAGTCGATCAAGAACTACCCAACTAGCATCATAGTTTTGCTGAGATCTTGGCAATCCCACAACAAAATCCATGGTAATATGTTCCCATTTTCATTATAGGACTAGTAGTGGTTGTAGTAGTCGTGGGGGTTGTTGGTGTTTTACCTTGACTTGCTGGCAAGTAGGGCATTTGGCTACGTATTCTGCGACTTTTCTCGTCATGCCTTCCCACCAGAAGTTCCTTTTCAAGTCTTTGTACATCTTGGTTCCGCTTAGGAATATGGTCATTCTTGACTTATGTGCTTCATCCAAAATGTATTTCCTCATACCATTCACGTCGAGTACACATAATCTGTCCTTACATTAAAATCCTTCGTTTGTTCCAATATCATTCAGCCAGATCCTTTGCTTTTTCCTTCTCGAACCATGTCCTTAATCGTTCGTCCTCCTTTTGAGCTTCAAGAATTCAATTAATGAGGGTTAGATATACCATAATACATCCAAAAGGTCATCCATCACCTAACCTTACAATCTGAATGTCGAATTCTATTAAAACTTCTAAGGCTTTCCATTCCTTAATTAAAAGTGAGGCGATAAACCTTCAGGGTTTCTTGCTGAGAGCATCTGCGACCACATTTGCTTTACTAGGGTAGTACTGCAAATTAAAGTTTTAGTCCTTAAGTAGCTCCATCCAGTGTCGTTGTCCCATGTTTAGCTCCTTCTAAGAGAACAGATATTTAAGCTTTTGTGATTCAAAAACAAATCGAACTTCTCTTTGTAGAGATAGTGCCTCCAAATATTAAGTGTAAAGATAATTGCAGCCAATTCTAGATCGCGCGTAGGGTAGTTCAACTCATGTGGCTTTAATTATCTGGATCCATAAGCAATCAGCTGGCCATTCTGCATAAGTACACATCCTAATCCTTGATATAATACGTCACTATAGATAGTGCACTACTCACCACTCTTGGGTATAGCTAGCACTGGCACTGAAGTGAACCTCTCCTTTAGTTCCTAAACGGGGCATTTGTGCTTGTCCTTTCACTCAAACTTTGAGTCCTTTTTCGTTAGTTCGGTTAAAGGAGATGCAATCTTTGAGAATCCTTCCACGAATCTCCTGTAGTATCTAGCCAATTCGAGGAAACTTTGTACCTTTGATGCATTGGTTGGTCTATTCCAACTAGAAACAGTGTCCGTCTTGGTTAAGTCCACTGAAATTTTGTTCTGTGAAACTACTTGTCCCAAGAATTAACTTCTTTTAGCCAAAATTCACACTTATTGATCTTGTCATAGAGGCGATTCTCTTTGAGTGTCTGGAGTGCAATCTGTACATGCTTCTCATGTTCTTCATCACTCTTCGAATCAATAAGGATGTCGTCGATAAACACGATGATGAATTGATCCAAGAAGGGTCTGAACACGCGATTTATCAAATTGATTAATACTGTCGGGGTATTAGTTAACCCAAAAGGCATTTATAAGAATTCATAATGCCCATATCTTATTTTGAAAGCCATTTTCGGTATGCCTTATAGTCTAATAAGTAATTGGTGGTAACCAGATCATAAATCGATCTTTGAAAAGGTTGTCGCTCCTTGAAGTTGGTCGAATAAGTCATCTATCTTGGGAAAGGGTACTTGTTTTTTATGGTGACCTTATTCAACTCTCTGTAGTCGATACAGAGTCGAAGATTTCCTTCTTTCTAACAAATATAACTAGGACTCCCCAAGGTGATGTGCTTGGTCTAATAAATCCAAGATCTTCTAACTCTTGTACTTGCTTCTTCAGCTCCAGAATTTCCATTGGGGCCATATAATAAGGAGCCTTGGATTTCGGTGTCATTCCGGGTACTAACTCAATACAAAAGTCGATCTCGCACTTATGTGGTAATTCACAAATGTTCTAAAAGACATCCTCATAGTCTCAGACTATTGAAATCTAAGCGATCGTCAATTCTGAGCCTGTAGTTTTTATAGAGGCTAAGTGATTTGTACGAAAGGCATCACTAGTGGGGTTGCATTGAAAACTAAAGGGTGTACTTCCAGGTACTAAAAACGTAATTGACCTACTAGTACAATCTAACTTCTCATGATACTTAGTAAGCCAGTCAAATCCTAAGACTACATCGAATCCTTCATTGACAGAACAATTAAGTCTATAGGTAGGCTCATATCCTCCAATGTCAAAGTGCAGTCCTTGTATACCTTTTCGAGCATCACGGTCATTCCCAAAGGTGATACCACATTCAGGGCTACCTTAAGTGTTTAGGGTACTAAACCCAATCGTCATACAATCTCAAAGGCAATAAATGAATTCGTAGCACCTGTATCAAAAAGTACTTTAACTCGACTAGCATATAATGAGAGTGTACCTTCCAAGTTTAGTTGTTCCTTTTCAGCATAGCTAGCTGCCTCGGGTATGATAGCATTGAGTCGAGCCTTACTAGTTTGACCTTGAGTAGTAGGCCCATGATAGTTTCCTTTTCGTGCCTTATAGTCTATGCTCGTGTGTCCCCTCTTCCCATAGTTATAACAGACAACATTAATTTGATAATTATCCCTAAGGGCTATACAGTCTCGAGCCATGTGCCCGGGGATCCCATATTTGAAGCATTCATCCTTGTTGTTCTCGGTAGAAATGGTTGGTACTTGTGGTGCAGGAGGTACTGCATTCTTATACCAGGGAATGGTGGGTCCTAGTTTCTTTCCACTGTTCAATGGACGCTTGTTTCCTTGGAAATGAGTCAAAGGTCTTCCTCGTTGTCCATTCCTTTGTAGTGGTAGTCGATGTACCATTTACTTCAGGCCTTGGCAGCCATCTCTTTCCAATCCTGCCGCCAACCTGTCCAAAGCCTTGAAAGTATGATTCAGGTGTCCCAATGTCAGATGCCGGAGGTGTGGATTGAGTCCTCTGTGAAACTTCTTGATCTTCTTTTAAGGAGTCTCAACCATGTGAGGGGCAAAGTGGGACATGCGTTTAAACTGTGTTGTGTAATCCCTCACACTCTTATTTCCTTGAGATAATTTGATGAATTCCTTCTGTTTTTTGTCCCTTTCATCGTCGGGGAAATAGTTCTCCCAAACTTCTTCCGGAAGGTAGTCTATGTCATCCTTCTTGAAGCTTCTACTCAAATTGTTGCTCTCTCGACTTCCCACCAATCGGCCGCCGCAAAAGTGAGTTAGAAAGTAGCAAAAAGGCACTTCTCTGTCTCAGAGCATTCAATTTATTCGAAGATACGATCCATATCCCTTAGCCATTGCTCTACTCACCAGGATTCACCAGTGTCGTTGAACCTTTTAGGACGCAAAGCTTTAAATCCTTCCATTAGTCTGTCGCGTGTTTGGGGTGGTGGTCTTGGGTGATTGTCGTTGTTGTTACCATTTCCGTTGCCGTGGTTGTTGCCTATAGGGTCTAGACATTGTAGAAATGCACCAAAGATTCCAGTAGGATCTATTCCTTTGGGAATAGGACCTAGTGGCCCTCCATTACGATTTCTTCTCAGTCTGCCCACCATTGTGCTTGTGTGCTTATGTACCTACATAAATATCTATTGGTTACCCTCCAGTCCTAACCATGGTTATGAGACATATAAATGATATGAGATATAGCTAATAATTCTAATATGAGTACATGTCTCATCAAGTAGAGGAAACAAGTCTTTATAGATAACTTCAAATATTTACATAGAAAGGTGTACACGCTACTACTAGTTTGTGTTACATGCCCGGGTGCATCCTATATACACAAAATGGGCAACTAGTCCTAATACAAGTAAAGCTCTAGATCCAGGGAATCCTATCCTAAAAATCCTTCATGTTTGACTCATATGGTGGAGCATCATCCTGAATTGGAATCTCTTAAGGTTGAACCCAGTCCAAGTACGGGTCAAACTCATCAACCATTTGATCGTCATCCTCATCCAAAGGTTCTAGCTCTGCGTCCTCAAACTCATCGTCCAACTCTAGCCCTCCACCCTGTATAACTATCATAGGATTAATATCTTCATAGGTGGAAAAAGGGTCTAACGGTTTATAACTTAAGTGTGTAGGACAATTGGTGTACACGTCTTAACCTAAAGCTCTGATGCCAAAAATCCCTGTCATGCCCCGGTGTAGCCAAAATAGGGAAATATTTAAAATTTCCATCTTGGACACTGAGACATGTGACTGGTTGCATTACCGAATACTAATAATAAACAACATAACTAAATGGATAAAACCAACATCTGCTTACAAGGTTGGGAAATGCTAGTTTAACTATTACAACTCCCAGGATACAACATTGTCTTATTGCACTAAGGCCTTACAAAACTATTACAAAAGATAGATGAAGTCCTCTGCTAGAGGTTATAAACAAAAACATTTACAAGATACAAACACTTGTCTTCTCTCTAGCTGGCGTAGCCATAGTCCTCCTCGGTGAATTCTGTCTCATTGTACTTCTCTTGGCCAGCATCACATCCTGTGCAATTTTTATCTAGAAAAGCTAGACATGAGAATGTCCACCGACATGAACGTCGTCAACTTATGAAAGTCGAGTGAGAAAACTAAATCAAATTGAAATTATATAGCAACACACAAACTAAATATGTTTATTGCCTCTATTACGTCTTTTAAAATTCTCCCACATTCTCATCGTCGAACTATAACCACGAATGTGCCCGATTAAGTATGGGAAAAGAATACGAACAACCAACTTGACTTGCCTCAACAACCTAAATGCTACTACCATCCATTTCTATAATCCGGCACCATTCACAAACCCAAACACCTTTCACTAATTACCTCGTCATGAAGAACCAAAGTGTTACGGAGTTCAAGGACATCCATTTCATGCGAAGATCCGAAAGGAGTCTTAACTCTATGAACCACCACTTCGTCATGAAGAACTGAAGTGGTCACCATATTCGTTTCTTCACGAAGAACTGAAAAGATACACTATTTCATAACCATCACTTCGTCATGAAGAGTCGAAGTATTCACCATATCCATTTCGTCATGAAGAACCAAAGTATTCACCATATCCTTTTCGTCATGAAGAACCGAAAGGATACACAATTTCATAACTATCACTTCGTCATGAAGAATCAAAGTATTCACCATATCCATTTCATCAAGAAGAACCGAAAGGATACACAATTTCATAACCATCACTTCGTCATAAAGAACTGAAGTATTCACCATATCCATTTCATCATGAAGAACGAAAAGGATAAACAATTTCATAACCATCACTTCGTCACAAAGAACTGAAGTATTCACCATATCTGTTTTGTCACGAAAAATCGAACGGATACACAAGTTCATAACCATCACTTCCTCACGAAGAATCGAAGTATTTACACATCCATTTCATCATGAAGAATCAAAAGCATACACAATTTCATAACCATCAATTCATCAGGAAGAATAAAAGTTTTCACCATATCTATTTCATCACGTAGAACCGAAAGGATACTCAACTTTATAACCCACCAAACGCACCCTTTTCTCACTATCCCAGCTTTCGCGGCCTAGTTTACCTATTTGAGACTTATCCTCAGTATAAGCTACTTCCTACATTACACAATTGATACTCATTTACCCAACCACGCACGCATTACTGATTAAGAAGTTTGATTCATGAAATGACTTTTAATTGTAACCGTCAAGATTTTACTAAACGTCCGACATTCTATTTTATGACTCAATATACTTACGATGGAAACTTTCTCAATCACTATCAATGCAATAATCGTGCCATACAACGTACTTATAGCTTATGTATGAATCTTAATGGTCATCACACTATATTTATAACGGGAACCTAGCATATAGCTCATGGATCCATAACATGGATTTGATACCAATAAACATAAAGATGAAACCCTTAACTTACTCATCTCCGCAATAGCACTGCCATAGCACAAGATTTTCATAACAACACAAGTACCAAAAATTTAGCATCATCAATCAACACAATGGATAAACAATACATCATACAAAAAGATGTACAATCTTCCAAGATATATTTTTACTGTGTGGACTAAATTAATATGATTTATTTGGGCATGATAAATTGCTTTGTAGATCAAACTCAAAACTAGAACATTATAGGTAATTGGATTATCTTCATGTACAAAAAATCTAGCTTCATTTGGATTTTTGAGGTGCTCAAAACATTTATTTTACTTTGACATTTCTTAAATTTTCAGACTTCTCTGTCCTAAATATTTTGCACTGCAATTTACGAAGAGTTACTTGTAGATAATTGAGTTAGTTTTTTTCACAAAAAAAACTAGCTTCATTCAGATTTTTGAGCTGCTCAAAACATTCATTTTACTAAACTACGTTCTGCTGGAAGTTCTATTTCCCATATTTGAAGATTTATCTTGCATGGCATTGAAAATTCAAAATAATAACATCAAGCACTTACTAAACATTACTACATACTATATATGTTCTAATGTGAGTTATTAAACTCACCAAAACTTGGAATTAAGCTTGGTTGTTGATTTGAGCGTAGGAAGCTTGAACACAAGCTTCAATGGTGAAACAACTTCTTTTTCTAACTTCTTGACTTTTCTTTCTACTGGGAATCTTCTTGAACATCTTAGGATTTATAATAATAGCTCCTAAGTTCCAATGGTAGTGTGGTTAAGTGTATAGGTATATATATGGAAGTGTATATAAGCGAGATGAACACTTGGTTTTCTTCCTAATTCTTCTTCTAATTCTCCACGAACTACAAGTATACTAGCTCTATGTCTCTCTCCATATATGCAGATTGTAATGGACAAGAGAGGTGTAATGTATGTGCATAGGTAGATATATAGAAGATGGTAGGGGTTAGGTGCCATGTTGCATGAATATATGCTTGACCATGTGTCCAACAAGTGGACAAGTGTCATGGGAGAGGGTGACATGTGTCTAGGGAGGTTGCATGGGCTTCCAAGTGGCTGGTCATGGTGGGGCCCACCTCAGGTTTTATGCCACTTCCTCGGGTATTGTTTCTAATGTCTGGGTCCGGGTGCGGGACTAAGTTATGTCTTATTATAGTCGAGTCGGTGTGGTTACTACGGTCTATTTAGTATTGTTACAACATGTCCATACCATCACACAATTAAATAATATAATAAACGATCACATGCAGAAATTCAGAAAACTAATATTATTAATGAAGAGAAAATTACAAGTATTACAATTTTGGATTTCTTTTCTACTCTCTTTTATTCTCTCTATTATAACACGTTATCAGCACGACAACCTCTTAAAACCCTAGGTATTAAGAAGAGGTTACTTTTTCTTTCTTCACAATTGAAATTACATAAGGTTTACGGATTCCATGCATTGTTCAAATCAATTTTTCCTCTTACTCTAAACTTTGTTTTGTTATTGATAAAACTGTGATTTACATATATGATTAAACCCAACACTAAGCCTTCGATGATACATGATCTGTTTTTTAAGCCACAAGTTCACATGACCTTTTTTTTCTCTGCTATTTTTTAACCCAACACTAAGCCACGATCTATTTTGAAGCCCAGAAAAAAGAAGAAGAAAGAATTTGGTTTTATCAATTAAGCCACGAACGGTTTTTGAGCCCAACACTAATCACGAACTTCGAATACGGCTCAAATACCTTACTGTTGATATTTTTGAACTTGGTGGTCTTTGTAGATCTTTTGTTTCAATTTTATACTATTTTACTAGTTGATGATTATGGTGATTTACTCCATTATATATACATACATAAATTATAACTCGAAGTTCTATAATAGTCCAGACCTGAAGATCTGTGATACATATGAGAACCTGAAGTTCTTTATGAAATAATTGTTCACACCTGAAAGATATGTGACATGGTTAAAACCTGAGGTTCTCCATGGAATAAATAATCCAGACCTAAGGATCTATAAGATGTATATTAGAGCCTGAAGTTCTATTATTCTAGTTATTGGAAGTTATTTTTATTTACGTTTTAATATTCAAATAAAAGAGTTAATTGAAACTAAAAGTTTCACATGATAAAATCTAAAATCCTAAAGCATTCAAATATTGATCATGCCCAAATTTTGTCTCTTCTTTAATTTTTTAAATATTTATTTATTTTTCTCCCTTTAGATGTTGAGTCTTACAAAACATAAATTGAAAGCTCTAGCTATCAATGGAGGGAACTATTTGTCTTGGCAACTTGATGCCAAACTTCACTTACAGTCTAAAAAGTTGGGTGACATTTTTAAAGAAGGAAATGAAATGTCTCCTGAAGAGAAAGCATCTGCACTTATTTTCTTGTGCCACCATATTCATGATGACCTCAAGGATGAATACTTAACTTAGGAAGATCCCTTGAGTCTATGGAAATAATTGAATAATAGTGAGTTATACTTTCCAATGAACAAAGTGAGTTTTTGAACTTGAGGTATCAAGAAAATAACTCCACATTATTCAATATTGTTTCTCGTTTTAAATTATGTTGTAAAAAAGTGGTAGATGTTCAAATGATAGAGAAGACACTCTCAACATTACATGCCTTAAATGTGCTCGTGCAGCAGCAATGTTTAGAGCTTAACTTTGCCAAGTATTCTAAATTGGTAACTTGTCTCCTTGTTGCAGAGGAAAATAGTAAGGTTCTAATGAAAAATCATAATACTAGACCAACTAAAGCTGCCTCATTTTCAAAAGCAAATGCAAACTTTGGCTACCAAAGAGTCCGAGGCAGGGGACGTGCTAGAAGCAATAGTTCTAGAATAGGTGGTGACACCAGAAGCAGTGGTTATAATAATCATTCCCAGAGAGGTGGTAACAATAAATTGGTCCACAAAAGAATGCGAATTTCAAGAACCACAAGAAATGGTCAACAACTCTTGCCAAAGGTAACAAGGGTCCACCTAATAATCCAACCACGGGTAATGATGTTTGTTACAAAAGTGGACACTAGTGACACATTTATCGTGCATTCAAACAGGAGGTGGAGCAGTACTAGCATATATTAGAACTGAGGAGACAAATTTATTGGAAGAATGAGAAAATAGTGATATCCCATCTGGATACACAATTGGCAACACCCACTTCAACTGTTCGTATTTTTTTCAAGAAGAAGTTGGAGAGCCTGTCACTAATGAGACATTTAATGAAATGTTAGGAGATCCACCAGCCTCAGTCTAGCTAGCTGGATAATTTCTTTAGTTGATACTATTTATATTATACTTATTTGTATGGGAGATGTTTTGCTTGGGACATTTGAATAATTAAGCGTTGAATAATATTTAAGATCGTTAATTTCTTAGTTAAGTTTTTTTCTTTACTTTATATTTGAAGGTATGGATCTTGGGGTGCAAAAATAAGAGGATGATATCTGCCTGGTCGATAGTGGGACAACTCACACCATACTTAAGTGTCAAAAGTTCTTCTCTACACTAGAACTTAACAAAATGCATCTAATATGCTGGGTCTGCACAAATTATTGAAGGCTCGGGAAGATCCCATATATGTTGTTAACAAATGGTACTCATCTATTCATTCAAAAAGTGTAATATTCAAGTACTTAATATAAAACTCATCGATACACCAATGCTCTATCTACCGTATCACCGCAAGTCATAGATACATTCTACCGCGTAACACTGCAAGTCGTAGAGGTCATCTATCGCGTACACTACAAGTCTTAGATAATACGTCAGTCCATCCCCTGCATGTTAGGGATTTAGCTCTTCAAGCATCGACACATCAAATCTATTGCCACAACCTATCGTCAGATCTACCGCGTACTTATGATCAATGTTCACTGCATATCATAGACACCTTCGTATATCTACCACGTACTTATGATCAAGGTTCACTGTATGTCATAGTATAGACATCCCAATTTTGACCAACCGTTGAATCCAGGGTTGGTTACCTCTAAAGACCGATAAGGACAATGACCGGTGATATTTGAATATTTTTCCAAAGAATTCAAGCCCTTCGAAAATTCTTCAAATTAAGTTTTCATAAATTAGGGGGAAAAAGGGAGAATTGGGTGTTCGAAAAGACCCGGGTACATGTGAGAGAGACAGCCTAAAATTAATTTCAAAATTAAAGTATGTATGTGTATATGTAAGAATTTTGAGAGAAAAAAAGAAGAAAATATGTATATGTATAATCTATTAAGTATATGCTACTATCTTAGTATACTAGGATAGTATATAAAGTATATTACCATATTTACTAAAGTATGTTAGTATTTAGTAAATATATATTTTGAAAATAAAAAAGAAAGGAGATTCAGTTAGCCGCTACACGCGATAAAGCTGGTGGCACTCAGCGAGCTGAGTGCTGCGCCGGCATTCACTAACTGCTCCTCGGCACTCAGTGAGTGCCGGAACGGCATTCCGTGAGTGTCGCAGCCAACTCTTCGAGTGTCGTAGCCAACTCTTTGAGTGTCGTAGCCAACTCTTCGAGTGTCGCATGCTATAATAGTCTATTTTTCTCACATGTTCTAGAAGAAATCTTTGCACATGGGTTTCCATCCAAATTTACCCAATTAACCCTATGAGAAAGGTTTATATAAGGAGGTTTTTACCTGCATTAGAGGATCTTCTTCTTCCACCATCCTCCATTGATACATACATTGAATTTAGAGAGAGAATTGAGAGAAAAACAAGGAGTTGTTGAAGAAAACTTGAAAGAATTTGAAGGATTTGAAGAATAGATCTTCTAACCATTGAGAATTCCCTAAGGTTATAAGAGGTAACCTCCCAATCTTGTAGAGAATTAGGCTAATTCAATCACAAATGAATAGTTCTAGGATTTTTACACATTTTCAAAACCTCTCTTCTTACCCCATTCCATCACACACCACATAGAATTTGTGATTGAATTTCATAATTGTTCATTGGTTTTGATTTAAATTAGTCTTGGGTTTCAAACAAAAAATAGTTCATGAGGAGATTTTATAAATTTTGATTATATTTCATTCTTTTTAATTCTTCCTTTGGAAATCTATGGGATCTCTAATATCTCATGAGATTTCTTTGGGGTTGATCTCTTAGTCTCCCATAATCTATGATTTATTGAGGATATTAAGGTTGGGTCATGGTTATATTCATATGTTAGTTGTTAGGTTGAACTCTTGGTCCATGGCTTGAGTCCTCTAAATTGAGTCTCATAGATTTGCTTCCATATTCTATGAGGTTCACATAGGTTTCGATCATATACAATCTCCAAGGACCATTCATTTGAGAGGAGAATTAAATATATACTCCTCAAGGATCATATGTTTGAGAGAGGAATTAGATGTAGGATCAATTTGATTTCATATTTTAACTATTCAAAGTTCATAGGATTGAGTAAGACCTAGAAGTTCTCTTACAGATCCTCAACATGCGGACTATGAGGGAGATCTTTAAGGCTAAATCCATGAATCTCTTTTATATTTCATTCTACTTTTGAATAACCATAATCATACTTGATCTTAAATCATGGATCAAGATTGATTCAAACTATGAACACTAATTCAACAATGGTGCAATGAGTTCACTAACCAACCGTGATCAAAGATTTTTAATTAAATCATGGCATGTTGGAATTGAATGAGACCAATTGGAGAGTGTTCATAACCCATATATGTACCACTAGAATGTTTGTTTTTTTTTTTTTTATGAAAGTTTATACTTAGGAGGGTTTGACCTTATGATTTGTGAGTATGTTATTCTCTGTCCAAAATTTCAGAACAGTAAGCTCGTATTAAAATGTGTAAATCAGAGCCTTAATCAAGTTTTCTTAACCTCAAATAAAATTTTCTAGGTATTTCAATGTATAAGGCAGATACCCTAAAAATATCAGAGTGTTTATGATTTTTCTACTATTTGTAGAAAATCATACAAAAACTCTGGACAGAGGGTTGCAGATTCCTGAGTGATATCTGGTTATGACCCTATTCCCAGAGATTCAACCGTTGGATCTTTGATTTTCTTTTTATGTTAGAAACTAGACTAACAGAAGTATGACCTATTCAGAAATCATTAAGATCCAACCATTGAAAGTATTTTATTTCTATTTTTAAAATTCTGGTATGCTCTTTGTAATTCTTACAATTCTGTCACTATTTTGATAAAATTTTGATAGCTCTAATCTAATGGATTCCTAATGTCCTAAGATTTAAACCATGTCTTAAATAATGTCAGATAAGCTGAGATCCAGAGGCTAAATGATCCAAATCAATGAATAAGTTTGTATCTCTTTCTTGTTCATGACCATGCATTCATTCATGTTTGTCGATGCTTATGATTAGAATTAGTTCTTGGATAAAGTTGGATTTAGTTTAACCTAATTGAACATAACCATGGGTTCCTTATGATCATGTTGGGATTACAGCATCCCTATATGGACATTACATTAGCTCCTAGTTGAGACTTGTATATCTATGAGGTGCTATGTTTTCAACTAGTTAAAAGGAACTCATAGTTATGTCAATTCTTTTTTCTACTTGATAGATTTAAGCTAGATGTTTTTAGTAAGAGTTCTTAAAAGCAACGAACAAGAGTAGTAGTGGCACATCCATAGTTATATTTCCAGAGCTACGTATGTACCAAACTCGTAAGCGTTCTTAAAAGCGGTGAACAGTAAGAGTTCTTAAAAGTGATGAACAATAGGATGGGTATGTCCATAGACCAGTCGTTATATGAGAGCAATGTATAGTGCTCGCAAGAGTTCTTAAAAGCGATGAATAGTAAGAGTTCTTAAAAGTAGGGATGGCAATTTTCGACACGACACGGCAACCCGACCCGACCCGACACGAAAATAAACGGGTTTGGGTGACCCGTATAAGGGCACGGGTCATAAACGAGTCGACCTGTGTGACACGATTAATAAACGAGTTGAAGCGGGTCAACCCGTCTAACCCGTTTGACCCGATAAAGTATTTAAGTGCAGTTAGTGCATTTTTTTTAGTTCTAAAGATAATTTTTAACAATATGAAAGTCTAAAATACAAATAATATAAATAAGAATTAAAAAAATCATACTTTTTTAAAACATGTTTATTTAAAATTTATATATATAAAAACTAAAATTGTTTTTTTTTTGTTTGCTCACCAAAAAAAAAGAGTAGTTACCAAATTACCAAACAAGTAAATTTATATATAATAATTAATAACTAATACAATAAAAAGTAATAATTATTAATAACTAATAAGGGAGGGAGGAAGCTGGAGCCTGGAAGCATTCATACATTAAGCATTGTATAAAAAAAAATAATAAAATAAAATAAAATAAAAGGGAGGAAGTCCGCCAGGATTGCTGGATTGGGAGGGAGACAAATTAGTCAATTAGACAAATACAATTGTTAATCTTGATTCTTAATGGATGGCAAGTGGAGAAATTTCTTTATACAGTTAGTAAAAACAATATTTCTTCTTATTCATTTTGTTCGGAAATGCATGGGTGTTAAGTTTATAATAGTTGGAGATTTAAGACGTACGTTTTAATATTTGATACATTTTATGAAAGACTTGTTTGTGTTCTTAGTAGGACTGTAAGCTTTTTTCGAATAACCGAATCAAGCTAACCGATTGGTTTTTTTAAAATTACCTACAACAAAAATACCGATCCGACCGCTCAAATTGGCAAAACCGACCGAACCGACCACTTCGGTTGGTTTTTAAAACATGAAAAAATCGAAGAAAATAATAATAATAAAATCCGATCCGATCCGAATCGATGACACCCTACACGGGTTAGATGGGTTAAACGGGTGACCCATGTATGACCCAGCACGATTATAACCTGACACGATTATGACACGTTAAGAATGACACGATTACAACCTGACACGACAATGACCCGACACGATTATGACCCGACACGACCTGATTGCCACCCCTGCTTAAAAGCGGTGAACAAGAGCACTCGTATATCATGATGATATAATCAGTTTGGATAGTCAGTCGGGATTGTTACAGTCAGTCTTAGAGTTGGAAGATGCTAAGAATCAGTTGATGATGTGTCTGAATAAAAAGAGGAAAAGATATTATTGATATCACTGTTATACATCATTCATGATTAGTAATTACGTTATTTCTATAGACTGTATTAGTTAGTTCTCACTCAGCTTTCAGTAAGCTGACAACCTTTATTGCTTGGAGATTCCCCATCCAGACAACCCTGTCCTTAACAATGCATGTGATGGAACCTACGATGATGGCTACTTCCTGGAGTTTGATCATACAGAGAGTGGCCCCGCTCATGATGATTATGTCGGAGAATGCTATTATGCTGACTACTACACTTACGCCAGCTGAAGATCTGAAGATAGTTATATTTAGTTTTATTTCTGTTGAACTTATAGTTAACGGGTACTTGGGCATATGATGTCTCTACACGTGTTGTGATCTTGAGGACCACTCTGATGTTTGTAATAGATACAACTATTTTATATTCAATTGATTTTACTACTGTTCCTGCTTATCTTATTGGACTGGCACTGTGTGGTGTGGATAATTATTGACTTTCACTTGTCATTCCCTATGGACTCAAAAAGGAAATTTTTCTCTCTATTTTTTCTGTTTCGGGGCGTGATAGGATTTTTGGTATTAGAGCATTAGGTTGTGATACTGTCGTTCACTAACGATTCCACACCATTTGGTCCCAGTATTTAAGATTCCTTGAGATGAGATATGAGTTTAAGATATGTTCGTCTTCCTGACGATAGGTAGTTTCCTTTGTAGGTTAGCATTATGGATTTAGAGTTCCATAAGTTTGTGGCTGATGCCTATGGAGGACACATGATTTACGGGGATACTATAGAGCTAGCTGACCCAGAATTTTACTATGACCGCATAAACCAGACAGCTAGTCCATATCTAGGGGAGGACATGTGGAAGGCTCTTTATGTGACCCACAAGACTCACCCTACGGAGATGCGTATGGATGCTTATCATTCTACAAGGATTGGTAGGGATATTTATCAGGAGATTTTATAATTGATCCAGAGTAAGCTGGAGATGGACACTATAGAGCTACGAGCCATTCTTGGAGGACCTATTGAGGTAGCACCAGCATTAGCACCACAATCACTAGTACCTAAGGTATCCATTCAAGAGCCACATGAGCAGCCTAAGGAGCCAGAGTCACCAGAGGCTGAGCCAATAGTATATGCTGACCTAGAGGAGGATCCCGTCGAGGACATTGAGCTTGTTGACGATGACGAGGAGCCAGAGGATGATCCAAAGGAGCCAGAGTTTGAGCCAGAGGGCCTGGTAGAGGGAGATGAGATTTTGGAGATACCAGCAGAGAATGTTTTTGATGAGGAGATAGTCGTACTAGAGATACCTGTTTTGTTCGATTTATAAGTAGGCCTGTACTATATACGGTTGCTATTACCAATATGGCAGTTGAGTAGGTAGCAGCGATGGTTGCACAGCCAACTAGACTTTCGATATGATACGCTACATTAGCAGAGGCTATGGCCATAGTTAGAGATTTTGCTATGTTGATCATCGACATCAATGTCGATGTCGACGTAGCCGAGCTAGCATTTTGGGTTGAGGATATGGATGTGGATGAGATGATCGTTGAGGATTAGGATATAGGAGTAGTGGTTAGAGGACTTGCTGTGCCAGTGGAAGCTGATCCACCTATGGGGATGGACATTGTACCTGAGGATGAGGCACCAGCAGCAGGATCAGACACTGATAATTTTTGAGTCAGGATCTGCAGGGTTTAGCTTTTGTTAGTTTTATCAAGACATGTTGTCCACATGATTTTTGGGAGCTTGTGAGATAGGCATTTGATCATCGCTTGTATAGGTATTATCAGTCGTAATAGTATTATAAATAGCTGACCTTAGTGCTATTTTAGCTTATGTCCCATGTGGAACACAGTTTGACAAGTCTGTACTATGTGGTACATCTTTTGATATATATATACGAGTAGTACTATTATTATATTGATGGTATGTTTAAATTGTTATATGTTGATAGTAGAACTGGTAATTCTTGCTACTTCTCGCTCTATCTCGTTTCATCTTTGTGAGAAGACTTTCAGCTAATCAGTGGGTCTCTTGTAGGTGGCACTCATTATCATCATGCTAGGACCCTTGAGAAATCATCAAGCCCGCATAGGAGCATCTATTCCAGAGTAAATGGACCCTTCTGGAGTTTTTAAAGCATTCATGCAGAGGATGGAGCATGTAGGTGATACCTACAACTATGCTACTAATCAACGACCTGTTCAACCCCAGTTGTACCATTCTAGCAGAGACAAACTGGAGACAAACTACTAGCAAATTTTTCAGTTTACGTCCCGAGCTGTTCGATGGACTAACAGAACCATGGAAGGCTGAGCAATGGATAAGAGAAATGAAATTGATCTTTGAAGCGCTAGAATGTAGTGAACAAGATAAGCATCGTCTTGCTACATTCCAGCTCACCATACCTCTGCAGATTGGTGGGAAGTCGAGCGAGCTACTATAGGGATGAATACTGCCATGGTCTTTGGAGAAAAACTTTCTAGAATATTAGAGGGATCGACAGGACTTTCTCAATCTAGTCCAAGGAGGATGCACTATGCAGAAATACACAACATCGTTCAAGTGTGTATCTCGTTTTGCCCAACATATGACAGATACTCCGCAGAAGAAGGTGAAGATATTTCACCAAGGATTGAACCCCCCACCTCAGACATATGATGGTTGGCCATCTGAATCAGTCGTTTGAAGGGATCATCAGATTTGTTGTAGTGTTGGAAAAGGACGCTTATCCAATAGAGCGACAACAGATGAATCGACCCCAGCCGTCAAAGAACTTCCAACAGAGAAATTTCTAGAACAAACCACCAAGAAATACCCAGAGTTGGAGGCCTCAGGGTAATTTTCAAGGGAACAAGAGAACCTAGGAGGGAACCAGCAAGACTCAGCACGGTTATTCTTGATCCCAACAATATCGCCAGCAAAGGCCATAACCTCAGGCGCTACTAACAGCCCCGCCAAGTAATAACGAAGGATGTTTTAGTTGCAGAAAGCTAGGGCACATTGCCAAGTTTTGCACAGCCCCCAGAAGTAATTGCCGAATGGATATCATCTGTCAAAATTGTGATAAGTTGGGACATTTGACCAAGGATTGTCGTACAACACGAGGAGGTTACTATAGGGTACCAGTTCGAGGAATTGAAGGACCCCTAGATCAGATTAGGATTAATGCTATCATCCCAGTAGAAGCAGGCCTTAATGCTGATTAGCAGCAACATCTAGAAGGTATGCTTGTACTCTTTCATAGTCTAATTAAAGCTTTATTTGATACAGGAGCTGTACGTTCGTTTATCGCTGTTAAGAATGTGTGTCAGCTAGGTTTAGAACCCCAGACACTGGAGCCGGTGCTTAATGCTGTGTCACCATTGGGAGTGACCTTTAAGTTGGGTAAAGTATGTAAATTATCGCCCATTGACCTTGGGAATTAGGAATCTTGCAGCAGACTTGGTAGTTCTGTTGATGTCAGAGTTAGACATTATCTTAGGGATGGATTGGTTAACTATGTATGAGGCTACTTTGGACTGCCCTACCAGCAATATTCATGGACTTAATGAATAAAGTATTCAGACCATATTTGGATAAATTTGTTATAGTGTTCATAGATGACATCTTGATCTACTCAAAGACAGAGGGGGATCACAAGGAACACTTACAAATTGACATGTAGACACTTAGAGATAATAAGTTGCATGCAAAGTTTAGCAAGTGTGAATTTTGGCTACAAGAGGTCAAATTCTTGGGACATATTATATCTCCAGACGGTATCTCTATGGACTCATCTAAGATCGATGTAGTCTTAAGCTGGAACAGACCAACCAATGCTATAGAAGTTAAGAGTTTTCTTGGCCTAGCAGGATATTATCGAAGATTTGTAGAAGGATATTCCAAGATTGCAGGACCTTTGACAAATTTGACAAGAATGTAGATAAAGTACGAATGGACGGATAAGAGTGAGGGTCCATTTCAAGAGTTAAAGGAAAGATTGACTTCTACACCAGTACTCGTAATAACTAGGAACGGAGAAAGATATATAATCTTCAGTGATGCATCGCACCAAGGATTAGGTTGTGCACTTATGCACGACAAGAATATCATCGCAAATGGATCGTGACAGTTAAAAGTACACAAGAACAACTATCCTACGCATTATCTGGAATTGGCAGCAATCGTGTTTGCATTGAAGATTTGGAGACACTACCTCTATGGATAAAAGTTTGATCTATTTTCTGGTCATAAGAGCTTGAAGTATTTGTTCTCGCAGAAGGAGTTGAACATACGACAACAAAGATGGATGGAGTTACTCAAGGAGTATGACTTTTCATTACAACACAATCTAGGTAAAGCAAATATCGTAGTCGACGCTTTGAGTCATAAACCTCTACTAATGATCGCTGTATTTGTCACACCCCGGCGTAGCTAAAATATGGAAAAATTTAAAATTTTAATCTTGAACCCTGAGGCACGTGACTGGTTGCAGTACCGAATTGTCCATGACCAAATAATAATAACTAAACGATATAATAATAGGATAACTCCATCATTTACTTACTGGAATATATTACAAAGAGAAGTCAAAGTACCAAGCTAGTTAATACATCAGAGTCTTATGGCTCTCGGCCTTACAAAACTATTACAAAATATATGCTAAGTCTTCTGGTTATAATCAAAACATTTACAGAGGATAACTGCTAGTCTCCTCTCTAACTAGCATAACCATAGTCATCTTCAGTGTAATCATCTTCAACGTTCTCCGCTTGCGTAGCATCATAACCCGTGTACTCGTTACCTGGATAAGCTGGACATGGGAATGTCCAGCGACATGAACGTCGTCAGCTTATGAAAGCTGAGTGAGTAAGCTAAATTAAAGGGAACGTATATAGTAAAACACAATAGGAATACATTTACTACCTTTCAACATATCTTTTAGGATCTTTACGTTCTCACCGTCGAATTATAACTAGTAGCGTACCTGACTACGTATTCGGTAGGAATACAAACAATTCAGGAGACCCGTCTACACATTCATAAAGCCACTACCATTCATTTCTAACATCTGACATCATTTACAAACCCAAAGTGTCTCTTGCTAACCAAACCATCTTTCATCAACCACTTCGTCACAAAGAACCGAAGTGTTAAGGAGTACAAGAACATCCATTTCGTCACAAAGAACCGAAAGGAGTCTTTACTCAAAGAATCACCGCTTCGTCACGAAGAACCGAAAGCGTTACGGAGTAAAAGAACATCCATTTCATCACGAAGAACCGAAAGGAGTCTTTACTCAAAGAATCACCGCTTCGTCAGGAAGAACCGAAAGCGTTACGGAGTACAAGAACATCCATTTCGTCACGAAGAACCGAAAGGAGTCTTTACTCAAAGAGTCACCGCTTCGTCACGAAGAATCGAAAGCGTTACGGAGTACAAGAACATCCATTTCGTCATGAAGAACCGAAAGGAGTCTTTACTCAAAGAATCACCGCTTCGTCATGAAGAACCAAAAGCGTTACGGAGTACAAGAACACCCATTTCGTCATGAAGAACTGAAAGGAGTCTTTACTCAAAGAATCACCGCTTCGTCACGAAGAACCGAAAGCGTTACGGAGTACAAGAACATCCATTTCGTCACGAAGAACCGAAAGGAGTCTTTACTCAAAGAATCACTGCTTCGTCGCGAAGAACTGAAAGCGTTACGGAGTACAAGAACATCCATTTTGTCACGAAGAACCGAAAGGAGTCTTTACTCAAAGAATCACCGCTTCGTCACAAAGAACTGAAAGCGTTATGCAGTACACGAACATCCATTTGGTCATGAAGAACCGAAAGGAGTCTTTACTCAAAGAATCACCGCTTTGTCACGAAGAACCGAAAGTGTTACAGAGTACAAGAACATCCATTTCGTCACGATGAATCGAAAGGAGTCTTTACTCAAAGAATCACCGCATCACAACTCAACAACACATCCCTTTTTCTTACTATCCTGATATCCGCTGCCCAGATTACCTATCCGACAATTATACTTATCATAATCTGCTTCTAACCTAGCACAACCGACCCTTAGGTTTTCCCGATCGCGCATTCGTCACTCATTTCGAAATTTAGTTCATTAAAGGACTTCCGAAGTTATGTTTATACATCCGTCATCCTATTTTTTGTCGTAATATACTTACAATGGAAACTTATCTAATCACTATCAACGCAATAATCATGCCGTACAACATACTTATAGCTTGGGTATGAACTCTCTATGGTTATCACACAATATTCATAACGGAAACCTAGCGTGTAGCTCGTGGATTTAATACCAATAATATATAGATGAAGCCCCTAACATACTCATCTACTCGATAGCACTACCATAGCACAAGATATCCATAACCACACAGGTACCGGTAAGCAAGCATCATTAATAAACACATCATATAAGTAGTTATACAATCTGCCAGGAATTAATTTTACTATATCGACTGAATTGATATGATTTATTTGGGCATGATAAATTGATTTGTCGATCAAACTCAAAACTAGAACATTGTAGATAATTGGATTAGCTTCATGTACAAAAAAAATCTAGCTTCAATTACATTTTTGAGCTACTCAAAATATTTATTTTACTTAGGCATTTCTATATTTTCAGACTGCTCTGTTCGAGATTTATAGTACTGCGTTGCATGTGCATTTCACCTATCAAGGAGTCATTTTTAGACCAGGCTACAAAAGAGTTATTTGTAGACAAATGAGTTACCTTTCTCCACAAAAAAACCTAGCCTCATTCCCATCTTTAACTGCTCGAAATGTTTGTTTTACTAAACAACATTCTATTGGAAGTTTCTGCTTCCCAGATTTGAAAATTTATCTTGCATGGCATGGATCTCTCAAACTATCAACATCAAGCACATAATAAACATTACTACATGCTACATAGATTCTAAAGTGAGTTAGAATACTCACTTAAACTTGAAATTGAGCTTGGGCTTTGGATTTGAGCTTAGGAAGTTTGAACTCAACTTCAATGGTGGAGACTTCTTCCTAGTTCTTCTTCTCCATCTCCATGTATCTCTTATCTCCCATCTCTTTCTTTCTAAGTGCAGATTGTAAGTGTCTAAAAGATATAATGTATGTGTGCATGCATGTATATAAAGAGTCTTACTTGTGCTATGTGTCACTTTGCATGTGTGCAAGCTAGGACACATGTCCTTGTAGTGGACAAATGTCATGGGAGAGGATGACAAGTGTAGGGGATGGTGCATGGGGCTTGCCATGTGGCCGGCCATGTAGGGCCCACCTTGGGTTTTGTGCCACTATCTCATTTTGCGTGCATAAGTTTCTCGATATACGTGTCGGTCTTAATTTACGTTCAAACGGGTGTTGTTTTTAACGTCCAGGTCCGGTTACGGGACTAAGTTAATTCTAATTACGGTCGAGTCGGTGCAGTGATTACAGTCTAATTAGTTAATAATAGACCAGATATAGAAATTCATAAAACTCGTATTATTGCACGTAGAGAAATTACAGGTATTATAGTCTTATTAATTCGAGAATAAAGAGCATTGGAAGTTATAGCTGAATTTTATCTTTAGCCAGTGGAACCAATGGAAGGACAACATTTTGGATAACATATGGTACAAACAACTTTGATCGGCCGTATTATAGAAGCTCAGCAGACAGTAGAGGATTTGAAGTTATGGTTCGCCAAGATGTCAGCAAAGGAACCAGAGGTTTGGAGTATTGGTACAGACTGAGCCTTGTGATGTAAAGGTCGACTTTGTGTACCTCATGAAGAAAATCTTCAGAAAGAAATATTGGACAAAGTACATAAGTTACGGATGACGATTCATCCGAGAGGTACGAAGATGTATAAGGACTTGAAGAGGAATTTCTAGTGGGAAGGAATGAAGCGAGGAGTAGCTAAGTATGTAGCTCAATGTCTTACTTGTAAACAAGTAAAGGTAGAAAATCAGAACCACCAAGACTTCTACAGCCGTTACCGATTCTCCAATGGAAATGGGAACATATATCCATGGATTTTGTGGTAGGATTACTGAAGACACAGCAGAACCTCGACGCTATTTGGGTGATTGTGGATCGACTTATGAAGACAGCACATTTTATTGCCTATAGTATGATGTATCCAGTGGAACATTTAAGTCGGATGTATCTATAGCATGTTGTACGGTTACACGGAGTACCTGTTTCAATTGTGTGAGATCAAGATCCGCACTTTATCGCAGAATTTTGGAAGAGTCTTCAGATAGTGATGGGAACGACACTGAATTTGAGTTTAGCTTTCCATCTATAGACTGATGGTCAGACTGAACGAGTCAATCAAGTGATGGAAGATATGCTATGTGCTTGCATTATAGATTTCGAGAGTTCTTAGGAGACGCACTGCCATTGATCAAGTTCGCGTACAACAATAGCTACCATACGAGTATAGGCATGGCGCCATTTGGAGTTTTATATGGAAGACCTTGCCGATCGCCACTATGTTGGACTAAAGTCGAAGATACTCAATTTCTTGGGCCAGAGATGGTACGAGAAACAAGTGAAAAGATTCAGATTGTAAGTGAAAAGATGAAGAGAGCTCAGACCCGATAGAAGAGTTATGCTGATAAGTGACGTAAAGACTTAGAATTTGCCATTGAAGATCATCTGCTACTCAAGATTTCACCTGTTCGGGGCATCGTCAGATTTGTTCAGAAGAGAGGCTATCTATCACCGCGATTTATCAGATCGTTCGAGATTCTAGAATGTGTTGGGAAGGTTGTTTATCGACTTGCGTTGGTGCCAAAGATTTCATGAGTGCACAATGTTTTCCACATCATTATGCTGAGGATGTGTGCTCATAACCCAACCCACGAGATCAACTTTGAAGATATTGAAGTCAACACCATCGTTACATTAAATGAAGGACCGATACGGATCCTAGATCATGGAATCAAGAAGCTTAGAAATAAGGAAATTCCTTATTCAAGATCCAGTAGAAGCATTATGATAAAGGAGAAGCTTCGTGGAAGCTAGAGTCAGAGATGCGTGAGAAGTTTCCGTTTTTGTTTTAGATCTTGTATGTTTCCGATTTCTAGGACGAAATCCTTAATGAGTGTTGGATGATGTAATACCTTGTATTTTCAACATTTACTTATACAGAAAGATTCTATATACTTTCCCTTATTCATAGCCAAAATTTCACTTTCAATCAATCGAAGTCCTTTCGAGCGATCGAGCATTCCAGTTTTCAAGCGATCGAACCCCTTTCGAGTGATCAAAACCCTGGCGACATAAATTTATGATGTGGTCCCCACTTCAATCAATCAAACTTGTAATGATCAGAATTTCCAGGTTTCCCACAAACACACCCACTCGCACCCCTCCCCCTCTATACATACCTTGTGCTTTTGTATGTGCGAGGTTTTTTGAACCTAGAGAGTTAGAGAGAGTGTGTGTGTTTTCTTGTGTTTATTATATATATACATGCATCCATATTTATATACACACATATATATATATATATATCTATATTCTGTGCGCGAGAGAGAGGCAGACATAAGAAGAAGGAGAAGAGGAGGAGGAGAGATAGAGACAAAGAGAGGAGCAGAGATAGATAGAGAAGGAGGTCACTATTAAAGTTTCAGAGTTCAAGCTTGCCAAACATGCCCTTATGATCTTTTTGGTGTGTTCCAAACTCACTCGGTAGCTTAGTTGTGATGTTTTACGTATTCTTGACGTATTAATAATAGCCCTAACATGCCTTGATAGATCCTGGATGTTCACTGCCAGAATCTGGAGAAGACAAAGTTTAAACGATCGAACACACTGAGTTTCAATCGATCAAAATGATTTCAATTGATCAAGAACACCTTCACTTAAATGGAACGAATTTCACTCATTTTAAGCGATTGAGATGACTTCAATCGATCAAACCCAACAGAATTTGGATGTTTCCTTTTAGTTTATATTTCATAATTCTTAGGTGTTAATTGATGTTCCATGCTCTATTATGCGATATTATGGGTTACGGAGGTAATGGGATACGATAATGAGATTGAGATAATATGGTGAGTAACGTAGTGGAGTTCAAAACGTTAGTATTAATATAATGTGATAATCAGATTAAGATATAAGGGTGAGTAATATGGGATAGTCTGATAATTGAGTCAGCAGGTTATTAGTTACTTTCAAGATTGTGTTTAGTTGAGCTGATGATTCACTCAGGTTGAATCTGATAAGCGAGTAAGAAGGACTTAACCAGGATCGTGAGAGCTATGGGTGCACTGTACTCATGAGCGTTCCTAAAAGCGGTGAACAGTAAGAGTTCATCAAAGCGGTGAACAAGAGTAGTACTGGCATGCCCATAGTTATATTTTCCAGAGCTATGTATGTAACATACTTGTAAGTGTTCTTAAAAGCGGTAGACAGTAAGAATTCTTAAAAGCAGTGAACGAGAGTATGGGTATGTCCATAGGCCAGTCACTATGTGAGAGCGATTTATTGTGCTCGCAAGTGTTCTTAAAAGCGTTGAACAGTGATAGTTTTTAAAAGCGGTGAACAAGAGCACAAGTATGTCATGATGATGTAATCAGTTTGGATAGTCAGTCGGGATTGTTATAGTCAGTCTTAGAGTTAGAAGATAATAAGAATTGGTTGATGATGTGTCTGAATAAAAAGAGGAAAAGATATTATTGATATCACTGTTATATATCGTTCATGACTGGTAATTATGTTATTTCTATAAGACTCGATTGGTTAGTTCTCATTCAGCTTTCAGTAAGCTGATGGCCTTTATTGCTTGGATATTCCCCATCCAGACTAACATGTCCTTAACAATGCAGGTGATGGAACCTATGATGATGGCTACTACCTGAAGTTTGATTATGTAGAGAGTGGCCCCACTCATGATGATTATGCCAGAGAAGGCTATTATGCTGACTACTACCCTTACCCCAGCTGAAGATCTGAAGATAGTTATGTTTAGTTTTATTTCTGTTGAACTTATAGTTAACGGGTACTTGGAATATGTTGTCTCCAGACCTTTTGTGATCCTGAGGACCACTCTGATGTTTGTAATAGAAAGAACTGTTTTATATTCAGTTGAATTTATTATTGTTCCTATTTATCTTGTTGGACTGGTATTGTGTGGTGTGGTTAATTAGTGACTTTCACTTGTCATTCATATGGACCCAAAAAGTAATTTATTTTTCTCTATTTTTGCTGCTCCGGGTGTGACATTTGTCACTAATCTGTGGCGTGAACAACTGAGCATGGTTAATTGGATAACCTGGCTCTAATACCACTAAATCCTGTCATGCACCGACGTAACATAAACAAGGAAAGCATCTAATTTCCTTTATTGACCCGTAGGTCACGACAATTTGAAGGAATAATTTCGCCCCAAACGTCGAACAACATCATGACTTATATTTGAGTAAGAGCAATCAAGACTTGTAAAATTTTTCAAACATAATAATTATTGCAGCACGTAGGAATCTTAAGGCACAACCCGCCTGGCAAAAAAAATTAATATCTATTATATGAATCCTTATTGTAGATTCAGTTAAGTAAATACACAGTAATATCCAATTTCTCTTCACAAGTAGTCGTTCTCAATTAGCATAGTCATATTGTCCATTTTGATCATGACCTGAAAAGCCTAGACACGAATGTCTAGGGCGCATCAACACCGTCATCTTCACGAAGCTAGTGAGTATTAAGAACATATGTTTGTAATGTAAAACATTCTTCCTTACCATTTCTGATTCACAGGTTTATTATCCAACATGTTAGAAATACATGAGTGAATCCGTATTTAAATAGAAGCAAAGGGACAACGTAATATATTCAATTAATATAACATGTGACCGTACATAAGACAATGCAACCCACTCATCTCACAAACTCTTTTACCTCGACTACAAAAACGTAACAAAACCGATTTCCATGAACCACCGGCCCATGGTTGTTAGGTTTAGAATGTCTACCGATATGCCTACCGTATCCGAATTGACATGGCATACCTAGACATTAAAGGTTACAATAACCTGATCGGCCTACCGTATCTGAATCGGCATGGACACGATCGAATTGGCCTGCCGTATCCGAATCAACCTAGCCTCAGTCCCTTTTAATTAACCTGTAGTATCCAAATCGACCTGGAATAATTAAGGCTATAACACATCGCTGATTAGTCTGCCGTATCTGAATCGACCTGGGCTCAATCCTTCCCAATTAACCTGCCATATCCGAATCGACCTGGGATAATTGGAGTCGCAACTCACATAACACATTCTCCTAACTCTTCTCAACTCACCAACACATACCATGCATGTCAACTCGACTCTAACATGTAGGTCACATGACTCATGCAGGCAATACAAAATTACTGGAAAGTAACAAATGAGTGTACAAGAAATCAAGTCTTTTTAACTTAATCTTTAAAAACAGTTTCTGAGAGAACATATTTCCTAAAGAGTACCTTAAAATATTTTTACATATTTCCTCATAAAGATATCAGAGCAGTTTTATAACTTGTCACACTTATATTCTCTCTTTGAAGTATCAAAACGATTTACACAGATCAATACAAATAATTCCATTTTACTTTAATCTAATTTATAGAAACTAATTCTCTAATAAAATAGTAAGGTACAACAGCTTATAGTAGTGGGTACAACTTTACGCACCAAAAAAAAATTCTCCTTCAGTTACGGTTTTAAAGAGACAAATCATTCTGTCACAGGGGGACGGGACCAGTCCTGGTCTTTTAGCAGGATCGGTTATGGTCACGATCGGTCCTAGTCATGCTTCGGGACTGGTCATGGTTGTGACCCATCCTGGTCATTTTCTTCCCCATATTTTCTCCCCTGTTTCGAATTTAAGGCTAATTTTTACCCATTTTGGAATTCGAAAGTAAACATAACTCATAATATATGGTTCTCTCCGGTTTTCCGCAAGGATTATGAAACTATGATCGAATTTAAACAATTTGAAATGCAGCTCTCGGATTTTACGAAAAACCAAGAAATGATGAAATTTCAATCTTAATATACATCGCGATATGAATGAATGAAGCTCTGAAACTTGAAACACAGCTTCTTGGGACTGTAATCTTACATAATCATCTTACAAAATGATTTTGGTTAAGTTTAGAAAATCACCAGTTTTAAGCTTGAACTCCATGGATGAACATAACAATGGCAAACTACATAAGCAGTAATGAAACATGAAATACATTCAAAGTGATTAAATACTCACTGTGATGAGAGATAGGAGCAATTTTTTAGAAAGATAATCAAATAAGCAAACCCACTTTCAAATTCTAGCAATGGAGAACTCAAGCTCTCTCTCCCTCTCTAAAATAATTTGTATAAATACTCTCAGCAATTCTCTCTGTTTTCAATTTATAAAACCATAATGTGTGTTGAAGTGTGGTGTATATAAAGAAAATCAAATTTGAGAACTTGGGGTCCAAGTGCTTTCATCATCACTCAACAATTTCAATTGATTTCTAATTTTCAAATTACATAATTACACATATACGTATATGTATGTCCATATATACAATTTGCTTAAGATTTAGCTTGTAGGTGTTGTGTTAGAGATTGTAGGGTCCAATTAGAAGTTGTTTGGGAATCTTAGCTTAAAGCACTAGTCCAACACACACCCACAAAGCAGTCCCAAACCAGGCACCACTGAATGATTAGTTGTATTAAATGAATGAAAAGTAAATGTCACATATGATTGACGGAGAATCCCTAATCTATGGGAGTTCAAGCGCGGCGTGGATAGTTTTTATTCATTACCAGGTATTTCCACGGCACGGTGTTCACCACAAAAATACAAAAAAATTAATATTAATGCAGGAAATAATTTTTCAGTTGTATAAAAATACAGTTTGAGTCAAAATCAAATATTTTCACCGTTTTGAAAATTCAATTTTGAAATCACGTCACAGGTAATCCTAAATTTATAAATATTGCAGTTTGACCCCAATTAAAGAATTTCACATTAAATAAAACAAGTAGGAATACATCTAGCAAATAAAGCAAAATACACGTTGTTACGTGCTCCTTTTAGAAACGTAGCATTATTAAATTTCAATATACCCAGTAATAAACACAACATTGAGATAGCAGAAAACAAAATTACATCTACACATAGCAAAAATTTTGGGATCAATGTATACCATGTTTACCTTAATATACAAACTGCTGTAATAGTAAAGAACATGTTGAATCCTGTGCCAGATTAATTGCATTCCACACAGCATGGTCTTTGATAAGCATATAAGGCAATTACGAATTTGCAATGGAGATGAAACCAAGGGGGTGGTAGTCCGTTTGGGGGAAGGAGATTTACAGTAGCTTTTTGATTTTTTAGAGACATGGTTTGGCAGCAGATATTTCTTTTCTTTTTTGTAATTTGAAATTCAAATTATGTAAGTTAATAACATTTTAGTATCTCTAATATTTTTCTAGAAGTAAAGTCTTACTGGTTATATATAAACATAATTGATAGAGAGTGTAAATAAGGTACCCTTACTTCTCCCTTTCTATAGTAGTGCAGATATCTTCAAAATTATTAAACAACATCCCTATTGACTACCAATAGTGAACCCCATCAATCATTGCTATTGACAACCCTTGAACCCCATCTAGCATTTAAAAATATTATTTAAATGAATTCCAATGAGGGTGAGCAAATAGAGTAATGGCATGATTCCTAAGTTTTTGGAATCGAAATGGGCACTTCACACAAGTTTTTCAATACTTGTGTCAGTGAAACGTGCTTCAACAATGGTGGGACCAATTCAATATTCTCTAAAGAAAATCAAGAAGGTCCACTGACATATGTATTGAAAAACACATTTAGGATACTCATTTTAGAAATGTAGCAATAATCAATTTAAATGTACACAGTAATAAACACAACATTGAGTTAGAAGAAAATAAAATTACATACTAACATACACGTAGCAAAAACTTTGAGATAAATATATACCATGTTTACCTTAAAATATAACCTGTAGTAATGGTAATGAACATGTTGAAATCTGTTCCAGATTAATTGCATTCCACACAACAAGGTCTTTGATAACCATACTAGGCAAATACGAATTTGCAATAGAGATGAAAATGAAGGTGGTGGCAGTCCATTTGGGGGAAGGAGATTGACGGCAGCTTTTTGATTTTTTAGAGACATGGTTTGGCAGCAGATATTTCTTTTCTTTTTGCAATTCAAAATTCAAATTATGAAAGTTAATAGCATTTCAGTATCTCTGATATTTTTCTAGAAGTAAAATCTAGTTGGTGATATAAAAATATGATTGATAGAGAGTATAAATTATGTACCCTTACTTCTCCCTTTCTATAGTAGTACAGATATCTTCAAAATTATTAAACTACATCTCTCTTGACAACCAATATTGAACCCCATCGATCATTGCTATTGACAACGATTGAACCCCATATAACATTTAAAAATTGAAATTAATTGAATTCAAATGAAGGTAAGAAAATAGAGTAATGATATGCTTCCTAAGTTTTCGTAATCGAAATTGGCTCTTAACACATGTTTTTCAATACTTGTGTCAGTGAAACCTGCTTCAATATTGGTGGGACTAATTCAATATTCTCTAAAGAAAATCTAGAATGTCCACTGACATATGTATTGAAAAACACATTTAGGACATTATTTTAGAAATGTAGCATTATTCAATTTAAATATACACAGTAATAAACACAACATTGAGATAGCAGAAAACAAAATTACATAGTAACCTACACGTAGCAAAAATTTTGAGATGGGTAGATACCATGTTTACCTTAAAATTAAAACAGCAGCAATAGTACTGAACAAATTGAAATCCGTGCCAGATTAATTGCATTCCACACAACATGATCTTTGATAAGCATATAGGGCAAATACAAATTTGTAATGGAGATGAAATAAAGGTGGTGGCAGTCCGTTTGGGGGAAGGAGTTTAACCTTTGCCATTTAATTTTTTAGAGACATGGTTTTGCAGTAGAGATTTCTTTTCTTTTTGCAATTCAAAATTCAAATTATGAAAGTTAATAACATTTTAGTATGTCTGATCTTTTTCTAGAAGTAAAATCTTATTGGTTATATAAAAATATGATTGATAGAGAGTGTAAATTAGGTACTCTTACTTCTCCCTTTCTACAATATTACAGATATCTTCAAAATTATTAAACTACATCTCTCTTGACAACCAATATTGAACCACATCAATCATTGCTATTGCCAGCCATTGAACCCCATCCAACATTTAAAAATTGAAATTAATTGAATTCCAATGAAGGTAAGCAAATAGAGTAATGTTATGCTTCCTACGCTTTTGTAATTGAAATGGGTTCTTAACACATGTTTTTCATTACTTGTCTTAGTGAAACCTGCTTTATTAATGGTTGGACAAATTCAATATTCTCTAAAGAAAATCAAGAAGGTCCACTAACATATGTATTGAAAAACACATTTAGGATACTCATTTTAGAAATGTAGGATTATTGAATTTAAATATACACAGTAGAAAGCACAACATTGAGATAGCACAAAAAAAATCTACATAGTAACCAACACGTAGCAAAAATTTTGAGATCAATATATACCAAGTTTACCTTAAAATACAAATTGAAGCAATAGTAATGAACATGTTGAAAGCCGAGCCAGATTAATTGCATTCCACACAAAATGGTCTTTGATAAGCATATAAAGAAAATACGAATTTGCAATGGAGATGAAATGAAGGTGGTGGCAGTCCGTTTTGGAAAATGAGATCGATGGTTTTTTTATTTTTATAGACATGGTTTTGCAGCAAATATTTCTTTTCTTTTCGTAATTCAAAATTAAAATTATGAAAGTTAATGACATTTGATTATCTCTGATTTTTTTTTAGAAATAAAATATTATTGGTTATATTTATATATGATTGATTGAGAGCGTAAATTAGGTACCCTTAGTTCACCCTTTCTATAGTAGTATAGATATCTTAAAAATTATTAAAATACATCCCTCTTGACAACCTATACTGATGTCACGCCCCGGAGTAGCCAAAAATAGGAAAAATTTAAAATTTCCTTTTTGGACCCATAGGGAATGACGAGCTACAGAAAACTGACATGTCCGTGCAACATACTAACAAAATATATATCAGAGTAAGGAATTTGCAAAAGCGTCTAATGGTATTCATGGGGGAACTTAAAGTGTTTTGCTACTTAGGCTATTATAGAAGTTCCAAATGAAAACCACAAAAGATAAGTTGGGCGATCGACGCCAGTTAAATTATTACATCAACCAAAAGATAGTTAAAACATAAAAGAAGTCTTAATGCGGAAGTAGGCCGGGGTCCTTCTTCTAACTGGCAAACCCGTAACCTTCATTATCAAACTCTTCCTGATAGTCCGCCTCAGGATCACCTTCCTGATAGTTCCCATCCTTAGGATAGTGATATGCATCTTCATTGTCACCTTGATAGTTCTCCTCATTATAACCTAGACGTAAAATGTCCAGGGCAGGGAAGGAGCCGTTAGGTTTTGAAACTAGGTGAAATCGTCTAAATTGATCACTCCTAATACATTTAAGGATATACAAGTATAGCAATATCTTGAACCAACATTAAATAAACATATGACATGGTAGTATGACGACACAATGCATTATCGATATATTTGACTTTAACTCGACCATGGACACTACAACTGACACATGTGACTTGTTACATTACCAGTGTAACGCCGTTAGCTCAGAGTAGAATGATTGCATTGCTATCGTTGCCTAGCAGGGCCCTATAGCAGTTTTGGTTTTAAAAAGAGTGTAATCATTGGACTCTTAAGTCCTCGTGACCTTGCCGGGAGAATAGAAATAGTTACAGCGCTATCGTCGCCTAGCATGGCCCTATAGCAGTTAAAAGTAACTATTGTATTCGAATGGATACTTTGCTATCGCCGCCTAGCATGGCCCTATAGCGTATCAATCATCAACTCATACATAATTTCAATGATTTCAATGGAAACTCTGGCTATCGTCGCCTAGCAGGGCCCTATAGCAGTTTCATCGTTGTTCCCATTTACTAGACTATAGCACTCAGACCACTGCGGTCCATTCAACATGTATGACAATATGACTGGGTTAGTGTAGCACCCAGAAATTTCCCGCAGAAATTCCATGTAGGAATTTGGAATAGTGACGTCACCCCAGAATATAGTTACAGAAGGTCCATTAGGATGACCATAGCTAGAAATCCCTATTAAGACCCTGTAGTCAACATCTTAACGACGACGATATGATTCCTAATCTAGTATTAAGAATAGACAGTCGTGTCCTGAACATTCGAGATTTCTAGTAGAACTCACAGACGAACTTATAATCAGGCTCGTTCACTGCCCCGTTCATTTCTACACCTATAACTGTGTTCACTTTCATAGTTGTGCACACACATTCCCAGCATTACACTTATTCTATGACAGTTGGCATACATCCTAATGCACTTAACCCGCGAGTGGGACCCACACTATACTTAGGAACCATGTGGACTCCATCCTAATGATCTACCCTTAGACACACACAAGGATACACACACTTGTACCCACGTTGGTGCACCCATTACACTGGATACCACATCCCACCCACCTCCCTCTATAACTATGACCACACCCCCTCTTCCCCTCACTCATATATCACTCTCCCAGCCCACATAATCTGTGTAAACAGATTGTAACAAGAGAAAGAGGCCCTAGAGCTTAGGAGAGGAACCACAATCCTCACCCCCCCCCCCCCCCCCCCCCCCACACTCTTGGTCAATATACCCACATTTATCCCCTATATTGTATACATCACCTTTTTCATTTTCCTCTCTATCTCACCACTCTCTGTATCTACACTCACATTGCTGCCCAGACAAAGGAAGATAGAAGATACACTGAAGAGAGGAAGAGAGAGAGAGAGAGAGAGAGAGAGAGAGGAGTTTGATCAGAGGAGTTGGGTACAAACCGAAGCATCCAGAGGTACAATACACCCCATGGTCATTTCTAAACCTTTTGCATGTCACTTAGAAGGCCATAGGACCACATGCATGATAGCCAAACAGAGCCTAAGGTCCTCTGTGAACCCCAGCAACCATTAGAGCACACTTTAGGAACGTAATTTTCAAAACTCAACCATAACACCCCAAATCTAGACCATTGTGACCCCCTTACTCCCATTAAAACCCCCCTTGTAGCAGGTTTTGTTTTGGTGCATGTTTGGCCGGCCATGCAGGCCGTTATTCTCTTAATTAGCTAAAAGAATAATCCTCTGGTGGGACACAAAAATGATTAAACCCATGATCCAACTTCTGGTATGTTGTAGAGAGAGGGATTTCGGTCAGTTTTCCGTTGACCTCGTGTATTTTGGGTTAGAGATGAGAGAGATATGAGGTCTAGAAGTTTCCGGCGAGCCCCGACTTTCCGGCGGTCATGCATCGCCGGAGAAGATGAAGAAACCCGAATGGGTTTCGGGTTATAAGACCCGGGCTCTGGTCGAGTCTGGGTAAGGTTAGGATGAGTCTGTTAGTGGTTTAGGGTAGTGGGTCGGGTTGGGTTTATATAACCCGTGGGTCTTTTAAGTAGCACGACGTCGTTCGGACGTCAGGCTGGCTTCGGGTCCGGTTTCGGGTTTTGGGTTGGGTCGTGCTGTGTCTTAGATAGGGTCAGGGTATGGGTTTGGGTCGGGTTAAGTTAACCCGTGGGTTAACTTAAGTAGCGCGACGTCGTTTTGTCGTAGGGCTGGGTTTCAGTCGGGTTCGGGTTGTTGGGGAGGATCGCCATGTGTCTAGGAGTGGGTCAGTGTTTGGTCCGGGTCTGGTTAGGGTTTGGGTTAATGGGTAGGATAGGCTTGTGAGGAGAGTAAGGTTTTCGGCTCGGGTTTGGTCTAACCCATATGGGTTCTCGGGTTGGGTTTGCGTGAGTGTGTAACTGGGTAGTTTGTTTGGGTTGGGTTGGGTCGGGTCAGGGTTGACCCAATGAGTCTTTTGTTTGGGCGCCTTTGTTTGTGCAAACGGTTGATCCGTTTAGTCTCGGGTCGGGTCGGGTCTGACCCAACGTGTCGCGCCTTTGGGTTTCTTTGTGTGTACAAATGGGTTATCCGTTTAGGACGGTTCGGTTCGGGTTGCCCCGTCGGGTCTCAGATTATATTTATTATTATTATTATTATTATTCTTATTATTAGTATTATTAATATTAATTAGTTTAAAAGGTCTTAATTGGTTTTAATAATTAATAATAATTTATAATTATACCATTAAGGTTTTAATACTATAGAATATTATTTTAATATTATATTTATCATTTTAAATATTACATATTTATTATTTATATGGTTAATATAAATAATAAAATATCAGTTTTAAATAGTTTTAAATAGTTAATAAATACCTATATGTATTTATAAATTCTAAAAAATTTGGGTAATGACCCTGGGACTATTTTATTACATAATGTAAGTTATAAAGCTATCATATTATAGTCCAATATTTTTAATAATTAATAAGGAGCTATTTTACGAGTATATTAATTATTAAAAAAATACCAAACGAGCTCCAAAAATTATGAGATAAATACTGGTAGTGTGTTTTAATATCTAGTATTTAATAAAAATACTTCTAAGTACTGATCTCTTTGTATAATTATAATTACATATTTAAATCCCATTTCAGGTATTTTCTGGTATACATTATCTTCAATAATTCATAATAAATAATCTAGGACTCCGAAAATTACGCAGTCAGTTCCCAGAGTCTTAGAATAATGTTTAGAACATTCCCTTAAAGTTTGGTGACTTTTCGACTCGGTCGAAAATACAGCTTGTCTTTTAGGGCCTGCATTAGTGCATTAAGCCCTGCATATTACCTCGTAAAACGCGACGGACTCCGATTTGAGTCTAGTCAATGGCGTTGGACTTAGAATAACACGTAGATCACTACCTTGAGGTTTATGACCTCATTTGGTAAAATTATCATTTTGCCCCTATAGTTGTACTCATACATTATTGCTGTTTATTCTGTTTACTATTGTAGAACTTGTCGATTAGCTGCTTTTCGAGGATCGGTGACTCGAGGTGAGTTTCCTAACCTTACTCTAATCCTAATAAGATTAATATAAGATGTTTAAAAGCTACCTGTATGATATTTTGTATAAGTGATATGTGATTTATGATGCCACATGTATTCTAATAATTGTAAGACTATGCAAAGCATGTTATGGTAGTTCTATCGCATACGTGAGTATGTCAAGAGTTTTATCTATATGTTTATCGGTATCAAATCCATGTTATGTGATCCATGCCCTATATGTTATGTTTCTACTGCTAACTGTTAAATGCACGTTTTACGATGTTGATTGACTAAAATAAATAACGCATGCTATGATGATAATAAAGAGAATGAAAGTGGTTTTGCATATGGGTATCGGTAGTGGCCTCACTTGCATTACATGACATGTGTTAGCATGCATTGTCTGAAAAAGAGAGGTGTTTGATGAGAGCGTGAAAGAGATGAGATATGTGAATGTGATAGAGATGTGATTTCTAGATCCGATGGATCAACGGCTGACGAGCCGGGTGGACATGAACGGTTAGGGTTCCTAGCGCGCCTCTCGCCGTTGAAGACGTCCGGTGATGCACATACGTGGTTGAAGACGTCCCATGTATCGTTGAAGATGTCCGGCTAGTGCTCTAATATACTTCTCAGCCGTGTAGATGACCGGTGAGAGTATACACATGGTTGAAGACGTCCCATGTGCCAGTTGCATTGTTTACAGATAGTGTGCGCCATGAAGACGTCCGATGACCTATCAAGGGATGAGTATGAATTGACTGTGATACCATGTTATCATCCTTGATATACCGCGTGTTGTCAAGTGGATGAGAAAGAGAAAGTGAATGATGAGATTGAGTTGATGAGTAAAAATGATTTGGTTCAAAATGATTTGGTTTGGAAAGTTTTGTTTTTAAAATGAAATGGTTTTGAAAAGTATCTGTTTTAAAAAGCAAGTATCTTTGAAAAGAGTTGGGAGTGAGTCTTATTGGTCATGCATTTGCACGCACGAGTTTATAATAAGGAGAATGTATTCTATGATGTTATGATTATCTGTTTACCTATTTTGTTGAATCCTCTGCTATGCCCGTGGTGAGAATATGTCTTTTGATAAGAGATTAACCATACCTTAAAGTACTAAACTATGACGTGAGTTGAGAGATGTTCTGTATTTACTGATTATTGTGCAGTTGAGACTCTCACTCAGCCTTGTTCCAAGGCTTACGACATGTTACGCCCTGGGCATTCGTATGCCCAGAGTGTTGCAGGTTTGGAGATAGATAGAAGAGTTCAGGATGCAGTACCGTGGAGCCATGGAGAATAAAGCCTTGCCCAAGACCTGATAGACAGTTTCTCAAGTTTTAAGATTATGTAAATTGTTTAGTATGGCCTCTTGTATTAAGATTGAAGTTATTGTAACCCTTGTTTAATTTCCGCTACTGTAATTATACTCTGATAAGTTTAGATCATGCTTATGCTCTAGCATTATCCCTTATGATTGTGTGGTGCGGAGTTAGAAGGACAGAATGGTTATCAAACTAGTCACGTGTCTACGGACCCATAAAGGAAAATTTTTATTTTCCCTATTTTTGGCTTACTCCGGGGCGTGACAGGGTTTTTAGTGGTATCAGAGCCTAGGTTAGGCATTTACTGTTTGTCCTATACACTTTAAGTTATAAACCATTAGATCTTTTCCCCACTTATGAATATACTAACCCCATGATAGTTTATATTGGACAGGTTAGCATGGAACCCTTCTATGTCCAAGACGGGTTTGGAGGACATTGGGTTTTTACCCATATCGTATAGAGCCTGTAGACCCAGTGTTGTACCGGCAAAGTATTCGACGGAGTGCTCAGTGGCGTTTGGAGGAAAACATGTGGCATGATGTACATGTGTTGGGAATTGAGGACCCAGAGATCCTGCAGAGAGAGGCACATTACCGAGAAAACACCCTTAGACTTGTTCATCAGGAAGCAGCTGAGATAACTCATGACAGCTATACCCTCCGAGTCATGACCTTTCGAGTCAAGCTGACACCCCTACCAGGACCCGCAGGACCATCTCTTGCTACACCAGCCCCAGTACCAGAGGAGTCCATAGCTGATACACCTTTGACCATTGAGTCAGTCATGGGGACTGATAGTGAGGAGGATGATGATGGGAGAGTCCCGGCAAAGGAGACCATTTCTGTGGAGGATGCTGATTCTGCAGTCAATGTTGACCCAACTAAGAATATGGGCAAGAAACTACCCAAGAAAGACATAGCTGACAAGGGAAAGTCAAAGGTCGAGTATCTGGATGATTGAAGGACTTTGTAATAGGACTGTTAGTCCATCTTTTGTGTATATAGCTGCACTCAGGCATGTAACACGTAGTAGTAGTAATATGTACGCCTTTCATCTATCTGTTGTTCGCACTATTCTCTACTATGTACTTAGTTAGTGTACGCACTCTCTAATGTAAATGTTTTTGTAACTATGTTGCACTATGTTTAAATCTATCTATGGAGATTATCTTTAACTTGATATATATATTTTCACGTGGATGTACTGTTTGCTTGAAATTAGTAAATTGATTTAAGCTTGTATACTCTTAGTCTACAAGAATGATTAATAAATCCCCACGACAAGCTGAACCATAGAGGTCACAAGTGTAAAATATAGAATTAGGAACTAATGTAATTTCAGGGAGTCAGACTTGGAACAATTGACAGTAATTCAAGGTTTAGAACGAATTAAGAAAGGTACCCCCTTATTACTATGAAACTTTAAGATATTTCATTAATTAGCATCAGTACTACGATAGTTTTCTGTGTTGGGCAGGCTAGCATGGAGCACCAGATAGAGTACGATGCTGCGGAGGGACAGTACAGGGTCACCTTGGAGAGACAGTTTACCCCTCGAGGATTTGGTCATGTTAGCAGCACCATCAGGCATAGAGTTTGCCAGAGTATAATGAAGTGGACACGTTGTTTCTTCCGTGAGAGACCTGTTCCAGAGTTATCATATCATCATATCATAGAGTGGTAGCACCGTGCTTGTTGTCTGCTGAGATGGAGGAGATTCCTCATGCCCTTGGAAACCTTGCGATCCATGACCATGATGAGCTACATGAGGACATAGTACACTTTGTTACCCCTCCAGGTTCTGATGATGACTCAGAAGATGACCAAGAGGAAGACCCACTAGCAGAGCCTGAGATGATAGAGGACCCTGATTGGCCCCTAGAGCCAGCCTGGGATGCATTTATAGGTATCCCTCTGATTGACTTTCCACCATCCAGTGACTTAGGAGAGGTGACTTCAGACTCTGATGTTGAGAAAGATGGAGAATGGATCCTTAGCTAGTTCATCATATGTTTTTATTCCACTTCTTTTGATGTATTCCAGATCGGTAGAACTAGTATTCGTACTGTTGTTGTACCTTTTTATTTTCTCATCAGTAGTAGTTTGTTTATAACTTAACTTAGCTATAATAGTGTGGATGAGATGAATACTTACTTTTAACTAATTGCTACTCTTACCTCTTATATGTTTATTACTAACAAGAATATAGGACTGACCATTGGTCGATAGAAGTTTTGGCACTGATGAATTTCCTGAGATGGATTTCGGAACAGTCAGTTCAACCTAGAGTCTAGAAAGACCAAGGACGTGGATGCCTTTCCCTTGATCCTAGTAGTAGCTGTGACAACCGTTATATACTAGAAATCTCTGTTGACTCAATACTGTTACTGTTACTTGTCATATGATTAACGAGATAAGATAAGGTATTGACCAAATAGGTGTTAACTCGTAGGTATAACCCTTGCTAGCGTACACCATGGTTAAGAGAAAACAGAATACTCAGAATTTACCCAATGGACCAACAAATGTGATACCTCTAGCAGTGGATCCAACAGGATTGATAGGAGCCCTTGTCCGACGCGTGGAGCAAGCAAGTGATCACCTAGACCGTGTCATCAAGAACGAAAATGCTCGTCAAATAGGAGATAAACTGCTTGAGAGATTTCATGCGCTTAAACCAGGAACTTTCACTGGAATGACAGAGGCATGGGAAGCTGAGCAATGGCTTCGTGATATGGAACGAATGTTTCAAGCCCTCGAATGCAACGAGACTGAGAAAAGACGCTTAGCTATTTTTCAATTGACGTATTCGGGAACAGACTGGTGGGAATCTGTCGAAGCTACAGTGGGTGAAGATGTTGCAAGGAAAATGACATGGGAAGCATTCAAAACAGAATTCCTAGCAAAGTATTTCCCAAGGACGGAAAGAAACAAGAAGAAAAAGGAATTTATAGAACTAGTTCAAGGTAACATGACAGTACAAGAATACACAGCAAAATTTGAGAGACTATCACGATTTGCTCTGTACATGGTAGATAATCAGCAAAATAAGACACTACAATATTACGAAGGACTTAATCCAGACATTCAAAAGACAGCAGTGGTATACCTCGACCAACCATTTGAAGAAATGGTCGAATTAGCCACATAACTGGAGAACATAGCTCTGAACAGCAAGAAACTAGAGATCCACCAACAAAGAGGAAAAGATGACTGGTCCCAGATGACTAACCCTAAGGGAAGTCGAAAAGACAATCAAGTATCACGGGCAACCACTCGAATGCAGTCTGCAATCAGTAGGAGAAACTCTGGACACCCCCAGAATCATCACAAAGGACAGAGAAGCAGTAACAGAAGAGTTAGTCAGACCGTCGTTCGGACACACGCAAAGCAACGTGAAATCTGCTACAATTGCGGAACACCTGGACACAACTCCAAAGAATGCACAGCACCAAAACAACTACTCACAGGGTAACAAGTACGGTGTTTCAATTGTGGAAAGGCTGGACATGTACGCAAAGTTTGTCCCAAACAAGAAGTTCAGAACAATACTCCACCACCACAAAGGTCCAGAAAGAGAGCACGCAGATCAGGGAAGCAATCTCAGCACTGAATAAAATGGAAGACCGAAGGTACCATGACCATTGCTAGAACTTTGAATTGGCTCTTCTGAAAGCTTCCCTAATAGAACTTGCCCAACAGTGGGTTTCTACTTGGATCTGTAGAGAGGCGAAATAGAAATTCATAATTACATGGGCTTTTTTTTCTTCACAAAATATTTGAACATAATTGATTGATTGGGGACAAGATGTAGAAAAGCTTCTACTTCTTCCTACTTTCAGCCGTACAACTCTAGTACAAACAAACTATTCGATTGAGTGAACTTCCTCTGAAATAAGAATAACAACACACAAAGAAGAAATGGAAGCCAAAAGTAGGATGTAACAAACAAATGTTTGCTAAATTAAAAATAATTGTTTTGCCCACTAAAACAGTGTCTTAACACTCTACTACTCTAGTATTAACCCAACTTAATGGCTATGTAATTAGATGTCTGACTTTAACCCAACTAATTGGAAAAGGCACTGTGAATGCAACGGTAATCTAGGATGGTGTTTAGAGATTTCACAGAGAATTCAATGAACCATTATTAAAAAAGTATACATAGAATTATGCCATTCTACAAAGCAATGAACCATTTCAAACTTAAAGTATGAAAATTAAATTATTGTAAACAATCACATGGGTTTTTCAAAGATTTCCTCTTATATCATTATTGTCTGTAAGATGGAAAGAGTATATATAGAATTATGCCATTTTACAGAGCAATGAACCATTTCAAACTTAAAGTATGAAAATAAAATTATTGTAAACAATCACATGTCGGTAAATAAAATCATCAGCACTTACTATTAATCACATCCATTCAAACGATGATTACAAATGTGGTTTATTAAAATGAACATAGCTGAGTTAGTACATAAAGCACTTTTGTTGTGTGGATCATATGATGGCATCATAAGAACACTTTCAAACACGCTTTTTAATGAAAGGAAGACCAAATAAATTAATACTACTATAGACAATAAAAAAACTCCTTACATACCTGGAACATTATATATACAATAAAAATTACATACCTGGTGCATTAACCACCTATTTTCATAAGCAAGGAACTTGTGACTTTATAGAAAATTTCCATTTAACATGTCCAAGTTGTATGTTTCAATCACAACTTTATGCTTTTAGGGAAAATAATTACTCTATGCATAAAGTTCCACCATGTTGTTTGTTTACCATTTCCATTGATAATGGACGTTCTTATTAACATAGTGCCTCTTTGACCATTGTTATGTTTCCATTTCCTAAACTACTTGATCACTGAATTACCAAAAGCTCTATGCCTCCTGCTTTTTTTTTTTTGGCTGAAATTTGCATCCTACTCATAGAATTACTAAAATAGGACATAAATCAACATGATCCAAATAAAATGCCAACAACCTAGCTCTTATGAAGGCTACCTCTGTCATGCTCTGCTTTGAAACTTGTACATAACTACACTTTAAAGAGTGACATGGTAAATGAAGGATTTTCAAAGGTATAATAAATAGAAATCCTGGTAAAGTTGCACATTACCAGGTAAAGCAGTATGACTATAGTTTCCTCTTTGAACACTGCTATCAGAATATGTACTATTTTTCATCCCCCGATTTCCATGCTCTTTATATTTTCTTGACTCTGCAGAACCTCTGTACCCTATACTCTGAGGCAAATGAGAAGTTAAATAAAGGCAAAAATTCTTATTCAACATCCTAACTTGGGCCAAAAAAAAAAACCTTTTTAAGGAAATGGGCAAAAAAAACAAAACCTTTTTAAGGAACAAGTAAAAAAAATAAAGTAGTCAAATAGTATTGTTCTTGTGTTATGCTGTAGTGGATTACCATTTGCTACTAAACTTGCACAAATGATGACAAAATCAGCACTGGTATTACTTTTTCAAGGAACTGAGTGATATATATATATATCTATAGAGACAATCTCTCTGATGATTGACTATACATAATTGCTACTACTTCTGTTCTAGACGTGGGTTTATACAAAATATGTATACATAAATATATATCTCATTCATGGACGTGTACCAAAAGATCCAGAGCTTCTATTGTTTACTTGACTTTGTGTTATATACTTATAATCTAAAAAGGGAATTATTGTATATATGAGTACTCGCTATTAAATTTCCTACATGTGTGTTTGTGTATATATGTGGAATAAAAAATTAAAATTCGTAGAAGAAGAAAAATGAAGATTAATGTTGGGTATTGCACATCCAGAATAATGTCTGTAAGATACTAATTTTTTTCAACATGATTACAATGTAACTTTTCAATGTTCATCCAGAATAATGTCTATAAGATACTAATTCCTAGACTAGAAAATGTTCATCCTACCATATATAAAAATAATATCAGGTAAACTTAAAATACCACAGCACAAACACAAGGAAAGAAGAAGAAGAAGAAATCAAGTGAAACAGCAAGCTTAGGTATTTGTTTACACCAAGCAGACTCAACGACAAGTTTCCGATACAAATTAATGTCTAGTCTAGGAAGAAATCTAAAATAGGGGGAAACCTAAGTTAGGTCTAGGGTTTAGATCTAGGGTTTCAATTAGTAGTGGTACAAGAAGAAGAAGAAGAAGAAGAAGAAGAAGAAGATCTGGGGTAATTTGAAGAAGAAGAAGAACAAGAAGAACAAGAAGAAGAAGATTGAAGAAGAAGAAGGAAGGAAGGAAGGAAGGAGGAAGGAATGAAGGTACCTTTTCCGGTGGACAAACCAGTGGCGCCGAGGGTGCAATATCGAACATCTCTCATCCCCTCTCTCTCTCTCTCTCTCTCTCTCTCTCTCTCTAAAATGGGGAGAGAGTAATTCGCTGGTTTAGGGGGGGAAATTTGTTGCGAAAATTTTGTAGTTTTTATTCACAAAATTGCCACGGTGTTTTTACTTTTTGAATTTTATTTACAAAAATGCCACCATCTGGCATTTTTTGACGAAATAAATTCACTAAAATAAAAATGTTAACGGATTTTTAAGATTTCTAACAGATATATCCATTACTTTACTTTTGTTGTTGGGGTTTTTTACTTGACTAGGTTTATTTGTATTATTACTAGGTTTATTGGGCTTTGCAAGATCCTGTTGGGCTCGTGAATGGAGAATGAGCTGTAAAGGTCTTCTACTGGAGTTGAATCACTGAATAGCTCAGTGTATACATCAAGAACTATATCCGTTAGAAATCTTAAAAGTTGCCTGTTAGAAATATGGCCATATGGTAAATAGGTGTTGTTTCCTCAATCATACTAGATAATATATACATGGTAAAAAGAACATCTAATGAAAATCATTTCAAGAGATTAAATAAAGTAGCAATCGGATGCACATGCAGTACAAGAGAGAGGTATACCCACAGTGGCTAGTCCCGCCCGGACCGATACAAATACAGGAAACGTGTCATGATATGCAAAAAGGGAACTAGAAGACTTACATTGGGATGACTCAAGCATCGAAATGCAATCATGCAACAATCCTAGATAAGATGTCTCTAACATATAAGCACATAAACGGAGACTGTCCTAAAAGAATCGTGTCATTGAAATGATATGCATGATAAACAAGAAGAAGATGTCATCAATAAAATTTCCAGATTCAGTGGCCTCTAATGAATCCTATCAAAAGTGATCTTAAACATCAGCTGGGTTAAAATCCTTTTACAAAAAGTTAGATACATTTCTTAGGGAACTTTTCCAAAAAGTAGGACCTCATTAGCATTTTGGAAGTTCGAGAAATGAGAGTTTTGGTAAAAGTGGATAAGGACTGTCCACTGTTCTTTTAAGAATCATAATTAATTCTACAAAAATCATATGAAGCTCTATTTCATCATAGTTTATGACAAAAATAATCCCATGGACATTTGATGAACATAAGGTCTTTGAAAAATTATTTTAACCATACTCAGCTATTCTAAAAATTTGGTATCAATTGACAAATGAATGCAAGACATAATAGAAGTTCATAAATCGCGTTAATCAATTCAATCTAGGCTTTTGATCTATCATCCACTTATCCTAGATGATTTCTAAACCAAGTTATATTCATTAATTATTGTTGAGTGATCAAGGTATGACCATTGTGTATACATAATCATGATTATAGTCAAACTTAATTATTCTAGGATAGTTGTATCGAATTCAAACACTTAGAGAATGACCTTAACTTAATTGTATGCTCACGATTTTACATCGACATGTAGATACATGTGCTAGGGATCATCCCAAAAAGGCAGATCATCGATAACTATTGTAGATTTTCTAGAATTCAAGCACAAAGAGACTATGTTCAAATCTGTCAACCAATTTTTCAACAAATTCTAACAATAGCATATGGATCATAATGATTATCAAAACAGATCGAATGAAAGATAATTCATCAAAGCTTACCCAAAAAATTTGAAAAATCCATCAAACTATGGGTTTTGTTGGACCAAATCCTATGGACAAAACCAATCTATTTTGCTGAATTTTAACTAATTCATTTTAAAGTGTGAGGAAAACATCTTAGGTGTCAGTTTAAGTCATGATTTCCAATCAATTTAGCCCTCAAGTTCTGTGAAGATCTTTAGATCATGAATTACGGGGACTTACAAATATCCTCTTGGAGGATTCTCAATTATGTATTCAAAGTTGATTTGAAGGATCTCCTTCTTCAAGTTCTGTAAGCACTCATCCGTGGTGGAAGTTAAGGGAGGCAATTGATGTCAAGTTTATTCTCTAATTCTCTAATCTAATTATCTTGAGATTAGTTTTATAGGAATTCTATTCATAATTCACTATTCTTTCTCTAGAAATCTCTTGGATTCAAAGTATATTCAAAGTTGTGATCTCACATATATGTTATGGTATCTCTAGGATATTCAAAGGTTTTTCAAGTTGATTCAAGATATTTCATCATTCTCTCATATGAGATGCAAGGCATATATATGTAGTGTTTTGAAAACTTTATTCTTAATTTTCAGGGTTAAAATAGAGATTTCAGAGTTCAAAAAAGGGTTAAAATGGCCATTTCAATGCCTAAACGTAGTTTCTGGGTAATTTCCTCACAGTGAGAACCTCCTGGAATGGTGTAGAGCCAAAAACATGGAGTGGATAACACCACATGCAAGTGGCGGTTTAGTGGAGAATCAACACCCCACTTGTCGGACCCGCCACCTAGTTTTCCACATCCTCTAGTTGTCTTCATGCCATATTTCAAAAATTACATGCACTGCTTTTCCAGATTTTTGTAAAAATGCTTTTTGGTGTCCAAAATCATCACTTTATGTATTGTTGGAAAGATGTCGAGTTCAATTTCAGTATAAAAATTTTCCAGGAGGATTTGAAATGAGAATTGAAGGTCAATTTGATGTCCGGAAGTCTTCCGGAACTTTCGTCATCTTTTTTAAATCAAACGACTTCTTTTTCAAAATTGCTTTTCAATGTGCATCGATTTCGAGTCTTTCTTTGCAATTGAATCTCTGGATACCTAGAATACTTCATTTTGAACACTTCATGTTCATATAACCCTGATAGAATAAGAATTGTGATAGATGTTTTGACAAAATCGAGACTTTACGCTAAAAAAGGGCTTTTCTGAGCTTTAATTCACTTTCCGAAGTTTGATCTTTTGATTGTGTGGAATCCAGCACCTTCTACGAGGTGATTTTCATCATTGAATCCTCCAAGACATTATCCACCCTAAATCCTAACAGTGTGGTCAAAATTGGGTGTCTACAGTTTGCCCCTCTTTGGCAGAGCTTGTTGTGAACAACGTGAACTGCTAGTGAGTGCCAAAGCCACAAGGCACCCAATGACCATTACTGAGAGGTTTTAGGAAAAACAAAAGTCTGCAAAAATCAAGAAATTCAAAATCTGAGAAAATCAAGAAATTACGTAAGCAAGAATGCAATGCAATGCAATACTAGTTAGACGCTACTCAATCGAAGTTGATGCTGATCGTGCTTCGTTGGAGCTGCCTACGTATCCTTTCCAGGAATCAGACCAGGGCATAGTTCAAGCGCGTAAGAAGACAGAGAACACACACATATCCTAGTATGTTAATGCAGTATGAAAATCTAAATCTGTAAGTGTTGGAGGAATCATCCTTAAGAGTTCTAGATACAGAATCTAATGCAAAGAATGCGACGAATCTCTCTCACATAAGGAAACGTTTGACACAGTCTCTCGTATTGATTTAGGTTTCTTAATGAAGAGAGTTCTAGACAAGTCTTATTCTCAATAGGTCTTATGATAATTTCTTAAACTTGACTTAGTCCTAGACATGATATGATCTTAAGCTTGACCTACTCTTAAACTCACATCAATCTTATACTTTGACGTGGTCTTAAACTCGACCTATTCTTAAACTCAAAACAATCTTAAACTAAATCTGATTTTAAACTTAGCATAATCTTGAGATATGATCTTAAATTTGATTAATAATAAATTTGATTTTGTCTTAATGATCTTAAACTCGATCTAAAACTCGACATGATCTTAAACTCGATTTTACCTTAAACTCAATTTTGTCTTAATCTCGACATGATCTTAAACTTGATCAAATCTTAAACTCAATTCTGTCTTAACTTGATCTTGAACTTGACCTAATCTTGACATGATCTTAAACTTGATCAAATCATAAACTCGAATGGTTTCTTATGTCCTTAAACCTAGAATATTTCTCAAAAACCTAACCACCTAGACGATCTATGTTGAAGAGTCCTTCTACTAGGGACAAACTTTCTGTAACTAGATGAATCTTTTGAAACAGGTCCTTCTTCTGTGGACAAATCTTCTATTCTTCTGAAATAGGTCTTTCTGCTGGAGACAAATCTTCTGTTCTTCTGAAACAGGACCTTCTACTGGGGACAAATCTTCTTTAGCAGGTTCAGAGACAAATCTTCTATTCTTAATAAACAAGTCTTTTTACTAGAGATAAATCTTCTACTCTGATGCACGAATTTTGAGAGATACACGGATTCTGAGAGAAACCCTACTTCTAGGGGCAACCCTGATACATGATGTTGAGGTATACCCTTCCTTTGAATGACGGCACATTCTAGGACGGCACATAATAAACCTAAAAAAACAGGAATTCACTACAAATCATCATTTCTCGGACATTTTCGAGCTACAATGCCCTCGATTCTTCGTGTCTAGGGACTTTTCTTCAATTCTTAACGATTTTAAAAACAAGATTCAAATTCTAAAGGGTCCTTCAGACCAATTCCAACAAATTTCAAGTACTCTGAAGGCTTATACATCAAGATCGGACCAATCAAAGGTCAAAACAAAGTTCCTGATATCACAATTCTGATCCATGATTCATAGGTACTCAAAAGACCTGATGATTTTGACATGAATTTGACGTGCTTCATAAATCTTTAATCAATTTTATCAGATATGCATGCAAGGCACACTGATCTGTTTCAACAACGGCTCAACTCAATCATCCAAGGCCGGTCTTCTGATGAACATTTCTCTGAATGAATTTTGTTTCCCATCAACCAATCAACACTTCATCTTGACTAGGATTAATTAACGTAATAACAGTGTTCGGAAGTTCTGATTGTATCCACCTTTGGATGCTTTTAAAATTTCACAATTATAGATCACTTTGGACCCACACATTCGAGATCACGACAGACTAGACCACGACAGACTAGACCATGACAGAGGCTCAGGGACCGAGAGCCAAGAAAGCTCGCCTACTTATCCCCAAGTGGGAGTCAGGTCTAAAGTAGTTTGACCAAGTCTTAAAGAAGGTATTTGAGATGTCGCTGAGTGTTTAAGGAGCACTGACCGAATCGAGTAGGTTGCCTATGTATCCCCAGGTGGGAATCAGGTCAAGCGTAGTTCCTCGAAGGCTAGAGGCTTTGAAAGAGTTGGGGGCTTTTCAAGCCATGCCATCAGACAGATTTTCTGAAGTAGGTCACTTATGGTAGCATTGAAAGAAACTAAACTACATCTCCTTTTTCTTTTCTTTTTTCTTTTCTTTTTCTTTTTTTTTTTTTTTTTTTTTTTTTTTTGTGTCTTTGATGGTTAATTCTATTCATCTTTTCACTAGGTAGCCAATTTTACATCACTCATCGTACATCATATATATTTATAGATCAGGATTAACCCTTCAATTTTTTAGCTTACTCAAAGAGATTATAATTCCAAACTTTGGGACAATTTATGTTCCCGATTTTTCAATCTTCTTCATTCTCCTTTTTCTTCTTTTCTCTCTAAAGTTTTGATTGGCTAGGATCAAGTTCTTGAAATCAACACGCAAATTTTCTCTCTTTTTTTTATGCTCTAACTTTTGCCTGGGCGCCATTTCGGATTTTTATCCTAGCGAGATTTTTTTTTCTTTTTGAGAGAAATAGTTCATTTGAAATGTTTGGCTACCATCAAGGACATGGCTTGTAGTTTAGACAGGTTTGAATGGCTCATTTTTTTGGGCTTAAGATTTTAAAATAGGAAGATTAGGGATTTAAGCTAGTCCCGAGTTACTATCAAGCATATCATTTCAAGATTTAAGCAAAGGCATCTCAAGATGCTTAAAGTAAGACTAATCAATTCTTAGCTTTCTTCGGCGCTAGCGCAAAATCAACTTTGATCCTTTTAGGATTCTTTTCAACGCAAAAATTTATCAGTAATGCATTTTCACAATAATCAGAGTAATGACATTTTCAGCTTAGTTATTCTTTCATTCATGACTAGGCGCATTAGATCAAGAAAATAAAGATTTCATACTATTACTTAGAGAGAGAAGGATTATAGTACTTGACATAGACCCAATCACAACTTGACAATAGACAGACAAGACTCAAAACATAACTGTCATGCCCCGACGTAGTATAATACAGGTAAGCATTTAATTTCCTTTATGGACTCGTAGGTCGTGACAAGTGAGTATAACAAATTGTCCTTGCAACAAATAACTCAACAACATTTCTAAAGGAAAGGATACTGATAAACATAAGCTCCAAAATTAAAACTTACTAAACTATTACATAAGTCCAGGTCTTAGGCACAAACGCCCTTATTCAAATCTATCATAAAGTCTATTACAACTCCAAAATAAAAGACATAAGAAATATAAAGCAGCCTCCTGGAAAGTCCCCTGCCTCTAACTAGCATAGTCGAAATACCCTAGCTGCTCCTGACCCTGAAAATCTGGACATAGAGTCCAGGACGCAACAACGCTGTCAGCTTATGAAAGTTGGTGAGCAAAATAAACAAGTACTCGCAATGTATATATAAGAATGTATAACCACAGTGTAATATAAACTGATAGAACAATGGATTCAAGGTTCCAACTTCAACATAAGTCATGGGGGATAATATGAGTAATCAATATGCGACCGTGGATGAACAATGTAACATCTCAACTTCCTGACTCTTTTCTCTCAACAAAACTCGACTCAACCAAACCATTACCTCAGATACTAGGAATAATATCTGATCGATATCCAAACCGCACACCATACCATCGCTTCGGATACCAGGAATAATATCCGATCAATATCCGAAACGCGCACCTTAGATACCAGGAATAATATCCGATCGATGTCTAAGTCGTACACAATACTGCCACCTCCAATACCAGGAATAATATCCGATTGATATTGAGGTCGCACACCACACTATCGCCTCAGATACCAGGAATAATATCTGATCGATATCTGGGTCGATCACGACCAACCATTTCTTTGGATACCAGGAATAATATCCGATCGATATCCAAAATGCGCGCCTTAGATACCAGGAATAATATCTGATCGATATCTAAGTCGTACACAACACTGTCGCCTCCAATACCAGGAATAATATCCGATCGATATTGAGGTCGCACACCAGACCACAACACTTTACTCTTTTCACACTTTCTCACACACATGAATGATGACACAACCTCAACCCTAATATGTATGTCAATGTTTACAGTTTTAGTAACAATTATTAATCTCAAAGTTGGATATTCGTTTAACATAGATTTCGGCCTTAATAATTCTTATAAGTCCAATTCCTAACAGTGAGCCTTTAAAATAGTATATCTGTTAAACAGTTGTTTAAAACTTCCCAAAACATTTTCCAGAAGGTCCCTGATACAAAAGTGAACAAACTGTCAAAACTGCCCCTTCGCGCGAGCGGGCCACGCGCACGATTAGGCCATTTTCGTAAAATCTTTTAAAATTTCCTTTCTGCCCAAAACAACGAAGGTCGCGCGAGCAAGTCTTGTACGAGCGGGTCAAGCACGCGAGTTGTCACATAATGTCATCTTCCTCGATTTTTTTTGCCTGTTTTCAATTTTCAAAACTATCACTGACCCATTTTCAGATTCTGTTTCAAACATGTCATGCAATATATGGTTCTCTTCAGTTTTCCGCATAGATTAAGAATATGCGATCGATTTAAACAAAAACGGAATGTATCTCTAGATATTCACGATTAAAGTAAGGATGTCAAAACTTTAAATCAACAGTACGTCGCAATACAAATGAATTACTTTGTAGGATTCGAACCATAGCTTATTGGGACTAAAATCTTTCATTCCCAATTTACGGAATTGATTTTGGTTAACTTTTCTAAAACTCAATTTTTCAAGCTCTAATGGTGTATCGATATATATACACATATACACACATATATATACTGAAATATACCTATATACACATGCAGAGTGTGTTTAGATTACTCACAGAGGGTGCTAGTACAAGGAATTTGAGACCGAGAATTTCGCCAAAATAATCCGTCAACAATGAATTTATACTCCCTCGTTCTTGATTATGTATATATATGAAACTATGTATGTGTGTATGAGTATATCATGTATGTAAACTGATTGTGTAGTGTGTTGGTCTTGAGAGTCCAAGAGATTAGAGAGGATTGAGGAGGAAAAGAGAGACAGTGAATTGAGAGAATGAGAGTCTGCGTGAGAGATACAAATATATGTATGTGGATTTGTTTTGGGCTCCTAGCAAGACAAAGAATTTCTCCGGTGTGGTTGAGCTCATGTGCTCCCACACGCAAACGCGGTAAGGACGCAGATTAAAACATAAATTGGTGTTTTATGTTTTAAAAATAAAATATAGGAAAATGATATTAGCGTAGGAATAAATTCTGGGTTGTACAAAAGTACAGATACCAATTTTCAAAACCATAGAAAGCATTTCTATATTTATGGAAATTACGGTTTGACCCCAAATAAAAATAATAGAAATAGAAATTAAAATGAAATGCTCATTTATTAAAAGAAAAGAAATACAAGGTTTTACACTCTACCCACCTTAACAGAGATTTCGCCCCGAAATCTGAGCTAACTAATCCTGAAACAACTCGGGGTATCTAGTCCTCATATCTGACTCTAACTCCCATGATGCTTCTCCCTTGTCATGATGCCTCCACTGAACCTTAACCAAGGAACGTCTCTTCTTCTCAGTCTCTTGATACTCTGGTCAAGAATCCTCACAGGTCTATCTTTGTAGACAACATTCTGACTCGTCTCAATATCATCAAAATTTACCACATGTGAAGGGTCCCGTATGTATTTCCTAAACGTACTGACATGGAATATGTTATGAACACCAGACATCTTTGGTGGCAACGCGAGTCGATAAGCCACTTTCCCAACACGCTCCAAAACCTCGAATGGTCCGATGAAACGAGGTGCCAACTTCCCTCTTTTCTGACCAAAACGAACTACTCCCCGAATAGGTGATACTTTAAGGAGGACATGATCACCAATACTAAACTCCAAATCCTTTCGACGTCGATCCGCATAACTCTTGAGTCTACTCTATGCAATTTTCATTCTTTCCCTGACCAGTGAAATCATCTCATTAGTCTCTCTCACCAACTCTGGTCCCAATAATTCTGTGTCTCCCACTTCAGCCCAACACAACAGAGATCAACATGGCCGTCCGTACAAGGCTTCGAACGGTGCCATCCCAATACTCGAGTGATAGCTATTATTACACGCAAATTCGTCTCCCAAGACTCTTCAAAGTTGATTACACAAGCCCTGAGCATATCTTCTATAATCTGATTAACACGCTCGGTCTGTCCATCGGTCTGAGAATGGAAATCAGTACTCATCTTGAGCGAAGTTCCCATAGCCTTCTGCAGACTTTCCCAAAATCTCGAGGTAAAACGTGCATCACGATCTGATATAATTGACACAGGTGCACCGTGCAGTCGCACCACTTGCTGTAGGTACATTCGACTCATCCTTTCTACTGGGTAAGTCATATTGTACGCGATGAAGTGTGCAGACTTCATCAAACAATCCAAAATTACCCAAATCGCGTCATGGGTCTGTTATGACCGGGGTAGTCTAACTACGAAATCCATAGTTATGTGTTCCCACTTCCATCCTGGAATAGGTAAGGGTTGCAACAATCCTGAGGGTCTCTGATGTTCGGCCTTCACTTGTTGACAAGTCAAACATTTAGACACAAACTCGGCTACTTCTCGTTTCATCCTTTTCCACCAGAAGTTTCTCTTCAGATCCTTATACATCTTTGTTCCTCCTGGGGGTACTGTCAGTCTCGATTTATGTGCTTCTTTGAGAATATCTTTTCTCAAATCTCCAAAATCTGGCACACACAATCTGTCTCGACATCGGTATCCTCCATCGATCCCAACCTTCCATTCTATAGGGTCATTTTTGGACATCTTGGCGAACCATACTTGAAACTTCTTGTCTTTCTTTGGGCCTCGATAATTCGACTCACAAGTGTTGGTTGTACCATGAGGCATCCAAAGTGTTGCCCGACACTTCCCTCAGAAATCTGCATATCAAATTTTACGATTGTCTCTAAAGCATTCCATTCCCTCATCATCAATGAAGCAATCGTTCCTTGAGGGTTCCGACTTAGGGCGTCGGCGACTACATTAGCCTTACCAGGGTGGTACTCTAATGTAAAGTCATAGTCCTTGATCAGTTTCATCCGCCGGCGTTGCCTCATGTTCAGCTCTTTCTGAGTAAACAAATACTTGAGGCTCTTGTGGTCTGAGAATAAATCAAACTTCTCCCCGTAGAGGTAGTATCTCAAGATCTTAAGAGCGAACACGACTGCTGCTAGCTCCAAATCATGAGTTGGGTAATTCAATTCATTTGGCTTCAACTATCGTGAACCATAGGCGATAACCTTACTATCTTGCATAAGGACACATCCCAATCCTTGATAAGAGGCGTCACTAAAAATACTGAATTTCTCACCATCCTTTGGTATCGCAAGTACTGGCGCTGTTGTCAATCTCTCTTTCAATTCTAGAAAAGCGTGTTCATGCTTATCTGTCCATTCAAACTTCAAATCTTTCTTAGTCAAACCAGTTAATGGGGCCGCTATCTTTGAGAATCCCTCCACAAATCTCCGATAGTAACCGGCGAGTCCCAGAAAACTTCTGACTTCAGTAGCATTGGTTGGCCGATTCAAATTCGCCACTGCATCAGTCTTTGAGGAGTTAACCGCGATTCCTTGTTATGAGATCACATGCCCGAGGAACTTAGCTTCCTGAAGCCAGAATTTACACTTGCTGAATTTAGCATGTAGGCGGTGATCTTTGAGAGTCTATATCGCAATCCGTAGATGATGTTCATGCTCTTCCTCTGACTTGGAATAGATCAAAATATCGTCGATGAAGATAATAACGAACTGATCTAAGTATGGCTTGAATACTCTGTTCATCAAGTCCATAAACACAACCGGAGCATTCGTCATCCCAAACGGCATCACTAAGAACTCATAGTGTCTGTACCTCGTCCTGAAAGTAGTTTTAGGTATGTCTTCCTTCTGCACCCTCAACTGGTGATACCCTGACCGTAGATCAATCTTAGAAAAGGTCGTGGCTCCTTGCAACTAATTAAACAGATAGTCTATCCTAGGTAAAGGATACCTATTCTTGATAGTAATCTTATTCAATCCCCGGTAGTCAATACACAACCGCATTGTCCCATCCTTCTTCTTCACGAATAACACTGGTGCTCCCCAGGGTGAAGTACTTGGACGAACAAAACCCAACTTCTCAAGTTCTTGAACTTGTTCCTTCAGCTCCAACAAGTCTGTAGGGGCCATCCTGTAGGAACCTTGGTTATAGGTCGAGTGCCTGGCACCAGTTCCATAGAGAATTCTATGTCCCTCTCAGGTGGTAATCCAGAAATATCTCAGAATACTTCCTCGAACTCTTTAATCACCGGTATTAATGACACTGTCACCTCTACACTGGCAACCTCAATGTTTACTAGGCGTCTGGTGAGGAACATATCACCCGAAGGGTTACATTGGAAATCGAAGAGTCGATTCCCATTGTCTGCGAATGTGATCCTCTTCCTTGGACAATCCAACTTCACATGATTCTTCTTGAGCCAATCCATTCCTAGGATTATATCGAACTCCTTCATCAACAGAACGACCAATCTTGCCAAAAGTTCACAGTCTCCTAACAATAGAGGACAATCCTTACATACATGTAATAACTTGACGGTGGTCCCTAAGGGTATGAAAGCACTCAAAGCTTCATCTAAACGTTGTGGTACTATTACCAACTTTCGAACTGTCTTAGCATATATAAAGGAATGTGTAGCACCCGTGTCAAATAAAACTTTAACATGAGAGTTAAACAAGGTTAGAGTACTTTCCACTGTCTGTTGCTCGGGCAGTCCTTCCTCATAAGTACCTTCTTCGTACTCTGTTTTTTCATAACCAGCAGTCTTGAGGATAACAACACTCAGGCGGGTCTGTCCTTGCTGACCATGATTAACTCTTCTAGGAGCCTTGCAGTCCGGACTTATGTGACCTGGCATGCCACAATTATAGCACACAACTCCCGGACAATCAGCACGCCAAGTTACTCTGCAATCTTTAGCCCGGTGACCGGGATTACCACAATTGAAGCAGTTATTATTGTTGTTCCCTCCTATTGCTCGAGGCGGATACTGTTGTACTGCTTGGGTCTGTTGAGATTTCTTCCCTCCATCCTAGGTCCTTTTTTGTCCCTGAGGGTACCCTGGTCTCTGTCCGGAATAACCCTTCTGCGGAGGTCGATTTCCAAATGGCTTCGAATTCTGACAACCATCATTCTCTAACCCCGTAGCCAATCTCACCAGAGCTTCAAATGACTGGCCCAAATGTCCCATAGTCAGATGTCGGAGAGACAAGTTGAGACCCCGATGATACTTCTTGATTTTCCTCTGGGGTGTGTCCACCATATGTGGAGCAAAGTGAGACAACTGTTCAAACCGAGTAGTGTACTCACGGATAGTCAGATTCCCTTGAGTCAATTCCATAAACTCTTTCTCTCTCTTGTCCTTCTCTTCTTCAGGAAAATACTTCTCCAGAAACCTTTCCTTGAACACCACCCACGGCATTCTCCTTGCAGCTTCTTCCCCTATGGTCACCTTTTCAGCATCCCACCAATCAGCCGCTGCATAAGACAGCTGAAAGATAGCCAGATGCTTCTTCTCTTGATCAGTGCACTCTATGGTCTCAAAGATACGCTCTATCTGGCATAGCCACTGTTCTGCTTGCCAGGGCTCATCAGTCCTAGAAAAATACTCGGGTCGCAGAGCGCGAAACTCCTTGAGAAGCTTGTCTCCAGTCTGGTGGGATTGCCTTTCATTCCCGTTATGATTCCCATTTTGATTATTGTTCATTGTGTTCTGATCGCTAACCCTCTCTAACCTCCTTACAAAAGCCTCAAACATTCCGATTGGGTCTACTATTAGGGGTGCAGCTTCAATAGCGGGACAATTCCAGAGATTTCTTCCAGCCATATAATCGAGAGAACGGTACCTATCCATTGATCAAGAAGAATTCGGTCAACCTCTCGAGAAAAAAGAAAATTCTCAACGATAGAAAGTGACTAAACACTGAATGATGTCGAACTATCTTATCTTAATTCAAAAAACCTGTCACGCCCTGATCTTTTCAGAATCAAGATATAAAAGTATACTTTACTTTTCTAAGGATTTGTACTAGTGAAAGCAAAGGTCGAACCCACAGAGATTGATTAACTACCGTATTTTAATTTTGAAACCTAAATTTAATTAATTATGAAAATGGATTTTGATTTTTGAATTTAATTAAACTAAGAACCATAAAATAAACCTAAACTATGAAAGTAATTAAAGTTGTTTTAAAGATATTTAAAGAGAACCTAGGATTGCAAATCCACCACTAGCTTCATAATAGGAATATTTATGCATTCAATTAGATTATTAAGTTGGATGATAATGAGGAATTGTAGCTACAAGCCCAATTCCTCCGTCAAGAAAATAACTATGGTTCAAGCACCAACATAATCCATCTTCGGTTAGCACGAATTATCCCACACTAAACTAGGGTTGTGGTATAATCTGTCTAATCTAGGCATGGATTATTCGGATACTTGATAGCACAATTCAATAAAGCACCATTACATGTAAATAATCTAAACAAGCACAGCAAGCATAGATCATTGAGCACATCACAGTCAAAATAGACCTAAGACAAGAATAAACTTTGAAAGTAATGATTTAATCAGTAGAAGTTCAATTTATTTATAAAAATCCTCTAAACATGTAATCATCATCCATACAAAATAAATCAAAAATAAAAACATAAAATATTCCCTATTACTTGGCTAGGGTTTTATTGAAACCCTAGATCTAGGTTTAGTTGTCCATAGAAGCAGTAAATGGCAAGTAGTTGATGTACGAGGCCATGGAAATCCTTGGTCTTCTTTTTCTTCTCCTTGCTTCCCTCCCTTCAATGGCTGAAAGTATGTATATATGGTTGTATGTAGGATGTGTCTCTTAATGACCAACCCCTAAATTGAAGTAAAATAGGGTATATATAGATTTACAACAAGTTTTTGAAGCTTTCCTAGCCCGAATTGCACTAAAACTGCTATATTTTACAGTCTGGACGCAATTAGGCAGTTTCGTTCACGTAGGAATCATCAGTATACTGAAATACACAAGTTCCATTTTTACAAATGTCGCGCGCGCGGGCCGCGCGAGCGGGCCGCGCGAGCGATATTCTGGATTTCGCGCGAGCGGGCCGCACTCGCGATGTGGATTTTTCAGCTTCTTTTTGCTTGCTTTTTCACCCTGTTTAGCCTGGTATACTTGATTTCTTCCAAATCCTGTCAGAAAATAGAAAACAAAGTATAAATATACAAAAATAGGATAAAAAGGTACTAACAAACGTGAATTAAAGCGTATAAATAGGATTTGTTCTCTCCCGATCACACCCCCAAATCTACAATTTGCTAGTCCTCGAGCAAAACTAAAATAAAAATTTAAATTCTAATAACATACTATTCCATTTTCGCATGGATCACGATTGCATTTAGCATATGCAACAAGCCTTGTAAACCTCTAGGTGTCCCTAGTTGGACGAGTGAAGTCTCGTGAGGGTTCTCGTCAACAAGTCACCCACAACCATCTTTATTAACTTATAAATTTAAAAAGTTTTATTAAAAACAAAAAACATAATATTCAATATTCCTTCATCATATAACAAAGATTTGAAATAGAATAACGAACATAAAGAAACATAATGAAACATCCACCTAAATCATGAAAAATAATCTCAAGCACATGCATCGTATAAATCAATAGAGTTCCTCATACAATTGCACGTGTGTGATATGGTAGTCAAATAAACACGCGCATGTCATGAAATTGGAATATAACTCGGATAACCATCTAACTATGTCTCGACTACGAATCTCACAATGTTAATTACACTCTCAAATGAAACACTCAGAAACAGGTGTAATTTTCTAAAATATGTGAGTAAAGGAAATATCTTTTCAAAACAAGAAATGCTCATATATGACTCGAAAAAGACGCATGACACGAAAGAGCAATAGTCTCATGGATAGGATGCCAATAGTCAAGAAAAATTACTCATTACCATGTTTTAATCCCCCTTCCATCGTTTACATATCCAAACCATGTTCCTAGGATCAAATAGGACTTTTCAAAGGTTGTAACGTGGCTCAGGTAATGAAAAAGGATAGAAATGATTAGTTAGGTAGTTTATCTCAGAATGGCTTTGTAAGGCATGTTCGATTTCTTTCATTCGTCTCTTCTACCAACTTCATCTTTTCATTCTCTTCATTTTCATATATTTTTCTTTTATTTCTTTTTTTTTTCTTTTCTTCTTTTGTTTTTTTTTTTTTTTATTTATTTATTTATTTTTTTATATTCTCTTCCTCCTCGTTGCTTTTGAAACAAATATTCATTGAATAACAATGCACCCACCCCAAACATCATCTTATTTTCTTCTTCTTCTCAATCACACATCCCCTTAACGCCACTAAAAGTTGATCAATCTTTCAGGGGTGAACTCCAAGTTGGCCAAATTGGAGCAAAAACAAGATAACGGTAATTAAAGAAAAATGGCATTTTAATGGCTCAAGGGGCGAACTAAGGAAAATTTCGGTCGGTAATAAACAAAGAAGGGCCTAAGATCATCTCCTATGGTCGTATGGTTCTTTAATGTTTACAATGGAAGATTATTTAGGATGGTAGCAAATATTTTAACTTGACTATCACCAAAACAAGAATAATGAGACTAAACAACAAATAGATGCGCTATTTCAATGAAATTCGATAAACACAATGTATTTATAACCCTCTAAAAAAATGGGCCCAAAAGCTCACTGGGTTTAGTCTCCACCTTGTGTTATCTAGAAATCCGAATCATATTATAGTTCACATCAAACATGTATTCAAGCGACTACGTGCAGTGCATAGGTTTGTGTGCAAATTTATGATATAAAACTACGATTCGAACGGTACATGACCTAAAACATTTCAACATGACTTCAGTAAATATTTAATCACATCTTTCCTTGTTTATCATTCTATAACAATCATAGTTACATAACAAGAAGTATCAAATTTAGATTGCAAAAACGTCGCTAACATCGTTTATTTAAGCACAAATAGTGAAAAAAAAAATTTTAAAAAAAATTAGTGCATAGGAATGTGCATGTGCATGCATACCCCCAAACCTAAACCTTTCATTGTCCCCAATGACACAATAAAACAAAAGAAAGGAAAGGACGTAAGGAAGGAACGATATTACCTCGATCTTGACAAGCATAGAAAAGGTGAACACAAAGGAATATGGCAATAAAGTTCGATGTTACCTGTTACTTCTTGATAAAAGAAAACAAACAAACAAAATAATAAAAGCAGCTAGAAGAATTATAACTAAACTAAACGAAACGAAATAAACTATAAGACTTAAAGAAAGTTTGAAAACAAAAAGATGATAACTATAAAAGAAAATAAAACATAACTATAAACAGGAAAACAACACATGACTTGATCTCAAAATACCTAAGAAATAGAAACAGAAAAGTAAAAACTATGTGAACAGGTGGGGGAGAAGGATATAGAAAACAAAAGAAAACAAATAAGGAAAATGGGGGATCGCGCGAGCGGTCTGCGCGAGCGGCCGTCGCGCGCGCGAATTCCAAATTTTTGTTTTTTTCAATAAATCTCACGCGAGCAAGACTACCTCGCGCCCGTAAAATCAGGCACGAGGAGAACCCGAGAGCTCATAAAAGTAATAACCAAAAATTTCAGTAAGGCACAGTCTCGAGTGATCTGGCCGGGCGAGCGACGTCTCGCGCGAGCGAGCCGCACGCGCGAGATTGATATTTTCTCTCGGTTCACTTATTTGATGTATATAAATCAAAAATAACTTTACTCCAACCCCCAACCTGTCTAGAAAACCCACAACTGACTCAAAAAGATCCAAAAACACAAAAATAAAATAAAATAAGAGAAACAGACAAATTAAAGCTTGGGTTGCCTCCCAAGAAGCGCTAACTTTTACGTCTTTAACTAGACCATTCTAGCTCAAGACTCAATGAGGCCGTAAATCGGAGTTTGTACCCTTTAGGGCATTAGGGAGATGCCGGTGGAAAGAAGAAACAAGTTCGCTATGCATTAATTCATTCGACGAATCTCCCTTATCATGTTAAATTCAATTTCTAACCTTTCGAGTGAATTCATCGTTAGGGTCCAGGTTATTTAAATTCATCCGCTCATTATTCACTATATTATTCCCCTCACTCATATGTACTGCATTAGTAGGTTCAATTTGTCGTATAACCTTACTACCCTCCATACATAGATAATCATCGTCTTTGGGAGGTTGATCAACAGCATTAAACACGTTTAATTTCAAGTTCAAGTTTCCGAATGACACTTTCATCACCCCTGTTCGACAATTGACACGCGCATTAGCGGTGGCTAAGAATGGACGACCAAGAATCGTAGGGGTGTGCTTTCTAGCAGCTAGGACAGGTTCAGTGTTAAGGACCATAAAATCGACAGGATAAAAACATTGATCCACTTTAACTAAGACGTCCTCGATGATTCCTCTAGGTACTTTGACGGAATGATCTGCTAATTTAATAGTAGCAGCCGTTAGGCTTAAGTTCACCTAGTCCTAATTGGTTATAGACGTGATAAGGTAAGAGGTTAACACTCGCACCTAAGTCAAGGAGAGCCCTATGGATGATAGTGTCACCTATGACACATGAAATGGTTGGCGTACCAGAATCCTTGTACTTTGGAGGTGAGTGTTGAAAAATAAAACTTACTTTTTCCGTGAGAAAGACCTTTTTCGGAGTATGACTACGTAATTTACGTTTTTGAGTGCATAAGTCTTTAAGACATTTAGCATAAGCGAGAATTTGTTTAATAGCATCGAGGAATGGAATATTGATTTTAACTTGTTTAAATACCTCGAGTATATCCTCCATTTTTGACCCTTTCTTTGGCAAATGTGACGGTCCCTCAACATTAGGTGGAAAAGGTAACTTTGGAACATAATTCGTTGGGACCGGTTTATTCTCTTTTCTAACTCTATCAACGTCCTCACCCTTTTCTGTATTCAAATTTATATTTTTATTTTTCTCACCCTCATTTGGAATTACCACTATCTCCTCATCTCGAATTGTCGTCCTAGTCGAAACGGCATTCACTTGTTCACTCGACCCCCCACTCTCGTATTGTCTCTTAGGGTTTTGAACAGTTTGCGCAGGCAATTTCCTCTCGTTTCTACGACTCACCGCAGTAGCTATTTGTCCCATTTGGGATTCAAGCTTCACAATGGATTGTGTATGAGAGTGCACTATTTGTGCTTGTGCTTGGACTTGCGTTTCTATATTTTTAAGGGATGCCAACACCGTAGCCTCAAAAGCGTTATCCCTTGGAGGGTTAGGATTAGGAGGTGGGTGTTGGTATTGACTTTGTTGATATTGAGGTCGATATGTATTAGGAAAATTGTTCGACATAGGATTATAATTATTTCGTGGGAATTGTTGCATAAAATTAACGTGTTGCTCAACAAATTCCGGATATTGAGATGCAGAAGGACATGCAAAGATATTATGTGACGGTTCAGAACATAATCCACATACTTCTGAAGAAGGTGGATCGGACCTAATTCCCATCCTCATAAGTTGGTCAAATTTTCTATTTAATTCTTGTATTTCAATTGACTGACTTGACTCAAACTTTACCTCTCGCTTAGGTCGAAGGTACCCCTCAGAACATACCGACACAGCCTGATGCATCGAATTCTCACTCAAAGTTTCAAATATTTTCTAGGCCTCGTCGGCGCTTTTGTGTAGGAAGGTACCCGCACAAACAGCATCGACGGTATTACGGACTGAGGGAATAAGTCCCTCGTAAAAAACCTGTACCAACTGCCACTTAGGAACCTGATGATGTGGACACGAGCGTAATAATTCTTTAAATTTTTCCCATGTGTCATAAAGTGTTTCCCCATCTTGCATCACAAAATTAGTTATAGATTTTCTTATCTGATTCGTTCTTGTGATTGGGAAAAACTTTTGTAAAAATGCATTGTGTAGGGCTTCCCATGATTTAATTGTGTTTGGCTCAAGTGACTGAAGCCAATACTTCACTTTATCCTTTAAAGAGAATGGGAAGAGATGCAGTTTTAATTCATCATCAGTGAAATTTTGGATTTTTAATGTAGAGCATATATCTTGAAAATCTCCTAAGTGTTGATAAGGGTCTTCATTCATACGGCCATGGAATGATGGAAGTAGCGAGATGGTAGACGACTTTATCTCAAAGTGAGATGCCGTCGCCTCCGGTAATTCGATACCTGCTTGAGGCGTGTAAGTCGTAGGAATAAAATAATCTTTAAGCGGAGGAGGTGGCGGTATATTAAGATTATTTTTGTTATTTACGTTGTTTTCGCCGTCGGCCATTGGAATAGGTTTTATGTTAATAAATCGAGTTTTCCTTAACCTTTTAAGGGTACTTTGAATTTTGGCCTGAAATAACGACGACGGTTTCGGAGTCCGACTGACTCTAAGAGTACGTTCAAGTTCAGGATCGATAGAAAATAATTCAGGTTTACTTGAACGCGTACCAAACATAAACTAAAAAGAAAACAAACTAAAAACAAAAACTGACTTAAATAAAAAAAAACCAAATAGCAATCACGCAACTAAGATAAAAAGCACTCAACTACTGTGATGCATGTAAATTATCCTGTAATGCAGTGACCGCGTCAAGCCCAGCGCCCCGGGTTTCCTAGCTAATGCAGTGCAATTAACCCTAAACTAATGCAAAACGTGCGTCACAGCGCCCTAACTTACAGTGGTTTAAAGTGAGTTTCAAAAGAAGCAATTTATTTTATTTTATTTATATATCTTTTTCACGTATGCTCCTTTGATATGCTTAGCTAATCCACTCGGAAACGTTAGGATTTGATGCCTCGAGAAACTACAAAATAAAAAGAAAAGTTAGTGCCTCAAAATAAAACAAAAAATAAGAAAAAGAAAACTAATATAATATTTACAAATTAACTAAACTAAGATTCTAAAACTAAAGGTAGTAATGGAATCCCTGGCAACGGCGCCAAAAATTGATCTTGTCAGAAACAAGATATAAAAAGTATACTTGACCTTTCTAAGGATTTGTAGTAGTGAAAGCACAGGTCGAACTCACAGAGATTGATTAACTACCATATTTTAATTTTAAAACCTAAATTTAATTAATTATGAAAATGGATTTTGATTTTCGAATTTAATTAAACTAAGAACAATAAAATAAACCTAAACTATGAAAGTAATTAAAGTTGTTTTAAAGATATTTAAAGAGAACCTAGGATTGCAAATCCACCACTAGCTTCATAATAGGAATATTTATGCATTCAATTAGATTATTAAGTTGGATGATAATGGGGAATTGTAGCTACAAGCCCAATTCCTCCGTCAAGAAAATAACTATGGTTCAAGCACCAACATAATCCATCTTCGGTTAGCACGAATTATCCCACACTAAACTAGGGTTGTGGTATAATCCGCCTAATCTAGGCATGGACTATTCGGATACTTGATAGCACAATTCAATAAAGCACCATTACATGTAAATAATCTAAACAAGCACAGCAAGCATAGATCATTGAGCACATCACAGTCAAAATAGATCTAAGACAAAAATAAACTTTGAAAGTAATGATTTAATCAGTAGAAGTTCGATTTATTTATAAAAATCCTCTAAACATGTAATCATCATCCATAAAAAATAAATCTAAAATAAAAACATAAAACACTCCCTATTACTTGGCTAGGGTTTCATTGAAACCCTAGATCTAGGTTTCGTTATCCATAGAAGCGGTAGATAGCAAGTAGTTGATGTAGGAGGCCATGGAAATCCTTGGTCTTCTTCTTCTTCTCCTTGCTTCCCTCCCTTCAATGGCTGAAAGTATGTATATATGGTTGTATGTAGGATGTGTCTCTTAATGACCAACCCCTAAATTGAAGTAAAATAGGGTATATATAGATTTACAACAAGTTTTGGAAGCTTTCCTAGCCCGAATTGCACTAAAACTGCTATATTTTACAATCTGGACGCAATTAGGTAGTTTCGTTCACGTAGGAATCATCAGTATACTGAAATACGCAAGTTTCATTTTTACACATGTCGCGCGCGCGGGCGGCGCGAGCGCGATATTGGGATGTCGCGCGAGCGGGCCGCCCGAGCGATATTCTGGATTTCGCGCGAGCGGGCCGCACTCGCGATGTGGATTTTTCAGCTTCTTTTTGCTTGCTTTTTCACCCTGTTTAGCCTGGTATACTTGATTTCTTCCAAATCCTATCAGAAAATAGAAAATAAAGTAAAAATATACAAAAACAGGATAAAAAGGTACTAACAAACGTGAATTAAGGCGTATAAATAGGATTTGTTCTCTCCCGATCACACCCCCAAATCTACATTTTGCTAGTCCTCGAGCAAAACTAAAATAAAAATTAAAATTCTAATAACATACTATTCCATTTTCGCATGGATCACGATTGCATTTAGCATATGCAACAAGCCTTTTAAACCTCTAGGTGTCCCTAGTTGGACGAGTGAAGTCTCGTGAGGATTCTCGTCAACAAGTCACCCACAACCATCTTTATTAACTTATAAATTTAAAAAGTTTTATTAAAAACTAAAAACATAATATTCAGTACTCCTTCATCATATAACAAAGATTTGAAATAGAATAACGAACATAAAGAAACATAATGAAACATCCACCTAAATCATGAAAAACAATCTCAAGCACATGCATCGTATAAATCAATAGAGTTCCTCATACAAATTAAAAATACACAAAAATAGGATAAGAAGGTACTAACAAACGTGAATTAAGGCGTATAAATAGGATTTGTTCTCTCCCGATCACGCCCCGACGTAGCATAATACAGGAAAACATTTAATTTCCTTTATGGACTCGTAGGTCGTGACAAGTGAATATAACCAATTGTCCCTGCAACAAATAACTCAACAGCATTTCTAAAGGAAAGGATACTAATAACCATAAGCTCCGAAATTAAAACTTACTAAACTATTACATAAGTCCAAGTCTTAGGCACAAACGCCCTTATTCAAATCTATCATAAAGTCTATTACAACTCCAAAATAAAAGACATAAGAAATATAAAGTAGCCTCCTGGAAAGTCCCCTGCCTCTAAATAGCATAGTCGAAATACCCTGGCTGCTCCTGACCTTGAAAATCTGGACATAGAGTCCAGGACACATCAACGCCGCCAGCTTATGAAAGCTGGTGAGCAAAATAAACAAGTACTCGCAATGTATATATAAGCATGTATAACCACAATGTAATACAAACTCATAGAACAATAGATTCAAGGTTCTAACTTCAATATAAGTCACGGTGGATAATAATGAGTAATCAATATGCGACCGTGCATGAACAATGTAACATCTCATCTTCCTGACTCTTTTCTCTCAACAAAACTCGCCTCAACCAAACCATTACCTCAGATACTAGGAATAATATCCGATCGATATCCAAACCGCACACCATACCATCGCTTCGGATACCAGGAATAATATTTGTGATCGATATCCGAAAAGCGCGCCTTAGATACCAGGAATAATATCCGATCGATATCTAAGTCATACACAACACCGTCGCCTCCAATACCAGGAATAATATCCGATCGATATTAAGGTCGCACACCACGCTATCGCCTCAAATACCAGGAATAATATCCGATCGACATCTGGGTCGATCACGACCTACCATCGCTTCGGATACTAGGAATAATATCCGATTGATATTTACTAAATACGCGCCTTAGATACTAGGAATAATATTCGATCGATATCTAAGTCGTACACAACACTGTCGCCTCCAATACCAGGAATAATATCCGATCGATATTGAGGTCGCACACCCGACCACCACTCTTTACTCTTTTCACGCTTTCTCACACACATGCATGTTGATACAACCTCGACCCTAATATGTATGTCAATGTTCACAGTTTGTAGTAACAATTATTAATCTCAAAGCTGGATATTCGTTTAACATAGATCTCGGCCTTAATCGTTCTTATAAGTTCAATTCCTAACAGTGAGCCTTTAAAATAGTATATCTGTCAAATAGTTCTTTAAAACTTCCCAAAACAGTTTCCAGACGGTCCCTGATACAAATGTAAACAAACTGTCAAAACTGCCCCGTCGCGCGAGCAGTCTACGCGAGCGAGGGGTCGCGCGAGCGGGCTGCGCGCGCGATTAGGCCATTTTCGTAAAATCTTTTAAAATTTCCTTTCTGCCCAAAACAATGCAGGTCGCGTGAGTGAGCCTCCCGCAAGCAAGTTGCGCGCGCAAGTTATCACAGAATGTCATCTTACTCGTTTTTTTCCCTGTTTTCAATTTTCAAAACTGTCACAGACCTATTTTCATATTCTGTTTCAAACATGTCGTGCAATATATGGATCTCTTCAGTTTTCCGCATAGATTAAGAATATGCGATCGATTTAAACAAAAATGGATTGTATCTCTAGATATTCGCGATTAAAGTAAGGGTGTCAAAACTTTAAATCAACGGTACGTCGCGATACAAATGAATTACTTCGTAGGATTCGAACCGTAGCTTATTGGGACTAAAATCTTTCATTCCCAATTTACGGAATTAATTTTGGTTAACTTTTCTAAAACTCAATTTTTCAAGCTCTAATGGTGTATCAATATATATACACATATACACACATATATATACTGAAATATACCTATGTACACATTGAGAGTGAGTTTAGATTACTCACAGAGGGTGCTAGTACCCTGGCTGTTTGAGATTGAGAATTTCGCCAAAACAATCCGTCGACAATGAATCTATACTCCCCCATTCTTGATTATGTATATATATGATACTATGTATGTGTGTATGAGTATATCATGTATGTAAAATGATTGTGTAGTGTGTTGGTCTTGAGAGCCGAAGAGATTGGAGAGAATTGAGGTGGAAAAGAGAGACAGTGAATTGAGAGAATGAGAGTCTGCGTGAGAGATACAAATATATGTATGTGGATTTATTTTGGGCTCCAAGCAAGACAAAGAATTTCTCCAGTGTGGTTGAGCTCATGTGCTTCAACACCCAAACGCGGTAAGGACGTAGATTAAAACATAAATTGGTGTTTTACGTTTTAAAAATAAAATACAGGAAAATAATATTAGCGTAGGAATAAATTCCGGGTTGTACAAAAGTACAGATACCAAATTTCAAAACCATGGAAAGCATTTCTATATTTATGGAAATTACGATTTGACCCCAAATAAAAATAATAGAAATAGAAATTAAAATGAAATGCTCATTTATTATTAGAAAAGAAATACAGGGTGTTACAATAACATAGACTTGACTGAATTAGACTCGACTTGATCTCAGGTGGAGTGTCACTGTGACTTGCTTATTCCTTCTTAAACATCCATTTGGTTTTAACAAGCAGTTGTTACCAAGCATTTTCATTTAATCATTTTTCTCTTAAGCTTCAGGCTCTCTATATTGCCCTTTCTTGTGTCTTCACTGAATCTGGCTCTATCTCTCGATCACCCTCTGGATTTCTAGAACATACTCATCCGATAAATTGATAGAAGCGGGAAGCAGTCGACAAGGTGCTGCAATCTGCTCATGCCATGCTGTGGTGAAAGCGGTAATTGATGAAGATCGTAGAATTGAATCTATTATAACACAAATGGCATCCTCAAGAGTGTCCTGTCTATAGCCATACTGCCTGGCTACTCGATATGGGATGAAAAAAGTTGTAGCATGTAAACCAAGAAGCTATATTCCGCTTCGCCCTTGAAATTTAACAGTAACCGAACAATAATCTCAATGGGCACAGACCCAACAGATGTCCTCGGTGGTAAGACCACTTAGCCAAATGAACCAAACCTTAAAATTACTAAAAAATCTTTTTACCTGCCTCTGATCCAAGGAAGGGATTCCGCAGAGAGCGAGGGTATAGTAGTAAACTAAGTCACTCAAGAAGCCAAGTTTGCAGCACTAAGGGGGCACCATAAAGGAGTACTGTCCCATCAGCATGTGCGTGATCTAAACCTATTAGAGTTTCTGCTAGGGCCAACATCATAGGGTTTAGTCAAGAATAAAGTCCACAAGCAACTAGTATGAGGGCATGAGATGAAGAAGAAAATAGGAAGTGCAAAATCATAGCCAATGTCAAGGCACCCCATCCAGATATGGAATGATCGAAATGTCCTCCCATGATAGAACAATAGCGAGCGACTAAGCTGGGAAAATCAATATCCTATTCAGAAATCAAAGTTTAGGCAGTAGAAGGGGAACAATTAAGGATGGATGATATATCTTGTACATATCCAGACTGAATGGTGGGAAGGATCAGATTAGAGTAAGGGCTAAAATCGAAAATGGCACTGAATTCCTCAAATAGTGGTGGAATCTCTTGATGTCCAAACTGAAATACATGGAATTCCGGATCCCAACATCGAATGGCGGCATGCATAATATCTTCTTCAAATTTCACATGCCTCGGCTCAAAGAGTACTAAGGCCAAAATATTTGAAATGTAGATGATCAATACCGGTGACCTCATCCATCTATGAAAAAAGAGCCTGAGAATCAAGAGGAGCCATCTGTCCGTAATGTTACTTTTTTCTGCTACAATTCAGGAAGTTCAATCCTTAGGTCCCTATCTTCTATTCTGATTTATTATGGATTATAAAATAATCAGATATCTTTATTACAAAATAATTTTTGAAGAATGATATTTACAAAAGAGGATTTATAAAAATAGAAAATCAAAGGTGGAAATTCATTTCCTTTTTCAAAAACATTTTCTAAAATCAAAGAAATCATTCTAAAAAAAAGGTCACTTCAAGTTTCAAAGTTCTGAGGAAGACAATTCTTTTCTTTTCAAAAGTATATTAGAGGCATCGCACTCATGAGTTGTATACGCAATGGTTGTGTAGTGTATGCAATGTAAATGAAATGCAATCTAATCTAAATGCAGTGCACCTCAATCTAGCTTAGACCTAGCATATCAGCACATAAACACATAACATTCCTTGAGTATGTGACATAAGAAAAATCTTGTGTGCGCTTGTGTGCTATAACCAAGTGTAGGTAGACGTACAAGTAGTATTCTGGTTAAGACTAGGTCGATCCCACAGAGAAGGTTGAAGACTAATAACTTAGATTAAATTCTAAAAGAAAATGAAAATCCAATGTTGAAATAGAATGTAGAACACAAAGTTCCACAATTAACAACTACCAAAAGTAGAGCAACGAAATTAACTATGAATTAACTAATTAACTAAAGCGATATTTAAAACAGTTTTTAACTTAATAAAAGGGGAGCGTTGGGATCATACGAACCCACAGTGACCTAGCCATCTACAACATTAAAGCTCAATGGAATACATCTTCTACAGTATTCTGTATTTTTTAAAAAATAAAGAATCCATAGCCCTTACATGACCGGTACTATATCATCATAGTTAATTCAAAATACAAGAAAGCAGTTTAAAACAATAGTTAAGACTTGCACTCTGAATGGTGCTAGCATTCAAAGTGGTTTATAAAAGTTATTGAAGAAAAATGTCTTAAGGCTTAAAGTTCAGAAACTATTTTGACAAACTGAGCATTTGGGGACAGTTTGATAACGAATCTCAAAAATAGAAAGTCTAGGAATACTACATAGGATGTTCTCAAGAATTTGAGGGTTCGATCGATCGACGCGCTTTGGATCGATCAAACATCGTTATCTCTCAATCGATCAAAATGTCTTCGATTGCTTGACTATACATATGGTTCGATCGATCGACAGAACGTTAATCGATTGAACACAGGTTTTAAACAGCTGAATGGCAGAGGATGGAGATCATTGTTTCATTGTGATCTCCTAACTCTAGGACTACTCAAACATGGTCTGGAGTGTCTCTGATTGGTTTTTAATGTATAAACTCATTAGGGCGTGTTTGTTTGTGATTTTAAAATAAAAATTATCAAAACTATGGTGTAACAATAACCTAACATGAGAAACTAAGATTATCTTTACTTATACTACTGGAAACTACAAACAGGTTATAAATAAGCCAATAAAACAGACCTGAGACGTTGTATTATAACGAAACTTCTTGAAAATCTGAAAACAACCAATATCAACCTTTGAAACCTACAAAACAATGTAAACTCTCTTTCTCTCACTATTTAAACTGATTAAAACAAAGTTGGCCGTCCCAATGGACGTGTTTATAACCACTATTTATACTAAAACCTAAAGCTAGGGTTGATTACAAAATGTTTGCTACGTGCGCGTAAGTTTCTGGTGAAATCATGTTCTATCGATCCAAGGTAACTCGATCGCTTGAATCTTGAATTACTCGAGCGCTTTAACAGACTTCGATCGATCAAAACTTCGATCGCTTGAAGGTACTTTAATCGCTCGAACTTCACTTTTCATCTTTGACCTGCCTTTCTTATGATCAAGCTCTCCCCCTGTCCTATTATTCATCTCTGTACACAATAGAACAGTATTCTGTACAAAATAATAGCTAAAATAACACAACTCATCATGGATTAGTCACATTGTATAAAAGCTGGCATTGTAACACAAACTGCATATAAAACAGGGAGTTGCAAACTAAATTAATGTATTTCCTTCTTTTAACCCGGTTGTATTCTACAAATACCTCCACTTGTCACAACCCCCAACTAGCTTATTGCTAGTCCCTAGCGATAAAGAGATAACAAAAACACGCTAAACTACTATTACATCGACTAAAAGAAAATAATATAAACTAAAACAAACTAACCTAAAAAGATAACTCCTAACTCACTTTCACAGGAATTACGGTTGCATTTAGCAATTGCAACAAGCCGTTAAACCCCTATGTTCCCCTTAGTGGATGAGTGTTGTCTTGTGAGTGTTTACAGTGAATATACCCCCAAAATTCTCCATTTTAAGTTTAGAAAGATATAGAAAAACATTTAAACATTCTCTCCTATTCAACTGTTAACTTAGCTCTACAAAGGCATATAAACATCAATCAAACCATGAAAGAAATCCACATGCTCCTCATGTCACCAAGATCGATATAGCATATGTATCATAGTCATGTCTTCGTGTGTGTGTGAAGTTAATAGCTATGCACCGAACCTTATTTAGAGTTATTTAGACTATCGTGCTTCCAGAAATTGTAGTTTTCACTCAAATCTCACATTGGTTTACACGCATAAAAGGACGTCTCTCAGAAACTTGCTTAATAATTATCGCACATGTATGAAAGCTTTGATAAGAGTTATAGTCTGATAACTAATGCTTTCATCCTTGAATCTATGAAAAACGATCATTTAGAGTGTATAGTCTCATGAATAAGATACTACTTACTAGAGGAGCGAAATACCGTGGATAACTCAATTTACACATTCATATTCAAACTAAGTTGTTAAGAATCATTAAGACTTAAGATTTTTGGTTTTTAAATGGTAGTTAAAGATGATGAGAGAGATAATGTGTGTTTTATTATGTGATGAAGTCTATCTTCTCCTTTCCTTCTTTTCACATCTCCACCAACTTCTATCCTTTCATATTCCCCCCTTTTCTTTTCTATTTTTTTTAGATCCTTTCACATTCAAGATGTTTCTTTGTATATATATATATTTTAGATGAGGCCACTCCCACAACTACTCACTTCTAGTCACATACTTCAACAATTCAATCACATTAGGTGTGCGATGGAGTTCATCTAGGTCAAAGTATAAGATTAGGACTTTGGATTTTCATAATAGAATTGGCGATATTTAATCAGTCTGGGGTTAGGCACGAAACAGGTTCTTGAATGTAGATAATTGTGTATGAAAAGGTTAAAGAGCAAATGACATTGGCTTAAATCATTTTCTTAATTTCTTAGTAGCATAACAGTGTTCATTGAGTTTAGTTGGTAGATCCTGAACGTTCTCCTCTAGTAAACAGTGAAAATGAAGAATAAATTGAGAGTATTCAACAAATTTTGTAAACATGATCAAGAGAAACAATTCGAATTTATGTGAAAATTCCCTCAACAACAAATATTGGATCAAAAGCTCGCTAAGGGTAATTAGTTTCCACTACTCATTCTTTTAACACAATAATCATATTAACTCATTTTTAGGTTCTCTAAATAGCTATCAACATGTGCATATGGATGTTGGGTACATGAAAGGTCTACACATACAATCATCCTAATGATACTAGAAAAACGCGTGAACTTAATTCATGAAAAGATGAGAAAAATATGAATGCGTCATCGCTTAATAACAACTAAGCAGGAGTGAAAGTTCAAAGTTATTCTACCAATAAAGTTCAAAATTTCCAAAATTTCCAACTTCAATTGAGATTGTAGGATTTTGGCAATGATCTTACTCAGAGTGCTATGTGTGAATATGGACAAGTGAATATCTATCTGCATCCCACCCCCAACTGAAAATAACAATGTCCTTAGAAGTTGATTTTGAAATGAAAATAGATGGATATTACCTGATAGAAGCAAAGTAATAGTAGCAATCATAGCAAACTGTAACTGAAACATACAATCTCCAAACAGCCAAGATTAAAAGAAATAATATATAAAGACAGGACATGATCCATATGTAATAACATAACTAATCACAGGAATGATAAAACAAAAAAAGTACAAAAACAGTGATCATCATGTCCAAAAAACTCACGCAGTCCCAAAATAACCAAGCAACCAAAAGAGCATGAAAAAGAGCGGAGAGAGAAAATAGAAAAAAACCTAAATTCAACAAAACTCTCTGACTCTCAATGAGCATGAATAACTAATCGTCAGCTATATCAGACAAAATCTCTATCGGAGCAACCAGATCAACAGCAACTCCGCCCTCAGTAACCAAGGGTGGTGGAAGGGGGGTCTCAGAGGTCAGAGGTGGCGCTATCGACGTAGAAGGAGCAGCGAGATCAGAGGGCGGTGTAGGTGGTAGAATAGATGATGATGGTGCAACTAGTCTGGGAAGGTGTATGCAAAGACTGAGCAACCCCCAACTGAACCAGAAGTGTGTCGAGCTGTGTAACTAGCTGATCAACCTTACCCTTGAGTCGTATCCGCTCCTCCTTCTCTCCTAAGAGTAATATATAGAGAGACTAGAGGGACACAGATAATGACTCTCCCTGGGTAGCCTGAGACAGATGTCTCAACTTGGACTGCTGCACAACAGCAATGGAATCCTCCTCCTCCTCTGTATCTAGCTCCACAGCCTCAGTAGGTGTCCCAGAAGCAGCCCCCTCCGTGTATGTTCCTCCTATCCTCTTCTTCTTTACCCCAAATTTTTTTTTGCCCTTCCCATTTCTCTTTCCCTTCTGGGCATCTAAATGACGAGCCTATATCTCTCCAAATCTACTATAAGAAGACTGGAATGAATCAACGGGGAGTGAGAGCATACGATCCTGAGTCACAACTCGATGAATGGCCCACACGCCTTTCAAATGTTTCTTTGTAGAAGCATAGCACATGGGCTGAACCAGAAACTCAATATATAACTGCGAGAGGCAGACCCACTTTTCTGTCCCCATAGCATATAATGCATGAACGTACCATGGTGAAAATTTCTCATGGTAGGACGTCGTGAAAATGCAATTACATAGCACCAGATGGAGCAAGTGGTAATCGTCAGTCAAGAGCTGATCCTCTATAAGAGATGAGCCATTCCACAACTGGACAACCCCGCCTATAATCTCCAGCACTATTGTGGCATACAGGGTCTCAGGAGCTCCCACCCTCTGGGGACAATCACACTCAGGCTCCTCGGGGACTCCTAAAGTAGCAGATAAAGTCGCGGTACTAAAAATAATCTCTCAGCCATGGAAGAAAGATCGATACGTGAACAGGGTGGCCGGGTCCTTGATCATGGTAGAAGAGGCTACTCTCACCCAAGAGATATTGACCTTCCTACCCTGGGTCAACATCTGATACCACTGTGGCATTGCCTGGATCTGAACCAAGAACCAAGGTGCTGATAGCCAAACTGTCTCTAGAGGTCTCTCCAACATAAGCTTGTGGTGGCTAAAGAAGCGTGTATACCAGGACTGATCTAACATATTCTGGAACCAAACCAAAAACTGCTCCTACATGCATTCGATCGATCAAAGAATTTTTTATCGATTGAAAAGGGACCAAGCTCGATTGATTGATCCCAGTTCGATCAATCAAACATAGAAGAAAGCAGGGACAATGAGTACATGCAGAAAAATAAAGAACACAAAAAATACAAGATTAAAATAGTATTTAATTGGTCATATGACCAATGGGGGGCACCTCCTCATGTTTTTTTTTGAACAAAAATGGAAAAGGAGGTTCATAAGTCTCTTACCTCAGATGTATACACAGTGGAGGGGATAGAAGATGATGGTGATGAGTTGGGGCTCCGTGGGTTCTCCAATGGATGTGTGTATATAGGGGGGAAAGAAAATTGCCAGAGCTCTCTCGATGTGTTTAAGTGCTCGAAGGAATGAGGGAGAGAGAGAGAGACTGAGGAAGTGTATGTTGGATGCCTTATTTAAATACAAGTCTCGATCGATCGAGAATGTTCGATCGATCGAACTTTCAATCGATTGAGGATTATTAAAGCACTTGAGGTCTGAAACCGTCAATCCATCGAGATACTTTCGATCGATTGATCATGAAATTTCAAGAACTCATGGAACAAAATTCCTATGTACCCCCAACTAATACAAACAGTTCTGGACATACAAGGATAGTCAAAAAGCAGTGCAAACACAAACATGTATGCCAGAATTGAACATCGTAGTAATATAAAATTAAAATTTCTATAAATAAAAATTTGTAATAGCATCCATTTTGCAAAATTATTTCCCCCCAACTTGGTACATAGACCTTATTCCAAATAAAAACTAAAGATAAAAACCAAGACTACTAAATCTTTTGTCTAGGATTACACTTCAATTAAGAAAAGATGAATTAAATGACAAAACACAACTGAAGTGGGCCACTGTTCGAACATGAAAATTCCCTCTTTCGTAATTGTTTTATTCTCTGCCAATCTTCGAAAGTGGAGTCCAAGCTTGATAATACTCTTGCCCAAAATAGTTGGAAAGCAGCGAGGATATCATCGAGCAAATTTGAAATCCCCAAAGAATTGATTTCACATATAAGAGGTGATCCAGATGGAGACATTGACAAAGGAGTGTAATTCCTCAACGGACTTTCGTCTTGTGGCTGATTACCTGAGGACCCTACAGGAGGTCCATGAAATAATAAATATGGAAGGAACACAGGCGGTAGCATTGGATTCATAGTGATAATCATGGACAAAGGCAATAAAAGAAAACAAAAAAAAAAAAAGAAAGGGAATCAACATAGAACAAAAGAAAGAACTAAAATTGAAAGGGAAAGCAACGAAAAATAAAAATAAAATGAGTTGTGACAAGGCATTAACCTTACTATTGGCGTGATAGAACTATGCGCGCTGGCAAGTAGAGGGCACCGAAGCAAGAACAACAAATAGCTCATGTGCACATAAATATATGCAATCGACTCATTGACGATGAAGTCATCAACATATGTAAAGACAACATTATGGCGTTCGGGCACCACATCCTGTAAAGTTTTTCATCCCATGGTTCCCACATCGAGTTGTTCTCCCACTATTGCAAGAGTGCATCATTCACATCATCAACGAAATACCCCTCTGGTTCTCCTTCTTCTTCTAGGAGGTCCATATATTCGAAAGGATTAATGTGGAGGAGAGCCAGAGGGTAAGGAATGTACCCCTGGGACAAGTCGATAACATCATCTGCCCCTGGCCCTTGATAAGGAGAAAGGCAGAATGCAATCTCCTCGACTGTCCATGCAGGGTTTGGATATTCTGAATCAGCCCATGACCCAATCGAGTGAACATCATCATCTCTCATTCTTACAGCTTGTAGGGGAGAGATTATATGGAATAGCATATTAGAGTTGAAGTCACACTAAAATAGGGGAAAATACATAAAAATAACAAAACGTAAAAAAAAATAAAGAATACAACAACAATGTGAGAAAACTCTTTGGTGTTTTATGTAGAGGAATAGCTGGGCTCATCCAGCTGGATGTGCTTAGCTTCTAGTTGGAAGTTCTCCAAGAACGATTTTAATCTTTGGCCATTGACCTTGAAACTTTCATCGTTCTTTGGATTTATAAGCTCGACAACCCCGTGTGGGAAGACAGATTTAATGATGAACGGGCTAATCCACCGGGATCGGAGCTTTCCTGGAAAAAGGTAAAGGCGAGAGTCAAATAGCAAAAATTTCTGCCCTAGTTTGAATGATTTACGAAAGATCATTCGATCATGGCGAGCCTTCAACCTTTCCTTATGCAACTTCGTAGAGTCATACGCATCTCTACGAATTTTCTCTAGCTCTGCGAGTTATAGTTTTCTTAGCTAACCTCCCTCTTTAATATCAAAGTTTAATGAGCGAGTCGCACAATATGCTTTATGCTCAATTTTGACAGGGAGATGGCAAGCCTTTCCGTATACTAGCCTGTACGGGGACATACCCAGGTTTGTTTTATATGCGGTACGATATGCCCATAGAGCATCGATCAATTTATATGCCTAGACTTTCTTGTTGATGCTAACCATCTTTTCAAGAATATGCTTTATTTCTCGGTTAGCCAACTCGGCCTGCCCGTTTGTTTGTGGGTGGTAGGCTATAGCGATCTTGTGATTGACCCCGTATTTCTTGAGGAGTGACTCCAAGAGCCTATTGCATAAGTGCCTGCCTTGGTCACTTACTAACGTCCTCGGGGTTCTGAAATGTGACAGAATTTGTTCATTTAAAAAGGACATCACTATTTTGTGGTCATTATGTCTCGTCGGTATCGCTTCCACCCATTTTGACACATACTCCATAACTAAAAGTATGTATTCACAGTTTGATTTTGGAAATGGGCCCATGAAATCTATGCCCCAACAATCGAATATTTCAATTGTGATAATAGGGGTTAAGGGCATATCGTTCCTTTTTGAAATTGTACCAAGCTTTTGACAGTGTTGGCATGATTTACAAAAGGAACAGGCATCTTCAAATACATTGGGCCAATAAAAATCGCTGTGTAGGACTTTTTGTGCGGCCTTTTGCGAGGCAAAGTGGCCACCGCAGGCTTTAGAATGGCAAGACGCTAGGATAACAGTTATATCCTCATTCAGGATGTAACTTCTGATGACCTGATCAGCGCAATACTTGAAAAGGTACAGGTCATCAAAGAAGAAGTGACGTGCGAACGAAAGGAATCATTTCTTATCTTACTTTGACCAATGCTCGGGGGTTTCTCCCGTGATAAGATAATTTACTATATTCTCATACCAGGGAAAACTAGAAATAGTCATCACTTGCTTATCTGGGAATTAATCCTTAATCGGTAGCGGTTCAGTATTGTCAAAAACGTTAACGAGATAAATGGTCCGCGACCACATTCTTTACTCCCCTTTTATTTTTGATTGTGATATCAAACTCTTGGAGTAGGACTATCCAACGAATTAGCCTTTGTTTTGCATTTTTCTTGGACAACAGGTATTTGAGGGCCAAGTGGTCTGTAAAATAGACAATTGGGGACCCTATCAGATAAGACCTGAATTTATCCAAGGCGAATACTATAGCCAGTAGATCTTTTTCAGTAGTTGTATAATTCATTTGAGCTTCATTCCGCGTTCGACTGGCATAGTAGATAACATATGGGTAATTATCTTTCCTCTGTCCTAGAACTATGCCAATAGCATAGTTGCTAGCATCGCACATTAGTTCAAAAGGCAAACTCCAGTCGGGTGCCTGTATTATTGGTGCGGAGGTAAGTTGGTCTTTTAGTGCATCAAAAGATGTTTGGCAACTTTCTGACCATTCGAATGGTGTGTCTTTAACGAGCAGTTGACAAAGTGGTCGGGAGATTGCACTAAAATTGTGAATAAATTGATGATAAAATCCCGCATGTCCCAAGAAAGAGCGGATGTCTCTGACTGTAATGGGGATAGGTAGATTCGAGCTTATGTCGATTTTGGCCTTATCCACTTGGATACCTTTGTCAGAAATAATGGGACCAAGGAATATTCCACTAGTTACCATGAAATGACACTTTTCCCAGTTTAACACCAGGTGTTTTTCCTCGCATCGTGATAACACGCGTTCAAGATTTTCAAGACAGTTTTCAAAACTATGGCCGAAAATAGAAAAATTGTCCATAAAGACTTCAAGTATCTACTCAACCATATCACTGAAGATAGTTAACATGCACCGTTGAAAAGTAGCAGGTACAATGCATAAACCGAAGGGCATACGTCGGTAAGCAAAACTACCGAACGAACCTTTGAAAGTTATTTTCTCCTAATCTTCAGGAGTGATTTCGATTTAGTTATATCCACTGTATCCATCCAAAAAGCAATAGTACTTATGACCTGCCACTCGTTCTAGCATTTGATCCATGAATGGTAAAGGAAAGTGGTCTTTTCGAGTCATAGTATTCAGTTTGTGGTAATCAATACACATCTGCCATTCGGTGGGGACGCGTGTTAGTACCAATTTGCCGTCTTTATTGGGAATAACTATTATGCCTGTCTTCTTTGGTACCCCTTGGGTTGGACTATCCCAAGGGCTGTCAGACATTGGGTATATAATCCCAACATCAAGTAGTTTTAAAACTTCCTTTTTAACTAATTCTTGTATATTGGTATTTAGACGCCTTTGCATTTGTCAGAATGGTTTAGTGTCTTCCTCTAAATGTATTTTGTGGGTGCAAATAGATGAACTTATGCCTTTGAGGTCGGCAATTGTCCATCCTAATGCTCCCTTATGTTGTTTCAGCATTCGAAGTAGTTAATCCTCTTGTTCGGAGTTTAAGGTGGATGATATTATAATAGGGTATGTTTTCTCAGTCCCTAGGAAAGCGTATTTGAGCTCCTTAGGAAGCTCCTTCAATTCTAAATCAATGAACTTGAAACTTAAGGGCATAACTAGTTTCATTTTCGGAGGCAACGGTTCATATGTGTAACCCACATGCATTTAGCTCTATCCTCCTCTTTCATTTCCATTATGAGGCAAGTTAGATTTAGGTTGACATCCAATGGAGTAGAGTTTTTAGGATGGTAGACAGCATTAAATTGTGACATTACTTCCAAAGGATCTTTGTAATCAACCAAATTAGCCTCATCTTCAATGACCATCTCGATGTAGTTAACTTCTTCCTCATCCTCGTATTCTTTAGGTCGGAGATTTGAAAAGATTTTGACATTTAAAGTCATATTCTCGAATACAATGGTCATTATACAACTTCTTATTTTTATTGTGGCATCGATTGTGTTGAGGAATGGACGTCCGAAAATCACCAGGATTTGTGTACATGGATTAGACACAGGTTCAGTGTCTAAGATTACGAAATTGACCGGTAAGACAAATGAGTATATTTGCACAAGTACGTCCTCTAGTATTCCTCTAGGGTATTTGACCGACCTATCTGCCAATTGTAGTGCAACTCAGGTAGGATTGAGTTCCCTCAACCCTAGTTTTTTATAAATTGAGTATGGCAGCAGGTTTACGCTTGCTCCTAGATCGGGGAGGGAGTTGTCTATTCTTTGATTCCCAATTTGGCATGAGACAGTGGAAGTACCGGGGTCTTTGAGTTTTGGAGGCAATTCATTTTGGATAATCGTACTTGCTTGGCAAGCGACATACGCATGTTTCTTCACACTTTGCCTCCTTTTGATCGTGCATAAATCTTTAAGATATTTAGCATAGGCCGGTACTTGTTTGATTGCATCAAAGAGTGGAAGGTTTATTTTTACTTGTTTAAAAAGTTCCAGAAACTCCTAATTCTTTATCTCATTTTTGGACTTCTTTAGCCTTTGAGGGTAAGGCGCAGGAAAAAGGCATTTAGGTAATTCTTCATTAACAGGTTCCTTCCCGAGCCTTCTCTCAACTTCTTCTACCTCGTTAGGAGCTTCATCATTTAACTTTAATGGTTCGTTATTAGTAGATGGCTCCTCTTCCTGAGTAGAAGGTTCATTTTTATTTACCACTTCATTCTCTTCATACTCTTTAGGAGTAGAAAGAGGCATATTGTGCCCTATAATCTTGCCGCTTCTCAGAGTAGTCACGGTTTTAGCATGTTCTTGATTATTGGGACTACTGTTGTATCCCTTAGGGTTTTGAAGTGGTTGGGCAGGAAACGTTCCACTCGATCCCTCTTGTCGTACATCCATTCTCTCTAACATTGCAGACATTTTACTCATCATTTGAATTAATTGTTGTGTTAAATTAGCGTTAAAAAGTGGATCGTCCTCTTGCATCTTTTTATGTGGTGGCACGTAGACATTAGATTGTTGGTTATTAGAGGGTTGAGCCAGGTTGTAGTTATTAGATCTATTTTGATTAAATTGCCTAGACAACCTATTGTATTGCCCTTGATATTGGTTATTGTTGTTATAGGGCTATTGTTGATATTGATTTTGGGTCCCAGCGTCGTTCTTCCAGTCAAACCCGTGGAGATTCCATCGATTGTTATTATTTTGAAAATTGTTATTATTATAGGAATTCCCTGCCCCTATATATCCTTTCATGGCATTCATTTCCATAGGGGCTTGTTCTTAAAAGTGCGGCACATTGGGATAGTATTGAGTTGTGTGTCCCAACATATTACATGGGCCGCAAGGTTCTTCAGGCAAAACCTGTCTAGAACTCTCTCCTTTCATCCGTAATTACTCTACTTTCCTTGCTAGTTCTTCGTATTTGTTCATCAGATGATCTTCATCTTTTAACTGATAGATGCTTTTCTCCTCTGCACCTACTGACTGGTTGCATGGAATGTCATCAGAATTAGACCATTCATGAGCATGTTCAGCTAACCACTCAAAGTGGGCTTAAGCATCTTTGGTGTTTTTGCGAAGAAATGGACCTGTGCTCATGGTTTCAACCAGTTTTTTTGTTTCACCATTTAGTCCTTTATAAAAGTAGCTAATGGTTCGCCATTTCTCGTACCCGTGGTGTGGGCATGAGAGAAGCAAATCTTTGAAACGCTTCCATGTTTGAGTAAAGGTTTCATTGCTCTTTTGTTTGTAGGAATTTATTTTACGTTTTAGTTCAGTGGTCATGCGAGGTGGAAAGAATTTCTTTAAAAACGCGGTGTTCGTCGTATGCCAGGTGAAGATTGAATTTGGCTTGAGGGTGAGTAGCCATGCTTTTGCTTTATCTTTATCTTTCAGAGTGAAGGGAAATAGCATTAGGCGTGTCACATCTATAGGACAATTTTGTGAGAATGTTTTACAAACATCCTCAAAGTCCTTGACATGTAGATATGCGTTCTCGCTCTCTATTCTGTGAAAGGTTGGAAAGAGTTGAATCATACTATTGCAAAACTGAAATTTCCCCACATGGGGTGGAATGAGAATACAATAAGGCATAGGTGCGTGTTTGGGTTGCATGAGATTGCACAAAGGACGCAACGAGTCATCAATAGGCACAACCACATTATCACCATTTTCACTTTCAAAGTCAGCCATAGATTCTGTGGGAGTGCCTAAGGGATTGATAGAACTATCAGAGTCAGATGAGAAAAGTGGATTTCTAAAAGTTCCTTCGATGGAATTATTGGACATAGAAGGAAAAAGCCAAAAAAAATTTTAAACCTAAAGAGAAAGAAAATGAAAAACAGAAATAGATGAAGAAAGAGCGAGGTAATCTAAGAAAAAGCTGGTCACCTTCCCCGGCAACGGCGCCAAAAACATGACACGAGAAAAATCTTGTGTGCGCTTCTGTGCTATACCCAAGTGTAGGTAGATGTGAAAGTAGTATTCTGGTTAAGACCAGGTCATCCCACAGAGAAGGTTGAAGACTAATAACTTAGATTAAACTATAAAAGAAAATGAAAATCCAATGTTGAAATAGAATATAGAACATGAAGTTCCACAATTAACAACTACCAAAAGTAGAGCAACTAAATTAACTATGAATTAACGAATTAACTAAAGTGATGTTTAAAATGGTTTTTAACTTAATAAAAGGGGAGCGTTGGGATCACACACCCACAGTGACCTAGCCGTCTACCATGCAATTACATTAAAGCTCGATGGAGTACATCTTCTATAGTATTCTGTAATTTTCTAAAAATAAAGAATCCATAGCCCTTTCATGACCGGGACTATATCATTACAGTTAATTCAAAATACAAGAAAGCAGTTTAAAACAATATTTAAGACTCGCACTCTGAATGGTGTTAGCATTCAAAGTGGTTTGGAAAAGTTATTGAAGAAAAATGCCTTAAGGCTTAAAGTTCAGAAACTGTTTTGACAAACTGAGCATTTGGGAAAAGTTTGATAACGAATCTCAAAAATAGAAAGTCTAGGAATATTGCTTAGGATGTTCTCAAGAATTTGAGGGTTTGATCGATCGACGCACTTTTGATCGATCGAACTTCGTCATCTCTCAATCGATCAAAATGTCTTCGATCGCTTGACTATACATCTAGTTCAATCGATCGATAGAACTTCAATCAATCGAACACAAGTTTTAAATTGCTGCATGGCAGAGGCTGGAGATCATTGCTTCATCGTTATCTCCCAACTCTAGGACTACTCAGACATAGTCTGGAGTGTCTTAGATTGGTTTTTAACGTATAAACTCATTAGGGCTGCGTTTGTTTGTGATTTTAACATAAGCATTATCAAAACTATGGTGTAACAATAGCCTAGCATGCAAAACTAAGATTATTTGTACTTATACTGGAAACTATAAACAAATTATAAAAAAGCCAATAAAACAGAAACTGAGACATTGTATTATAACCTAACTTCTTGAAAATCTAAAAACAACCAATATCAACCTTTGAAACCTACAAAACAATGTAAACTCTCTTTCTCTCACTATATAAACTGATGAAAACAAAGTTGGGCGTCCCTATGGACGTGTTTATAACCACTATTATACTAAAACCTACAGCTAGGGTTGTTTACAAAATGTCTGCTGCGTTTGCGTAAGTTTTTGATGAAATCATGTTCGATCGATCAAAGGTAACTCGATCGCTTAAACCTTCAATTACTTGAGCGATTTAACAGATTTCGATCAATCGAAACTTCGATCACTTGAAGGTACTTCGATCACTCGAACTTCACTTTTCATCTTTGACCTACTTTTCTTATGATCAAGCTCTCCCCTTGTCCTATTATTCATCTCTGCACACAGTAGAACAGTAGTCTGCACAAAACAATAGCTAAAACAGCACAACTCATCATGGATTAGTCACATTGTATAAAAGTTGGCATTGTAACACAAACTGCAGATAAAACAGGGAGTTGCAAACTAAATTAATGTATTTCTTTCTTTTAGCGTGGTTGTATTCTACAAATACCTCCGCTTGTCAGTATGCTAATCACCTTACTAATCCAATCATTATCCGAGGATTTTTAGCTTTAAAATTCTTGATGGCTCAGGTTTACAAAATTGATTTTTTTCACGAAAATCTTGAAAGAAAGGGGGAGATTTGTAACTTTCAAAAGCACTTTTGAACCGTCAATGCCTGAGGTGTGCAATCATGATTTTTGAAAACCAAGGGAGGAAATTTGAATTTCTAAAATCTTAGTGGAGAATTTGAAATTGAATCATCAAAGCGTGAATCATGATTTTTGAAAGCCAAGGTAGAAAATTTTGAATTTCTAAAATCCGAGAGGAGAATTTGAAATTGAATCATCAAAGCGTGACATGATTTTTGAAAACCAAGGTAAGAAATTTGAAATTCTCTAAAATCTAGGGAGAAAATTTTTTTTTTGGAAGGATTTTGTGAAAGCGAATTTTCAAATGGGATATTCCCAGAATTTTCAAAAGACTTGGGTTTTTCGAAAAAATGCTTGTATTTTCAAAAAAGTTATTCTCGAATAATGATTGGATGTTCGAATAAAGACTATACTAACCTAGAGGAATCTACCATATAAGTAATTCCTTGGTGACTACTTTCATACAACTTCCTAAAAAAATGTGTCTATCTCCCCTGTGATGTCACTGGACCCCACAGTGGCACAGGAAAGAGATAGACACATCTTTTAGGAGGTTGTACGAAAGTTGTATGAAAGTTGTCACCAAAGAATCACCCCTACCATATAAGGTTTCATGACGTCCTCATCATCCACATAATCCTTTACGGGCAAACGTATATAATTCATCACATCGTCCTAATCAAAGATGATAATCAAGATCCTAATTGAAGGGTTCTATAGAAACGATATCTAAAGGCTGGATTTTAGTCTCGTAAAGGGTCCATTAGCAAGCTCAGCGGTATGGGTGACCACCTCCCCGAGGATGTGCCGTTCACACATAGGCTCCATATACCGCACACGGTATAAGGCTAATGGTGACGACATGCTACCAACGTCTCTTGACAAATGGAGGAAAGGGGGCCCTCCACCCTCAAGGAAATGGTCTTAAGCAGTCGCGGTGAAAGAATAATGCAAGTGCAAATGCAGACAGAAACAACACGATTATTAAATTAATAACATGGATATTTATTGGCTCAAGTCAAACCCTCGAATAACACAAAACCATAAGTTTCATGTTCAAATCCCCAACAAAGTCTCGAGATTGTGGACGCACGCGGGCGGGGGTTGTCTTTCCTTGACAGTGTCCCAGGACGGATCCAAGGAGCACACTTGAAGAAGTAGAACTCGTCACGCTATCCTAGAGACAAAGAGTCACCACCTAATTTTTATTGGGAATTGGGAAACCAAATTTGACTCGCCCAAAATTGAATAAGGTCACTCACCTTTCATCACCAGAAACAAGGTTCAGGGGTCTTGGTACGAGAGGGGAAGGAGCCCGAGTAGGACTAAAGTACCCCCTCCTCACCCTGCCGAATGGTAGGCCTTAATTCAAATATCATTGTTCCTAATTCATAATTGGTATTGTTTCCTCAATCATACTAGATAATATATACATGGAAAAAAGACCATCTAATGAAAATCATTTCAAGAGATTAAATCAAGTAGCAATTAGATGCACATGCAATACAAGAGAGAGGTATACTCATAGTGGCTAGTTCCGCCCGGGACCGATGCAAATAAAGGAAACGTGTCATGATATGCAAAAAGGGAACAAGAAGACTTACATATAAGCACATAAACGGAGACTATCCTAAAGGAATCGTGTCTTTGAAAACAAAGTTGTAAACCTAGACAAATTCCAAGCGAAAGGGTAGAGATAGTACATGGTACATGTGCACTAAGCCACATGTAGACGAGGAAAACCCACAAATTGAAAATCGAATCCACGGCATTCAATTCTCTGAACTAAGACACCAAGGAATACCCAAGCATTGCAAAAAAAAAATACAAGCAAACAAATGATATACAAGATAAACAAGAAGAAGATGTCATCAATCAAATTTCCAAATTTAGTGACCTCTAATGAAACTGATTAAAAGTGATCTTAAACATGAGATGGGTAAAAATCCTTTCATCGAAAGTTATATACTTATATTAGGGAATTGTTCCAAAAAGTAGGTCCTCGTTAGCTTTTTTGAAGTTTGAGAAATAAGAGTTTTGGGACATTAGATTAGGACTGTCCACTTTTCTTGTAAACATCATAATTAATTCTACAAAAATCATATGAAGCTCTATTTGGTGTCCAAAGAAAGCTATTTCATTATAGTTTATGAAAAAAATAAGTCCATTGACATATTTGATGAACATAATGTCTCTAAAAAATTGTTTTAACCAGACTATGTTATTTTGGAAATTTGGTATCATTTGACAAAGGAATGCAAGACATAATAGAAGTTCATAAAGCATGTTAATCAAGTTAATCAAGGCTTTTGATCTCTCATCCACTTATCCTAGATGATTTTTAAACCAAGTTTTATTCATCAATTGTTGTTGAGTGATCAAGGTATGACCATTTTGTATACATAATCATGATTGTACTCAAATTTAGAAAATTCCAGAATAGTTATATCAACTTCAAACGCTTAGAAAATGACCTTAACTCGATCGTATGCTCACGATTTTACATCGATGTGTAGATACATGGGCTAGGAATCATCCCCGATAGGCGGATCATCGATAACGATTGTAGATTTTCTAGAATTCAAGCACAAAGAGACTATGTTCAAATCTATCAACCAATTTCTCAACAATTTGTAGCAATAGCATATGGATCCTAATGATTATCAAAATGGACCAAATGAAAGATAATTCATAAAAATTTACCTAGAAAATTTGAAATCCATCAAACTATGGGTTTTGATGGACCAAATCCTATGGACAAAACCAATCTGTTTTGCTGAATTGTAACGAATTCATTTTAAAGTATGAGGAAAACATCTTAGGTGTTGGTTTAAGCTTTTTTAGAGAAATCAAACTCATAGATCAACTTGATTATCATGATTCCTGGTCAATTTATCCCTCATGTTCTATAAAGATCTTTAGATCTTTGATCAAAGGGACTTACAAATATCCTCTTGGAGGATTCTCAATTATGTATTCAAAGTTGATTTGAAGGATCTCCTTCTTCAATTATTCTTCAAGTTCTTCAAGCACTCATCCATGGTGGAAGTTAAGGGAGGCAATTGATGTCAAGTTTATTCTATAATTCTTTAATCTAACTATCTTGAGATTAGTTTTAAGGGAATTCTATTCATAATTCACTATTCTCTCTCTAGAAAACTCTTGGATTCAAAGTATATTCAAAGTTGTGATCTCACATATATGCTATGGTATCTCTAGGATACTCAAAGGTTTTTCAAGATGATTCAAGATATTTTAAGACTCTCTCATATGAGATGCAATGCATCTATATATAGAGTTTTGAAAACTTAATTCTTAAGTTTCCGAGTTCAAATAGAGATTTTAGAGTCCAAAAAAGGGATTAGTGCCTAAACACAGTTTCTGGGCAGTTTCCTCGCAGTGAGAACCACCTCGAAGGGTTTGGAACCAAAAAAATGCGATAGAGAATACCATATGCATGTGGCAATTTAGGGGGGAACTGCCACCCCACTTATGGGACCTGCCACCTGATTTTCCTCATCCCTTGGTTGCCTTCATGCCCTGTTTCAAAAATTACATGCACTATTTTTCCAGATTTTCATAAAAATACTTTTTGGTGTCCCAAATCGTCCATGTACGTACCGTTGGAAAGCTGTTAAGTTGAACTTCAGTATAAAAATATTCCAGGAGGATTTGAAATGAGAATTAAAGCTCAATTTGAAGTCCAGAAGTCCTCTGAAACATTCGTCGTCTTTTTGAAATCAAACGACTTTGTTTTCAAAATTGCTTTTCAATGTGCATCAATTTGGAGTTTGTCTTTGAATTTGAATCTTTAGATACCTAGAATACTGCATTTAGAACACTTCATGTTCACACAACCCTGTGTGAATATGAATTTTAAGGGACGATTTTGACAAAACTAGGATTTTATGCTGAAAAGGGGCTTTTCTGAGCTTGAAGTCACTTTCTGAAGTTCGATCTTTCGATTATGTGGAATCCAATACCTTTCACGGGGTACTTTTCATCATTGAATCCTCCAAGATGTTGTCCACCCTAAATCCTAATAGTGTGGTCAAAATTGGATGTCTACACGTCCATATATTCTCTCAACATACTAATGTGAAAGACATTATATACTCCAGACATCTTTGGTGGCAACGCAAGTTGATATGCTACCTTCCCAACGCCTTTCACTATCTTAAATGGTTCAATGAATCGAGGCAGCAACTTACCTCTCTTTTGTCCAAAGCGTACTACTCCTCGAATTAGTGAAACTTTCCAGAGTACGTGATCTCCGATAGTGAACTCTCGGTCCTTTCTATGTTTATCTGCATAACTCTTCTGTTTACTCTATGTAGCACTCATAATCTCTTTCATAATTATGATCTTCTTGTTGGTCTCTCTAACCATGTCTGGTCCCCATAGTTCCTTATCTCCAATCTTTGCCCCATATAGCGGGGATTGACACGGTCGTCCATACAATGCATCAAATGGTGCCATCCTTATGCTTGAGTGATAATGATTCTTGTATGCAAATTCAATCAATAGAAGATGTGTTTGCCATGAACTTTCAAAGTCTATAACACATGCCCTAAGCATATCCTCCATAACTTGATTGGTGTGTTCAGTCTGTCCATCTGTCTATAGATGAAAAGCAGTACTTAAGCTTAATGAAGTTTCCAAAGCTTCTTATAAACTTTCCTAGAATCCAGAATTAAATTGTGAATCACGATCTGACATGATGGACACTGGTACTCCATGTAGTCATACGACTTATTGTAGATACATTCTTCTAATCCTTTCTACTGGATAGGTCATACTATAAGCGATGAAGTGAGCGAACTTCATCAAACGATCCATAATTACCCATATTGCACTGTGGTGCTGTTGTGATCAAGGTAATCCAACTACAAAGTCCTTGGTGATGTGTACCCATTTCCAACCTAGACTAGGTAGGGGTTGTAAGAGTCCTAAGGGTCTATGATGTTCGTCTTTCACTTGGTGACAAGTCGAACACTTAGACCCAGATCCGGCTACATCCCTTTTCATTCCTTCACACCAAAAATTTCTCTTCAGATCCTTATACATTTTAGTTCCTCCTGGGTCGACTATCAATCTTGACTTGTGTTCTTCTTCAAGAATGTCTCTCCTTAGACCATCCGTGTTGGCCACACATTGTGGATACCACTCCACAGATGTTCTTTGGAACACCGATTTTAAAGAAAAAAAGAGTCGCCACTTAATTTTAAGAAAAGAAATTAAGAAATCATTTTAAAAGCTATTGTTCTTTGAAAACAATAGATTTCTAGGTCTGGGGATTATAGAATGAGAGGGAAAAGAGCCCGGTAGGACTAAAGTGCCCCCTCTCATTCATCATTGATAGCCTCTAGTCACCATCCTTTTATTCAATCAAAAGGTTTATGTGTGTCTTAAAAAATACATAGTTATAGGCATACGTAGCACAAGCAAAAAGGGAGTAAGATGGCTAAAAAGGGCATCCAAAACCAAATGAATTCATATAGCACACATTATACGATGCAAAAAGGAACGAGAAAGCTCATCGAGATTCAGGTGTGATAGGGAAATGTGCAATGCATGCAACAATAGAAAATGTAAGAAAAGGGTCTCTAAATCACGTAAACACATAAGGTATTACCCTAATCTGAGGTGCTGTGCATGGAATTATGAAATTCAATAAAACAATCTAAAACTAATAAATAGATATGGATGTGAAGATCCATACCTTGATAGCACTACAAAACAAAGGGACATAGATGAACATAATAAAGTAGGATTTCTCCTAGATCTAATGTAACACCTGTAATTTTCTTTCATTGATAATATCAGTTTTTTGAATTTCTGTATTGGACTGACTATATTATTATATTATTATTTTAATTATCTGACGGTACGGCTGGTAGTAACCGTACCGACTCGGCCGTAATAAGATTTAACTTAGTCCCGTACCCGAACCCGGACATTAGAAATAATACTCGGTTTCACGTAAATTGATATTGACACGTATACCGAGAAACTTATGCACGTAAACTGAGAAAGTGACACACAACCCAAGGTGGGCCCACATGGCTGGCCATGTGGCAACTACATGCCACCCTCTTGGACACATGTCCACTTGTAGGACACATGTCATAGCATGGACACATGCAAATGACACCTAGCTCCTAGGATTTCTATATAAGATGCACATGCACACATTAGACACTCTTAGACTCTCATGAAATGGATTTAAAATCTGAGAGAAGAAGTTGGGAGACTTGCATGTTCATGGCAAAATAGAAGAAGAAGAAGTTCATCCTTGAAGTTTGAAGATTCAAGCTTCACTAAGCATCAACCAATATCAAGCTTAAATTTCATGCTTTAGTGAGTAAATTGTGAGTAATCTAACTCAATTTAGAACACATATAATATGTACTAATGTTTAGTAGAAGTTTTATGTTGTTGTGTTGAAGTTTCCATGACATGCAAAACAAATCCATAAATCTGAGTAACTGAAACTCTCAGCAGAACATAGTTTAGTAAAATGAATGTTTTGTGCAGCTCAAAATTCCAAATTAAGATAGGTTTTTTTGTGATAAAATCTAACTCATATATATACAAATAACTCTTCTATAGCTCAGTCTAGAAATCACTCCTTCATGGGTGAAATGCATGTACGACGCAGTGTTATAAATCTGAGAAACTGAAACTTCCAGCAGAACATAGTTTAGTAAAATGAATGTTTTGTGCATCTCAAAAATGAGAATTAAGCTACGTTTTTTGTGGTAAACTCTAACTCATGTATCTACAAAAAAACTCTTCTATAGCTCAGTCTAAAAACCCCTCCTTCATAGGTGAAATGCACGTACAATGCAGTACTATAAATCTTGGACAGAACAGTCCGAGATATAAGAAATGTCTTGCAAAATAAATAGTTTGAGTAGCTCAAAAATGCAATTGAAGCTAGATTTTTTTTGTACATGAAGATATTCCTATTATCTACAATGTTTTAGTTTTGAGTTTGATCTACAAAGCAATTTATCATGCCCAAATAAGTCATCTTAATTCAGTCAACACAGTGAAAATGTATCCTGGCAGATTGTGTAGCTGTTTGTATGATGTTTTGTTATGCATGGTGTTGATTGTTGATGCTAGTTTTCCGGTACCTGTGTTGTTATAAAAATCTTGTGCTATGGCGTAGATGAGTATGTTAAGGGTTTCATCTATATGTTTTATTGGTATTAAATCCATGATTATAAATCCATAAGCTACGTGAATATAGTTTAATGACCGTTGGAAAGTCCAACCCATACTATAAGTATATTGTATGGCACGATTATTGCGTTAATAAGTGATCGGGAAAGTTTCCATCGTAAGTATATTAAGAGAAAAATGAAATGTCGGACGTATAACAAAATATTAACGGTTATAAATGGATGATATTAATGAACTAAACTACGAAACGTGCGAACGAGTAAAATAACGATAAAACCTTCAATAACAGATTTAATGCGAATAAGGGACATTGGGCCTCGTTTCTAGTCATGTGTCTACTGGTGAAAGTTGATTTGTGAACTTTTGTGTCGTGTTTGGATAATTCTTGCAAAGTTCGTCTCTCGATTATTCCATGGAGTCGATTGGTGAGTTCTGTTTTGTTCCTTGATCTGAGGATCTGCATGACGTGTTCGGTCAAGTGCGGATGACCTGAGGATCGTCGTGACGTGTTCGATCAAGTGGTTGATTATTTTTCCACACCCTTAAACTGAGGATCGGTATGGCGTGTTCAGTTATGTACGGGTGACCTGAGGATCGGCATGACATGTTCGTCCAAGTGATTATTAATTTCCCGTACCCTTGGTCTGAGGATCGGCATGACGTGTTCGGTAACGTGCGGGCGACCTGAGGATCGGCATGACGTGTTCGACCAAGAGATTGTTAATGTCTCGCACACTTATGCCATTTGGGCGACAGTTTGAATGCCAGTTAGAGCGATAGTTTGAATGCCATTTGGGCGACAGTTAACTATTCATTGTTGAGTGTTGTTCTTTCTTGACCAGTAAATGCATTTGGAGTTAAATCTTCTTTCAGTCAATGTCATTGGTCAGTTCAGTTCTGGGTTAAGTTTCAAAGGGAATGATTGGGTTTAAATAAGACACAGTTTTGAGAGTGAGAAAAGACGAACAGGGCATAGTATCGGGAATAAGAAATGATGAACGAGATATGGTTTCGAGAAATAAGAAGAGATGACGAATAGCTTACCTTAAGTGGTGGTAACCTTAAGGGACCCTCACTTAGCTTAACCGCTAACGGCTTTTCATGTCGCTAGACCTTCCACGTCCAGCCTTTGCAGGTCCAGACGGAGCCGACTGCTATCAAGATGCTGACTTTACTACTGAAGACTATGCTGGTGAAGATTACTACGAGGGAGGCTATGGTTTTGCCAGCTGAAGACTTTGGAGCTTTTCTTTTGTTATAGTTCTGTTATTATTATGTTAGTGATATAATAGTTTAGCTGGTCTTGTAATATGTATCTTTTGGATATCTTTTTGGCCTGTAATATACTACTGATATAAGACTTGGATGTTTTAAATTTGTGCTTCCGCTGAACTTAGTCACTTTCCCATATCACATTATTGTTATAAGCATGTTTGGACAATCAGGTGACACTCACAATCAGTCACGTGTCTACGAACCCATAAAGGAAATTTATTTTTCCCTATTTTTGGTACTTCGGGGCGTGACATCTAACGAGAGGGGAAATAACAAATCCTCGAGTCCTTTCCCATCAAGGAAATCACAACATTTAAATGGATGTACGAGTCTCAACGGGAAGGCCAAAAGAGGCCTTAACCTAGAGCCAACATAATGTCAACATAGAAGTGACATGACCTCAACATGATCGAAAAGAACTCTCAACTAAGTTAACAATCATAATTCATCAACACAACCTGTATTCTGACATTCTTAGAGTACTAGGCCTACCTGTAGACACCCCAATTTTGACCGACCGTCGAATTTAGGAGAGTGTCACCTTCATATCCGATGATGACAAGGACCGAAAAATTGAAGCATTCCAAGCTCTTAAGAAAATCTCCAAAACGCGATAAAATTTCACAGAAAGAGGAAAAATACCAGGTATTTAGGAGAATTCAGGTATAAGACATGATTCTAGAAAGGATCTTCAAAGATAATTTGTTTCGAAAAAGGGAAGTCCTAAAAAGGGGAATTTCAGCTAAAAACGGCACACGGCAGACTGCCGGAGCACTCACTGAATGTCGCACGGCAGTCAGAGAGTGCCGCACGGCATTCATCAAGTGCCGCCCAAAATCTCTGAATGCCGTTCACTTTTAAAGTCTGTATTTTGCAGAGCAATACCTATGCGTATGCGAATAAGAACAAAAAACTGATAAAGTAAGACTGACAAAAACGCGGTAATCCATTAATTGCCGCGGCATTTGATAAATGCCGCGCGGCAGTCATGAAGTGCCGCGACGGCATTCATGAACTGCCGCAGCGGCAGTCACGGACTGCCGCGGCAGTATCTGGACTGCCGCACTGGACAGCAGTCTGCATAATTTCAGAAAGTACACATTGTACCACCAAATGAGAGGATTACACCTATTTTTTGTTCCGAAATTCACCAAAAATACCTGGTAATTTTGCTTATAAAAGGGAAGGGATCTTCCTAAAAGAAGAGGACCAAGAAGGATAACACCAAGAAAGATATTGGGAGAGAGAGCACATGCAAAATACTTCCATTACACCAACATTTTTAGAGAGAAAAGAGAGTGTTTAGAGAATTAGAAAGAAGAGCTTGGAAGATCTTCAAAGAAAAGCAAACTTTGAGGATAATTTGGAGGTGATCCTCTAACCATAGATTATTGGCTTATTCTTTCCCCTCTTAAAATCTCTAATCCTAAAATCTTTCACTATTTTTCTTTGTTTGTCAAGTAAACTTTGGAGTTTCTTTTATTTCCATATTACTTTCTTTCATTTTCTTGTTTATATTCTTCTCTTGAAGGTCTTGGAGATCTTCAATATCTCTTTTGATCTCTTGAGCATGATCTTTTGAATCCATGTAGGCTTGTGCTTCACATAGGAGTCAAAGTTTGATCACCACTTCATAAGAGGACCCAAGTCCATACTCATGATTTGGATCTTCTCAACTTGATGTCTTGAGGAATCCCTTCTATATTCCTTTAGGACTCATGAGTCATAGTCATGTCTCCTTCTCCAATGGCCCTCAAATGGTAGGAAACCCATCTCCATGGTTTAGATTCTTTATCTTATGGATTTCATGAAGTCTATCCATATTTCATTTGAAATCTATGAAGAATAAAGGTTTGGAGTCTCTAATGGCCATCAAATGGTAGGAAAAGTAGCTTGATTTAATCTCAACTTCATGTCTTCAATAGTTGAGGTTAACCAATAAAGTTGAACTAGCAAAATAAAAACAGTGAGTCCACAAACTGTTTTTGATCAAGGATTTTTAGTTCGAAATCTAACCGTTGAAATCAAGTGAAACCAACGGGAAAGTGTCAATAACACATTGCTCTACCACCATAATATTTGTTTTAAGGTGGTTTCATGTTTAGAATGGTTTGATCATGAGTTTTGTGACACAAATACAATCTGTCCAGAATTTCAGAATAGTTTCATAACAGTGACACTCTTTTGAAACAATTAAATCAGAGTTCTAATAAAGTGTTTGTGACTCCAAATAATTTTTTATATGAAGCTTAATGTGTTAGAGAGTCACCCTAAAAAGAACAAAGCAATTCGGATTTTGTTACTATTTTTAATAAATCGTGCAAGAATTCTGGACAGAAGGTTGTAAGGTGCTGAGTGATGTCTAGTGTTTTCCACATTCCCGACGATCTAACCGTTGAAGCCTTGATTTTCTTTTTGATTTAGAAAATAGACTCACATAGGTATCTTGTGTCCAAATTTCATCAGCATCAAACCATAAGAGACGTGCTTTTTATGTTCTTAAAGGTCTGGTCTGCTCTCTGCAATTTTCAGAGTTTTATGACACACTTGACCAACTTTGTTAATAATGGGTCAAAAGGTTTTTCTATAACTTATGGCTTAAACCATGCCTCAATAATGATTAGTTGAGCTTGAATTCAAAGTTTAAGAGTATTTCATAGTTTATTCTTGCCCATGTACATATTCATCCATATGGTTTGACACTTGTAATTAGGATTTATTTGCTTTGGATTTAATTACATTAGATAGATTTAAGCTAGAAATTTAGGGTTGATATTTCTAACATCATATTTTGCATATCATGTGAACTAACCCCTTGTTTTGTAGCGCTATTTAAGGTACGATTTCTCAATCCCTCTCTAGTTTATTAAATTCATTGATTTTCAACTTAATGCGCGACACCTTAAAATTAAGATTTGTCTTATGTGTATATATGGATTAGAGACTCTTTTCCTAGGCTTTATTTAATCGTATGCATTGCACGTTTAATATTCGCAGCTGGATCCCGGGTAAGCTCTCTTGTTCCCTATTGCATATCATGTTGCCTGCTATTTGAATTACTTGGCTTATGAATGGTATTTTGTCAAATGCAATTTTACACCCCTTTGGACATGCTTCTGTGATGTATACGTATATATGTATTAGTTGAGGGCACACTTAAATTAGTAATTCGATTAAAAGGATGATGAGTAGAGGCCTATCGCAAGATAGGATGAGAGAGGGTGTTTTAGTCCGACGGGCTCCTTCCTCTCTCATTCCATAATCCCCGGACCTAGTTAATCTTTGGTTTCGCAAAAGATCAGTTTCCTTTTAAATGGTTTCTTAATTTTCCTTTTAAAAATTAAGTGGCGACTCATTTGTTTTGAAATTGGAATTTAGAAAAGATTTTTTTTAAAGAAAGCTGTGGGTAGGTCAACCTGCGATATCCACAATCTGGCGACTCTGCTGGGGATCGAACCCAGAATCTCTGGTTTCGCAGACCAGAAGTTTTGATTTTGGTTTCACTTGAGGATTAGACTTGAAAACATCCTTTTAATCGAATTAATTAATCTTTGTATGCCTGTTGCATTTCACTTGCATGTCCAGCCAGTCGATTGCACAGAACTATGACCTTGGAGGCTCGGGGCAACCCGGTCGGTCAAGTCATCATGGGACTGTGTGATCACCCTTGATCTCGTACCATGATTTGGTATATGAAGCATCCTATCGGGTGTGTGTCAAGGGTCCCTTATTTGACCAAAACCCGGCCTTTGCATGGTAGCTTCCATAGAACCTTTCGATCTTAGGAAATTTATTCTTGATTAGGATTATGTGCTAGGAAATTTTGTATGCCCGAAAGGGATTACTTGAGATGATGATGATACTTGCTTGATGAAAGACGTATAATCTTTTAATCACCTTTTTGCAATTTCTCCTCATGTTCCACGACATTTGGGGAACATGCCGAACCCTGATTATAAGATTATACTTCTTATATCATGTTTAGCTAAGCATCATTGACCTTGTATGTATCCAAATTCATGAAAAGTACGGTGATAATTCGATCATGTGATCCTTCTGCCCAAAAATCCATCTTTAAAAGCAAACAGATTTTTGCCATCTTTATTCCAAAGTTTTCAATCGTTTTTTTCAAAAAAAATTGGCAGTTCATTTTTTATTGGCAGTTCATTTTTGTTGAGCCTGACCAAGGTTGTTCATCAGCTAAGACACTTTTCAGAACAGAAGTTTCAACCCAATCACTTTTTGAAAAGCATGATCCAAAATCCTTGAAAATTGTTTTCTAAAGAAATGCTTTTCAAATGAATTTCGAAAACCCTAAAATTTCCAGACACCGAAGGGTAAAAAGGGGTCACAATGAATGGAGAAATCATCGCATTTGACATGAATGAGGATTTTATGTGCTTATGTGTTTTATGTGTTAGGACTAGAATTTTCCTTTCTTTTGCATATAGAATAGGCACACACACACACACACATGCATTACATCCGCATGATGCATTAAATAAAAGTCTTCCTCGAATAAAATAAAGATAAAAGGGTTTTTCTAAAAAAAGGAAATTTTTAAAATTTGCTGTAGGAGCAAAAATAGCAAATCAAGCGTGGTTTAGGGATCCTACGGCAAGGCTAGTAAGGAGAGGATACGTTGACATGGCCGAAGAGAGAAACAATGAAGAGATTACCGGATTGAGGACACTAGTTGAACAACAAGCTGAACAGATGAGGAGACATGCCGAGAACATGAATCGCATGATGGGAATGATAGAGGAACTGAATCGCCGACCGCCACCGCATATGGTTCCACCTATCATGGACCCGCCTATGGGAGGGGGAGACGGGGATTGGTTCGACGATCAAGAGGCACATTGGAATGATGCATTGAGAGCCAACAGGAATAGGGAAAAAGATGAGAAGGAGAAACTGCTGACCGAGAAGATAGAAAAGTTGGAAAGGGTAATGCGCAAAGCTCAAGGGGTGGATACCTATCTGATGGAACTGGAAGGATTGTATGACGGAATCCACGAGACGCTGCCGGCCGGTTTCAAAATGCCGGTCTTTGATAAATTTGATGGCACAGGCAACCCCCGCAGTCATGTCCGAATGTGCATAGGAGCTTTTCAGCCTAGTGGACTGAGCACTACCATGATGGCTGTCCTATTTCAGCAAACCTTAACAGGAGTCGCCTTGTCGTGGTACCTTACACTTGAGCCAGCAAAACCAGGGTATGGGAAGAAGTGATTAAGGTATTTGTGGCGCAGTACGAATACAATCAGGACTTGGATGTTACTGTCCGAGATTTGGAAACAACCAGGCAGGGGAACAAAGAATCATTTGCAGAGTATTTAAGCCGATGGAGAGGGAAATATGCGAAAATGGTGCAAAGGCCGTCCGAGAAGGACCAAATTCGAATGCTGATGAAAAATCTACAGCCAGTTTATCAGGAGAAGATGAGATTTCAGTCAATCAATACCTTTGCTGAGGTGTTCGATGTGGGGACGAGAATCGAAGATGCAATTCAAGAAGGAACAATCAAGAAGGAAGAACCACAGAACCGATATCGGAGGCCCAGTTACGGATCAAATGGAGGGCATTCGGGGGGTCACTCTGGCCCCACCGATGTCAATGCACTTAGCGAGCCAGAGAGAAAATTCGATATCACCAAAAATCATCCAAGAGGAGGGGAGGATAAGCCAATGAGGAAATTTTCAGATTTGGGAGTATCATTGTCAACCGCCCTCGATAGGCTGTTAGCAAAGGGGCATCTCCGTCAGCTGGAATCTCGACCACCGCCGAGTCCACTCCCGCCGTACTTCAAAGGAGATCTTTACTGCAAGTATCATCAACAAAAGGGCCACTCGACTGACCGATGCATGAGGTTAAGGCATGACATAGAAGACCTCATTGACAACAAAGTGATATCTGAGCCACCTGTCAAGGCCCCCAATGTCACCAAGAATCCACTGCCAAACCATCGTGCTGTACCACCGCCGCGGGGCCTGTACTTCTTAGAGGTGGGAGAAACAACATTTGATCCATCCGAGCTAATCACAAAGGTCGAGGAACCAAGGAAGTTTTATCAGTTACCAGAAAATCCAGAAATCTGTATGATTGGAAGCCAGCCAGAGATATGGGAAAGTGGAGCAACGGGGCAGTCGGATTGGTGGGCTCAAGAAAGCAATGACCGGAACATAGACCAAGTAGGAGGTGATGATCTGTGGTATCAAAGCGACGAAGAGGCAAAAGAGAGCTCGGAGACCGTTTCAAAAGCCGACGACATTTGGGCAAGGAAGGAGATAGACCATTTGACTCGGTCTGGTAGACACTTCAAGCCGCATGAACTAGAAGAAGATCACCCGGGGAGGGAGCCGGAGAAAGGGAAAGGAAAGATGAATGAGGAAGAAGAAGAGGATAGAGTCCTCAAGCAGATGAAGAAGACTCGGGCTAACATCACTGTTTGGGGATTGCTGATTGCCTCCAAACGTCATAGGCAGGCGGTCCTAGACGCCCTTAATCAATCTAACGTGTCTATCGACACCACCCCGGAAGACCTCATAGGACTGGTCGGCAAAATTCCAACTTCGGCTATCACTTTTTCATCAAACGACTTGCCTCCGGGAGGACCCATGCTCAATAAGCCATTGTACGTCACTGTGGAATGTTTGGGGAATACCGTGCCCGCCTGTCTCGTTGACAACGGGCCTGCTCTTAATGTGTGTCCCTTCCGCACAGCCAAACGAATGGGTTTAGACGAATCCTCTTTTGTGCCATCTCAGCAAAAGGTCCGGGCATACGATAACACCCAAAGGGCAGTCATGGGCATCATCTTTCTTAAACTTGTTATCGGGCCAATGGACAAAGAAGCTGAGTTCCAAATCATCGATATCCCCACTTCCTTCAATCTGCTGTTGGGAAGGCCTTGGTTGGATAGTTTGGGTGCTATACCATCCACAATCCATCAAAAGGTCAAGTATGTCTGGGAAAACAAAGTCTGTGATATCCTCGGGGACAGTTGGGTTCGCTCGACCGAAGCGTCGTCAAGTGCACCGGTCCTAGAACTACAGCTACAAGAAGAAGAAGCGAAAATGGGAGGATTCGAATTCATCAGCGTGATAGAAGCGGGACAGTCGAGAGAGTTTCTACCGCCTCAGTATGATCAGTATGCTAGTCCAGTGGTCGCAGGAATCATGAAGAAGATGGGATTCTTTCCAGGATTGGGGTTGGGGAAGAACCTTCAAGGCCTGCCTGAAGCTCCGAGGATCCCTACTCAGACTCACACTCACGGTCTGGGGTACCAGCCAACGAAAGGGGAACTAAGAGCAAAGAAAAAGACCGTCAATGCACCGCTAAACCCTTACTTAAAGACTCTCAATGGGTATTTTGTGAAGGAAGGAGAGAATTTCCCCTTCTGTGGTCTTCCAGAACCATGGATAGACCAAAAGGACAAATGCATGAAGCCAGGGTTCGAGATCTTTTTCTCCCATGAAATTTCTGAATACAAGGACCCATTTCTGCAAAAGCTTGAAAAGCCTGTTGCTGCCGAGGATTGGATTGGGACGCTAGACGGTTCTACCATGAAAGATCTGTTAGGGGAAGGGGACGCAGAGGTCATGAAGGAGGATCCTGGAAAGACCAAAAGGGGATACGTCGAGGGCATAGTGGAGGAAGCAGCCGAAAGCGAGGAAAATGGGGAAGATCAGGAAAAGACCGACAAAGGGAAGGCTGAGGAAGAAGAGATGGAGGAAATCACCAAGACAGGAGGTCCGGAAGAATGCTTTATTACCGGCCTGGGAGGAGAGCACAAGAAGGAGTGGGTTTTTGAGTCTAGTGATAGGTTCCCCCCACACCCAGAGTTTGTAATGGCCCAAATGAGGCGTCTTTCAATTTCCATGTCTGTTGTAATCACCCCAAAGAAAATCAATGAAAGTATGACTGATTCTGCCTACTCGAACGCGCTTAATGAATATGATGAATGTGATGATCATGAAATACCCATTGAACTGCAAAAACTAATTGAAAAAGAAAAAGAATCTGCATGTAAAATCATTGAGGACACCCTAACAATTAATCTTGGAAATAAGAACAATCCTCAAAATGTCTTCATCGGCTCTACACTTAGCAATAAAGAAAGTAAAGAACTAATCAGTCTATTAAATGAATTCAAAGATGTTTTTGCATGGTCTTACAATGATATGCCAGGTATCGATCCAAAAATAGTCCAACACCACATCCCGCTCTTTCCCAATTCAAAGCCCATAAAACAAAAATTGAGGCGAATGAGGCCAGAATGGGCACTTAAAGTAAAAGAGGAAGTTGAAAAGCAATTAAAAGCTGGATTCTTGATGGTCACCAAGTATCCGAAATGGATTGCCAATATTGTACCTATCCCAAAGAAAGATGGTCGTGTTAGGGTTTGCGTTGATTTTCGGGATTTGAATAAAGCAAGCCCTAAAGACGATTTCCCATTACCCCACATCGACGTGTTGGTTGATAACACTGCGGGACATGAACTTCTATCTTTCATGGATGGATTCTCCGGGTATAATCAAATCCTCATGGCTCCCGAGGATAGGGAGAAAACCACGTTCATCACTCCGTGGGGGACATATTGCTATAGGGTCATGCCATTCGGACTCAAGAATGCAGGCGCAACCTATCAAAGGGCTGCCACCACTTTGCTGCACGACATGATCCACAAAGAGGTAGAGGTGTATGTGGACGATATGATTGTGAAGTCCAAAGAAAGGGAAGGGCACCTAGGAGCTTTGAGAAAATTCTTTGGGAGATTGAGGGAGTTCAAAATGAGGCTAAACCCGCAGAAGTGCACGTTCGGAGTCACCACCGAAAGTTATTGGGTTTCCTTATTACTTAGAGGGGAATAGAGGTGGATCCTACCAAGATAAAAGCAATAACCGAAATGCAGCCACCAAAAAATGAGAAAGAACTGAGAGGGTTCCTGGGTAGAATACAATTCATAAGTCGTTTCATCTCAAAGCTCACCATGACCTGCGACCCACTCTTTAAACTACTCAGAAAGGGAGAGAGGTTCAAATGGGACACCCCGTGTCAACAAGCCTTCGACAAAATCAAAACCTACCTCCAGAACCCACCTGTCTTGTCACCACCTTCGCCTGGGAGACCTTTGTTACTTTATCTCTCTGTATCCGAAGATTCAATGGGATGTATGCTAGCCCAAGAAGGAGAAGAGGGGCACGCGGAGAATGCCATTTATTACTTGAGCAAGAGAATGGTCAGATATGAGTTAAAGTATTCGCCTTTGGAGAAGACCTGTTGGGCCTTGGTTTGGTGTACCCGTCGCCTCCGCCACTACATGCTAGCATTCCCTGTAATCCTGATATCCCGAATGGACCCATTAAAGTACCTGTTCGAAAAACCCGTCTTGACCAGTAGAATTTCCCGTTGGACCATGATGCTAGCTGAGTTCGACATCAGATATGTCACCGCCAAGTCCGTAAAAGGAAGGGTTGTCGCCGAGTTTTTAGCTGACCTCGCTGTAGAGTCTGAGGACAAGGGAGACTTCAAGTTCCCAGATGAAGGAATAATGGAGGTTAAGGAGGATTTGTGGAAGATGTATTTCGACAGAGCAGCCAATCAATTAGGTTATGGAGTTGGAATCATTCTCATAGCACCAGATGGGGTCCCTACCCCATTAGCCGTCAAACTCAAGTATAACTCAACCAATAACACCGCGGAGTATGAAGCATGCATAATTGGAATGGAAGCAGCCTTGGCTTTGAAGATCGGGCGGATTGATGTCTTTGGAGATTCCAACTTGATCATATCCCAGGTCCGAGGAGATTGGAGGGTAAAACATGAGAAATTGAGACCTTACCATGACTATCTGGAAAGCCTGAAAGCATAATTCCGAAAGATCTCCTTTTACTACCTCCCTCGCGAAGAAAATCAACTAGCCGACTCTTTGGCTACCTTAGCCTCAATGATCCAAATCCCTTCCAAAACTGCCATGATCCCGCTGTCTATAGAAGTAAGGAATCAACCGTCATTTGAAATGGTTGCGGCCATAGAAGGGGAAGATGAGGTGCCTTGGTATGAAGATGTATGGAAGTTCATCAAAGAGGGAAAGTACCCCGAAGGAGCATCAGAAAAGGACAAGAAAGCGATTCGACGATTTGCTGCTCAATTTGTGGTCTACGCGGATAACTATGGAAGAAGTCCTACACTGGGTATAATTTGGAGTGTTTATATGGGAGGGAAGGTAAGAGAATGATGGAAGAAATACATGAGGGAGTATGCGGACCCCACATGAACGGGCACATGCTGGCAAAGAAGATCATTCGACAAGGGTACTATTCGACGACCTTGGACAAAGACTGTTGTGAATATGTTAGAAGGTGTCACAAGTGTCAGATTCACGCAAATCTGATGCACACCCCACCGTCGCAGCTCTATAGCATGACCACCCCTTGGCCATTTTCCGTATGGGGGATTGATATCATTGGTGAGATAGTCCCAAAGGCTTCCAATGGACACCGGTATATAATCGTGGCGATCGATTATTTTACAAAATGGGTAGAAGCAGCCTCATATGCAACTTTGAAAGCCAAAGATGTGGTGAGCTTCATTGAGAAGAACATAATCTGTAGATACGGAGTCCCGAATGAGTTTATCTCCGATCATGGCAGTCATTTCCAGGGGAAAGTAATCCCGCTCTTGGAAAAGTATAAGATCACTCGTCATCAGTCATCCCCGTATAGGCCTCAAACAAATGGAGCAGTCGAGGCAGCAAATAAGAATGTTAAAGCAATCTTGGGAAAAATGACGGATACATACAAAGATTGGCATGAGAAGTTGCCGTTCGCCTTGTGGGGATACCGAACCTCAGTGAGAACTTCGACGGGAGCTACCCCATATTCATTAGTGTACGGGATGGAAGCAGTCCTTCCAGTCGAGGTAGAGATACCCTCTCTCAGGGTTTTGGCAGAGTGCGAAGTCACCGAATTAGAATGGATACGTGGAAGATATGAAGAATTAATGCTGCTTGATGAAAAGAGGTTAACCGCGATAAACCATACTCGGGGGTACCAAAAGAGGATAGCTCGTGCTTTCAACAAAAAGGTTCGCCCAAGGAAGCTTGCTGAGGGTGACCTGGTCCTCAAAGAACTTAAAGTGCCCGTTTATGACCCTAGAGGAAAATTCAAACCCAACTGGGTCGGGCCGTACATCATTAAGACCCTCCTTTCCGGAGGAGCGGCTTATCTCATGGACCTGGACGGGGTTGAATTTAAACAGCCAATTAACCTCAATCGCCTCAAGAAATACTTTGCTTGAAACCGTTTCTTTCAAAGCCTCCTACCTCGATGAACTACGCTTGACCTGATTCCCACTAGGGGATACGTAGGCAACCTACTTGGTTCGGTCATTTAAATAAAACCGCCCGGGCGGCGTCTTCTTCCAAACCTTGAGCTGAACTACTGCAGGCCTGACGCCCACTCGGGGGTAAGTAGGCGGGCTCTCAAAAAGCCTTCGGCCCAAGAAAACCTAAAAGCAAGAAATGTGTGTGCTAAACTGGGGGCAAACTGGCGTTTGCCCGGAATCACTTCGAAGCCCTAAAACCAGGGGCAAACTTCGTTTGCTAGCCGAAGAACCCAGAAAAAAAACCATCCTTCAGGTCACCTGGCTGTCAGAATAAGTACTATAAAGAAACAAATAAGAATTCATGGAAAAGAATGAGTAGAAAACAAAAAGCAAAGTAGGGAACCGAGTAAAGACATTAAAAGGAGAATTCTTCATAAAAGATTAATCGAAAGGTTGAGCGCTTTGATTAAGCATGCTAGAAATTTCCCTAAAGATAACAACATCAGTCAATCACATTCGGAAAGCGTAAAAGAGTAGGCAGGGTCTGTCAGAAAGTTTTGTGAAAGGGCCAACTTTTCCCTATTTTCGTCTATTTTATTGTGCACGTGTCTCGTCAAGTCTGTCTCACAACCAAGTCCTGGATCTCCAGAAGATACTGGGCAGTGGGCACAATCGAAGCAGGGACCCTCGGGCACGGAGCAGCCATCCTACTCGACCAAGCCTCTATGAAAGCCTTCATAATAGGAGGACGCAAAGTGGACCCTCTGGTGAAATCAGCAGCCACAGGCTCAGTAATATCCTGCAGAAGCCCGAACTGACGGACCACCCGATCGGGAATGTAGAAAGTAGTGGCACTCAAGCCTGGTAACCAAATGCTAGGTCGCCCAGGAAGACGTACAGCAACAGAACGATGAGTCCACTGAGGGCAGATCCAGCAAATGTCACCAGCAGAGAGACCTTGGAGCCAACCGAGCCATGCATCGGCAGAATGGAATAAGCAATGGATCTCCATGCGGTCGTAAGAAAATGGCCCACGAAGATGCGAGGGATGAATGAAGAGATCGAGGCGTTCCATGAGCCAAACTTGCAAGACGAAAGGTGCCCCGGCAGATAACATGGCCTCGGCAACATGGGAATGGCTCAATCCAATCAGAGTTTCACCAAGAATCAGCATAACAGCACTTTTCATCTCCCTCAAACCACAGGCAATGGGTATGAGAATGTCAAAAGATGACTGGAATAGGAAGTAAGAGAGCATGGCAATTGACAAAGCACTACGTCGGATGATCTGGTACTCGCCATCATAGGGGTCCCCTATGGGAGCATAAACGGAGGCAAGGCGCTCAAAATCGATATGCCTGTCACAAATAAGGGAGCCCGCCGCATTTCGAGATATGCGGAGAAGAGTGGCTAAGTCGCGGACATACCCGGCCTGAATCTGAGGAACCATCAATTCAGCAGAGGGATCAGTGTGGAGAATGGCGCTAAACTCTTCAAACAAGGGGCAGGTCTCTTGAGGGCCAAAGCGGAAGACGTTGAAAGCGGGATCCCAACACTGAATGGCAGCTCGAAGTAGGCCCTCATTCAGATTCATCTGTCGGAAAGAAAAGAGATCGTTCAGTCTGAAGCATTCAAAGTTAAGCTTGTCAATGCCAGAGAGAGTATCCATCCATGGGAAGAGGATTTGAGAGCTAATGGGGGCCATTTGAAGGGGAAATGAGGAGGAATGAGAAGTGTTTTGCGGAACTTAGAGGAAGAGGGGTATAAATAGGAGAATAAGGCTGACCACTCAATCGCGGCACTCGATAAAGTGCAGCGGCACTCCATGAAGTGCCGCACGGCAATCCGTGAATGCCGTTGCGGCACTTACTGACTGCCGTAGCGGCAGTCACCGAGTGCCGCGAAGGCCGATTCGAGTACCGTTCTGAGTTTCCCATTGGCCAGGTTTTGTTTGTAATACAATCAGCCCACCTGCAAACAGAAAACTAGATAGAAAAGCAATAAAGCGTGCGCATCATGCAGCACGTGCAAATACATTCATTCATTCATTTCATTCATTTGTACATATCAAATAGATAAAAGAAATAGAAGCATTCAAAGATAAAAATAAAGTCGGGACCAAGCCATGGTCCCACATACGGCAAGAGTTGGACCAAGCTATGGTCACACATACGGTGAGTAAGCAAAGAAAACGTAAATATGTAAAGCATCTATCCTACCAACTATAAGGAAGCAGCCATCAAAATAAAGCATATGTGTGTATATACAGTCATCCACCAAATGTAAATCCTCCCACAACTCTCAAAAATAATAAAAAATAATAATAATAATAATAAAACAATAACAAAAGCGGGGTCAACCCCGACCCCGACCCCGGCCGCGAGTCTGGCGAGTCGTACGTCTGAGAGGCTCCTCCTCTGACTTAGTCCCGCTGCCTCCACCGCTCCCTCCACGACCACCGCTACTGCCGCCTCTGCCTCTACTGGTGCCCTCGCCGCCACCTCTGCCACGTCCAACACCACTACCTCCGGGGGCATCGCTGAGAGGGATGCCAAACTGCTGGAGTCGCTGCTGGAGCTGCCCCACCTGCTGGGACAGGACTCTAATCTCCTCCGCCTGAAATGAAAAGGGAATGAGTCCAGACAGCATTGAAATGACGGATAAAATACTGAGAATAGAAGGAATAAAAGATCATACCTGGGCCCTCAGCTGGGTCGCAGTAGTCGCTCGAGCTCCCTCGGCCTGAAAGCAAGAAACAGGAGTAAAAGATCAGCAAGAAAGAGATACAATCCCAGTCGAAAGTAGGAGTGGGGATGAATTTCTTACCATCCACTCGCGCCCAAGAACCCACTGTCGCACGCTATGGGCATACGACAGGCCCTCCTCCGCGTAAGCACGCGGGACAAGGTCGTAGTGAATAGGAATGGTGGGGGCGCCCTGTGAAAGTCGGGGGATCATCGTCTCATGAGGCTCGCCAAATGAGACGGTCGACATGGTCCAGTCCCACTCAGGTAGGCCAGGGGGACGGACCGCAGCAGGGACATGCTGCAAACAAAAGTATTAAAGCATGGGTGAAGAATAAAAGGAAGAACTAACAAAACAATAAAGGAATCATTTACTCACCCGAGTCACTTCCATCAGAGGGAAGTTCAGCATTAGCTTGGCGGCACGGAAAGCCGCGTATCCTGACGGGTCGTCCAAAAAGCCGTGGATACCAGAGCCAGCTCGAGCGACCGAGAACTCGCCGCCCTGAAGCGTGTCTGTGGCCCTCATAGACTCAGGAGGAGGAAACGGTACGAAGAACCCAGGGGCCGCTATCGACTGCCGGGTCACTCTCTCTCCCAGATACCACGCCATACCCGCTGACCTACCATCAAGAAGTCGTCTCGTCGGGTCATACCCGGCCGACTCTCGAATCCCCACGCGAGCCTCGGGCAACACCAGGAGCCACGGCTGCCAGCGTACATGCTCCTCCCTCAGGTTCGTCAGGAAGTTCCTGAACGAAATGAAATCGTGGGCCCCGGTCTTGCGCCCGACCCTGTCCTTCGCCCACTTCAGCCCCTGGGGCATGATGAGGGCGTCAGCAGCACGTGTCTCAGGAGACATCATGCGGAGATACTCATGGGACCAAATCTGTAATGAAAAGAGAGAAAGAAAAAGGAAATTAGTATCGCAATGTAAATAAATTTTTGGAAGTAAAATAAGCAATAGAATACAAAAATAAAAAATATATATATACCTCCCACACTCTCCAATACCCGCTAGTAGCAGTCGACCTGTCTCAGGAGATGGCTCTCATATGCCTGTATAGGATGGCCAACCCCGTACCGGCCCAATCATACTCGACAACCTGGTCCAGATGCTCCAACGACGCCACCAAAGAAGCAGAAATCTGATCACCCTTGGTGCTCAACAAGGAGCACCCCAGCATATACATCAAAAAGCCGCGGGCCATCTGCTCGTCCGTAAAGCCGGGTTTTCCCCGGAAAGTATCCATGAACCACCGGGCCATGACTAAAGCCTCCTCCGGGACCACCCCTAACAATGGCTCCATCTGATCCCACTCCTGATCTGTCAAATGCCTCAGAGGCTCTCCACCGAAGGCAATCCCGGTAATCATCGAGAAGTCCAGCGGGGTCAACGTCATCTCGCCGAAGGAAAAGTGGAAGGTACTCGTGGTATCCCACCACCGCTCAGCTAGCGCATGCATCTGCTGCAAGTCGTTGGAGCTCTTCGTCAAGAGTTTGACGAAGTCTCCAAACCCCGCTGTGTCCACCAGAGCCCTCACGGTCGGGCTCAGCTCGGTGTACCACTCGTGGCCATGTGCAAGGCTGCCATGACCCTTCAGGACTTTGGGCTGCAGCTGCAAGAAAGAATCACAAGATTTGTTGTTAGAGAATAAATAAAAGAAGAAAGCAATAAAGAAGGAGATAAGTAATACATAAAAAAAAAAAAAAGAGAAAGTTTAGAAGTATCCATATAGGATTTCACTAGTAAGGCACTCGTTTGCATTCAAGAGAAAATGAATAAAAGAAAACAAGGATTTTGGGTCCGGAAAGAGTTTGATTGCAAAAAAGAGGAACGCGTAATTGCGAACATTCGAGAATCATTTTTTTAAATAATAAAATGGCATTAGAAATGCTCGAGGAAAACTTGCCGGGGCGGTAAATGCAGGAAAAGGTTCATGATTTCATCTCCACAAGCATTGGATTTCGTTATTCACAAGCAATGTTTGAGATTCCGGTCGAATGGCTTTCAAAAGTCGTTGAACAAAGTCAAAAGGGAAAATAAAGGATAATTCGAGCATAAAATTCATTTTTTATTTTATTTATTTTATAAAGAAGTTTCAAAGAGTTCACGAGAAATGAAAAATTAAACTTAGAATTCCTTTACAAAGAGCATGTAATAAAACATCCGAGATGCTCGGAGACGCCACAAGCATGACGTTTGGAATAGGGTATCTAAAAGCTGTGACAATTCTACGTTACATTCACAAGGAGGAAGAAATACGAGAAAGAAATACGAGAAATAATAAAGGAGAAGCGCTTACCTCGCGCTTAAACGCGCGGGCTGACAAATGCTCATTAGGGTCCCTCAATAACAGTGTAACGTCTGGATGATGGGTGGCCGTATACTTGGCCTTCTTCTTCCTAGAACCACTCGACATAACCTGTCAAAAGGAAAAGGGAGATTCACACGTTAAAATTCACAAAAATTCAGAAAATAATGAAATAACAGGGTTTGAACAAGTCTTGATCAAGCAGAACATACCTATAAGTGTCGTAGATCAATACAAAAGCGGAGAAGAGGATGAGAGAAAAATTCTCCAGAGAGATTTCGAGATGGAGAGAGTGAGAGAATGAGAAAATGTTTAGAACCCCGGCGGTTTAAGCCACTGCCGCTCAAACGCGGCACTCAATTTTCCGTGCGCGGCGTTCAGTTAACTGCCGCACGGCACTCGCCGAGTGCCGCAACGGCACTCCGTGAGTGCCGCGCGGCAGTCACGGACTGCCGCGTAAATCCGCGTGTGCCGCGTTTAAAGCGGTTCAAAGATATTTACTTTCCCCCCAAAAATTCAAATCAAGTCCCGAAAATTGAACTTGAGCCCCCCGAAGTGTGCCCTCATTGCACTTTTTGACCCCGGTATTGTTTCTAGGTTTAAATCAGCTACAAATTTCAAAATGTAGGTATAAATTCTAGCCTGTGGACTCCCAACTCCCAGAAATTGGAGTAAAATTCGAGCCTGTGGCCCCCCCAAATTTCGAAAGATGGAATCCTAGCCCGCGGGCCCCGGTTCTTGAAAATATAGAGTAGATTTTAAGCCCGTGGGCTCCCAAACTTTGAAAATTTGAATTTTGAGAATATAACGGATTTATATTCCCGGTTCTCGCAACGGATTTGCGTGTTCCCGATTCTCGCAACGGACTTGCATTAACCCTTGCTTTTCGAATATAACGGATTTATATTCCCGGTTCTCGCAACGGATTTGCGTCAACCCTCGGTTTTTGAATATAACGGATTTATATTCCCGGTTTTCGCAACGGACTTGCGTCAACCCTCGTTTTTGAGAATATAACGGATTTATATTCCCAGTTTTCGCAACGGACTTGCGTCAACCCTCGTTTTTGAGAATATAACGGATTTATATTCCCGGTTTTCGCAACGGACTTGCGTCAACCCTTGTTTTTTAGAATATAACGGATTTATATTCCCGGTTTTCGCAACGGACTTGCGTCAACCCTCGTTTTTGAGAATATAACGGATTTATATTCCTGGTTTTCGCAACGGACTTGCGTCAACCCTCGTTTTTGAGAATATAACGGATTTATATTCCCGGTTTTCGCAACGGACTTGCGTCAACCCTCGTTTTTGAGAATATAACGGATTTATATTCCCGATTTTCGCAACGGACTTGCATCAACCCTCGTTTTTGAGAATATAACGGATTTATATTCCCGATTTTCGCAACGGACTTGCGTTAACCCTTGCTTTTCGAATATAACGGATTCATATTCCCGGTTTTCGCAACGGACTTGCGTCAACCCTCGTTTTTGAGAATATAACGGATTTATATTCCCGATTTTCGCAACGGACTTGCGTTAACCCTTGCCTTTCGAATATAACGGATTTATATTCCCGGTTTTCGCAACATATTTGCGTTAACTCTCGCCTTTTGAATATAACGGATTTATACTCCCGGTTTTCGCAACATATTTGCGTTAACTCTCGCCTTTTGAATATAACGGATTTATATTCCCGGTTTTCGCAACGGACTTGCGTTAACCCTTGCTTTCCGAATATAACGGATTTATATTCCCAGTTTTCGCAACATATTTGCGTTAACTCTCGCCTTTTGAATATAACGGATTTATATTCCCGGTTTTCGCAACGGATTTGCATTAACCCTTAAGATCAAATCAAGAGCACCTTCGTGACCCCCGTAACAGATTTCCGCATAGATAACTTTCCTTGGCTAACATGCCACGAAATGTGCATCGTACGTGTGGAAAACGTGATAAGTATAACACTTACACAACTAGGTCAATCTAGAAAACACCATTGCATGGCACTTGCATCACGACAGGATAGGTGCATTCATCCGTATGACTACTTGCGTTTGTGAATGTTTGCCCATGTCTGAACTACGCTTTGGTCTGATTCCTGATGGGATACGTAGGCAGCTCGCCATGGAGCACGACCAATTGGAATTTCGCCTATTTTTGCAACGCATTTTGTTTTTACCTAAATTCGACAGTCAGGTCAAAGGCTTGTCTTCACACAGGCTTTGACATTCACTTATGGGACGCGTTGCTCCACAAGCTCCGTCAAAGAGAGGCAAACTGTAGACACCCCAATTTTGACCGACCGTCGAATTTAGGAGAGTGTCACCTCCATATCCGATGATGACAAGGACCGAAAAATTGAAGCATTCCAAGCTCTTCAGAAAATCTCCAAAACGTGATAAATTTCACAAAAAGAGGAAAAATACCAGGTATTTAGGAGAATTCAGGTATAAGACATGATTCTGGAAAGGATCTTCAAAGATAATTTGTTTCGAAAAGGGGAAGTTCTAAAAGGGGAATTTCAGCTAAAAACGGCACACGGCAGACTGCCGCGGCACTCACTGAATGCCGCACGGCAGTCAGAGAGTGCCGCACGGCATTCACCAAGTGCCGCCCAAAATCTCTGAATGCCGTTCACTTTTAAAGTCTGTATTTTGCAGAGCAATACGTATGCGTATGCGAATAAGAACAAAAAACTGATAAAGTAAGACTGACAAAAACGCGGAAATCCATTAATTGCCGCGGTATTTGATGAATGCCGCGAGGCAGTCATGAAGTGCCGCGACGGCATTCATGAACTGCCGCAGCGGCAGTCACGGACTGCCGCGGCAGTATCTGGACTGCCGCACTGGACAGCAGTCTGCATAATTTCAGAAAGTACACATTGTACCACCAAATGAGAGGATTACACCTGTTTTTTGCTCCAAAATTCACCAAAAATACCTGGTAATTTTGCTTATAAAAGGGAAGGGATCTTCCTAAAAGAAGAGGACCAAGAAGGAGAACACCAAGAAAGATATTGGGAGAGAGAGCACATGCAAAATACTTCCATTACACCAACATTTTTAGAGAGAAAAGAGAGTGTTAAGAGAATTAGAAAGAAGAGCTTGGAAAATCTTCAAAGAAAAGAAAACTTTGAGGATAATTTGGAGGTGATCCTCTAACCATAGATTATTGGCTTATTCTTTCCCCTCTTAAAATCTCTAATCCTAAAATCTTTCACTATTTTTCTATGTTTGTCAAGTAAACTTTGGAGTTTCTTTTATTTCCATATTACTTTCTTTCATTTTCTTGTTTATATTCTTCTCTTGAAGGTCTTGGAGATCTTCAATATCTCTTTTGATCTCTTGAGCATGATCTTTTGAATCCATGTAGGCTTGTGCTTCACATAGGAGTCATAGTTTGATCACCACTTCATAAGAGGACCCAAGTCCATACTCATGATTTGGATCTTCTCAACTTGATGTCTTGAGGAATCCCTTCTATATTCCTTTAGGACTCATGAGTCATAGTCATGTCTCCTTCTCCAATGGCCCTCAAATGGTAGGAGAATGTAGTTTTGAGTCTAAACCCATCTCCATGGTTTAGATTCTTTATCTTATGGATTTCATGAAGTCTATCCATATTTCATTTGAAATCTATGAAGAATAAAGTTTTGGAGTCTCTAATGGCCATCAAATGGTAGGAGAAGTAGCTTGATTTAATCTCAACTTCATGTCTTCAATAGTTGAGGTTAACCAATAAAGTTGAACTAGCAAAATAAAAACAGTGAGTCCACAAACTGTTTTTTATCAAGGATTTTTAGTTCGAAATCTAACCGTTGAAATCAAGTGAAACCAACGGGAAAGTATCAATAACACATTGCTCTACCACTACAATTTTTGTTTTAAGGTGGTTGCATGTTTAGAATGGTTTGATCATGAGTTTTGTGACACAAATACAATCTATCCAGAATTTCAGAATAGTTTCAGACAGTGACACTCTTTTGAAACAATTAAATCAGAGTTCTAATAAAGTGTTTGTGACTCCAAATACTTTTTTCTATGAAGCTTAATGTGTTAGGGAGTCACCCTAAAAAGAACAAAGCAATTCGGATTTTTTTACTATTTTTAATAAATCGTGCAAGAATTCTGGACAGAAGGTTGTAAGGTGCTGAGTGATGTCTAGTGTTTTCCAGATTCCCGGAGATCTAACCGTTGAAACCTTGATTTTCGTTTTGATTTAGAAACTAGACACAGATAGGTATCTTGTGTCCAAATTGCATCAGCATCAAACCATAAGAGACGTGCTTTTTATTTTCTTAAAGGTCTGGTCTGCTCTCTGCAATTTTCAGAGTTTTATGACACACTTGACCAACTTTGTTAATAATGGGTCAAAAGGTTTTTCTATAACTTATGGCTTAAACCATGCCTCAATAATGATTAGTTGAGCTTGAATTCAAAGTTTAAGAGTATTTCATAGTTTATTCTTGCCCATGTACATATTCATCCATATGGTTTGACACTTGTAATTAGGATTTATTTGCTTTGGATTTAATTACATTAGATAGATTTAAGCTAGAAATTTAGGGTTGATATTTCTAACATCATATTTTGCATATCATGTGAACTAACCCCTTGTTTTGTAGCGCTATTTAAGGTACGATTTCTCAATCCCTCTCTAGTTTAATAAATTCATTGATTTTCAACTTAATGCGCGACACCTTAGAATTAAGATTTGTCTTATGTGTATATATGGATTAGAGACTCTTTTCCTAGGCTTATTTAATCGTATGCATTGCACGTTTAATATTCGCAGCTGGATCCCGGGTAAGCTCTCTTGTTCCCTATTGCATATCATGTTGCCTGCTATTTGAATTACTTGGCTTATGAATGGTATTTTGTCAAATGCAATTTTACACCCCTTTGGACATGCTTCTGTGATGTATACGTATATATGTATTAGTTGAGGGCACACTTAAATTAGTAATTCGATTAAAAGGATGATGAGTAGAGGCCTATCGCAAGATAGGATGAGAGAGGGTGTTTTAGTCCGACGGGCTCCTTCCTCTCTCATTCCATAATCCCCGGACCTAGTTAATCTTTGGTTTCGCACAAGATCAGTTTCCTTTTAAATGGTTTCTTAATTTTCCTTTTAAAAATTAAGTGGCGACTCATTTGTTTTGAAATTGGAATTTAGAAAAGATTTTTTTTAAAGAAAGCTGTGGGTAGGTCAACCTGCGATATCCACACTACCCCTAACAAATCAAGGATGTACGATAGTAAAGATGCATAAACCATTAAATTTGGATCATTCAGGTTCAATTATTCATAATCAATACATGTGTAGAGCCTTAAGGCAATAGGAAGTCATTTGGATCCAAATTTATTGTTCATCAAATCTTCTCAGGAATCCAGAAATTACAAAATAGAAAAAAACAACCTTCTAAAATTAGAAAATAGTGGTTCCGAAGGTTTGATCTAGATGATTTTAGAGTATGATATGCCTCTGTCAGTCTAGTTTCTAAATCAAAAGGAAAATTAAGGATCGTATGGTCCAATCTCTTGGGATTGGACCTAAACTATTCATCACTCAGGCTTTGTCAACTCTCTATCAAACAAACTTATATGATTTATTAAAAATACTAAATCAACTTTAAACCACTCAAATTTCTAGGAGATTTTCAATAACTCATCGAATTTCATAAGAAAAATATTTTGAGGCTAACATAATTAAACTAAGGCTTTGGTCCATTCATTTTTATTTTCAAATAGGCTCACCGTTCTGGAATTCTGGACAGAGATTGACTTACTAACAAGATCCATGGCCAAACCATCTATACCACATAATTGGGATAAAACAACAATAGCAATGCTAGATCTGTATATTATGAGCACATTCCAATTTGTCTCATTCAAATCCAATGGATCCTGATTTACTAAAAATTCTTGATCATGGATCGTCATTGAAGTCACTACACCATTGATGAATTGAAGTTCATAACTCAAAACCAAAATAAGTCTATAATTCTAGAGAGAATTTAGACTTAGTATGGTCATGATCAACTCAAACAATATATATGTATCACTGAAATTCATGGATTTAGCCTTGACGAAGCACCAACATAGATATATGAGAGAATCTAAAAAAATAATGGGCTCTAAGGTCTTTCTCAATCCTATGAATGAACTTGAACACTTGAATCCTCTTGAATTTGATAGTCAAATCATATAACTAACTAGATCTACACCTAATCTCTTTCCCAAGTTGATAGTCCTTGAGGATTTAGACTTGAAATATATGAAAATCAATGAAACATGGGAAGTTTCATGAATTTCAAATGAATGAACCAAAGCCATTGGGGACTTGGATCCATTAATTATTCATTAATATAACCTAGATCCACTCTAATCCTCTTATAATCATGAAATTATAGAGAATTAGAGAATTCAATCTCAAGAAATCCATGTAAAAGATTCTAGGGAATTCAAGAGAAGGGCATGAGAGAGAAGAGATGAAATCAATGTTAATTTGGATTATCCATGACAAAATTTTGATTGAGAGCATGTTTTATATATACTATATGATCATCTAGATCCAAATCAATAATAATTCAATGAGAATTCAATCACAATTTGAATATGTGGTGTGTGGAGAAAGGAAGAGGAGTAGACTTTGAAAAATGTGTAAAGTTCCTAATGATCTACAAATTGTGATTAAATTTATGGAAATATAACACACTAGATAAGAGAATTACCTATGGAAATACTCAGATTTTCTCAGAAATTTTGATTGAATTGGATCAATCTTCAAGCTCTCTTCACTTCTCTTCTTCAAACCTTTCTTCTTTCTTTACCTCTTTCTTCTTTTGATTCTTCAAAACTCTTTGATTGATTGGTTTTTGGATCTTGGAGAGGCTAAGTTTCTCTAGAAAACTCAGATTATATCTCTCTTTTATAACTCTCTTAGACTTCTCTCAAGATTCTTCTCTCTCAAATTTTACAACCTTCTCTCCACTTGAAGAGAGTCCATATTTATAGAAATCCTCAATTTTAGGGTACTTTTGTCCTTTTAAAGTGATCTTGTTATGTAAGAGGTGACTCAAAGGTATCAAATACATATTAAAGAAACAAGGTCGTTTGGGATATTCTAGAGATCCAAGGAGGGTTCTAGAAACAATTTTATTTTCCAAAACTGTGCCCAGCGCGGCACTCAAAACAAACTCTTGGACGCTTAGTGAATGCCGTAATGGCACTTAGCAAGTACTGCACCCAGGCTCTAGGCCTCGAGTGCCAGCTCTTGTTATTTTAATTTTTTTCTTTTCCTTTTTCTCTCTTTTTTATTTTATTTGCTTTGGAAATCCTTATTTAACTCATTCTAGTTTCAAATATTAAAAAGAAAATATCCTTAGAATTGTTTCAAATTCTAGAACAAGTAGAATTCATTTTGAAAGCTCAATTTTCTTGTTTTTCATCAATTTTCTGTCGTTCTTTTCAATAATAATAATTAAAAAAAAATAGGAAACTAATAGTTTCAAACTCCTAAATCTCTTTCGTTGGATCTTTGCAATCTCGAATACTCTAATTTCTTTACCGCATATATTTGATACTTAATAGACCATAGAAACTTGCCCTTGAAGATCTTTTCTCCCTCTTTTGAAATTAGGTTAAAGAAATTTTTTGGATTTTATAAAGACTTCTTTGAAGATCGTCCAGGCGCACCGGACAGCATCATCATTGTATCCAAAGGTAATTCTCATAGGTTCGATAGTTCGGTCAAAATTGGGGTGTCTACACACATAATCTATTTCTACATTTGAGAGCTCCATCTATCCCAATTTTTTTATTCCTCCATGTCCTTTGCTGATACTTTTTGAAACCATGGTTAAAGCCATGTGTCTTTCTGTTGTGCCTCCAAAATACGGCTAATAAGTGTCAGTTGCACTACAAGACATCCAAAGTGTAGTTCTTTTTTTCTGTAGAAACCTAAAATCCTACTGGTAGGTTGGTTTTTTGAATAGATACTTGAGCGGGTCCATACAGGAAATGACTATGTCGGGAAAAGCTAGCATGTAATGCCTAAGGCAACGGGTACATCGCACTAAAACCCAACAAGTCTTTTCTATCAGTGAATAATTTAGCTCATACCAGTCATTCTCTTGCGGTTATGGCCAGAGAGGCCGTCGGAGGAACTTCTATGCAGCGGCAGAACGTGGGGGGGGGGGGGGGGGGGGGCATTTGGAGGCGCGTGTGCCTTTTGTAGAGGTGGTTTGATGGTAGGACCAGTGGCATTGGCTCAGATTTGGACAGGGGGACCTACTGGATAGGGAGGCGAGATTCAAGGAGCTAGTTTAGGCTCTGATTGGTTCTATTTTTCAGAAACCTGGCAGGCTTAAGGGTCTGTTTGGTTTGGCTGCTTTTTCTGGGCTTTCCAAAAGTCTTTTGAGCCTGGGTTTATGAGGAAGGCTAGGAAATGTATTGGTGATGATGGCTTTTGAGTGGTGTGGCAGTTCTGGTGTGGTGGTGGTTGTATTGATGTGTTTAGTGGATAACCAAACAAAGCCTAAGCGTTTGGGAGGTTTTTCTTAAACCAAATAGTGCCTTAAAAATTGAGGGAGGCGGTCTCTTTTTTTTTTTGCGTGGGAGAGAGCTTTTTGTTTGTAGAAAGTTTTCCATACCCTACATGGGTTTTGATCCCATGTAGGTGGAGCCAAGTGGTAGGCGGCAACCTTTGATCGGGACCGACGATGAATTTCGAACTTCGATCTCTGATATTTTTCAATCCGAGCGTCTGATTCGAACGATTCAAAGAGATCCAGGCTTGGTTTAATCTCCTCTTTAAATCCATATGGTCGGATTGGAATTCGCTTGAAAGCCAGAAACGATTCTATTTTCTTCAATCTACCGACGTTTAATCTAGATCGTCTAAATTTTGCATGTTAACATCTTTCGATCCAACCGTCTGATCATTCTAATTCAAGATGATCTGGGATCGTATTAGCGTTCTCTTCGAATTTGTACAGTTCAATTGGGATTCTGTGACTTTAGAAATAATCGTTTCTCCCTTGTCTTTTCAATTAAGCTTTGAAATTTTGATCGGACGTCGTTTCTTCTCTGATTTTCTGATTGGACTGATTCAAGTTGTAGGATATCTTTTTCTCTATATTTCAGTCATTCATGTCATGTCCGGCCTGTGGTGCTCCCAAATTTTATGATCATGTCCTTTTTCCTCGATTTTGGTGTGCCAAAACTTTGATCAAAGCTCGATTCTCTGTCGGTCATCAGAATTTGATAATTCAAAGTCCTGTGGCCCGATATTGATTCTTTCTTTGCCTCGATGTAATCAAATTCAACTTAATTGTCCCGGACTTGATTCTGATCTTGGATTTCATGTCGAACTTTGATCCTAGTTAAAAATATCCTCAATTATCGTAATCAGATGATCTTAGACTCTGGGACTTCTGGTTGATGAGATTTGGGCTCCGTATTTGACTTTGATTTGACCTCTGGGATCCCTGTTTGGACTCTAGAGCTCTTTTTCTCAATTCATGTGCCCGGTGCCCCCCCCCCCCCCCCCTCCCCCGTCTTCCCTTGTGACAGTTATGTCTTTTTTTGGTGGGTTAAAATTGGGTGTCTACAGCTGCCCCTCTTTGTCATGTTTTGCGAAGCAAATCGTGACAAAGAAACAAGACGACCCATTTTGTCCCTTTTTCTTTTACGTGGTGAGAATAAGTAAAAAATTGTGCCAAAGTAGGCAAGTAAGTATGAGATGCCATTGTAGGCAAGTGATTGGTGTGCCAAAGTGGGCAGCTGGGGATTAGGAGTATTGCCGGAGTGGGTAAACAGCTCCACTGGGGATTGAGAATATTACCAGAACGGGTGAATGACTCCATTGGGGATTCTTGTGAGAATCGAGTAGAATAGGAATGGTGTAGTCAAGAAGTGCGTAATCGCGTAATCTCAAACTTTAATAAAAAAATGTAGTAAAATGAGGGTATAGTCGAGATCTTAGAGCTGCCTATGTATCTCCCGTCGAAAGAATCAGACTGTGCATAGTTATTAACAAGGTAAAGAGGATGCCATGTAGGGATAGTGAAGAGCAAAATTCCATAACAGGGCATAATTGTAGTGGATACGAAAGTGCAAAATGCCACATGGGGCATAATTGATGTGAGATAGGAAAGCAAAATACCTCGTGGGGGCGTGATTACTGTGGATATGAGAGAATAAAATGCCACATGGAACGTGATCGCTATGAGATAAGAGAGTGGTAAATGTGATATGCGTGATTGTCGTGAAGGTGAGAGATGAGAGTGGAAAAATCTTATACGGGTGTTCGCTGTGGAGATAAGATGAGTAGAATACGATGCGCGTGACTGTTGAATATATAAGAGAGCAAAATGCTAAGTAGGGCGTGATTGCTGTAAAGAGTTTGAGATAAGAGAAGCAAAATGCCACTTGGGGCATGATTGTTGTGAAGATTCTAGAGCAAAATGCCATGTGGGGAGTGATTACTATGAAGAGTGATGAAATTAGCAAAATGCGGTATGCGTAATCACCATAGAAAGGTGAGGGCAGCAAAATGTGATGAGCATGATTGCTATAGAGTGCAGGTTGGGTAATTAAAATACCTGATGCTTGATGCTGATGTACGTTGGATGCCGTTTGAGGGATTTATACCTGATGGTAGATGATATGAACAAAATGCCACTTGAAAGACTCATTCCTGATATTGAATGATAAACGATGACGTGAATAGGATGCCCCTTGACGAATTCACTTCTGATGATTGATAGTGTGAATACAATACCACTGGACGAACTTACTCCTAATTTCGATGATAGATAATGTGAATAGAACGCCTCTTAATAGACTTACTCCTGATTCCGGTGATAGATAATGTGAATAGGATGCCACTTGATGGGATCACTCCTGATTCCTATGATTGATGGTGTGAATAGGATGCCCCTTGACAGACTCACTCCTGATTCTGGAAGTAAATAGTGATCACGTTGTCGCTTGGGGACTTATACACGTGACGCTTGTGATGGAATAGGACGTCGTTTGAAGGACTCACATCTGATTATGATGACGAGTGAACAGGATACCGCTTGAGGGTCTTATACCTAATTCTGGGAGTAGATAGTAGATAGGATGCCGTTGGGAGTCTCATACCTAATCTTGATTCGAGTGTGAATGGTTAGTCCTGAGCGAGGGATAGATTTCTTGACAATCTACCAAGGAGGAGACTGAACTGATATGCGGATTTGAGCAGATGGATCAGTGTGAAGTTGGCAAATCTGAGCAAAGGTTAATATCGTGGCTCGGATAGTGGCAAGGTTTTGGGCTATTCGAGAGTAGTGTCGGAACCAATTATCCCTGATCTAGAATGTATGCATTCTCTGCTATGCTGAAAGATATGAATGGATTTTGAAAGTCCTGTCATGCTAAGCATACATATTTACAAGAGTATGATGCATAAATCTATCATCTGTAAAAGAATGCTCATGAGTTAGTAGATATTGACTGTCTTGTCGCCTGTTGAGTTCTAGAAGACAAAGTATTTGATTATGTAGGCTAAGTGCCCCAGTGATCGTCCTTCTGTAGGACCCAATTTTTTAGTATTTGATTACTGTCGAGTTTTCCTTTTCTCTGAAACCATTTTTACCTTCGGCGCGCTCACGCGTTTTCGTCGAATTCGGTTTTGTGACTATTGCGCTTCAGTGTATCTTGTGATATGAAAGTATGTGGCACCCACATCGTTTGGAATGATGCATGTATGGGATTTAGTGAACCCAACAAGGCCTGTGTCAATCAATGTGAACTTTACTGGGTTATAACGTAGGCTAGGGTCATGGGTTGAGAAATGAAAGGATCGCATGAAGGCTCAAAGTATATTTTGAAAAGTCGATTGAGATTCCTGAGATCACCTTATGCCCTACTTTTTTCTTCTTTTGATTTTGCACTTTTTCTTTTTCTTTTTCTTTTTCTTTTTCTTTTCTTTTTCCTTTTTTTCTCATATTCGTCCCAATCTAGTGTGGGGTACATTATTGCTGAGTAAAGTATATACTGGGGAGAATTGGCCCATTTTGAAGTATGTATCTGAGTCAGATCCTATCTTTTGTAGATTTGCTCCAGCTTTGGATTGAGTTTTCTTTTGTTTGCTTTCTTTTTCTTTTCCTTTTGGCATTGCCCCAGTGTAGGGGATAATTCTCAGGGGTTTAAGATTGAAAAAAATTATCGCATGGCTCAAGTAGGCTAGCGAGGGAAAGTAGTGCATAGATAGCTGAAAATGATTGCCTCTAATCATTTTGACACAAGTCGAGTTGGGTTTAGAGATCACATATATGCATTATTGAAGTTAGAAATTGTGGGAACGTGTATTTACTTTCCTGACCAGAATTGAGGGGCCCCATGTGGGCCCAATAGTGATTGTGATGACCTTTTTGTTGCGTCGTGGGGGCAAAGAATGCCCCAGTCTATGTATGTTATGATCCTGAGAATAGACCAAGGTGTTCTTGTCCCTGAATGCCTATTGGTTACCTACTCCATCCTTGTGTTATCGAATGACATCAAGCGGTTGTGAATATGCATTGAGTGCACCTTTTGTCATCCAATTCTTGGTGAGACATGAGCATTGTCATAGGATGAAATGGCCGATTTGTGGACTTGATTTTGTTCTCGACATGATTTTGCATTGGTCGCACTTTTAAGCACACTCGAACATAGTTTGTTATGTTCGAAAGTCTAGTACGATGTCTAAGTTGTACTCAACAAGTAGTAAGATAGTCATATCCAGTGAATCATGGGATTTAAAGAATGAAAGCAAGATGACAGTTATTGAATGATACAAAGAATGAGTTTTGTTTTTGTTTTTTTATTTGAAAGTATATACTTATGCAAAACAAACAAAGCAAAAATTTAATAGTATGGAAAAACTGCCCCTGCATGGCTTATGACAAGGAGTAATGTTTCAGGACAGTGGGCTGAGTATTGGGTCTCTTACAAGAGTCGTCTTTGACATGACCAAAAGCTTAGGGATGTACATGGGTAGAAGTAGGCCTATTGCTTCAACGGCTTGAGTGTTCGAACAATGGTAAATGCGATGGTACTACTCAGATTTGATCTCCTCAGATTTTGTCATCCGACCCTGCTCAGGTTTGACGCTTAGACATGTTTGGATTCGGAATATAGAGTTGTTTCGAACTTTCTCGATCCGTGGAGAAGTTAGTGATGCCAAGAGTAGGCTGAGCGTACCTGTAGTTGATGTCAGAAGAAGTAGAGGTAGACGTAAAGTTAGTAAATTACTTCAAAGAAAAGAAATAGGGATTCTTCTCCTAGTGACTCATTAGAGATGGGAGAGTATTGCCCCAGTATGATGTGTGTTCCCAAGGTATGAGATGAATCTGGATAGTTCGACATCACCAAATGTCTTTGAAAAGTGGATTTATCCTTAGGGAGTTTTAATTTTCTTTGAAAGGTGAGAATGAGTTTCGAACAAATTTGGCAGCCTTCCAAAGCCGTTATGAAGTTTGGAAAAGTGCATCCAACCTTGTTAAAATGTAAGGAGAGGATAAGTGAGAATAGGCAACCCTTCAGCGTCGTTATGAAGTTTTGAAAAAGTGCATCAACCCTTGTTAAAATGTAAGGATAGGACGAGTAAGAATGAGCAGCCTTTCGGCGCCGTTTTGAGTTTGAAAAGTTTTTCCTCCCCCTGATTTGGAAAAAGTGCAAGGGGAAGACATAGAAGGATCCGGTAGCTGGTCGGCTCTGTTTATTATTTTTGAAAAGTTTTTCCGTCCCCAGTTTATATAAGGGGAGGATTGAAAAGAATTGAGCGGCCTATCGGCACCGTATTATGTTTTTTGAAAAGTTTTTCCACCCTTTGTTTATATAAGGGGATATTAGAAAACAATCGGATAGCCGATCGATATCGTTTTGTATTTTGAAAAGTTTTGAATGCACACGTGTAGAATGTGATTATGTGGATACGTTAACATCTAATGTAGACTTATTTAGGTCCGGTTCCCGAACCTTCAAACCTTTGGTGCTGTAGAACATTATTAGGTTGGTGGTTTCAAGTGGAGGAACTTTCGGTGCTGGTACCAAAGGTACTACCATAACAGCCATGCCACTTACTGATCCTCCTATCTAATCTTAAAGGATTTCAGTTTTAGAACTGGGGTATGACATGCTTGATGCAAGTGTATAGTGTGTATAACGGTAAAGTTCGACATTGGCCTTGTAGTTTCAGTATGGCATCGGCCTTGCAGTTTCTTTTGAGTCGCAGGTACCTATGCAAGCAAGTTTATGACCTAAAACAGAATTATAGAAGTATAGAGTAGTTAGTAAAAGAAATGCCCCTTTAGAATAAAAAAAAAACCAAAATGATGGCATGAGTCCTCTTACATGTATCCCCAGCAGAGTCACCAGCTGTCGAGCCTTCCCCGAAGGTGGGAGGCGGTACCTTCGAGGATCACGACCGTTTACGTTGAGAGAGTGTGTGAAAAGGTGTGAGAAGTGTGTGAAAGTGGGAGTAGGTCATTTTAAAGGAAATAAAATAAAATAAGATAAAAGGCTCAAAGCAGTGAACAAAAGTGTGAAAAGAAATGTGTAAAAGTACTACAAGTGGGAGTAGGGCCAGTAAAAGTTTCAAAGTCTCCACCTAATGTTATCGGGAATTAGGATCCCTGCAAAGCCAATTAACGTAAATCATCTTCGATTTTTGAAAATCATTTTGAGAAAAGTAAGCCCTTTAAAAGTGTAACTCTTGATAGTCGTGTGAAAACCAGAGTTCGTTGAAATGGGTTTGGGGACTCAATTAGGTCGAGGGAAGGTTTTAGGCACCCTCGAGCATCCGTGACATACGATTGCCGATTTTAGTGGTTTTCATGATAATGGGGGCATAAGTAAGAGATTGTAAGATATGAGAATATACAAGATATGTGTATCTCGACTCGAGGTAAGTGAAATGTATTGAAATGTTAGAGTATATAAGAAATGTGAGACCTAGAACCAAATAGGGTGATTTAAATTAATTAGTAAAGCGAATGCGATGCAAAAATTACATATTTTTTATTTATTTATTTTTTTTAGGGGCATTTATATTTGTACAATGGGAGTTTATATTGTTAATTATTGATATCTTGGGGTCCTAAAGCGATATGGGGAAGTTTGGGAACTTAAATGCATGTTTTAAGAAATGTTGGGGTGTTACACATAATTTTTAAAAGTTAAAAAACAGATTGTAGAAGATATGCGTTAGTTTCATTTCTTCTTCATTTTGGAGAGGGTTTAGAAGAAGAAGAAAAAAAGAGAGAAGAAGAACAAGAGCTTGAAAAAATGGAAGCTTAACAATCAAAACATTCAATTGAGCAAGAATTTCAAGTTACAAGTGGGTAAGTCTCTCTCTCTAGGGTTGTTTATATTTGGGGGTTTTAGATTTTGGTTTTTTGAAATCTGAAAATTGGTGTTTAAATTCATGTTTAGACTTTGCTAAGATGATTCTTGGGTTATATATATGATGTGGTATGAATCCTACATGTTAAAATTGAGTTTTGATGAAGTTTGAAAAATGGGTTTTTTTTAGGGTTTGTAAAAAATCCGAAAATTGAAAGTTTGGGTGTTTGATTTTTGTTGGGTTTTGGAGTTATTTGAGTGTTTATAAAATGCTTTATATACCATTAGGATCATTGGTTTCAAGTTGGGTAAAGATTGGTTGTGAATTGGGGGTTTCACCATTGTTGTGTTCTTGAAGCTTTCAAGAGCTTGAAGAAGAACTTTTGGGTATTTTTGCAAATCTGAAATTGGTTTGAAATTGGGAATTTCTAGAAATCAACTTATAAAAAGTTTATTTGAAGAATTTTTAAGGTGAGTGTTTTAATCCCAAAATTGGGTGTTTAAAGATGTTTGTGTGACAATTGATTGATTGGGATAAACCATGAATGCGAGAATTTGCCCTGTTTCGTGTAAATTTGGAAATAAATAGTAAACGTCATTTTTTGCCAGAAGTCCCGCGATGCTGACTTGAATCGACGATCTGGAACTTTTTCATATTTTAAGTTTTTCCATAAAACGTCATCTAGTGGGAGATTTTGGCCAATTACAGTGGCAACGAATTAATTCATGTATTGAGATTAAATTGTTATGTTTAATCCATGTTTAATGATAAAGCATGTATTGAATGATTATGATGTTGAAATGATGTGTACAAACATGATGAAATGTTTATGTGATTTTTTTGGGTCAATGGAAATTATTGTGGTGTCCACCATTTATTATCCCCTTTAAGGAGGGAAGTAAGCTTCGAGAAGGGAAGCGTGGTGACGACCACAACGAGAGAGTGACAAGTGAATCACAATGAGGTGAAGGACTGTCACAAATGAAAACGCTATATGCGATGTTTTGAGTGAGAAATCTGGGAGGACATGGGCTGCTTTAAAAATAATCAAAAATGGCTTGTGAAATCAATATTTAAGTGTCATTTTGATTATAATTTAGGCTTATTAGCCTATATATGCGATAGAACCTAATTACGTAAGATTTTAGGTTTAGAGGCAAGTGGGAAAGCCCCGAAACAACCGCCGGAGCGAGCGGACTAAATCATTGCACTAATTTTCATAAAGACTTGAGGTGGGTTTTTCTAGAAACCATAATAATGTAGTATAGACATTGTTGGTTGAGTTTATATTTTTGTTGAATGGACATCATAAGTGGGTTGTATCAAATACATACATTGAGCATGGCACAAATATTATATGTCATGCACGTGCATAACGAAAGCGATAAAAATCCAAGTAGCGAAACTTGGAAACGGCCAAAAGAGCCGAGCGAAATGGGCCCGGGTGCGTGTGTCATTTCATTTATGGGAATGCATTGCATTAGCGCACATGTTAGTTGAAATTACTTGAATGCGGATTGTGTGTTGACTTGAATGTTTTTATTGCATTATTTTGGTTTTCTAGCTGTGAGCCAAGGGTTGCTCACACCCACACAGGCATTTTTGTAGGTATTGCGGTGTAGGCGCCACTGCCATGAGTCTCGAGTCGTTGTGTACGTTTAGGATGTATATGCGTCATTTTGGATTGGCATGTTGGAGTTGTAAACGTTTGTATTAAACTTAAGTTGTTAATGGATTTATGTATGTGAACTTTGGTTGAAGATTTGAGTAATGTTTTATGATGTAAATGTTTGAGGTTGGGATGGTATATATTTGGATTTTTGATATCAGGTTAGTACGGACATTGTGTTGATGGTTTCGTACGATTGTTTTGGAAATTCCAGATTCGTGAAACCTGTTGCATTCTTGAGAAATCCATGTTTTCATTTTGGACTAAAAAAGATGAATTTATTTATGGTGATGTTTGGTTGTGTGTTAGAGGCCTAAAATATTGTGTTTGAAGTGAGTTGAGATATCCCTTTTGTGTTGGAAGTTTGGTAGTTTAAAAAATAGAGTTTTGAGTAAAATAAAATAATAATAATAATATTAATAATAAACTTTGATTCGTTGGCTTTTACGAAAACAGGCACAGTTTTCTCTAGAAAACTCAAAACCGCACACCGCTCGAACCGTTAGAACCGTGTTTCAAATATTTTCTTTTTGATATTAGTTTTGGGCAAAAAATTTTAAATGACCTTTTTTCCCTTGGGATTAAACTTTGCATAGACTTTATTTAGTAGTTTTTTATTTCTTTGTGTTTAGCGGGGTTTTCCCGAGCGTTCCGGCCACAGCGGGTCGGGGCGCTACAGCTTGGTATCAGAGCCTAGGTTTATAGGTTCTGTATGTGTTGTTGTCATTGTGTTTAGGTCATGGCAGTGGATTAGGTGTTGAGTTGGGTTGTATGGGTTCTCGTTTGTGGACCAACTATAAATGTTATTATTATGTTTGCTTTGCAAACTTGTGTTATTTACAGAAATTGCAAAAAAATGATTCCGGGAGACCGATTGGAAGGCCAAGAGGGGGAGGGGACACATCATCCACCGGGTAATCAGGAGGTCGAACAATCACGACCGACGGGACAAGGAAAACCTTCCCAAGCAGAACACATGATCGAGTCGATGATGAGATATTTTGACTCAAAAATTGAAGCAGTAGTTGCAGGGTCTAGTAAGAGTAAAGAGGAGCCGGGGAGGTTGTACGAAAAATTTATGAAGTATCATCCGCTGACATTTTTGGGAATGGGTACCCCATTAGAAGCTGAAAAATGGTTTAAAAAGATGGTGGACATATTCGAAGTTATGCAAATCGACAATGATAACCGTGTGATGCTAGCCGCATTTACATTCACTGACAGAGCAAATTATTGGTGGAAGGACTTGAAGGCCCATTTGAAGACACCGATGGTGGGGAGAAGAGAACCTAATGAGATTACTTAGGAGAAATTTGAGTTAGAGTTCAACAAGAAACATTTTACTGAAACATACCGTAATGAGAAGCGGCGAGAGTTTATAAATCTTGTGCAAGGCCGAGATGTGACGGTGGAGTATGAAGCTCAGTTCACGGCATTGTCCTGATTTGCAATGAGGTTGGTAGAAGATGAATATGAAAAGTGCAGAAAATTTCAGGACGGTTCGCAATTCTCAATCCGATCGAAACTTTCAGCGCTGGATATACGAAACCATCTCGAATTGGTGGAGAGAGCGAAGTTGGTTGAGAAAGATGTACGAGAATCCATGACCTTTCGAGAACAACAAAAGCGAGGAAGGACCAAAGTGAGTGGGCCTAGCCGTGGGGGTCCAAGACCGAGATTACAAGAGGCTCCGGGTAGAGGTCGAGGGTTTGTATAACCACAACGAGGCGGAGGATCAAGCGGTGCCAGTGGATCGGGTTCAGGATCAATGAGACCACCTTCAGGCCGTAGTGGTTCTTCAGGGGGTGTTACTTGCTACCGATGTGGGACTCCTGGGCATATTTCTTGTGATTGCTCGATGCCCGATAGGCGTGAATGCTATAAGTGTGGGCGACCGGGTCATATGGCAAGAGATTGCACTGTGGTGACCGAGGCCGTATCCTCAACGACTGTTTGGTCAGGCAGGGGTCGAGGTCAGGGGGGAGGACAACCAAGAGGGGGTTCTAGCACGAGTGGTACCGGAGGACAAGCTCGAGTTTTTGTGATGACAAAGAAGGATGTGGAGGCGACACCGCAAGTAGTGACGGGTATGATTCTAATTTCAAACTATGTTGCATATACATTGTTTGACTGGGGTTCTACTCACTCCTTTATATCTATAAACTTTGCAAAAAAATTTAACGATTATTTGACTGAGTTGAGAGAAAAGTTAATAGTATCTACGCCATTGGGAAATAAAGTGGAGATTAAGTGGGTTTATGAAGGGTGTGTGGTACAAAAAGAAAATCATGTGTCAATAAATTGTTTTAATAAAGAAGTAACCTTTAGAATCCCGAATGAGGCCGAGTTTGTATTTTGCGGGGAGCGACGGGTAACACCAACGAGTTTGATTTCTGTAATAGACGCGAGATAAATGTTAAAAAAAAAAAGGTATGAATGTGTTATTGCGTATGCAATTGATGCGACAAAAGTAGAAATGCAGATAGAAACAGTTCCGATTGTGAATGAGTATTCGGACGTGTTTCCCGAGGAATTGCCAGGTGTTGTGCCAGAAAGAGAAGTAGAGTTTACTATTTATCTGGTTCCTAGAACTATGCCGATATCGATTCCACCTTACAGAATGGCACCAGCGGAATTAAAAGAATTGAAAATACAGTTGGATGATTTGTTAAAAAGGGGATTTATTCAACCCAGTGTGTCACCATGGGGAGCGCCAGTATTATTCGTTAAAAAGAAAGATGGGACCATGCGATTATGCATTGATTACAGGCAATTAAATAAGGTGACCATTAGAAACAAATATCCGATGCCTAGGGTGGATGATTTGTTTGATCAACTTCAAGGAGCAAAAATATTTTCGAAAATTGATTTGAGATCGGGCTATCACCAGCTTAGAGTCAGAGAAAGCGATGTAGAGAAACTGCGTTCCGAGTTCGATATGGTCATTTTGAATTCCTTGTGATGCCATTTGGGTTGACAAATGCGCCGGCAGTGTTTATGGATTTGATGAACAGAGTGTTCAAGCCATTTTTAGATAGCTTCGTGATAGTGTTCATTGACGACATTCTGGTATATTCGCGCAGTGTTGAAGAACACAAAAATCATTTGAGATTAGTATTGCAGAAATTGAGGGAAGAGCGATTATACGCTAAATTAAGCAAGTGCGAATTCTGGCTAGATGAAGTAGCATTTCTGGGGCATGTAGTTTCTAGGAATGGAATTAAAGTTGATCCCAAAAAAGTTAAAGCTATGTTGTTGTGGCCGACACCAGTGAGCGTTACGGAAATTCGAAGTTTTCTGGGATTAGCAGGCTATTACCGTCAATTTATCAAGAACTTCTCATCGATTGCACTACCGTTGACTAAGCTGACCAGAAAAGGGGTGAAATATCATTGGAGTAAAGAATGCGAAGAAAGTTTTTAGGAATTGAAAAATTGATTAACACAGGCGCCGGTATTGACTATTCCGACAAGTACAGAAGGCTTTGTGGTATACAGCGATGCGTCTCATCAGAGTCTGGGTTGCGTTTTGATGCAAAATGAAAAGGTGATAGCATATGCGTCAAGACAGTTAAAACCATATGAGTTGAATTATCCGGTGCACGATTTGGAATTGCCGGTGATTGTTTTTGCATTGAAATTGTGGAGGCACTATTTGTATGGGAAAAGTTGTGAAATCTTTACTGATCACCAAAGCTTGAAGTACTTATTCATGCAGAAGGAATTGAATTTGAGACAGAGGCGTTGGATTGAACTAATCAAAGATTATGATTGCACGATTCATTATCATCCAGGGAAGGCGAATGTAGTGCCGATGCGCTAAGTCGAAAATCTCAAGGCCTACTTTCTTGTATCCAATGCACTGGGGTTGATTTTATTCGAGAGATGAAAATAATGGAAGTTGAACTAGCGATGTCAGACACTGAAGCCTTTATAGCGCGATTCCAAGTGAGACCGATTCTAGTGGATAGAATTCAGGAGCTACAAAATACTGATTCAAGGTTGATGAAATTTAGAGAAGAAGTGATAAGTGGAAAGCGAAAAGACTTTATTATTCGAGTCGATGGAGTTCTCTGTTATCGAACTCGAATGTGTGTACCCCGAAATAAGGAGTTGCGAAAGGAGATTTTAGAAGAAGCGCATAGTTCAGCGTATGCCATGCACCCAGGAAGCACTAAACTTTATAAGACAATCAAGGAATACTATTGGTGGCCAGCGATGAAGAGAGAAATAGCAGAATTTGTGGCTCGATGCTTGGTATGTCAACAAGTAAAAGCTGAACACCAGCGACCGGGGGGCTTGTTGCAACCACTACCGATTCCCGAGTGGAAATGGGAACATGTTACCATGGATTTTGTGCGAGGACTTCCGCTAACACAAAAAGGTAATGAGTCAATTTGGGTCATTGTTGACCGATTGACTAAGTCAGCACATTTTCTACCTGTGAAAGCAACGTTCACTCTTAATAGATATGCAAGAATTTATGTGAATGAAATCGTCCGATTGCATGGAGCCCCAGTATCTATTATTTTCGACCGCGACCCTAATTTTACCTCGCATTTCTGGAAACATCTACAAGAAGCGATGGGAACTAAATTGAAATTCAGTACTGTGTTTCACCCTCAAATCGATGGACAGCCCGAGAGAACAATTCAAACACTTGAGGACATGTTACGAGCGTGCGTAATGGAGTTTTCAGGCAATTGGGAGAATCATCTACCATTAGTCGAATTTGCGTATAAAAATAGCTATCACAGTAGCATTGGTATGGCACCATTTGAGGCTCTTTATGGGAGGAAGTGTAGGACTCCTATATGCTGGGGTGAAGTGGGCAAAAGTAAAATTGAAAGCAGAATATTTGGGCCTGAGATTATTCAGGAAACGGCGAGTAAGGTTGATATTATTAGTGAAAAGTTAAAAACCTCTCAGAGTAGGCAGAAAGGCTACGCAGATACTCGTAGGCGAGAACTTGAATTTGAAGTGGGCGATCAAGTGTTTTTGAAAGTCTCACCATGGAAAGGCGTTATGCGATTTAGGAAGAAAGGGAAACTATCTCCGAGGTACATTGGGCCTTACAAAATTATAGAAAAAATCGGAACTGCGGCATATAAATTGAAATTACCAGCCGAATTGTCGCGACTACATGATGTGTTCCATGTCTCAATGTTGCGTAAATATGTCAAGGATCCGTCACACATATTAGAATCAGAACCATTAGAGCTTGACGAGAATCTATCGTATGAAGAGAAACCGGTTCAAATCCTAGACCAACAGGTGCGGCAGATGAGGAACAAAGAGATTCCTATGGTGAAGGTTTTGTGGCGAAGTCAAGCGATCGAGGAGATGACGTGGGAAACCGAGGAAAGCATGTGAAAGCAATATTCGTATCTCTTCAATCACGGTACGTAATTTCGGGGACGAAATTTATTTTAACGGGGGGAGAGTTGTGAGACCTAGAACCAAATAGGGTGATTTAAATTCATTAGTAAAGCGAATGCGATGCGAAAATCATAAATTTTTTAATTTTTTTTTTAGGGGCATTTATATTTGTACAATGGGGGTTTATATTGTTAATTATTGATATCTTGGGATCCTAAAGCGATATGGTGAAGTTTGGGAACTTAAATGCATGTTTTAAGAAATGTTGGGGTGTTAAACATAATTTTTAAAAGTTGAAAAACAGATTGTAGAAGATATACGTTAGTTTCATTTCTTCTTCATTTTGGAGAGGGTTTAGAAGAAGAAGAAAAAAAGAGAGAAAAGAGAGAAGAAGAACAAGATCTTGAAGAAATGGAAGCTTAACAATCAAAACATTCAATTGAGCAAGAATTTCAAGTTACAAGTGGGTAAGTCTCTCTCTCTAGGGTTCTTTATATTTGGGGGTTTTAGATTTTGGTTTTTTGAAATCTGAAAATTTGTGTTTAAATTCATGTTTAGACTTTGCTAAGATGATTCTTGGGTTATATATATGATGTGGTATGAATCCTACATGTTAAAATTGAGTTTTGATGAAGTTTGAAAAATGGGTTTTTATGAGGGTTTGTAAAAAATTCGAAAATTGAAAGTTTGGGTGTTTGATTTTTGTTGGGTTTTGGAGTTATTTGAATATTTATATAATGCTTTATATACCATTAGGATCATTGGTTTCAAGTTGGGTAAAGATTGGTTGTGAATTGGGGGTTTCACCATTGTTGTGTTCTTGAAAATTTCAAGAGCTTGAAGAAGAACTTTTGGGTATTTTTGCAAATCTGAAATTGGTTTGAAATTGGGAATTTCTGGAAATCAACTTATAAGAAGTTTATTTGAAGAATTTTTAAGGTGAGTGTTTTAATCCCAAAATTGGGTGTTTAACGATGTTTGTGTGACAATTGATTGATTGGGATAAACCATGAATGTGAGAATTTTCCCTGTTTTGTGTAAATTCGGAAATAAATAGTAAACGTCATTTTTTGCCAGAAGTCCCGCTATGCTGACTGGAATCGACGATCTGGAACTTTTTCATGTTTTAAGTTTTTCCATAAAACGCCATCTAGTGGGAGATTTTGGCCAATTACAGTGGCAGCGAATTAATTCATGTATTGAGATTAAATTGTTATGTTTAATCCATGTTTAATGATAAAGCATGTATTGAATGATTATGATGTTGAAATGATGTGTACAAACATGATGAAATGTTTATGTGATTTTTTTGGGTCAATGGAAATTATTGTGGTGTCCACCATTTATTTATCCCCTTTAAGGAGGGAAGTAAGCTTCGAGAAGGGAAGCGTGGTGATGACCACAACGAGAGAGTGACAAGTGAATCACAATGAGGTGAAAGACTGTCACAAATGAAAACGCTATATGCAATGTTTTGAGTGAGAAATCTAGGAGGACATGGGCTGCTTTAAAAATAATCAAAATTGGCTTGTGAAATCAATATTTAAGTGTCATTTTGATTACAAATTATGCGTATTAGCCTATATATGCGATAGAACCTAATTATGTAAGATTTCAGGTTTAGAGGCAAGTGGGAGCGCCCCGAAAGAACCGCCAGAGCGAGCGGACTAAATCATTGCACTAATTTTCATAAAGCCTTGAGGTGGGTTTTTCTAGAAACCATAATAATGTAGTATAGACATTGTTGGTTGAGTTTATATTTTTGTTGAATGGACATCGTAAGTGGGTTGTATGAAATACATACATTGAGCATGGCACGAATATTATATGTCATGCACGTGCATAGCGAAAGCGATAAAAATCCAAGTAGCGAAACTTGGAAACGGCCAAAAGAGCCGAGCGAAATGGCCCCGGGTGCGTGTGTCATTTCATTTATGGGAATGCATTGAATTAGCGCACATGTTAGTTGAAATTACTTGAATGCGGATTGTGTGTTGACTTGAATGTTTTTATTGCATTATTTTGATTTTCTAGCTGTGAGCCAAAGGTTGCTCACACCCACACAGGCATTTTTGCAGGTATTGCAATGTAGGCGCCACTGCCATGAGTCTCGAGTCGTTGTGTATGTTTAGGATGTATATGCGTCATTTTGGATTAGCATGTTGGAGTTGTAAACGTTTGTATTAAACTTAAGTTGTTAATGGATTTATGTACGTGAACTTTGGTTGAAGATTTGAGTAATGTTTATGATGTAAATGTTTGAGGTTGGGATGGTATATATTTGGATTTTTGATATCAGGTTAGTACGGACATTGTGTTGATGGTTTTGTACGATTGTTTTGGAAATTCCAGATTTGTGAAACATGTTGCATTCTTGAGAAATCCATGTTTTCATTTTGGACTAAAAGAGATGAATTTATTTATGGTGATGTTTGGTTGTGTGTTAGAGGCCTAAACTATTGTGTTTGAAGTGAGTTGAGATATCCCTTTTGTGTTGGAAGTTTGGTAGTTTAAAAAATAGAGTTTTGAGTAGAATAAAATAATAATAATAATATTAATAATAAACTTTGATTCATTGGCTTTTACGAAAACAGGCATAGTTTTCTCTAGAAAACTCGAAACCGCACACCGCTCGAACCGTTAGAACCGTGTTTCAAATATTTTCTTTTTGATATTATTTTTGGGCAAAAAATTTTGAATGACCTTTTTTCCCTTGGGATTAAACTTTGCATAGACTTTATTTAGTAGTTTTTTATTTCTTTGCGTTTAGCGGAGTTTTCGCGAGCGTTCCAGCCACAGCGGGTCGGGGCGCTACAAGAAATGAACTCGAGCATTCGTGACAAGAGGCTGTCGATATACGTATCTCAAGTCGAGATAAGGGAGGGATAATAGTTATGGCCACACCCAAGTAGGGGTTGCATACGTATCTTGACATGAGATAGGTGAAAGAGAATAGTTTGTATACATATCTGAACACGAGATAGTTTAAAAATGAGAAGTTATGTATATGTATCTCGACACGAGATAGTTTGAAAGAGAATAGTTATGTATACGTATCTCGATACGAAATAGTTCGAAAGTATGTATACATATCTCGACATGAAATAGATCTAGACCGTGAGTGTGCAAAATAATGTTTTGACTAAAGTCGGTGTAGCTATGAACTTTAACCTGTATGGTGTAGTCCTAGACTTTAACCTTAAGAAAGTAGTGAGTTTTGAGAAAGTGTTTTGAGTAAAACTCAGAGTAGATCAACCGTGCGATGTGTTTTTTGTATTTTTTGTTTTTTATGATTTTTTTGTCTTTTTGTTTTATGTGCTCGAAATAAGGGTCGGTGCCCAAGCAATGAAAAAGTGAACCGAAAGTAAGGGTCGGTGCACAGCGAGTTTGGAAAATGTGTACCGGAAGTAGGGGTCGGTGCCTAGTACGAATCGAGAGAAGTATCATTTTTTTGTGTTCTCTGATTTTCATCAACGAATATCTATAACAGGAGATAAAATGCAGTCGGGTAGGTCATTAGATCTCTTTCGGGCCGGAATGTGTCCGGGCTGAGAACGGGACCTGTGTGGATTGGAATCTGGACGAGATAGCCTGAAATGGTCATACAGAATGCTAAACAGGTCCTAAAAGTTGGATTTGGCCAAATCTAAGGCCACCAATGCATCCAGAATGCCCAAATTAGCTAGGAACAAGTGTCCGTTCATTGATAGCCGGACCCAGAGTGGAAAAAATTGAGAAAAACCAAAAGTGAGGTCAACTGCCACATCAGTGAGACACATGGCAGTCAATGCCATATAGCGTGTTCTGGTTGGCTAGTCAATGCTAACTGGTTCTTACTATATGCTGACTGGGCGTGCTGACTGTGCGGCTCACTGTACATTAGATGGCCACGTGGCGGGCCGTAATTGGTCAATCAAAGCTGACTGTTTATTGATGTGGCAGTGATGTGGCATAACACGTGGCAAGGTGATGTGGCAGTCAATGACACGTATCACTCTCTGATTGGTCGGTCAGTGTTGACTCAGCATCGACATAGCTGTACACGTGGCTACTGATGTGGCGGTCAATAACACATGTCAGATGCTGATTAGCTGGTCAATGCTGATGTCGTGTTGATGTGGAAAATACGTGGTAGTCTGACTGGACTGCTGATTCAGCAGTCTCTGCCATATGGCAGTCTCTGCCATGTGGTAGTCTCTGATTAGGGGGTCAACTGGTGAGTTTGCGCTAACTCAATGCTGACTGTTGTCTGCTCGTGGGCAAGGTGAAACGGAGTGGGGTGGCGCGTGCAGTGTGTGTACTCTTTTTCGGTGACCTCTTCAGGTTAGGTCACCGGCGTCTGGATCGTATTGGCCAGACGATCTGTTTGGTGGTGGTTTGGGGCAGCGATTATGGCTGGAGTGGCCGCCGAAGGAGCTTCTGTGCAACGGCGGCGCGTGGGGGCATTTGGAGGTACGTGTGCCTTCTGTAGAGGTGCTTTAATGGTAGTACCAGCGACATTAACTCCGATTTGGCCAGGGGAACCTACTAGATATGTAGGTGAGATTCAGAGAGCTAGTTTTGGCTCTGTTTGGTTGTCCTTTTCAAAAAATGGGCAAGCTTTAGGGTCTGTTTGGTTTGGCTGCTTTTTCTGGGATTTACAGAGGTCTTTTGAGGCTCGGTTTGTAAGGAAGACTGGGTAATGTATTGGTGATGATGGGTTTTGTGTGGTAGGGCAGTGGTGGTGTGGTGTGGTTGTATTGATGTGTTTGGTGGATAACCAAACAATGCATAAGGGTTTGGGAGGTTTTTCTTAAACCAAATAGGGCCTTAAAAATTGAGGGATGCTGTCCCTTTTTTTTTTGTATGTGGGAGAGAGCTTTCTATTATAGAAAGTTTTCAATACCCTACATGGGTTTTGATCCCATGTAGGCATAACGTGAAGTAGTAGGTGGCAACCTTTGATCGGGACAGTCGATCGATTTTGAACTTCGTTCTCTGATATTTTTCAATCCGGGCATCCGATTCGGATGATTCGAAGAGATCCAGGCTTGGTTTAATGTCTTCTCCAAATCCGTATGGTCGGATCGGAATTCTTTTGAAACCCGGAAACGATTTCATTTTCTTCAGACTACCGATGTTTGATCTAGACTGTCTGAACTTAGCCTGTCAACATCTTTCGATCCGACTGTCCGATCTTTCTGATTCAAGTTGATCTGGGATCGTATTGGCATTCTCTTCGAATCGGTACGGTTCGATTGAGATTCTCTAACTTTACAAATAACCGTTTTTCCCTTGTCTTTTCGATTGAGCTTTGAAATTTTGATCGGACGCCGTTTCTTCTCTGATTGTCTGATTGGACTGATTCAAGTTGTAGGATATCTTTTTTTTCTATGTATTCCAGTCATTCATGCCCCGTCGAGTCTCTGGTGCTTCAAGATTTATGATCGTGTCCTTTTTCCTCGATTTCGGTGTGCCGAAACTTTGATCGGATCCCGATTCTCGGTCGATTATCATAATTTGATGATTTGAACTCCTGTGGCCCGGTGTTGATTCCTGCTTTGCCCTGATATAGTCGAATTCAACCTTCGATTGTCTCGGACTTGATTTCGATCTTGGATTTCGTGTCGAACTTTGACCCGGGTTGAAAACTTCCTCGATTATCGTAATTAGATGATCCCGGAAAATGGGACTTCTGGTTAATGAGTTATGGGCTCCATGTTTGACTTTGATTTGACCTCTGGGATCCCTACTTAGACTCTAGAGCTCTTTTCCTCGATTCGCGTGCCTAGTGGGACCCCTCTTGTGATAGTTTTCTTTTTTTGGTGGGTCAAAATGGGGTGTCTATAGCTGCCTTTCTTTGTCATGTTTTGCGAAGCAAATCGTGACAAAGAAATAAGACGACCCATTTTGTACCCTTTTCTTTTACAAAGAGACCACACCACTATAGGGATACCTCTCCGGCCATAACCGCTACCACAAACTACCACCAAACAGCTCGTCTGGCCAATATGATCCAGACGCCGCCACCCCACTCCATTCCGCCTTGCCCACGCGTAAACAACAGTCAGCACTGACTCACCAGTTGACCCCCAATCAAAGATTGCCACATGACAGAGACTGCTGAGTCAACAGTCTAGTCAGGCTGCCACGTATTTGCCACATCAACACTGCATCAGCAATGACCAACTAATCAGCATCTGATATGTCTCATTAATTGCCACGTCAGCAACCACGTGTACCGCTACGTCGATGCTGAGCCAGCATTGATCGACCAATCAGAGACTGACATGTGTCATAGATTACCATGTCACCTTGCCACATGTCATGCCACACCGCTGTGACATTAATTAACAATCAGCTTTGACAGACCAATTACGGCCCGCCATATGGCCATCTAATGTACAATAAGTCGCACAGTCAGCACGCCCAATTAGCACATAGCAAGAACCAGTCAGCTTTGACCAGCCAAGCAGAATGTGCCGCATGGTATTAACTGCCACATGTCTCACTGACGTGCAAGTTGACCCCACTTTTGATTTTTCCCAATTTTCTCCACTCTGGGTCCGTATATCGATGAACGGACACTTGTTCCACCTAATTTGGTCGTTCTGGATGCACTGGTGGCCCCAGATTTGGCCAAATCCAACTTTTAAGACCTGTTTGGCATTCTATATGACCATTTCAGGCAATCTCGGCCTGATTCCAACCCCCATAGGTTCCGGTCAACTCAGTCTGAACCCATTCCGGCCCGACTTATGGCTTTTCTGACTTTTCTGTCCCATTCGGACCCAACTATGACATCGTTCAAGTTAATTTCGTGTCGAAATTTGACTTAGGGCCTTCTCAGCTTATTTTTCACGATGTTTCTCGATTACGATCCTTTCAAAGCTCAGGATTCTTTCTTAACAAACATCGACTGAATTTCAGTAGCCCCTTCTGCATAGGTAACATACTCAACCTCATATTCTTAGTGGTCTGGGCTCCCTATAAATCCACTGGTCGGATATTCTGCCTTTTTCTTTCTCTTTTATTTTCTTTTAGTGGTATGGGCTCCCTATAAATCCATCGGTCGGATATTCCGCCTTTTTCTTTCTCTTTTATTTTCTCTTAGTGGTTTGGTCTACCTATAAATTCACTGGACAGATATTCTGCCTTTTTCTTTCTCTTTCATTTAATTTTGGTGGTGTAGTCTTCCTATAAATCCACTGGTCGATATATATATATATATATTGGCAGTCGGAAGGAGGCCTCGAACTCCACCCAATTGGACTTTATATATCCTACGTCAGCTGGAAGGAGATCTAATGACCCACCCGGCTGAACATTATCAAAGTGCTATATCTTGCGCTAGTCGAAAGGAGACCTTCAAACTCTACCCGATTGGACTTTATATTCTGCGTCAGTCGGAAAGAGATCTAATGACCCACCCGTCTGAACTTTATCAAACTGCTATATCTCACGCTAGTCGAAAGGAGACCTTCGTACTCCACCCTATTGGACTTTATATCCTGCGTCAACCTGAAAGAGATCTAATGACCTACCCGACTGCATTTTATCTCTTGTTATAGATATTCGTTGATAAAAATCAAAGAACACAAAAAAATTGATACTTCTCTCCATTCTCACTGGGCACCGACCCCTATTTCCAGTACACATTTTCCAAACTCGCTAGGCACCGACCCATAGTTCTGGTACACTTTTTCATTACTTGGGCACCGACCCTTACTTCCGGCACATAAAACAAAAAAAATTCATAAAAAAAACAAAAAAAATTTAAAAAACTCATCGCACGGTCGGTCAACCCCGACTTTTACTCAAAACACTTTCTTATAACTCACTACTTTCTCAAGGTTAAAGTCTAGGACTGCACCGTACAGGTTGAAGTTCTTAGATACACCGATTTTACTCAAAACATTATTTTGCACACTCACAGTCTAGATCTACCAAACACTCACACACATACATAGCACAGAACTACGTACGACTTGATTCTCATGTCAAGATACGTATGCAACCCATACTTGGGTGCGGCCATAACTATTTTCTTTCAGACTATCTCGTGTCGAAATACGTATACATATTTTCAAACCATTTCGTGTTGAGATACGTACACATAACTATTCTCTTTCAAACTATCTCGTACCGAGATACGTATACATGATTTATCATTTTCAAACTATCTTGTGTTGAGATATGTATGCGACCCCTACTTGGGTCAGCCATAACTATTATCCCTCCCTTATCTCGAGTCGAGATATGTATATCGGCAGCTGTATGTCACAGATACTCGAGTCCATTTCTTATATACTCTCACATTTTAATGCATTTCACTTACCTCGAATCGAGATACGCATATCTTGTATATTCCCATATCTTACTATCTCTTACTTATGCCCCCATTATCATGAAAACCACTAAAATCAGCAACCGTGTATCACGGATGCTCGAGGGTGCCTAATACCTTACCTTGACATAATTGAGTCCCCGAACCCATTTCAAAGAACTTTGGTTTTTGTACGACTATCAAGAATCACACTTTTAAAGGGCCTACTTTTCTCAAAATGATTTTCAAAAACCAAAGATGATTTACGTTAATTGTCTTTGCACGGATCCCAACTCCCGATAACGTTAGGTGGCGACTCTGAAACTTTTACTGGCCCTACTCCCACTTGTATGTACTTTCACACATTTCTTTTCACGCTTTTGTTCACTACTTTGAGCCTTTTATCTTATTTCATTTTATTTCCTTTAAAATGACCTACTCCCACTTTCACACACTTCTTACACCTTTTCACATGCTCTCTCCACGTAAACGATCGCAATCCTTGAAGCGACCGCCCCCAGCCTTCGAGACAGGCGCGACAATGGTTGTCAAAATATCCCCATTTTCTTTCCCCCTTTTCATTCAAAAGTCAAAATCACTCCCAAATTTGAGTTTAGTTTTTACTATTTGGTTTTGCGTTAAGAGCTATTTGGCTTTTGGCTTCTGGCTTATGGCTTAATGGTTTTTCGTTTAAGGGTTATTTGGCTTAATGACTTTTAGCTTAAGGGTTGTGTGGCTTTTGGCTTAAGGGCTTTTCGCTTAATGGGTGTTTGGCTCAAGGTTTAACCGTTTAAGAGTTCTTTGGCTTTTGGGTTAAGGGTTGTTTGACTTTAGTTTAAGGACGTTTAGCTTTGGCGTAATGGCTCTTTGGCTCAAGGAATATTTGGCTTTTGGCTTTAGGACTATTTGGCTAAATGGCTTTTGGCTTAAGGCCATTTGAATTTTGGATCAAGGGTTGATTGGCTTTTGACTTAAGGACTTTTTGGCTTAAAGACTATTTGGCTTTTGGTTTAAGTTCGCATGGCTTAAATTCCATTTGGCTTAATTGCATTTGGCTAAAGGGCTGTTTGACTTAATGGTTTTTGGCTTAAGGGTGGTGTGGCTAAATGACTTTTGGTTTTATGGCTGGTTGATTTACGACATATGGGCTGCTTAACTTTCGGATTAAGGGCTGTATATCTTATAGCTTTTGGCTTAAAGGTTGTTTGGTGTAAAAGTTATTGGGGTTTTGGCTTAGAGTTACTTGACTTTTAGGTTAGGGGCTTTTGGCTTAAAAATTATATTAGAAAATCTTTTTATCGTAATTTATAAGGAATTGCTGAAGGCTCACAAATTTATTATGTGTGAAAGGCAGGTGAGAGTTAGTTATTTACCAAAGACATGCATAGTTAGAATTTTTCGGTAGTAGGAACGGGTTTTTCCTATTATCTAATGAAGTAAAAGAGCCCCAATACATTTTAAGTCATGGTATGATTCCCAATTTGTTTTTAATTTATTTTAATTTTGGGTCAAAGTATGATTTCCAAATTTGGTTGCCAAATAGTTTAACAGTTGCATCATATGCTCAGAATAGTGGTTTGTTGTATCACATACCACTGCCTGTGGTACAACCAAAAAATCACTTGGAAACTAAATTTGGAAAGCATAGCATTACTTGCATTTTAAATAGGGTTAATCTCACCTACCACTCCTGAGATTTTGACTAGAGTACACTAACCCCTCTCATGTTGGAGGAATTGCACTTCCCCCGGCTTGTCTTTTAACAAACCTAACTAATTTGGTAAAATTACAATCTAGCCTTCAAAATAAATGAAGAAAATAATTGGAAATATTTGGAAAATGTTTAAAGAACCCCTCTGTTAGGCATTTAAAAATTTCACGATTTTCATAAGTTACTTTCTGAAATCTAGTTTAACAATTTTCATGGTTCTTCAAAATTTCTTAATTTGTCACGAATGGAAAGTATGATTTTACATTATGAGGATGTTTAAAATATATCAATGTTTTTTTTCTTTCCAAAGTCAAATAAATGGTAAAAATACTGATACGGATGAAAATGAAGCATTCAGTCTTCTAAATATTGGGCAATGGTAGTTTAGATACATTTTAATGAATCCAACATTGCTTATTCTGTTAATTTGACCAATTGTTAATGTCATGCCCCGGAGCAGCAAAAATAGAGAAAAATTAATTTCCATTTTGGGTCCATAGGAAATGACAGGTGAAAGTCACTAATTATCCACACCACACAGTACTAGTTCAAAAGATAAATAGGAATAGTAAACAACGGTAATAAAATAATAGTATCACTATTACAAACATCAGAGTGTGGTCCACAGGATCATAACAGGTCTGAAGACAACATATGCCCAAGTACCCATTAACTAAAACAAAACAGAGTCTAACAAATATAACTAAATATAACTATCGTTAGATCTTCAGCTGGCGTAAGGATAGTCGTCAGCATAATAATCGTCTCCCGTATAACCGGCATCCGTGGGGCCACCCTCTGCACCCAACTCCGGGTAGTATTCATCACCGTAAGCTCCACTACCTGCATTGTTAGGAACAGGGTAGTCTGGACAGGGAATGTCCAGGAAATAAATGCCATCAGCTTACTGAAAGCTGAGTGAGAATTAACTAACACAGTCTCATAGAAATAACGCAATTACTGTTTATGAACAAAATATAACAGTGATAATAAATAAAATCTTCCTCTTTCATTCAGACTCATGATTAACCGATTCTCATTATCTATCAACCCCAAAACTGATTGTACCAAGTCCCGACTGACTACCTCGAACTGATTATATCTAGGGGTGGCAATTTGGGTAAGACGTGTCATAATCGGGTCATAAATGGATTGCGTGATTTTGGGTTGACTTTTAGTTTTGAGTACTATTCAATAAAAAACATTAACTTTTTAATTTAATTGAATCGTGTCGTGTCGTGTCATAATCGGGTTGTCTTAGTAAACCGTGTTGTCGTGTTAGAAATTGCCACCCCTAATTATTTCATCACAACATACCAGTACTCTTGTTCACCGCTATACTGCTTTTAAGAACTCTTGCGAGCACCCATACATCGTTCTCATATAACGACTGGTCTATAGATGTACCCATGTACTCTTGTTCACCACTTTTAAGAACTGTTACTGTTCGCCGCTTTTAAGAATGCTTGCGAGTACGGTACATACATAGCTCTGGTAAATATAAACCATGGGCGTGCCATAACTACTCTTGTTCACCGCTTTTAAGAACTCTTACTGTTCACCGCTTTTAAGAACCCTTGCGAGTACTGTGCACCATAATTCTCACGATCCTGATTAAATCCTTGTTATACATTATCGGATTAAACCTAGGCAAATCATCAGCTCGACAAACCCAACTTAGACTGTAACTAATATCCCACTGACTCAATCACCAGTTATCCAATATTACTCACTACTATACTCAAACCTTATCCCATTATGCATCATACTATTCTTAACATTTCGAACCCAACTACGGTTCTCACCACATTATCTCAATCTCATTATCGTATCCTATTGCCTCCGAAATTCATAATATCGCACAATAGAAACATGAAACAACAACTAAATAGTTACGCATTTGAATTATAAATTTACCAAACACATCCATGTTCTGCTAGGTTCGATCGATTAAAGTCCTCTCAATCGCTTGAGAAAAGTGATGTTCGATCGCTCGAAGTAAGCTCGATCGATTGAAGTCAAGGTGGTATCGATCGATTTAAGCCATTTCGATCGCTTGAGGCTCAGGGATGTTCGGTCGATTGAACTCAGTGCGATCACTCGAACTTCGTCTTCTACAAGTTCTGCAATGAACGTGCAGAATTTGGTAGGGTGTGTTTGGGTCCTTTTTAATACGTCCAGAATTCATAAAACATCGTAACTAAACTACCGAATGAGTTTGGAAATCACTGAACTCCGTTAAGGGCGCATTTGGCTCGTCAAGCTTGGAGCTCTGAAGCTTTAATGGCGGTCTCTCTTTCTCCTCTGTCTCTCTGTCTCTCTCAGTCTCCTTCCCTTTCCTCCTTTTCTTCTTCTTCTCCTTCTCTGCTTCTTCTCTTTGCCTGAATATATATACTTTTATCTATATATGTGTGTATATAGATGTTTGTGTGTATATATATAAAACATAAGCACACAAACTCTCTCAACTCTCTTGGTTTAGCAATTACACAGAGCACACGAGCACAATGTATATAGGGGGGATGGGGTGCAGGTGGCTGGTTTTGCGGGAAACCTGGGAATCCAAATGATTAATGTTCGATTGATCTAAGGTAGTTCGATCGCTCTCAATCGAAGGTAGTTCGATCGCTCGAACTCAGATCGGCCAGTTTAGATCGATTGAAAAGGCTTTGATCGATTGAAGTAGGCACCACATATTAAATTCAAGTCGGTAGAGTTTCGATCAACTGAACAGGGATCGATCACTTGAACTTCAGGATTGCTCGATCGCTCGAACGAGCTTCGATCAATCGAAGATGAAATTTCAAGGAGGGTTAAGGGAAAAATATAGAAACTCTGTGCATAAAATATTTATTTGAAATATGGGGTACTATATCATCCATAACTCAACAAAAGATTTCGTCCTCAAAATCAAAAGCATACAGAGTTAAAACAAAAATGGAAACTTCTCACGCATCTCTAACTCTAGCTCCCACGAAGCTTCTCCTTCATCATGATACTTCCACTGAATCTTCACCAATGGAATCTCTTTGTTCCTGAGCTTCTTGATCCCACGATCTAGAATGCAAAGGTCCTTCGTTGAATGTAACATTGTCATTGACTTCAATATCCTCAAAGTTGATCTCGTGCGCTGGGTTGTGAGCACACTTCCTCAGCATACTGATGTGGAACACATTGTGGACTCCTGACATCTTCGGTGGCAATGTAAGGCAATAAGAAACTTTCCAAACACGTTCTAGAATCTCGAATGGTTCAATGAAATGCGGTGATAGCTTGCCTCTATTCTGGCCAAATCTAACAATGCCCCGAACAGGTGAAACTTTGAGTAGCACATAATCTCCAACGGCAAACTCTAAGTCCTTACGTCGCTTGTCAGCATAACTCTTGTGTCGGTTCCTTTTGAGTCTTCTCACTGGTCTCTCGTACCATCTCTGGCCCAAGAAGTTGAGTATCTCTGACTTCAGCCCAACATACCGGTAATCGGCATGGTCTTCCATACAAAGCTTCAAACGGCACCATTCCTATTCTCGAATGATAACTAATATTGTAGGCGAACTCAATCAAAGGTAAGTGCATTTCTCAAGAACTCTGAAAATCAATAACGCAAGCATGTAGCATGTCCTTCATCACTTGATTGACTCGTACAGACTGCCATCAGTCTGTGGATGAAAGGTTGAGCTCAAGTTCAGTGTTGTTCCCATTGGTGTTTGGAGACTCTTCCAAAACTCTATAGTAAAACGTGAATCTTGATATGACACAATCGAGACAGGCACTCCGTGTAATCGTACAACGTGTTGTAGATACATCCGGCTTAAACATTCTACGGGATACATCATACTATAGGCGATAAAATATGCCGTCTTCGTAAGTCGATCCACAATTATCCAAATAGCGTCGTGGTTTTGCTGTGACTTCGGCAATCCTACCACCGAATCCATGGTGATGTGTTCCCATTTCCATTGAGGAATCGGTAATGGCTGTAGAAATCCAGGTGGTTTCTGATGTTCTGCATTCACCTGCTTATAAGTAAGACACTGAGATACATACTCAGCTACCTCTCTCTTCATTCCTTCCCAACATAAATTCCTCTTAAAATCCTTGTACATCTTTATACCTCTAGGATGTATAGTCATCTGTGACTTATGTGCTTCACCCAACATTTCTTTTCGGAGATTTTTGTCGTCAAGTACACAAAGTCTACCTTTACATCGTAAAGTTTTGTCGGTACTAATACTCTAGACTTCTGGTTCCTTGGCTGACATCCTGGCGAACCATAACTTTAAATCTTCCGTCGTCTGCTGAGCTTCTATGATACGGCTAATCAAAGTTGGTTGTACCATAAGATATCCAAAATGTAATCTTTCCATTGGTTCCACTGGTTGAAGTTCGAATTCAGGTAAAACTTCTAATGCTTTCCATTCTCGAATTAGAGATACAGCAATCACTAGTTGAGGTTTACAGCTCAAAGCATCTGCTATGACATTTGCTTTACCTAGATGGTATTGCAATGAAAAGTCGTAGTCCTTTAGTAATATCCATCTTTGTTGTCGCATATTTAACTCCTTTTGAGAGAACAAATATTCAAGCTCTTATGATCAGAAAACAGATCAAACTTTTCTCCATAGAGATAGTGCCTCCAAATCTTCAATGCAAATACTATTGCTGCTAATTCCAAATCATGCATCGGATAATTCTTCTCTTGTACCATTAATTATCTTGATCCATATGTAATCACATTCCCGTCATGCAAAAGTACACAACCCAGTCCTTGGTGCAATGCGTCACAATAGATCACGTATTGCTCTCCACTCTTGGGTATTGCGAGTACTGGTGTAGAAGTCAATCTTTTCTTTAACTCCTAAAATGCATGCTCATGCTTGTCTGTCCATTCGTACTTTGTCTCCTTCCTTGTCAAATTTGTCAAAGGTCCTGCTATCTTGGAAAATCCTTCTATAAATCTTCTGTAATATCCTGCTAGGCCAAGAAAATTTCTAACTTCTGTCATATTGGCCAGTCTATTCCAGGTTAAGACCGCATCAATCTTAGATGAGTCCACAGAGATACCATCTTGAGATATAACATGCCTCAAGAATTTAACCTCCCATAGGCAAAATTCACACTTACTGAACTTTGCATACAACCTGCCACTCGAAGCATCTGTATGGCAATCTATAAGTGCTCCTTGTGGTCTTTCTCCGTCTTTGAGTAGATAAGTATGTCATCGATGAATATGATAATCAATTGATCCAGATATGATCTGATACTTTATTCATTAAGTCCATCAATATTGCTGGCACATTTGTCAGTCTAAATGGCATAACTAAAAACTCATAATGCCTGTATCTTGTCCTAAAGGCAGTTTTTGACACATCCTCTAGTCGAACTAAAAGTTGATGATATCCTGAACGTAGATCGATCTTAGAGAAAATCCTTGATCCTTGTAACTGGTCGAATAAGTCGTCTATCCGAGGTAGTGGATATCTATTCTTGATTGTAACCTTGTTCAACTCCCTGTAGTCTATACAAAGTCGAAGTGTTCCATCATTCTTCTTCAGAAATAAAACTAGTGCTCCCCAAGGTGACGTACTTCGGCGAACAAATCCTAATTCTTTGAGTTCCTGAACTTGTTTGTTCAGTTCCAGCATCTCAGTTGGTGCCGTCCTAAATGGAGTCTTAGATATCGGCAACGTACCAAGTACTAATTCCACGCTGAAGTTTATTTCTCTTTTTAGTGGAAGTCCTTTAATATCCTAAAATACATCCTAAAAGTCTTGTACAGTAGGAATCTGATTCATCGTGAGCTCCATACTATTACTACTGATCGTAGCTAAAGTGCTTGTCAAGTACATGTCGCTCGTCGTCTGACACTGAAATCTGACCGTCGGTCTTCCTTGTATCGGAAATACAATCGTCCTTGTAGGGCAATCTAGGTTGGCGTTGTACTTAGTCAACCAATTCATCCCTAGGATAATGTCAAATTCTAACATCGACAAAACTACTAGGTCCGTTGGAAGATTCCTATCTCCCAAGGTCAATAGGCAATCTTTACATACTTTACCCAGCTTAATAGTAACTAACAATGGCGACATAGAATTAAAGTGTTGGCTCAAGTGTTTGGGGTTCTAAACCCAACTAACGTACCTGTGAAAACTACAATAACCCTATAAGGACGTAACTAGGGTTACCTCAAACTGCTAAAACGGATTGCTGTAGTAGATGAATCCAGAACACGGCTTGATAACAGCTCACGATCTTCTCCAGTATTCCTTTGCTGCCAGAATATCGAACTGAGTGTGGGCTCCTTCGAAATCCTTTATGTTTCTGCTCTCTCTTTTTACGCTCTCTTTTCTATTCCGAGTTATAATGCTCTTGATGGAAAAACGCAAACTGAGGAGAGAGCCAAAGAAGCATATATATAGGCTACGATAGGGACCATAAGAATTCAATAAGGAATAGGCTTCCTTATGGAATTAGGAAACCCTAATTCCAATTGAATCAGATTCCTATTTCCATAAATTATAATTCATACCACTAAAGAATTATAATTGCACTCCTACTCTTATCTCAAAAATATATTTCGAGCTCCATGTTATTAAATGCTTATTTATCTCCCCATGTTAAGATTACATTCCATTAATTAAATATAATTAATGACAATCATATTTAATTAATCTCTTAAAATTCTTTGAGATCCTCTGCTTAACTTATCTGATATGTCGGATACAAAATCCACCTGCAGGGTTTGACATAATCAAAACTTATAAGCTTTCTCAAGGGGATATCATCAATCCCAAAATTGAGACATAGAGTCCATCATTAATTAATATCCACCACACAATTAATATTGTCACCCAATCCAATGAGATATTGACCCATTTAAGGATCTCACCCTTTTAGGGATCAAAATGTAAATATCAAATGTACGTGTCTATAAATTAACTTAGGATTTAGAGCATAAGCACTCATAATAGTCATGAGGTATTAATTATCTTATAAGTCGGTATAAAGATAATTGCCCCAAGTCGGTCCCGTTTAATACACAAAGTGTACCAGCATGGTGAGTTGAAACTATACCATTTCTTGTAGTCAAGACAAACCTACTACAACACCATGCTACAGTCCTACCGATGGTGTCCAATCCATCTAAGACTGTAAACCAAAATCTTACATTCTACCAAATTCGATGGTCTGATCTTCCGTATGTAAGCCGAACTCTACACACCAAACCACCTACTATGTAGAATGAAAGACACAAATGCATAATATTAAATAAATAATATAATACAAATATTGGCCACACAGATTCTCATAAAAATGGATTAACTGATTTTATTAAATGAATAATAAATCAACTACATAAAAGCATGGCTTTTAGTATATATCCCTAACAGTACAATCTTAACAGTAATAAAAGAACATGCGGCTCCAGTATCAAATAAAGCTTTAACTGGACTATTAAAGAGTACAAGCGTACCTTCCAAATGTTGCTGCTCATTATCATTAAAGCCTGAATCCGCTAGAATGATAGCATTCATCCTTGTCTGATCTGGGGGTTCTTGAATTCCTTGAACTGGTGCTCCATAGTACCTTCCTCGTGGTGCATGGTAATCCTTGCTCACATGTCCCAGCTTATTGCAATTCCAACAGATGAGATCCATTCGGCGGTTAGTTTTGGCGGTTATGCAAAACTTAGCAAAGTGCCCTGACTTTACTCAATTAAAACATCCTCTGCTATTGCTTGGCGGGGCTGTTAGATGTGCTGCGGCTGTGGTCCTTGTTGACGATACCGCTGGGGTCGAGTATAGCCCTGCTGTGGCTTTCTGGTTCCCTCTCAAGTTCTCTTATTTCCTTGAAAATTTTCCTGATGTCTTCAACTCTGGGTATTTCTTGGTGGTTGGTTCTAGAAATTTCGTGGTTGAAATCCTCTGGACGACTGAGGTCGATTCTTCTGTAGTTGCTGTGCTGGATAAGAATCATTTTCCAACCCTGCAGTAAATCTGACAATCCCTTCGAATAACTGACTCAGATGGCCAACCATCATATGTCTGAGGTAGGGGTTTAATCCTTGGTGAAATCTCTTCACCTTATTCTACGGAGTATCTATCATATGTTAAGCAAAACGAGATAGACGCTCGAATTGTGTTATGTACTCTCGCACAGTCCATCCTCCTTGAACCAGATTGAGAAAGTTCTTCTCCTATTGATCCCTCTCATCTTCTGGGAAATACTTCTCCAGAAATTTTCCTTTGAGCGTCTCCTAAGGCATTGCTCTCGCAATATTTATCCCAATAGTGGGCTTGCTTAGCTTCCCACCAATCTGCGGTGGCATAGGTGAGCTGGAACGTAGCAAGACGACGCTTCTCTTGTTCGCTGCATTCCAATGCTTCAAAAATCAACTCCATTACTCTAATCCATTGCTCGGCTTTCCAAGGTTCTGTGAATCCGTCGAACTTCTCGGGACGTAACCTGCGAAAATTTGCCATTAACTTGTCCCATGTTTGCCTCTGCTGGAATGGTGCAATTAGGGGTTGGACAGGTCGTTGATTTGTAGCATGAGTGTAGGTATCCCCTACATGTTTCATCCTTTGCATAAATGCTTCAAAGACTCCAGATGGGTCAATTGCCTCTGGGATTGGGGCTCCAATACGCTGTAGACACCCCGATTTTGACCAAACGTCAAATCCAGGGATTGGTTACCTCTTAAGACCGATGATGACGATGACCGGTGAAATTCGAAGATTTTCCAGAAAATTCAAATTCTTCAAAGATCCTTCAAAACAAAATTTAAAAAAAAAATCAAAATCAAAATAAGAGAGAGAGAGAGAGAGAGAGGTAAATTGGGTACTCGGGGGAAACCCAAACGTTGAGGAACATGTGAGAAAATCAGTCTAAAAAAATTTTCATTCAAAGAAGAGATATAATATGAAAGAAGTTTTCAAAAGGATAAGAGCAAAAGAAGTTTTCAAAAGAAAAGAGAGAAAAAAAAAAAGAGTTATATACATACATTAGAGTGCCGCGAACTGTAACAGACTGCTTTCTCACCTGTTCTAGAAGAAAACTTTGCACATGGGTTGTCACCCGAATTTACCCATTTAACCTTGAGTTGGTGGTCTATATAAACAAAACCTTCATCTTCATTTGAGGGGGGACTTGAATCAAGAGAGAGAAATACAAGAGTTATATACATACATTAGAGGAAAAATATAGAGTTTTTCTTGAAGAACTTGAAGAATTAAAGAAGAATTTGAAGATTTTTGGAAGAACTCCACAAAAGATAGAAGAATTCTTTGAGGTCATAGAGGTAACCTCTCAATCCTTGGTAGAATTAGGTGAATTCAATCACAAGTTCATAGTTCTAGGAACTTTACACATTTTCAAAACCTTTCTTCCTACCCCATTTCATCACACACCACTTAGAGCTTGTGATTGAATTTCATAATGTTTCATTAATTTGGATCCAAAATAGAACTTTGGATTTATGAATAAAAGAGTTTTGACTTGAAATTTTCAAATAACCTTTGATTTCCTTTTCTTTTGTTTATAGTCTTCTCAAGAGATCTATGAGATCTTCAATATCTCATTATATTTCTTTGAGTTTGATTCTCTAGTCCCCTATGATTCTATGATTTATATGGGAATTCAAGTGGATCATGATCATCTCTACATATAGGTGGTTCAGTTCAAGTCTTAACCCATGACTTGAAATCTCCTCACTAAAAATCTTATGGGATTCATGCTATATTCCATAGAGGTTTATGTAATTGGGATTTCATTTTTGTCTCCAAGGACCATTAACTTGGTAGGAGAAATAATAAGATGACTCTATATTCTTCAAGGATCATATATTTGAGAGAGGAATTGGATGTAGATTTTCATTTAAAATAAGTAGGACCTTAGGATTCCCTTGCTAGATCTCCAATTATGAGATTTATGATAGGGATCCATCAAGGTTAAATCTAGGGATTCTCCAATTTCATTATTTGTCCCAATAATCATAATCAAACTTGATTCTAGTTCTTTCTAGGATCATGGATCAAGTTGGTTTTAAACTATGAACATCAACTTAACAAAGGTGCAGTGAATCCATAAACCAACTGTGATCAAAGATTTTTTATAGAGTCATGATTCATTGGAAATGGATGAGACCAATTGGAGGATGTTCATAACCCATTTAAGTACCTCTGTGATTTTTGTTTTCTTGAAATTCCATGCATAAGATGGTTTGGTCTTATGATTTCAAAACAAGCAACTCTCTGTCCAAAATTTTAGAACAGTAAGTCTGTTTTGAAATTAATAAATCAGAACCTTAATAGAGTTTTCCGGGTCTCTAATAATTTTTTCTAAGTACCTTAATGTGTTAGGAAGATACCCTAAAAAGATACAAGTGTTTCTCATTTTTTTACTATTTTTAGAAAATCGTACAAGATCTCTGGACAGAGAGTTATAGATTCCTGAGTGATGTCTAGTGTTTTCCATATTCCCAGAGATCTAACCGTTCAAACCTTTATTTTCTTTTTGGGTTATAAACTAGACTTACAGAGGCATATCATATCCAAAAACATTAAGATCCAACCGTTGGAAGTATGGTTGTTCTACCTTTTAAAATCTGGTCTGCTCTCTGTAATTTAGGAAAAACAATCACTGTTTTTTGTCTAGTCTCATTGATTTTAACTTAAATAGTTTCCTAATGTCTTAGAACCCAAATTATGTTTTGAATAATGATAATTTAGCTTAAATCCAGAGGCTAAGTGATCTAAATTAGTGAATAAATCCATATCTTATTCTTGTTCATATTCATTCATTCATTCATGTACATTAATGCTTATGATTAGAACTAGTTATTGGATAAAGTTGGACTTAGTTGAACCTAATTGAGCATAAACATGAATTCCTTATGATCATGTTGGAATTATAGAACCCCTATATAGACATGACATTGGCTCCTAGTTGAGACTTGTATGTCTATAGAAATGCTATGGCCCCAACTAATCAATAGGAATTCATAGTTTTGATAATTCTTTCCATGCTTGATAGATCTAAGCTAGAGATTTAGGATTGATTATTTGATGTCGTATTATTATGTGAAGCATGTGGACTAACTTTGGTTTTGTAGCGCTTTGGAGGTATGACTTCTCATCTCTTCTCTAGTTTATTTCATTTGTTGATTTTCTTGATTTTTGACTCCATGCGCGATACCTTATATTAGGTTTTGCCTTATGTGTTTATATGCGTTAGAGACCTTTTCTTAGGTTTATTTTATATGTATGGATTGCATGTTTAAATTCGCAGCTGGATCCCGGGTAAGTTTCCTAGTTCCCTATTTACACATCATCTTGTTTGCTATTTGAACTATGTGGCTTATGAATGATATTTTATCGTTAGCAATCTTACACCCTTTTCAACATGCTTGTGTAATGTATTATATATATATATATGTATTAGTTGAGGGCATACTTAGATTATTAATTCGATTAAATAGGATGATGAGTAGAGGCCTATCACGAGATAGGATGAAAGGGGGTGTTTTAGTCCGTCGGGCTCCTTCCCCTTTCATTCCATAATCCCCGGATCCAGATTATATTTGGTTTCGTAAAAGATCAGTTTGCTTTCAAAATAGTTTCTTAGTTTTCCTAAAAAAAAATTAAGTGGCGACTCTTTGAATTTGAAAAGTTACAAAAGTGGGCCCAAATGCCAGCATCCACATACGCACTTAGTGATTTCTCAAGGGTCCTACCATGCTAATAACGAGTGTTACCTACAAGAGTATATCGATTAGCAGAAATTCTTCTTGCAGAAACAAAAATGAGATAGGGTGAGAAACAACAAGAACTAACAGTTCTACTAAAACAACACATCAAAGCAACCGTATAATAAATATCAAAAGTACGCTCGGATATATATACATATAACACAAGATTTACCATGGAGTACACAGTAGTCGTACCATGTACCACGTGGGACATAAGCAAAAATCAGTACTAAGGGCAACTATACTAGTGGCATCTATCTATACAATATAAGTTATGGTCTAATAGCTATCCCTCAAGCTCTCAAAAATCATGTGTACAACATGTCCTGATCTAAAACCTAGCAAAAATCTAAACCTCTCTAGATCCTGAATCAAAAGTCGTCAACATCCGATCCTACTGGTGCCTCGTCGTCGGGTGCAATGTCCATCTCTATAGGTGGGTTATCCTTAGCTAGTGCTACTGCTCCTCCTACTACTACCCCAATATCCCAATCCTCAACAATCATGTCATCAACATCCATATCCTCAACACCGAAAGCTGGCTCGTTGACATCGGCGACTAACTCAGCAAAGTCTCCTACTAGGGCCATAGCATCTGCTAATGCAGCATGTCTTATCGAAACTCTGGCTGGCTGTGCAACCATCGCTGCTACCCACTCGGGTGACATATTAGCAATAACTGCCATATGTAGTACAGGTCCTGCTGGTAAATCAAACTCCACGGGTATCTCTTGTACATCTACCCCCTCATCAGGAACATCCTCTACTGGTGCCTCAAAAATCTCATTTCCCTCTACCAGGTCCTCTGGCTCAAACTCTAGCTCCTCCAGGTCATCCTCCTGCTCGTCATCAGCATCTGGCTCGATGTCCTCGGCAGGATCCTCCTATGGGTCAGCATCTACCATCGGCTCGGACTCTGGTAACTCTGGCTCCTTAGGCTACTCTTGTGGCTCTGGAATGGGTACCTCAAGTACTGATAATGGTGGTGCTACTGCAGGCGCTGCCTCGATAGGTCCTCTAAGAATGGCTCGAAGCTCAATAGTGTCCATCTCCAGCTTACTCTGGATCAAACGTAAAATCTCCTGGTAAATATCACTACCAATCCTTGCTGAATGATAAGCATCCATACACATCTCTGTAGGGTGGGTCTTCCTGGCCACGTAGAGAGCCTTCTACATATCTTCCTCTAGATATCTAGTAGCTGTCTGGTGTATGCGGTCATGATAAAACTCCAGGTAAGTGGGCTCTACGGTATCCCCATGGATTACATGTCCTCCATAGGCATCAGTAATGAACTTATGGAATTCTGGATCCATAATGCGAACCTGCTAAGGAAAACTAACTATCGTCAGAAGGAAGAACTTATCTTAAACTCATATCTCATCTGAGGAAAACTCAATTACTAGGACCAAATGGTGTGGAACTATTAGTGAACGAAAGCATCACAAGCAAACCTAAGGCTCTGATACCAAAAATCCTGTCATGCCCCGGAGCACCAAAAATAGAGAAAAATAAATTTCCTTTTTGGGTCCACAGGGAATGATGGGTGAAATTCACTACTTATCCATACCACACAGTACTAGTCCAAAAGATAAACAGGAATAGTAAACAACGGTAATATAATAATAGTATCACTGTTACGAACATAAGAGTGTGGTCCACAAGATCACAACAGGTCTGGGGACAACATATGCCCAAGTTAACTAAAACAAAACAGAGTCTAACAGAACTAACTAAATATAACTATCTTTAGATCTTCAGCTGGCATAAGGATAGTCGTCAGCATATACTCTTCTCCTGTATAACCAGCATCCGTGGGGCCACCCACTGTATAATCTAACTCTGGGTTGTATTCATCACCGTAAGCTCCAATACCTGCATTGTTAGGGACAGGGTAGTCTAGAAGGGGAATGTCCAGGCAATAAAGGCCGTCAGCTTATTGAAAGCTGAGTGAGAATTAACTAACACAGTGTCATAGAAATAATGCAATTACTGGTTATGAACAAAATATAAAAATGGTACTAAATAATATCTTGCTCTTTCACTTAGACTCATTATTAATCGATTGTCATTGTCTATCAACCCCAAAACTGATTGTACTAAGTCGCGACTGACTACCTCGAACTGATTATATCATCAGAACATACCAGTGCTCTTGTTCACCGTTATATCGCTTTTAAGAACTCTCACGAGCACCCATACATCGTTCTCATATAATGACTAGTTTATAGATGTACCCCAGTACTCTTGTTCACCACTTTTAAGAACTCTCATTGTTCACCGCTTTTAAGAATGCTTGCGAGTAGGGTACATACATAGCTCTGGTAAATATAAACCATGGGTGTGCCACAACTACGCTTGTTCACCGCTTTTAAGAACTCTTACTGTTTACCGCTTTTAAGAACCCTTGCGAGTACTGTGCACCATAATTCTCACGATCCTGATTAAATCCTTGTTACACACTGATTCAACCTGAGCGAATCATTAGCTCGATAAACCCAACTTAGACTGTAACTAATATCCCACTGACTCCATCACCAGTTATCCAATATTACTCACTACTATACTCGAACCTTATCTCATTAATGCATCATACTATTCCTAACGTTTCGAACCCAACTACGTTTCTCACCACATTATCTCAATCTCATTATCGTATCCTATTACCTCCGAAATTTATAATATCGCATAATAGAAACATGAAACAACAACTAAACAGTTACACATTTGAATTATAAATTTACCAAACACATCCATGTTCAGCTAGGTTCGATCGATTGAAGTCCTCTCAATTGCTTGAAGAAAAGTGATGTTCGATCGCTCGAAGTATGCTCGATCGATTGAAGTCAATGTGGTATCGATCGATTGAAGCCATTTCGATCGATTGAGGCTCAGGGATGTTCGATCGATTAAACTCAATTCGATCGATCGAACTTCATCTTCTACAGGTTTTGTAGTGAACGTGCAAAATTTGGTAGCGTGTATTTGGGTCCTTATTAATGCGTCCAGAATTCATAAAACATAATAACTAAGCTACCGAGTGAGTTTGGAACTCACCGAACTCCGTTAAGGGCGCATTTGGCTCGTCAAGCTTGGAGCTCCGAAGCTGTAATGGCAGCCTCTCTTTCTCCTTTGTCTCTCTGTCTCTCTTAGTCTCCTTCCCTTTCTTTTTCTTCTTCTTTTTCTCCTTCTCTACCTGAATATATATATATATATCTATATGTGTGTGTATATAGATGTTTGTGTATATATATATAAAACACAAGCACACAAACTCTCTCAACTCTCTTGGTTCAGCAACCACACACAGTACACAAGCATAATGTATATATAGGGGGAGATGGGGTGCAGGTGGCTGGTTTTGCGGGAAACCTGGGAATCCAAATGACTACATGTTCGATCGATCGAAGGTAGTTCAATCGCTCGAACTCAGATCGGCCAGTTTAGATCAATTGAAAAGGCTTTGATAGATTGAAGTAGGGTCCACGTATTAAATTCAAGTCGGTAGAGTTTCGATCGATTGAACAGGGTTCGATCACTTGAACTTCGGGAATGCTCAATCGCTCGAACGAGCTTCGATTGATCGAAGATGAAATTTCAAGGAGGGTTAAGGGAAAAATATAGAAACTCTGTGGATAAAATATATATTTGAAAATATAGGGTATTACAATTAATAAATAGTAAGGAGGATTTCTTATGACTTATAAAAGCTCGGCGGGGTGCGAGGGAGTATTGTTCTTCAAACGTGAGGAGGGTAAATGTTCTCGGGCCAAACCTCAAGGACGGTAAGAGATATTATCCTGTTTAAATATTTGCAAAGCCCAGGAAAGGAGTAAATATTTAATACAATGGTGATACCACATCATCGATGTCACCACACTAATACATAGGAGTATAATACCTGTGTGGCCACATCTTTTCCTGAAAATTTAAAAAGGACATGTGCATGAATAGTGATATCTTATTGTTTGTGATACCACATCACTTGGTGTATGTATAAAGGGCTCACAGTAGACATCATACGGTATGATGGTCACATGGAATAATTTTTCGTATGTTGGGGGTACGACAATAATCTTAGAGGAAAAACAGGCAAAAATTGTACAATTATATCTGCATAATGAGGATTCTACAACACCCACTGTAGATCTTTCATGAAAATATGAAACACAGTAGCCTCCAATAGCTATGCAGGACAAGAGCATATCTGAGTTTATTGAGGCAGCATCCTATCCGACCTGAGACACCATAAGCTAAAGAGAGAACCAACACAAAAGGCAGCTTTAACTCCCCTGTAAGATTTACATACTTACCACCACTTCAAGAACTTCTCTATGCTGGTGATCAATGTCGATTTGGGAACCGCACCAATAACTGCCTCTTTCTTCTCTCAGTTCTTGAAAATAATGACAATTGGGATGCTTCGAATCCCATATCGGGTCGCAATAGAGGGGCTCTCATCAGTGTTCACCTTGTAGAATTTGTACTTCCCAGCATATTCCTTTGCCAATTCATCAACGATAGGGTGGATCATGCAGCATGACCCACACCATGGAGCCCAAAATTCAAGTAGAGACGGTGTGTCAGACTCGAGGGCAACTGAATGCTATGTTTCATCAGTGACAGAGGACACTGCAGACACAGTAAACGAAGAAAGAGTATTTTAACTTTTGAAAAATGCAAGTGAAGCTATGATGCACAGACACTTCAAAAATGAAGCTGCAGGGCCACTCAGTGCGCACCCAGTTCGGGTACGGCGCGAGTGCAGCTAGTAGTTCTTCGTAGTGCTTCTTGAGTTCTTTGGGGGTTTTGGGTGTGGCGTGGGTGCAGTTGGGTGCGCGAAGGGTGGCGGGTTCGGCAGAGACACTTGTGGTTGCGGGAGGGACACTTACGGGAGGTGCGGCGGGGCAAAATTTTCAAAAAAAAAAAGTTAAAAAACAAATTTTGATAAATCAGGGGTCCAAAAAATAAATAGGACAAAATTTAAAAAAAAAACCCTAAACTTGTACCAAAAGACAGACGACACATTCACAATCAAAGACTCCAAGCAAACAAAGGAAAGCGAGAAGAATCGATCGATTATAGACGATCGACAAAACACCATCAACAAAGACGATCGACTCCAGTCCAGGTTCGTCTCTCTCGTTCTTCTCTCTCTCTCTCTCTCTCTCTCTCTCTCTCTCTCGTTCTCTCTCTTTCTTCTCTCTCTCTCTCTCTCTCTCTCTCTCTCTTTCTCTCTCGTTCTCTCTCTTTCTTCTCTCTCTCTCTCTCTCTCTTGGTGAAGCCCACGAGGATCCGACAACCTCGATGCACAAGTTCTAGGAATCGAAGCATCAATCTGTTTTCTTTTTTTTCAGGTATGATTTTTTTTTTCAGATTTTTGTGCTTCCTAACTTCAAGTGTTTTTTTACTTTATCAATTTTATGTTTGTTTTGTGATTTTTGTTTTCTTTGGTACAAATACTTCGCTTATGTTTATGAGTTTATTACTTGTTTGCTATTATTAGGTTTTAATTAGTAAAAAATAAATAAATAAATAAACACAATTGAAAACAAGTAAGTGTAGTGCTAGAATGGTTCATATATAGTAATATATAAATACGTATTTTTAATATATTTTATATATGTACCCCGCCGCACCAGCACTCTTGATTTTAAAAAATTTGCCGAACTCTCCGCACTCACGTCCCCGCACCCGAATCCTCGCACTCGCGGCCGTGCTTCATAGAAGAGAAGTTTACATGTTAAGCTAGTTGTCACAGTATTGTCCTTGTAAGATTGGTGAAACTTAAAACCAACAACATACACTTAGGATGTCAATGTAAAATTAAGAATGAGAGCACTAAACAGTCTAAACTACATCTACAAAGAAGATGGTTCAATGCTACGGAAAAAATGGATTACTACTGTATGTATCAATGTATGAAACTGGGGGTAAAAAATATACTGCTTTACAAGTTTGGGAAGTTTTGTTGCTCAAAACCAGAACGTACAGCCAAATTCCCAACATAACAACAAATTTACCAAATACATTTTCTAAGAAACAAGGAGCAGTTGTCATTATCATGGACGTGGTGTCTATTCATACAACTATAGACGTGTGAGACCCATATAGACTTCTCCATGGTTTCAAGTAAAATTCATAGTGATACCTCTAGGACTCCCGCTAGGTTACAATAGAGTAACCTTAAGTAATGATTGTTCTTGGAAATTCAATGCAGTATGAGTTTTGCAAAAAGTGAAGGACTGAGAGATCAAAATAGTGGATGATCTAATATCAACTCAATTTCTAAAGAAAGCACACCCCCCAGATGATATCGTATGATGCAAGATCCATCGTTGCATCATCATCTCAAACTCCCTAGATGCAATTAACATTTGCTTGGCAATTTATTGTTTTAGCGATTGTGCAGATATCTTGTGTATCTTGATGTCATTTGGTGGATTTTGTTAACATTGATGAAAGCATGCGTAGGCCAATTTAATAAGCTTTGTACATACAACTGAAAAACTTCACTTCTTCCATAATAAGGCACAACCACATTGATCAACTTTCTCACTTTTGTTATGAAGATCAGTATTGTCTATTTTAAATAGGACCAAGACACTCTCCTATAGGGGTTTCAAACAAAATTTATTCTCTCTCGCCAAGTAAAGAAGGGTTTTAGAACACTTTTAAAAAAAAAATCAATTGAATTCATTGCAAGTGTCCTTGTACAAGAATGACGAGTATTTAGCATCTACTAAACCCAATGAGGTCTCAGCTCGTCATAAAAATTATCACATTTGTAAAACATCCAAAATTCCTTGTACATATGTATATGTCGGCGATGATTGATACTATGGCCACGGAGAGGTAAACACGATAGTAAACATGTTGATAAGAATAAATCAAGAAATAAATAAGCACGATTAGCCTGTAAGGCAAGATTACTATGGCAATCGCGACGACCAACTATAACAAAGTAACCATTTCGCAAAGCGGTGACGATATTCATAAGGCGAGGTCCTGAGAACCTGGAGTATCTGCTTAGCTTGTAAAGCATTACTACTGTGGCCACAGAATGGAAAGCAAAGATAGTAAAGTAACCAAAGCTCGACCCACTGGGTGAGTCACTCCAAGTCAACTGTGTTTCACTGGTTATGTAACAAGGTTAAGCAAGTCGGATGTTAAGTCAAGTTAAGTCGAATATATCAATGATGCATAATTCACGCACGGTTTCATTATAATTCATTCAACCATCATAACCATTTGCTATAAACTTTTGTATACGTATTTTATATTAGGAGTTAGCTTTTATTAAAGCTAACGGCATACTACGCCCTGAACATTCCTACGTCTAGACTATACAGGATATGACTACCCGGAGGAGTACTATCAAGAAGAAGTTTATGAAGATGAAGCCTTCTAAGGGGAAGCCTACAATATTGATGAAGGTCACAGCTACGCCAGTTAGAGGCACGACTTCAAGACTGAAGACTTAGTTGTTTTTTATAGATTTTTGTCCATTTATACTAAGTTGTAAATTGGCGTCACACGCCTTACTTCAATGATCTTACACTTTCTTTTGCCTTTACATATAAAGAGGTAAATGGCATCCAACGCCTTAATCTCTTTTGTTCTTTTATCTTTTAAAAACTACAAACTCTGATGTAATAGCTAGTAATCTTTTGATATATATCAAGTTTACGCATCCGCTTAATTGTGGACAATCAATTAATGTAACTAGTCATGACCTACGAACGCAGAAAGGAAAATTTTATTTCCTGCTAATTTCTGCTATTCTGGGGCGTGACACACTTACTATTTGAAACCAACTGAAATTGTTAACCATAATTGCGAATTTTACAAATCAACACTTAATACCGAAGGTGGTAATCTTCTTCTGATGACGGAATAACAAATAGGCCCAAAAATTTTCATCTCGTGTGAGTCTAACCCCTCTATACACGGCCCCCCAATCCGTTATTCTAGGTCTGCCCCTGAGGCAGCCCGAAATGAAGCTAGATGGTTCAAAAATTCTTCCGACCCAACCTACTTTAAACCAATCACTTGGCCATAGATTTATAAAATCAGTCGGTCCAAAAAAAATAATCACATTCTGGCCCTACTATCACATAAATTCAGCCTATGCACTTTATACAAAAAAAAAAAAAAGAAGCCACATTTGGGTGCAAACAATTGTATATTACTATGACTATAGGCTAAGAGCACAAATTACCAAAATCCGCTAAGAAAAATTCGCCATAGTATCCATGAAGACCATGACAATGGGGCTACTGGTACAGTACAAGCTCCACACAACCTATTACTTCTTAGATAACATAAAGCCATAAGAAACTTCAATTACACTAACTGCCATCAGCCCTTGTTCACAGACCAGAGCGAGCCAATAGTATCCATGAAGACCATGACAATGGGGCTACTTGTACAGTACAAGCTCCACACAACCTATTATTTCTCAGATAACATAAAGCCATAAGAAATTTCAATTACACTGACTGCCATCAGCCCTTGTTCACAGACCAGAGCGAGCCAAGCTTGGACTCCATGGGACTCGGGAACAGATCCTGATGGACATCAATACAAAAACTAAATGAACAATCTAGAGCAGGACCATACTAATCTTCTCCTTTGAGGATTCGGGTTATTTCTTGATATATACCTTCCATCCCTTCAGATTTACAGCAATAATGTTCTAATTAGTGTATCTCTAAAAGGACTATTGTTTGACATTTTTATGTAATCACTAACTATCACACGACATCCACCAAACCTAAAACAAAAATGGACTATTTCATATTAATTAAATAACTGTCATTTTGCTTTACTAGCAAATTAGCAAAGCATGTCCCAATTACTGTCCAAAAACTTGTGCACTCATCAACCAATTTAATGATCCATGTTCATCATGTAAGACAGATGACTTCCCTTTTCTCCCCATTTTGTAAGACAACTATTTTGTTTATCAGTAATCAAGCATGCGCAACACACTTGAAAGTTTTAGCAATTGATAACCATTAATAAATGAGATTGATCGGAGCACATCTTGTAAGCCAACTGACTCCCCTATTCCCACCCAACCCCAACAAACAAAAAAGAAAAGAAAATGAAACCCAAAAAAGAAAGGGAGGGCAGGGTGGTTGTGGGGGAACACCCATTCTACAGCTTCAAGGATCAAAACTCTACCATTACCCCTTCTGCCGTAACAAAAAAACCCATTTGGATCTTTTTCTTCACAATATTTTCCAATAAAAATTTTGGAGGGACAAATAATTATCATCATTATTATACTTCTTCTTTTGCTAAGCGAATGACAATAAATACTTACTGGAAACTGCCACTTTCAAGTTAACATTTCCCAGTTGGCCAATAGCCAAATCTAACTATAGTACATATACTGTTTTAGATGCAAGTAGAGAAAAACAGGCAAAAAAATGTGCAATTAAGTCTATATAACAAGAATTCTACAAGACCCATATTGAAAAATGAAAGAAAGACGCAGAACTTTTAAGGAAAACATGAAACACATCAGCCTCCAATAACTATACAGGAGCATATCGAGTTTATTGATGCAACATACTATCCGACTTGAGATATCATAAGCTGAAGAGAGAACGAACACAAAAGGCAGCGTAACTCCCATGGAAGATTTACATACTTGCGACCTTTACAAGAACTTCTCTATACTGGTGATCAATGTCGATTTGGGAACAGCACCAATAACTGCCTCTTTCTTCTCTCCGTTCTTGAAAATAATGACAGTTGGGATGCTTCGAATCCCATATCGGGTCGCAATAGAGGGGCTCTCATCAGTGTTCACCTTGAAGAATTTGTACTTCCCAGCATATTCCTTTGCCAATTCATCAACGATAGGGTGGATCATGCGGCATGGCCCACACCATGGAGCCCAAAATTCAACTAGAGAAGGGGTGTCAGACTCGAGGACAAATGGGTGCCATGTTTCATCAGTGACAGAGGACACTATAGACACATCAAAAGAAGAAAGAGTATTTAATTTTTCAAAATTGCAAGAGAAGTTTACATCGTAAGTTGGATGTCACAATATTGTCCTTGTAAGAATGGTGAAACTTAAAACCAAAAACATACACCTGGGATGTCAATGTAAAATGAGATGCATTAAACAGTCTAAACTACATTGACAAAGAAGATGGTTCCATGCTAGGGGAAAAATGGATTACTGTTGTATGTATCAATGTAGGAAACTGGGGGCCAAAATATACTTTACAAGTTTGGGAAGATTTGTTGCTCAAAACCAGAACATACAGCCAAATCCCCAACATAACAACAAATTTACCAAATACGTTTTCTAAGAAAAAAGGAGCAGTTGTCATTATCATGGACATGTGGTGTCTATTCATACTACTATAGAGATGTGAGACCCATACAGACTTCTCCATGGTTTCAAGTCAAATTCATAGTGATACCTCTAAGACTCCCGTCAGGTCACTGTTAGAGGATAAATATGTCATTTAGTATTTAGGGCTTATATAATAGATGATGTCATATTATGATGTAAGCCCTATGGGCATTTTAATATTTTCCATTCTTTGTATTTGTCTATATAAAGGCTCTCATGTAACCCTAGTTGGTATTCTGAATATATCAAAATATCAATATAATTATCTCTATTTTAGTTTCTAACATGGTATCAAAGCAGTAGGTCTTGGTGACTCTTAGTCTTCTGATTCACCGGCAAGCGGCAATCTTGCCGCTTTGCTGGACCCCTAGAAATTACCTTATTTTTCATCTTTGCCAAACCGTTGTCGAGAGTCCTAAATATTTCCATAAATAGGTTTTTTAACTGTCACTATTCACTGATTACTGTTCACCAATTACTATTCACGAATGTACTGTTCATCAATTACTATTCATCGAAGTTACTGTTTACGCATCACTATTCATCGAATAAGATTTGGTGGCTTTCTTCTCCGTATGTGCGAGACCTAGGTTGTCGGCCATGGTTGTTTGGTTTGTTTAGCAGCCACTTCTTTGGAGATCTAAATTGGTTTGGTAACTTAAGGTTTTATTTAGCCATAAAGTTCTACACGAATAGAGCTTAAGGATCTGTTTGGTGTGTTTTTGGTCAAAGGCTATTTGGTTAATGCTTTGAAGGAGAAAGAAGAGAAGAGAAGAGAAGACAAAGTCCATGTGAATGTTGCCTCTTAGTCCTCCACGCACCACAAGTATTTTTCATAGTTTTAGTTTTGCCCTCATATTTTTCAAAAAATTATCATTTAGCCCCCATGTTTTTTTTACATTTGCAAATCAGCCCCCAATGTTTTTTTTTTATATTTAAAACTCAATCCCAAATGTTTTGAAACTTACAGAATCACCCCCACATTTTTCAAAATTATAGAAATTTTCTGTCATGTTTTGTGCGGTCCCTGAACACTTCTTCTGCACTTATTTTTATTTGGGTGATTTAATTTGATGATATAAGACCATGTTTGGTCCTTGCTTGGTGGTGATTGATTGATTGGGGCTACTGTTGATTTGTTTTTTGTTGGATTTCAACTCGATAATCTCGGATGGAGTTTTAAAACCTTTATTTTCACTGTTCTTGCACAGAAATTTGGTGATTTTGTTGCGGGGTTTAGTCCCACACTTTGTTTGCTGTTGGTGAATTGTTTTCAACTTGGCCGATATTGTGGACATTGTTGATCCATAATTTCTCGTTGGTGGTGGTGGTGGATATGTTTTCCCCCATATTATGGACATTGTTGATCCATAATTTATCATCGTTGATGTTATTGTTGTTGGTGGATGTTGTTTCCACCTTGACCAATTTTGGGGATTTCATATCCCACGTCGTTGTTATTACCATTTTCTTGTCTCTTGTTCTAGTCTTGTTTTGGCTGTAATTTTCCTTCCAAACATCGGGGTTTGTGTTCACTCCCACCCACAGTTTGAGGGAGAGAGAATAGAGGGGTGCCTCTATTGCCAATCTTGGGAAGGTTGAGAATGTTAGTGCCAATCTGCTTTGTTATCCGTTGCACAATTACAAACTTAATTATGGATCGTTGACAATTATCGCTATGGGATGGAGATTTATTCTTGCTGACTTGGTGGAGTTGGGTGTTGTTTTCTTCCTTTCAAACTTCGGTTGTAATTTTTATTACTACCTTCAGTTTGAGGGGGAGAGTTAGAGGATAAATATGTCATTTAGTATTTAGGGCTTATGTAATACATGATATCATATATATGATGTAAGCCCTATGGGCATTTTAGTATTTTCCATTCTTTATATTTGCCAATATAAAGGCTCTCATGTAACCCTAGTTGGTATTCTGAATAGAGCAATGATATACCCACAATCTCATCCACACCCTAACCACATTCAGCACATCTTGACCCTTAATTGTCCTTAATTCTGGTGGGTTCCACATAAGTTCCACATAGGACCCACTAGAATCAAGGGGCAAGATGTGATGAAAGTGGTTGAGGGAGTGGGTAAATCATTATTGTTCTGAATATGTCAAAATATCAATACAATTCTCTCTATTTTAGTTTCTAATAGTCACAATATAGCAACCTTAAGTAATGATTGTTCTTGGAAATTCTATACAATACGAGTTTTGCAAAAAGTGAAGGAATGCGAGATCAAAATAGAGGATGATCCAATATCAACTCAATTTCTAAAGAAACCACACCCCATTGATAATATTGTACGATGCAAGAGCCATCGTTGCATCATTTGAACACTTCATTAACTTCGTTTATTTTATCTCAAACTCCCTAGATGCAATTAACACTAGCTTGGCAATTTATTGTTTTAGCGATTGTGTAGATATCTTGTGTATCTTGATGTTATTTGGTGGATTTTGTTAACATTGATGAGAGCATGCCTAGGTCAATTTCAAAAACTTGGTACGTACAACTGAAAAACTCCGCTTCTACCATAATAAGGCATACCACAGAAATCAAACTTTCCCACTTTTGTTCTATTTTTAATAGGACAAAGACACTCACCCTATAGGGGTTTCAAACAAAATTTATTCTCTTTCTCGCCAAAGTAAAGAAGGGTTTTAGAACCCTTTTAAAAATAAAAAAATAAAAAAAAAATCAATTTGAATTCATCGCAAGTGTCCTCGTACAAGCTTGACTGAGTATTTAGCATCTGCTAAACCTAATGAGTTCTCAGCTCTTCATCAAAACTATCATATTTGTAAAACATCCAAAATTCCTTGTACATATATATATATATGCCTACGAATCACCAGCCAATGTGAAGCATTTGATCGAAACTAACAAGTCCAATAACTTGATAAACCATCTCTTATTTAACAAATTCCACTTCCCATCAAAATTCAAGTTCAAATACTATATATCCACTGAATTTACTACTCAGCCAAATACATATATGATATTATATGCAATACAACGGCAAATACGAAGAGTGAGTGTGCTTATAACTATAATCGAGTAGTGACGACTGACCTTCAACTGTTGTCTCCTGAGACTCGCACACGATTCGGCCTGCAGCTCGGCGCACAAGTCTAGAACTCGAATTCACAGAAGATCCCAAAGCACGAATCTGGATCTTCAGGCCTCTGAATTCCGGTAATTTGGCCGATTTGCGTCCGCAGGGCAGCGCACATACCGAGGAACTAGCAATCGGTGTCAACGAGGCATCCGGTAAACCAACGACGAAGGCGGCGCGAGGGACGGTGAGTGTTTCGAGGACGCCAGCCATTATTTGAAGGAGACAATCGAAGCTATATATATATATATAGACACCCAATTTGAAGACAGTGAGAGATGAAGAGTAATGGGATAATCGGAAATAGGAGAAGTTTGGATACTTTCTCAGAATGTCGAGAGAGAGAGCGAGAGAGAGTGAGAGGTCTGTGGCTGGCTGATGTTTGTTTGGATTTTAGTGGGAGGAAATAGATCATGACGAGGATAGTGACCCTCAGGGTCTCAACTAGTACAAATTATTATTATTATTATTTCTTTTCTCTTCTTTTCTTTTTTATTTTTTTTATTTTTATAAATGACCATTTACTTAGATGTGGTTTGTTTCTGTGGTACTTTGTAACACGTAATCCTTCGGTGATTCACTTTTGTGACACTTTAACCCTTTGTAGTTTAGAAAGTAACACATAATTTCCCTGTCTTTGTGATACTTTATCCCTTCTATTAAAATATTGTTCTAAAAACTAACGTTTGTATATCATGTGAAAAACATATGATATAAAAATATTTTAAATATGATATTTGTTTATCATTCTTTTCAACCGCACAAATGTTAGGACAAAAATGATTCTTTATTACACACAAAATTAAATTGTGATAATTCCCATTCATTGTACACAAATTTTTATGTAATTTTGTTTTAAAATTTTAATGACTCAAAAAATAGACAAAAATGTGATGTGGTCACCACTTTTATATCACAGGCTTATAACATTCATACAAAATTATTCATTTTTCCAAACCACAACCGAATTGGAGGGGTGTTAATAAAAAAATATAATTGTTGAGGAGGGCGAATTGTAAATGTTGGTTACAATTACAAGGAAAAATGTTGTTAAAGTTAGGGGCACTTAGACCCCAATACTCTGCACCATTGGAGCAGTATGTGGTTTTGCCAAAGAAAGACCCGAAAAAAAAAACAACATAAATTAATATGTTTGGATAAATTTGAAATTAATATGTTTGGATAAATTTGAAGTAACATAAAAAAAAACATGTTCTTGGGTTTTAAAGTAATTCAAATTTATCCAAACATATTGATTTCAAATTTATCCAAACATATTAATTTTTTTTTTTTTTTTTTTTTTTTTTTTTTTTTTTTTTTTTTTTTTTTTTTTTTTTCTGTTGGATTACACCAACACCCAAAAACAATGCCACTTCAACACGTTTGGACTTCAGTTTGGATTTGGATCGTGGGCTGTTGCTCGGTTTGGACCTATGGGTATTCATGGAGAAATTATTCAGTGAACCCGTCACGCTACGTCAGCATGCTAACGTGGTGTGATAATTTATTCTTAACCACTCACTTGCTCCCTCCTTCCAGGGGAATCATGACAAGTGTTTATCAACTTGCAAATTTTAAATTCTACTAACCACTTGTCATGATCTCCTTAAAAGTAAGGGACAAGTGAATAGTTAAGATTAAATGATCACACCACATCAACATGCTAACGTGGCGTGACGGACTCACTGAATAACTTCCCGTATTCATGAGCCAAGAATTAAGCCCTCCTAACATGAGAACTACAACTGATTTTGTTGTTTATTACTGAATATTTATTTTATAAGAAAATAATAATAATAATAAATAAATAATTAAGGTAAATTACACCAGCACCCGTTCAACTATGACTTGTTTTTTATTCACTGCTCTAAACTATTTTACTCAACAGACTCAAGTAGGCCTGTAAACGAATCAGATTTGGATCCGTTCCGGATCCGCTAGAAAATATCCGATAATAATATCTGAATCCGAATCCGAATCTGAATTCGAATATTTTGTTAGCAAACGGATTGAATTCAGATTTGGTATATCCAATCCGAATCTGCCAGAAAATATCCGATAATAGAATTTAATTTACAGTTTAGCTCCCCTTGTTTTGTGAAAAATTATATAATGACCCTACACTATAAAATTCTTTTGGTGCTTAACGGATATCCGATTAAAAATTTCCTTTGGTGTGTAAATGATATCTAATTAATAAAAAAAAAAAAAATCTTGATTTGCTTAATGGTTTTTTTTTTCAGTGTTTAACGGATATCCGAATCCTAATAAATTCGGATTCGGATTTTGGTTAACGGATTTTTATCGGATCGGATTCGGATTTAGTTCACGGATTTCTTATCGGATCGAATTCGGATATCACAAATCCGATCCGAATCCAATCCATTTACAGGCCTAGACTCAAGGATAGCATTTTGTCTCCGTTATGTTTCTGTCAAAAAACAAAGACAAAAACTTGTAATGTGACAATCATGTAGCTATTTTAAGTATTGTGCTTCCAATTTTACCCTTTTTAGTCTCAACATATGAGGTTTAATCACATCCCATACCACTGTTGCCTATGACTAAGTGAAATATATATATATATATATATATGTTAGGATTGTGCCTAAAAATCCATTAGTGGAATAATTTTCTAATTATGATTTGATTCTTTATTTGGTGGTTTTATTATCAAATAGGGATTTCTTTGATGATGGAATACAACACCCATGTACGTGTTTGTAGTAACTCTTATTTTCATGTTTAAATTGACGATTTACACTTCGTGTGCAATTTTAGCGAAAATTGGTCACAGGGGTATTTTGGTCTTTTTCCCAATTTTGTAAGTCATGAACTAAAAATGTAATTTTTGGGAAAAGTTGCGTAATGTTAAATGATTTGCTATTCGTATTGAAAGTTAAGAGTTTTTATTCTCTATTTAGAAGATATCTCGATTTTAGTCATTTTGAGAAAATATCCGTTTTTGTATTTTTACGACATTTTCTGTAAATATACGACTTTTTAATTATATTATTTAATAATATAATTACAAGAATAATAATTATAATGAAAGATAATATTTACCTAACTAGATTTCCACTGTAATTAATATTATTTCAAAACCCCTAATTATACCTGTGTTTTCCCAAACCATGCTTATACCCAAAGCCAAACCCCCAAACAACTCCTATGAGGTGTCGTGTGCTTGAGTGTTTTGTGAGGTGTCCTGTGAGGTGTCCTATGAGGTGTCGTGTGCTTGAGTGTTTTGTGAGGTATCCTGTGAGGTGTCGTGTGCTTGAGTGTTTTGTGAGGTGTCCTATGAGGTGTCTTGTGTGCTTGAGTGCTTATGAGGTGTCCTATGAGGTGTCTTGTGAGGTGTTGTGTATAATATATATACATATTGGTAGCCTTCCCCCTTTTCCTATAAAAACTCCTCCCATTAGTTGTAGAAAGGAAGAAAAAAATAATAATAGAGAGTTAGCCGAGAGAGTGAAGGAGAAAGAAAAGAAAGAAAGAAAAGGAAGAAATCCCAAATCACACCGCAACCCCGACCCTACGAGGAGCAGAAGGAGAAGACGAAGAAGAGAGAGAGACACCCCGAGACCACCCACGACCACCCCGAGCTCGCCGGCATCACCATGTTTACCAGTGAGTGCCTATACTCACTTAGTAGCGTAGATATGTATGTTTATATATGTTTTGGCATGAAAGAATTAACGGACCCCGAACGTACGGGAAAGGTCTAGTTCAATTCTAGAATATTACTGGTCTCAATCGATCGAACTTAGTTCAATCGATCGAACTTAATAGAATGTTAATTGTTTAGTTGTTTTATATCTAATGAACTGTTAACCTATTTATTATCATATGTTGATGTTGGAGAACTGTATGGGAATAATACATAAGTGGAATAATGGACTTAATGCATTGAAAAGTGGAACCCTTTGGTTACTGTTGAGATAATAATGAGATTGAAAAGCCGACGCGCATAGTAGTGGGTCTGTCGACCACAATGGTCGATACTATTTATGATTGGTACGTGTAAATGCGGTCACGAAGATCGTAACATATTGGGCGTGTTGGCCGTAACATATGGGGCGAGTTGGCCAGAGAATATATTGGGCGCGTTGGCCAGAGTAACATATGGGCGAGTTGGCCAGAGTAACATATTGGGCGTGTTGGCCGTAACATATGGGGCGAGTTGGCCAGAGAATATATTGGGCGTGTAGGCCAGGATGTATCAGAGGCGTGTTGGCCAAAGTATATCGGGGCGTTTGGCTAGATTATATGGGACTGTGTGTCGGGATTTGACAGACCGTAGGTATGGGACTACCTGTCTGATTAATATGGACCCAAGAGTCTATGTTATGTATTGGGAGATTGGGACGATATCTGTTGTTAGATATTGAGTTGGTGCATACATGCATGCGAACGATGAGATGATCCTTTTAATGATATTGTTTATATATACGGCCATCTATAGATACTCTGTTAGTATTTGCATTCACTCGGCATTCGTAGCTGACGGCGTTTATGCCGCTGGATATTCGACGTCCAGTTGGCCAGGGTTATGAGTATTCAGGAGATGCATACATGGATAGGGGCTACAAGGAGGGAGCATACGATGATGGAGGCTATGCTAGAGATAACTACTACGCAAGCTAAAGACTTGAGCTTGCTGTTGATAGTTTATGCTTATGTTTTTAGAGACTGTTGTAATAGTTAAGTTTGTAATCGGCATATGTTGCTGTAATGTTTTATTTATATTTTCTGCAAACACTTTGGTTTTGTAATAGTTAGTATTGAACTCTGATTATATATATCAACCTTAGAACTTTCCAATGCGTGGTTTAAATCATTACTCTGATGGTTTGACTTTGGTTATGGACAATATGGTGACTTTCAACTGTCATGGCCTACGGGTCCAAAAAGGAATTTATTTTCTCTATTTTTGCTACTGCGGGGCGTGACAGTGTTGATCGTATTTCACTACATTTGTCATGCATGATTATGTAATATGAGGTGTATTATGATACAAGTGTGATTGAGTTGTGACTCGCGAGTTGAATTGGGTATTTGTGTAAGAGAACCATCTGAGATTGTGTGAAATGGATGTTCTGATGTTGTGAAGTATCTTCGAGATTGTGTGAAATGGATGTTCTGATGTCATTGTGGAATACCCTAAATACTTATCTGAAAATAAATATTTTCCTGTGTGTTTCATTATTTGTATTATTATCTGGTTTAGAATATATTTCTGTCGTTGATTTTATTATCCATGTAAGGACGAATTAATACGTTACATAATTGGTAGGCTAATTAGTAATTTCGTAAAATCATGTGGAATCGCGATTTAGCCGATATCGGAACTTAGACGAAAACTTTTATAATTTATAGTTTTCACTCGTGAAGCAATGAATTAGACGTGTTAGATGTTTCGGAGAATAATTTGAAGTTTTGAGAGCTCATGGGGAGTTAAACGTAATTTTTGAGAGTCGTGCCTATTTATAGAAAGAGGTGATATATTTTCATTTGTAAAGTTTTCTAACCCAAATTCAAGAGAGGCCAAAAGAGGGATTTTGGATCTTTGATCTTCACGACGACCATTCGTCCGTTGATTTTCAAATAAAGTTATATTTTCGAACTCTTAGAGGTAAGAACTTCGTTTTGATATCCATTAGGACTCGTTTGGATAAGTTTTTTGAAAACTCATTTTCTAGAATTTTTTTAAAAAGATGTTAATCGGACATCTGATCCATAAGAATTGTATTAGACAGACTTCTGCACGTTCTTTCAAATAAAGTTTTTTGAAAACTCATTTTCTAGAATTTGAGGAACGTTAATATGAGGTGAATGATTCAACTATGTGTTTTGTAATGATTTCTTGACATGTATTCATATTTTGTATAAAAAAAAACATGTTTTAGTTCATAGATATATATTGTTTAGTTCATATTGGGCAACTATATTGATAACTAGGCTCAATTGCACAATGAAATGTTTGACTTAATTCGAAAGCACGGTGAAATGTGATTTGAGTATGTGTAGTTGATATTTGGGTCAAAGGAGCACGTGGTACGAAGCCATTTTGTGGAGCCGTTATAGACATGAGATCGCACGTTTGAAGAAAGAAACGTGGGTCTTACCTTGTCACGTGGACTTATTGGCGTGGAGTCGCGGACTAGGAGTATGGGTCGTACATATAAGACTCCAGTGACTAGTATGAAATGTAGAGAATATGAATGAGATCATGTTATCATTCATGTGCATTATTGTTTTATTCACGAAGTATTAGTGATTCGTGGTGAAAAGTGCATATTTCTAGTGTATTACGTGGTATTTTATGCATCTTTTATCCCCAAAGTCCCTACATTTAGGTATATTCTAATAACAATGTTCTTTTTATTGTGTTAATGCTAAAACTTATGTTTTTGCATTGTTTTATAGGTATTAGGATGTAAATCGATGAAGTGGAGCTAAAGAAAGTGATTCTGGTGGATAGAACAACAGAAGCAGCTGAGAAAATGGCAATTTTGACAAATAAGACTTCAGATTTGGAAGATTTTCCCAGAGATATAAAATGTAGATCTTTGAGTTACGGTCGCGTGGCCGCAAACGGGAGGTCAATCCGAGGTCCGAGTAAAAAGTAATGGCCATTCTCCCATCGGTGTGCAGTGCTATCAAAATCAGAGGAGTTCAAGCGATTGAAGAGAGTTCAATCGATCGAACCTTCGATCGATCGAACTAAGCTCGATCGATCGAACCTTATTTTCACCCAAAAGTTGCGTAAACTCTGTGGGAACCCTATATATACGTCGTTTTGACGTCAGACGAGGAGAGGACGCTCCAGAACGCGAAAAACAGCAGTTTTAGGTAGTTTTAGGGTTAGATTAGATGTAGATTAGGTTAGATTCATATTATTCTTCATCCTTTTCATTGTTTTACTCAAGATTATTGAAGATTGAAGTTTCTTTCATGTTTATTTCAAGTTTATTTCAGATTATATCCAGGTTTTTCTTCCCAATCCTTGTTATTTGATTGCTATTAGTTTATATGCTATGATTACTCTAGTTTGTTATTCCGGTAATAGTTTAATCATGTTTCCGTAGTTTAGACGTTGGGAATATGTGATGAAACATTGATTCCCAACCTCTGCCATGCAATCTTTAGAAACCTTGGGCTCGATCGATCGAAGGTAGTTCGATCGATCGAACCAGAGCTAGTCAAGCGATCGAAGGCATTTCGATCGATTGAAGGATATGCTGTCCGATCGATCGAGAGCGCTTCGATCGATCGAACATGTTAATTCTTGAGATGATTCTTTTAAGTATTCCATGACTTTCTGTTTTAGAAATCTGTCATCAAATTGTCCCAATAAGCTCAGTTTGTCACAACAGTTTTTAGAACTTAAAGCCTTAAGGCCTTTTCTTCAATGACTTTTGAAAACCACTTTGAATGCTAACACCATTTATAGTGCAAGTAATTACCATTGTTTTAAACCGTCTTTCATGTATTTTAACTCACTTGTGATGATATAGTCCCGGGCATGAAAGGGCTATTGATTCTATATCTTTAGAAAAATACGGAATACTGAAGAGGAATGAACTCCATCGAACGTTAATGAGTATGCATGGTAGATGGTTAGGATTAATGTGGATTCACGTGTTTCCAACACCTTTAATTTAGTTGTTTAATTCTTATGTTTCTATAGTTTTAGTTTATTATTTAGTTTAATTTAATTAATTAGGATTTGTTAGTACACCTCCAATCATCCATTCTTATTTTCTTTTTCTTTAGGTTATAACTTAGTAGATATTCTTCCTATTCCTTCCCTGTGGGATCGACCTGGACTTCCAGTACTATATTACTTGCACGATCACCTACACTTGGGTGTTGCACAAGAGTGCACAACTTTTTAGTCGTGTCAAGTTTTTGGCGCCGTTGCCGGGGAAGGCAACTAGGTTAGGATTTTACTAAGTTATTTCCATTTTTTTTCTTTTTCTTAAAAAAAAAAAAAAAAATCATTGGACTTTTTCTCTCACAAGAAAAAAAAAATTCTTTTGTTTAAATATTTTGGGTAAACATGTCTTATCCATATTACCCTCCATACAACACAAATACCACGAATGGGTACACATTAGGTAATGAGAACTATACCCCGAGTTGGCAAGCACCCACATATGATGCACATTATCAACCTGAGTGCTACCAATCACCACAATGGGAAAACCATCGTGTTAGTCCCCCATGTTATCAGACGTATCAAGAACCTCCACCTGGAGAGTTCTATCAATCGCAATGGGGATATAACCAAAATGATAGTGTAGGATGTAGTAGTAGTTCCCACGATTACCAAATGCACCAAGACTTTCCTTCTGGGGAGTCTTGCACACAAACACAATGGGAAGGGGACTATTACCAACAACAATGGGGCGAAACTTCATATAGTTATAATGAGGAGAATAATCAAGTTGAGGATAATGGTATGTTAGAATTGCTGCTTAGTGAAATGAAAAGGCTAGAGAGTGCAATTGATAAATTAGGAGCTAGATATCAACAAGCATTTGATAGCCAACCTTTAGAAGACTATACCAGTCCTTCAACGCTATAACCTGAATTTCAAGACACTAACAATGGAATGGAATTAGAGGACAATGATGGGTTCATACCATTGAGCATGAAGTTGTAGAACCATCTTCTCCTCAACATACAACCCCAGACATCAACTCCTTCACTGCCTGGATAAAACTGCATAATCTCTTTGTCCAGAGCACCTCAATAGATGACATATATAGTGAGGAGAGTTACAAGGATGAGAATGAGGTTTTAAAAGATGACGAGAGTTTAGGTGATTGCAAGCAATTAGGAAAGGAAGAGTCCCCTGTTGACTCTACCCCTACCTTTGAAAGTGACCCTAGAGAGGACATAATTGAAAAATCTAAATCTGATTTAGATTCTTGTGATATTCATGAACCCTCACCTCTTTCGACCGAAGAGGTGGTGTCACCAAGTTGCCCATCACCTATCCTTGCTATCAATCAAAGCTCTCGTCCTGAGCTTGAATGTTATGTGTACCCCATTCGTGAACAAACAGAATGTGTTGTGGAAGAGGATGGTAAGGATACTAGCACATGTTCTTCACAAAATTTTAACTTTCAAAATTCTTTGAGAGAAGACTTGGAAAATATTGGGCCCACTTTAGATGATTTTAAAATTCAACAAGAAGCTAGCAATCTTCTAGACTGCTTGACCTTCTTGAGTGATTATGACATTGAGGCCCAAATAGATAGCTTTATCCAAGTCCAGTCCAAAACCATGTGCATAGAACAGAAATTCAATTCCTATGATTATATCTCCATAGATTCTGTTCTAGAGCAAGAGGAGGGTAGTAAAGTTTCATTAGAACATCACTTAGACCCTGCCCCTTTTATTGAACCATGGCCTCCCCCTGTTTTTAGTATTAAAATAGAGGCTGTTATAGAAAATACCAACACCAAAGATCTTTCCTTGAGCATAATTCCTAAAAAGTGTGGTATTCCTCTTATAACTATGCCCAATAACTTTGGAAGCCATTGGTTTTGCATCATCTCCTCTGACCTTGAGCCTGACATTAGTTGGGGGGAGTTGCATTTTTATGAGGATCTCAAAAGTCTTGTCATTGTTAAATTATTTCACTGGGAAGATCCTCAAAAATTTCGGTTGTTACTTTATGATAAGTATCTTGATTAACCGAATTTATTAACTGAGTTGTTATATTATGTTCTCTATTTTTCCTTGTTGCTACTAATGATTTTGCAGGTAACTTGAAAAAAAATTGGATATTAATGCCTCGAGGTAACATCCTTCCTTCCCTCGCTTTACTTTACATGTCCATGTGCTTAGTTTAGAACATTGGGGACAATGTTTAGTTTTAGTTGGGGGGGAGTGAGTCATTGCATGCCTCATATCTTTTTGTTGTACTTTAGTGTCATATACCTGCTTAGCAACATGTGACTCAGTAAATTAAAATCTGAAAAAATTTTAAAATTTTTATTTTATTTTTTTAAAGATAATAAAATGGTTCTTGTATTTCTCTCTTAGTTAATGTAGTTAGTTATGATGCATTAGTGTTATTTTCTGTATGTTATTAGTATGTGATATACTATGATAGTTTGTTTACTATCTTAGTTATAGTATATTTTATACTTTTTAATCTTCAAACAACTTTGAGCACGCTGTGACAACCTTGTACTTAGCTAAACTGGATTAGTAAGCATAGTTTAAGTGTCTTGAAAGACTGTAGTGGAGACTAATAACCCAAGTGAGCTTTTGTGCCATTCTTTGTTTTTGAGGGTTTTATAAAATTACTCTTACTTTTTGAAAAGCGTATTAATTCGTTGAAAGTCTCATTTTTCTTTTTCATTTTGACTGATTACTAGAAGAGAACGTTCAGGATTTACCAAACTTTAGAGCTCTTGAATTTACTAAAATGAATTATCCTATTAACTTAGAAGATGATTTAGGCCATCTTTTGACCATACATGGATAATACAGCCTTGGCCTACCTCTATGCTATTCCTTTACTTCACCTCTTGAGCTTATCATAATTACCTTGTCTACACAATCCATAAGTCTATACCAAACTCCAAATTAGGAGTTCAAGCATCAGTTCTTTATTTAGGTGTGATTGGGATGTGTTGAGTTAACAAGAAGTATGTTAGTGTGAATAAGGGAAAGTTGGCAAAGAAAAAAATGAAAGAAGAAAAGAAAAGCATGAAAAAAGAAAAAGAAAAAAAATGCCAATGGTTGTTACAAAAGAAAAAAAAGGGAATGAAAAGAAGAGTGTGAAAAAAATAAATAAAAGTAAAGAAGAAGTGAGAGATTGGAAATGTGGGAAGTTTGAAAAGTTATAGTAGACATTCCAATCACATCCTTTGACCCAATTGAACATCACGAGCCTTTTTCTTCTTAATCTAACACCTCTTTTTCAAAGTCCTGATGATTTTAAGTAAATTGGATTTGAAGTTAAGGTAATGAGAGAGTTATCCACGGTATCTCGCTCTTCTAGTGAAAAGTATCCTTTCATGAGACCTTATGCACTATAAAATGTCCGTTTTTCAATTTAGATATGAGAAGCATTAGATTCCATTCATATTTACTCTTTATAGCTTCCATATCATGAGTGATAATTATTACACCTAATTCGGAGTGATTTCATCTTAAGAGTGTAATCCCGGTAAGAGTTGAGTCAAAATGAATGTCTTGATAGTGTCTTAGGTTATGCAAGCTTTGAAATTAAAGTTTTGTATTTTGGTTGTCCATTCACATGCACGCACTTGAAGATTAATAGGTATGGAACATTCTAATGACTTTGATAGTAGATTAACTGTAATGTGTGTGTTGCATTGCTATGGCATACTAGAGAGTTTCATGAGATTGTTGAGCTTAACTATATTGCTAAATGAGAGGAAAATTTCTTGAAAACATTTAAATGAGAACCATTTCCATAAATATGAATTTTGTGGGTAGATTCACTGCAAACCCTCACGAGACAACACTCGTCCACTAGGGGGAACCTAGGGGTTTAAAGGCTTGTTGCATATGCTAAATGCAATCGCGATTCCTGCGAAAGTGATTTAGGATTTTTTACTTTCTTTTGTTTTCAATTTTTAGAGTTAAATCAACACTGTTGTAGTTCGCTTCATTGCTAGGGACTAGCAACGAGCTAGTTGGAGGGTGTGATTCGTGGTGAAAAGTGCATATTTCTAGTGTATTACGTGGTATTTTATGCATCTTTTATCCCCAAAGTCCCTACATTTAGGTATATTCTAATAACAATGTTCTTTTTATTGTGTTAATGCTAAAACTTATGTTTTTGCATTGTTTTATAGGTATTAGGATGTAAATCGATGAAGTGGAGCTAAAGAAAGTGATTCTGGTGGATAGAACAACAGAAGCAGCTGAGAAAATGGCAATTTTGACAAATAAGACTTCAGATTTGGAAGATTTTCCCAGAGATATAAAATGTAGATCTTTGAGTTACGGTCGCGTGGCCGCAAACGGGAGGTCAATCCGAGGTCCGAGTAAAAAGTAATGGCCATTCTCCCATCGGTGTGCAGTGCTATCAAAATCAGAGGAGTTCAAGCGATTGAAGAGAGTTCAATCGATCGAACCTTCGATCGATCGAACTAAGCTCGATCGATCGAACCTTATTTTCACCCAAAAGTTGCGTAAACTCTGTGGGAACCCTATATATACGTCGTTTTGACGTCAGACGAGGAGAGGACGCTTCAGAACGCGAAAAACAGCAGTTTTAGGTAGTTTTGGGGTTAGATTAGATGTAGATTAGGTTAGATTCATATTATTCTTCATCCTTTTCATTGTTTTACTCAAGATTATTGAAGATTGAAGTTTCTTTCATGTTTATTTCAAGTTTATTTCAGATTATATCCAGGTTTTTCTTCCCAATCCTTGTTATTTGATTGCTATTAGTTTATATGCTATGATTACTCTAGTTTGTTATTCCGGTAATAGTTTAATCATGTTTCCGTAGTTTAGACGTTGGGAATATGTGATGAAACATTGATTCCCAACCTCTGCCATGCAATCTTTAGAAACCTTGGGCTCGATCGATCGAAGGTAGTTCGATCGATCGAACCAGAGCTAGTCAAGCGATCGAAGGCATTTCGATCGATTGAAGGATATGCTGTCCGATCGATCGAGAGCGCTTCGATCGATCGAACATGTTAATTCTTGAGATGATTCTTTTAAGTATTCCATGACTTTCTGTTTTAGAAATCTGTCATCAAATTGTCCCAATAAGCTCAGTTTGTCACAACAGTTTTTAGAACTTAAAGCCTTAAGGCCTTTTCTTCAATGACTTTTGAAAACCACTTTGAATGCTAACACCATTTATAGTGCAAGTAATTACCATTGTTTTAAACCGCCTTTCATGTATTTTAACTCACTTGTGATGATATAGTCCCGGGCATGAAAGGGCTATTGATTCTATATCTTTAGAAAAATACGGAATACTGAAGAGGAATGAACTCCATCGAACGTTAATGAGTATGCATGGTAGATGGTTAGGATTAATGTGGATTCACGTGTTTCCAACACCTTTAATTTAGTTGTTTAATTCTTATGTTTCTATAGTTTTAGTTTATTATTTAGTTTAATTTAATTAATTAGGATTTGTTAGTACACCTCCAATCATCCATTCTTATTTTCTTTTTCTTTAGGTTATAACTTAGTAGATATTCTTCCTATTCCTTCCCTGTGGGATCGACCTGGACTTCCAGTACTATATTACTTGCACGATCACCTACACTTGGGTGTTGCACAAGAGCGCACAACTTTTTAGTCGTGTCAATTAGCTTAAATGAATCGAAATATGTGTGGTTATTTCAATAATCATTGTAGGTGTCAATGTCGGTGAGGAATAGGAGAAGTGGTCTCGGGGTATTGGGAGTTTAATTAGAATGCGACTCAGTATGTTTTTCTCGTAGTTTTGAAATAGAAATGTTGTAATAAGGATTTTATGACTTTTAAACTATGTTTAACTTGGAACCTTAAAACAAATTCGTGATGTTATAATAGATAGTAATCTTTTATAATAATGTTTGGTGATATTATAATTCAGTTAGGATCAATTTGGATTGAGTTTAGAGTGTGTAATTAGTCTCTGGGTGAACTCAGAAAACATTTAACTTGTAAAATTCTACAGAATGCCCTACAGTTGGGAAAATAGTCGACTGGTTCGTGACTTCAGTCGACTGGGTTTTGCGTTTAGGCAAATTTCTCTTTCAGTTTTCCAGGAACCAGTTGATTGGAAAATAAAACAGTCAATTGAAAATGTCACCAAAATGAGAGTTTCTGCTAGATTTGACCCCAGTCGACCGGACGAGTCCAGTCGACTGAGAATTGGAGGCAGCAGTTGACCAGACATGGGAATAAGTCAACTAGAGTGGATCGCTGGAGATTTCTCATTCTCTGCAAATTCCAAATCAGTCGACTGAGATTGCTAGTTTTAAAATGGACTATTTTCTTTTCTGCTACGAGTTCTTAAACTTATGTTTTGGGAACGTTAGTTAACTAGTTAGCCTTAGTGGCGTGCCTTTGGCTTCGGTTCCGCTATTGTGGGACCGGGCTGTGACATGGAAGCTCTTATTTTATATAGGAATGTTTGTGAAAGTATTCCTTGTTGTATAAGACATACCATAAGGGTAAATCCTGCTACAACTAGGATTGGGACTCTACAATCTATATAAATATAGGGCTTATTCAAGGGATAGCCCACGTTCTACATACACAAGAGAGGGATACAAACTAGTGAGGGAGAGATTAGTTTCTAGCAATTGTGTGTGTAGTATAACTTGGTTAGAGAGTTATACACGTGAGGTGTTGAGTGCTTGTAATCTTCATATTAATAGAGGTGGTCGCCTTGCACATGGACGTAAGCATTGTTAGGTCGATCCACATTTAAATCTTGTTGTATTAGTTTGCTTGATTTTTCTTTCGTGGTTGTGTCATTCTTGTTCTATTTATCTCCATCTTTGTGGGTGTGGTTTTCTTGTTGTCCCAATAATATATATGCACATACACATGTGAGGAGCTCAATAACAAAAGGAAAGAAATGAAAAATTAAATAGTAAATCCTACAATTACTAGTGCAAATCCACTCAAGCTAATCTGCTACCATTCAACAATGCATGGTTCAAGGATACAGAGGTCCAGGGGGGATCTATAAAATCAATCCAGGGGTGCTTGATGTACGAGGGTTCGAGGGCAAAACACTCCCAAATATTTTTTTTTGGACCTATGTATACATATTTTGGACTTATTTATGCATATTTTGAACATATTTATACATTTTGTGTGTAGATTTTGGACCTATTTATACATACTTTCTATATGCATATTTTATAATTAGCACAAATCTTAAGAGAGACGGGGCTTAGTATGATAATTTTATAATGTCAAGGGGGGCTTTTATAATTTTCAGGGGGCTTAACCATAAAAATTTTTATTTTAGTGTATATGTACAAGATTTCAAAACTTTGGGGGGACTTGGGCCTACCCCTTCTTGTATGTAAATCCGCCCCTGCAGAGGTCATATATGTAGTAATTCAGCACGTGTGAGCCCTGTGAATCTACATATGCTTGGCACATGCAATAACAGACTATGAGCTGGAAAATGAAGATAAAGAAAAAAGAAAGTAGAAGTAGTTGACGGAGCAACTGGAAATGCGAATAGGTTATCCTATGCAAGAGTGATGGAGGCCTGGTCCTGACAATCCTGCTTGCTCGAATTCAAGCTTGCCCTCATGCTTAATAGTTGGAAAATTTCTTACTGAACTCGTCTGCTTCAACCCATGTAGCATCCACTAGGGAAGGGAAGCCCCTTCCATTGCATAAGAAATTTATCACAGTATTGTTCTTCTTAAACATCCCTCTATCAAGAATAGTCTTGGGAACCCAATTGATTGTTGTGTAGATATCGCAACTACATTATCTCCTAGCTTCTTTTTGAGTAGAGAGACATGGAAGACATTGTGAATTTTTGCAGTTGATGGTAGTTCTAGCTTATAAGCAACAGAGCCAACTCGAGCGATGACTTTAAATGCCCCATAGTAACGGGGTGCCAGCTTTTGAAAGCTTCTTCTGGCCACAGTCTGTTAGCAATATGGTAGGAGTTTAAGGAACACCTAATCCCCAATTTCAAACTCTCTTTCTATCCTCTTTTTGTCAGCGTAGACTTTCATTCTGTTATGGGTCTCTTCTAAGTTATGTTTCAACCATGCCAACAACTGGATCCCTGTCTTGTGAAGTCTTGTCCACCAGATCAATGGTTGTAGTACCTAGTAATATGAGTGAACAAAAGGAGGGGGTGTGTTGTAGAGTGCCTGGAAAGGTGAAGTCTTGAGAGAAGCTTGATAAGTAGTGTTATACCACCATTCGGCCCATGGTAGCTAATTCACCCATGAAGCTAGTTGTCCCCCACAAAGCACCTAAGATAGTGCTCTAAAGTCTTGTTTAAAATTTCTGATTGACCATCAGATTGGGGTTATAAGCTGAACTGTGGCAGAGTTGAGTACCTTGGAGTTGGAAAAAAGCTAACCAGAATTGGCTCATAAAGTGGTGTCTCTGTCACTTACAATAGATCTGGGCATGCTGTGTAACTTGATTAATTCTTTGATGAACACATTAGCTACTTGTGCAGTTGTGTAAGGATGTGAGAGAGGGATGAAGTGCCCATATTTTGTGTCTGTCCACTACCACTAGGATTGTATTTTTAGAAGCTGAGGGGGACATATCTTCTATAAAGTCCATGGCTATGTCTGTCCAAGAATTTTTAGGAATGGGGAGAGGGTTCAACAACCCTGCAGGATGTTGTTTCAATTTTCTACCTCCAATATGTATCACAATGAGCCACAAACTTCTTGACATCCTTCCTTATACCAGGCCAACTAAAATTTTGATGAATCCTCTTGTAAGTCTTGAGATACCTAGAATGCCCCTATTGGTGTTGCATGATACTCAAATAAAAGTTTATCCCTCCATGGAAAAGATTTAGGAACAAAGTGTCTACCCCTAAAATTTAAGAGAACATGCTCATAGTGATAGTGTTTTGGTGCCGCTGACTTGGTTTGCAACTTGTGAATAAGTGCTAATGTGTCTGGGTCCCTAAGACATTCTTTCTGAAACTCAATGACTCTGTCTATTATGGGACTAGAGATGGCATGGAGTGCTCCCAACTCTTGTTGTCTTGAGAGTGTATCTGGTACCACATTGTTTCTACCTGACTTATACTCAATAGTGTACTGGAACCCCAAGAGTTTAACCAACCATTTATTCTTCTCTAGAGTAGTCATTCTCTGGGTTAAAAAGTACTATAGAGTTTTGTGGTCTATGAGGATTTTGAAGGGTCTTCCCAACAGGTAAGGTTTCCAATGATGGACAGCATACACGACACATCCATCATTTCCTTGTCATACACAGAGAGCCAAGGTTTCTTCCAGAAATTTCCTTGCTCGCATATGTTATTGGGTGTTTTTCTTTGGCTAGAACTGCACCAATGCCTTCATCGGAGGCATCACAATCCATTGTGAAGGTTTTGGTAAAGTCTGGAAGGGCTAAGACATGAGCTATAACTACACCCTATTTTAATTTTGTGAAAGCATCTTCAACTTTAGAGGTCCATTTGAAATCCCTTTCTTAATAACTGAGTGAGGGGCTTTGTGATAATCCCATACCCTTTGATGAACTTTCTGTAGTACCCTATAAGCCCTAAGAATCCTCACAGCCCTTTGGGGGTTTTGGGAAATCCCCATTCGACTATGCAGGCCACCTTGGATTCGTCCATAGACACTCCTTGTCTAGACACCACATGTCCCAAGTATTCCACAGAATCTATCCTAAAGGAACATTTGTTTCTTCTGACCTTTAAATTGTTGTCTTGGAGGATTTGTAACATTCTTCAGAGGTGGTCTAAATTCTATTCCATAGATTTACTATAAACTAGGATGTCATCAAAGAAAACTAAGACAAATTTTATGAGATAAGTTGAAAAATGCTATTCATGAGGGATTGAAAAGTTGAAGGAGCATTACTTAGCCCAAAGGGCACGACTAAGAACTCGTAATGACCATCGTGAGTTCTAAAAGCTGATTTGTGAATGTCTTCTCTCTTCATTCAAATTTGGTGGTAACTTGACCTCAAATCGAGTTTTGAAAATAGGACTAATGGAGCTCATCAAATAACCCATCAACCACTGGTGTAGGGAACTTGTCTTTGATGGTGACTGCATTTAAAGCCCTATAATCAACATACATTCTCCAACCTCCATCTATCTTTCTGACTAATTGTAGGAACCTGTATTTTCACTTCTCTAACAATAAATAAAATGACAATTTTATTTTAGTACTGTGTATTAGTTTTAGTCATTGTATTATTTTAATAGATAATTTGTGCTTGTATTACAGATTGTTAAATGCGATACTTGTAATTTTATAATCCCTTAATAATTTTAATTGTATTAATAATGTTTAAAAGACTGTACCCCTAAGTTGTCCTATGATTTGGAATTAAAAGCATTAATAAAATATATTATGACATTACTTACATTTTTGTCCCTAATAATTATGTTTGATATTTTCCTAGACTACCTAGACCAACCTTACTGAACTAACTAAACAAACCAGATGCATTAATTGATACGAGACTGATTGCAAGTAAATCTTATATGTTGCATTATTTCAATACTTAATGATTGAAGATGATCTAATTAGCTGTATTATTGTGATACTCAATGATTCAAACTCACTGATTGAACTCATATATGAGTTCACACTTCAAACAGAGACACAACACACACATTTGATTTCAAAGCTTTAGCTCCCAAGCTCTTTCTCCATCTCTCTCTCTCTCTCTCTCTCTCTCTCTCTCTCTCTCTCTCTCTCTCTTAGCAATACATACATACATGCACACATTCAAGCTCCAATGATCTCTCAACCTCACACTCTCTCTCGAATCATACAAACACCCATACATACTACACCCACGTCAAACAAGCATAAGCATTACTCTCACAGTAATCTTTCCATTCCCATTACTCACTCTCTTCGACACTCTCAAATACGCACACCCATACATTAATATAGTTCTAGCAATTAAAAGAAAAAAAAAAGAAATACAGATAAGGAGTCACAATGAGCTCAAGAAGCCATTGCCATTGATTTTAAAGCTTGAAACTTATATTACTGTTTTTCATAATTCTTTGGCAAGTCACTCCGCCCAATCTAAAGACTGGTGAGTCACCTAAACTCACTCATAATGTACTATTAGTCATTGCACACAAGCCGGGGTATAAAACATAGTTATATATATAGTTTTGGAGCTTCAAAAATGATGATCTCACCATACTCAATGAAAATTGTTTCTGTAAATTGGAAGTGAAAGATTACAACCCCAGTAGGCTCTGTTTCAAATATTAGACCTTAATTTGTAACAGTTGCGACGAACGGCTAAAACAAATTTTGACGACTCTCGGATTTTCATCTATAAGTTGAGCTACATTAATAATTGACAAACAAGACTTATACATTCATAATCTATGTGGAAAAATGAAGAGATCGATATATTATAAATACTGTTTAAAATCAGTTTGAAATACCCAAAATACTCCCCTATTTTCTGCCGAAAGCTACGAAGAAGAGAATGCAAGATCGATCCTACAAGTATCAATCCTATGAAGATAGATATTACAAACATCGATCCTTGGAAGATCAATCCCAGCTTGAACTTCTTCGACGATCTGTTTGAAAAACCCTCAAACAATTTCTTTCAAAACTTCGCCTTGAACTACGCTCGACCTGATTCCCACTCAAGAGTACGTAGGCAACCGCATCAGTTCGGTCGACACCACCATAATGAACCCTTCTTTCAAGGTCCTGGGCCGAACTACGTTGGACCTGATCCTCGCTCGAGGGTACGTAGATAGACTTTCAAAAAAAAAAAAGAAGAAGGATGGCTCGCTAGGTCAAAAATTCAAAAGGACGCCTAGGAAAAAATTAGAGCTAAATCCAAGGTGAGCAATAACAAAAGAGAGAAAAGAGCTCGCTAGGTCAGCTCACTAGTGCCTAGGAAAAAGTTATGATTATTTGAGAGCTTAAAGTCACGGTCCTTGCCTCAAGTCAGAAATCACCTTCCAAACTAGGGGCAAACTTCGGTTACATGCCTCATTTGCCTGAATATACTATCTACCCTTCATACAAGGGGAAAACTTCGGTCACCTACCTCGTTTGCCCAAAACCTTCAAAGAACCATCGTCCAAACTAGGGGCAAACTTCGGTCACCTACCTCATTTGCCTATGAATTCTACTTCCTACACCTCAAACTAGGGGCAAACTCTATTTTCCTAACACGTTCCCTTCACACCAAGGGCGAGTTTTCAAGACACCAAGTTGTCTTGAAATTTTTTGAAATGGGGTATCTTTTATTCTATAAGCTAAGGCACTAATTCAAAGCACATCCTGGGAAAAATAGAGAATCGACTAGATCAACAGGGAGGAATTTTCAAAAATTAGATTTATTAGTGAGGTGCTACCATATTAAGATGAGGAGTAAAATGGTATCATCTATGACAAATGCACATCAAATCTTGGCAAGTCGAGCTTCTTCCAATTTGGTGTCAAATGTATCGCTCTAGTACTTGCGTTGATGTCTGTCAGTATTTTAGTCTGTCGTAGCCTCAAATGTGTAAGTCAATGGTGACTAATAATGAATTTTTCAAATCAAAATTTTTTAGAGCATTCCAAGGACAGTATAAGCAGGAGAACTGATGTTGTCAATATCAAGATGTAAAAAGTGTTCTTTACTTTTCAAAAGATTTGTAGTGTGAAAGCAAAGGTCGAACCCACAGGGATTGGTTAACTACAACGACTTAATTTTAAAACCTAATTTTAGTTAATTATGAAAACGGATTTTGATTTGATTTTAATTAAACTAGTAACAATAAAAATAAATCTAAATTATGAAAGCAATTAAAAAGTGTTTTTATAAATATGTGAAGGGAGCCTAGGATTGCAAATCCACCACTAGTTTCATAATAAGGGTATTTATGAATTACTCTAGCTTATTACGTTTGATGAATATGGGGAATTGTGGCTACAAGCCCAATTCCTCCTTCAAGAGAATAATCATGGTTCAAGCACCAACATATTCCATCTTCGGTTAGCACGAATTATCCCACACTAAACTAGGGTTGTGACATAATTCGTGTAATCTAGGCATGGATTATTCGGATACTTGATAGCACAAATCAATAAAGCACCATCACATGTAAATAATCTAAACAAGCACAGCAAGCATAGATCATTGAGCACATCACAGTCAAAATAGATCTAAGACAAGAATAAACTTTGAAAGCAATGATTTAATCAATAGAAGTACGATTTATTTATAAAAATCCTCGAAACTTGTGACTGTCATCCATACATAATAAAACTAAAATAAAAACATAAAATACTCCCTATTACTCCGCTAGGGCTTCATTGAAACCCTAGATCTATGTCTAAGCTGCCATGGAAGCGGTAGATGGCAAGAGGTTGATGGAGGAGGCCATGGGAATCCTTGGTCTTCTTCTTCTTCTTCTTGATTCCCTCCCTTCAATGGCTGAAAGTGTGGTTGTATTTTATTTTTGTATAATAATTGTCAACAACCCTTTAATTGAAGTAAATTAGGGTATATATAGATTTTGGGCAAGTTTTTGGAAGCTTTCCTAACTCGAAACTCATCAAAACTGCTATATTTAGCTTTCCCGACGTAATTAGGCAGTTTCGTTCGCGTAGGAATCATCAGTATACTGAAATACGCAACTTTGGTTTTTACACATATCGCGCGAGCGCGACTTTTGGCTTCTCGCGCGCGCGGATCGCTCAAGCGATTTCTGGGTTCTCGCACGAGCGGATCGCGCGAGCGATTCTCGGATTTTCGCGCTCGCGACTTAGCTTTTTCATCTTCTTTTCTTCTGCTTTTTCACCCTGTTTAGCCTGATATACTTGATTTCTTCCAAAACCTGTCAGAAAATAGAAAACGAAGTAAAACTATACAAAAATAGGATAAAAAGGTACTAACAAATGCTCGTTAAGGCGTATAAATAGGATTTGTTCTCTCCCGATCACACCCCCAAACCTACATTTTGCTAGTCCTCGAGCAAAACTAAAATAAAAACTACTAATAACATACTATTCCATTTTCGCATGGATCACGATTGCATTTAGCATATGCAACAAGCCTTTTAAACCCCTCGGTGTCCCTAGTCGGACGAGTAAAGTCTCGTGAGGGTTCTCGTCAATAAGTTACCCACAACCATCTTTATTAACTTATAAAATTTACAAACTTTTTTTTTCTTTTAATATTAAAATGAAAAATATAACGTTCAATACTTCTTATCATAGAACGATGATTCGAAATAGAATAACGAACATAAAGAAACAGAATCAAACGTCTACCTACATCATGAAAAACAATCTCAAGCACCTGAATCGTATAAGTCAATAGAATTTCCCATAAAATTGCATGTGTGTGATATGGTAGTCAAATGAACACGCGCATGTCATGAACTTGGAATATAACTCGGATGACCATCTAACTATGTCTCGACTACGAATCTCACAATGTTAATTACACTCTCAAATGAAACACTCAGAAACATGTGTAATTTATCTAATATATGGGAGCAAAGGAAATATATTTTCAAAACGAGGAATACTCACATATGACTCGAAAAAGAATGCATGACACGAAAGAACAGTAGTCTCATGGATAAGAGGCTAATAATTAAGAAAAATTAATCATTACCATGTTTTAATCCTCCTCCCATCGTTTTCATATCCAAACCATGTTTCATAGGATCAAATAGGACTTTTTAAAGGTTGTAATGTGGCTCAGGCTATGAAAAAGGATAGAAAAGATTCATTAGGTAGTTTTAGAATGGCATTGTAAGGCATGTTCGATCTCTTTCATTCTTCTTCTACAAACTTTCATCTTCTCATTCTCTTCTTTTCCATATATTTTTTTCTTTACTTTCTTTTTTTTCTATTCTTCTTTCTACTTTCAACTTTTTTTTTTTTTTTTAATCCTTATCTTTTTTTTCTTTCCTTCTCGTTGCTTTCGAAACGAATATTCAATAAAGAACAAGGCAACCACCCCAAACATCATCTTATCTTCTTTTTCTTCAATCAACACATCGCCTTAATACTACTAAAAGTTGATCACTCTTCCAGTGGTATACTCCAAGTTGATCAAGTTGGAGCTTTTAAATAGGATAATGGTGAACAAAGAAAAAGAGGCATTGTAACGGCTCAAAGGGGCGAACTAAGGAAATTTTTATCTTTTATCGGTCGACAGTAAACAAAGAGGGCCTAAAATCATTTCCTATAGTCATACAGTTCTTCAATGTTTACAACGGAAGATTATTTAGCATGGTAACAAATATTTTAACTTGACTATCAACCAAAACAAAAAAAAATGAGACTAAACAACGAGTTAATGCGCTATTTCAAGTGAAATTCGACAAACACAAAATGTTTATAACCCTCTAAAAAGAAAAGATAGGCTCAAAAGCTCACTGGTTTAGTCTCCACCTTGTGTTATCTAGAAATTCGAATCATATTATAGTTCACAACCAACATGTATTCCAATGACTACGTGCAGTGCATAGGTTTATGTGCAAATCTATGATATAAAACTACGATTCAAACAATACATAACTTAAAACATTACATCATGACTTTAGCAAATGTTTAATTACATCTTCTCTTGGTCATCATTCTATAACAATCCAAGTTCTCTAACAAAAAGTATCAAATTGATATTGCAAAAACGTCGGTAACATCGTTTATTTAAACACACTTATTGAAAAATTTTAAAATTTTGCATAAAATAATGTGCATGTGTGAGTGCATACCCCCAAACCTAAACCATTCATTGTCCCCAATGAAACAATAAAATGAAAGAAGGGAGAGTAGGTAAGGAAGGAACGATAGTACCTCGATCTCGGCAAGCATAGAACAGGTAAATGTATAAAAATATGGCGATAAAGTTCAAATGTACCTGTTAATACTAGATAAACGAGAAGAAACTAACAAAAGAATATTAAAAGTAAATGAAACCGAAATATAAAATATAAATCGATAAACTAATCGAAGTTAAACTGAAACGAACAACCGGAATAAAACGGAAAAGTATAAATGTAACAAGGAAAACAACAACTAACTCGATCTAAAATGACCTAATAAACAAAAACAGAAACGTAAAAACTACCTGATCAGGTGGGGAGGAAATAGGTAAGACAACAAAAGAAAACATCAAGAAAACGAGGAATCGCGCGAGCGGTCCGCGCGAGCGGCCGTCGCGCGCGCGAATTCCCAAATTTTTTTATTTTATTTTATTATTTTTATTTTATTTTAAATCTCGCGCCCGCGAAATGAGGCGTGAGAAAAAGCTGAGGCATCATATACGAAAAAGAAAGAAAATTCCACTAAGTCACAAACTCGCGCGAGCGGATCGCGCGTGCGAGTTGGGTTTTTTTTTCCATTTTTTTGGCTAAAATTATGTATGTAATATTAAAATAAATTAATTCCGACCCCCAAACCTGTCCAGAAAAACTCTAAGACTGACCAAAACGACTCAAAAACAAAGAGAACTGACGAAATTAAGCTTGGGTTGCCTCCCAAGAAGCGCTATCTTTTACGTCTTTAGCTAGACCGTTCCAGCTCAAGATTTATGGAGGCCGTAACTCGGACAGTGAACCCTTTAAGATGTCAGGAAGAGCCCGATGGTAAGTTGAAAGCATGTCGCTTCGAATTAATTCAATCGACGGTTCATCCTGATTATGTTCAAGTCGATTTTTCACCTTTCGAGTAAATTCATCGTTAGAGTCTGTTGTATTCAAATTCATCCGCTCATCACTCACCGTATTATTCCCCTCATTGCTATTTATTATTTTATTAGGTTCAACAGTTCTTCTAACCTCATTACCCTCAACACTTAAGTATTCATCGTCCTTTGGAGGTTGATCAGCCGCATTAAAAACATTTAATTTTAATTTCAAGTTCCCGAACGACACTTTCATTACCCCTGTTCGACAATTGACACGTGCGTTGGCCATGGCTAAGAATGGACGACCAAGAATAACAGGAGTGTATTTTCTAGCATCTAGCACTGGTTCGGTGTCAAGGACCATAAAATCAACGGGATAGAAACATTGATCAACTTTTACTAGGACGTCTTCGACGATTCCTCAAGGTATTTTGACAGAACGATCCGCTAATTGAATGGTAGCGGCCGTAGGCTTAAGTGCACCTAGTCCTAGTTGTTTATAAACGTGATAAGGTAAGAGATTAACACTAGCTCCTAAGTCAAGTAGAGCCTGATGAATGATAGTGTCACCTATGACACATGAAATCGTAGGCGTACCGGGATCCTTATACTTTGGAGGTGAGTGCTGAAAAATAGAACTTACTTTTTCTGTGAAGAAGACCTTTTTCGGAGTATGACTACGCAATTTACGTTTTTGAGTACAAAGGTCTTTTAGACATTTAGCATAAGCGGGAATTTGTTTAATAGCATCGAGGAATGGAATATTAATTTTAACTTGTTTAAATACCTCGAGTATATCTTCGACTTTTGACTTTTTCTTTGAAAGATGAGACGGTTCCTCAATATTAGGTGGATATGGCATTCTCGGAATATAATTTGTTGGGACCGGTTCTTTTTCTTTCTTATTTTGATTCACGTCCCCACCCTTCGTCGTATTAGAGCTGATATTCATATCTATCACATTCTCATTCGGAATTTCTATTACCTCTTCCTCTCGTGTAGTCAACCTAGTTGAGACGGTGTTTACTTGCTCATTCGACCCCTTTACCTCATATTGTCCCTTAGGATTTTGAATTGTTTGACTAGGCAACGTCCCTTCGTTTCTACGACTCATTGCAGTAGCTAATTGTCCCATTTGGGATTCAAGCTTCGCAATGGATTGTGTGTGAGAGTGCACTATTTGTGCTTGTGCTTGTACTTGAGTTTCAATTTTATTAAGGGATGTCAACACCTTTTCCTCAAACATGTTACCCTTTGGAGGGTTCGGATTAGGAGGCGGTTGTTGGTATTGATTGGGTTGAAACTGAGGTCGATATGCATTAGGAAAATTAGTCGCCTCATTAGGATTATTATTATTATTTTTCCACGAGAAGTTAGGATGGTTTCTCCATGGCGCGTCCGGATTATTAGTAGTTGAATTATAATTATTTCGTGGGTATTGTTGAATAGAATTAATGTATTGCTCCACGAATTCTGAAAATTGACTTGCCGATGGACATGAAAGTATAGAATGTGAAAGATCAGAACATAACGCACAAATTTCATGAGCGGGTGGGGCTGTCGTTTGGTTCATTGTTAAAAGTCGGTCAAGTTTGTTAGATAGTTCTTTTATTTCAATTGACTGACTTGACTCGAACTTTACCTCCCTCTTAGGTTGTGAATGATATCCCTCGGAACGTACTGATACAGCCTGATGCATCGAATTCTCGCTTAACGTTTCAAAAATTTTCCAGGCCTCATCGGCGCTTTTGTGTAGGAAGGTACCCGCACAAACGGCATCGACGGTATTACGCACTGAGGGAATAAGTCCCTCATAGAAAACCTGTACTAACTGCCACTTAGGAACCTGATGATGTGGACACGAGCGTAATAATTCTTTAAATTTTTCCCATGTGTCATAAAGTGTTTCCCCATCTTGCATCACAAAATTTGTTATCGATTTTCTTATTTGATTAGTTCTTGTGATTGGGAAAAACTTTTGTAAAAATGCGTTGTGTAAGGCTTCCCATGATTTAATTGTGTTTGGCTCAAGTGACTGAAGCCAATACTTCGCTTTATCCTTTAAAGAGAATGGGAAGAGACGCAATTTTAATTCATCATCAGTGAAATTTTGGATTTTTAGAGTAGAGCATATATCTTGGAAATCTCCTAAGTGCTGATATGGATCTTCATTTATACGGCCATGGAAAGATGGAAGTAGCGAGATGGTAGACGACTTTATCTGAAAGTGAGATGCCGTCGCCTCCGGTAATTCGATACCTGCTTGTGGCGTGTAAGTCGTAGGAATAAAGTAGTCTTTAAGTGGAGGAGGTGGCGGTATATTAGGATTATTTAAATTATTTTCGTTATTTCCGTCAGCCATTTTAATCGGTTCGATTTTAAAAGTTCGAGTTCTCCTTAACCGTTTAAGGGTACTTTGAATTTCAGCCTCAAATAACGACGACGGAATCGGCGTTGATTCGTTGTCTTGCAACCTAGCTCTAGAAGCTTGGGTTGTGGACTTACTAACTCTTAACGTACGTTCAAGTTCAAGATCGATAAAATGTAATTCAGGTTTATTTGAACGCGTACCAAACATGAACTTAAAAAGAAAACTAAACTAAAAACAAAAACTGACTCAAATAAAAAACAAACAAATAATAATCACGCAAGTAAGATAACACACACTCAACTACTGTGATGCATGAATATTATCCTGTAATGCAATGACCGCGTCAAGCCCAGCGCCCCGGGTTTCCTAGCTAATGCAGTGCAATTAACCCTAAACTAATGCAAATAGTGCGTCACAGCGCCCTGACTTACAGCGGTTTAAAGCGAATTTCACAAGAAGCGATTTACTTGAATTTTTTTATTTTATTTTTTTCGCGTAAGCTCCTTTGATGTGCTAAGCTATTCCTCCCGAAACGTTAGGATTTGATGACTCGAGAAACTACAAAATAAAAAGAAAAGTTAGTGACTCAAAATAAAACAAAAAAAATAAGAAAGAGAAAACCTAATCTAATATTTACGAATTAACTAAACTAAGATTATAAAACTAAAGGTAGTAATGCAATCCCCGGCAATGGCGCCAAAAATTGATGTTGTCAATATCAAGATGTAAAAAGTGTTCTTTACTTTTCAAAAGATTTGTAGTGTGAAAGCAAAGGTCGAACCCACAGGGATTGGTTAACTACAACGACTTAATTTTAAAACCTAATTTTAGTTAATTATGAAAACGGATTTTGATTTGATTTTAATTAAACTAGTAACAATAAAAATAAATCTAAATTATGAAAGCAATTAAAAAGTGTTTTTATAAATATGTGAAGGGAGCCTAGGATTGCAAATCCACCACTAGTTTCATAATAAGGGTATTTATGAATTACTCTAGCTTATTACGTTGGATGAATATGGGGAATTGTGGCTACAAGCCCAATTCCTCCTTCAAGAGAATAATCATGGTTCAAGCACCAACATATTCCATCTTCGGTTAGCACGAATTATCCCACACTAAACTAGGGTTGTGACATAATTCGTCTAATCTAGGCATGGATTATTCGGATACTTGATAGCAAAAATCAATAAAGCACCATCACATGTAAATAATCTAAACAAGCACAGCAAGCATAGATCATTGAGCATATCACAGTCAAAATAGATCTAAGCCAAGAATAAACTTTGAAAGCAATGATTTAATCAATAGAAGTACGATTTATTTATAAAAATCCTCGGAACTTGTGACTGTCATCCATACATAATAAAACTAAAATAAAAACATAAAATACTCCCTATTACTCCGCTAGGGCTTCATTGAAACCCTAGATCTATGTCTAAGCTGCCATGGAAGCGGTAGATGGCAAGAGGTTGATGGAGGAGGCCATGGGAATCCTTGGTCTTCTTCTTCTTCTTCTTGCTTCCCTCCCTTCAATGGCTAAAAGTGTGGTTGTATTTTTTTTTTGTATAATAATTGTCAACAACCCTTTAATTGAAGTAAATTAGGGTATATATAGATTTTGGGCAAGTTTTTGGAAGCTTTCCTAACTCGAAACTCATTAAAACTGCTGTATTTAGCTTTCCCGACGTAATTAGGCAGTTTCGTTCGCGTAGGAATCATCAGTATACTGAAATACGCAATTTTGGTTTTTACACATATCGCGCGAGCGGGTCGCGCGAGCGTGACATTTAGCTTTTCGCGCGCGCGGATCGCGCGAGCGATTTCTGGGTTCTCGCGCGAGCGGATCGCACGAGCGATTCTCGGATTTTCGCGCTCGCGACTTGGCTTTTTCATCTTCTTTTCTTCTGCTTTTTCACCCTGTTTAGCCTGATATACTTGATTTCTTCCAAAACCTGTCAGAAAATAGAAAACGAAGTAAAAATATACAAAAACAGGATAAAAAGGTACTAACAAATGCTCGTTAAGGCGTATAAATAGGATTTGTTCTCTCCCGATCAAGAACCAAACACTATCACTGTACCAGTCAAGGCGTCAGCATGAGAGTGTCCAAACTTGGGGTAAATCTCATCCCTTTCCAAGCCGCCAAAAGTTAACCATCATCTCCTAGCAACATAAGTCCATGAGTGGCTATTGATCATCTTTCTTCATTCATACAACCTAAGTCCATGAGTGGCTGTTGATCATCTTTCTTCATTCATACAACCTAAGTCCATGAGTGGATGTTGATATTCCTTCATCCATGCAACATAAGTCCATGAGTGGCTGTTGATCATCTTTCCTTCATCCATATAACATAAGTCCATGAGTGGCTGTTGATCATCTTTCCTCATCCATATAACATAAGTCCATGAGTGGTTGTTGATCATCCTCCTCCATCAATGTCAAATCCATAGATGCCACAGATCATCTACGAATAGAATCATACCTTTACTCCCACCAGCAGGTGTATTACCTTCTTCCCTAGTAGAGTACATCTTATCCATTCCTCCCCAGTAGAGTCGCTTCATCCCCAGTAGATTCAGTTTTATCCCCAACAGGCTTATTGATTAGTACATCATCGGTTCAATCCATGACAGTCACAATAGTTCATTGTCGACTCGTCATCTCGATTCGTACATCGTCATTCCTTTTGATCACTATTAGTCCAACTGTTGATCCAATCCATGACAGTTATAGTAGTTCACTATTGACTCCTCATCTCGATTCATACATCATCAGTCCAATCCATGACAGTCACAGTAGTTCATTGTTGACTCGTCATCTCGATTCGTACATTGCCATTCCTTCTGATCACTATTAGTCCAACCGTTGATCCAATCCATGATAGTCACAGTAGTTCACTATTGACTCGTTATCTCGATTCATACATCGTGAGTCCAATCCATGACAGTCATAGTAGTTCATTATCGACTCGTCATCTCGATTCGTACATCATCATTCCTTCTGATCACGATTAGTCCAACCGTTAATACAATGCATGACAGTCACAGTAGTTCATTATTGACTCATCATCTTGATTCGTACATCGTTAGTACAAGCCATGACAGTTACAGTAGTTCACTGTCGACTCGTCATCTCAATTCGTACGTCGTTAGTCTAATCCATAACAGTTATAGTAGTTCACTATTGACTTGTCATCTCGATTCGTACATTGTTAGTCCAATCCATGATAGTCACAGTAGTTCACTATCGACTCGTCATCTCAATTTGTGCATCGGTAATTCAATCCATGACAGTCACAGTAGTTCACTGTTGACTCGTCATCTCTTTCGTACATCGTCGGCTCTTTCAATCACAGTTAGTTTAATTGTTGATCCAATCCATGATAGTCATAGTAGTTCACTGTCGACTCGTCATCTCGGTTTGTATCTTAAGATCATGGTTAGTCCAACCATTGATCCAATCTATGACGGTCACATTAGTTCACTATTGACTCGTCATCTCGATTCGTGCATCGCCAGGTCGTTAATCATCATTAATTTATAGTAACTATTATTCAAAATATGCCGTGTTCATTGTGCCCTCTAGATTGAGGAAAATTTTTTGTCGTCAGCCCTATAGATTGAGGCAAATCCTTTGTTGTCAGCTGTAGACACCCAATTTTGACCACACTGATAGGATTTAGGGTGGACAACGTCTTGGAGGATTCGATGATGAAAAGTACCCCGTGGAAGGTACTGGATTCCACACAATCAGAAGATCGGACTTCGGAAAGTGACTTCAAGCTCAGAAAAGCCCTTTTCCATGGATAAATCCCGGTTTTGTCAAAATCATCTCTCAGAATTCATATTCTCTCAGGGTTATATGAACATTAAGTGTTCTAAACGCAGTATTCTAGGTATCCAGAGATTCAATTTTAAAGAAAAGTTCGAAATCGACGCACATTTGAAAGCAATTTTGGAAAAGACGTCATTTGATTTCAAAAAGACGACGAAAGTTCCGGAGGACTTCCGGACTTCAATTGGACTTCAATTCTCATTATAAAACCTCTGGAAATATTTTTATACTGAAATTCAACCTGACAGCTTTCCAACGGTACGTAAACGGACGATTTTGGACACCAAAAAGCATTTTTACAAAAATCTGGAAAAGCAGTGCACGTGATTTTTGAAACAGGGTTTGTGGGTGACCAGAGGAGCAAGAATAGTAAGTGGCGGTTTTGGGTATGGGGGTGGCGGGTCCCACCATAACCGCCACTTCCATTTGTGTCCTCCACGGAGCTTTTTGAGTTCCAGACCCTTCTAGAAGCTTCCCACTGCGAGGAAATTGCCTGGAAATTGCGTTTAAGCTCCGAAATGGCCATTTTAACCCTCTTTTAAGCTCTAAAAATCCTGTTTTAACCCTGAAACTTAAGAGCTAAGTCTTCAAAACTCTATATAAGATCTCATACATCTCATATGAGATCACATCTTAACACACTAGACACTTGGAAGAGATACACTTGAATATACTTGGAGATACAAACACACATAGAAGCACATACAAGAGAGATAAGTATACTTTGAATATACTTTCAATTTAGGTGAATTCTAGAGAGAGAAAATTATGAATTGAATTTAGATTAACTTAGGCTAATTAGACCACAATTTGATCAATTGCCTCCCTCAACTTCCATGGATGAGTGCTTGAAGAACACTTGAATAACACTTGAAGAAGAAGATCTTCAAATCAATTTTGGTCTTGTAATTGAGAATCCTCCAAGAGGTAAACACTATAGTTCATCTCTAATTCCTACTTTGTATATATAGATCTATAAGATTTGGATCTAACTTAGTTCTATTTCTACTTATTAGAACACTCATCTTCTTCCTCTCATGTTCTTCACACACTCACATAGTTAGATCCAAATCTCTTTGATTTTTATTGATAATTTACAATTAGAGATTGTTTTTCACTTTGATTTTCAATTTTGGTTTCATTCTTCAATTTTAGTTTAGATTCATGCATACATGATTATATATATATACATATATCTATTTTGAATTCCATGATGGTTTGGAAATATGATCTATGAGAAGGATGATTTCTATGTTCATACCTATCTCTTGATTATTCCTATTACCTAGGATTCCTATTGAATTTCATCTCCAACATGATATTTATAAGTCCCTTTGATCCTTGATCTAAAAGTTCTTCATAGAACTTGAGGGCTAAATTGATTGGGAATCATGATAATTAAGTTGATCTATGAGTTTGATCTCTCTAATAAGCTTCAACTATCACTAAAATGTTTTCCTCACACTTTAAAATGAACTAGATAAAAATTCAGCAAAGCAGATTGGTTTTGTCCATTAGATTTGGTCCATCAAAACCCATAGTTTGATGGATTTCAAATTTTCTGGGTAAACTTTGATGAATTAGCTTTCATCCGGTCCGTTTTGAGAGCTTTTAGGATTCATATACTATTTTTAGAAATTGTTGAGAAATCGGTTGACAGATTTGAACATCGTCTCTTTGTGCTTGAATTTCAGAAAATCTATAATAGTTATCGACGTTCCGCTTTTTGGGGATGATTCCTAACTCATATATCTATATGCCGATGTAAAATCGTGAGCATACGATCGAGTTAGGATCGTTTTCTAAGCGTTCAAAGTTGATACAACTATTCTGGAATTTTCTAAGTTTAATTACAAATATGATTATGTATACAAAATGGTCATACCTTGATCACTCAACAACAATTGATGAATAAAACTTGGTTTAGAAATCACCTAGGATAAATGGATGAGAGATCAAAAGCTTAAATCAACTTGGTTAACATGATTCATGAACTTCTATTATACTTCTATTATGTTTTGCATTCATTTGTCAAATGATACCAAATTTCCAGAATAACAGAGTCTGTTTAAAACACTTTTTCAGAAACCTTGTGATTACAGAATGTCCATGGGTTTATTTTTATCATATACTACAATGAAATAGCTTTCTTTTGACACCAAATAGAGCTTCATATGATTTTTGTAGATTTAATTATGATTTTTACAAGAACAGTGGACAGTCCTGATCCACTGTTCCCAAAACATTTATTTCTCAAACAATAAAATTGATATTGAGGTCCCACTTTTTGGAGAAGTTCCCTAAGACATGTATCTAACTTTCTGTAAAAGGGTTTTTATCCAGCTCATGTTTACGACCACTTTTGATAGGATTCATTAGAGGTTGCTGAATCTGGAAATTTGATTGATGACATGTTTTCTTTGTTTATCATGCATATCATTTGTTTGCTTGTATTTTTGCAATGCTTGGGTATTCTTTGGTGTATTAGTGCAGAGAATTAAGTGCCTCGGACCCGGACTTCGATTTGTGGTTTGCCTCGTCTACATGTGGCTTAGTGCCCATGTATCGTGTACTATCTCTATCCTTTCTCTTAGAATTTTTCTAGGTTTACAACTTTGATTTCAACGACACAATTCCTTTAGGATAGTCTCCGTTTATATGATTATTTGTTAGAGACATCTTATCTAGGATTGTTGCATGATTGCATTGCACGTTTACATTCTTTTTGCTTTCGCGACTCCGCTTGAGTCAACCAATGTAAGTCTTCTCGTTCCCTTTGCATATCATGACATGTTTACTTTATTTGCATCGGTCCCGGGCGGGACTAGCCACTGTGAGTATACTTCTCCCTTGTATTGCATGAGCATCCGCTTTCTACTTGATTTAGTCTCTTGAAATGATTTTCATTAGATGTTTCTTTTTGCCATGTATATATCTATCTAGTATGTTTGAGGAAACAACATCTATTATGAATTAATAACAAGGATATTTGAATCAAGGCCTACCATTCGGTAGGGCGAGGAGGGGGTGCTTTAGTCCTGCTTGGGCTCCTTCCCCTCTCGTACCAAGACCCCCGAACCTTGTTTCTGGTAATGAAGGGCGAGTAACCTTATTCAATTTTGGGCGAGTCAAACTTGGGTTTCCTAATTCCCGATAAAAATTAGGTGGCGACTCTTTGTCTCTAGGATCGCGTGAGGAAGTCCTAGTTTTCCCTGAAGTGTGCTCCTTGGGATCCGTCCCGGGACACTATCGAGGGAGAGCGTCAGGACCTCCTCATTCGCAGTGGTCCACAATCTGGCGACTCTGCTGGGGATTTGAACATGAAGCCGATGGTTTCTTGTTCTTCGAGGGTTTGACTTGAACCAATGAATATCCTTGTTATTAATTCAATAATCATGTTGTTTCTGCCTGCATTTGCACTTGCATTGTTCTTTCACCGCGACTGCTTGAGATCATTGCCTTGAAGATAGAGGGTCCTCTTTCCTCTATTTGTCAAGAGTTTTGGTAGCATGTAGTCACCGTTAGCCTTGTACCGCGTGCGGTATATAGAGCCTATGTGTGAACGGCACGCCCTCGGGGAGGCGGTCGACCACACCGCTGAGCTTGCTAATGGACCCTTTATGAGACTAAAACCCGGCCTTTGCATATAGTTTCTATAGAACCCTTCAATTAGGATCTTGATTATCATCTTTGATTAGGACAATGTGATGAATTACTTGCGCTTGCCCGTAAGGGATTATGTGGATGATGAGGACGTGTATGCGAAGGCATCATCAAACCTTGTATGGTGGATTCCTCTAGGGTAGTATGGTCTTTATCCGAACATCCAATCACTATTTGAGGACAATTTTGAAAATTTTTTGAAATTATAAGCACTTCTTTGAAAAACCCCAAGTCTTTTGAAAATTCCAAGAATATCCCTTTTGAAAATTTGCTTTGAGATTCACTTTCACAAAATCTTTCCAAAATTCTCCTTAGATTTTAGAGAATTTCAAAATTCCTATTTCCAGAAATCATGATCACACTTTGATGATTCAATTTCAAATTCTCCTAGATTTTAGAGAATTTCAAAAAAAAAAAAAAAATTTTACTTTGGTCTTCAAGAAATCATGATGATTCAATTTCAAAATCTTCCTCTCAGATCTTAGAATTTCAAAATTCCCACCTCAATTTTTAAAAATCATGATTTCTCACCACAAGCATTGATGGTTCAATTTGATTTTGAAAAATTACAAATCTCCCCATCTCTTTTCATGAAAAATTTCAATTTTGAAAACATTAACCATCAAGAATTTCAAAACTCAAAATCCTTGGATAATGATTGGATTAGTAGGGTGATTAGCATACTCAAGGAATCTTATGTGCTTATGTGCTGATGTGCTAGGTCTAAGCTAGATTAAGGTGCATTGCATTTAGATTAGATTGCATTTCATCTGCATTGCATGCACTACACGAGCATTGCATATACGACTCACGAGTGCGACGCCTCTAATATACTTTTAAAAAAAAAAAAAAGTTTTGTTTTCCTCAGAATTTTGAAAGCTTGAAAAGATTTCTTTTGATTTTAAGAAAAATGTTTTTGAAAAAGGAAATGATTTTCCATTTATGATTTCCATCTTTGTAAATCCACCTTCTTATATCATTCTTTGAAAAATTCTTTTGCAATAAAGATACCTGATTATTTGAAAATCCCTAAATAAACCAGATAAGAAAAGATAGGACCGAAAAGTTGTACTCCTTTCTGGGTCAGAGCTCCGAACAGCCGTTTGATCAGATCAGGGTTAGAAGAAGGAACAGCCGAGTCGACTAGGGTTGAAGATATGACATACGAAGCGGATATGGAAGCCAGATTGGCCGCAATGCAAGCTGCCTTGGATCAGAGCAGGGAGCAGAATCGAGAACAACTTGCCACTATGATGAGAATGATTGAGCAGCTAACTAATCCACCACCACCACCTCCAGAGCATCATGAAGAAGAAGATTTTGGGGAGACAGTTCAACCAAAGGTTCAGCTAGATCAGGAAATTCAGGACAAGTTGGCCAAGATCGACAAACTAGAGAGTGTGATCAGAAAGAGCAAAGGGGTGGATGAGTATTTGTTCGATGTTGAAGGGTTGTGTGACGCTCCAAAAGCCAAACTCCCAGAGAAGTTTAAGATGCCGCATATTGAATTTTTCAATGGAACCGGAAATCCAAAGAGCTATCTGAGGCTTTATGTAGGAACTTTGCAGCCCATGGGCATTGGATCTGACCTCTTCGCTCTATTGTTTCCAAGAGTTTTGAGTGGAGCAGCACTTTCATGGTACTTGACGTTGGAACCAGCCATAACCAGAGATTGGGAGGCATTGGCCAAAGCTTTCGTGGCTCAATATTCATATAACCAGTTGTTTGATGTAACTGCAAGAGATCTAGAAACCACCCGACAAGAGTATAGGGAATCCTTCGCAGGTTTCCTTACTCGTTGGAGAGCTAAAGCTGCTCAAATGACTAGCAGGCCAGCGGAAAAAGATCAGGTCCGAATGATCATCAAGAATCTACAGCCCGAATACTTGGAAAGGCTAGAATTTCAGTCCATTGTGAGTTTCGAACAGCTGTTTGATGTGGGAACTTTGATAGAAGATGCCATTAGAGATGGAAAGATCAAGAAAGAAAGCACGAGCAATCGATACAGAAAGACAGAAAGGCCAGTCTATCATCAGTCTGCTGACGTCAACACACTATCTCCTCAGCCTTTTCAGAAAGAGCGTCGAAGTATGGCTAATGCAAGAGGAAGTCAAAATCAGAAACAGTCGAGAGAGAAAAGAGAATTTTCCGACTTGGGGATGCCACTAAGCACCGCACTTGAAAGAATGATAGAAAAAGGGTACTTGCAGAAATTGGAACCTAAACCAGAGCCAAATCCACTTCCACCGGGTTTCAAAACAGAGTTCTTTTGTGACTTTCATCAAGGCCGTGGACATAGCACAGATAGATGCTGGAGACTTCGCCATGAAATTGAAGACTTGATTGAAAAAGGGGTCATCTCCCCTCCTCCCTCTCAGCCAAATGTTCAGAAGAATCCTCTCCCTAATCATAAGGGGAACATGCCAAATGTTAACTTTGTAGAAGAAGGATCTCAGATTTATAACCCAAAGATCTACATCACATCCTCGAATCAACCAGCTATGGATGTTCAACTTCCGGAAGACGCTGCAATTTGCATCTTGAGGAATATGGAAGAGGAAGAATGGGTCGAAGAAGCACTGGCTTTTGAAGAAGAAATAGCCAACGGAAATCTTACAATTGAATGGTGGGATCCCAATGCCATCACCGACGACTCGATCTGGTATGAGGAAGAAAAGCCCATAGAAGCAGTCACCGAGAAACAAAGCACTGAGCCGATAGAAGAATTGCTAAATCCTGTCGAGAACCTTGAAATCAAAGATGACGATCTTATTGCAATGATGGAAGAAGAAGAAGATTGGTGGTATGATGATGAGGATGATTCCGTTAATAATACCATAATCCCCGATGATTCTGTTTGGAAAATTACTGTTGGCACCGAAAAGTTAGCCAAAGAACTTGAGTCTATCTGGATCACCAATGAAGCAAACCACTTGACCCGTTCCGGACGTCATTTCAAGCCTCATGAGTTAGAAAATCGTGGAAAAGAAACATGGAATGAGAAAGAAGTCGTCAAAGCAAAAGAGGCTGGTAAAGGAGCCGTGAGCGAAGAAGAAGATGAAATCCTAAAGCAATTGAAGAAAACACAAGCTTGGATCTCAGTATGGGGATTACTTATGACCTCTCACAAACACAGGCAGGCCATGCTCGATACTCTCAATCGTTTGGATGTTTCTGTCAATGCTACTCCCGAAGATCTAGTAAACATGATCTCTTCAAAGCCTTGTAAGCCTGTAATCACATTCACAGATGAAGATTTACCGCCGGAAGGGGCACACCACAACAGAGCTCTCTACATCACTGTACATTGCCTGGGGAATAGAGTACCGGTCTGCTTGGTAGATAATGGGTCAGCCTTGAATGTATGTCCTCTCCAAACAGCTCTCAGAATGGGGTTGTCTATTTCAGAACTCTTGCCATCAACACAAACTGTGAGGGCCTATGATAACACCAAAAGGGCCATTGTGGGAATAATTAAGTTGAAAATTGAAGTCGGGCCATTAAACAAAGAAGCTGATTTCCAAGTGATTGATATTCCGGCTAGCTTTAATCTGCTATTGGGACGTCCGTGGTTACATGTGAATGATGCAGTCGCCTCCACTCTCCACCAGAAAGTCAAGTTCATCTGGAAAGAGGATGTGGTAACAATCTTTGGGGATAGCTGGATCAAAGAAGAAGGGACAAGCCATGGTCCTGTGCTAGAAGTCCAAACACCGGAAGAAGAAAATGAATTGGGAGGATTCAACTTTGTGGGAATGATAAAAGAAGGAGCTAAGAAAAAGAAATCCGTTTGGGATCGACTCAGCTATGAGAAGAAACTTCCTGATGCATCTGTCTGGGGCGAAGAAATCACTCCGATCAAGAAAAAGAAGCCGTTCATCACCGGACGCGAATATAGAAAGATGTTCGAGAAGGGAAACCCGGTTGCCAAAGATCTACAAGAAGAAGTGGGACAGAATTGGATCCCTGAAGTCATGCCATTGTACTTTGACCAGTATGCCAATCCTAAAGTGGCTCATATGGTGCGGAAGATGAACTATTTTCCTGGAATGGGACTAGGTCGTCGTCAACAAGGAATAACTGAACCACCGAACTTCCACGAACAGAAAGATAAATCTGGGCTTGGGTATCAATTGACTGAAGAAGATAAGAAGAAGATGACAAAAGGAAAAGGGCCGATGGTTGTTTCTGGGCCAAGAATCCTGAATGGATACTTCGTGAAAGAAGGCGATGACTTTCCCTTCTGTGGGTTCCCTGAACCATGGTATGATCCGGCTACCAAGAACATTAAGCCTGGATTTGAGATTTTCTTCAAACATGAGTTCTCCGACTATGAGGATCCGTTCTTGTATACTCCGCCTATCAAGAAAGAAAGGAAGGACTGGGCTGAGCTGATGACAAGTGATGATTTGAACATGCTAATGGATGAAGAGCTGAACATGCTGATGGATGCCGAAGAAGCACTGGGAAATGTGAAAGAAATCAAGCCAATAGAGGGAGCTCTGAACAATTGGGTGATAGAAACGGAAGTCAACAAATCCCATCCCCCATTTCCCCGGAAGTCTGTAAAGGCCAATATGAGCCATGATGTTGAGTCTGCTTTTGCTTTTGATGTACCCAAAAATGTTAATGAAATGAACGAGGATTTTGCTTACTCTTCTGTGTCTGATGATCTTGATTTTGAAATTTCTGAGGATTTGCAAAGATTAATTGAAAATGAAAATGAATCTGCATGCAAGATTATTGAAGAAACTTTGCTAATAAACTTGGATAATGAAGATAATCCACAAAATGTTCATATTGGCACCACGCTCACTTCACAAGAAAGCAATGAACTAATCAACTTATTAAAAGAATTTAAAGATGTTTTCGCTTGGTCCTACCAAGATATGCCAGGCATCGATCCAGAGATTGTCCAACACCACATCCCTCTCTTTCCAAATTCAAAACCTGTTAAGCAAAAGTTGAGACGCATGAGACCCGAATGGACTTTGAAGATCAAAGAAGAAGTTGAGAAACAATTGAAAGCTGGATTCCTGATGGTAACCCAATATCCGGAATGGATAGCCAATATAGTTCCTGTGCCAAAGAAGGATGGAAGGATCCGTGTATGTGTTGACTTCAGAGATCTAAACAAGGCTAGTCCTAAGGATGATTTTCCGCTTCCACACATAGATGTTCTGGTAGATAGCACCGCGGGGCATGAGTTGTTATCATTCATGGATGGTTTCTCAGGGTACAATCAGATTTTAATGGCACCCGAAGACAGAGAAAAGACTACATTCACAACTCACTGGGGGACGTATTGCTACCGAGTGATGCCATTTGGGTTAAAGAATGCTGGCGCAACCTATCAGAGAGCTGCTACTACTTTACATGACATGATCCATAAAGAGGTAGAAGTTTATGTGGATGATATGATTGTTAAGTCCAAAGAAAGAAGTGGGCATTTAACAGCACTCGCCAAGTTCTTTGAAAGATTAAGGAAATACAGAATGAGATTGAATCCACAGAAGTGTACTTTTGGAGTTACCACCGGAAAGCTGCTAGGATTTCTCATCACACAGAGAGGAATTGAGGTTGACCCCACAAAGATCAAGGCTATTATGGATATGCCGCCTCCGACAAATGAAAAGGAAGTAAGAGGATTTCTGGGAAGAATCCAATTCATCAGCCGCTTCATATCTAAGCTCACTGCTACTTGCGATCCGCTTTTCAGCTTGTTGAGAAAAGGGAAGAAATTCGAATGGGACAATCAATGTCAAGAAGCTTTTGACAAGATCAAGGCTTATTTATCAAACCCACCGGTTCTTTCACCCCCGAAGTCAGGGAAGCCTTTGCTGTTGTACTTATCCGTGTCAGAGAATGCTATGGGATGCATGTTAGCCCAAGAAGGAGATGAAGGGCGTACAGAGAAAGCCATTTACTACTTAAGTAAAAGGATGACTGGATACGAATTGAAGTATTCTCCGTTAGAAAAGACATGTTGGGCTTTGGTTTGGGCCACTCGTCGTCTGAGGCATTATATGTTGGCCTTCCCTGTTGTTTTAATCTCCCGAATGGATCCTTTGAAGTACCTATTTGAAAAACCAGCATTGACCGGAAGAATCTCCCGATGGACATTGATGCTATCTGAGTTTGACTTGATACATGCTACGAGTAAATCTGTTAAAGGAAGGGCTGTCGCAGAACATTTAGCAGAACATCCGATAAATCTGGAAAACGAAGGAGAGTTCATGTTCCCTGACGAAGGATTGATGGAATTAAAAGAAGATGTGTGGAAAATGTATTTTGATGGAGCTGCAAACCAGAAAGGATATGGAGTGGGGATCATCCTTGTATCCCCTGAAGGAGCACATACCCCGTTCTCTATTAAGCTGAAGTACACTTCCACCAACAACACTGCTGAGTATGAAGCTTGTATCTTGGGGCTAGAAGCCGCATTGACTTTGGAGGTAAGGAAACTTGATGTATTCGGGGATTCCAATTTGATCATATCCCAAGTTCGAGGAGATTGGAAAGTCAAGGAAGAGAAGTTAAAACCCTATCATGAGTATCTTGATTCTTTACGAACTCGTTTCTTGCATATCACGTTCTTCTACCTGCCTCGAGAAGAAAATCAGCTAGCAGACTCTTTGGCTACTTTAGCGTCAATGATTGAGATTCCTGTGAGGATAAAGCTAACTCCTTTGATGATTGAACAAAGGGAAAAGCCGTCTTATGAGATGATTGGGGAAATAGAAGAAGCAGAAGAACTTCCGTGGTACACCGACGTGTGGAACTTCATTGAAAATGAGGAATATCCGGAAAGCGCCTCCGAGAAAGACAAGAGAGCCATAAGAAGATTCTCGGCTCAGTTCATGATTTGTGGTGGAAGTCTATTGAAGAGATCTTACAATGGATTCAACTTGACATGTCTATATGGAAACAGTGCGAGAAAGATGATGGAGCAAATTCACGAAGGGGTGTGTGGTCCTCATATGAGTGGACACATGTTAGCTAAGAAGATCATCCGACAAGGATATTATTGGACTACTATGGACAAGGACTGCTATGAATATGTCAGAAAATGTCACAAATGTCAGATCCATGCCAATATGAAGCATGTGCCGCCGTCACTGCTATACAACATGACTACCCCTTGGCCATTCTCAGTTTGGGGAATAGATGTTATTGGAGAAGTAACCCCGAAGGCGTCTAATGGGCATCAATACATCCTGGTAGCAATTGATTATTTCACAAAATGGGTGGAAGCAGAGTCTTATGCGACATTGAAGGCTAAAGATGTGGCCAGATTTATCAGAAGAAATATAATCTGCCGATACGGGGTCCCTCATGAGTTGATATCCGATCATGGCAGTCACTTCCAGAAAGAGGTTTTGGATCTACTAGAAGAATACAAGATCATGCACCACATGTCAGCGCCGTATAGGCCACAAACAAATGGGGCAGTTGAAGCAGCTAATAAGAATTTGAAGACGATCCTAAGAAAGATGACTGATACATACCGAGATTGGCATGAGAAGTTACCGTATGCACTGTGGGGATACAGAACATCTATCCGAACATCTACAGGAGCCACTCCTTATTCATTGGCTTACGGAATGGAAGCAATACTCCCAGTTGAAATAGAACTACCATCTTTGAGAGTTGTGGCAGAATCCGAGATTCCAGAATTTGATTGGCTAAGAGATAGATATGAGGAGCTAATGTTACTTGATGAGAAAAGGTTGGCCGCAATTGATCATGTGCATGTGTATCAGAGAAGAATAGCTCGAGCATTCAACAAGAAGGTCCGTCCAAGAAAACTTGAGGAAGGCGACCTTGTGCTTAAAGCCTTAAAAGCACCCGTTTTCGATCCTAGAGGGAAATTCAAGCCAAATTGGGTTGGCCCATACGTCATCAAGAAGCTTCTCTCTGGAGGAGCGGCATACCTGATGGATCTAGATGGAGTTGAGTTCAATCAGCCAATCAACATTGACCGTCTCAAGAGATACTATGCTTAAAAGCCTTTTTCTTTCAAAACCTGTTCTTTCAAAACCTCCAGCATTCGAGGAACTACACTTGACCTGATTCCCACTTGGGGATATGTAGGCAACCTGCTCGGTTCGGTCACTGCTCCTGAAACCCTCAACCATACTTTCTTTCAAGACCTGGCCGAACTACTTTGGATCTGATTCCCACTTGGGGATAAGTAGGCGAGCTTTCCTGGCTCTCGATCCCTGAACCTTGCAAACTAGGGGCAAACTTTCAAGTTTGCCCAAAGCCTCAAGATATCACTGCCACACTAGGGGCAAACTGCGTTTGCCCAAACTTCCATTTATCTCTGTCAACTAGGGGCAAACTGTCGTTTGCCCATACCTCGCTACCTGTCCTCTCTGGATCACTTGGCTATCAGAATTAAAGCACCTAAGTGAAAAATCTGGTAATTCTTGATATTAAGTTGAAAAGTTTTTTAGCAATCTAAAGATGTGAATCTAATGTCAAGACTGAAACATTATGTGGAAAATTTTCAAAAGCTTCAAGATTACATGCAAAGCCAACACAATATCCTGCTACAAGATAAAATCTCATTTTCAAAACATGCAAATCCTTAGAAAATTCAAATATCCAAGTCAAAAGACATTGTCGAGAAAGAGGAATCGTCAGAAATTTCCTTTCCCTGTAAAATCGAGTCCTGTGTGTCAGTGTGCAAAGTGTCAATCAAATCAGTCTCGTGACAAGGGATGCAAAGCGAAACAGAAGGATAGCATAAAGCAGCAAGCCCATCAAGTCTCAGACAGAATACATCAACATCAGTCTCAGCACAGAAAGCAAGAAAAACAGAAAGATAGTCATGGGTGCATATGATCATCATCAGCGACGACGAGTAGCCCGTGGGTACCGAGCAGGCATATCTGAGGCCGTAGAGCTATCATCATCTTCAATTTGGCGCCTTCGCCTAGACCCACTAGCCCCACCAGAAGGGCCTGCATTCATCCGCTCCAACTGTGATTGAAGCTGCCTAACTTGAGCCACCTGTGGAAGAAAAGAATCAGTATAGGGGTTTGAAAAAGCAATGAGATAAGAAGAAAAGGTCAAGAAATTTACCAGGGCCGCATCACGGTCTATGTAAGTCTGGCACATGCCATCCCACTGCAAAGAGAAGAAAGATATGGTCAGAAAGATCAGAAGAATCAGAGGTAATGAGTTCAGAAATTACTTACATGTCCCTCACGAGCAAGGCTCCAAGCCCTCAGATTCTGTGCATAAGCTCGCTCTTCATTGAAAACGGCTCGGGGAACGGACTCATGTTGTTCTGAAACTAGCTGAGGCTCTACAAGATCACGGGGGATCTCTACAGAAGATATAACTCCGCGCAGCATGGTCGAGGCTCGCCAATCACAAGGAGGAATGAGAGGTAGAGGTCGACCAGGGCCATCCACAAAAGAACTCCCCTGCAAATGATGATGAGAAATAAGATAAAGCAAGCATTCGATCAGAAATGAAGAAGTCGTGAAATACCTGCGGGTCATCCGAGAGCGGGAAATTAGGCATCAGATGAGTAACCCTGAAGACGTCATAGTTCTCCTCAAACAGAGTAGAAGAGACTGAAGGAATTCCGTTCAAAGCATTAATAAGATCTTCATCTTCCAAATTCTGCGCCGACCTCATACAAGAAGGCGGATCCTGTGGCACTAAGAGACGATCCTCCAAATCAGTCTGAGGAGCTACTCTCTCTCCAAGATACCACTCAAGAACAGAGGGACCCTCAAAAAGAATCCTCTCTCCAGTCATCTGTCTAGCTAAGCCAATCTCAGTCACATCTCCATTTGTCACCCAAGGATGCCAGTTAACTTGGGTGAATCTGAGACGGGTAAGAAAATCCCGGCAAGAAATAACATTATGAGCATCATTCTTGGTACCTACGGCTTGGCGACGCCACTTCAGAGCCCGTGGAAAAATATGAATCTCTTCCTCCCGGAATGATGGAGCCGTCATGGAGAAATACTCAAAGGCCCACACCTACAAGGGAAAATAAAGCAGTTTTTATCATTTGATGTTCTGCTGTTTTGACCCCCGGAACTCTTGATTTGATCCCGGATTGGTCCATTTTTGATATATAAGCCTTGAGAGTGCTTAAAACTTGTTGGAATTGGTCTAGAGGACCTCTGGAGATTTGAATCTTGGTAAAAATCCATTCAAGAATTGAAAAAAGTCCCCCAGATGAGAAGAATCAAAGGCACCGCAGCCTGAAAGTGGCCGAGAAACGGCAAACTCCCGTCGTTTTGGGATTGATTATGAGTTGTCTTAGAAAATGGACATTTGAGTCTACTGTCGCTTGAGAATTACATCCAGAAAGGACTTTCAGAAGATGGGTCAGAATGCGAGATGTTCAGAAAGGGTTAGAGTAAGCCTGACGTGTTGCAAGAATGATTGCGTTGGTCGAAGCACCAATATGAGTCTCAGAAAGAATCAGCAGGGCCTCCAGAATATGTGCTCGCGTCCCAGAACCCTCAGATATCTCCTCAAGCAGAGAATTTCCAGATATTGTCAAGGTATACAGAATTCGTGCATCTCTCAGAATCATAGGATCTCCCCAGTAGAGAACTTTCAGAATTAAGTTTCTCGCAAGCATCATGTATCCACGGGTTGCCTCCAGATAAAGGGTATCTCTCAGAATTTGAGCATCAAAATCGCCTCCAGAATACAAGGTTTATGCCAAGCATCATGTATCCAGGGTTGCCTCCAGAATGTAGGGTTTCTCTCAGAATCGTGGGTTGCCTCCAGAATGTAGGGTTTCTCTCAGAATCAGAATCGTGGGTTGCCTCCAGAATGTAGGGTTTCTCTCAGAATCAGAATCGTGTATCCAGGGTTGCCTCCAGAATGTAGGGTTTCTCTCAGAATCGTGGGTTGCCTCCAGAATGTAGGGTTTCTCTCAGAATCAGAATCGTGTATCCAGGGTTGCCTCCAGAATGTAGGGTTTCTCTCAGAATCATGTATTTCTCAGCATCGCATATCAGGGTTGCCTCCAGAATGTAGGGTTTCTCTCAAAAATCAGAATCGTGTATCCGTGGGTTGCTCTCAGAAGAAGGGTCATCTCTCAGAATTTGTGTATCTCTCAGAATCCGTGCATCAGAACAGAAGATTTGTCCTCAGAAGAAGGGCCTGTTTCAAAAGAACAGAGGATTTGTCTCCGGCAGAGAGACCTGTTTCAGAATATTTGTTTCTAGACCTGCCACAGAAGATTTGTCCTCGGAAAAAGGGCCTGTTTCAGAAGAACAGAAGATTTGTCTCCGGCAGAGAGACCTGTTTCAGAAGACTTGTTTCCAGACCTGTTACAGAAGATTTGTTTAGAAGAAGGACCTGTTTCAGAAGAGCAGAAGATTTGTCTCCGGCAGAGAGACCTGTTTCAGAAGATTTGTCCCCAGCAAAAGGACTCTACATCAGCAATCGTCCCCAGCAAAAGGACTCTACATCAGCAATCGTCCCCAGCAAAAGGACTCTACATCAGCAATCGTCCCCAGCAGAAGGACTCTACATCAGCAATCGTCCCCAGCAGAAGGACTCTACACCAGCAATCGTCCCCAGCAAAAGGACTCTACATCAGCAAATCGTCCCCAGCAGAAGGACTCTACATCAGCAATCGTCCACAGAAGAAGGACCTGTTTCAGCAATCGTCCCCAGCAGAAGGACTCTACATCAGCAATCGTCCCCAGCAGAAGGACTCTACACCAGCAATCGTCCCCAGCAAAAGGACTCTACATCAGCAATCGTCCCCAGCAGAAGGACTCTACATCAGCAATCGTCCCCAGCAGAAGGACTCTACACCAGCAATCGTCCCCAGCAGAAGGACTCTACATCAGCAATCGTCCCCAGCAGAAGGACTCTACATCAGCAATCGTCCACAGAAGAAGGACCTGTTTCAGCAATCGTCCCCAGCAGAAGGACTCTACATCAGCAATCGTCCCCAGCAAAAGGACTCTACATCAACAATCGTCCCCAGCAAAAGGACTCTACATCAGTAATCGTCCCCAGCAGAAGGACTCTACACCAGCAATCGTCCCCAGCAAAAGGACTCTACATCAGCAAATCGTCCCCAGCAGAAGGACTCTACATCAGCAAATCGTCCCCAGCAGAAGGACTCTACACCAGCAATCGTCCCCAGCAAAAGGACTCTACATCAGTAATCGTCCCCAGCAAAAGGACTCTACATCAGCAATCGTCCACAGAAGAAGGACCTATTTCAGCAATCGTCCCCAGCAGAAGGACTCTACATCAACAATCGTCCCCAGCAGAAGGACTCTACATCAGTAATCGTCCCCAGCAGAAGGACTCTACACCAGCAATCGTCCAGTTGTTTGACATGACTCAGAATTCATCCAAGATACTTCGCTATTTCAAGAGTCGTCCAGGATACAGATGACGCCTACGAGCCTTAAGATCAGAAGAATAACTTTGACAAAAACCTCGAGAATCATCCAAGATACCTTTAGCATATTCGACTGTGAGAGAGAGTCGTTGCATCCTTTGCATTAGATTTTGCATCTAGGGAACCCTTGAGGATGATTCCTCCAGCACTTTCACATTTCATGTTTTCATACTGCACCAGCATCCTAGGATAGGAGCATTTCATCCGCATTGTTGTTGTTTGTTTTTCGTTTTCCCGCGCGCTTGAACTACGCCCTGGTCTGATTCCTGGAAAGGATACGTAGGCAGCTCCAGCGGAGCACGACCAGCATCAGCTTCAACTTAGCCGCCTCTACCCAGCATTGCATTGCATTCTTGCATTCGTAATTTCTTGATTTTCTCTGATTTTGAATTTCTTGATTTTGCGAATTTTTTGTTTTTCCTAAAACCTCTCAGTATGGTTATTTGGGTGCCTTCAAGGCTTTGGCACTCACTTGCAGTTCACGTTGTTCACAACAAGCTCTGCCAAAGAGGGGCAAACTGTAGACACCCAATTTTGACCACACTGATAGGATTTAGGGTGGACAACGTCTTGGAGGATTCAATGATGAAAAGTACCCCGTGGAAGGTACTGGATTCCACACAATCAGAAGATCGGACTTCGGAAAGTGACTTCAAGCTCAGAAAAGCCCTTTTCCATGGATAAATCCCGGTTTTGTCAAAATCATCTCTCAGAATTCATATTCTCTCAGGGTTATATGAACATTAAGTGTTCTAAACGCAGTATTCTAGGTATCCAGAGATTCAATTTTAAAGAAAAGTTCGAAATCGACGCACATTTGAAAGCAATTTTGGAAAAGACGTCATTTGATTTCAAAAAGACGACGAAAGTTCCGGAGGACTTCCGGACTTCAATTGGACTTCAATTCTCATTATAAAACCTCTGGAAATATTTTTATACTGAAATTCAACCTGACAGCTTTCCAACGGTACGTAAACGGACGATTTCGGACACCAAAAAGCATTTTTACAAAAATCTGGAAAAGCAGTGCACGTGATTTTTGAAACAGGGTTTGTGGGTGACCAGAGGAGCAAGAATAGTAAGTGGCGGTTTTGGGTATGGGGGTGGCGGGTCCCACCATAACCGCCACTTCCATTTGTGTCCTCCACGGAGCTTTTTGAGTTCCAGACCCTTCTAGAAGCTTCCCACTGCGAGGAAATTGCCTGGAAATTGCGTTTAAGCTCCGAAATGGCCATTTTAACCCTCTTTTAAGCTCTAAAAATCCTGTTTTAACCCTGAAACTTAAGAGCTAAGTCTTCAAAACTCTATATAAGATCTCATACATCTCATATGAGATCACATCTTAACACACTAGACACTTGGAAGAGATACACTTGAATATACTTGGAGATACAAACACACATAGAAGCACATACAAGAGAGATAAGTATACTTTGAATATACTTTCAATTTAGGTGAATTCTAGAGAGAGAAAATTATGAATTGAATTTAGATTAACTTAGGCTAATTAGACCACAATTTGAACATCAATTGCCTCCCTCAACTTCCATGGATGAGTGCTTGAAGAACACTTGAATAACACTTGAAGAAGAAGATCTTCAAATCAATTTTGGTCTTGTAATTGAGAATCCTCCAAGAGGTAAACACTATAGTTCATCTCTAATTCCTACTTTGTATATATAGATCTATAAGATTTGGATCTAACTTAGTTCTATTTCTACTTATTAGAACACTCATCTTCTTCCTCTCATGTTCTTCACACACTCACATAGTTAGATCCAAATCTCTTTGATTTTTATTGATAATTTACAATTAGAGATTGTTTTTCACTTTGATTTTCAATTTTGGTTTCATTCTTCAATTTTAGTTTAGATTCATGCATACATGATTATATATATATATACATATATCTATTTTGAATTCCATGATGGTTTGAAAATATGATCTATGAGAAGGATGATTTCTATGTTCATACCTATCTCTTGATTATTCCTATTACCTAGGATTCCTATTGAATTTCATCTCCAACATGATATTTATAAGTCCCTTTGATCCTTGATCTAAAAGTTCTTCATAGAACTTGAGGGCTAAATTGATTGGGAATCATGATAATTAAGTTGATCTATGAGTTTGATCTCTCTAATAAGCTTCAACTATCACTAAAATGTTTTCCTCACACTTTAAAATGAACTAGATAAAAATTCAGCAAAGCAGATTGGTTTTGTCCATTAGATTTGGTCCATCAAAACCCATAGTTTGATGGATTTCAAATTTTCTGGGTAAACTTTGATGAATTAGCTTTCATCCGGTCCGTTTTGAGAGCTTTTAGGATTCATATACTATTTTTAGAAATTGTTGAGAAATCGGTTGACAGATTTGAACATCGTCTCTTTGTGCTTGAATTTCAGAAAATCTATAATAGTTATCGACGTTCCGCTTTTTGGGGATGATTCCTAACTCATATATCTATATGCCGATGTAAAATCGTGAGCATACGATCGAGTTAGGATCGTTTTCTAAGCGTTCAAAGTTGATACAACTATTCTGGAATTTTCTAAGTTTAATTACAAATATGATTATGTATACAAAATGGTCATACCTTGATCACTCAACAACAATTGATGAATAAAACTTGGTTTAGAAATCACCTAGGATAAATGGATGAGAGATCAAAAGCTTAAATCAACTTGGTTAACATGATTCATGAACTTCTATTATACTTCTATTATGTTTTGCATTCATTTGTCAAATGATACCAAATTTCCAGAATAACAGAGTCTGTTTAAAACACTTTTTCAGAAACCTTGTGATTACAGAATGTCCATGGGTTTATTTTTATCATATACTACAATGAAATAGCTTTCGTTTGACACCAAATAGAGCTTCATATGATTTTTGTAGATTTAATTATGATTTTTACAAGAACAGTGGACAGTCCTGATCCACTGTTCCCAAAACATTTATTTCTCAAACAATAAAATTGATATTGAGGTCCCACTTTTTGGTGAAGTTCCCTAAGACATGTATCTAACTTTCTGTAAAAGGGTTTTTATCCAGCTCATGTTTACGACCACTTTTGATAGGATTCATTAGAGGTTGCTGAATCTGGAAATTTGATTGATGACATGTTTTCTTTGTTTATCATGCATATCATTTGTTTGCTTGTATTTTTGCAATGCTTGGGTATTCTTTGGTGTATTAGTGCAGAGAATTAAGTGCCTCGGACCCGGACTTCGATTTGTGGTTTGCCTCGTCTACATGTGGCTTAGTGCCCATGTATCGTGTACTATCTCTATCCTTTCTCTTAGAATTTTTCTAGGTTTACAACTTTGATTTCAACGACACAATTCCTTTAGGATAGTCTCCGTTTATATGATTATTTGTTAGAGACATCTTATCTAGGATTGTTGCATGATTGCATTGCACGTTTACATTCTTTTTGCTTTCGCGACTCCGCTTGAGTCAACCAATGTAAGTCTTCTCGTTCCCTTTGCATATCATGACATGTTTACTTTATTTGCATCGGTCCCGGGCGGGACTAGCCACTGTGAGTATACTTCTCCCTTGTATTGCATGAGCATCCGCTTTCTACTTGATTTAGTCTCTTGAAATGATTTTCATTAGATGTTTCTTTTTGCCATGTATATATCTATCTAGTATGTTTGAGGAAACAACATCTATTATGAATTAATAACAAGGATATTTGAATCAAGGCCTACCATTCGGTAGGGCGAGGAGGGGGTGCTTTAGTCCTGCTTGGGCTCCTTCCCCTCTCGTACCAAGACCCCCGAACCTTGTTTCTGGTAATGAAGGGCGAGTAACCTTATTCAATTTTGGGCGAGTCAAACTTGGGTTTCCTAATTCCCGATAAAAATTAGGTGGCGACTCTTTGTCTCTAGGATCGCGTGAGGAAGTCCTAGTTTTCCCTGAAGTGTGCTCCTTGGGATCCGTCCCGGGACACTATCGAGGGAGAGCGTCAGGACCTCCTCATTCGCAGTGGTCCACATCAGCCCTTTAGATTGAGGCAAATCTATCATCGTCAACCTTCTAGATTGAGGCAAATCCTTTGTCACCAGCCCTCTAGATTAAGGCAAGTCCTTCATTATTAACCCTCTAGATTGAGGCAAATCTTTCATTGTCACCCCTCTAGATTGAGGAAATCTAGTGTCGTCAGCCCTCTAGATTGAGGCAAATCCTTCATTCTTCTAGTTTGAGGCAAATATGTTGTAGTCAGCCCTCTAGATTGAGGCAAATCTTTCATGGTTAGTCCTCTAAATTGAGGCAAATCTTTCATTATAGACCTTCTGGTAGGACTTTCGCGTCCATCAATTATCTTGAGCTATCCCGTCTATTCTTTGATATCTTGGACTTCCACATCCGTCAATCATTTTAGGGATTCCATGTCCATCATTAGTGCTTCCACGTCTGTCAATCATCTTGGAGGCCTGAATAGGCCCATTGGCTTCATCGAGATCTCAAGAATTGATGGATCGGGTCAAAGAGCTGGATTAGGAGATTCAATCGCTAGAGACTAAGAGCAAATTGAAGAAGGACGTTGCAGAATTTGATCAAACGTGAGAGATTCAGAGATGGGTCCTGGTTCTAGGTCAGCTGAATTTGATTAACCGAGAGAGGTTCAGAGAAGAATCCTGGTTCTTGGTCAAGATTTAAAGAGAGATCCTCAGAGATTCCAAGAACTATCCCTAGCAGACAAATACAGACAGAAATCGGCTCCTGAAGGCTCTAACTGGCTCTTTTGGATTAGGCATTGCAAGAAGTTAATCAACCATGAGAGATTCAAAAGGTCAGGAATTGAAAAAAATAATTAAGAGAGATTCTCAAGGATTCTAAGAACCATCCCCTGCGGACAAATACAGGCAAAATCAGCTCCCAGAGGCCCTAACCGGCTCTCTTGGATTGAGAATTACCAGATTTGATCAACCGTGAGAGATTCAGAAATGGATCCTAGTTCTAGGTCAGCAGAATTTGATCAACCATGAGAGATTCAGAGATGGATCCTGTTTCTAGGTCAGAAGTTAAGAAAGGTTCTCGAAGAATCCCCTACCATCCCCAGCAGAAGTCTGAACCAAATATCCTGATTGGTCATCATAAGAATCGGTCAATGATTGAAAAACACGGCCAACAGTCAAAAGACCTCGACTCCTAGGGCAAGCATTGTCTATTCACAATCCAAGGTTCTGTGTCCGTCGATTATCGTGAGCTTCCTCACTTATCATGAGCTTCCTCACTCATTTTTCTCACTCATTTGTCCAAAATCGTGAGATTCTTCACTTATCGTGAGCTTCCTCACTCTTTTGTTCAAAATCGTGAGCTTTCTCACTTATCGTGAGCTTCATCACTCCTTTATCCAAAATCATGAGCTTTCTCACTTATCGTGACCTTTCTCACTCCTTTTGTCCAAAATCGTGAGCTTTCCCAGTTATCATGAGCTTCCTCACTCCTTTGTCCAAAATCGTGAGCTTCCTCACTTATCAGATATCGTGACCTTTCTCGCTAGTCAATTATTACAAAATCCCTCTCCTGTTGACTATCTTGAACTTTCTCACCCATCGCTTGGAATTCAGGACTTCCGTGTCCGTCGATTATCTTTAACTGTCATCCTCAAGGACCCCATATCCAATTCTATTCGCTCGCGAAGTACACTTCTCGTAATTCGAGAAGTTTGCCCCAAAACCCAAAGTGTTTTCAGACTCTGGTCGACCACTACATCATAGTCAGAAGCACTAGCACAACACAAGTCCACTCAGAGTGGCATACCCCATAGCACTAGCTCATGCTAGGATCATCAGCACCATATAAAGCATGCATAAAACCCATTAAGGCTGGAAAATACACCATAGTCATGATAGAATCACAACATGACTCAGTACACAGTTCATATCACATCCATGCATTGCATATCATCCTTATAGCATAGCATTTGCCTGTGTTGTTGTGCATGTGTGATTTGCTCTTTTATGCCTCGAACTACGTCCTGGTCTAATTCCCCTTGGGATACATAGGCAGCTCACGCAGAGCGTGACCAGTACTGACCTTAGCATCATCCTTGCATCTTTTGCAACGCTTTTATCCTAAATCTATAGCCTCCAAAAGACATGTCTCTCTAGAGCTTTGGCACTCACTTGCGACATGCGTTGCCTCGCAAGTTCATGCCAAAGAGAGGCAAACTGTAGACACCCCATTTTGTCGGCTATCAGATTTAGGAGACCCATAGCTTGGTGGTTCATAATAATCGAAAAAGACTCAAAAGGGCCTCCTGGAAGTTAGTTCTATCTCTCAAAATGCTCAGAATGACCAAAATGCTCCTAAAAGCCCAAACACTCCCAGATTTAAACCGAAAGTTCTGGAAACATGCTACGTCATGAAAAAAGTACTAAAAATGATTTTTGAAGCAAAATAAGATGAAATTGTCAGCTTCCAGAGACCCTCAGAAGTCTTGGAAGTTCCCTGAAAGTCCCCGTTGATCGTTTTGACCTAAGTTTGACCAAGTTTGACCAGGGTTTGACCGAAATTAACCAAATTCGGTAAAAAGTTCTGACAACATGTAAAAAGTACTAAAATGAGTTTTAAAAGAAAATCAGACGAAAAAGTCAGCTCCTGCGAGCTCCCAGAGGTTCCCAGAACTTCTTGAAGATCCAAGGTTTGACCGATTTGACCTAAAAATTGACTATGAAACTGGAGCGCCGTGTCATTTTTCAAATATTTTTCATGGATACTAGAGATCAATAGCTTTCCAACGGTATATCGCACATGATTTTGGGATTTAAAACCAATTTATTATGAATTTTCGAATATGAAAAAGGCAATTATATCGGCTTTTATCGCATACCACAAAACTTTTCAAAGTGACCTGACTCTAAACTATTTTTTATGGAATTTAGACTCCATTACCTTTACAACGGTATATCACAAGCTCAATTTGGAGTTCGTACGCATTTTCTATAAATTTCAGATGAAATAGGGCCTTTTCGCTAATACCGGAACCTCTGGGGGCCTAAACGTAAATTTATGGGCGTCTGAGGAGCAGTGCCGCGGAGGCACTGGGCCACTGTCGTGGTAGCACATGGCCAGTGCCGCAGCGACACTCAACCTCTGCTGAAGCCATTTTTGTAATTTATTTTGGGGGTCCAAATTGAATAATTGAAAGCCAAAACGACGTAGTTTCTAGTTCACATATGTTTGGGACCAATGGGAGCACTTTCTAAATCCCAAAACCACTCCAAATTGGCCTATATAAATCCCCCTTTGCTCTTCATTTTGGGGGGGGGGGGGCAAGTGCAAAGCTTGGAAAAGTTATAGAGAGAATGAAAGATATGCTTAGAGTTAGAAGTGAGAAATGGAGCTGCCTCCACTGATTTTCTATAGAAAGTGAGTTCTAAACCCAAGTTCTTCCATTATCCTTCTATATACTTCACATCCAAACCCTCCCCAACCACCATTCTTGAGCAATCTTGAGTTAGGAAGCTACTTCCATTTCCAAATGTCAATATATATGAGTGAAACACCAAGTTACAAGTCCAATATCTCAATGATCATCATCTATTGATTGTTTATTTGATTGTTTACATATTATGTTCATCTCTTCTCACCTCATTTCTTTTTTATTTTTCTTTGATTACTTACATGTTTATCATTATCTAGATAACATGTTGTTTGAGGAGAGTGAATCCTTATGGATAGTAGCTCTTGACCTCAAAGACACGTTTGAATGATGATGATTCTAACTTCAATACATTCATATGTATTATTGAAGTCATATTCTCAAACAAAACTATGTTTGTGCAAACAATATTGGGAGTTCTTGATGAGGAGTTTGATGTTGATTTTTTAAGTGGCCTTAATCCCCTTTTTGTGCTGAAAATGTGATTTTAAACCCCTCTTTCAAAACCCTTCTAAAACCCCAACATTTGGATTCCAAAAAACAAGCCTTGTTTTACCAAAAATCTTCAAAATAGTGAATGATCTGAGTTCAAAGATTTCTCTAGAACTCAATACTCAAAGGGTGATTACAAGACCACTTGAAAAGTCTTCCTAACTCAATATAGAACACCCATGATTTTTGTCTTGGCTTGAAAACACTTGGAAGTGTGTCATTTTAGTCCAAACATTCCTTCCAGACATTCTGTTTTTACTGTCACAGCAGCTAGGTTGACTTTCAACTTATTTTTCAGAAAACTTTTCCAAAAGAAGTGGTCCCAACTCATTTTTTCCTTGAAATTAAGTGTCTTAGGGAATATTTTGTATAATATGGGCCTCTAGATATTTTTTTTTTCTAAGATTTTTCAACATTTCAGTCGACAGTACGAACTCTGTTTCTGAGTAACCTCTATTGTTTATATGATTTCTCTCAATTTGTAATAGTTATTGAAAATTGGGTTTTTGGCATGTGTTCTAGACACAATGAGGATAATATCCATAAAAATCATGCATTAAAAACATTCCTAACCCCTCTTTTCCATTTTTACAAGATCTACTCAATTTTCTGTCCACTATTCACAGCAAGCATACTTTTACTTTCATTCTTTGATTTGATGCTCACATGTACTCCAAATTAGTTCATATCTTACGAAGTAGTCGATAATACATTTGTACATATCATATGATGATTTCTTTCATTCATTCATGCATACTCTACACTTCTAAGTCACTTTAGAAAGTCCATGTATACAAACACACTACAACCTTTGCACATTCTAGGATCATACATTACATCCATGCAAGATTTGGAGTTTTTGTAACTCCTAATCTAAAGAGATTATAAGGAATGAACTTGATCATACATTCATGCTTACCCTAGATCTAATCTTCCTTTCTCATCCATCACGGGGATTGAGAGGTCTTCTTTTCTCAAAGATTAACACGCATCATCCTAGCTGTTAGGAAACTGCGTTCCCAGAATCCATTGACAGCGCGTATAAGTTGGTACTGCAAAAATAAATTACATAAAAACTGCAATAACCCTACAAGGGCGGAACTAGGGTTACCTTAAACTGCTAAAACAGATTGATGTAGTAGACGAATCGAGAACACGGGCTCGATAACAGCTCATGATCTTCTACCATATTCCTTTGCTGCCAGAATATCGAACTGAGTGTGGGCTCCTTCGAAATCCTTTATGTTTCTACTCTCTCTTTTTACGCTCTCCTTTCTATTCCGAGTTATAATACTCTTGATGGAAAAATGCAAACTGAGGAGAGAGCCAAAGCAGCATATATATAGGCTACGATAGGGACCATAAAAAGTCAATAAGGAATAGGCTTCTTTATGGAATTAGGAAACCCTAATTCGAATTGAATCAGATTCCTATTTCCATAAATTATAATTCATACCACTAAAGAATTATAATTCCACTCCTACCCTTATCTCAAAAATATATTTCGAGCTCCATGTTATTAAATGTTTATTATCTCCCCATGTTAAGATTACAGATATCCATTAATTAAATATAATTACTGACAATTATATTTAATTAATCTCTTAAAATTCCTTGAGTCTCTGCTTAACTTATCTAATATGTCGGATACAAAATCCACCTGCAGGGTTTGACATAATCAAAACTTATAAGCTTTCTCAAGGGGATATCATCAATCCCAAAATTGAGACATAGATTCCATCATTAATTAATATCCACCACACAATTAATATTGTCACCCAATCCAATGAGATATTGACCCATTTAAGGATCTCACCCTTTTAGGGATCAAAGTATAAATATCAAATGTACGTGTCCATAAAATAACTTAGGATTTAGAGCATAAGCACTCATAATAGTCATGAGGTATTAATTATCTTATAAGTCAGTATAAAGATAATTATCCCAAGTCGGTCCCGTTTAATACACAAAATGTACCAGCATGGTGAGTTGAAACTATACCGTTTCCCGCAGTCAAGACAAACCTACTACAACACCATGCTGCAGTCCTACCGATGGTGTGTCCAATCCATCTAAGTCTGTAAACCAAAATCTTACATTCTATAAGATCCGATGGTCTGATCTTCCCTATGCAAGCCGAACTCTACACACCAAACCACCTACTATGTAGAGTGAAAGACACATATGCATAATATTAAATAAACAATATAATACAAATATTGCCCACACAGATTCTCATAAAAAATGGATTAACTGATTTTATTAAATGAATAATAAATCAACCACATAAAGCATGGCTTTTAGTATATATCCCTAACACTAGTTTGCTAAGCATTTTTTGACTTCTTTGATTATTTGTTTCAAGAACAATTCATGTCCCCTTTAGATTAGGAAAACTTGATTACTTGATATGTGATTAGACGATTTTTCCTAGGTTTGTTTGTGTGATCTTTCAGCTTTGCATTGTGTGGTATTTGGCTTAGATCTTATGAATGATATCTTATCTTTTGATCTTCCATTTCAAGATCCTTGTGTGATGTAATATACTATCATTGTATTAATTGTCAAACCAAATATAGTAAAAGATGATTATTTGGATGGTAATTGAGGCCCGTCGAGAGAAGGGACGAGTTGAGGGTGTTTTAGTCGTGACAAAGGCTCCTTCATCTCTCATACCAAAACCATGAGCCAAGTTCTTTGGTTATGAAGGGCCGGTGGCCTTTATCCATTTGGGTGAGTCAAAATTTGGTTTCTTGGTTCCCTAAAGACCAAGTGGCAACTCTGTATCTGTTTTCAACAGACCTTTCTTTCTTTTCATTTCTTCAATCAATTTCAAATAAACCAAAAATGTGGAAGATCGATTCTGCGTGTCCACAGGTACCAGGGAGTGTCTAGTTTGCCTCACACTTTAGTACGGGGTACCAGGGAGTGTCCAATGCCTCACACTTTGACCATACCACGTATATCAGGGAGTGTCCAGTAGGCAATACTTAAGCACTACCATGGGTGCCAGGGAATATCCAAATCGGCGTCACACACTTTAGCACTACCATGGGCGCCAGGGAGTGTCCAGTTTTGTCACCGTTGCATTTCAAAGACACTCTAGCCACAATATCGTAACATCACACTTTGGTACATCAATACCAGTGAGTGCCCACACACAATCTCAACCACATACTCTTTTCCACACTGACCACCTGTGGATATCGCAATTTTCTTCTTACCCACAGCTTTTCTTTAAAAGTTCCTTTAAATTCCAAATTCAAAACAAATGAGTCTCTACTTAATTTTTAAAAGGAAAATTAAGAAACCATTTTAAAAGCAACTAATCTTTTGCAAAACCAAAGATTAACTAGGTCCAGGGATTATGGAATGAGAAGGGAAGGAGCCCATTGGACTAAAACACCCCTTTTCATCCTATCTCGCGATAGGCCTTTACTTAACATCCTTTTAATTGAATTATTAATCTAAGAATGCCCTCAACTAATACATAGATATACGTATACATTACACAAACATGTCAAAATGGTGTAAAATTACCAATTTACAAAATATCATTCAAAAACCACGTAATTCAAGTAGCAAGCAACATGATGTGCAATAAAGAACAAGAGAACTTACCCGGGATCCAGCCGCGGATATTAAACGTGCAATGCATGCGATTAAATAAAACCTAGGAAAAGAGTCTCTAATCCACATATATACATGTAAGGCAAAATCTTAATTCTAAATGTGTCGCGCATGAGGTTGAAAAATCGATAAAATCAATAAATTAAAATAAACTAAAGAGGGATTCAAGAAGTCATACCTTAATAGCGCTACAAAACAAAGGGTTAGTCCACATGATATACAAGATATGAAGTTAGAAATTATCACACCCGTTCCAAAATTTCATACTTTTATCGTACATATTTGGAAAGTTGTGAGTATATCAATGTTAGTTGATAATGGTGGATTGAGGTTGACTGTGAGTCAACGGTAAAGTGTCAGTGAGGACACGAGAACATGGTATCTCATATTGCATGGGCATGAGTAAATGGCATTTATATGATTTAAATGTTATTTGACTTTATCTGGTATTTATGTGAATAGTGATTATACCTGTGTAGTATAATTCTGGTATTTGAATACTTTGATATACATTTTTTTGAGAACTGTGGTGAGAACGTGAGTGATACGTTAATTAAAAAGGTAGGTTGTGTAGAGATTTCACAGAATATAGTTTTCGGACGTTATTTTTGGACCCAAACAAGACTTAGTCGAAAACTTTTGGGATTTATAATTTTCACTCGTAAAGTTATAAAATGGACGTGTGCGAAGTTTCATAGATTAATTAGAGGTTTTGAGAACTCGTGGGATGGTAGACATAATTTCCAAAAATTATGTCTATATATAGATAAGCTTAGTTGACAAGCTTTCCAAAAATATCTTGGGAGAGAGGAGAGAGAAGGGAGATTGGTGGCCACGGGCTTTGCGACGCCGTTTGACGACCGTTCGTCTGTCAGATTTTCTCCAGATTGCATATTTGAACTCGTGGAGGTAAGATCTACGTTTTGATAGTAATTAGGCCACGTTTGGCAAACTTTTCCGAAAAATCTAATTTCTAGAATTTGGGGAAAACCCAGTAAAACTTGTAGGAATCGTCTGAAATTCGAAATCCGACGTTTATTCGGGCCTCTAGACGATCCTTCAAAATTTCGGAGAGATCGCACGAGGTATGAATTCTAGATCTATGAAATATATGGATTTTCATGTTTTGAACATCATTTTTGATATCTTTGGATCCGGGCAAAATTCATGTATTAATTAGGCCCGTTAATTATGCACGTGAAATTATGATAAAAGCACTATAACTGTTTATGTGAGCATGTTATGTGTCTACTTGGGTCAAAGGGGAGTTTGGTGCAAATTCATCTGGGGTAAGCTCCTCGAACCTTGAGGATTGTGATTGTGATTGAATGAAATTGGAATTTGTGGTTGTGTCTGGATTGGAGGTGGGCCCAACCAGTACACGGTACCTGGTATGGAGGAAGGCCCAACCAGTGTACGAGATGCGTGGGAGAGGTAGGCCTCCTTCGGCATCGACCGGATGAATGCGTACCACTCACCCTAGAGACTATTTCTATGTGTTTTAGATGCTTAAACCATGAACTGTCATATAAGCATACATTTAGAATTGTACGCTCAGCATATAGCTGAGCAGTGGAGATGTACTCCATTGCAGGTAAGAAGAAAGACAAGAAGAATCGTGATGAGTGAGGCCGTTAAAGAACGCCGGGGATTCACCTTTGTATATGTTTTTGTTTTGGATTCTAAAACCTGTGTAAGGATTGGGATCTTGTAATATGTTGTAATAGATCCATAGATTAGTTTCACAGTATTGAAATCTTGTAATTTAACGTCTGAAATTATGCTTTTGAATGATGGAATAGAGTGCATATATGTTGGTTTGGTGTTGGGAGAACCTTGATTTGTAAAACTGCAGTTTTTGAGTTGCTGATAGAAATCAGTCGACTGGTTTTTGATCCAGTCGACTGGATCGATGGGATTAAGGGGTTACTGCTTTATTTCGTCTGAGGTTCAGTCGACTGGGTTGAGAAAACAGTCGACTGAATGAAGCCCCAAGACATGACATTCTGCTGGTTAGGGTATCATGTCATGCCCTTCCAGAATTTCATAGTTTAATCATGCATGATATAAAATTTTATGAATTATCATTGATATATGATAATTGAGGATAAGTGGTTGACTGTGGTCAACGGTGAGGTGTCAATGAGGACACAGGAACATGGCAGTTCACATTTCATGAGCATGAGTAAATGACATTTATATGATTTAAATGTTATTTGACTTTATCTGGTATGTTGTGAATAGTAATTTTACCTGTGTTTGGTAAATTGTAGTAATCTTTGATATTGTTATATCATTTTGAGAACTGTGGTGAGAACGTGAGTGATCGTGATATAAAAAGGTAGGTTGTGTAGAGATTCCACAGAATATAGTTTTCGGACGTGATTTTGGACCCAAACGAAACCTAGTCGAAAACTTTTGAAATTTATAGTTTTCACTCGTAAAGGCGTAAAATGGACATGTGCGAAGTTTCATGGATTAATTAGAAGTTTTGAGAAACTTGCGGGGAGGTAAACGTAAATTCCCGAAATTTGGTCTATATATAGATGAGGATGAGAATTCATTCTCATCCAAACACCCATAAATATCTAGAGAGAGGAGAGAGAAGGGAGATTTTGTTGCCACGGGCTTTGCGACGACAAACGGCGACCGTTCGTCTGTCAGATTTTCACCAAATTCAAGATTTGAACTCGTGGAGGTAAGACCTACGTTTTGATACCACTTAGGCCGTGTTTGGCTAAGTTTTGTAAAAATCTTAATTTTAGACTTTTGGGAAAAACAGGTTTAAACTTGTAGGAATTTTCCCTAATTCGAAATCCAGCGATTATTTAGCCCCCTAGACGATCCTTCAAAGTTTGAAGAGATTCGCACGAGGTATGAATTCTAGATCTATGAAATATATGGATTTTCATGTTTTGGACATCACTTTTGATATTCTTGGATCCGGGCGAAATTCATGTGTTAGTTAGGCCCGTTAATTATGCACGTGAAATTATGATAAAAGCACGTATAACTGTTTATGTGAGCACGTTATGTGTCTACTTGGGTCAAAGGGGAGTTTGGTGCAAATTCATGCCGGAGTAAGCTTCTCGATGTTTGAGAATTGTAGTAGCGACGGCTACTGTGCATGGTTGTAGGCTTGGACTTGCCATGGCACTTGTGGGATGTAATGGTTGTAGGCTTGGACTTGCCATTGACATCGCGGTTTAAGGCTTGGACTTGCCGCTACCGGATGAATGCGTACCACTCACCCTAGAGACTATTTTTATGTGTTTTAGATGCTTAAACCATGAATTGTCATATAAGCATACATTTAGAATTGTACGCTCAGCATATAGCTGAGTAGTGGAGATGTACTCCATTGCAAGTAATAAGAAAGACAAGAAGAAGTGCGTGGAGTGAGGCCGATGAACGCCGGGGAAATTACTTTTGTAAATGTTTTTGTTTTTAATCCTAAAACTTGTGTAAGGATTTGAATATTGTAGTAGGTTGTATTAGAACATGGATTAGTTTCATAGTATGGAAATCTTGTAATTGAACGTCTGTAATTGCGTTTTAATATGTTGGATTTAGTGTTGGTTGTGTTTGTTGTGGGTGTTGAGAGGCATGACTGGTTAAATTGCAACACAGGCTGCCCAGCAGGGGAGCAGTCGACTGGACCCAGGGTCAGTCGACTGGACCTCGTGGGATTGAGACACTGAAAGTATATTCTAAGAGAAACAGTCGACTGACCCCTTGGACAGTCGACTGAACTACTGTTGATTTTGGCCACTGCTTCTTTAAATTGAAAAGCAGTCGACTGGACCCCCTTGGGCAGTCGACTGAACACTGTTTATTTTAGCTACTGCTTCTCAAAATGGAAAAGCAGTCGACTGGATCCCCAGATCAGCCGACTGGACCCCTTTGCAATATGATGTAATTATAGTTCTGCTTGACACAGTCGACGGAGCAGTCGACTGGACCCTAGTGCAGTCGATGGGGCAGTCGACTGAACCTCTGTATTTTCAAATAGATTCTTGTGAACACTTTCTATTGAGCAAAATTCTTTTTGTACTCTGATTTTCAATGGATTTTACAACTCAGAGGGGAATGTTTCCTAAGTTTTAAATTACCAGGTTTGTTTTAAAAAGGATTCTTTCCGCTGCGTATCTTTGTTGTTGTTGTTGGATGAGCCTTGGTGGCGTGCCACGTGTCCTATTTCCACGCGTAGTGGGATGGGTCGTGACATATCAGTCGACTGGATGTTTTCAGTCGACTGAAAATTTTGGGCACCAGTCGACTGGGTCCCCGACACAGTCGACTGGATGGGCTGTTGTATTTTGAAAACCTTTCTGTCTGAGGCCACCAGTCGATCGGACCCTCGATCAGTCGACTGGACCTCTGTTTTCAAAACTGTTTTCTTTTGAAATGATTCAAATGGCCAAAACTTTTTATAACTTTGATTTCAATGGATTTTACAAACTCAGAGGGTAATGTTCCCTAAGTTTTAAATTACTCAGGGTTGTTTTAAAGTTCTTTCCGCTGCGTATCGTTAATTTGGTGTTTGGTTGAGCCTTGGTGGCGTGCCACGTATCCTATTTCCACGCGTAGTGGGATGGGTCGTGACATTTATTGGTATCAGAGCTAGAGGTAACAAAACTTTGGGAACGTTCGACGACGAGTGGAGTGTTGAGTGAATTATCACATGTTCTAGAATGCATCCGCATAGTGTAGAAATGTTTGATACATATGGTATGCTGTTACGCCTACATGATTATGATATTGCCATACATGCATAGTATTCATGCATTCGTGAATCGGTGGAATCATATGGATGTAGAGCTGTGTGATGAGATGAGGCTTACCGTGCATTATCATAGATCTTGTGAAGGGAGACGAGGGAGAGATGATATCTTAGTAGTGATAGACAGTTGGATTTCTGAACAAAATAATATGATTTTTTTTTGATCGAATCGGTGGATGTTTTCAACGATAGTGACGGGTGTCCTTTGGGAGATCGAACCGAGAGCGGAGTTTGAGTAGCGAACGTCAGAAGAGATTTTCGTATAGTTCACCTAGAGAATGAAAGTGATGGTTCGTAGCCAAGTTGTGGGATTGAGAATAATTGATAAAAGTTCTGGTTCAGATTTGGGATTAGACGTCATGACGTGAGGGAATATAAATGAACAATTGGGGTTTATGACAGACAGATAGTCCGACAGTATGTATTGCTCGTGTATAGGGTAGGTGAGGAATCTCTCACCTTATCTTACGGTGTTAACCTATAGTGTGATCGTACGGATTATCTTACGATTTTCTCTTACGGTGTATGACGGGTGGTTGAAGAATCTTTCAACTTATTACGGTATTGGGATGATCGGATGGTTGAGGAATCTCTCAACCTATCTTACGGTATGTATTGGACGGTTGAGGAATCTCTCAACCTATCTTGTGGAATGTATTGGGGATTGGATAATATCTCTACGGGTTATCAGTATTGTGGTTGTTGAGGAATTTCTCAACTGAACCTGGTTTCATATAACAAATGCAGATGTAGTGTAGGGATTTGTAGTAAATGCTACCGAGTTAATAGTATAAAGAGAATTGTTGGTATTTGAATGTTGACCTAAGATGAGGATTATGAATGGAAATAATAGCGTATGAGTGAACAGTTTGAGCCTATAGATGGTCGAAGGTTAACTGATGAGATGATGAGACTTCTAGAGTGGTTGCCTAGACTCGATGGTTATGCCCGTAGAAATGTAACGATAAGGATGATGACTGATGTTGAAGGACGACGTAGGTCGGAGGAGAGATTGTAGAGGTCTTGGTGAGCAACAAATGAATGGACATGCATAGTAATGAAATTTCCTTGGTGTTTCGAGATGGTTTCTCAAAGGAAATAGAACAAAGGAAGTACGAAGACGAGACCAGAAGTAATAGGCAAAGGTGATTGATCAAAAGGTGACAGAAGTCCAGAGGAACCGAATTGATAATTCGATAACATAAGGATAAGAGGATCTTGATAGAGAAATTCTATGGAAAGGTTGATGGAGAGTAAATGGACAGAAATGCAGAGTAATAAGATTCCCTGATGTTTTGTCGTGAGTTGTCAGAAGAGATAGAATAAAGGGAGTAAGATTAGGAGACCGGGAATAAAAGATAAGTGTGAATTATGGAACGCGATAAGAAACTCAGAGAAGTCGAGTGGAATTTGGATATCATGGGAATGAGAGTACTTTGATAAGAAGCTTGTTGTGAAGGTGGTTACCACAAAGGGGTGAAGTACAGGCGATGTCAAACCTGGACTTTTAACGTATTTTCAAAATAAAATGAAAAATCTTTCCTTTGAATGTTTTTTTTAAAATATCGTTGAATATTTAACACAAGATACTATCAGCAGGATGCTAGAGTACAACGGGTATTACGATACTGAACAAGAGCGGTTGTGGGAACGATAGACAAGTAGAGAGACTTTGGGTAAGTCAATGTAGAGAAGTTAAAATATGAATCGAGGAAATGAAGCTTTAATGAGTAAATGAACGGGGACAGTTGAGTGGAATGAAGACTTGGTAGTACGTTGAGCACGTTAACAGATATGATAGCGGGAGTGTGAGGCTGATAGAGTACAGTGGTGGATGCAATGGAAAGCTATCACAGTTGTCTTGAATTCCAAACAAGGTTGGAGGATTTTGAGAATGTCAAATTCCATCCCTGAGAAATTTTTAAAATGTTTAATATATTTCAAAACCTAACTTTTGTTTAAACGAGGGATGTGGTATTAAATGCTGGTGATAATGTATTGAGTAAGTTTTGAAAGCTAAGTATTATAGAAGGATACAGTATGCTTAGTGCTGGGGAACAACAATGGTGGTTGAATGATTGAGTTCCACGTGAACAGGTGGTGAATTACGAAATGCTAAAGTAAGGAGATGGTGGGGGTTTCGTGCACCTGAATTTGATAAGTTTGAGCGTATGACATTAAGGGAGTTGTCGTGAGTATCGTGCCAAAAGGGAGCTTGATCCAGGTTTAAGTATTGGAATAATCCGAGATTGTGAATGGGTTGAAATTTTAAAAGAAAACTTGATGAGATTCATAACGTGGGAAGTACTGGAAAGATAACAGTTATGACCAACTAGCGCGCTGACTTAATAATCGGAGTAAGAATGAGGTGACCTTGTGTATTGTCATGACAAGTATGAGAATTGGGAATTTATAAGAAATGTATTGAACACAGTGAGACGTACCTTATGGAAATATTTGATTACCGGACTATCTTTAGAGATGGGTTACGAGCATAAAATGAACGTTGAGCAATAGGATTATTCGGGGACAATGGAGTGGAGATCTGGATAGAACAAACGAAGGATTAGAGAGTTTGAATTGGAATTTAGTCAAAGTCGACTACAGTTATGAAACATTAAATGTCGGGATAAAGTATGGAGTCGTGAGATGTTATACGAGGAGCGTGTACTTAGGGTGAAAGTTTATTAAGAGCTCGGTATGAGTTGGGGTATACGGAGGTGTGATTAGTCTGGACTTGTGTAAAGATAAAAGTGAAACAACCGAGAAGTATGGAGTTGTATAACTACGGCAATGATAAGGGATCTATGTGAACCGATGAATGTAAAGAATGGTAGATGGATAGTATATGAGATGGGAATGGACTACAGTGGGGTTGTGATCTCCAACAGAAAGGTAATTGACTCAGGGTATATGTACACTATGAGAATCAGATGGACTGTGAATAGTCAAATGATAGAGACAGTGATGAAGTGTGTGTTGAACGTAGGGATACGCTGTAATGAACTCTGTGATACTTGGATAATTGACTAAGTTGATTTTGGTTGCAAATGTTATTTGTTACTAAGAATAGTGGGGCAATTATGCTGCGAGGAGGGATGAAAGTATTATGTGAGATTTTAAATTAGTTTGTTTTAAATCATAAATGATAAATGTATTTGACTTTATTAAATGTTTTAAATTGAAAGTATAAAGTGAAATATCCTACGTTAATCGACAGAAATTCGAGTATAGAAGTGAGAGATAAAGGGGCAAGTGTGCTAACCATTCGGGATATCGGGTGAGTTCGAAGAGGTAGAATGATATGAAATTTGCCAGTTAGGAATCTGGATAGTATCTTACGAGGCATATATGATTAGAAGTAAAATACGAGGTTGGTTAAACCAAAATGGAATGATGACAATTGTCAGAGACAGAGAGAGAGAGTACTAGTACGACATGCTACTGACAAATTGATGGTTATGTAAACTGATGTTACGTTATATGAATTCCTTAGGAAAGGAAGATTTGAATTTGATAAGAAATGAGAGATATTTGACAATGTGTGTCATTTTACAACTATTTTGCGATTGACAGGATAAGGAATTGAATCCATGATATATGAAATAAGTTGGATGAGGCGTTGACTTTTCAACAGAGTATGTAAGTGTGATAGTACTCAGTTTTGGTTCACTTCGAGATGAAGAACTGTGTATGATTGTACACCAGCTAGGACATGTTGTCAACGACTTGTAATCGAAAAGCAAGATAGGCGAATGAGAGATGAATTAATTCCTTGGGTTGAGTATTGTGATGAAACTTTTGAATTCCGGAAAGGAAATGCGACACGTACGATGAGATGATACATGAGTTGACATTGTGATGTCGTGAGGTGAGTTAATGTCAGGTATGACTATGGGGTAAGTTTCACTCAGGTATTGATATTCTTATCTATCGAGATGCTTCGGAGTATTGCTAGGATTCTGTTTGAATCTCCTATCAGATTGAGACGGAGGCTCTGAGGATTTATTTTCCTTAAGAGCCTGAGGATTTATTTTCCTCGTGAGATTATGACATCTCAATAAAGTGGGTTGTGTATGAAACAGATACTGAGGGTACTTATGAGAAGTCGCAATAAATTGCTGAGATGGTTTAAGTTTGGGGACAAACTTCCTTTTTGGAGAGGAGAGTTGTCACACCCGTTTCAAAATTTCATACTTTTATCGTACATATTTGGAAAGTTGTGAGTATATCAATGTTAGTTGATAATGGTGGATTGAGGTTGACTGTGAGTCAACGGTAAAGTGTCAGTGAGGACACGAGAACATGGTATCTCATATTGCATGGGCATGAGTAAATGGCATTTATATGATTTAAATGTTATTTGACTTTATCTGGTATTTATGTGAATAGTGATTATACCTGTGTAGTATAATTCTGGTATTTGAATACTTTGATATACATTTTTTTGAGAACTGTGGTGAGAACGTGAGTGATACGTTAATTAAAAAGGTAGGTTGTGTAGAGATTTCACAGAATATAGTTTTCGGACGTTATTTTTGGACCCAAACAAGACTTAGTCGAAAACTTTTGGGATTTATAATTTTCACTCGTAAAGTTATAAAATGGACGTGTGCGAAGTTTCATAGATTAATTAGAGGTTTTGAGAACTCGTGGGGTGGTAGACATAATTTCCAAAAATTATGTCTATATATAGATAAGCTTAGTTGACAAGCTTTCCAAAAATATCTTGGGAGAGAGGAGAGAGAAGGGAGATTGGCGGCCACGGGCTTTGCGACGCCGTTTGACGACCGTTCGTCTGTCAGATTTTCTCCAGATTGCATATTTGAACTCGTGGAGGTAAGATTTACGTTTTGATAGTAATTAGGCCACGTTTGGCAAACTTTTCCGAAAAATCTAATTTCTAGAATTTGGGGAAAACCCAGTAAAACTTGTAGGAATCGTCTGAAATTCGAAATCCGACGTTTATTCGGGCCTCTAGACGATCCTTCAAAATTTCGGAGAGATCGCACGAGGTATGAATTCTAGATCTATGAAATATATGGATTTTCATGTTTTGAACATCATTTTTGATATCTTTGGATCCGGGCAAAATTCATGTATTAATTAGGCCCGTTAATTATGCACGTGAAATTATGATAAAAGCACGTATAACTGTTTATGTGAGCATGTTATGTGTCTACTTGGGTCAAAGGGGAGTTTGGTGCAAATTCATCCGGGGTAAGCTCCTCGAACCTTGAGGATTGTGATTGTGATTGAATGAAATTGGAATTTGTGGTTGTGTCTGGATTGGAGGTGGGCCCAACCAGTACACGGTACCTGGTATGGAGGAAGGCCCAACCAGTGTACGAGATGCGTGGGAGAGGTAGGCCTCCTTCGGCATCGACCGGATGAATGCGTACCACTCACCCTAGAGACTATTTCTATGTGTTTTAGATGCTTAAACCATGAACTGTCATATAAGCATACATTTAGAATTGTACGCTCAGCATATAGCTGAGCAGTGGAGATGTACTCCATTGCAGGTAAGAAGAAAGACAAGAAGAATCGTGATGAGTGAGGCCGTTAAAGAACGCCGGGGATCCACCTTTGTATATGTTTTTGTTTTGGATTCTAAAACTTGTGTAAGGATTGGGATCTTGTAATATGTTGTAATAGATCCATAGATTAGTTTCACAGTATTGAAATCTTGTAATTTAACGTCTGAAATTATGCTTCTGAATGATGGAATAGAGTGCATATATGTTGGTTTGGTGTTGGGAGAACCTTGATTTGTAAAACTGCAGTTTTTGAGTTGCTGATAGAAATCAGTCGACTGGTTTTTGATCCAGTCGACTGGATCGATGGGATTAAGGGGTTACTGCTTTATTTCGTCTGAGGTTCAGTCGACTGGGTTGAGAAAACAGTCGACTGAATGAAGCCCCAGGACATGACATTCTGCTGGTTAGGGTATCAGTCGACTGGATGTTTTCAGTCGACTGAAAATTTTGGGCACCAGTCGACTGGGTCCCCGACACAGTCGACTGGATGGGCTGTTGTATTTTGAAAACCTTTCTGTCTGAGGCCACCAGTCGACCGGACCCTCGATCAGTCGACTGGACCTCTGTTTTCAAAACTGTTTTCTTTTGAAATGATTCAAATGGCCAAAACTTTTTATAACTCTGATTTCAATGGATTTTACAAACTCAGAGGGTAATGTTCCCTAAGTTTTAAATTACTCAGGGTTGTTTTAAAGTTCTTTCCGCTGCGTATCGTTAATTTGGTGTTTGGTTGAGCCTTGGTGGCGTGCCACGTATCCTATTTCTACGCGTAGTGGGATGGGTCGTGACAGAAATAACAATCCTACATTTCTAACTTAAGTCTATCAAATGCAATCGAATCTAAAGCAAATAAATCCTAATTACAAGTATCAAGCCATATGGATGAATATGTTCATGAAAAAGAATAAATTATGAAATAGCCAATCATTTAGATCACTTAAACTTTGAATTCAAGCTTAATTAATCATTATTGAAACATGGTTTGACCCTTAACTCATGAAAATATCATCTAAGCCATTATTCATAAGATTGGTTAAAACTATTGCAGAATTCTGAAAATTGCTGAGAGCTGATCATAACTTTAAAATAATAAAACTCATGGTTCCCATGGTTTGATCTTGATGAATTTTGGACACAAGATGCCTCTGTGTGTCTAGTTTGTAACCCAAAAAAGAAATCAAAGTTTCGACGGTTGGATCTCCAGAAATTGGACAAAAACCAGACATCACTCAGCATTTTACAACCTTCTGTCCAGAGTTCTTGCACTATTTTCTAAAAATAGCAAAAAGATCAGAAATGCTTTGTTCTTTTTCGGGTGACTTCCTAACACATTAATCTACTTAGAAAAAATTATTTTGGGTCACAAACACTTTATTAAGGTTCTGATTTACTTATTTCAAAAGAATGTTACTGTGCTGAAACTCTGGACAGATTGTAGTGATTTTACAAAACTCATAACCAAACCACTTTAGACATGAAATCTCCTTAAAACAAAAATTACAGTGGTAGAACTTTGAGTTATTGACACTTTCCCGTTGGTTTCACTTGATTCCAACGGTTAGATTTTGAACTAAAAATCCTTGATCGAAACCGGTTTATGAACCCACCGTTTCATTGTCAAGTTCAACTTTCATTTGTTAACCCCAACTACTAAACCATGAAGTTGGACTTTAAACTAAACCATTTTCTCCTACCATTTGATGGTCATTGGAGGCAAAAGGCCTTTACATTTGTAGATTTCAAATGAAGTATGAATAGACTTCATGAAATCTCAAGATAGTGAATCTAAACCATGGAGATGGGCTTAGACTCAAAACTACTTTCTCCTACCATTTGATGGTCATTGGAGATGATGACATGACTAATACTCATGAGCCTTAAGCAAACATAGCTAAGTACTCATAGGTTTTCAAGGAATATGAAAGGGGATTCCATGAAACCTTAAGTTAAAGAATCCCAAACCATGGTGGAGGTTTAGATTCATTTACTTGCTCTTATATGAAGGATGATCAACCTTGACTCTCATGGGGAGCACAAGCTCACATGGGATCAAGGGATTCAACTCATGAGATTCAAGTGAAGCATTGAAGACTTCCAATAATATCAAGAGAGAAGTATAAACAAAGAAAAAGAAAAGAAAGAACTAAAAGAAAAGGGAATTAAAGTTTGTAAGTTCCTTAATAGAACTTCTAAAAATATTAATCAAAAGACCAAGTAGTTTTAAGATTAGGAGTTCAAAAGAATGAAGAAAAGAAAAAAATATCTTGTAGTTAGAGAATCACCTCCAAACTATCCTCAAAGCTTTTCTCCTTTTGATGATCTTCCAAGCTCTTCTCTCTAGTTTTTTTTTTTGAAACTCTCTCTCAAATATATGTTAGTGTAATGGTAGCTACTTCTTCTCTATCCTCCCAAGGAAGATCCTCCTTCTTTTATACACAAAATTACCAAGTATTCTCAGTGAATTTGGAGTAAAAGACAGGTGTAAATGGCTCATTTGGTGGTACAATACGTACTTCCTGAAAATAGACAGACTGATGCAGAAGGCGGTAGTTAAAAGAATTTGCGGCAGTTAGTGGATGCCGCCGCGGCACTCCTAACAACCGCAACGGCAATCAGTGACTGCCGTGCGGCATCCAGTGAGAGCCGTTTTAAAATACTGATTGCTGCGTTTTAGTCAAAATTGCTTTTTCGTTTTTTTTTTTGTTTTATCCGCATACATATACGTATTGTATCACAAAATACAGACTGTTAAAGAAAACGGCAGTCAGAAATTGTCGGCGGCACTCAGTGAGTGCCGGTCCGGCATTCTGTGACTACCGCACGACACTCACTGAGTGCCGCCAAAACCTGCCGTGTGCCGGTTTCTGTTAAAATTCCATTTTTTTAGGTCTTTTCTTTTCTCCTTTTTCTAAAAAAACTTCTTTTCAACGATCTTGTTCAAAAGTGATGTTTTATACCTGAATTCCCCTAAATACCTGGTATTTCATTCTGTGAAAATTTTACCGCGTTTGGAGAACTTTTTGAAGAGCTTGAAACACTTCGAATCTTTCGGTCCTTGTCATCATTGGATATGGAGGTGATACTCTCCTTAATTCGACGTTTGGTCGAAATCGGGGTGTCTACACCACCACTCACCATTCATGTACAATTGACTCCACATGAATGATATGCGAATTAATATAGAAAAGTACTAGGAATGATAACCATGGATATACTAGAAGAAATCAAATCTTATATGAAACAACCAGTGAATTCATAAAAGAATACTTTAATATGCATTTATCGCTTACTGAACATAAGTGGGTCTGCTTTGAAGCAATGCCTTAAAAAATGAGATATACTTTTTGTGCATTAATTATATATCAAAAGAAAGGTCTCTGAGTCTAGTTTCCAACACTTCAAACGGTGAGCGTTTTTGAATTTTCTAGAGGAAGTTATGACCGTTTTACTAAAAGTCATCAGTGCTGAAAAATGTCAATCGATTGGCAAAAGTTTTCATCGATTGGTGTCAGTAATTTCTCCCCTATTGTGAATTTAAAGCCTATTTTTGACCCATTTTGAAATCCGAATGCAAACATGACTTGTAATATATGGTTCTCTCCATTTTTTCGCAAGGATTATGAATATATGATCGGATTTAACCAATTTCAGTCATAGCTCTCGGATTTTACAAAAAAGCGAGAGGTGACAAAACTTCAATTCTAATATACTTTCTTATATGATTGAATTAAGCTCTACAACTTTAAACATAACATCTATGGACTGTAATCTTTCATTTTTATCTATGAAAATGAATTTTGGTTAAGTTTTGGAAATCACCCTTTTTCAAGCTTCAAGCTTCCATGAAAAATCAACAATGGCAACTACACATAAGACTAATACAAATAGCATTTAAAGTATAATTTACATTCTAAGTGAGTTTAAAATACTCATTGTGATAAAGGATTGAAGTAATTGTTGAGAGAGAATCCAAAATATAAAGACCCACGTCAAGCTTTGGCTATAGAGTTTGAGTCCTCTACTCTCTAAAATTATTCTATAAACCTTCTCTGAACTCTCTTTATTCTCTCTATAATATGTTTGTAAAGATCCTCCAAAATGTGAGATGTGTATGTGTGTTATATAGAATTCAAACTTTGAATCCTTGGGAACCAAGCCCCTTCTCCCTCACTCTACAAAATCAAATGTTTTGTAAATTCCAATACAAATAACATGCATATATGTATATAGATTACATATACACAGATTATACATACATATACCTCAATTAGTATTATAGGAGTCATTGAGCCAAGTTAGGGGCCAAGCTTAGGTGTTTGAGAATTTAGTTTATAGTGCAAAATTAACACACACAAAGTGGGCATTACAAAACAAGGCAAGAACAAGTTGTCTAGGAATTTACTGGAGTGTTTGGGTAAAACAACTTATGTCACAAAACTAACACAAAGAATGAAACATTCCCAAACAAGCCTAACCAATAATTGGTTGTTTTTACAATGAACTTAAAGCAAATGCAAATGCATAGATCCAAAATTTGTGGGAGCCCGTTTGCGACGTGGACATCTCTCGAACATAAACTGGTATTTTCGCAGCGCAGTTATCACCACAAAATATAGAAAATATATATATACTAGTAATTGCTTGTGCCCGAGGGCACTAATCCCTCAAAATAATACCACCATATTAGACAGGCATATCAATCACGTTAATTTGGATACAGGATTGGACCTGTTTGTATCTTGAAAACTGTTTTGACATCTTAAGATGACAATTCACCATCCAAAGAAGAAGAAAAAAAAGGAAAAAAAAAGGAGGAAGCTTGCATTTTGGTCAAAGGACCTTGAATATTTTAGTGTATTAGGGCCTTTCGAGGATATATGTTTGTGCTGCTATAAGCAACACTTGATTGAGCAATGCAAATTACACATCTATCATAGAGAAGTAGATAAAGGCAAGTAAATGAGTGAAGAAATAACCAAAACACAGTGCCATCCACCCCCATATATCTTGTCAAATTCCTGCAAATTAAAAAAAAAAAAAAAAAAAGGAAAATTGCATTTTGGTCAAAGGACCTTGAATATTTTAGTGTATTATGGCCTTAGGAGGATATATGTTTGTATTGCCATAAGCAACACTTGATTGAGCATGTGATGTAAATTACACATCTATCATAGAGAAGTAGATAAAAGCCGCAAGTAAATGAGTGAAGAAACAACCAAAACACAGTGCCATCCACTCCCATATATCTTGTCAAATGCCTGTAAATTAAAAAACTGACCCAAAAGAAATGAAAAAAAGAAAGAAGAAGAAAAGAAACAGTTATGTGGCTATTTGAAAAGGCATGTAAAGAATTTGTTTTATTCTAAACTTAAGAGAGAAATGAAAGTAACTGTGTGACATTAAAGTGAATATCTTCTTGATGCGAGCGGCAACTGAGGTACAGTCAAAGACATGATAGAGATTTAGATCTTGAAAAGCAAACGACATTGCTTGTACTTGCATCTTTATTGACATGTTTGTTTCCTTCACCATAGCTTTGCTTCCCCATTCCCTCTATCTTAAAAGACAGTCTTTTCTCCTTGGCATGCTTCTATTTGTCAATGTTGCCTACCCCAGTTGAACAATAACCATTGGGACTCTTGGGTTTTGAAATTTTACTCTTCAAATAATCAATTCAGTAAAACTTCCTTCAGATTTTGTCACTAAAACTGCCAAGGATTTATAGCACATTGAGTTTTACTGACTGGCTTCAACAAATTAATATTGCAAATGTTTTGTCCATTATGCTAAATACAGAATAGTGACAAATTGGGCAATACAAAGTGTTCCTTGAACAATATCAGTAAAACAAAATGATCATATAATTCACATCGGTGTAGAATTTGAATAGCATTGATCACTTGACCAAAGAACCAAAAAAAAAAAATGGCGGTCCTATACAATAACCACATAATTTTGCATTCAATAGTTGAGCCCTAGAATAAATTATTCAGGTATTAAGAAACCAAAGTTTCTAGAACATAAGTCATCACACCCAAATCCAATGCATGATCAGGAAAAAAAAAAAAGAAAAAGAAAAAAAGAGGAGTCTTGTGCTATTTTGGGACTAATTTTCTTATTGATCTTATTGTCACTGTTGCTCAATTTTTTATACCAAAAATTTGATGGTAGAAGATTTAAAACATTAAACCCATAAACAATGCCTTGCACACGAAGAATATCTCCTTCGCAGTTTCATGATTTTCTTCAGACTTATTACTAAAATTAGTAGATTACATTAGCACTTATCATGAAGTATATCTACATTTTGAGAGTCTAACTTAGGGGTCTAGAAAGCCTCGCGTGACTACATGGTTGTATGCAACAAAAAGCCATGGTGTAATCAAACCATAAACAATGCCCACAATACCTGTTTTTCAGCCTCTATGAATCTGGTCCATAAGAGTGGGTGTTTGGCAAGCATAATTGCACAAACAGTTCTTGTTCATAGCAGTTGAACGACCTGTTAGGAACAGCTTACAATCTGTCAGCCGAATAAAAAAAACACCCAGAAAAGAAAAAAAATAGAAGATACAATCAAACTCTATTATTAGTTGCCATGGAACAAAACAATTCTATACTCTGATGATACCAAATTCAATCTCCAAATTCTTTTCCTACGTTGTTTATTTGAAAAAAAAAAAGGAAGAAGAGAATAAATAGACAGTAATAAGTGAACTATTCGAATACTAAGAAAAGAACGTAAACTATCAGTGATTACACTCGAGTTTCTCATATCAAACTCATAAAATTCTCACTTCAAAATTTAGTAAGAATCTAAAGATAGGGGGTTGCCATGGAACAAACCAATTCTATACTTTGATACCAAATTTAATCTCCAAATTCTTTCCCTGCATTGTTTATAAAAAGAAGAAGAAGAAGAAGAAGAAGAGAATAGACAGTAATAAGTCATGAACTATTCGAATACTAAGAAAAGAACAAAAACTATCAATGATGACACTCGAGTTTCTCACAAGGATGGAAGGTATGACCATTTAGGGAAACATAGGATGGTGTAATTACAAATTCATAGTATTGTGATCTGATAATCTTGTATTATACCGTAAATTCTACATCTATGAATTGATTGATTAAATGGTGTATTAAATCCACATGACAATACATCACACATATGGAGAAACTATAATTACCCAAATAAAGTTGAAAAGCGAAAAACATATTTTCTTTGAAAAATTACCTAAACTATAATTACCCACGTGATAGGACAATTCCGGGCTCACTGCTTTTTCTTTGGAGACCACAGCTTGAAAAGAATCCATACGAATATTAACACCAAATTTTGGTTTCAAACATCAATAGGCACGTTCAAAGTGGACATTACACAACAACAATTGACGTTTAACATAATGGAAACCATTACCCAACACGTTCTTAATAAAAACAAAAACTAAAACAAAAAAACAAAATGGAAATGATTACCAAACATGCTTTCTGCCAGCATTTTAAGTGAGAAAAAAAATCTTGAAGCCTAAAAAAAGCTCCACATTTGATAAACCAGTACTCGAAATGCAAGTCAATGTTAAAGGACCTACAATCTAATTGAATCTAAGAAGTCACAAATTTTACCCCCAATTCAAACCATGCATGTGTTTAGCCATTAGTGAACTCTACTTGCATAAAACCTAATTTATCCTAGGTGCATTGCCCGTGCCTAAGGGCACTATCCGACCCAAAAAAAAAAATCTAAGTCTAAAATGAGTAATAAAACTGATTGTAACTTTGCAAAATTTTACTTAAATAAGATTCTTACAGTTAGTTTCACAGTAAATTCAAAAAATTCATATCTGCGCAGAAGTAGGTAGCACATTTCATTCAAAGAATTCACATGATGTATGACTGAATGAGTGCTTCACAGGAATGGTGGAAACAGAGAAACCCAAATGACTGTTCAATTAACAGAACTCCATATATACAACTAATAAGTTCTCCAAAAAAAAAAAAGAGCAATTATTGAAGCCCACCCAATAGACATTTTCTATACTTATATACATGTTGCAAACCAAAAATATTTCCTGATTGACATGTTCATAATAGTCTTTCAATATTTTGGTCAAACAAATAAATAAATCCCTGATTGATAGATCTATAGAGTAGTTCGGGCAAAATTCTGATACATAGGATAGAGTTTTGCAATTGAATACTTGGGCACATCATGGGTGCTTGCTTGCTTGCTTGCTTGCAATTGAAAAAAAAAAAGAATACATGGCCAACAAAGAGGATATTAAAATGAAAAAATGGCATACTAATTATTAGTACTATAAGTCTTCTGCAACTAAAAGGAAAAGACTTGTGTCGTCTCTTTCTGGTAATGACAGTAATGTCTTAAACAAACAGCTTGCTATATTGCATTTAAAAAAATTTAAGTCCAGTTCCTTCTTGCATTGAGTCTTTGGTGTAATACACAAAGAAAACTTCAGTCTTTGCATTTAAATCAATCAAGAAATCAATAGAATAAGTCAAATCGGACCTTACGACATTGTTGTGATGGGTGTTACCCTCTTGAGATATTATTGGCTTCATTAACTTCGCCGCCTCTTTTGCTGTCTTATGCAATAATCAGAATGGTAAAGAGCGAGAAGAAAACCAAAAATCAGAGATGTTGGATAACAAAGACGAATGACAAAATGCAGAAACATTGAATCCCAAATTTGGTTCCTAAATGCTTCTAGCATCGGGATGTGATATGTACCTACATAGTCTACTTTCATTTTTATGTACATGAACCAAGTTAATCTGTAAGAGATTAAAGAACATGCCTATCATATTTCTTCATAATGAACTCAAAATCTAACTAAAATCTCTAAATTTGCAGGTCGAAGTCTCTTTTAATTACAGGGTCAGTAACAAAAATGTCATTCCATGTGACTTAGTTTTAGTTACCAAACATGTCATTCCATGTGAAAATAGTTCTAAACATTCAAAATCGACCTACACATATATTTTTTTTTTGGGAAAGTAAAACCCAATAGAAAGGGCTAGAACTCGACTGAACCATTAACATGCAGAATTCTTTAGAAGCAATTACATTCTGCTTGTTAGTAGTTTTTGAAGAAAATGGCAACAACATGTAAACTCCAACATCATGTGTAATCTAAGAGACTAAAATGCTTCATTTCCTTAAATGAGTTCTTTGTATTCTAGTAAGTAGAAGCAAACACAAAGATAAACAGTGAGAGAAAGAACATACCTGGAAACAGACAGACAGAGAGAGAGAGAGAGAGAGAGAGAGAGAGAGAGAGGAGATTAGAAAGGGCTAGAGGGAGTTTCAGAGATGGAGGGAGAGGGACTATGCAAGTGAAATGAAAAGAGAGAGATTGAAATTAATGTAAATATATAAGAAATACATTATTGATGTAAAATCGTGGTAAATATGGAATGTGTTGACTCAAATAATAGCCTTTATGGACAAAGAGATTTTAGGGGAGACAATTGATTGTGTTGATAGGAATTATAGGAAAGGTAAAAAGGAAAATAATATGGGGGTCTTTGCCACTTCAATTCAGACAATCACCCTAAAATTAGGGGCAAAATTGTGGAAATGAATAAAAACAATTTAGGGAAACCAAATTAAATTAGGAGCAAAATTGTGAAAAGGAAAAACACAATTTAGGGAAAGCTTTGGCTGATTGTAATAAAATTCTTCTTTCTTTTGGGAAAAAAATTATTAGGGAAATAAAAAAAAAAAAATTAGGGGCAACGCAATTTAGGGAAAAATAAAACTCTTCTTTCTATAGATGATAAGCACACCCAACTTTCAACTTGCAACTTTGAAAAGCAGTAAAAGATTGAAACACACATTCCAAAAAAAAAAAAACCAAAATTGAAAACTCTGTAATCCCAACTTTTAAATTGAATACCAAAATAGTAGTTTATTAAATCATCATAATTGGGAATTAAACAAATTTAACTAAATTAAAAAACACAATTTAGGAAATATAATAAGAGAATCGGATTGAGGGAATTATAGGATACCAAAATAGTAATTTATTAAATGGCTTTCAATCATAATTTAAGAAAGAACCTTGACTAAACAAAAAAAAAATCAATAGGTAACATGAGATAACTATTACAACTGGGTGAAGTCTCAACAAATCAAATCCAAAATGGAGCAAAAAAGATGTGAAAGATCAAATTAAAAGCTAGCCATAAATCCAAAATTGAGCAAAAAGGATGTGAAAGATCAAATTAAAAGCTAGCCATTTTGTCAATTTCAGCACAACAATTTTTGAAAGAAATTTTGAACAGAAGAAATTTTGATCAATTATAAAGTTGAAGAAACCATAAACAAAATGTAAAAAGAAGGAAAAGAGGCCAAAAAAAAAAAGGAATTGTCAAATAAACCATAAAGGAATGACCCTAGAATACAAAATGACCCCAGATTTTAGTTTTTTTTTTCTTCTCACATTTGAAATCCAAAATCTGTAGAATCCTAGAAATTCTAAAGGAACGAATCACAAACCAGAAATCTCAATTCACAAATATTCACATGAATCTTTGTGCAATTAAATTAAAATTAAAGTCACAATCTTCTCACCTACCCTTACAAACCAATGGGCCTCCAAGTTTCAGTTTTTTCTCATCTTCAAAATTGAAAGCCCTAGAATCCTAGAATCAAAAGGGACAAATCACAAATCAGAAACCCCAATGCAGAAACCCCCAATGAATTTAAAAAATCAGTATTTTCTTACATACCCTTGATTCAAAGACAAAATCATCAATTTAATGAGCATGTACCCACCTTCGAGCAGAGAGGGCCATTTCGCGGCATTCGGTGAAGGATTAAAGGGGTGGCCGACGGTAGACTGAGCAGGCGACGGGTAGTGGCAGTGGCTGTCGGTGCTAGAGAGAAGAGATCTGGTGGTGGTGGTGGTGGCTGTTGGACCACCCATTTTTCAGATGGTGGTGATGGGCTGCGAGAGAGAGAGAGAGAAAGGCTGGGGGTGGTTGGGGGTGGGGGTGGGGGTGGGGGTGGGGGTGGGGGTGTGAGTAAGAGAAGAGATCCAATGGAGGTGTGAGAGAGAGACGACGGGGGTGGGTGGAGGTGAGAGAGAGAGAGAGAGGATGAGAATGTGAGAGAGAGGAGAGAGAGCGTGAGGTCTTCCTCTAGAGAGAGAGAGAGAGAGAGAGAGAGAGATAGAGGCGTGAATTCTACTATATCTAATTTTGTTGATTACCCAGTCATCAATTCTAGTCCTAGTCACTGTCCTAGTCATATTTTGTGGTGTCCTAGTAGGACAAAGTTCTAAATTATTATATAGATAGAACAAAGCTATCTACAAAGACTAACTCAACAGAAAGCACATCAAACTCCACATCTCACACAATTCTTAAAGAGATCAAGCTAGTTCATTCACAATATATGTGAATTTTTCTAAATATGAAAGTCAGCCGAAAAGTCAATGTGTAATTAACAAAAAGCTCCTAATTTTCTTTTTTCCAAACCACAATGTGTGAGTAATGTGTTTGAGTCTCACCTGAAAGCTAAGAACCATTTCCTTTTGGAGAATATCGAGGTGAAATCAGAACTTCATTCCTAGAGAAAAAAGAGAAATTACCAAAAAAAAAAAAAGAAAATTAGCTTCATTCCGCAAATCCACTTTTTGTCATCATGCAAATCTCTTGATATGGAATTCATGGGAATAATGCATTGAAACAAAGAGAAAAAAAAGCAAAGAATTGAACTGTGAATAGTTACCAAGTAGCATACAAATAACATAAATGGATGAGGGGAAGTTCATACGAAAATTACCAAGTCAATATGTGAAAATAGCCAATATACTTCCAATCGACACTTATTTAGAAAGAAAAGGCTAACATCAAAAATCAACTCATGGAAACATATGGTTGTCGAGCACGATTTCCAAAATCTAAGTCCCAGCTTTGAGTCACAGAGTTTGGCTGCTACAAAAAAAAACATAAAATGGAAATGGTTGTCGATAGACGCAGTGGGTGGCTGAGAGAGGGGGAAAGGGAGAGAGTATCGAGAGAGGGATAGATAAAGAGGGTTTGAGAGAAACCAAAAGCCCTAATCTCACTGCTCCAAAAACCCGCGTTCCAAAGAAAGAGAAAATTTCAACTGTAATGATGTATTCAAAACTCTAGAAGAGAGAGATTGTGGTGGCCGACGGTAACATCGGTAGCGACAGGCGAGGGAGTGCTGTTGGAGACAGGGCGAGGGAGTGATGTTGGAGATAGGGCGAGAGAGACAGAGCGCGCGTTGAGTGAGAGAGTGACAGGCGCAGAGACAGATTGTGATTCAAATTTTTTTGAATCAAAAGTGGGTTTTGTGAGTTCCCAGGAGACTGGTGGAAGAGTGATAGAAAGATGAATATCACCCAATTGCTGATTCAATTTCTGCGAAAAGAAGGAAAAATTGAAATCATACATGGTACCCTTTGTTCAAATCATGCACATAAAAAAATAAAAACATAAAAATAAAAAACCTAACAAAGCAGAGGTTTTACAATCTGTTTGTATGTGTAGAGAGCCGAGAGACTGGGAGAGGCCTATGGATGAACCAATGGTGATAGAGAGAGATTGAGAGGAATTGAGTGTTAAAGAGTGCAATGTGACAGAAAGGGGGATGTGTGTGTTTGTGAGAGAGAGAGAGAGATGGTGTGAGAGGATCAGTTTGTGGGTTCATTCAGTGCACTAATTGAACGTGTGAGATGGGATGTGACGATTTGTGATATTGAGAGAGGTAGTGGGTTAAACATCTTTGGTGGACAATGAATCCAACGGTTCAAAATATCTAACTCTCTCAAGGGTTGAGATTGAATGTTGCTAAAATGGGAGGGACCCACACCGCCCTCCCTTATTATATAGATTAACGTAGGAAATAATTTTCTAGTTATATAAAAATATTGTTTGAGTCAAAATAAATATTTTCACCATTTTGAAAATACAGATTTGAAATCACATCACAGGTATTTCTTGAAATGTGGTTAGAAACTATAACATTTATGGCTCAATTTATGAAAATTACCGTTTGACCCCAAATAAAGAATTCTAATGGAATAGAACAAGTAATATAATTTAAAATAAATATGGAAATGCAAGTATAGAAACTTAATGAAATCACAGGTTGTTACACCTATGCATTCAGATTTAGACACATCGGAGTAAGCAGAATCAGAGTTCATTTTATTAATAACTGGGAATCTTTAACTGACTCGATAGCAAACTTGACACCAGACTCACCAGACTTCTTACCCCTAGTAACTGACTCATAAACAGATTGAAAGACAACCTTCAGTCTACTAATAGGTGTGGATCCAGTTATAGACTCGAAAAACTTAGAAAAGTCCCCTTTTAGGTGTGGCGCATCCTCATATTTCCAATTCTTGAGCTCCCCCTTAGCTTTCTCAATGAATTTAGAGACGTTCATCTTCTCTCTTTGTAATGCCATCACCTCTTGGTCCTCTTCACTAGGACCATCCCCCAACAACAGCTTCATAGATCCTTGGTCCATGTTCTTAGCACAGTCTTCTTGAGCGGTCTTCTTGGCTTGTCCCTCTTCCATAGCTTGGCACCATTATTCCTCTCCTAGTGGCTCACAATCAAAGAAAATTTCAAAACTAGGGATCCTCTTCTTTGTATTATGGTCATACCAAGGCTCCGGTAATCCACAGTAGAAAAAATCTTCCCCTTCTTTAACAAAAGAGCCATTGAGAGTCTTCTTGAAAGTCTCGGCACTCTTGGACTTGCTTGTTTTCCCTTTCTTTGGTACATACCCAGACCATTCTTGTTCTATTGCCTAGCGAAGTTGGAAATTTAGCTATCCCTTGCTGCCTTCAACCTAGACCCATGCCTGGGAAAAACTTCATCTTATTAATAATCGAGCCATCATGGGATTTGCACAATTATCAAGGTACGGTGTAACTTTCCTTAACGGCTCTTCCATTCCCAAAGCATTGATCCTATCAAGCTCAAACCCACCAAGAGTAGGATATTGCTCGGGTAATTGTATCTCCAAGGTAACTCCATCTTGAGTAGTACGGATCCCAGAATCTCCAAACCAGACCACTATTTAATACTCCATAACCATCTTGATCTTTTGGTGAAGGGTCGAGGGCATGGCCCACATGTCATGCAACCAGGACCTCCCTAACAGCAGGTTGAAAGAAGTAGCTATGTCAATCACTTAGAATTCCACATTCCTATTAGCGGGCCCAATAGTAACTTATAAATTCAACACCCCAACTAACTTTCTTTGGGTATTATCATAAGCATGGATAAACTGACCCAAGTTTTGCATCTTGTTCATCAGAATACCCAAAGCTTGTAAGGTTTGCAATGGACAGACATTAAGCGCGGAACCATTATCAACCAAAACCACTAAGACTCTCATCCCTAAAGTCTGAACAGTGATATGAAGTAGCCTATTGTGACAAGGTCCCTCGGGAGGAAGGTCTCATCAGTGAAGGATATGATCGGGGTCTCCACCATAGGCTTGATCAGAGCTACCAATTGCTTGGGAATGGTATCGATAGGCATATCACGATGGTTTAAGGCTTCAAGCACCAACTGCCTGTGGTTTGTTGAAGCCATGAGCAAGCTCTAAATGGAAATGTTAGCCTGACTCTTCTTGAGTTGCTTGAGCACCTCATCTTCTTCTTGTGGCACACTCAATACCTTCCTTTCCCTTTGTCCACCTCTCTCCCTGGATGATATTATTCTAGTTGCGATGGCTTGAAATGTTTACCTGTCCTAGTCAAGTATTGAACATCTCCTTCTCCCCATATGCATTCTAGAACTTCCTTGTTAATTTTAATGCCATCCCAAATGGAATCATCGGACGGCTATTATTCCCACCACTTCACTTCTCCAAGGTAAAGGTCCAACTCTTCTAGGTAGAATAGGTCATCAATCTTAGGGTCTTTATCCACCCAAAAGTCATCATTATCATCCAAAAAGCAAATCTTGAATTTCTCCGGGAGGATAACCACAGGCTCGAGTTCGGTCAAGACAGTGATATATATGGTTGGGTCATAGGAGAGTGGGTGAGGCTAAGGTGGTTGATATTTTGTGGAGGGGGAATGGCATGGTGATTAGGCAATGGATTGCGGGTAATATTTGGTGGATGTGGGGGTATAATGACCCCATTATCGAAGAGGTCCTGAATCTTATGGAAGAGATGGGTACAGCGGTTGGTATCATGGATGTGTTCTTGGTAGAAGGCACAGTATTTGGTAGGGTCATATCTTGGTAGAAGAGGATCCAGGGTCGGTCTTGGGTTCAAGGGCTTAAGGTGGCCTTTTTGGATGAGGTGAGTCAATATAGAGGATAAAGGTAGGCTAAGGGTTATGAATTTTCTTGGTTCGGAGTGGTTATTTCTTGGGTAGGACGGGCCGATATTTTGTTTTTCACTCAGGACATTGACATAGGGTGCCGAGTGGTTATTTGAGCAGTTTCCTCCTGCAGTTCTCCTCCTCGGATTATTCTGCTCCCTCTTGATCTTGCCATCCCTCAGGGCATCCGCTATCTTGGTTCCTACATCGAATAGTTGTTCAAAGTTGGTGATTGGCATGAAGCACATGCGCTCATTGTAGGTAGGTTACAAGTTCTTAATGATCATATAGACCTGCTCCTTTTCGGTTGGCCTATTCGTCATCTCAGCAACCTTCTTCCTCTAATGGGTCAAAAATGTGGCAAAAAGGCTCCCGGTTATCTTACCTAGTGGTCTCGAGGTCCCGGATGGTAACATCGAGTTTGGTATTGTAGGCATATTGTTTCACATTTTCAATCACAATGTCCTCCCACAGACGGGTCTTGGAGGATTCTAGGGCTAGAAACCATTGTAGAGCTCCCCCGAATAGGTATCGTGAAAATAAGCCAGGTGTTCATTCCCCAATCTCATAGGTCTAAGGGCGGTGATATACATCTTTATGTGGCTTTTGGGGTTCCTGGTCCCATTAAACTTCTCTGACTCGGGCATCTTAAACTATCAGGTATTTTGAGCTTTGAAGGCTTGAAGAAACCCTCAAGATCTAACAAGTAATCATCAACCCCACGGGACTTCCTCACTACACTTTCTAGGCGGTCCAACTTATCTTTCATCATTTTTTCAAAATCTCTGCGCTCACCGTCATCGAACTGTTCCTCCTTCTTGATAGGATTTGGATCAACGGCGTTCTTAGGTGCAATAGGCGGAGGAGGTGGTGGGTCAACAATAGGTACTCCTTGTGGATCAACGGTGGTTTATCCCAAATAATCTATGATAAGCTGTAACTGCTACCCCTAACGGGCCAAGGTTTCTTCTAACTGTTCCATTCTCTCTTGTTCACTGGCCATAGGTATCCCAAAGCTTGTAACTCTGACTAATCTTCCTGAACCTGGGGACGGACCCAAGAAGGTGTGTTTACGGTCTTCTTTAGAGCTATCTCTAGACAATCTGCAAACCCATACATGCCTGATTTTAGGAAATTGTTTCTTTATCTTTTCATTATCTTTTCTTTTCCAGGTTCACTCAGTGTTATGCATGCTCATGGGAAGGAAAACAAACTGAACAACCACCTAATTACAAATAGCCATATTAGTCCTAGTTGCATCATCGAATATTCCTTCTTATTCTATAGTCACCATTATCAACGTCACGTTAGTTATTCCATGCTTGGAACTTCTTATATGATAAGGCTTATGATAGTGAATAGGGCACAAACAAGGTTATGATTCGTTGTCCCACAGACTCGAGGCACATAATCCCAGTATAACACTTAAGCACAGCATCCTCATGTCATATGGCGAGCATTTCATTTGGGCAGAGTGCTTTTAGTGTTAGATAAGGCTATACATCATGTGTCTCACAGACTTCCTTATCATGTCACATAATCCCAATGGACAAATAAGGCGCGTGTTTGCACATTGTCATAACAGGTCAAGCCCTAAAGGATTGGGATCTATGGCTACTATATGCATCAAGGTGCATAGAGTCTAAGGGCGAGATGTCCTATATACCCTCCATTACATGGTTTGGTGTGGCACGTGGACATGCTTTTTATACCTGTAGGTACGTGCTAGCGAAGGGAAGTCCTCCACAGGGGTGGTCTGGTAATGTTGCAGGCTCCGACTTTGGTCCACCCAAGCTTCCTAAAACTAATGCACGTGCGATTGATCGGCGACGAATAGTTGCCGTTTATAGTTCTAAAAATATGCTTTGTTAGTCCATTTCATGTAGTTATTAGTTATTTTTTAATAATTATTCTAAATTTTGTAGGATTTAGAGCTTTAACTTGAAAATGCACAAAAATCCAATGATTAGTGGCTTTGGAAGTCATTCTGGGCTCAAACGATGATTCTGGTAAAAGCTGAATGCAGTAGCAGTCTCGGAAAATTGCATTTTTGACAAAGAATACATTGGATTTGAGAAATTTCTCCAGAGATATAAAATGTAGATCTTCGAGTTACGAACACGTGGCTTTAAACGGCGAGTCAATCCGAGTTCCGAGCAAAATGCTATCGTAATTATACAAAAATCGCGCAATGCAGCGAAAAGGCCTCGCGCGAGCGGGCCGGCCGAGCGATCTGTAAAAAAAACCAGAAATGCGTATTTTATTAAATTAAAGTGCCCAATGAAGGTGGTTTGTGCATATGACGTCTAGAAACGTAAATATAGCTGTTTTAGTACGATTTGGCTTAGGAAAGCTTCCTAAATCCTTCCAAACTCTATATAAATCCTATTCTAAATCAAATTGAAGGTTACAAATCATTACACGACATTATACACAGCCATATACACAATAACTCCAGCCATTGAAGAGAGAAAAGCAAGGAGAAGAAGAAGAAGACCAAGGATTCCCATGGCCTCCTCCATCAACCTCTTGCCGTTCATCAATTCCATAGTCAACTAAACCTAGATCTAGGGTCGATGAAACCCTAGCCAAGTAATAGGGTTTTATTTATGTTTTTATTTTAGTTTTATTATGTATGGATGGTGATTATATGTTCCGAGTATTTTTATAAATAAATCGTGCTTCTAATTGATTAAATCATCACTTTCAAAGTTTATTCTTGTATTAGATCTATTTTGACTGTGATGTGCTCAATGATCTCTGTTTGCTGTGCTTATATAGGTTATTTACATGTAATGGTGCTTTATTGAATTGTGCTATCAAGTATCCGAATAGTCCCATGCCTAGGTTAGACGGATTATGTCACAACCGTAGTTTAGTGTGGAATAATTCGTGCTAACCGAAGATGGATTATGTTGGTGCTTGAACCATAGTTATTTTCTTGACGGAGGAATTGGGCTTGTAACTACAATTCCCTATTATCATCCAACTTAATAAGCTAAAGTAATTCGTAAATACCCTTATTATGAAGCTAGTGGTGGATTTGCAATCCTAGGTTCTCTAAATATATTTATAAAAATAATTTTTAATTGCTTTCATAATTTAGATTTACTTTTATTGTTATTAGTTTAATTCAAATTAAATCTAAAATCCATTTTTCTTAATTAACTAAATTTAAGTTTTAAAAATTAAAGTGCGTAGTATTCAATCTCTGTGGGTTCGACCTTTACTTCCACACTGCAAATCTTTAGAAAAGTAAAGTATACTTTTTATATCTTGATATTGACACCATCAGCGATCCTCATAATATAGAGTCAAAGAACCTTGAAAGTTTTGGAGTCTAACCCTCTTAGTCCAGTCCCCAGTAGAGTCTCCAATTGTGGGTACCCGAACCAAGTGTAGGGCCTAGAAGGATTAAGCCCACTTGATTGATCCCATTATATTCCTCATATCAACAACCACGAGTGAGGTTCACCACCCTTCATTAGCCTTTATCCGATCCGACCAATTTGGAGTACTCGTATTTTGGATTCCATGGGGCTTTATATTCAATGGGGCTTTATATCCAATACCGAGGCAACATCAATGCCCATGATTCATATCCGAGGCTACACAAGTGAGTAATCTAATATATATCCCACAAGGCTAAATCCGGAGAGATCCTCCTAATAAAGTGGCCACTTGGTTTGATAAAGGAAAGCAAGAAAACTAAATCTATCATGTCCAATGGATAGAGAGCACCACCGTCCTATCATCACGAAAGAACTCAGTTTGGGGGTTAATGTACGAGAGAGGAATGAGCTAGATCATGCTAAAACACCCACTTCTTACCCCATTGTGAGATGGGCCTCTACTCAACTGTCAAGGTGTTTAACTAGAGATTATGAAGATCGTTTCAATTATTTCTATTACAATCCTAATTCAAGTTATAAATAGCTAAAGAAAAAAATCATGCAAGAGACTACATTTACCATACACTGCATATGCTAAAGCGGTAATTCGGGGACTAAACGTATTACTACACTCCCTTATGCATGCGAAAGGAAATAAAAAGGAAATGAACATGCAAATCACATTCAAACCTAAAAAGAAAATAGGATATCTATGCACAAGTACCATATGAGAAAATTAAACTGGTTCATCCACCTAATCATGTTTCTAGGTGATCTAGGAAAGCAGTAAATAAGGAAGGTGTAAGGACTTACCCATGATAGCATAGCATTCCTTATAGCAGCCTAATTAACATGGTTAGGATAACACAAGCATAGTAACCAAGCATGGACTGAGTGCAGGTGTGCATATGTAACCCATATAAGGGATATCCTACTATTCTATGTGTGGATAGTGTGTATGTGTATGCATGGATGGATGGATAAGCTAAAATTAGGTTAGAAAGAAACAAAGAATAAGAAGATTAGGGTTTCATGGTCCTTAGTAAGATTGGAATAGCCATGGCTTGTCGACCAATCCCACTAGTGGTGGCTATTCCATGGTTAGAATAAGGACTAATAGGGATAGCCTATCCACAAATGGGATAAAAGGCTAATCTAGAAGCCTATAAGATCTAAACTACTAAGAAAGGAAGAACTAAGAAGAACAAGAATGAATCTAAACTAAGAACTATGAAGATCAAAACTAAGAAAAACAAAGAAAGCAAGAAAAGAAGAAGAAGAAAGCTTACCTCAAGAACTTCCCTCAAAATCTTCTCTGGCAGAGCTCCGCTAACAGAGAGATCTCTAGAATTACGACCCTAAAAATAAAAGATTAAACTACTCCCAAGAACTTTGATGAGTGCTTCAGAATCCTCCTATGGTTTCCTTGAGCTCTCAAGATCTCAGGATTTTCTGGTGTGTTCGATGGAGAGGGGAAGGCCCCTATTTATAGTTTCCCTTCTAAGTTGTGTTTTCTATGTCTAAGCGACATGGGATGGAAATACAAGCTTTAAAGTCTTGTACCCAGGCTATTTGAGGTGTGCCTAAGAGGTTTTGGACATACTTGTATCTGATTTGTCGAATTTGTGCTAGTTCACGTGGATTGGGACTTAATCAAGGGATAAAAATTGATTTTGGGCTGAGTGCCATAGTGGCCTCAAGAAAAGGAGTGCAGCCCTATCGAGAGCCGTGCAGCTCTCAGTCCAGTGCCACTATGGTACTCAGCCCGGAAAGATGTATTTTCACCTTGAAATTCCTGGACTTTGTTCTCTCACCTCGGTTATCATTTTTGGACTTATTATATACTATTGGAAAGGTATGGAAGTTTAGTTTTAAATGATATTGATCTCATTCAAAACTAATTTTTAGATTTTCAGATATGATGAAAAAGGTGAGGCTGACTCCAGAAAGGAGCTAACTGGAGATGTGTAGAAGGGCTATTTTGGCACAAAAATTCTCATAAGCGGTTTTTGGCCAATGTGAGGGCTTGGGGCATCATTTTAAGATAATTTGGGAATATTTTGTAAAGGGAGCTCTCTAGATCCCACCCCGAGGTATGGAATTTGCTCGATAAAGGCAATTTTCATCATTTCATGTGAAAATGTTGCCCTAACTTGGATTTTTGTTTATAGATTGAGTGTCTAACGTACCTAGGTCTTACTAGAGGTTATTCTAATGTATCTAAGTGACCATAGTGCTTCACGGATTTCTGTTTCATACCATCAATACCTCCTGATTCCAGTAATCGGGTAATTCTTGAGGCAAGGTTCCTTCTGTCGAACGGATGAACCAAAATAAGGTGTCTACACCTCTGCATCCTCTTCCATCATCGCCTGATTAGCGACATCGAAAGCTACAGCAGCGAATCCATCAGCTATGTCCAATGCCCCTGCTTATGCAGCCTCTCCCATAACAAATCTAGTTGGCTGACCGACCATCTCAAATATCCATCCAACTGCCATATCGGCCATGGCTTCCATATGTACTATAAGTCCGGCTAGTAACTTATGCATAACGGGTATCTTCGGCATAACTACCTCCTCATTAGGAATATCCTCCTCTACTACCTCCATAATCACGTCTCCCTCTACTAGTGCATCATCCTCTCCAAACATTATATATGCCTCAACGGCCTCGGGGTCCTCTAGCTCCTGTACTGGATCCTCTAGCTCAAACTCTAGCTCCTCCGGGTTATCCTATGACTCATCATCATTATCATCATCTACAGGCTCCCCTCAGCTGGTTCCTCGTGGTCCATAGGCTCTTCCTCTCCATCCCCATTGACATCCTCATCGACATCCTCGTTAGGATGCTCATCCTTTGGCTCTGGGTCCTCCTCACCTTGAATCAACTCAGGCTCTGAAACTGGTACATTGGGTACCGGTAATGGTAGGGCTACCGGTGCTGGTGCAGCTGCGAGTTCTGGTGGAACAAGTCCTGCTATAATAGTTTGTAACTTAATCTCGTCTACCTCCGGCTTACTCTAAATCAATCTAGCCATCTCCTAGTATATGGCTGCTCAGGTCATAGCATAGTGATGTGTATTCATGCGTATCTCTGTCGGGTATGTTGTACCCATAATATAGAGAGAAGTCCACATCCTTTCCTCCAAGTATCGACTAGTTGTCTGGCGAACTTGGCTCTGGTATATCTTTAGAATTGCTGGTTCCACCGTGTCATCATGAATAAGATGTCCGCCAAAAGAATCATCCACAAATAGGTGGAAATCTAGATCTAAGCTAACCTACAAAAGAACTATCTATCGTCAGGAGGACAAACTTATCTTGAACTCATATCTCATCTCAAGGATCTTGAAATACTAGGACTAGATGGTGTGGAATCGTTAGTGAACGAAAGCATCACAACCAAAAGCTCTGATACCAAAAATCCTGTCACACCCCAAAACAACAAAAATAGAGAAAAACAAATTTCTTTTTCGGGTCCATAGGAAATGACGGGTGAATGTCACAAATTGTCCACACTACACAGTTCTAGTCCAACGAATAAACAGGAACAACAAACAAACTAAAAATATAATCACAATTCTATTTATTACAATATCAGAGTGGTCCTTAGGATCACAACAGGTCTGGAGACAACATGTACCCGTTTAAACTAATAAAGTTCAATAGCAATGTAAAACTAAATAAAACTTATTCATCTCTAGCTAGCGTACGGATAGTCGTCAGCAAAAGCCTTCTCCGACATAACCGACATTAGTGGGGCCATCCTCTACATATTCCCCCTCAAGGTAGTAGCCCTTTTCATAAGCTCCATTATCTACATTAAGAGGGACAGGATAATCTAGACGGGAAATGTCCAGGCAATAACATTGAGAGCTGAGTGAATAGAAACTCACAAGGTACCAATTATATAATGTAATAACAAGTTATAAAAGTCATAAGATACAGTTCTACTCAGTAACATCTTCTCTTTATTCAACGTCGCTACTCAACCCTTATCGTCTTATTATCCTAAGACCGATAATCGACACGATAACCAACACCTCAACTAAAAGAACAGACTCAATTGTTTAACTTATATAAACATACAATCATTCTGTCCACCGCTCCTTAAGGATATGTACCATCCACCTCTTGTCATGGATACCATGTCGGTCCATCCCCTACTCATTAAGGATACAACCCATCCAACGCATATCAGGGATACAACACTTCGAACAACAGCATATTAAATCTATTGCCATGACTCATCGATATCTACCAGTAATCCCCATCCACCGCTCGTTAAGGATATAACCCATCCACCACTCATTTAGGATATAACATGGATCATCTAGCTATCTCAAGACTACATGGTCCTGCCCACTGCTCGTTAAGGATATAAACCATCCACCACATGTGAAAGCATATTATGACCAGGCGTCCACCCACGTACTATTCCCAGAACTTATTAAACCTACTTATGTTTCGTACTAACATTGATACATGACTTCCCATTGTGGCCTGACTACTCTGATTAAAATGAATAGATATCGAACTCATACATGAACTGCATAGCCTCTAACGTCATCATGTTAATCAATTATTCTTAATCATACTTATTTATGTTGTCACATTATCCCTGATCCACCCACAATTGCATAATGAAAGTCCAAATCGAGAATTGAACGATTAAACCCTATCTATAATAAACAAAAGAAACAATCCATGTTCTACTAATGCCAATCAATTGGGACAAGGGTTAATCGATTGAGATAAATATATAATAATCGATTAAAGAAAATGGCAATCAATTGGATCCAAAACAATGTCAATCGATTGCTAACTCTGGCAATCGATTGGGAATCTATCCAATCAATTAGGACTCAACTGAGAGCAATCGATTGGGAAAAGTCCAATTGATTGGTACTTCATCTTCTCTAGTAGAAATGTAAAATAGAATATGAAACGTCTTAGTGACATGTTTAATATATCTAAACATTACCAAAACTTGTAAAAATAGTATACATAGAGACCAAGTGAGTTTAGAACTCACCTACGGTTGTGTTTGGGTGTGTGTGTGTATAGCTTGGAACTCAAACTCTCTCTCTCTCCTCTTCTCTTTTTCTTTCTATCTCTGTCTCCTCTCTGTCTTTCTGTCTCTTCTCTTTCTCCTTCTCTTCTTCCTTCTTCTGCTTCTCATTCTCTCTCTGGCAGAGAGTATATGTGTATGCTTGTGTGTATAGATATATGTATATATGGATGTATGTATGTGTATATAATATATCACTCTCTCTCTCTCAAGAAATCTGTGAACCAAAATAGACCTAAGACAATATAGGAAAAATGAGTGCTACATGTCAAACCACAAAGCAAAGTTGAAAACTTATCTCTACTGATGGTAATTGATTGCTATCGATTGGAAGTAGAAGCAATCAATTGGTTACATATATTTTATCGCAATTAATTATGAGTCAAGGGCAATCGATTGGTACATGTCACGTAATGAATTCAAGTCGGCAGGATGGCAATCGATTGGAAAAAATGGCAATTGATTGGAATGCAAAAAGTGGCAATCGACTGATATGCAAAGGCAATCGATTGGTAACCAAAATTTACCAAAAGAAGGACAAGGTTATACATGTACAAATATGAAGTCTTATTTATTAATATATACTACAAAAATACAGGGTATTACAACTAATACCCAAGTACCAATTATTACAAAAATCCAATAGTAATGTAAAGTAGAAACATAGACTAATATACGTCTTTAGATCTTTAATTGACGTAAACATAGTTGTCAGTGTAATAGTCTTATCACAAGTTCCATCACTTGTATCAATAGAGACAGGGTAGTCTGGACGGCGAATGTCCATGCATAAATGCCGTCAGCTTACTTCAGTTGAGTGAATAGAACTAACCGAGTACCAGTTATATAATAAAATAACAAGCTATAAACTGAATAAGATATAGTGTTACAATAGTATCTTCATACTTAGGCAAACGCATCGTAACCAACCCTTTATCGTCTGATTATTCCATGGTCGACCACCAATATGACTAGAAAGACTAAGGAACAGACTCAATCATTTAACATATATCGACATACCATCATTCTGTCCACTGCTCTTTAAGGATATAACCCATCCATCACATGTTGTGGACACCGCATCAATCCATCCCCTGTTCCTTAAGGACAGACCACCGCCCATCGCATTTTAGGGATACAATGCTTTTGAACAATAGCATATCAAATTTATTGCCATGACTCATCGATATCTACCAGTGATCCCCATCCACCACTTGTTAAGGATATAACACATCCACTGCTCGTTAAGGATATACATGGATCCTCTGGCTATCTCAGGACTACTTGGTCCTTCCCACGCACCGTTCCCAGAACTTATCAAACCTAGTTATGTTCCATACTAATATGGACATATGTCAATTCCCATGTGGCCTCACCACTCTTATTAAAATCAAATGGATAATGAACTCATTTACGAATGACATGATAACAAACATCATAACTTTGATCCATTATTCTCAATCATAACTATCCTTGGTATTACATTATCCCAATAGTCGCACAGTGAACGTCTAAACCAATAAGTGAATTATTGAACCCTACTTATAATAAATAAAATAACACAACTAGGTTATGTAAACTTTAATCGATTGAAACTATTTCAATCGCTCGATTGAACCCAGTTCAATGCTCTCGAGTCTTCTTCTCCAGAGGTTCTGGACAGTGAACATTCAAAAGTGTTAGGGCGTGTTTAGGTATATTCATTTACATCTAAGCCTTGTTAAACATCATACAAATGGTACCGAATGAGTTTAGAACTCACCGAACCTCGTTAAGGCGCGTTTGGCAAAGCGTCAATCTCCGAGCTCCTCCAATGGTGGTCTCTCTCTCCCTCCTTTGCCTCAGTCTCTCTCTCTCTCTCTCTCTCTTCCTTCTCTTCTTCTTCTCCTTCTTCTTATGTCTCGTCTGACTCTCTCTCTCTCTCTCTCTCTCTCTCTCTCTCTCTCTTGCACAATATGTATATATATGTATAGAGTATATGTGTATATATGTATATATATGTGTGTATATATACAAACACTCTTTCTCTCTCTCTCTCACTAAGCTCTTAGTTTCAGTAAACACACCTCACACACACAATATGGTTCAATATATAGGGAAAGGATGAGGCAAGGTGGCATTCCAGCGTACAAACTGGGATAAGATATTCTGGAAAGTTCGATCAATTGAATTGACTTCGATCGATTAAGAGCAGATTGACCAAGTTCGATCGATTAAGACCGAATTGATCGATTAAAAAAGGGGACACGTAATAAATTCATGTCGGTAGGGTTTTGATCGCTTGAACATTGAAACTCTCGATCGCTTGAAAAGAGTTCGATTGATTGAAAGTAAGATTTCAAGTGTGGTCAAGGGAAGTATACAGAATCTTATGTTATTTATATAATCCAAATATACAGGGTATTACAACAACTAATTTAGGGATCAGAAATATGGATAAAAAATATAAGGGCAATCTCCTAAGCAACGACTTGATAAGAGTAACATGACCCCCAATCGAAAGTAGTATGCTTTTCCACGAACCGAGCATGCGCCGCATAGAATCCGTGATGAACTCTCAGGTGGATATCCAGTTCGGGTTTCAGCCAATGGGGAATCCCAAGTATTTCAAAGGAAACTTCTCTGTTCGGCAGTTAACAAAAGCAGCCAAGAGCTCAGCATTAAGTCCTCCCCACCCCTCCCCACTCCACTCCACTTCACCCCACCCCACCCCACCCCACAAGAGCGCTTTTATGAAAATTGATTTTAAGACCTGATATCAGTTGAAAACAATGAAGAAACCTCTTGAAAGAGATACTTTGATCGTCTTTAGGTATACAAAACAATAGTTTATCATCTGCTAATTGTAGATGAGATACAGTCAAACCCCCTTGAGAAACTGGAACACCTTTCAAGATTTGTAAAGATTCCGCTGACTTGATAAGCATACTCAAACCCTCCATAACCATGTTAAACAAAAAGGAGACAATGGATCACCCTGCCTCAAGCCCCTCTTCATGTTAAAATTCTCTGTAGGTATCCCATTGACTAGAACTAAGAGACAAGCGGATGTAACACACTGAAAATCCATTGGACCCATTTGTTACCGAACCCCATGATTTTAAGCACAAAAAAGATAAACTTCCAATTAACAGAATCGTACGGCTTCTCAAAGTCGACTTGGAAGACCACCCCACCTTCAGCCGATTTTTTCATGGAATGAACCACCTCCGTAGCCACAAGAATGCAATCTAGAATATTCCTCGCTCTAATAAAATTAGACTATTAACAACCGATGACAGAATCGATCACGAAATGAAGTCTAATTGCCAAGACCTTTGCTAAGATTTTATAGATACAACCGATCAGGTTGATCGGCCTAAAATCCCCAAGACACGTTCAAGGCTGAACTTTTGGAATCAATGTAATAAAAGCCTAATTGAAATCCCTATGCAATACCCCATTGGAATGAAAATCTGACAAAAATTCCATGATTTCTCCTTTAACATCCTCCCATCTACTCTTGATAAATTCGAGATTGAAACCATCTAGCCCTGGGACTTTATTCGGGCCACACTAATTTGGGACCGCAACTACCCCCTCCTCCAAAACTTATCTTCAATCCTTTTCGCAGCTTCTCTTAGAATTTTTTAAACTCGTAATCTTGCATCAAAAGCAAAATATCATCCTCTTTTGGAAGTGATTCTTAAAGAATCCTGCCACTGCATCCTTGATTTGACCCGAATCACTTTGAACTTGACTGTTAATAGATAATGAATTCATAGAATTTGACCTCCTTCTCTCGGAAGCAACAACATGAAAATAAGTAGTCGGTTTTTGTCTCCACAAACTCTCATCCACCCGGAATGCTTTCTATAGATCAAACCTTGCATTTTTTAATTCTTACAACTCTAAGTCTGATAAAGAGGCAAATTCCCGTTTAATGTCAAGCTTCTCAAGTTTAGATTCAAGAGCTTTAACATTGGGTCATTTATGCCATCCCTCAGTCTGAGGTTGCCATTTTAAAGTGCTATGAGAAGAATTCAATTTTCAGACCAAGCTTTCCCCGTCTAGTCGCTGATGGATTGAGCCTTTCTATACGCCCTGCAACACCTTCATTTCCTCCTCGTCGCCAAGCTAATAATTAAATAACTTAAATGGTCTACCCCCCCCCCCCCCAATTTAATGCATCATCCGATAAACTTCTGTGTGAGCTCCACAGTTTTAAGTCAGGCCACTACTAAAGCCACTCAACAGACACCAGGCATCTGTCAAGTCTAGCATCCGCCTTATAATTCATCCGCCTGAATTTCCTTCCATTGAGATTCAAATTGACAAGCTCCCCTTGTTGTAAGAAGATTTCAAAATCCCTCGCCGCTCTTACTATAGAAGGACCCCCTAACTTTCATTTGGGAGCCTTACGACATTAAAATCACCTGCAATGCACCATGGCATATCCAACTGATTTTTGTGTTCCAGAATTTTTTCCCAAATCAAAGCTTTGTCCAAACCTTCATTCAGCACATATAAATTGCAAATAGCACACCAAACTTGAGGATCCTCTAAGAACCCAATTATAATTAGATATCTATCGTTTCGGATGACATATTCCAAACAAAAGAATGATTCATCCTATAAGGATATAATGCCCCTAGCAGAACCTAATGATTTGACAAACTCCATTTTGTTGAGTTTATTACGACCCAAATATCTCAACAATCTCGCATCAGCCACTTCACGCTTCGATTGTTGAATAAGCATGAAAGTAGGTTTTTATTACCACAGACCAATCTACCCGTAGCACTCTGTTTCTCGGGATGCCCCAAACCCTTGATATTCCAAGAGATTAGTTTAAATATATAGAACCAATAATAAACCCCAACAAAAAGGGGTAAAAGTCAGGAAATTAACCTGCCCTGAGCTCTCATAGACCCTCCTATCTAACTCTTTTATCGATCTAATAAGGTCCTCCTTATCTTTCAAAGAAACTAAATTCAGAGCTTTGGCGAGTTTCCATGTTTCCAACGCCCCTCTTGCAATGGCTTCATTCCTCCTGGTGAAGTCTTCATCAGATAGTGACTGATCCAATAGAATTGACCCTTCCTCTCCATAGCTATCTACCTCTTTGCAGGCTTACCCCCTTTCTTCTGCAACCATCTTCTGTGTCTGAATCCCCTGATGGCATTTCAGGATCCATAAGGCGGAGTTCTTCTATGTAGAAACGTTTTGCTTCTACTCTGAAGATGTCAGTCCATTGATTAACACATATCCTTCAAACTAGTCTCGAGAACAATATCTATACTCTTGAGCGAACACCAAGAGGACATAGGGTTCTCCACATAGTTTTCAACCACCATTTGGGCCAATTTGCTATCACAAGATGGGCTAACATACTCGACAGCTGAACAAGGGGTGCTTGGCCTGCTCCTTTGGCCCAACTCATTCGATGGGCTTAGGCCCATAAAACGTTTCCCTGGACTGAATCTTGTCCCAAACACTAGTCCACATCAAGCCCTAAGTTTGAGTTTGAATTTGAATTTGAATTAGATAGATGTCTAACCTCGAGCAATGGATTACCGACCTCTCTTTACATATGTAATGAATGTTGACTTAAGTTCCTATACCAAACAACGAATTTACACAACGGTGTAATAAGCAAACCGGCACAGAAAATGCCGGTTAGGGTGGGTCGGCTAAGGCTTTTCCATTTCGTCCATTTTTTAAAAAAAAATTAATTAATCGTTTACCCCAAAAAAAATTCAAAAAATAAAAAACAAAACAAAAGCTCCCAACCAGCCCGGCAAAGGCTTTGCAGGCCAGCATTTCCAATGCCTGCTAGGTTATAATACCATTTAAAAAAAAACAAATGGCTAAGGGAATTGGCTAGGATGGTGACCAGACCCTCAGTCGGCTCGTCTGTAGGTTAAGAAATTCAACTGAAGGGTAGACCTAGGTTCCTATACCATACAGCTAATTTAACTTACTATACAGCTACACCATTGGGGGCCATTTTGTCCACAAAACTAACTTAATTTACTCTACCAACGACACCGTTGGAGATGCTCTAATTGGTTATAGAATTTTGTTGAAATTAAGGGATTGTATCCCGGTTTTTATGTTTTTATTTATGGGTCATGTTGACCACATTTAAGGAGTTTAATTTCTTTCCCTTTCTGTTTATTTTCTTTTCTTTCTTTTTCCACCTTGTAATACTATAAATACTGGGGATGTACAGTAATAAAAGTATCACTTCTCCAAATTCTTTTTGGTATCAGAGCCTTTTTTGTTCCTAACCCTAACCACCACAAACCACAACCCACCACCACCGGAATCTCCACCCACTCTAGCCACAGCCTACCACAACCCTAGCCGAAGCCTCCCAGCCTCTCTCAGCTTCGGCGCACCCCACCCAACCCTAGCCGCAGCCTCCCAGCAGCCCACCCTCCTGCGGCGTAGCCCTCAAGCCTTCCGGCTTGGTCTTGCAGCCTCTCGGCTGCATTTTCTGCCCTTCTCGGGCAAGTGAGTAATGTCTTAGGACTTTCCGTCCTTTCTCGTCGTCTCGTCGGGTAACCACGTCTCTGATTACCCGGTCTCAGTCTGTCGTTGTCAACCGGCTGTCCACTCCTCTTTATTTGGTGTTGTTCTCTCTTACTGCTGCCATGGCTGATACTGCTAAATCCGGTGTTACAACTACTGTTTCTACCCCTGCTCGTGTGGATCTCTCTCATCCAACCCTCACTCAACGGGTTACTAGCATTGTCTTGAACGGGAAGAATTTTCATGCTTTGTCCAATTCCCTTCGTCTTTACCTTGGCGGCAAACGAAAGATTGGTTGGTTAGTTGGCAAGGAGCCCCCCACCAACAGAAACTGATGCTAAGTATGAAGAATGGTTTTCTGACAACTGTATTATTTTGGGGTGGATGTTTAATTCGATGGAGGAGTCAATTTATCACATGTTTATGTATCACACCACTGTTCATGGGCTTTGGATAGCTTTGAAGAAGATGTATACTCATGCTCATTCTGACTCACGCGTTTTTGAACTCTACCAGGACATCTCGCATGCCTCTCAGGCTGCTCTGGGTCACTCTATTTCTAAATTTTTTAGCTATTTGCAGACTCGGTGGGAGGAGTTAGCCCAATATAAACCCATTAGTGATTTCCCTAATGATGGTGATGTTGAAGTCAAACGTCTCGATCGTCGGCATACCTACCAATTTTTGATGGGGCTGAAACCTGAGTTCTAGGCCTTACGTACCCAGATTCTAAACATTGTTCCTATGCCCTCTTTATTTGAGGCGTTTGCTACTGTTGAAGGGGATGAGCGTCGCCGTCGCATTTTAGCACCGCCAATGGTGTCGTCTCCTCTAGTCTCTGATCAGATGGCCTTTGCTGCCCACTCGGGCCCTCGCTCGCCTTTTGGTACTTCAGGTCCACGCCCTCCTGGTGGTGCTCCCTCCGGTCCCCATCCTAATGGCAACCGTCCATATTGCCAGCATTGTCGTGTGCTTGGCCACACAATTGATCGGTGTTTTGACCTTCATCCTGAGTTAAAGAAGCAATATAATAAGGCTCGGGGTGTAGGCCGTGGGAGAGGTGCTCCTCGTACTAGAGCTATTGCTAAAATGAATCCACCTTCACCAGACTATACTGAGTTTCAATCCCAAATTGCCCAGCTGTAGTCACATTTGGGCCTTGGCACTACCTCCTCCTCTGCTCCCGGACCTATAGATGCTATTACCACAGGTACTCCTACTGCTCTTTATGGTAAGTCTACCCATCCTACTTGGATTCTGGACTCCGGCGTTAGTAATCATATGACTGGTGAGCTCTCTTCCTTTATTTCTCCGTTTATTCCCATTGATCAGTCAGTTCGTATTGCTGATGGATCATCTGTGTCTGTTCATAATTAGGGTGACACATATTTCCTTTCCTCTGTCTATTTTATTCCTAATTTTACCTACAATCTTCTGTCTGTTAATCGGTTAGCCAAAGATCATAAATGTGCAGTCGTGTTCTTGCCCAATTGTTGTTATCTACAAGACCTGACTTCGAAGAAGATTTTTGGCAGGGGTATGAGTGTGATGGCCTCTACTACTTTGGTGATCCTCCTTCAACCAGGGTGTCTTCTTCCAGCCTGCAAGCTACTGTTTCTTCTAGTTCCAATAATCCTGTCTTACCAAATTCGAATACTTATGTTTTTTCTCTTAAAACTTTGGATTTGTGGCATGCCCGTTTAGGACATGCAAATTTTCAATATTTGTGTTGGTTATTCCCACCATTAAATAAAGTTTGCAAAGATTATAATTTTAATTATGTGGTTTGTGAATTGTCCAAGCATACACGCACATCGTACATACCTCGCATGCACCGAGCACCTAGTGCTTTTGACCTTATTCATTCTGATGTATGGGGTCCCTCACCTACCACTGCTTTGTCCCAACACAGATATTATGTCACATTTATCGATGATTACACCCGTTGTACTTGGGTTTATCTTTTGAAAAAAAAGTCTGAAGTCTTTTCTCACTTTAGGAATTTTTTACAAATGGTTAAAACTCAATATCATACTATTGTGCGTAATATTCGTTCTGGAAATGGACGGGAATATATTACTGATGAGTTTAGGGCTGTTCTTAATAAAGATGGAATACTACAACAACTTACCTGTCCTTATACTCCAGAACAAAATGGTGTGGCAGAACGAAAGAACCGCCATATCATGTCTGTAGTTAGGTGTCTCTTATGTGGTATGCGTGTACCTAAATATTTTTGGGACATGGCTGTTCTTACTGCTACATATCTTATTAATCGTACTCCGAGTCGTGTCCTTCTTGGAAAGGCACCACTTCATGTTCTTCAACCTGGTTGTACTCTCTTTCCTATTGTCCCCCGGGTGTTTGGTTGTACATGCTTTGTCCAAAACAAAAGTCCTACACGTACCAAACTTGATGATAAGGCAGTTCGTTGTGTTTTTCTAGGGTACTCATCCATGTCTAAAGGGTATCGTTGCTATGATCCTCTCACGCGCCATTTCTATAATTCTTTGGACGTTACCTTTCTCGAAACTGTTCCTTTTTATCCAGGTTCTTCTACTCTTCTAGCATCTGTGGAACCTGTGGTAGAGGATATATCGGTTCAACCGCGTCCGGTTCCTATCTTTGAATCTCTTCCACCTGTTGTTTCTAGTGCTCCATTACAGGTTTACTCCAGGCGACAACACTCTCCTGCTCCCCCGCCAGCTTCTTCTCCGGACTCAGGTATATCCTCTCCTCCTTTAGTCTCTGATATACCTCCTAATAATGTTTCTGATGTTGTCCCCCCTTCCCGTTACCCCTCCCGTGTTCGCCGCCTCCCTTCTCGCTTTCTTGTTTCTCATAGTACTCATCATCCCATTTCCCAGTATCTTTCTTACCAGGGGTTGTCACCAGTTTTTAGCTCATTTGTTAGTGCAGTTGATTCTATCTCCATTCCTCGCTCTGTTCATGAAGCTCTCCAGAATCCTAGGTGAGTGGCTGCTATAGAAGAAGAAATGAGTGCTCTTCAGGGCAATCAGACTTGGGAGCTTGTCTCTCTCCCAGATGGTGAGCGTACCGTTGGCTGTAAGTGGGTTTTCAGTGTTAAGTATTTGGCAGACGGCACCGTTGACCGGTATAAGGCCCGTCTTGTGGCTAATGGCTTCACACAGGTTCCGGGTAAGGATTTTGGTGCTACTTTTGCTCCGGTTGCTAAACTTACCACTGTCCGGCTTCTTATTTCTCTTGCTGCTCCCTACTCTTGGCCTCTCCATCAGCGTGATGTCAAGAACGCCTTTCTTAATGGTGATTTGACTGAGGTTATCTGTATGGATCCCCCTCCTGGTTTTCGGGCTCAGGGGGAGTATTCGGGGAAAGTATATCGCCTCCGTAAATCTCTCTATGGATTGAAACAGTCTCCTTGTGCATGGTTCAGCCAGTTTAGTGATGTGGTGCTTTCTATGGAATTTAGTCGATGTCACTCTGATCATACCTGTTTTATTCGCCGTAATTCCAACGGGCAATGCATTATTATCTCTGTTTATGTTGATATTATTATTACAGGAGATGATGCTTCCAGTATTGTTTAAGTAAGCCGTTCTCTTGGAATGTCGTTTGACATTAAGGACTTGGGTCCTTTGAGGTATTTTCTAGGTATTGAGGTGACCCGGTCCCGTCAAGGTATTTCGTTATCCCAACGGAAGTATTCCCTTGATTTTCTCCAAGATACGGGAATGCTTGGATGTAGACCTGCTTCTTCTCTTATGGATCCAAATCATAAGTTGACTACTGAATTAGGAGAACTTTTACCAGATCCCTCTGTATATCAACGTCTTGTGGGTCGTCTCATCTATTTGACGAATACAAGACCGGATCTAACTTTTGCTGTTAGTGTTGTGAGTCAATTTATGCACTCACCACGTACTTCACACCTTGATGTTGTTTAACATATTCTCCGATATCTCAAGACCTGTCCTGGTCTTGGTCTTTTCTTTAAGACAGGAGCTCAATCAGGTCTCTCCTGCTTTACTGATGCTGATTATGCCGGTTCGAAGGGGGATAGACGCTCTACTTCTGGTTTCTGCACTTTTCGAGGTTGTCATTTGATCTCTTGGAAAAGTAAAAAGCAAGTTGTTGTCTCACGATCTTCTGCTGAGGCCGAGTACCGTGCTATGGCTCAGGGTTCATGTGAACTCATATGGCTCCGTTCTCTTCTTGATGAGTTAGGCTTTCCAGTGGTAGACCCATCTACATTATTTTGTGATAACAAATCTGCTATTATGTTATCATCTGATTTAGTTCTTCATGAAAGAACTAAGCATATAGAGGTGGACATTCATTTCATTCGGGAAAAAGTTCGGTCAGGAGTCATCACTCCGAGCTTTGTTCCTTCATCGGATCAGACCGATGATATGTTCACTAAGTTCGTTGGTCCAGCACTTCTACAGTCGTCTCTTGGCAAGCTTGAGGGGAGTGTTGAAATTAAGGGATTGTATCCCGATTTTTATGTTTTTATTCATGGGTCATGTTGACCACATTTAAGGAGTTTAATTTCTTTCCCTTTCTGTTTATTTTTTTTCCTTTCTTTTTCCACCTTGTAATACTATATATATTGGGGATGTACAGTAATAAAAGTATCACTTCTCCAAATTCTTTTAATTTAAATAGGTATAGTAACATAACTGTTTGTATTGGCAAGTTAGTTTTTACTATTTAATTATCAAAAAAAAAAATGCAAGTAAATAGCATATGTTTGCGATTAGTAAAAAATTACATTAGAAGGCTTTTGATCAATCATTTCTACGATCGAATTACATAAAAAGATAGAATTTGAGACAATGACAAATCACTCCACCTATCCTCCCCAGTTTGAACTATTTCATCATTATTTAGATTGAATTACCCATATAAGAATAGAACGTAGAGCAAACTCCGAGCACTCTATACCGACAAGCTCTGGATGATTAATATCCAAATGTTACATTGAAAGGCTTTTGATCAAATCACCTAAAATGTTGCCAAACACCTCCTATTGAACACTTGAAGGCAGGGCGGCAGGGATTGTACAGGTCAACAAAATCACAATACCATACAGTCGTACACCTGTTCCTCCCATTCCCATGATATTTTCGTGTCCCTTTATGCAACACAGACTTATTTCAATACCACGCTCTTCCAATCACAGTTATTTAACCTTTGTTTTCGATAGCTGAGTTGGCACAAACCAATTGGTCCGTGTATGAACTCCACTTATCAAGGTGCGTGGTGCCGCTGAAAAATCCTCTCATTCCTAAACACAGCTTTAATATTTCTCCATTTTCTTCCTTAGTCAAAATTCAAACATCCATCCCCAACCACTCCATCTCTCTCTCTCTGCATATACATACATATACAATATATATATATACAAAACATTCTATATTAGCTCATTCTTCTCTTCGTGTAGTCAACATTTAACACTTCGTTTGCAATTCATTCTTGCCGACTACTCTCTCTCTCTCTCTCTCTCTCTCTCTCTCTCTCTCTCTCATGGCAAACTTGTACGAATGGAAGGAGAAGCAAGTCGTCAAATCGTCTTCTGAGAGAAGACTATTGCATAACGGAGAGAATAAGTCTCCGACTGATGAAGTGAAGTTAGCTGCTATCGCAATTAGTCTAAACATGCGGTTGAGATCAGCCGATATGCCTGTCCACATTCAAGAGCGTGCCCTGCAATTCACTCGATCACTCCTCGATTCATCCTCCACAAGCAATCGCCCCAATCCAACAACCCTAGCTCGCTGCCTCAAAAAGGTCCCCCACCCCCTCATATACACCTTACTACACACACACACACACACATGTATGTATATAATATCTATATACATATAGAATTATAGACATAACGCTAAAACAAATATTAGTAGCATTAGTACTTATGAGAAGTTTCAGCCCTATAATCTCTTGACTTTAATTTTCAAGTTATTAATGGAATTAAAAAAGTATAACATAATCAATCACATAATACAGTCCAAAACGAAATTTTTGTGGATATACAGGAGCCACCTATAAATTTATATTAGCCACCTACTAATAATTATTCTTAATTGAATCGAGTTTGTAAATTGAGTGTATTTTTTTTTTTTTGGTAACCGTGGGTGTTCGGGCTAGCCTGCGCGCACCTCGACTAATCCTACAATGCCAGAGCGTCAGGGTGAATCACCTGTGGCCACCCCTTTGAGATTCGAGCTTGAGGCCTCTGAGTATTACACCCAGAGACCTTACCATCCAACCATAAGGGAAATGATTTTGTAAATTGAGTGTTGCAATTGAAATTGTTGGACTTAAAATAAAATTTCATTCTAAGTACATAGTACTAAAATATTTTTTTATCCTACATATAAAACATGCATCTATATTTTATTGTATTCATGTGACTGCTATTCATCCGAGTTTTGGTGGAATTTGTAATTTAGGAGTTTGACTCGGTGTATGGACCGGCGTGGCACTGTGTGGTGGGGAAGAGTTTTGGATCGTTCGTGACTCACTCACCTGGTGGGTTCGTTTACTTCTCTATTGACTCGCTCTCGTTTCTTCTATTCAAAACAGAGGTCCAAGTTGCAACAGAAACGCCACGCGCTTGAACTACCGACTTGCCTTTTCTGACTATATATGCAAATAATGCAAACCACCAAAAGGCTCGCTCGCTAGTGTATGTAAAAGGTCGCATATGATATACGGAGTAACTTATAAGCGAGAGAAAGTATGTGCTTTGATGATCATCATGACCCACATAATGTTTTTGTTCACCTACCCAAACAAAATATTAGTATTATTATTCTAGAGTTGATTGTCTTTTTTAGCTTTTTATTCCAAACTTTTTAGGCTACAAGCCTACAAGTAAATACTTTTGCTCCTTCAAAAGAATTTCGTAATTCTCCCAATACCCTTCTAATTTGTACTCAAAAGAATCACATGACCCCGTTTGGCTATGCTTATGCTTGTACGATTTTGATCGTAATTGATAGAACTGTTTCAAAGTAGAATTGTTTATTATGATTTAGGTGTTTGTTTATATGTTGTGGAATTGGTTAAAATAGAGAGAATTTTGAAAAACAACCCTCCACCTGCTTATTGTATCATTATTTTTTTGACTAAATTTGCTTATTTTTTTGTTACAACAAACAGATTAAAAAGTAATTTAGGCCACCAAAACTAATTAAAATAGAGGAATAAGCAATAACATACAGGCACAAAGTAAGACTATTTCAATTTCAATGAAAACTTTGGTGTTACTTTTTATCCCCTTTCAATTCTTATTTGCTCATTTGGTTCTATGTTATGCTCCAATTGGTATGCAAGTATATATATATATATATATATATTTTTTTTTCTTTTCGTAGTGCATGTTTGTTTGTTTATTTTTTTAATGTAGATTAGATATAGACAGAAAAATATGAAAGAAGGATAAAGATAAAGATCAAAGCATTACAGTATAAAAGTGAAGGAGTATGAGGTTCCACTACAAAACCCCTCATCTACTTAAAAGCAGAAGCAAGTAAAACTTGCTTTTTTGAAGAAGCAAAAACTTATTAAAATGCATTTTGTAAATATGTTGAAAATAAAGATAATGATATACATTAGATGGCGAGAATGCAACATTCGGCAAATGTCATTCTAGACGGACCATTATGTTTCGAGGTACTCAGGAAATTTTTTAGGAACGAATGGTGATCGATTAAGAATGTAAATAAATTCGCTGCATAGGAAGTCATCAACAATATATAGGAGCTCACTTATTTCGTGTTAAAACGTTAGAATGGACATTTAATGGGAATGCACATGAAAGTAAAGTATCAAAATGAATGATGCATTTTCTAAATTTGAATTTCAAATAGGTTAATCGCTATTCTACATCATGACAGTGATTGATGATTTCACGTTATTTGCATGTGTTACAACTAACAAATTATTTAGAATAAAAAATTGCAATTTAAATTTGAGAAGCATTGTATTATTCTTTCAAAATAGGTGCATTGGAATTCAATGAGGGTTAACATTCCGTATCTAGGGTTGTAACTCAGATCAAAGTAGACATTGGAGGCTACAGTGATACCACATTGATTCCTCTAACATCCTGATCCACCAAATGGTTTTTGTTTTTGGTAATCTGGGGTGTCCATGTGTCATGCCTCGGAATAGCAAAAATAGATAAAAATAAATTTTTTTTTTTGGGTCCATAGGGAATGACGGGTATATGTCACTAAATTATCCACACCACACAGTACTAGTCAACTAAAGAATAAGAACAGCTACATAAACAAGCTGAATATAATACAACAGTTGTATCTATTACAAACATCAGAGTGGTCCTCAGGAATCTAACAGGTTTGGAGATAACATATGTCCAAGTAACCGTTAATTATAAGTTCAACTGAAATAAAACTAAATATAACTATCTCCAGATCTTCAGTTGGCATAAGGGTAGTCTTCAGCATAACAACCTTATTCGGAATAACCGGCATCAGTGGGGCCAACTTCTATATAATCCCCTTCCGGGTAGTAACCATCCTCGTGCGCATCATTACCTGCATTGTTAAGAACAGGGTAGCATGGACGTTGTTAGCTTACTGAGAGCTGAGTGAATATAAACTCATACGGTATCAATGATATAACGTAATAATAAGTTATTGAAAAGTATAAGATATAGTGTTACAATAGTATCTTTCTCTGTATTTCGACATCGTTGCTCAACACTCATCGTCTTGTTAATAACAAACCCAGCACACTACTGCCTTTTGGAATAGACTTGATTGTAAAACTCTTGGATACACCAATGCTTTGTGTATCGCGATCACCGCAAGTCATAGATACCTTCTACCGCGTAACACAGCAAGTCGTAGAGGTTATCCACCGCGTATACCATAAGTCGTAGATAATATTTCAGCCCATCACCCTCTTTTAGGAACATATGCCCAGTCCAACGCATGTCAGAGATTTAATGCTTCAAGCATCGATACATTAATTATATTGCCACAACCTATCGTCAGATCTATCGCGTCACCGTAAATCATGGACACATACGTCTGTCTACCGCATACACCGCAAGTTGTAGATACTATATCACCGCAAGCCATAGACAAATATGTCTGTCCACTACGTACTTATGATCAAGGTTCACCGCATGTCATAGGCACATTCGTCTGTCTACCGTGTACTTATGATCAATGTTCACCGTATGTCATAGACACAACGTCGGTCTACTGCATACTAATGATCGATGTTCACCGCATGTCATAGACACATTCGTCTGTCTACCACGTACGTATGATCAAGTAATATGCGTTCCCGTTCTCTTCCCACAACTTATCAAACCTACCTAACGTTTGTACTGCTATTGATACATGACAACCCCATGTGGCCTGACTACTCTGAATTAAATGAACGGATATCGAACTCAGATGTATATCACATAGTATCTAACGTCATCTTGTTAATACATTATTCTTAATCATATTTATCTTTGTTGTCACAGTATCTCCCGATCAACCCAAAGTCGTATAATAGAAGTTTAAATCGAGAATTGAACATCTGAACCTCTTATATAATAAACAAAAGTACTAAACCATGTTCTATTATGTTCAATCGATTGAACTTACTTTGATCGATTGAGGAAAAAGAATGTTCAAGCGATCGAAGTTGCTTCGATCGATTGAACTCAGTTCAATTGCTTGAGAGTCGTCTTCTCTAGCAGATTTGTAACCAGCAATATATAAACGTCTCAGGGATGTGTTTATTACATCTAAACATCACAAAAAGCTTGTAAACATCATATTAAAGAAACCAAGGGAGTAAAAACTCACTCAGAGTGTGTTTGGCTTGAGCTTTGATCTCTCTCTCTCTCTCTCTCTCTCTCTCTCTCTCTCTCTCTACATTGGCTTCTCATCTTTCTCTCTCTCTCTCTGCTCCTCTCTTCGTCTCTATCTCCTTCTTCTCTCTGTGTCTCCTTTTCTTCTTTTTCTCTGTCTCTTTCTCTTTGACTGTGTGTATATATAGATATATGTATATATATATACATATGTATGGATGTGTATATATATAACAAGTATCAACTCTCTCTCTCTCTCTCTCTCTTAAACTCTCAAGTGTTCTGAACACTCCCATACACGAACAAAATGCATATATCGAGGAGAGGGGTGAGTAAAAAACTGGGATTCAAATGATTACATGTTCGATCGATCTAACGTAGGTTTGCTCGAGAATAGATTGGTCAGTTTTGATCAATTAAAAAGGGGTTTGATCGATTGAAGTAGAGACCACGTCATAAATTCATGTCGGCAGGGTTTCGATCGATTGAATAGCGTTCGATCAATTGAACTTTGAAATTCTCGATCGCTCGAACGAACTCCGATCGATCGAAGTTAAAATTTCAAATATGATTAAGGGAAGTATATAGAAACTCTGCATATAAATAATTATTGAAAATATAGGGTATTCCATCATCCACCACTCACTGAAAGATTTCGTCCTCGAAATCAGAGGCATACAGAGTTAAAACAAAAATGAAAACTTCTCACACATCTCCGACTCTAGCTCCCACGAAGCTTCTCCCTCATCATGATACTTCCATTGAATCATTACCAACAGAATTTCCTTATTTCTGAGCTTCTTGATTCCTCGATCTAGGATGTGAACTAGTCCTTCATTGAATGTAACGTTGTTGTTGACTTCAATATCTTCGAAGTTGATCTCATGTGCTGGGTTGTAGGCACACTTCCTCAGCATACTGATGTGGAACACGTTGTGCACTCCTGACATCTTCGGCGGCAATGCAAGTCGATAGGCAACCTTTCCAACACGTTCTAGAATCTTGAATGGTCCGATAAATCGCAGCAATAACTTGCCTCTCTTCTTACCAAAATGAACAATCCCTTGAATATGTGAAATTTAAAGAAGCACATGATCTCCAACGGTGAATTCCAAGTCTTTGGGTCGCTTGTCAGCATAACTTTTGTGGCGGGTCTGAGCTATCTTCATCTTCTCATGTATGATCTGAATCTTCTTGTTGGTCTCTCGTACCATCTCTGGACCAAGAGGTTGAGTATCTTCGACTTCAGCGCAGCATAGCGCCAATCGGCAAGGTCTTCCGTATAAATCGTCAAATAGCGTCATCCCTATACTCGTATGATAGCTATTATTGTAGGCAAACTCGATCACTAGTAGGTGCGTCTCCCAAGAACTCTCAAAATCAATAACGCAAGCACATAGCATGTCCTCCATCACTTGATTAACTCATTTAGTCTAACCATCAGTCTACGGATGAAAGGCTGAACTCAAGTTCAGTGTTGTTCCCATTGCTGTTTGGAGACTCTTCCAAAACTCTGCAGTAAAGCGCGAATCTTGATCTAATATGATAGACACAGGTACTCCGTGTAACCATACTACGTGCTATAGATACATCTAGCTCAAAAGTTCTACTGGATACGTCATACTGTATGCGATAAAATATGTCGTCTTAGTAAGTCGATCCACGATTACCCAAACAGCATCGTGGTTCTGCTAAGACTTCGGCAATCCTACTACGAAATCCATGGTGATGTGTCCCCATTTCTATTGGGGAATCGGTAACGGTTGTAGAAGTCCCTATGGTTTCTGATGTTCTGCCTTTACTTGTTTACAAATAAGACACTGAGATACATACTCAGCTACTTCTCGCTTTATTCCTTCCTACCAGAAATTCCTCTTTATGTCCTTGTACATCTTTATACTTCTAGGATGAATAGTCATTTCGTGACTTATGCGCTTCATCCAATGCTTCTTTATGGAGATTTTCTTCGTTAGGCACATAGAGTCTATCTTTACATCGTAAGGCTTCGTCTGTACCGATACTCAAGACTTTTGGTTCCTTTGCTGACGTCTTTGCGAACCATAACTTCAAATCTTCCGTTGTCTGTTGAGCTGCTATGATACAGCTAATCAAAGTTGGTTGTACCATAAGACATCCAAAATGCTGTCCTTCCATTGCTTCCACTGGCTGGAGATCGAATTCAGCTAAAAATGCTTCCATTCTTGAATTAATAATGCAGCGATCACTAGTCAAGGTTTATGACTCAAAGCATCTGCTACGATATTTGTTTTACCCGAATGGTATTGCAATGAAAAGTCGTAATCCTTTAGTAACTTCATCTATCTTCGTTGTCGCATGTCCAACTCCTTTTGAGATAACATATACCTTAAGCTCTTATGATCGAAAAACAGATCGAACTTCTCTCTATTGAGATAATGTCTCTAAATTTTTAATGCCAACACTATTGCTGCGAATTCCATATTATGCGTAGGATAGTTCTTCTCATGTACCTTCAATTGTCTTTATCTGTATGCAATCACGTTCTCGTCTTGCATAAGTACACACCCAAGTCCTTGGTGTGATGCATCACTATAGATCACATACCTTTCTCCACTCTTAGGTATTGCGAGTACTGGTGCAGAAGTCAATCTTTTCTTAAATTCATGAAATGCACTCTCATGCCTGTCTGTCCATTCGTACGTCGTCTCCTTCCTTGTTAAATTTGTCAAAGGTCCTGCTATCTTGAAAAATCCTTCGACAAATCTTCGGTAATATCCTACTAGACCAAAAAAACCTCTAACTTCTGTCGCCTTAGTCGGTTTGTTCTAGCTTATGACTGCATCGATCTTGGATGAGTTCAAACAGATACCATCTTGTGATATAACATGTCCTAAGAATTTGACCTCTTGTAGCCAAAAGTCGCACTTGCTGAACTTTGCATACAACTTGCTATCTCGAAGCAACTGTAAAGCAATCTGTAAGTGCTCCTTGTGATCTTCTTCCGTCTTTGAGTAGATCAAGATGTCGTCAATGAAAACTATAATGAATTTATCCCGATATGGTCTGATTACTCTATTCATTAAGTACATGAATACTGCTGGCGCATTCGTCAATCCAAAAGGCATAACTAAAAACTCATAATGCCCATATCTCATCATGAATGCAGTCTTCGTCACATCCTCTGGTCGAACTAAAAGTTGATGATATCCCGAACGTAAATTGATCTTGGAAAAGATCTTTGATCCTTGCAACTGGTCGAATAGGTCATCTATTCGGGGTAGTGGATATCTATTCTTGATTGTTACCTTGTTCAACTCCCTGTAATCCATACAGAGTTGAAGTGTCCCTTCTTTCTTCTTTATGAATAGAACCGGTACTCCCTAAGGTGACATCCTTGGATGAGCAAATCCCAAATCTTCAAGATCTTGAACTTGCTTCTTCAGTTCCAACATCTCAGCCAGTGCCATCCGATATGGAGTCTTAGATATCGGTAATGTTCCAGGTACTAGTTCCACACAAAAGGCAATCTCTCGCTTCAATGAAAGTCCTTTAATATCCTAGAATACATCCTGAAAGTCTTGTACAGTAGGAATATGATCTATCATTAGTTCCGTACTCATACTCCCGATTGTAGCTAAACCAATTGTCAAAGAACATATCACTCGTCGGCTGACACTAAAATCTAATCGTCGGACGTCCCAGTATCAGAAATATAATCGTCTTGGTAAGGCAGTCCAAATTGGCATCATACTTAGCCAACTAATACATCCCTAGGATAATGTCAAACTCCGATGTTGATAGAACTACCAAGTCTACTGGAAGATTCCTATCTCCCAAGGTCAATGTGCAATCTTTACATACTTTACCCAACTTAATAGTCACTCCCAATGGTGACACAGCATTAAGTATTGGCTCAAGTATCTGGGGTTCTAAACCCAACTGACGCATAATCTTAACAGCAATAAACGAACGTGCAGCACCAGTATCGAATAAAGCTTTAACTTGACTATGAAAGAGTACAAGCGTACCTTCCAAATGTTGCTGCTCCTCAACATTAAAGCATGCTTCTCCTGGGATGATAAAATTCATCCTTGTCTGATCTGGGGGTTCTTGGATTCCTTGAGCTGGTGACCCATAGTATCATCCTCGTGGTGCACGGCAATTCTTGCTCAAATGACCAGACTTATTATAGTTATGGCAGAACTGATCGCTACGGCGGTGGGTCTTAGGAATAGTGCAACTCCTCGCCATGTGCCCTAGCTTCCTATAGTTAAAACATCCTCTATCACTCGATGGTGGGGCAGTAAGCAGTACCTGAAGTTGTGGTCCTCGCTGTTGATATTGTTGGGGTCGAGGGTAGCTTGACTGAGGCTTCCTGGTTCTTTCCCAGGTTCTCTTATTCCCTTAAAAATTTCCCTGAGGTCTCCAACTCTGGGTATTTCTCAGTGGTTGATTCTGTAAATTTCGTGGCTAGAAACTTGTTGTCGACTAGGATCAATTTATCTGTGGTCCTTGTGCTGGATAGACATATTTTTCTAACCCTGCAGCAAATCTGACAATCCCCTCAAACGACTGATTCAAATGACCAACCATCATGTGCCTGAGGTGGGGGTTCAATCCTTAGTGAAATCTCTTCGCTTTCTTCTGTGGAGTGTCTATCATATGTTGAACAAATCGGGATAGACGCTTGAACTGTGTTGTGTATTCCCGCACAGTCCATCCTCCTTGAACTAGATTGAGAAAGTTCTTCTCTTGTTAGTCTTTCTCATCCTCTGGGAAGTAATTTTCCAGAAATCCTTCTCTAAATATCCCCCACGACATTCTTCGTGTAGCTTCAGCTCTTATCGTAGCTCTTTTGGCTTCCCACCAATCTGCGGCAGTGTAGGTGAGCTAAAACGTAGCAAGGCGACGTTTCTCCTGTTCATTGCACTCTATTGCTTCGAAGATCAATTCCATCTCCCTTATCCACTACTCGGCTTCCATGGTTCTGTTAACCCATTGAACTTTTAGGGACGTAATCCACAAAAATATGCTAGTAACTTATCACTAGTTTGCCTCGGTGGCGGTGGTTCAATAGGTCTCTGGTGAGTCGAGTGGTTATAGGTATCTCCCACATGTTCCATTCTCTGCATAAAGGCTTCAAAAATGCCTGTTGGATCCATGCCTTCTAGAATAGGGGCTCCTAATCGTGCTTGATTCTTTGGTCTAACCATAATGATATCGTGTTAAGCGTACCTACAAAGACCTACTAGTTAGCTGACAGTCTTCTCGTAGAAGCGAAGCAAGATACAGCGATAAGCAACAAGAACTAATAGTCCTACAAATCAGCATATATCAAAAGTACTGCTCATATATATATATATAGATGTACCATGGAGTACATAGTAACTGTACCATATACCACATGGGACATAAGCAAATACAGTGCTAAGGTGAACTATCTACAATGCTACTACTATAGATAACATCTATACAAAGTTATGGTCAGATAACTATCTCTCAAGCTCCCAAAAATCATGTGGACAACATATCCTGATAAAACTGAGAAAAATCTAAACCTTCCCAAATCCTGACTCAAAAGTCGTTAGCATCCGATCCTACTTGTGGTGCCTCATCCTCTGAATCGATATCCATCTCCTCAAGTGGATCATCCTCAACAGGTGCGACAAGATCTCTGACTACTACTCCTATATCCCAATCCTCTAACATCTCTACATCAGCGTCCTCCATCACGTCTGCTATCTTTTGGTTGGTGACATCGATAGCTACTGCGGCGAATCCATCGGCTATGTCAAGAGCTCTTGCTATGGAAGCCTCTACCATAACAAATCTAGCTGGCTGAGCGACCATCTCAGCTATTCATTCTACTGGAATATCAGCCATGCCTGCTATATGTAAAATATGCCCTGTTGGTAAAGCTGGCATCACAGATATCCCAGGTACTAAAATCTCCTCTAGTTCGACTGCAACATCCTCTATACCCTCATCTCCTACTATGTCATCCCCTCCAGCCATAACATCCTCATCACCTAACTCTAGGTCCTCCTCTGGCTCCTTGTCATCCTCGACAGGCTCGATGTTCTCAATCGGATCCTCCTCTAAGTCAGCATCTTCTATCGGCACGGCCTCTGGTGACTCTGGATTCTCAAGCTCTCTTGTGGCTTTGGAATAGTACCTCAAGTATTAGTGATGGTGGTGCTACCGCTGGTGCTGCCTCAATAGGTCCTCCAAGAATAGCTCGTAGCTCTTTAGCGTCCATCTCCAACTTACTCTGGATCAATCATAACATCTCCTGAAAAATATCTCTACCAATCTTCGCTGAATGATAAGCATCCACACGCATCTCCGTAGGGTAAGTCTTCTTGATCACATAGAGAGTCTTCCACTTATCCTCCTCTAGATATCGACTAGCTGTCTGGTGTATACGCTCATGATAAAACTCTGGGTCAGCTGACTCCACGGTATCCCCATGGATCACATGTCCTCCATATGCATTAGTCACAAACTTATAGAATTCTAGATCCATGATGCTAACCTGCAAAGGAAACTATCTATCGTCAGACGGACGAACTTATCTCAAACTCATATCTCATCTCAGGGAATCTTAAAATACTAGTACCAGATAGTGTGGAAATGTTAGTGAACGAGATTAAATAACCTAGAGCTCTAATACCAAAAATCCTGTCACGTCCCGGAACAGTAAAAATTAAGAAAAATAAATTTCCTTTTTTGGTCCATAAGGAAGGATGGGTGAATGTCTCTAAATTGTCCACACCACATAATACTAGTCAACTAAAGAATAAGAACAGTAACATAAACAAGCTAAATATAATACAACAGTTGTATCTATTACAAACATCAGACGGGTCCTCAGGAACCTAACAGGTCTGGAGACAACATATGCCCAAGTACCCGTTAACTATAAGTTCAATAGAAATAAACTAAATATAACGATCTCTAGATCTTTAGATGGCATAAGGGTAGTCGTCAACATAACACCCTTCTTCGGCATAACTGGCATCAGTGGGAGCAACTTCTGTATAATCCCCTTCTAGGTAGACCATTCTCGTACGCATCATTACCTGCATTGTTAAGAACAAGGTAGTTTGGACGCCGTCAGCTTACTGAGAGTTGAGTGAATAGAAACTCACAGGGTATCGATGATATAACGTAATAACAAATTATTGAAGTGTCTAAGATATAGTGTTACAATAGTATCTTTCTCTGTATTTCAACATCGTTGCTCAACCCTTATCGTCTTGTTAATAACAAACCCAACACACTGCTGACTTTTGGAATAGCCTTGATTGTAAAACTTCTGGATACACCAATGCTTTGTCTACCGCGTCACCACAAGTTATAGATACCTTCTACCGCGTAACACAACAAGTCGTAGAGGTCATCTATCGCGTACACCGCAAGTCGTAGATAATATGTCAGTCCATTACCCTCTTTTAAGAACATATGCACAGTCCAACACATGTCTAGAATTTAACGCTTCAAGCATCAATGCATCAATTCTATTGCCACAACCTATCATCAGATCTACCGCGTCACCGCAAGTCATGGACACATACGTCTATCCACCGCGTACACCGTAAGTCGTAGATACTATATCACTACAAACCATAGACACATACGTCTATCCATCGTGTACTTATGATCAAGGTTCTCCGCACGTCATACACACATTCGTCTGTTTACTGCGTACTTATGATTAAGGTTCACCGCATGTCATAGACACAACGTCGGTCTACTTGTGAATATCGTAGTTTTTTCTTACCCACAGCTTTTAATTTTTAAAACATTTTTCAAATTCAAATTCAAAACGAGTCGCCACTTAATTTTAAAAGGAAAATTAAGAAACCATTTTAAAGCAAACTGATCTTTTAAGAAATCAGAGATTTTCTAGGTCCGGGGATCATGGAATAAGAGGGGAAGGAGCCCGCCGGACTAAAACACCCCCTCTCATCCTATCTCGCGATAGGCCTCTACTTAACATCCTTTTAATCGAATTAATAATCTAAGCATGTCCTCAACTAATACATATGTATAAATATACATTACAAAAGCATGTCTAAAGGGTGTAAGATTACAAGAGATAAAATATCATTCAAAAATCACATAATTCAAGTAACAAGTAATATGATATGCAAATAGGGAACTATAGAACTTACCCGGGATCCATGCCGCGAATATTAAACATGCAATGCATACGAATAGAAAGATCCTAAGAAAAGGTCTCTAATCACATATACACATAAGGCAAAGCCTAATTCTAAGGTGTTGTGCATTAAGTTGAAAAATCGATAAAATCAAGAAATTAAAATAAACTAAAGAGGAGTTCAAGAAATCATACCTTAATAGCGCTACAAAACAAAGGGTTAGTCCACATGATATACAAGATATAAAGTTGGATCTTAAATAACAATCCTAGACTTCTAGCTTAAATTTATCAAATGTAATTAAATCTAAAGCAAACAAGTCCTAATTACAAGCATCAAGCCACATGGATGAATATGTACATGAGCAAGAATAAATTATGAATTACTCAGTGATTTAGATCACTTAAACTTTGAATTCAAGCTTAACAAATCATTATTAAAACATGGTTTGAGCCCTAGATCATAGAAAAGTCATTTGGACCATTATTTACAAAGTTGGTCAAATCTGTCATAAAATTCTGAAAATTACAGAGAGCAGACCAGAACTTCAAGAAAATAAAATGCATGCTTCCCATGGCTTGATCTTGATGATTTTTGGACACAAGATGCCTCCATGTATCTAGTTTCCATCCTAAAAAGAAAATCAAAGTTTCAACAGTTAGTCTCTGGGAAACGGACAAAAACCAGACATCACTCAGAGATTTACAAATCTCTGTCCAGAGATATTGTACGATTTTTTAAAAATAGTAAAAAAAATTAGAAACACTTTGACCTTTTTAGGGTATCCTCCTAACACATTGATCTACCCAGAAAAATTTATTTCGAGTCAAGAATGCTTGATTAAGGTTCTGATTTACTCATTTTGAAACTGATATTTTGTTCTGAAACTTTGGATAGAATATAATTGTCTCACAAAACCGATGACCAAACCATGTTATCCATGAGATCCTACTAAAACAAAAATTACAGTGGTAGAACTTTGAGTTATAGTCACTTTCCTGTTAGTTTCATTCAGTTCCAACGGTTCGATGTTTAACTAAAAATCTTTGATCAAAAACAGTTTATGAACCCACTATTTCATTGTTAAGTTCAACTTTTATTTGTCATTACTAAGCCATGAAGTTAGGCTTGAACCAAATTATTTATCCTACCATTTGATGTTCATTGGAGAATAGAGACATGACTGGTACTCATGAGTTTTCAAGGAATATAAAGGAGATTCTATGAAAACTCCAAGTTAGAGAACCCAAACCATGGTAGGGGTTTGGATTCATCTACTTGTTCTTAATAAAATGTTGATCAACTTTAAATCTTATGTGAATCATAAGCTTACATGAGACTAAAAGATCAAACTCATAAGATTCAAGTGAGATATGGAAGATCCACAAAAGTCTCAAGAGAAGAGCATAAACAAGAAAAAAAAAATGAAGAATCAAAGAACTAGCTCATGAACTTCAAGAGGATATAGAGAAGATCTTATGAAATTCCAAGTTAGAGAATCCAAGTCATGAGTATGGACTTGGATCCATCTATTTGTTTATAAATGATGATCAAACTTTGGCTTCCATATGACGCATAAGCTTACATGGAATCAAAAGATCAATCTCAAGAGCTTTCAAGAGAGATATTGAAGATCTCCAAGAACCTCAAGAGAAAAGCAAAAACAAGAAGAAGGAATGAAAAAAAGAACACTAAGAGAACAAGTGCTCTAAATTCATAAAAGAAAACTAACAAGAGTAGAGTATCACCTCCAACTATCCTCAAACTTCTATAGTTTTAAGATCTTCTTCTTCAAACTCTCAAAAACTCTCTTTTTCCAAAATTCTTTTTGTTTTCTCCTTGAAATTCCCCTCTCCCAAAAATGTGTAGTAGTAGTCCCCCAAAAAAGGATCCCTTGTAATGGAGTATTTACCCTCTATTTATAGGTAAATTTTAGAGGGTGGGTCATTTTGGTATTTTCAAGCCAAAAACTAATTTCGGATGTACTTTTGAGGGTACAAAACGTGTAGTATTATAGCTGGTGTGGATATCGCAGTTTTCTTACCCACAGCTTTTATTTTAAAATTCTTTTAAATCCCAAATTCAGAACAAATGAGTCGCCACTTAATTTTTTTAAAAGGAAAATTAAGAAACCATTTTTAAAGCATACTGATCTTTCAGAAACCAGAGATTAACCAGGTCTGGAGATTATGGAATGAGAGAGGAAGGAGCCCGTCGAACTAAAACACCCTCTCTCATCCTATCTTGCGATAGGCCTCTACTCAACATCCTTTTAATCAAATCAATTAATCTAAGCGTGCCCTCAACTGATACATATATACATAATACATTACAAAATCATGTTGAAAATGGTGCAAGATTTCTAATCGACAAAATATCATTCATAAGCCACATAGTTCAAATAGCAAGCATGATGATGTGCAAATAGGGAACTAGGAAACTTACCCAGGATCCAGCTGCGAATTTAAACATGTAATGCATACATATAAAATAAACCTAAGAAAAGGTCTCTAATGCATGTAAACACATAAGGCAAGACCTAGTCTAAGGTGTCGCGCATGGAGTCGAAAATCAAGAAAATCAACAAATGAAATAAACTAGAGAAGAGATGAGGAATTGTACCTCAAATGCGCCACAAAACAAAGATTAGTCCACATGCTTCACATAATAATATGATATCAAACAATCAATCCTGATTCCCAAGCTTAGATCTATCAAGCATGGAATCCAACTTTATTCAAATAGCTAGTTCTAATCATAAGCATTAATGTACATGAATGAATGAATGTGAACAAGAATAAGACATGGATTTATTCACTAATTTGGGTCACTTAGCCTCTGGATTTAAGCTAAATTATCATTATTCAAAGTATGATTTGGGTCCCAAGACATTAGGAGACCATTTCAGTTGAAATAAATAAGATTAGACAAAAATAGTGGCAGTTTTTTTATGAATTACATAGAGCAGGCCAGATCTTAAAAAATGGAAAAACCATACTTCCAACAGTTGGATCTTAATAATTTTTGGATAGGATATGCCTCTGTGAGTCTAGTTTATAACCCAAAATGAAATTCAAGGTTTGAACGGTTAGATCTCCGAAAATATGGAAAACACAAGACATCACTCAGGAATCTGCAACTCTCTGTCCAGAGATCTTGTACGATTTTCTAAAAATAGCAAAAAGATGATAAACACTTAGATCTTTTTAGGGGATCTTCTTAACACATTAAGGTACCTAGAACAAATTATTAGAAATCCCGAAAACTCTATTAAGATTCTGATTTATGAATTTCAAAATGGACTTGCTGTTCTGAAATTTTGGACAGAGAGTTGCATGTTTTAAAATCATGAGACCAAACCATCTTAGGCATGGAATTTCATCAAAACAAAAATTGGAGTGATAAAACCTTGTGTTATTGACACTTTCCCGTCCGTTTCACTTGATTCCAACGGTTAGATTTCAAACTAAAAATCTTTGATCAAAACCGGTTTATGAATCTACTGTTTCATTGTCAAATTCAACTTTTATTTGTTAACCCCAACTATTAAACCATGAAGTTGGACTTAAACTAGACCATTTTCTCCTACCATTTGATGGTCATTGGAGGTTAAAGACCTTTATATTTTTAGATTTCAAATGAAGTATGAATAGACTTCATGAAATCTCAAGATAATGAATCCAAACCATGGAGATGGCCTTAGACTCAGAACTACTTTCTCCTACCATTTGATGGTCATTGGAGATGAAGATATAACTAATACTCATGAGTCTCAAAGGAATATAAAAAGGATTCCATGAAACATCAAGCTAGAGGACCCAAATCATAAGTATGGACTTGGATCCATTTATTTGCTTATAAAATGAAGTGATGATCAAACTTTGACTCCCATGTGAAGTATAAGCTTACATGAGATTCAAAACATCAAACTCAAGAGTTTTCAAGAGAGATATTGAAGATCTCCAAGAATCTCAAAAGAAAAACATAAACAAAAAAATAGAAGAAGGATCAAAGAACTAAGAAGCAAGGACTTCCAAGTTTACTTAACAAAACTCTAAAATTTAATCAAGAAGAACTAAATGACTTGAGGATTAAAGGCTAAAAAAGAAAGAAAACACAACTAAGATTAGAGGGTCACCTCCAAGACTATCCTCAAATTTCTATATTTTGAAGATCTTCCAAGTTCTTCTTCAAGCTCTCCAAAACTCTCTATCTCTCTCTAACATGTGTTGTTGTAATGGTAATGATCTCTTAGTTGTATATTGTTGTTGTGTCTTTTTTTTTGTATATCCTCTTAAAGGAAGATCCTCCCTCTTTTATAGACAAAATTACCAAGTATTCTTAGTGAATTCGGAGTAAAAGATAGGTGTAAATGTCTCATTTGGTGGTACAATACGTACTTCCTGAAAATAGACAGACTGCTGCACAGGGCGGCAGTCAAAAATTCTCTGCAGCAGTCAGTAGATGCCGTTGCGGCACTCCGTGAACGCCGCGGTGGCATTCCATGACTGCCACGCGGCTCTCATTAGTGCCGCGCCAAATTATTGATTGCCACATTTTTGTTAACCTTACTTTATCAGTTTTTTTGTTTTTATCCGCATACATATACGTATTGTACCACAAAATAATGACTACTAAAGCAAACGGCAGTCAGAAATTATCGGCGGCACTCAGTATGTGCCACAAAGTACTGTCGTGTGCCGATTTTTGTTGAACTTTCCATTTTTAGGTCATTTCTTTTCTCCCTTTTTTCTTAAAAAACTTATCTCCGAAGATCTTTTCCAAAAGTGATGTTTTATACCTGAATTCTCTTAAAAGCCTGGTATTTCATTCTGTGAAAATTTTACCGCGTTTGGAGAACTTTCTGAAGAGCTTGGAACGCTTCGAACCTTTCGGTCTTTGTCATCATCGGATATGGAGGTGACACTCTCCTTAATTCGATGTTTGGTCAAAATCGGGGTGTCTACAGTTTGCCCTTCTTCGACGGAGCTTGTGGGGCAACGCGAGCCGCAAGTGAACATCAAAGCCTGTGTGAAGACAGGCCTTTGACCAAACTGTCGGATTAAAGGAAAAACAAAATGCATTACAAAAAGAAGCGAGTGCGCAAAGGAGTTCTAATTGGTTGTGCTCCATGATGAGCTGCCTACGTATCCCATCAGGAATCAGACCAAGACGTAATTCAAGCACGGGGTCGAACACACATAAACGCAAGAAGTCACACGGATGGATGCACCTATCCTATCGTGATGCGCATGCTATATAATGGTATCCATGAATATACCTAGTTATGTAAACATCATGCTTATCATGTCTTCCCTACGTATGATGCACATTACATGTTGCGTTGGTCAAGGAAGATTGTCGTATTCTTGACCGATGCAAAAACATCTATCGTAGGGGCTAAGAAGACATTTTTTATTTGATTTCAAGGTTGACGCAAATCTGTTGCGGAAATCGAGAATGTAAATCCGTTACACTCTCACAACAAAGAATCGACGTAAATATGTTACGCGGATCGAGAATATAAAACTGTTATATTCTCAGATAGAGGGTTGACGTTAATCTGTTGTAAAAACTGAGAATGTAAATCTGTTACACTCTCACAACAAAGAATTGACGTAAATCTGTTACGCGGATCGAGAATATAAATCTGTTATATTCTCAGAAAGAGGGTTGACGCAAATTATTTGCGAAAACCGAGAATGTAAATCCGTTACACTCTCACAACAAAGAATCGACGTAAATCTGTTACGTGGATCGAGAATATAAATCTGTTATATTCTCAGAAAGAGGGTTGACGCAAATCTGTTGCAAAAACCGAGAATATAAATCCGTTACATTCTCACAACAAAGAATCGACGTAAATCTATTACGCGGATCGAGAATATAAATCTGTTATATTCTTAGAAAGAGGGTTAACGTAAATCTGTTGCGGAAACCGAGAATGTAAATCGATTATACCCTCACAACAAAGAATCGACGTAAATCTCTTACGCGGATCGAGAATATAAATCTGTTATATTCTCAGAAAGAGGGTTGACACAAATCTATTGCGGAAACCGAGAATGTAAATCCGTTACATTCTCACAACAAAGAATCGACGTAAATCTGTTACGCGGATCGAGAATATAAATATGTTATATTCTCAGAAAGAGGGTTGACGCAAATCTGTTGCAGAAACCGAGAATGTAAATTCGTTACACTGTCACAACAAAGAATCGACGTAAATCTATTACACGGATCGAGAATATAAATCTGTTATATTCTCAGAAAGAGGGTTGACGCAAATCTATTGCGGAAACCGAGAATGTAAATCCGTTACATTCTCCAAATTCAATTTTTCAAAGTTCGGGAGCTTACGGGCACAAATTTATTTTAATTTTTGAAATTTGGCACCCGCAGGCTCAAATCTACCTTAATTTTCAAAATTTGTAGTCAATTTAAGCCTAAAAACGACCCCGGGGCCAAAAAGTGTAATGAGGGCAAATTTTTGGGGGCTCAAGTTCAATTTTCGGGACTTGATTTGAATTTTTGGGGGGAAAATGAAGATCCCTTGAACCGACATAACCGCGGCACACGCGACTTTTTGCGGCAGTCCGTGAATGCCGTGCGGCACTCACGGAGTGCCGTTGCAGTGAGTGCCGCACGGCAGTTCATCGACTGCCGCGCACGAATATCGAGTGCCGTGATTTCCCTGCGGGAGCTTATACCGAGAGTTCATTTTCATTTTCATTTCATTCTCTCATTTCTTTTTCACCCGAATCCTCTCTGGAGAAAATTTTCCTCTTTTTTTTTCCTTGCTTGGATTGATCTATCGGGGATCTCAGGTTAGTTTACTTGATCAAAATTCGAATTATTCTCATTATTTTATTGCTTTTCTGAATTTATTCGTGAATCTAACCACCAATTCGTTTTTTTTGACAGATCATGGCGAGTGGTTCAGGGCGCAAAAAGAAGGCCAAGTATACGGCCACTCATCATCCCGACGCCACACTCTTGCTCCGGGACCCAGACGAGCACTTATCTGCCCGCGCGTTCAAGCGCGAGGTAAACACCTTCTCTCATTTGATTTATTTCTTGTATTTCTTTCTCTGTATGAATGTGATCGGGAGAGAACAAATCCTAATTATACACCTTAACTCACATTTGTTAGCTGTTTTTTATCCTGTTTTTATGTAGTTTTACTTTATTTTCTATCTTATGTCAGGTTATAAAAGAAAATAAGGAGATCTGGTTAAATAAGGTGAAAAAGCAAGCAGAAAGAAGTTGGAAAAAGCCCTTCGCGCAAGCGACTCGCTCGCGCGAGATCCCAGAATTCGCTCGAGCGACCCGCGTGCACGACCTGCCCAATTACGCGCTTGCGCGGCCCGCTCGCGCAATCCGTACAAAAATCAAAGTTGCGTAATATGCTCTACTGAAGAATCCTGTGCAAATGAGACTGCTTAATGACGTCCGGATTGGAAATAATAGCTGTTTTAGTTAGTTTCGGGATAGGAAAGCTTCAAAAATTCCTTGTAAACTCTATATATATGGAGATTTTATGAGTTTTTAGGGTTACACACCTAGAGAGCTATTCATATACATTCATTAAAGGCTTTGAAGGCAAGGCAAGGAGAAGAGCAAGCTTGAAGGTTTCTAATGGCTTACATCAACTCCATCTTCATGCTTTCAACCATCATGAGCAACTAAACTCCTAATCTAGGGTTTCAATGAAACCCTAGCTATGTAAAGGGGGATTTTCTGTGCTTTTCTACTCTAAGATTTTATGTTTTTGGGATAGTGATTATATGTTGGTGGAATATTTATATATAATCAGTTTTAATGTTAATAATCAATAGTATTTTGGATCTATTCTTGTCTTAGATTTTTCCTTATGCTTATTGAACTCAATAGTCCTTGATTTCTGTGATTGATAGGAGTATTTACATACAATGGTGCTTATGTGATTGTGGCGTTTACATCTTTTATAATCCATGCTTAGGAAAGATGAGTTATGCTACACCCTAGTTATAGGTAGATAATTCATGTGAACCATATATGGATTATGCTTAGATTGAACTAACAATATTCTCTTGATGATACTATTGGGCTTGTAGCTACAATAGATCATAACTACCCAAACATAGAATTTAGATTAGAAAGTATAGAACCCCAATGCGTAGTTAGTGATGGAATTGTAATCCTAGATCTCATCTCCATATATTTAAACCAACTTTAAATTTTGCGTACAAGTTTACTTATATTTACTTCTAGATTTTATTCTAAAATTTCATAGTTTACTTCATAATTTAATTAGTAGTAATAATCAAATTCTAAACCAATTAAACTCCCAATTTTCTTATAACTAACTAGATTAGATTTTAGTAATTGAAGGATTAAAAGTTAACAATCTCTGTGGGTTCGACCTTTACTTTCCACACTACAAATCTTTTGAAAGTAAAGCACAAATAAGCATACTTTTATATCTTGATTTTGACGAGATCAATTTTTGGCGCCGTTGCCGGGGATTGAAATAATTTTTTATCGTTAATTATTAGAATCATAAGTTACTTAGTAAATATTAGTTTCCATTTTATTTTCTTTGTTTTTCGTTTTATTTTCGAGTAGCTAAAACTATTCTTGTTTTCTACAGATCTCAAATTGTCAATTCTAGCAAGATCGAGTGGAACAGTTGTGCACGTCAACGGAGCTTACGCGGACCTGCAAGAAAATAAATTGCAATCAATTTAAAATAACCAAGTAAATCTGATATTTAAATTTCGCATCGAACCACGGTAAGTCAGGGCGCTGTGACACAATACTTGCATTAGGGTAGGTGTGGAGTGAGCATTGCATTAGCTAGGAAACCCGGGGCGCTGGGCTTGACGCGGTCATTGCATTACAGGATAATTTCATGCATCATATTAGTCTTGTGTGCTTGTATTCTTGGTTATTAGCGTAGCTTTTTTTTTTTTTTTTTTTGTTTTTTAATTGAGTCGGTCCTTAGTTTATGTTTAGAACTCGTTTAACTAAACCTAAATTAAATCCGCTTAATCTCGAACTTGAACGCACACTTAGAGGCTTTAGGTCATCAACCCAAGCTTCGAGAGCTTGGTTGATGTTAGACGACGAGTCCACACCTGAACCGTCATCTTCATTTGAATCAGAAATCCGTAGTACGCGTAATCGTTTAAGAAAAACTAAAATGATAAAAATCAAACCTATTCCAATGGCCAATTTTGGACATAACCAGAATAATGGAAACAATCAGAATAATGGGGATAATCTTAACATACCCCCACCACCACCATTAAAGGACTATTTCACTCCCACTGCCTACACACCACCGTCGTGTATTGCATTACCGGAAGTGACGGCAGCTCATTTTGAAATCAAATCATCAACTATTGCGCTCCTGCTGTCATTTCACGGGCGTGTTAAGGAGGACCCTTATAATCACCTAGGCGAATTTCAGGGTATCTGTGCGACTTTGAAGATTCAGAACTTAACAGATGATGAGTTAAAAATGCGTCTTTTCCCATTTTCACTTAAAGATAAGGCGAAGTATTGGCTCCAATCGTTAGAGCCAAATTCAATAAGACATGGGATGAGTTGCAAACTGCGTTCTTACAAAAATTCTTCCCCATAACTAGGACGAATCAGATTAGAAAGTCAATAACTAATTTTACAATGCAAGATGGGGAGACACTTTACGATACATGGGAACAGTTTAAAAAACTTCTCCGTTCTTGCCCTCATCGCCAGATACCCAAATGGCAGCTGGTGCAAGTCTTCTATGAGGGATTAATTCCCGCCATCCGAAACACCGTTGACACTATTTGTGCGGGTACGTTCCTCCACAAGAGTGCCGATGAAGCATGGAAGATATTTGAAACATTAAGCGAAAACTCTATGCACCAAGCAGTATCCGTACGACCTGAGGGACACCTTCTACCTCATCCAAAGAGGGAGGCGAAAGTGGAGTCTAATCATTCATATGAAATCCAAGAATTAAATAGAAAAATGGACCAACTTATGATGATGGGCCGCATGCAAGGCCCACCTCCATCTGCTGAAGTAGGCCAATTATGCTCGGATTCGTCGCATTCGACATTAGCATGTCCGTCCGCGTCCTAGTTCCCAGAATTTGTAGAACAACATATAAATGCGGTTCAACAGTTCCAGCGACCCAATTATAACCCCACAGGTTATAAACCAAACACGACATGGGGGCCTCACCCAAACCTTTCTTGGAACTCTAATAGTGAGAAACCGTATTCGAAACCCGATACGACGAATTTTCCTAATGCGTATAAGCCACAAGCTAATTAATATCAACAGCCTCCGAATCAACAAAACCAATACCAACAGCCTCCCTTCCGTGCTAATCCTCCTAGGGATAAAACTTTCGAAGACAGCGTGTTGGCATCATTAAAGATCTTAGAGGCCCAATCACAATCGCAGTCTCAACTTGTAAATTCCCAAACGCAATCTATAGCGAAGATAGAGTCCCAAATGGGACAATTAGCTAATACATTGAATCGACGTAATGAAGGAAAATTACCAAGTCAACCTGTGCAAAATCCTAAGGGTCAGTATGAGGTGAGTTCGGCAAGTGATCAAGTTAACGCTGTCTCAACAAGGACCACCGAACGTCCTGAGGAGGTCATACCTCCTCCCGAGGCAAGAAAAGATAAAGGTAAAGAAAAAGAAAAGAGTGAAATGGAGGGGAATGTATCTTCAGTTTTGAAAGATGCTAATCCTCTAGTATCCAATAAAACATCTAAAGCAGCGAATCCTTCCGATTATGAGCCCAGAATGCCATTCCCACCGAGCGGGGAAGCCCCGGCTCACTTCACTAGAAAAAGCACGAAATCGGAAGATATTCTTGAAATATTTAAAGAAGTAAAAATCAATATTCCACTACTAGATGCGATTAAACAGATACCTCCGTACGCTAAATTCTTAAAGGATCTATGCACTCAAAAGAGAAAGTCTAGAAACCATTTATCTAAGAAAGTTTTCTTAACGGAAAAGGTTAGCTCCATGTTTCAGAACAATACTCTAAAATACAAGGATCCCGGTACTCCAACCATCGCTTGTCACATCGGGGATAAATACATTCATCGGGATCTCCTTGATTTAGGAGCGAGTGTGAATTTGCTCCCCTACTCGGTATATGAACATTTGGGTTTAGGAGAACTAAAATTGACAACAGCCACCTTACAATTAGCCGATAGGTCAATTAAAGTTCCACAAGGGGTAGTAGAAGATGTATTGGTAAAAGTCGATAGATGCTATTATCCGGTCAATTTTATCGTGCTAGACACCGAACCAGTCTTAGATGCTAGCAAACACGTCCCGATCATCCTAGGACGCCCGTTCCTAGCCACGGCTAACTCTATTATTAACTGTAGGACTGGAGTGATGGATATAACTTTTGGTAACATGACCGTGCGTCTTAACGTCTTCAATGCATCTAATCAACCACATAGAGATGATGAAGAGGCAGATTGCTATGCCATAGACTTAATAGACGAATTAGTCAAAGAGGCAGCGCCTTTTATGTTGACTAAGGAGGCCTTGGAAGCATGCCTATCGCATTTCAATTTTAATGATTTCAACATTGACACGAATATTGAAGATGTAAAGACTTTTTTGGAATCAGTAAACACGACCAATGCACTTCCATGGAAACCTAAAATAGAGGCTTTACCGCCTCTTGCACATGAACCAACCGTACCATCCATTGAGTGCCCTCCAATACTCGAACTTAAGCCATTGCCGAATTCTCTGAAATATGCATTCCTAGGATCTAACGCAACCCTTCTAGTCATAATCGCATCAAATTTAACTGAAATCCAGGAAGTACAGCTAATCGAGGTTCTAGGTAATCATAAAAAGGCGATTGGATGGACGGTCGCCGATCAAAAAGGAATTGACCCATCCGTTTGCATGCATAGAATAAATTTAGAAGAAAGTGCTAAACCTTCTAGGGAAATGCAATGACGTCTCAACCCTAACATGAAAGGAGTGGTTATGAAGGAAGTTATAAAACTATTAGATGCCGGTATTATCTACCCGATCTCTGATAGCAATTGGGTCAGCCCAACTCAGGTTGTCCCAAAGAAATCAGGTATTACGGTCGTACCTAACGAAAAAGGAGTCCTTATACCCACCCGGCAAACTACTGGTTGGCGGGTATGTATTGACTATAGAAAACTTAATTCGATGACTCGTATGGACCACTTTCCTCTTCCATTTATTGATCAAATTCTAGAACGTCTGTCCGGTCAGAGTTATTATTGTTTCTTAGATGGATACTCTGGTTACAATCAGGTGCCCGTTTATCCTGATGACCAAGAAAAGACGACGTTCACATGTCCCTTTGGAACCTTTACCTACCGTTGTATGCCGTTCAGGTTGTGCAATGCACCGGAAACCTTTCAACGGTGTATGATGGCAATTTTCTGGGACATGGTTGAGAAATTTCTCGAGGTATTTATGGATGATTTCTCCGTTTTTGGACCTACATTCGATGAATGCCTTATAAATCTCACAAAAGTCCTCGCCCGGTGCGAGGAAGCAAATTTGGTATTAAGTTGGGAAAAGAGCCATTTCATGGTTCAAGAGGGAATAGTCTTGGGTCACGTTGTTTCCAAGAGAGGTATAGAGATTGATAAAGCGAAAGTTGAGTTAATAGACAAACTTCCACCGCCGTCATCCATTCGTCAGATCCGCTCCTTCCTAGGTCATGATGGTTTTTATATACGATTTATCAAAGACTTTAGTCAAATTTCATACCCCTTGTGCAACCTACTTGCCAAGGATGTTCCTTTTGTCTTTGACAACGACTGTCTGAGGGCTTTTGAAACATTGCGCTCCTTGCTATCCACGGCTCCGGTAATCCAATCCCCTGATTGGTCATTACCATTTGAATTGATGTGTGATGCTTCCGATTATGCCGTTGGAGCCGTTTTGGGACAAAAAGTCAAGAAGATCCCTCACGTAATTTATTATGCGAGTAAAACGCTTAATGACGCACAATTGAATTACACGACTACGGAAAAAGAATTATTAGCAGTTGTGTTTGCCCTCGACAAATTTCGTTCTTATTTATTGGGTTCAAAAGTCATCGTTTATACTAATCATGCTACATTGCGTCATTTATTGAATAAGAAAGAAACAAAACCTCGATTAATCCGATGGATTTTACTCCTTCAGGAGTTTAATTACGAAATACGGGACAAAAAGGGTTCTGAAAATGTTGTAGCTGACCACTTGTCGCGAATTCTTATAGAATCTAACGATATTACACCTCTAAAGGATTCGTTTCCAGACGAGCAGCTATTTGCGTTATCTACCGTACATCGTCCGTGGTTCAGTGACATCGTAAATTTCTTAGCTACGGGACATATCCCGACTACGTGGTCTCATTTAGACAAAGATCGGTTCTTTTCTCAAATTAAACATTACTACTGGGACAACCCACTGTTATTTAAACACTGTTCTGATCAAATTATATGACGTTGTGTTCCGGAGAGTGAGTTCAATTCTATATTAAACTTTTGTCACTCTCTAGAATGCGGAGGACACTTTGGGGGTCGGCGTACGACCGCTAAAGTCCTCCAAAGTGGATTATATTGGGCAACGCTGTTTAAAGACGCACATGAATTATGTCTGAACTGCGTACGTTGTCAACAAACCGGTAACATGTCACGTCGTGATGCGATGCCCCTGACCCCAATTCTTATTATAGAAATATTTGATGTGTGGGGCATCGACTTTATGGGTCCGTTTCCCTCGTCTTGTGATTTCGAATACATTTTAGTCGCGGTCGACTATGTTTCTAAGTGGGTGGAGGCAGTGGCGACGAGAACCAACGACCATAAAGTAGTGGTTCAATTTATAATAGATAATATATTTTGTCGATTCGGTACGCCACGGGCAATTATAAGCGACGGGGGTAAACATTTCTGTAATCATTACTTTGAAGCCCTCGTCCAAAAATATTCCATCACCCATAAAGTAGGAACCGCATACCACCCGCAAACCAAGGCCAAGTTGAAGTGTCTAATAGAGAGGTAAAAAGTATATTAGAAAAAATGGTATGTCCAGATCGTAAAGATTGGTCACAATGACTGACCGATGCGCTTTGGGCTTATCGCACAGATTTTAAAACTCCTATTGGGATGTCTCCTTACCGACTAGTATTTGGAAAAGTGTGTCACCTACCGGTGGAACTGGAACATCGATCCTATTGGGCCGTAAAAACGCTTAACCAAGATGTAAAAGCAGCAGGATGCCATCGTAAACTTCAACTGCAAGAACTCGAAGAATTGAGAAAGGAAGCGTATGAAAATTCGAGAATCTATAAAGAACGATCTAAAGCTTTCCACGATAAAATGATTATAAGAAAGAATTACGAAGTTGGGCAACGCGTATGGTTATTTAACTCGAAATTAAGGTTGTTTCCGGGTAAGTTACGGTCCCGATGGGACGGTTCGTTCACTATAACACAAGTGTTCCCGCATGGGGCGATTGAAATTCAAGATACAAACGGTGGAACACCGTTCAAGGTAAACGGACAACGACTTAAGCCGTACCGGTTGGAAGAGACAGAAGAAAGAGAAATCGAATCTATAGATCTGGTAGATCCGATCTATTTAGACTGAGCCTTGCATCGGTCGAGCTAGCGACGTGAAACTTAGAGCTTCTTGGGAGGCAACCCAAGCTTTAGTTAGAATTTTCTTCAATTTTGTACACTAGTTAGTAGTTTTTGGCCAGTGTCTAAGCGTTAAAAAAAAACCCCTAAAGATGAAAATTTCAAATTATATAATATTTATACAAGAAAATAGAAAAGAAAATGAGAAACCTACATCTCGCGCGCACGGCCCGCTCGCGCGACATATCGCTCGCGCGGTACGCCCGCGCGAGATTGCCCCCTAGACAAAAATTTTTTCTAGTTTTTATAACAAGCCTCAGCTCTTGCTCGCACCTAGAATCGTGCGAGCGAGACGCTCGCTGGAGCAGCCCGCTCGAGCAAACCTGGGACTTAGAAAATATTTCTAAATAAACGAAAAGGGAGCCTCAGCTTTCCCTCGCGCCTCAAATCGCGGGTGCGAGGTTCTCGCTGGAGCGGTCCGCTCGGGCGGACTTTACACTTAGAAAAATTTTGTATGAAACCATAAACAAAGTCTCAGCTTCACCTCGCGGAGGGATCCGCGCGCGCAAAGCTTGCTCGCGCGGTCCGCTTGCGCGAGGGTCCCGTTCCTTTAAATAAAGGGCTGAGCCCTAATTTTTTTTTCCCAACACACTCTCTCTCTCTCTCAGCGTCTTCCCCTCTCTCCCTCTCGGCGATCCTCTCTCTTCTCTCTCTCTCTCCACCGCAAATCACCATAACCACCACTCACAACCCCTCCACCGACCATCACCACAACATCGCCGGAGCACCACCGCCGTGAAACTACCGCCGACCCCCCAACCAATCACGGCTACTTTCGGACCTTCCCCTCTCTATATATACAGGTATATATATATTTGTATATTTATAGATAGACACCTACATATATCTATATTCTACATACATACATCTAGGTCTACAAATCTATACACACTCACACACAGATACATACCGAATCACAATTAGGGTTTGAAATTTGGGGTTCTTGAAATCTTAACCTTAGCTCATGAACCCTAACAATCTATACACCCACAGATTTTATCTATAGCCAATTGATACTATGAATCTTCACAAATCCACCCCTTATTCTCTCAATTCTATAGACTTTTCTTTTTATACACACTAATCAGAAAATCTCCAGACTTTAACCCTGATCTAGACACACTGTTTAGAGCATGAATTTGGAGCTAAATAGATCTAAGTAGGGCTATGCATATGTCAATACACTTGCAGCTCTGAGTCTGGATACATAGATTATACACACATAATTAGGTATACATCATGCTCTATATACACACACGCTGCGTAATAAACATTATCTTCCACATTCAAGATTTATGTATACATATTGACTCGACTCCGACCCTAAGTCTCAATTGAATGCATCCCTGTAGACACCCCAATTTTGACCGACCGTCGAATTTGGGAGAGTGTCACCTCCGTATCCGATGATGACAAGGACCAAAAATTTGAAGCATTCCAAGCTCTTCAGAAAGTCTCCAAAACGCGATAAAATTTCACAGAAAGAAGAAAAATACCAGGTATTTAGGAGAATTCAGGTATATGACATGACTTTTGGAAAGGATCTTCAAAAATAATTTGCTTCAAAAAGGAAGAAGACCTAAAAAAGGGAATCTTAGCTAAAAACGGCACACGGCAGACTGCCGCGGCACTCACTGAGTGCCGCGCGCAGAGAGTGCCGGTCCGGCATTCACAAAGTGCCGCCAACAATTTCTGACTGCCGTTCGCTTTTAAAGTCTGTATTTTGCAGTGCAATACGTATACGTATGCGTATGCGAATAAGAACAAAAAACTGATAAAGTAAGACTGACAAAAACGCGGCAATTCATTAATTGCCGCGGCATTTGACGAATGCCGCGCGGCAGTCACGCAGTGCCGCGACGGCAGTCATGAACTGCCGCAGCGGCATTCACGGACTGCCGCGACAGAGTCTGAACTGCCGCGCTGGGATGCAGTCTGCCTAATTTCAGAAAGTACGTATTGTACCACCAAATGAGAGAATTACACCTGTTTTTTGCTTCGAAATTCACCAAAAATACCTGGTAATTTTGCCTATAAAAGAGAAGGGATCTTCCTTGGAAGGGAGGAGGAGAATACAACAAGACCTACCCACTATATACAACATCCATCACTTCACCAACATTTTTTGAGAGAAAAAAAGAGAGTTGAGAGCATTAGAAGAGCTTGGAAGATCTTCCAAGAAAAGAAAACCTTGAGGATAATTTGGAGGTGATCCTCTAACCATAGATTTTTCATACTTCTCTCCTTCTTTTGAAATTCTAATCTTAAAGCCCTTTTGTTGTGTTCTTTGCTTATTAAGTAAACTTAGGAATCTTTGTGTCCAATTCCTTCTTCTACTTCTTTTGTTTATGTTCTCTTCTTGAGATTCTTGGAGATCTTTAATATCTCTCTTGAAATCTTTTGAATATGATCTCTTGAACCCCATGTAAGCTTATGCTTCACATGGAAGTCAAACTTTGATCATCATTTTATTTCACAAACAAATGGATGCATCCAAGTCCATACTCATGACTTGGGTCCTCTAAGCTTGAGTTTTCATGGAGTCTCCTCATATTCCTTGAAAACTCATGAATGTTATGTCATGTCTTCATCTCCAATGATCATCAAGTGGTAGGAGAAAGTATCTTGGGTCTAAACTCACTTCTATGGTTTAGGTTCATCATCTTGAGATTTCATGAAGTCTATTCATACTTCATTTGAAATCAACAAATATAGAAGTCTTTAGTCTCCAATGACCATCAAATGGTAGGAGAAGTGGTTTGGTTTAAACCCAACTTCATGGATAATAGTTGGGGTTAACAAATAAAAGTTGAACTTGATAAATGAAAATAGTGAGTTCACAAACTGTTTTTGATCAAAGATTTTTGGTTCGAAATCTAACCGTTGAAATCAAGTGAAACCAACGGGAAAGTGTCAATAACACAATATTCCACCACTTTAATTTTTGTTTTAAGGTGGTTTTATGTTTAAAATGGTTTGGTCATGAGTTTTGCAAAGTAACAATAATCTGTCCAGAATTTCAGTACAGCAACACTCTTTTGAAATGAGTAAATCGGAGTTCTAATAAAGGGTTCATGGTCTAAAATTTTCTAATTAGATTAATGTGTTAGGAAGTCACCCCAAAAAGAACAAAGTATTTTGGATTTTGTTGCTATTTTTAGAAAATCGTGCAAGAACTCTGGACAGAAGGTTGTAAAATGCTGAGTGAGGTCTAGTGTTTTCCAATTCCCGGAGATCTAACTGTTGAAACTTTGATTTTCTTTTTGATTCGGAAACTAGACTCACTGTCACGCCCCGGCGTAGCCAAAATATGGAAAATTTTTAAATTTTCATCTTGGACCCTGAGGCGCGTGACTGGTTGCAGTGCCGAATTGTCCATGACCAAATAATAATAACTAACCGATATAATAATAGGATAACTCCATCATTTACTCACTGGAATATATTACAAAGAGAAGTCAAAGTACATAGCTAGTTAATACATCATTATAAATACATCAGAGTCTTATGGCTCTCGGCCTTACAAAACTATTACAAAATATATGCTAAGTCTTCTGGTTATAATCAAAACATTTACAGAGGATAACTGCTAGTCTTCTCTCTAACTAGCATAACCATAGCCATCTTCGGTGTACTCTTCCTCCGCGTTCTCCGCTTGCGTAGCATCATAACCCGCGTACTCGTTACCTGGATAAGCTGGACATGGGAATGTCCAGCGACATGAACGTCGTCAGCTTATGAAAGCTGAGTGAGTAAGCTAAATCAAATGGAACGTATATAGTAAAACACAATAGAAATACATTTACTACCTTTCAACATATCTTTTAGGATCTTTACGTTCTCACCGTCGAATCATAACTAGTAGCGTACCCGACTACGTATTCGATAGGAATACAAACAATTCAGGAGACCCGTCTAGACATTCTTAATGCCACTACCATTCATTTCTAACATCCGACATCATTTACAAACCCAAAGTGTCCCTTGCTAACCAAACCATCTTTCATCAACCACTTCATCTTTCATCAACCAAAACATCTTTCATCAACTACTTCGTCTTTCATCAACCAAAACATCTTTCATCAACCACTTCGTCTTTCATCAACCAAAACATCTTTCATCGACCAAAACATCTTTCATCAACCACTTCGTCACGAAGAACCGAAGTGTTAAGGAGTGCAAGAACATCCATTTCGTCACGAAGAACCGAAATGAGTCTTCACTCAAAAATCACCGCTTCATCACGAAGAACCGAAAGCGTTACGGAGTACAAGAACATCCATTTCGTCACGAAGAACCGAAAGGAGTCTTTACTCAAAGAATCACCGCTTCGTCACGAAGAACCGAAAGCGTTACGGAGTACAAGAACATCCATTTCGTCACGAAGAACCGAAAGGAGTCTTTACTCAAAGAATCACCGCTTCGTCACGAAGAACCGAAAGCGTTACGGAGTACAAGAACATCCACTTCGTCAGGAAGAACCGAAAGGAGTCTTTACTCAAAGAATCACCGCTTCGTCACGAAGAACCGAAAGCGTTACGGAGTACAAGAACATCCACTTCGTCACGAAGAACCGAAAGGAGTCTTTACTCAAAGAATCACCGCTTCGTCACGAAGAACCGAAAGCGTTACGGAGTACAAGAACATCCACTTCGTCACGAAGAACCGAAAGGAGTCTTTACTCAAAGAATCACCGCTTCGTCACGAAGAACCGAAAGCGTTACGGAGTACAAGAACATCCATTTCGTCACGAAGAACCGAAAGGAGTCTTTACTCAAAGAATCACCGCTTCGTCACGAAGAACCGAAAGCGTTACGGAGTACAAGAACATCCACTTCGTCACGAAGAACCGAAAGGAGTCTTTACTCAAAGAATCACCGCTTCGTCACGAAGAACCGAAAGCGTTACGGAGTACAAGAACATCCACTTCGTCACGAAGAACCGAAAGGAGTCTTTACTCAAAGAATCACCGCTTCGTCACGAAGAACCGAAAGCGTTACGGAGTACAAGAACATCCATTTCGTCACGAAGAACCGAAAGGAGTCTTTACTCAAAGAATCACCGCATCACAACTCAACCGCACATCCCTTTTTCTTACTATCCTGATCTCCGTTGCCCAGATTACCTATCCGACAATTATCCTTATCATAATCTGCTTCTAACATAGCACAACCGACCCTTACATTTCCCCGACCACGCATTCGTCACTCATTTCGGAATTTAGTTCATTAAAGGACTTCCGAATATACTTTCGAAGTTACGTTTATACATCCGTCATCCTGTTTTATGTCGTAATATGCTTACAATGGAAACTTATCCAATCACTATCAACGCCATAATCATGTCGTACAACATACTCATAGCTTGGGTATGAATTCTCTATGGCCATCACACTATATTCATAACAACGGAAACCTAGCGTGCAGCTCGTGGATCTATAACATGGATTTGATATCAATAACCATATAGATGAAACCCTTAACATACCCATATACACGATAGCACTACCATAGCACAAGATATCCATAACCACATAGGTACCGGAAAGCAAGCATCATTAATAAACACATCATACAAGTAGTTATACAATCTGCCAGAACTTAATTTTACTATATCGACTGAATTGATATGATTTATTTGGGCATGATAAATTGATTTGTAGATCAAACTCAAAACTAGAACATTGTAGATAATTGGATTAGCTTCATGTACAAAAAAATCTAGCTTCAATTGCATTTTTGAGCTGCTCAAAATATTTATTTTACTTAGATATTTCTATATTTTCGGACTGCTCTGTCCCAGATTTATAGTACTGCGTTGCATGTGCATTTCACCTATCAAGGAGTCATTTTTAGACTAGGCTATAGAAGAGTTATTTGTATATAAATGAGTTAGCTTTCACCACAAAAAAATCTAGCTTAATTCGGATTTTTGAGCTGCACAAAACATTCATTTTACTAAACTATGTTCTGCTGAGAGTTTCAGTTTCTCAGATTTAAAGTACTTCGTTGCATGTACATTTCACCTATGAAAACGTGATTTTCACAATGAGCTATAGAAGAGTTATTTGTAGATAAATGAGTTAGCGTTCTCCACAAAAAAACCTAGCCTCATTCCCATTTTCTAACAGCTCGAAATGTTTGTTTTACTAAACAACACTCTGCTGGAAGTTTCTGCTTCCCAGATTTGAAAATTTATCTTGCATGGCATGGATCTCTCAAACTATCAACATCAAGCACTTAATAAACATTACTACATACTATATAGGTTCTAAAGTGAGTTAGAATACTCACATAAACTTGAAATTGAGCTTGGGCTTTGGATTTGAGCTTAGGAAGCTTGAACACAACCTCAATGGTGGAGACTTCTTCCTAGTTCTTCTTCTCCATCTCCATGCATCTCTTATCTCTCCATGGAGTTCATCTCCTAGCTCTCTCTAACTCTATATGCTGATTGTAAAATGACCAAGAGTCTAATGCATGAATATAGGCATCCTTATATAAAGAAAGGAAGGGATTATGTGTCACCATGCATGCTTGCATGGTGTGCATGTATGGACAAGTGTCCTAGAGGTGGACAAGTGGCAAGGGAGGTGGTGCCATGTGGTGCATGGGCTGCCATGTGGCCGGCCATGTGGGGTCCACCTCAAGTTTTGTGCCACTACCTCGGTTTGCGTGCAAAAGTTCCTCATTATGCGTGTCGATCTCGGTTTACGTGCAGACAGGTATTATTTCTGATGTTCGGGTCCAGGTACAGGACTAAGTTAATTCTAATTACGGTCGAGTCGGTGCAGTGATTATAGTCTAATTAGTAATTACATTACACTGATATAGTCACACAAATAAAATAATAATATAATAATAGACCAGATATAGAAATTCATAAAACTCGTATTATTGCACGTAGAGAAATTACAGGCATTACATCTTCTACCACCTATTACAGGATTTCGTCCTCGAAATCTGAGTTATCTAGGCACTAAAAAGAAAAGGAAATTTCCCTCGCATTTCCGATTCCAGCTCCCAAGAGGCTTCTCCTTCGTCATGGTGTTTCCACTGAATCTTTACCAGCGGAATCTCTTTGTTTCTCAACTTCTTGATTCCATGATCCAGAATCTTTACAGGTCCTTCAATGAATGTAGCATTATCATTTACTTCGATATCTTTGAAGTCGATCTCATGTGCCGGGTTGTGAAGACATTTTCTTAGCATGCTTACATGGAATACGTTAGGAACTCCCGACATCTTAGGTGGTAATGCCAATCTATAGGCGACTTTTCCTACGCGATCCAGAATCTCAAAGGGTCCAATGTAGCGTGGCGATAGCTTTCCCTTCTTCTGTCCAAACCTTACCACGCCTCGAACCGGTGAAACTTTCAGGTAAACATGATCTCCCACTTCAAATTCTAGGTCTCGACGTCGTTTATCCGCGTAGCTCTTGTATCTACTTTGTGTTGCCTTCATTCTTTCCTTTACTGTATTGATTACTTTATTGGTCTCCTGGACTAAGTCTGGTCCCAATAGTTTGCCATCCCCAATTTCAGCCCAACACAAAGGTGATGGGCACGGCCTTCCGTATAGTGCTTCAAATGGTGCCATCCCTATGCTCGAATGAAAACTGTTGTTATAAGCAAACTCAACCAACGGTAAGTGAGTTTCCCACGAACTTTCGAAATCGATTACACAGGCTCGAAGCATATCCTCCATTACTTGATTCGTCCTTTCTGTTTGTCCATCAGTTTGTGGATGAAATGCAGAACTTAACTTCAGAGATGTTCCCATCGCTTTCTGAAGACTCTCCCAAAATCCAGCGGTGAATCTCGAATCTCGATCTGATACTATTGACACTGGTACCCCATGTAACCGCACAACCTGTTGCAGATAAAGTCGACTCATCTTCTCAACAGGATAGGTCATATTATATGCAATAAAATGGGCTGATTTGGTTAGTCGATCAACAACTACCCAAATGGCATCATGGTTCTGCTGAGATCTTGGCAATCCCATAACAAAATCCATGGTGATATGCTCCCATTTCCATTCTGGGACTGGTAGAGGTTGTAGTAATCCTGGAGGTCGTTGATGTTCTGCCTTGACTTGCTGGCAAGTAGGGCATTTTGCTACATATTCTGCGACTTCTCTCTTCATGCCTTCCCACCAAAAGTTCCTTTTCAAGTCTTTGTACATCTTGGTTCCGCCGGGGTGTATAGTCATCCTTGACTTGTGGGCTTCATTCAGAATGTCTTCCCTCAAATTATCCGTGTTGGGTACACATAACCTGTCCTTACATCTGAATGCCCCGTCTGTTCCAATATTCCATTCAGTCGGATCCTTTGCTTTTGCCTTCTCAAACCATTTCCTCAATCCTTCGTCCTTCTTTTGAGCTTCAAGTATTCGGTTAATGAGGGTTGGCTGCACCATAAGACATCCAAAAGGTCGTCCAATACCTGGTCTTGTAGTCTGAAAGTCAAATTCCGTTAAAGCTTCCAAGGCTTTCCATTCCCTGATTAAAAGTGAGGCGATTAACCTGTGGGGTTTTCTGCTTAGAGCATCTGCGACTACATTTGCCTTACCGGGGTGGTATTGCAAATTAAAGTCGTAGTCCTTAAGTAGCTCCATCCAACGTCGTTGTCTCATGTTTAATTCCTTTTGAGAGAACAGGTATTTCAAGCTTTTGTGGTCTGAGAATAGGTCAAACTTCTCTCCGTAGAGGTAGTGCCTCCAAATCTTAAGTGCAAAGACAATTGCAGGCAATTCCAGATCGTGTGTAGGGTAGTTTAATTCATGTAGCTTTAATTGCCTAGATCCATAAGCGATCACCTGACCATTCTGCATAAGTACACATCCTAGTCCTTGATATGAAGCGTCACTGTAGATAGTGTACTGTTCACCACTCTTGGGTATAGCTAGCACTGGCACTGAGGTCAACCTCTCCTTTAATTCCTGAAAGGCGCGTTCGTGCTTGTCCTTCCACTCAAACTTTATGTCCTTCTTTGTTAGTCCGGTTAAAGGAGACGCGATCCTTGAGAAACCCTCCACGAATCTCCTGTAGTATCCAGCCAATCCAAGGAAACTTCGTACTTCTGATGCATTGGTTGGTCTATTCTAACTAGAAACTGTGTCCGTCTTGGTTGAGTCCACCGAAATTCCATTCTGTGAGACTACATGTCCCAAGAATTTGACCTCTTTCAGCCAAAACTCACATTTACTGAACTTAGCATAGAGACGATTTTCTCTAAGTGTCTGAAGTGCAATCTTTACATGCTTCTCGTGTTCTTCATCACTCTTTGAATAAATAAGGATGTCGTCGATAAACACGATGATGAATTGATCCAAGAAGGGTCTGAACACCCAATTCATCAAATCCATGAATACCACCGGGGCATTAGTTAATCCAAAAGGCATAACTAAGAACTCGTAGTGCCCATATCTTGTTCTGAAAGCTGTTTTTGGTATATCTTCCGGCCTGACAAGTAACTGATGGTACCCAGATCGTAAGTCAATCTTCGAAAAGGTCGTCGCTCCTTGTAGTTGATCGAACAAATCGTCTATCCTGGGAAGCGGGTACTTGTTCTTAATAGTAACCTTATTCAACTCTCTGTAGTCGATACAGAGTCGAAGATTTCCATCCTTCTTTCTAACAAATAGAACCGGGGCTCCCAAGGTGACGTGCTTGGTATAATAAATCCAAGATTTTCTAACTCTTGTACTTGCTTCTTCAACTCCAGCATTTTCGTTGGGGCCATACGATAAGGAGCCTTGGATATCGGTGTCGTTTCGGGTATCAACTCAATACAAAAGTCGATCTCGCGCTTTGGTGGTAATCCAGAAATGTCCTGAAAGACATCCTCATAGTCTCGGACTATCGGAATCCGAGCGATCGTCAAATCTGAGCCTGTAGTTTCCATAGCGGCTAAACGACTTGTAAGGAAGGCGTCACTAGTAGGGTTGCATTGAAAACTAAAGGGTGCACTTCCAGGTACTGAAAATGTGATCGACCTACCAGCACAATCTAACTTTGCATGATACTTAGTAAGCCAGTCAAATCCTAAGATTACGTCGAATTCCTTCATTGACAGAACAATTAAGTCTGCATATAGGTTCCTGTCCTCCAATGTCAAAGTACAGTCCTTGCACACCTTTCCTAGCTTCACGGTCACTCCCAAAGGTGATACCGCGTTCAGGGCTACCTCAAGTGCTTGGGGTACTCAACCCAATCGTCGTACAATCTCAAAGGCAATAAACGAATTCGTAGCACCCGTATCAAAAAGTACTTTAACTCTACTAGCATATAATGAGAGTGTACCTTCCAAGTTCTGCTATTCCTTTTCATTATAGCCAGCTGCCTCGGGTATGATAGCATTGAGTCGAGCCTTACCAGCTTGGCCTTGAGTAGTAGGCCCATGATAGTTTCCTTTTGGTGCATTGCAATCCATGCTCATGCGTCAGTTGTAGCATATAACATTAGCTCGGTTGTTGGTTCTGGGGGCTGTGTAGTCCGGGGATCCCACAATTGAAACATCCATCTTTGTTGTTCCCAGTAGTAGTGGTTGGTGCTTGTGGTGCAGTTGGTTTTGCATGCTTATTCCGGGGAAAGGTGTGTCCTGGTTTCTTACCATTATTCCACGGGTGTTTGGTTCCTTGGAAACGGGTCGGAGGTCTTCCCCTTGGTCCATTCCTAAGCTGAGGTGGCTGACTTATCATCTGTTTGTGTGTTATGAACCTAACTGAATAACTACTGGTTACCGTCCAGTCCTAACTATTGTTACGAGATATATAAACGATATAAGGTATAGCTAACAATTCTAATATGAGTACATATCACGTCAATACATTTCATCTAGTAGAGGAAAACAAATATTTATAGATAACTTCAAATATTTACATAGAAAGGCGTACACGCTACCACTAGTTTGTGTTATATGCCTGGGTACATACTATATACACAAAAAGATGGGCTACTAGTCCTAATACAAGTAAAGCTCTAGATCGTGGGAGTCCTATCCCAAAAGTCCTTCATATCTGACTTATATGGTAGAACATCATCCAAGATTGGAATCTCCATAGGTGGAACCCAGTCCAAGTACGGGTCAAACTTATCAACCATCTCATCTTCATCCTTATCCAAAGGCTCTATATCTGCCTCCTTAGAGTCATCATCAAAGTCATCCTCAACCTCTGGCTCTCCAACCTCCATGACTATCATTGCTTCCCCCTCACCAGCACCCTCTGTTGGGTCAACATCCTCTGCTAGGTCAATAACCACTGCTGGGTCAATCTCCTCATCAACCCCATCCTCCATATCCATCCGGGATGTAATAAGGAGCCATGCTAATCACAAAGCCACCATAAGGTTTATGTATTTATGGATGGAAAAAGGTCTAACAGTTTATAACTTAAGTGTGTAGGACAATCGGTGTACACGTCTTAACCTAAGGCTCTGATACTAAAAATCCCTGTCACGCCCCGGCGTAGCCAAAATATGGAAAAATTTTAAATTTTCATCTTGGACCCTGAGGCGCGTGACTGGTTGCAGTGCCGAATTGTCCATGACCAAATAATAATAACTAACCGATATAATAATAGGATAACTCCATCATTTACTCACTGGAATATATTACAAAGAGAAGTCAAAGTACTTAGCTAGTTAATACATCATTATAAATACATCAGAGTCTTATGGCTCTCGGCCTTACAAAACTATTACAAAATATATGCTAAGTCTTCTGGTTATAATCAAAACATTTACAGAGGATAACTGCTAGTCTTCTCTCTAACTAGCATAACCATAGCCATCTTCGGTGTACTCTTCCTCCGCGTTCTCCGCTTGCGTAGCATCATAACCCGCGTACTCGTTACCTGGATAAGCTGGACATGGGAATGTCCAGCGACATGAACGTCGTCAGCTTATGAAAGCTGAGTGAGTAAGCTAAATCAAATGGAACGTATATAGTAAAACACAATAGGAATACATTTACTACCTTTCAACATATCTTTTAGGATCTTTACGTTCTCACCGTCGAATTATAACTAGTAGCGTACCCGACTACGTATTCGATAGGAATACAAACAATTCAGGAGACCCGTCTAGACATTCTTAATGCCACTACCATTCATTTCTAACATCCGACATCATTTACAAACCCAAAGTGTCCCTTGCTAACCAAACCATCTTTCATCAACCACTTCATCTTTCATCAACCAAAACATCTTTCATCAACTACTTCGTCTTTCATCAACCAAAACATCTTTCATCAACCACTTCGTCTTTCATCAACCAAAACATCTTTCATCGACCAAAACATCTTTCATCAACCACTTCGTCACGAAGAACCGAAGTGTTAAGGAGTGCAAGAACATCCATTTCGTCACGAAGAACCGAAAGGAGTCTTCACTCAAAAATCACCGCTTCGTCACGAAGAACCGAAAGCGTTACGGAGTACAAGAACATCCATTTCGTCACGAAGAACCGAAAGGAGTCTTTACTCAAAGAATCACCGCTTCGTCACGAAGAACCGAAAGCGTTACGGAGTACAAGAACATCCATTTCGTCACGAAGAACCGAAAGGAGTCTTTACTCAAAGAATCACCACTTCGTCACGAAGAACCGAAAGCGTTACGGAGTACAAGAACATCCACTTCGTCACGAAGAACCGAAAGGAGTCTTTACTCAAAGAATCACCGCTTCGTCACGAAGAACCGAAAGCGTTACGGAGTACAAGAACATCCACTTCGTCACGAAGAACCGAAAGGAGTCTTTACTCAAAGAATCACCGCTTCGTCACGAAGAACCGAAAGCGTTACGGAGTACAAGAACATCCACTTCGTCACGAAGAACCGAAAGGAGTCTTTACTCAAAGAATCACCGCTTCGTCACGAAGAACCGAAAGCGTTACGGAGTACAAGAACATCCATTTCGTCACGAAGAACCGAAAGGAGTCTTTACTCAAAGAATCACCGCTTCGTCACGAAGAACCGAAAGCGTTACGGAGTACAAGAACATCCACTTCGTCACGAAGAACCGAAAGGAGTCTTTACTCAAAGAATCACCGCTTCGTCACGAAGAACCGAAAGCGTTACGGAGTACAAGAACATCCACTTCGTCACGAAGAACCGAAAGGAGTCTTTACTCAAAGAATCACCGCTTCGTCACGAAGAACCGTAAGCGTTACGGAGTACAAGAACATCCATTTCGTCACGAAGAACCGAAAGGAGTCTTTACTCAAAGAATCACCGCATCACAACTCAACCGCACATCCCTTTTTCTTACTATCCTGATCTCCGTTGCCCAGATTACCTATCCGACAATTATCCTTATCATAATCTGCTTCTAACATAGCACAACCGACCCTTACATTTCCCCGACCACGCATTCGTCACTCATTTCGGAATTTAGTTCATTAAAGGACTTCCGAATATACTTTCGAAGTTACGTTTATACATCCGTCATCCTGTTTTATGTCGTAATATGCTTACAATGGAAACTTATCCAATCACTATCAACGCCATAATCATGTCGTACAACATACTCATAGCTTGGGTATGAATTCTCTATGGTCATCACACTATATTCATAACAACGGAAACCTAGCGTGCAGCTCGTGGATCTATAACATGGATTTGATATCAATAACCATATAGATGAAACCCTTAACATACCCATATACACGATAGCACTACCATAGCACAAGATATCCATAACCACATAGGTACCGGAAAGCAAGCATCATTAATAAACACATCATACAAGTAGTTATACAATCTGCCAGAACTTAATTTTACTATATCGACTGAATTGATATGATTTATTTGGGCATGATAAATTGATTTGTAGATCAAACTCAAAACTAGAACATTGTAGATAATTGGATTAGCTTCATGTACAAAAATATCTAGCTTCAATTGCATTTTTGAGCTGCTCAAAATATTTATTTTACTTAGATATTTCTATATTTTCGGACTGCTCTGTCCCAGATTTATAGTACTGCGTTGCATGTGCATTTCACCTATCAAGGAGTCATTTTTAGACTAGGCTATAGAAGAGTTATTTGTATATAAATGAGTTAGCTTTCACCACAAAAAAATCTAGCTTAATTCGGATTTTTGAGCTGCACAAAACATTCATTTTACTAAACTATGTTCTGCTGAGAGTTTCAGTTTCTCAGATTTAAAGTACTTCGTTGCATGTACATTTCACCTATGAAAAAGTGATTTTCAGAATGAGCTATAGAAGAGTTATTTGTAGATAAATGAGTTAGCTTTCTCCACAAAAAAACCTAGCCTCATTCCCATTTTCTAACAGCTCGAAATGTTTGTTTTACTAAACAACACTCTGCTGGAAGTTTCTGCTTCCCAGATTTGAAAATTTATCTTGCATGGCATGGATCTCTCAAACTATCAATATCAAGCACTTAATAAACATTACTACATACTATATAGGTTCTAAAGTGAGTTAGAATACTCACATAAACTTGAAATTGAGCTTGGGCTTTGGATTTGAGCTTAGGAAGCTTGAACACAACCTCAATGGTGGAGACTTCTTCCTAGTTCTTCTTCTCCATCTCCATGCATCTCTTATCTCTCCATGGAGTTCATCTCCTAGCTCTCTCTAACTCTATATGCTGATTGTAAAATGACCAAGAGTCTAATGCATGAATATAGGCATCCTTATATAAAGAAAGGAAGGGATTATGTGTCACCATGCATGCTTGCATGGTGTGCATGTATGGACAAGTGTCCTAGAGGTGGACAAGTGGCAAGGGAGGTGGTGCCATGTGGTGCATGGGCTGCCATGTGGCCGGCCATGTGGGGTCCACCTCGATTTTTGTGCCACTACCTCGGTTTGCGTGCAAAAGTTCCTCATTATGCGTGTCGATCTCGGTTTACGTGCAGACAGGTATTATTTCTGATGTTCGGGTCCAGGTACAGGACTAAGTTAATTCTAATTACGGTCGAGTCGGTGCAGTGATTATAGTCTAATTAGTAATTACATTACACTGATATAGTCACACAAATAAAATAATAATATAATAATAGACCAGATATAGAAATTCATAAAACTCGTATTATTGCACGTAGAGAAATTACAGGCATTACACTCACAGAGGCATCTTGTGTCCAAAAAGCATCGACATCAAACCATGAGAGACTTGCTTTTGCCCTTTTTAAAGTCGTTGTCTGCTCTCTGTAATTTTCAGAATTTTATCACAAATATGACCAACTTTGTTAGCAATGGATCAAAATGACCTTTTTTGTTATGACTTAAGGCTTAAACCATATTTCAATAAATGATTAGTTAAGTTTGAATTCAAAGCTTAAAGAGCATTTCATAGTTTATCCTTGTCAATTTACATATTCATCCATATGGTTTGGCACTTGTAATTAGGACTTATTTGCTTTAAACTCAATTACATGTGATAGATTTAAGCTAGAAATTCAAGATTATTATTTCTAACTTTACCTCTTGTAAATCATGTGCATTAACCTTTGTTTTGTAGCGCTATTAAGGTACGATTTCTCAACCCCTCTCTAGTTTATTGTAATCCTTGATTTCTATTGATTTTTTCGACTTAATGCGCGACACCTTAGAATTAGGTTCTGCCTTATGTGTATATGTGATTAGAGATTCTTTTTTAGAATTTTCTTTTGTCCGCATGCATTGCACGTTTAATATCGCCGCTGGAACCCGGGTAAGTTCACTTGTTCTCTATTGCATATCATATCGCTTGCTACCTGAATTACTTGGTTTTTGAATGATATTTTGTCAATTGTAATTTTACACCCTTTGGACATGCTTTTGCGATGTATAGGTATATATGTATTAGTTGAGGGCATGCTTAGATTAATAAATTTGATTAAAAGGATGTTGAGTGGAGGTCTATCGCAAGATAGGATGAGAGAGGGTGTTTTAGTCCGACGGGCTCCTTCCTCTCTCATTCCATAATCCCCAGACCTAGTTAATCTTCGGTTTCGCAAAAGATCAGTTTCCTTTTAAATGGTTTCTTAATTTTCCTTTTAAAAATTAAGTGGCGACTCATTTGTTTTTGAAATTGAAATTTAGAAAAGATTTTAAGAAAAGCTGTGGGTAAGAAAAACTGCGATATCCACAATCTGGCGACTCTGCTGGGGATCGAAACCAAAATCTCTGGTTTCGCAGACCAGAATTCTGATTCTGGGTTCACTTGAGGATTAGACTTGAAAAACATCCTTTTAATCGAATTAATTAATCTTTGTATTCCTGTTGCATTTCACTTGCATGTCCAGCCAGTCAATTGCACGGAACTATGACCTTGGAGGCTCGGGGCAACCCGGTCGGCCAAATCATCATGGGACTGTGTGATCACCTTTGATCTCATACTATGATTTGGTATATTAAGCATCCTATCGGATGTGTGTCAAGGGTCCCTTATTTGACCAAAACCCAGCTTTTGCATAGTAGTTTCCATAGAACCTTTCAAAAATTAGGAAATCAATTCTTGATTAGGACTATGTGCTAGGGAGTTTTGTATGCCCAAGGAGGATTATTTGAGGTGATGACGATGCTATCTTGATGAGAAATGTATAACCTTTTAATCACCTTTTAGCAATTTCTCCTCATGTTCCACGACATTTGGGGAACATGCCGAACCCTGATTATAAGGTTATACTTCCTGTATCGTGTTAGCTAAGCATCATTGACCTTGTATGTATCCAAACCTATGGAAAGCATGGTGATAATCCGATCATGTGACCCTCCCACCCAGAGAATCTTTTATCAAATTAAGATTCCCACGACCTTTAAAACTGCTCTTTCAAAGAAGATTGGGAGTTCACTTTTAATCAAAATTTCAAAAAGGTTAAAACACTTCTCAAAACAGGAGTTTTCAATCCAAAAGCATGATCCAAAATTCTTGAAAAATTAATCCTAAAAGATTTCATCATAAACGCTTCCCCAAATGAATTTCAAAAAAATTTTCGAAACTTGGAGGGTAAAAAGGGGTCACAATGAAAGGAGAAATCATCATACTTGACATGGGTAAGGATTTTATGTGCTTATGTGTTTAGGCTAGGATTTTCCTTTTTTTTGGCATATAGAATAGGCACACACACACACATGCATTCCATCCGCATGACATATAAAAAGAAAAAGTTGTTGCTTCATACCTTTGTTTGATAAAATGAAGATAAAACCTTTTAAAGAAAAATTTTCAAAATTTGCTGTAGGAGCAAAAATAGCAAATCAAGCGTGGATTAGGGATCCTACGGCAAGGCTAGTAAGGAGAGGATACGCTGACATGGCCGAGGAAAGAAACAACGAAGAGATGACCGAATTGAGGGTACTAGTCGAACAGCAAGCGGAACAGATGCGGAGACAGGCCGAGAACATGAACTGCATGATGGGAATGATAGAAGAGCTGAATTACTGACCACCACATATGAATCCACCTGTTATGGACCCGCCTTTGGGAGGAGGGGACGGAGATTGGTTCGACAATCAAGAAGCACAATGGAATGGCGCACTAAGGGCCAACAGGGACAGAGAGAAAGATGAGAAGGAGAAGCTGCTGACCGAGAAGATAGAAAAGTTGGAAAGGGTAATGCGCAAGGCTCAAGGAGTGGATACCTATCTGATGGAACTGGAGGGGTTGTATGACGGAGTGCGCGAAACACTGCCCGCCGGGTTCAAGATGCCGGTTTTTGACAAATTTGATGGGACCGGCAATCCTCGCAGCCACGTGAGAATGTGTATTGGGGCTTTCCAACCAAGCGAATTGAGCACGGCTATGATGGCAGTTCTATTTCAATAGACTTTGACTGGAGCCGCTCTGTCCTAGTATCTTACTCTCGAACCAAGCAAAACTAGGGTGTGGGAAGAAATAATTAAGGAATTTGTGGCACAGTACGAATACAATTAAGATTTGGATGTCACTGTCCGAGACTTGGAGACCACTAGATAAGGGAACAAAGAATCATTCGCCGAATACCTGAGCAGATGGAGGGGAAAGGCAGCTAAAATGGTACAAAGGCCGCTTGAGAAAGACTAGATCCGAATGCTGATGAAGAATCTGCAGCCAGTTTATCAGGAGAAGATGAGGTTCCAGTCGATCAATACCTTTGCTGAGGTGTTCGATGTGGGGACAAGAATCGAAGATGCAATTCAAGAAGGAACAATCAAGAAGGAAGAACCACAGAATCGATATCGGAGACCCAGTTATGGATCAAATGGGGGGCATTCGGGGGGTCACTCTGGCCCCACTGATGTCAATGCACTTGGCGAGCCGGAGAGGAAATTCGATATCACCAGAAACCATCCAAGAGGAGGGGAGGATAAGCCACTAAGGAAGTTTTCGGATTTGGGAGTATCATTATCGACCGCCATCGACAGACTGTTAGCAAAAGGGCATCTCCGTCAGTTGGAACCTCGACCCCCGCCAAGTCCGCTCCCTCCGCATTTTAAGGGAGATCTCTACTGCAAATGCCATCAACAGAAGGGCCACTCGACGGATCGATGCATGAGGTTGAGGCATGAAATCCAAGACCTCATTGACAACAAAGTAATATCTGAACCACCTGTCAAAGCCCCCAATGTCACCAAGAATCCTCTACCAAACCATCGTGCTGTGCCACCACCGCATGGTCTTTATTTCTTAGGGGCAGAAGGAATGACGTTTGATCCATCCAAGCTAGTCACAAGAGCCGGGGAACCAAAGAAGCTTTATCAGTTACCAGAAAATCCGGGGATCTGTATGCTCGAAAGCGAGCCAGAGATATGGGAAATCAAACCAACGGGGCAGTCGGATTGGTGGATTCAAGAAGGCAATGATCGGAATATAGACCAGGTAGGGGGTGATGATCTGTGGTATCAAAGTGATGAAGAGGCAAAAGAAAACTCGAAGGCCGTTTCAGAAACCGACAACATATGGGAAAAAGAGGAGATCGACCCTTTGACTCGGTCTGGTAGACACTTCAAGCCGCATGAACTAGAGGAAGATCACCCGGGGAGGGAGTTGGAGAAAGTGAAAGGGAAAATGAATGAGGAAGAAGAAGAGTATCGGGTCCTAAAGCAGATGAAGAAAACACAAGCTAATATCACCATTTGGGGATTGTTGATCGCCTCCAAAAAGCACAGGCAGGCAGTCTTGGATGCTTTTGAATCAATCTGATGTCTCTATCGATACGGCGCCAGAAGATCTCGTGGGGATGATCGGTAGGATCCCGACTCTGAACATTGCTTTCTCGTCCAAAGATTTACCTCCCGGAGGGCCCGTTCATAACAAGCCTTTGTACATCACCGTCGAATGTCTGGGGAACACCGTGCCCGCTTGTCTCGTTGACAACGGGTCTGCTCTAAATGTATGTCCCTTTCGCACAGCTAAGCACATGGGTCTAGATGAATCAACATTCATACCATCTCAACAACAGGTGAGAGCATACGACAACACTCAGAGAACTGTCATGGGAATAATTCTCCTTCACCTCGCTGTCGGTCCACTTGAAAAGGAAGTCGAATTTCAGGTCATCGACATTCCTGCTTCTTTTAACCTGCTACTCGGGAGGCCATGGTTAGACAGTTTGGGCGCCATACCATCAACGATCCATCAAAAGGTCAAATGTATCTGGGAGAGCAAGGTCTGTGATATCCTCGGGGACAGTTGGGTCCGTTTGTCCGGAGCATCATCAAGCGCGCCAGTGCTAGAATTACAGTTACAAGAAGACGAGGCAAAAATGGGAGGATTCGAGGTCATCAACATGCTAGAAGAAGGGAAGCTGGGAGAGTCTCTACCACCCCATCTTGATCAACATGCTAGTCCAGTGGTCGCAGGAATCATGAAGAAAATGGGATTCTTTCCAGGATTGGGCTTAGGAAAAAACCTTCAGGACCTGCCAGAGGCTCCAAGAATCCCTACTCAGACTCACACTCACGGTCTAGGGTACCAGCCAACGAAGAAGGAGCTGAGAGCAAAGAAGAAGGCCGCCAATGCACCACTAGACCCCTACTCAAAGACTCTCAATGGGTATTTTGTGAAGGAAGGAGAAGATTTCCCCTTCTGTGGTTTCCCAGAACCATGGATGGACCAAAAGGACAAATGCATGAAGCCGGAGTTCGAGATCTTTTTCTCCCATAAATTTCCCCTAAGTACAAAGACCCATTTTTACAAATGCCTGAAAAGTCTGTTGCTACCAAGGACTGGATTGGTACGCTAGACGGCTCTGTCATGAAGAACTTGCTGAATGAAGAAAGCACGGTGGTTGTGAAAACAGAAAAAGTCAAAGGTGAATACGTCGAGGGTATGGTGGAGGAAGCAGCCGAAAGCGAGGAAGATAAGGAAGATCAGAAAGAGACCGACAAGGGAAGGGCTGAGAAAGGAGAGATGGGGGAAATCACCAAGACAGGAGATCAGGAAGAATGCTTCATTACTGACCTGGGAGGAGAGAACAAGAAAGAGTGGGTTTTTGAGTCTAGTGATAAGTTTTCCCCTCACCCAGAATCTGTAATGGCCCAAATGAGGCGTCTTTCAATTTCCATGTCTGTTGTAATCACCCCAAAGAATATCAATGAAAACATGACTGATTCCGCCTACTCGAACACGCTTAATGAATGTGATGAATGTGATGATCATGAAACACCCATTGAATTGCAAAAGTTAATTGAAAAGGAAAATGAATCCGCATGCAAAATCATAGAGAACACCCTAACAATTAATCTAGGAAATGAAGGTAATCCTCAAAATGTCTTTATCGGCTCCACACTTAGCAATAAAGAAAGCAAAGAACTAATCAGTCTATTAAATGAATTCAAAGATGTTTTTACATGGTCTTATAACGATATGCCAGGTATCGATCCAAAAATAGTCCAACACCACATCCCTCTCTTTTCCAATTCAAAACCCATGAAACAAAAATTGAGGCAAATGAGGCTAGAATGGGCACTTAAGGTAAAAGAGGAGGTTGAAAAGCAGTTAAGAGTTGGATTCTTGATGGTCACCGAGTATCCTGAGTGGATTGCCAACATTGTGCCCGTCCCGAAGAAGGATGGTCGTGTTAGGGTTTGCATTGATTTTCGAGATTTAAACAAGGCAAGCCCAAAAGACGACTTCCTACTACCCCACATCGACGTATTGATTGATAACACTGCGGGGCACGAGCTTCTATCTTTCATGGATGGATTCTCTGGGTATAATCAAATCCTCATGGCGCCCGAGGATAGGGAGGAAACCACGTTCATCACTCCATGGGGGACATATTGTTATAGGGTCATGCCATTCGGACTTAAGAACGCAGGAGCAACATATCAAAGGGCTGACACCACTTTACTACACGACATGATCCACAAAGAGGTGGAAGCGTATGTAGATGATATGATTATGAAATCCAAGGAGAGGGGAGGACACCTAGAGGCTTTGAGAAAGTTTTTTGAGAGACTAAGGGAGTTCAAAATGAGGCTAAGCCCGCAGAAATGCACATTCGGAGTCACCACCGGTAAATTATTAGGTTTCCTCATTACTCAGAGGGGAATAGAGGTAGACCCCACCAAAATAAAGGCTATAACCGAAATGAACCCACCGAAAAATGAGAAAGAGTTGAAAGGGTTCCTGGGTAAGATACAATTCATAAGTCGTTTTATCTCAAAACTCACCATGACCTGTGACCCGCTGTTCAAGTTACTCAGAAAAGGAGAGAAATTCGAGTGGGATACCTTATGTCAGCAAGCCTTCGACAAAATCAAAACCTACCTCCTGAACCCACCTGTCCTATCACCGCCCTCACCTGGGAGACCCTTGTTGCTTTATCTCTCCATATCTGAAGATTCGATGGGGTGTATGGTGGCACAAGAAGGAGAAGAAGGGCACGTGGAGAAGGCTATTTACTACTTGAGCAAAAGGATGACCGGATACGAGTTGAAATACTCGCCGTTAGAAAAAGCATGTTGGGCCTTGGTCTGGTGCACCCGTCGCCTTAGACATTATATGCTGGCCTTCACCGTAATCCTGATATCTCGAATGGACCCTTTGAAATACTTGTTCGAAAAGCCCGTTCTGACCAGTAGGATTTCCCGGTGGACCATGTGATGGAAAAAGTGGTTTAAAGATAGAGTTTAAACGCGCAGCGGAAATAGGTTAAGTTATAAAACTTTTGGCATTCCAGGATCTACTACTCGTCAATTCCATAGATGCAAACAAGGGGGTGCAGGAATTATACCTTAGTGTCTTGAACCCAATTCTGAAACTTTAACTTCCAGCAGCCTCCACTAGATGATCTTCACCCTTATGACTCCTGCGGATGCCTGCCAGAAAGACTAGGGTTGGTGGGAACCCTAATAGAGAGGATAGGAAGGTTTTGGGAAGACTATGATAGTTTCTGCAGCTTCTGTGTATAAAAACGACGATCACCTACTTCCAGAACGCAGCTGCCCTATTTATAGATTTCCATAACCGACCTAGACTTTGAGCGATCGAACATTCGATCGATCGAACCATCTTCGATCGATCGAACCTGTAGACTTCAATCGATCGAACTATCTTCGATCGATCGAACCTGTCTAGACATCATCCTCATTTGCCTTTCCAAGCATCCTAGTGGAGCTAAGAGTGGGACCTCCTAGGCTCTTTATTGTTGGCTCAGACCAGTTTGTTAATTACCATGACCAAACTCTTTGATCAGCAAACTAACTAACTGGTCAGTTAACGTTTATTCCACTATAAAACGATAACTGAACTCCAACGCAAAAGAACATATCCGAAGCGATAACTAGACTTGTATGGTGTACTAATGTCCCTCTACCATCATCATTCGTAATCATATTCAGGTAGTCGGATAACTGTTACTGTCAACCTGAATCATGATTACTTCTTGTATTCCTTGAGTCCCATTCACTACTCATGATTACCAAACATGTTGATAACTCTTATCAACAAGACTGCAGTACTCAGTAATCAACTTGGTGACATTCTCAAGGGAATGCTTACTCTAAATCAGAGGGTAGATTCTATCTTGACAATATATGTTCACAACCCTATGGACATGACATACCCAAGATACCCAGGTGTTGATCTTCTATAGACCTCACTGATTGGTAAGTCAAAGCAGCCATATCCATAGTCTGTGTTCATAATCATCTCAAGATTGAGAACACGTACCTTATACAAGTTATGAGTTCCTATTGACTGTTGACAGCCTTAAGCGTCAATAGGAAAGCTCAGGTCCGTCAATGCACTATTAGCACTAGCATATCAACTAAGAGCTACACTCTAGTGATTGAGATTAATCACTCCATCCAATGGTAGCTAATTATGCTACAGTGTAGACCTGATGAGGTATCCAGTCTCATCATCCACTGTGACATATTCTAAGTATCAAAGAATAGTAATTCGTATCTCACTTGTGTGTATCTCATACACACACGAATTGCATACTATGATACTTAAGGACAAAACAATCATCTCATGAAAGAAACATACACAATGAAATGTAAAGCTGATATCCATATATTATAATGCTAATGTCTCATACATAAAGTAATGGTTTGAGGGCACAAACCCAACAAACTCCCACTTGCACTCATAACCATTCAGAACTACATCTAAGACCTAGACTATCTAGATGACGATCAAAGACCTTCTGTGGTAAGGCCTTTGTAAACGGATCATCAAGATTGTCAGCGGTGGCAATCTTGGTGACAGTCACATCTCCACGTTGAACTATATCTCGGATTAGGTGATATTTCCGCTCTACGTGCTTTCCCTTCCCGTGGTTCCTTGGCTCCTTGGACTGAGCCACTGCCCCACTATTATCGCAGTATAGCGTAATAGGTGACAGCGACGCTGGTACCACCTCGAGTTCCATAAGGAACTTCTTGAGCCAAACAGCTTCCTTTGCGGCTTCACAAGCAGCCACATACTCAGCTTCTGTAGTTGAGTCTGCAATGCATTTCTGCTTAATGCTCCTCCAACTAACGGCACCACCTCCCAAGGTAAAGAGATGTCCGGATGTCGACTTTCTTGAATCTTTATCTGACATAAAGTCCGAGTCAGTGTATCCTACTGGAATTAACTCACTACCGCCGTACATAAGCATGTAATCTTTAGTTCTTCTCAAGTACTTAAGAATGTGCTTAACGGCTGTCCAGTGCTCTGGACCAGGATTCGATTGATACCTGCTAACCATGCCAACGGCAAAGCAGATATCTGGTCTAGTGCATAACATCGCATACATGAGACTTCCCACTGCCGAGGCATAGGGAATTCCTGCCATGCGATTCCTCTCCTCTTGTGTCTTTGGACACTGGTCCTTGGAGAACGCTAAACCATGCCTGAAAGGTAACAAACCTTTCTTCGAATTATCCATTGAAAACCTAGTTAGCACTTTCTCGATATAACCAGCTTGAGATAATCCCATTATCTTTCGCTTGCGATCCCGAAAGAGCTTTATCCCAAGAATATAGCTCGCCTCTCCTAGATCCTTCATATCGAAAGTACTAGCTAGCCAAACCTTGACCGTTGACAGCGCCGCTATATCATTTCCAATGAGTAGAATGTCGTCAACGTAAAGCACAAGAAAAGCCACTACTTTCCCTTCACATTTCTTGTATACACAAGGCTCATCCAGATTCTGTATGAAACCAAACGACTTAACCGCTTGGTCATATCAGATGTTCCAACTTCTGGATGCCTGCTTAAGCCCATAAATGGACTTTTGCAACTTGCATACCAAGTTACCTTTCCGACCAGCTATGAACCCTTCTGGTTGTTGCATATAGATGTCCTCCTCAAGATTGCCATTCAAGAATGCAGTCTTGACGTCCATCTGCCAGATTTCATAATCTAGGCATGCAGCAATGGATAAGAGTATTCTGATGGACTTGAGCATGGCTACCGGCGAGAAGGTTTCCTCATAGTCAATGCCCTCCCTCTGAGTATAGCCTTTTGCCACAAGCCTTGCCTTAAAGGTCTCAACCTTTCCATCAGATCCTCTTTTCCTCTTATAGACCCACTTGCAGCCAATGGGTTTAATATTGGCTGGAAGTTCTACAAGATCCCAGACCTGATTGGAATCCATAGATTCCAATTCAGCCTTCATAGCTTTAATCCAATGAGCTGAATCAACATCAGCCATTGCCTCTTCGTAAGTGGTAGGATCAGATTCAGATTCTATGGAGACAGCTTCAAAAACTTCTCCTAAGAACATGTATCTATCAGGCTAGCTGATAATCCTCCCACTACGACGAGGTACCGGTGCGGAAATGGGTGAAGAAGTGGTATTTTCTTGATTTTCATCGTTATCAACTGCAGGTTGGACTGAGGGCTCTCCTTCTATCTCTCTAAGATCTATCCTTCCCTTAGGTTTATGGTTCATGATATAATCATCCTCCAAGAAAATAGCATTTGTACTAACAAACACTTTCTGTTCTCTTGGATCATAAAAATACCATCCATAAGTACCCTTTGGATACCCTACAAAGTAACATACTTCCGATCTAGAATCCAACTTGCTCATCTTTCCTTTGAGCACATGTGCCGGACACCCCCATATCCGGAGATGTTGCAAAGAAGGCTTGCGCCCAATCCATATCTCTCGTGGTGTCCTAAGAACAGATTTGCTTGGTACTAGATTTAGTATGTATGCAGCGGTTTCCAAAGCATAACCCCAAAGGAATAACGACAACTCTGAATAACTCATCATCGACCTAGTCATGTCTAAAAGAGTCCGATTCCTTCTCTCCGCTACACCGTTCTGCTGAGGCGTACCAGGTGCAGTCAACTGTGACAGAATCCCATTCTGTACGAGGTGATCAATAAACTCATTAGAGAGGTACTCGCCACCTCGATCAGATCGAATGGCCTTGATATGTGTGCCCAATTGCTTCTCCACTTCAGCCCTAAACTCTTTGAACTTTTCAAAGGCTTCAGACTTGTGCTGCATTAGGTACACATATCCATACCTAGAGTGGTCATCGGTAAATGTTATGAAATACTCGTAACCACCCCTTGCTCTAATATTTATTGGTCCACACACATCAGTATGAACTAATTCTAACAATGCATTGGTCCTGTTGCCCTTTGCAGGAAAGGGCCTTTTGGTCATCTTACCCTCCAAACAAGACTCGCAGACTTCCATTGGTTCGAGAACCAAATCGCCTAAGACCCCTTCTTTGACTAGTCTGCCAATCCTATTCAGATTGATATGGCCAAGCCTCATATGCCAAAGCCTTGTTGGATTAGTGGAAGGTTCCTTTCTTTTAGATGGTAAAGTTACCACTGAGTTATTAAGTTCCAAACAAGAATTTTTTGAAATATTGGGAGTAATCACATACAAACCATTTGATTTAACACCAGAACATATAAAAGAACTATTTCTTTTAATCACAACTTCAGTTCCAAAATGAAAAGAATAACCATTATTCGATAAATTAGAAACTGAAATTAAATTACGTCTCATTGAAGGGACGTAAAGAACATCTGATAAAATCAAAACTTTATTGTCTAGAAATTCTAAAACTACGACTCCTATAGCAACCGCAGAAACAGTTGCGCTAGAACCTAGAGTAAGTATGATTTCCCCATCACTGCACCTCCTGGTTGATCTGAACCCCTGCAATGAATTATAGATATGGTTAGTCGCACCAGAATCAATGCACCAAGTGTTTGAAGTATCCGTTATAAAACTTACTTCAATCACATGTGATTCAATCATACCTTGAACTCTTGTAGCTAAGAATTCTGGACAGTTCCTCTTCCAGTGGCCCTTCTCACCGCATTGGAAACACTTTCCTTTGCCTTGGCCACCCACCTTCCCTTTGCCCTTACCTTTTCCTTTAGATTTTGCAATCTTAGGGACTGGTCCAACACTTGAACCACCAGTGCTAGCTTTCTTCTTCCCTTTCTTTCCTTTCGGCATAGATCGGGAAGAGGAAGCGCTTTTCTCAACGTTCAAAACGTTGACCCCAGGTTTGATCACCCCTTCCGCTGCTAAAAGAGAACTCATCAATTCGCTCATTGAAAAATTCATTGGATTCATATTATAGTTAAGTTTGAATTGAGCGAATGATGGCGACAGCGAGTTAAGGATCATATCAACTTGGGTCTGTGCATCGATGTTGGCTCCCAAGGTCTCCAGTTCGTTTAAATAACCAATCATTTTTAAAACATGTTCTTTGACTGGAGTACCTTCCGACATCTTTGCACTCATTATCTTCTGCATGGCTACCTGTCTGGCAGGCCTGCCATGCTCCCCAAACATCTTTTTCAGGGATGTGATAATGTCACTGGCAGAATCGTTCGATTGGAATTGGTGTTGTAACACACCAGCCATTGAGGCCAGAATGTAACAACGGGCCATTCCATTCGACTTCTTCCATTTGTCGAACTCGCGTCTGGCAGCTGCTGAAGCATTTGCCGCGGGTTCTTCAGGGCTTGGGGTGGTGAGAACATATATGTGATCCTCCGCAGTTAAAACGATGTCAAGGTTACGTTTCCATTCAGTGTAGTTATTTCCAGTTAACTTGTTTTGAGTGAGTATGGTGGCAAGTGGACTAAATGCAGATCCAGACATTATGATTACTGAAAATCAAACTAAATAAATATGGATATCAGAATTGACAGTTTGAAATAAAAGAATCCTTAAAACTCTTATTTAAAAAACAAAGTCCCCGGAATATCGAAACGAAAGAATTAAGCCTCCGTGTGGTGGTCAATGTTCAATCTTTTGATTTATCATGACTTATCCGCTATGCAACTCTTGCAAAATAGCCATGACTCCCGAACCTATTTGATCTCTAAGTTTCTGAATAATGCCCCGTGTGGGATCCCTTATCCATAGCTTAGCTAGTGTGTACCATTAACTAGGATCCAATCACAACCGTCTCAAGTAGCGCCTCCGTGTGGTGGTCACCCTCTAACACGTCTGATTGATCCTATCCATAGGAAGTTCACATCTAGTAACCAATGAGCAGCGTACCCTCCGTATGGAATGATCACCCCTGGCGAGGTGACACAGAATACACTACTCATCTTACAATGAACCGTTAATGGAAGATCGTGGGTGTTATTCGATAAGACCCTCTCCCACTAGATTTAGTAAATTAAGGATTTTGCTTTTGAAAAATGTTTCCACACACTACCCATAAACATCCAATGTTTACTAATGTGTTGAAAACGGTTTTTGAATTTTATTTTAGAAAACTTGTTTTAAGTGCATGCAACAATGTATTATACGCCAATCACAAAACAAGCACATAAAACAAAAAACTAAAATGAAATATAGGCATTCAAACAATGCCTCTATCTCCCATGGCTCTATTTCCATAGAACACCTTCTTGGTTTGGTCATCTCCGGCTCCATCTTGATGGACAACGGCTCCTTGCTCCATCTTCATGGAATTTCTAATTCTATTACATTGGACTTATGCTTCTTTTGAAGCTTACAATTTATCTAGAAAAAAGAAATAGCAAAAATGAAATAAAAGGCTAGGGAAACCGGTGCGACTTTCCTTTTCGTAGGATTGAAGCCGTAGCGCCCTTTACATACGCCTTAAAACCAAACCATTAATAAATTACAACATGCACCAATCTCAAACAATTTAAATATAAATATTTAAACGACTTGGTGCCATGGGAGATAGCGACTAATTTTGCTGCAAAAGGGTTAGTCGTACACACATCCACACATACATAACAAATATATGTAACTATTGGAACACTTAATTGATTCACACAGTATATAAACACTTTACATACTGAATTAGAACTTAAAACAGCATCTTACTTCTCTGTCACAGTTCGATCGATCGAAGACCGTTCGATCGCTCGAACCGTTCGATCGCTCGAACCTTCGATCGATTGAACACTGTTCAATCGCTTGAACAGTCTGTTTCACAGAATGATTTGAAAATTTTACAGAATATTTTAAAATTAAAGTTTTTAATTTCAAAACACTTTAAAACTGTGAAACAGAGAACCTGATAAAGTATCTATCTCGATCGATCGAACTTCATTCGATCGATCGAATACCAGAAGGTTCGATCGATCGAAGACTGTTCGATCGATTGAGAACAGAATGTTCGATCGATCGAAACAAGTTCGATCGATCGAAACCACCTTGCATCCTATGCAATCACAGTTTTGTATTCTGCTGCGATAACACTGCAGAAACAGATCTGTGATGATGCAGTTTCAAAAACAGTTCTAAAATCAACATGCAAATCAAAACTAGGGTTCCAAAAACGCATCTATAGATCCAAACGAGCGTGGCTCTGATACCAATTGATGGAAAAAGTGGTTTAAAGTTAGAGTTTAAACGCGCAGCGGAAATAGGTTAAGTTATAAAACTTTTGGCATTCCAGGATCTACTACTCGTCAATTCCATAGATGCAAACAAGGGGGTGCAGGAATTATACCTTAGTGTCTTGAACCCAATTCTGAAACTTTAACTTCCAGCAGCCTCCACTAGATGATCTTCACCCTTATGACTCCTGCGGATGCCTGCCGGAAAGACTAGGGTTGGTGGGAACCCTAATAGAGAGGATAGGAAGGTTTTGGGAAGACTATGATAGTTTCTGCAGCTTCTGTGTATAAAAATGATGATCACCTACTTCCAGAACGCAGCTGCCCTATTTATAGATTTCCAGAACCGACCTAGACTTCGAGCGATCGAAGTGGCTTCGATCGATCGAACATTCGATCGATCGAACCATCTTCGATCGATCGAACCTGTAGACTTCAATCGATCGAACTATCTTCGATCGATCGAACCTGTCTAGACATCATCCTCATTTGCCTTTCCAAGCATCCTAGCGGAGCTAAGAGTGGGACCTCCTAGGCTCTTTATTGTTGGCTCAGACCAGTTTGTTAATTACCATGACCAAACTCTTTGATCAGCAAACTAACTAACTGGTCAGTTAACGTTTATTCCACTATAAAATGATAACTGAACTCCAACGCAAAAGAACATATCCGAAGCGATAACTAGACTTGTATGGTGTACTAATGTCCCTCTACCATCAGCATTCGTAATCATATTCAGGTAGTCGGATAACTGTTACTGTCAACCTGAATCATGATTACTTCTTGTATTCCTTGAGTCCCATTCACTACTCATGATTACCAAACATGTTGATAACTCTTATCAACAAGACTGCAGTACTCAGTAATCAACTTGGTGACATTCTCAAGGGAATGCTTACTCTAAATCAGAGGGTAGATTCTATCTTGACAATATATGTTCACAACCCTATGGACATGACATACCCAAGATACCCAGGTGTTGATCTTCTATAGACCTCACTGATTGGTAAGTCAAAGCAGCCATATCCATAGTCTGTGTTCATAATCATCTCAAGATTGAGAACACGTACCTTATACAAGTTATGAGTTCCTATTGACTGTTGACAGCCTTACGCGTCAATAGGAAAGCTCAGGTCCGTCAATGCACTATTAGCACTAGCATATAAACTAAGAGCTACACTCTAGTGATTGAGATTAATCACTCCATCTAATGGTAGCTAATTATGCTACAGTGTAGACCTGATGAGGTATCCAGTCTCATCATCCACTGTGACATATTCTAAGTATCAAAGAATAGTAATTCGTATCTCACTTGTGTGTATCTCATACACACACGAATTGCTTACTATGATACTTAAGGACAAAACAATCATCTCATGAAAGAAACATACACAATGAAATGTAAAGCTGATATCCATATATTATAATGCTAATGTCTCATACATAAAGTAATGGTTTGAGGGCACAAACCCAACACCATGATGCTAGCAGAGTTCGACATCAGATATGTCACCTCCAAATCCATCAAGGGGAGGGCCATCGCCGAGTACCTAGCCGACTTCGCCGTAGAAACTGGGGAAAAAGGAGAATTCAAGTTCCCTGATGAAGAAGTAATGGAGATAAGGGAAGATCTGTGGAAGATGTACTTCGATGGAGCAGTCAATCAATTAGGATACGTAGTCGGGGTTATCCTCATAGCACCCGATGGGTCCCCTACCCCACTAGCCGTCAAGCTCAAGTACAACTCAACCAATAACACCGCAGAATACGAAGCATGCATTATTGGGATGGAAGCCGCCTTGGCTTTGAAAGTCGGAAAAATCGATATCTTCGGGGACTCCAACTTGATCATATCCCAAGTCCGAGGAGATTGGAGGGTAAAACATGAGAAATTGAGACCTTATCATGATTATCTGGAGAGTCTGAAAACGCAGTTCCAAAAGATTTCTTTCTACTACCTCCCTCGCGAAGAAAACCAATTAGCCGACTCTTTGGCTACCTTAGCCTCAATGATCCAAATCCCTTCCAAAATTGCCATGATCCCGCTATCCATAGAAGTGAGGAATCGACCGTCGTTTGAAATGATCGCGGCCTTAGAGAGTGAAGATGAAGTGCCTTGGTATGAAGATGTGTGGAAATTCATTAAAAAGGAGGGTACCCCGAAGGAGCCTCAGAAAAGGACAGAAAGGCGATTCAACGGTTTGCCGCTCAGTTTGTAATTTATGCAGATAAGTTATGGAAGAAATCCTACACCGGGTACAATCTGGAGTGCCTATATGGAAAGGAAGCTAAGAGAATGATGAAGGAAATACATGAGGGGGTGTGCGAGCCCCACATGAACGGGCACATGCTGGCAAAGAAGATCATCCGACAAGGGTACTATTGGATGACCTTGGACAAAGACTATTGTGAATATGTTAGAAGGTGCCACAAGTGTCAAATTCATGCAAATATGATGCATACCCCGCCGTCACAGCTCTATAGCATGACCACCCCTTGGCCATTTTCCGTATGGGGGATTGATATCATTGGGGAGATAGTTCCGAAGGCTTCCAATGGGCACCGGTATATAATCGTGGCGATCAATTATTTCACGAAGTGGGTAGAAGCAGCCTCATATGCAAATTTGAAAGCCAAAGAGGTGGTGAGTTTCATTGAGAAGAACATAATCTGCAGATACGGGGTCCCGAATGAGTTTATCTCCGATCATGGCAGTCATTTCCAGGGGGATGTTATCCCGCTCCTGGAAAAGTATAAGATCACCCGTCATCAATCATCCCCGTATAGGCCCCAGACGAATGGAGCAGTAGAGGCAGCGAATAAGAATGTTAAAGCAATCTTAGGGAAAACGACGGATACATATAAAGATTGGCATGAGAAACTACCGTTTGCTTTATGGGGATACCGAACCTCTATAAAGGACTTCCACAGGAGCTACGCCGTATTCGTTGGTTTACGGCATGGAGGCTGTCCTCCCAGTCGAGGTAGAAATACCCTCCCTTAGGGTTTTAGCAGAGTATGAGATCCCCGAATCAGAATGGATACAAGGAAGGTACGAGGAGCTGATGTTACACGATGAGAAGAGACTGGCTGCGATAAACCATACTCGGGGGTACCAGAAGAGGATAGCTCGTGCTTTCAACAAAAAGGTCCGTCCAAGGAAGCTTGCTGAGGGTGACCTAGTCCTCAAAGAACTGAAAGTGCCCGTTTACGACCCCAGAGGAAAGTTCAAACCCAACTGGGTCGGACCATACATCATTAAAACCCTCCTTTCCGGAGGAGCGGGTTATCTCATGGACCTAGACGGGGTTGAATTTAAACAGCCAATTAACCTCAATCGCCTCAAGAAATATTTCGCTTGAAACCATTCCTTTCAAAGCTTCCTACCTTGATGAACTAAGCTTGACCTGATTCCCTCTAGGGGATACGTAGGCAACCAACTTGGTTCGGTCATTTCAAAAAAAAAAAAAGGGGTTGTGCTAAACTAGGGGCAAACTGGCGTTTGTCCGGAACCATTTCAAAGCCCTAAAACCAGGGGCAAACTTCGTTTGCTAACCAAAGAACCTGGATACAAAACCCTCCTTTGGATCATCTGGCTATCAGAATAAGTGCTATAAAGAAACAAATGAGAATTCATAGTATAGAAGGATTAAAAAAGCTTAAGCAAAGAAGAAAAAGTAACGAGCCAAATAAAGACAGTGAAAGGAGAACTCTTCATAAAAGATTAATCAAAAGGGTGAACATTTTGACTAAGCATGTTAAAGCTTTCTTAAAAGATAACAACACTTCTTGAAAGAGAAAATAAAGAAAATCACATTTGAAAGCGTGGGCAAAGAGTAGGCAGGGACTGTCAGAAAGTTCTATAGAAAGCTTTTCCCCGTTTTCCTTTCCTACTTTATTGTGCATGTGCCCTGTCAAGTCTGTCTCACAACCAGGACCTGGATCTCTAAAAGACACTGAGCAGTAGGTACGGTCGAAGCAAGAACCCTCGGGCACGGAGCAGCCATCCTACTCTACCAAGCCTCGATGAAAGCCTTCACAATAGAAGGGCACAAAGTGGACCCCCCGGTGAAATCAGCAGTCACCGACTCAGTAGTATCCTGCAGAAGCCCAAACTGACGGACCACCCGATCGGGAATGTAGAAAGTGGTGGCACTCAAGCCCGGCAACCAAATGTCGGGTCGCCCAGGAAGGCGTACGGCAACGGAGCGATAAATCCACAGCGGACAAATCCAGCAAATATCATTGGAAGAAAGGCCTTGAAGCCAACCAAACCATGCATCGGTGGAGTGAAATAAGTTGTGAACATCCATACGGTCATATGGGAGCGATCCTCAAATACGGGAGGGATGTATAAAGAGGTCCAAACGCTCCATGAGCCAGATCTGCAGAACAAAAGGTGCCCCGATAGATAATACGGCCCCGGTAGCGCGAGTGTGGCCCAATCCAATCAGAGTTTCAACGAGGACCAGCATGACAGCACTTTTCATCTCCCGCAAGCCACAAGCAACGGGTATGAGAATGTCAGAAGATGACTGGAAGAGGAAGTAAGAGAGCATAGCAATCGACAGGGCGCTACGTCGAATGATCTGATACTCACCATCATAAGGGTCTCCCATGGGAGCATAAACGGAGGCAAGGCGCTCGAAATCAATCTGCCTGTCACGAATAAAGGAGCCCGCCGCATTTCGGGATGTGTGGAGAAGAGTGGATAAGTCCCTGACATACCCGGCCTGAACCGAGGGAACCGTCAACTCAGCAGAGGGGTCAGTGTGAAGAATGGCGCTAAATTCCTCAAACAAGGGGCAAGTCTCCTGAAAGCCGAAGCGGAAGACGTTGAAAGTAGGATCCCAACACCGAATGGCAGCCCGAAGTAGGCCCTCATTCAAATTCATCCGTCGGAAAGAGAAAAGATCGTTTAGTCTGAAGCATTCAAAGTTTAGCTTGTCAATGCCCGAGAGAGTATCCATCCATGAGTAGAGAATTTGGGAGCCGATGGGAGCCATTTAAGGAGAAATGAAGGAGGAAAGATTGTTTTACGGAATGTTGGGGGAAAGAGGGGTATAAATAGGAGAAAAGGCTGATCACTCAAATCGCGGCGATCGATAAAGTGCAGCAGCATTCCATGAAGTGCCGCGCGGCAGTCCGTGAAAGCCTTTACGGCATTCACTGACATCCGTTGCGGCAATCACTGAGTGCCGCAGAGACCTAACCGAGTGTCGTTCCAAGTTTCTTATTGGCCAGGGTTTGTTTGTAACGCGATCAGCCCACCTGCAAATAGAAAACTAGATAGAAAAGCAATAAAACGTGTGCATCATGCAGCACGTGCAAATACATTCATTCATTTCATTCATTTGTACATATCAAATAGATAAAAGAAATAGAAGCATTCAAAGATGAAAATAAAGACGGGACCAAGCCATGGTCCCACATACGGCAAGAGATGGACCAAGCTATGGTCACACATACGGTGAATGTTAATAAAGAAGCAGTAATATAATAATAAAGGTATCCAAATTGCCTATCCTACCGGTTATCCTAAGCAGCCATCAAAATAAAGTGTGTGTGTATATACAGTCATCCCAATAAAGTATGAATCCTCCCGCAACTCTCAAAAATAAAAATAACAAAAGCGGGGTCAACCCCGACCCCGACCCCGGCCACGAGCCTGGCGAGTCGTGCGTCTGAGAGGCTCCTCCTCTGACTCAGTCCCGCTGCCTCCACCGATCCCACCATGTCCGCCACTACCGCCGCCTCGGCCTCTGCCACCGCTAGTACCCTCGCTGCTACCTCTGCCACGCCCAACACCGCTACCCCCGGGGGCATCGCTGAAAGGGATGCCAAACTGCTGGAGCCGCTGCTGGAGTTGTCCCACCTGCTGGGACAGGACTCTGTTCTCCTCCATCTGGTAAGAAGAGAATCAGTCCACGAAAGCGTCAAAAAGAAGAATGGAATACTCAGAACATAAAAGAGTAGAAGATCATACCTGGGCCCTCAACTGAGCTGCAGCAGTCGCCCAAGCTCCCTCAGCCTAAAAAAGAGAATCAAGAGTAAAGGTTAATAAAAGGAGACGCAATCAGAGTCAAAGTGCAAGTGGAGAAGTCTCTTACCATCCACTCTCGCCCAAGAACCCACTGCCGCACGCTGTGGGCATATGTCAAGCCCTCCTCCGCGTAAGCACGCGGGACGACATCATAGTGGAGAGGAATAGTGGGGGCACCTTGAGAGAGTCGGGGGATCGTCGTCACATGAGGCTCGCCAAATGAGACGGTCGACATAGTCCAGTCCCAATCAGGAAAGGTGGGAGGACGAACTACAGCAGGAACAGGCTGCAAACAAATAATAAAACATGAATAAAGTATAAAAGAAGAACTCACAGAAATAATAAAGGAATCAGTTACTCACCCGAGTCACTTCCATCAAAGGGAAGTTTGGCATCAGCTTGGCGGCACGGAAAGCCGCGTATCCTATGGGGTCGTCCAAAAAGCCGTGGATACCGAAGCCGTCCCGAGCAGCCGAGAAGTCGCTGCCCTGAAGCGTGTCTGTGGCCCTCATGGGAATGGCACGAAAAATCTAGGGGCCGCCAGCGACTGCCTGGTCACTCTCTCTCCCAGATACCACGCCTGACCCTCTGGCCCGCAAAGAAGTCACCTCGTCGGGTCATATCCGGCCGACTCTCAAATCCCCACACTAACCTCAGGTAGCGCCCTAAGTCACGGCTGCCAATGCACGTGCTCCTCCCTCAGGTTCGTCAGAAAATTCCTGAACGAAACAAAATCGTGGGCCCCGGTCTTGCACCCAACTCTGTCCTTCGCCCACTTCAGCCCCTGGGGCATGACGAGGGCGTCAGCAGCACGTGTCTCAGGAGACATCATGCGAAGATACTCATGGGACCAAATCTGTAATAAAAAGGGAGAAAGAAAGGGGGTCAGTCGCACAATTCATGTAAAATTTCTGAAAATGAAGTAAGCAATGGAGTATAGGAAAAGATGTACCTCCCACGCTCTCCAATAACCACCAGTAGAGGCCGGCCTGTCCCGGGATATGTCGCCCATATGCCTATACAGGACGGCTAATCCTGCACCAGCCCAATCATGCTCCGCAACCCGATCCCGGCGCTCCAAAGACGCCACCAAAGAAACAGAGACCCGATCGCCCCTGGTACTCAACAAGGAGCACCCCAACATGTACATCAGAAACCCCCGGGCCATCTGCTCGTTGGTAAAGTCGGGTTTTTCCCGAAAAGTATCCATAAACCACCGGGCCGTGACCAAGGCCTCCTCTGGAACCACTCCTAATAAGGGCTCCACCTGATCCCACTCCTGGTCCGAAAGGTACCGCAGGGGCTCTCCTCCGAATGGAATCCCCATGATCATGCTAAAATCTAGAGGAGTCATCGTCATCTCCCCAAAGTCAAAATGGAAGGTGCTCGTGGTATCCCACCACCGCTCAGCCAATGCGTGCATCTGCCGTAAGTCATTGGAGCTCTTCGTCAAAAGTTTGACGAAGTCCCCAAACCCTGTCCCGTCTACCAGCGCCCTCACGGTCTCGCCCAAATCTGAATACCACTCGTACCCGTGGGCAAGGCTGTCGTGTCCCTTCAGCACCTTAGGCTGCAGCTGTAAGAAAGAATCACAAGTTTTGATATCAGTAATTAGATAAAAGAAGAAAACATGTAATAATAATGAGGAGAAAATAATGATAACAATAAAATAAAATAAAAAATAAAGGAAAGAAATGAAAAATCTGGAGATACTCGTAGAATCTCCACAAGCATGGCGCTCGTTTGCGTCCAAGAGGAAATGAATAAAAGAAGACACTCAATGTTCAAAGAAAGAGCAGTTTGAAATACATGCATATGTAATGTTTTGGAGAAGGGTCGTTTCAAAGAGAGGCATGTGGTCGCAAGCTTTCAGGAATCAATTTTGAATAACAAAAGGGCATTTGGAATACTCGAGAAAACTCGCAAGCATAATAAATGTAGAAGAAAATTCAGGATTTCATATTCGTGAGCATTAGATTCTTTATTCACAAGCAATGTTTGAAATTCCGATAAATTGGCTTTCAAAGGTCTTTGAGAAAAGTCAAATGAGAAAAATAAAGGATGGGTGTTCGGGAAATTCAAGCATAACATTCAGTTTCTGAAGTTCATAAGAAATGAAAATAAAAATAAGATTTCTCTACGAGGGGCATAAAAAAAAGCGTTTGGGACGCTCAGGGGCGCCACGAGCATGTCGTTCGGAACAGGGTATCTAAAAGTTATGGAAACCCTACGTTACATCCACACAGAAAAGATGATGCGTGAAAGAAGTACGAGAAATAAGTAAAAGGGGAGTGTCTACCTCGCGCTTAAACGCGCGGGCCGACAAGTGCTCATCGGGTCCCTCAGTAACAGTGTAGCGTCTGGATGATGGGTGGCCGTATACTTGGCCTTCTTCTTCCTAGAACCGCTCGCCATAACCTGTCAAGAAAAGAAGAGAGATTCACAAAAAAACTATGAAATAAAGGAGATTAATCAAGTTTTGATCAAGCAAAACTAACCTGTAAACCCCGGTAGATCAATCCAAGCAAGAAACGAAGAAGAGAAAAATTTTCTCCAGAGAGATTTCGAGAGAAAGGAGGTTGAGAGAATGAGAGAAATGTAATGAACCCGGCGGTTTAAGCCACTGTCGCTCAAACGTGGCACTCAATTTTCCGTGCGCGGCAGTCAGTCAACTGCCGGGCGGCACTCGCCTAGTGCCGCAACGGCACTCCGTGAGTGCCGCGCGGCAGTCATGGACTGTCGCAGAAAACTGCGTGTGCCGCGATTAAGGCGGTTCAAAGATGCTCACTTTTCCCCCGAAAATTCAAATCAAGTCCCGAAAATTGAATTTGAAGCCCCCAAAATTTGCCCTCATTACACTTTTGGCCCTCGGGGTCATTTTTGGGTACACATTGACTACAAATTTCAAAATTTTAGGATATATGTGAGCCCGTGGGCCCCGTAATTTTGAAAAATGAAGATATTTAAACCCGTGGGCCCCCAACCTTGGAAAATTGATAATATTCGAGCCTGTGGGCTCCCAAATTTCGGCAACTGGTAATAGTCGAGCCAGTGGGCTCCCGGTTTCTTGAAAATCAAAAAAATTTTCGAGCCTGTGGGCTCCCAAATTTGAAAATTTGAGCCCATGGGCCCAAAATCTGGAAAATTGATAGAAGATTCTGGGAATATAACGAATTTATATTCTCGATTTTCGCAACAGACTTGCGTTTACCCCCGTTTTGAGAATATAACGAATTTATATTCTCGGTTTTCGCAACAGACTTGCGTTAACCCTTGTTCTGGGAATATAACGAATTTACATTCTCGGTTTTCGCAACAGACTTGCGTTAATCCTTGTTCTGGGAATATAACGAATTTATATTCTCAGTTTTCGTAACAGACTTGCGTTAACCCTTGTTCTGGGAATATAACGAATTTATATTCTCGGTTTTCGCAACAGACTTGCGTTAACCCTTGTTCTAGGAATATAACGAATTTATATTCTCGATTTTCGCAACGGATTTGCGTTAGCCCTCGTTCTGGGAATATAACGAATTTATATTCTCGATTTTTACAACAGACTTGCCTTTACCCCTTTTTTGAGAATATAACGAATTTATATTCTCGGTTTTTGCAACAGACTTGCGTTAACCCTTGTTCTGGGAATATAACGAATTTATATTCTCGGTTTTCGCAACGGATTTGCGTTAGACCTCGTTTTGGGAATATAACGAATTGATATTCTCAGTTTTCGCAACGGATTTGCGTCAACCCTTAAGATCAAATCAGGAACACCTTCATGAGCCCCGTAATAGATTTTCGCGTAGATAAACTTCCCTGACTAACACGTCTCAAAATGCGCGTCGTATGTGGGGAAAACATGATAAGCACAACACTTACGTAATCAGTTCAATTTAGAAAACACCATTGCATGGCACTTGCATCACGACAGGATAGGTGCATCCATCCGTGTGATTACTTGCGTTTGTGAGTGTCCGACCGGTGCCTGAACTACACTTTGGTCTGATTCCTAACGGGATACGTAGGCAGCTCACCGTTGAGTACGACCAACATAAACCGTGTGTGAAACCGTTTTTGCAACGCATTTTTTGCTTTACCTAGATTCGACAGTCCGGTGAAAAGGCCTGTCTTCACACAGGCTTTGACATTCACTTATGGGACGCGTTGCCCCACAAACTCTGTCAAAGAGGGGCAAACTGTAGACACCCCAATTTTGACCGACCGTCGAATTTGGGAGAGTGTCAGCTCCGTATCCGATGATGACAAGGACCAAAAATTTGAAGTATTCCAAGCTCTTCAGAAAGTCTCCAAAATGCGATAAAATTTCACAGAAAGAAGAAAAATACCAGGTATTTAGGAGAATTCAGGTATAAGACATGACTTTTGGAAAGGATCTTCAAAAATAATTTGCTTCAAAAAGGAAGAAGACCTAAAAAAGGGAATCTTAGCTAAAAACGGCACACGGCAGACTGCCGCGGCACTCACTGAGTGCCGCGCGGCAGTCAGAGAGTGCCGGTTCGGCATTCACCAAGTGCCGCCAACAATTTCTGACTGTCGTTCGCTTTTAAAGTCTGTATTTTGCAGTGCAATACGTATGCGTATGCGAATAAGAACAAAAAACTGATAAAGTAAGACTGAAAAAAATGCGGCAATTCATTAATTACCGCGGCATTTGACGAATGCCGCGCGGCAGTCACGCAGTGCCGCGACAGCAGTCATGAACTGCCGCGGCGGCATTCACGGACTACCGCGACAGAGTCTAAACTGCCGGGCTGGTCAGCAGCCTGCCTAATTTCAGAAAGTACATATTGTACCACCAAATGAGAGAATTACACCTGTTTTTTGCTCTGAAATTCACCAAAAATACCTGGTAATTTTGCCTATAAAAGAGAAGGGATCTTCCTTGGAAGGGAGGAGGAGAATACAACAAGAGCTACCCACTATATACAACATCCATCACTTCACCAACATTTTTTTAGAGAAAAAAAGAGAGTTGAGAGCATTAGAAGAGCTTGGAAGATCTTCCAAGAAAAGAAAACCTTGAGGATAATTTGGAGGTGATCCTCTAACCATAGATTTTTCATACTTCTCTCCTTCTTTCGAAATTCTAATCTTAAAGCCCTTTTGTTGTGTTCTTTTCTTATCAAGTAAACTTAGGAATCTTTGTTTCCAATTCCTTCTTCTACTTCTTTTGTTTATGTTCTCTTCTTGAGATTCTTGGAGATCTTTAATATTTCTCTTGAAATCTTTTGAATATGATCTCTTGAACCCACGGAAGCTTATGCTTCACATGGAAGTCAAACTTTGATCATCATTTTATTTCACAAACAAGTGGATGCATCCAAGTCCATACTCATGACTTGGATCCTCTAAGCTTGAGTTTTTATGGAGTCTCCTCATATTCCTTGAAAACTCATGAATGTTATGTCATGTCTTCATCTCCAATGATCATCAAGTGGTAGGAGAAAGTATCTTGGGTCTAAACTCACTTCTATGGTTTAGGTTCATCATCTTGAGATTTCATGAAGTTTATTCATACTTCACTTGAAATCCACAAATATAGAAGTCTTTAGTCTCCAATGACCATCAAATGGTAGGAGAAGTGGTTTGGTTTAAACCCAACTTCATGGATAATAGTTGGGGTTAACAAATAAAAGTTGAACTTGATAAATGAAAACAGTGAGTTCACAAACTGTTTTTGATCAAAGAATTTTGGTTCAAAATCTAACCGTTGAAATCAAGTGAAACCAACAGGAAAGTGTCAATAACACAATATTCCACCACGGTAATTTTTGTTTTAAGGTGGTTTTATGTTTAAAATGGTTTGGTCATGAGTTTTGCAAAATAACAATAATCTGTCCAGAATTTTAGTACAGCAACACTCTTTTGAAATGAGTAAATCGGAGTTCTAATAAAGGGTTCATGGTCTAAAATAATTGTTTCTAAGTAGATTAATGTGTTAGGAAGTCACCCCAAAAAGAACAAAGCAGTTTGGAATTTTTTGCTATTTTTAGAAAATCGTGCAAGAACTCTGGACAGAAGGTTGTAAAATGCTGAGTGAGGTCTAGTGTTTTCCACATTCCCGGAGATCTAACCGTTGAAACTTTGATTTTCGTTTTGATTCGGCAAATAGACTCACAGAGGCATCTTGTGTCCAAAAATCATCGACATCAAACCATGAGAGACTTGCTTTTGCCCTTTTTAAAGTCGTTGTCTACTCTCTGTAATTTTCAGAATTTTATCACAAATATGACCAACTTTGTTAGCAATGGATCAAAATGACCTTTTTTGTTATGACTTAAGGCTTAAACCATATTTCAATAAATGATTAGTTAAGTTTGAATTCAAATCTTAAAGAGCATTTCATAGTTTATCCTTGTCAATGTACATATTCATCCATATGGTTTGGCACTTGTAATTAGGACTTATTTACTTTAAACTCAATTACATGTGATAGATTTAAGCTAGAAATTCAAGATTATTATTTCTAACTTTACCTCTTGTAAATCATGTGCATTAACCTTTGTTTTGTAGCGCTATTAAGGTATGATTTCTCAACCCCTCTCTAGTTTATTGTAATCCTTGATTTCTATTGATTTTTTTGACTTAATGCGCGACACCTTAGAATTAGGTTCTGCCTTATGTGTATATGTGATTAGAGATTCTTTTTTAGAATTTTCTTTTGTCCGCATGCATTGCACGTTTAATATCGCCGCTGGAACCCGGGTAAGTTCACTTGTTCTCTATTGCATATCATATCGCTTGCTACCTGAATTACTTGGTTTTTGAATGATATTTTGTCAATTGTAATTTTACACCCTTTGGACATGCTTTTGCGATGTATAGGTATATATGTATTAGTTGAGGGCATGCTTACATTAATAAATTTGATTAAAAGGATGTTGAGTAGAGGCCTATCGCAAGATAGGATGAGAGAGGGTGTTTTAGTCCGACGGGCTCCTTCCTCTCTCATTCCATAATCCCCAGACCTAGTTAATCTTCGGTTTCGCAAAAGATCAGTTTCCTTTTAAATGGTTTCTTAATTTTCCTTTTAAAAATTAAGTGGCGACTCATTTGTTTTTGAAATTGATATTTAGAAAAGATTTTAAGAAAAGCTGTGGGTAAGAAAAACTGCGATATCCACAATCCCCACGCCATAACCTTGACCCATTGTTTATGGTTTGTACTCTGGGGATTGCTATACCCACCTGTACACTGCATACACATATTTCTATCAATACGAGCATTGAATTACGTTACTTTGTGGATAGATTAAAATGTTGACATTGCTGTTACCTAATTATATCCACACAAAATTTTTCCAGACCATACCAAGCTTGAGTTTGACTGTACATACAAACTCATATATAAAGCCGCAGATTGAATTCAGGACATCACCTTAGCTTTCCAATTCATACATTTTTTTTAATACGGACTGGTATATATGTTAGGACATTAATCTTGACAGAAATTAAGAAATTAAGACATCGTAATTAAGATCAAAAGCTCTTACCAGATTGACACTATTAATTACCGCTTGTAAACTTAGTTTTACGTTTGAATTTAGAAACACATTACTCAAAAATTAGCCCTCACATATTCACCCTTGCTTGCTTAGTAAGGCCTTAATCTTAGTCAGGGTTGTACCTAAACCTTAATCCTGAAATTCCCTGGATCCCTTACACTATGTTCAGACGAAATTCAGTCCCGACATTCGAACACTGCAGGTCTACCTTGTAATACGTTCTTACACTTTAAACTTGGAATTTCTATACACAATGAGTGGATTCAGGGTACTTTGTGAGTATAATCATGAAGAGTTTTAACGTCGTACCCTTATGCACTTAAATGTCTATAATAAGTGGTTCATTCATGTTCGTGTTTGTGGTAATTCCGCAATTGAATCCGCATTGCTCAAACTCTTAATTGCCTACAAATAAGTATGCAGTCCAACATGAATAACTGTAGGCATTCATTTCTATCCTGAAAAAAAAATAAAAATAAAATCAGAGCTTTGTGATGCGTTTAAACTTATTTCCCTTGTTAATAAACACGCGGCGAGTACCCCGTGACTCGGCCGCAAAGTGTGTGCCCTTGTCGGGACAGTGGGTGGGAAGGGACCGGCTCTTCTCACAGTTGCTGGGTGTTCCCCCGTGAACCCCAATTTCTTTTAAACTGTTGCAATGCTTTGTATTGATTGTGTCCCTTGCCGGGATGATTTTTCTTGCAGGTGACCCATTCTCCCTTTTTTCCCTTTCATTTTCTTTTTCTGGGCAGAGCCGTATTTTAAAGCCCGCATTTCCAAAATTTTTCTAAAAACTTACACCCACCTCTCCAGAATATGACAAAACGAACCGTGAAATCCGCCTCTTTGTCACAACCACCTCAGAAACAATCTAAAGGAAAAGAAAAACAGACAGAACACCACCACCGCCACCAGACGATCCAAACCTGAACGATCTAGGCCCAAAGTACGCAAACCGAGGCCTCAACTACGAGGCCGCTATAGATGCTGAGTATTTCGTGTCTGATAAAGACACGAAGTGGGGCCATAACAACCTAGTCGGCCGTAAGTTGGCCCCACAGCTTTGTTTTAGGAACCCAGATCTAATCAGCTATCCCCGCGTCGTCCGCCTCTTTTATCAAAACCTCCGCTACCATAAACAATCCCTAAGCCAGCACGCCTTCCTGTCCACCACCATTGATGGCCACGACATTACCCTCAACCCAGATAACATCACTGAAATCCTCGAACTCCCCTCCCATTCTTACCAAGTTCCAAAACTAAACGTCCTCAACAAAGCCCACTCCTTCATACACATTATTCAGGACATGTGTGGCGGCCGCTCTGGGTCGGGGCAATCTATTCGACGATCGCACATGCCCCACCAGATGAGGTTCGTCGACCATGTCTTTAAACGTAACCTGTACCCCCTTGGTCATGAGCAGGAACGGACCAAGGAAATTCACCATGCCCTCCACGCTGTTTACCGCAGCGATTGGTTTCACCCTGGCCTGATTATTATGGAGGGAATGCGTCTTGCGGCCCATGCCATTGACCACTCCCTTGATTCTAAGCTTCTTCTGTCCTACCCTTGCACTATCACCGCTATTCTCTGGGCTAAGGCCTTTCCTATTCCTGCCGATGAGCCCATTGACCCACATATTCCAGAGTTCGCTTTCGCTGATTGGAAGCTGAGCTCGGATTGACTAGACCTAGAGGTTAGGAGGGCCCGAGAGCAGGCCTAGGCCCGCCGTGAGCAGGTAGCCCAGCGGCCACCCCCTCCTGAGGATTCCCCGTACGCTTGGACGTATGGGGACGTGTGTGCTTTTCAAGGTGAGACGCTGCGCTTGCAGTCATACATGAGGTCCTTTTTCCAGCTTCATCATCCTGATTAGCTGGAGGACATTCTTGCTCAGGGAGAGGCAGCTTACCAGTCGGCGTTCCCGCGACAGGCACAACAGGTGACTGAGTAGGGAGTTGAGGAGCAGGGGGAGGTACAAGGTGAGGAGGAGGAGGCTGGAGATGATGGTGATGATGACAATAGGAGTGACGGTGATGGGGATGGTGATGGTACTACTGGACAGGGGAGTACGGGTCTGGAGCTGGTTCTGATTGAGGGTGGTGAGGACTAGACTAGGTTTTGGGGGGAGTGTTTGAACATTTATTTTTCCTTTTTCTTGTATTTGGTGGGTAGTTTAGACATTTTCAGACAATTGGGCCTGTATATTCTTTTATTACTTCTGTGTTTTTATTTTTTGTTTATTGTTGTTAGGATTTTGCCATACCCGGCTTTGACCGGTTAGTTTACTTTCTGTCTTTTGGTTTACTTTTGCTCATGTGGTCTGTAATTATATCATTTAGCTGTTTTCATTTTTCGTTATGGTTGTTTTATTCCTGTTGCCTCTGGTTAGTCACATCTGTAACGTCTATATTAATTAATTCTAGTTTCAATTTCATGTTTGGCTATATATATTGTTTTTATATTCATTTGGAAGCAATTGTCGTTGATATAATATTGCACAGCCATTACACCAACCATTGCACTATATCAAGAATCTCTTAGGTTAAGGTTTGGGGGTAATTCTGTCCGAATTGCTTACGTTTACCAATTTGCCATTCATTACAACTACATAAGAATGAATATAGTCACGTTACTTTTATTTGTTTTAATACTTCCAACTAATCAAGTTAATTTATGACAATTTTTGGCTTCAGGTTTTTGATTCTCCGATATCCATATAGTTATCTTGACCTGCATATTTCATCTACATCCTCATTTATGGACCACCCGATTTCCCCTCCTTCGTCACCCGATAGGTCTTCGATTGAGTCGAGTCCTTATTCCAACTCTAATGTTTCAGATTCTGATACCATACCAAGTCCTAGGGTAGCCAAGTCTTACGGTCCAGTCGGTCGTACCGGCTGGAATCGTCGTCGTCCTCGTAAACCTAGTTCTATCTGTTCTGATTCTTCTGACGAGGATGATTTGTTTGGTGATGATCCTACTGCTATTGATGACCCTTATGGCGCTTCCCCTACATCCTCCGAGTCTTCTTCGTCTGAATCGTCCGATTCCTCGACCGATGATGACGACGAGGGTGTTGTCTCAGGTTTAGCTGCTAGCTCATTATCTGACCCTGTTGAGTCTATTGTGCCTTCGACTGAGGTTACCTATCCATATAGGGACCTCCCAGATTACGTACCGGACGTTGTTCGACAGCGTCCGGGTCACCCTTACTGGTCCCCTGAGGACATTGCCTCGATATTTGCGCCTTGTTCTGGTCCTGAGGATGATAGGGTGAATTTGGGTCCGAATGTCATAGCAGAGATTGAGGAAGAAGTGAGTCCGGAGTTACATGCTGATTTTGTTGCGATGGGACCACCGTTCGACCCTGCGGAGCACCCGGAGTGGGAGCTAGTTGATTGGTACTTTCGATCTGGTGTGCAGCTACCGTCCGACATTTTTCGTGGTGTGGACGTCTTGGTGATCTTCTACGAGGACTACATTCATGTCATTGTCATGTTCCCATCTGCATAGGGACATGCAGTGCTTTGGTTTGGGGGAGTATATGGATATTGTTTTTAGTATTGTCGTTTTATTTTTCATTTTATTTTTAGTACTTCAGATTATTTTTGTTCAGTTGCTTCTGTTAGTTCGTTATTTTGTTATTTCGTTCATTTGTTATTTTTTTTAGTATTCTAAAAAAAATTATAAAAAAAAAATAGTTTCTTCATATTGTTCAATGTTGCATTACTTATGTTTGTAATTAGATTTCATTGAGATTTTGGAATTTAGAGAGTATATAATTTGATGTCTACCAAATCTATGAAGGTATGTCTTGAGAGTATATATCCTTAGAATCATTGTTTTATATCTTATACTTACATATCTTGTTGCACGGCACGTAGTCAGATGGATATCTAGTAACATTTGAACTATAATATAATTTGGATGTCTAATTAGTAAAATTGTGGAGACTAAACCTGGTAAGCTTTAGAGCCTTTCATCCTTTTGAGGGTTTTAAATTTATTATGATCGAATCTCTTTGACATTTCGCACTATTTCGTTGATTAGTCTCATAATTCTTTTTATTTTGATTGAGAGTCGAGTCGGTATTATAATTACCATGCTTAAGAAAAAATTATATTTCCCTTAACATTATAACATTGAAGAATCATGTGATTTTGGAAAATGACACTAGGCCATATGTTCTAATACACCTTTTCGACCTTTGGCCTACCCAATATAAATATTTTTATCCCTTGTTAACCTATTTGAGCCGTTTTTAAATAAGTCATTTCTTTGTTCACCTATTATCCTAACCACTCCGATATGGAGTTCGCCATTATAAATTGACCTAACCCATGTCCATAAGTAGCTAGAGAATAGTTTTCCATAAAGAAATAGGGCTAATAAACGACTACGGAAAAGTGATGGATTGAGTAGTAGAAGAAAAGAAGTATGAAAAAAAGAGAGAGAAAATAGATATTGGAAAAGGAGTTGAAAGAAAAAAAAGAAAAAGAAAAAAAAGATATATGAATCTCTTGGAAGAGATAAAGAAAAAAAAAGAGAAATAACTAGTCATTGTAGTAAAGCCCTTGCGTTACACATCAATGCTATTTCTAGATACTTACGGACTCTTTGAATCCCTTTTACCCCTCTTTTCTGAACCTTAACCCTCGACCAATGCTACAACCCTTATAAAGTCCTAGTTGATTCTATGGAAACATGATTTGAATATGGAACTGATAAAGGAAAGGGAATATAAACATGGTAGTAATGATATTCACTTGATGATTGATATCTATTCATGAGACTATTTTATTTTCGTCGTGTCGTACGTTGTTCCGTGTCATATGCGAGTTTATTAGTTTTGCACGAGAATTCTTCCTCGCATATATATACATATGAGTGTTTACACCTGTTTCAAAATGATTTCATTTTAGAGTGTAATAACAACGTGAGATTTGTAGTCGAAGCATCACTAGATAGTTATCCGATTTATATTCCAAGTTCAGAGTCGCCGTGTATACACTTGACTACTAATTCACACACATGCGGGTTTTTGATATAGTCTATTGATTCTGGTGATATATGTTTTCGGAATATTTTTCATGGTGTAGGAAGGCATATTATTGTATTACTCTTGATAATTTCAAGAGTTTCATGCGAAGTTGAGTTTACAAAAGAAGGATGTTAACATTGAAATATTGTAGATTTTGAATAAAATTTTTATTTTTACAAGTTAATAAAGGTAGTTGTGGGTGACTTGCTGACGAGAACCCTCACGAGACTTCACTCGTCCGACTAGGGACACCTAGAGGTTTAAAAGGCTTGTTGCACAGGCTAAGTGCAATCGTTATCCATACGAAAATGGAATATTTTTTTTTTAGTAGTTTTATTCTTTTTGCTCGAGGACTAGCAAAATGTAGGTTTGGGGGTGTGATCGGGAGAGAACAAATCCTAATTATACACCTTAACTCACATTTGTTAGCTGTTTTTATCCTGTTTTTATGTAGTTTTACTTTATTTTCTATTTTATGTCAGGTTATAAAAGAAAACAAGGAGATCTGGTTAAATAAGGTGAAAAAGCAAGCAGAAAGAAGTTGGAAAAAGCCCTTCGCGCGAGCGGCTCACTCGCGCGAGATCCCAGAATTTGCTCGAGCAACCCGCGCGCGCGACCTGCCCAATTACGCGCTCGCGCGATCCGTACAAAAATCAAAGTTGCGTAATATGCTCTACTGAAGAATCCTGTGCAAACGAGACTGTTTAATGACGTCCGGATTGGAAATAATAGCTGTTTTAGTTAGTTTCGGGATAGGAAAGCTTCAAAAATTCCTTGTAAACTCTATATATATGGAGATTTTATGAGTTTTTAGGGTTACACACCTAGAGAGCTATTCATATACATTCATTAAAGGCTTTGAAGGCAAGGCAAGGAGAAGAGCAAGCTTGAAGGTTTCTAATGGCTTACATCAACTCCATCTTCATTCTTTCAACCATCATGAGCAACTAAACTCCTAATCTAGGGTTTCAATGAAACCCTAGCTATGTAAAGGGGGATTTTCTGTGCTTTTCTACTCTAAGATTTTATGTTTTGGGATAGTGATTGTATGTTGGTGGATTATTTATATATAATCAGTTTTAATGTTAATAATCAATAGTATTTTGGATCTATTCTTGTCTTAGATTTTTCCTTATGCTTATTGAACTCAATTGTCCTTGATTTCTATGATTGATAGGAGTATTTACATACAATGGTGCTTATGTGATTGTGGCGTTTACATCTTTTATAATCCATGCTTAGGAAAGATGAGTTATGCTACACCCTAGTTATAGGTAGATAATTCATGTGAACCATAGATGGATTATGCTTAGATTGAACTAACAATATTCTCTTGACGATACTATTGGGCTTGTAGCTACAATAGATCATAACTACCCAAACATAGAATTTAGATTAGAAAGTATAGAACCCCAATGCGTAGTTAGTGGTGGAATTGTAATCCTAGATCTCATCTCCATATATTTAAACCAACTTTAAATTTTGCGTACAAGTTTACTTATATTTACTTCTAGATTTTATTCTAAAATTTCATAGTTTACTTCATAATTTAATTAGTAGTAATAATCAAATTCTAAACCAATTAAACTCCCGATTTTCTTATAACTAGCTAGATTAGATTTTAGTAATTGAAGGATTAAAAGTTAACAATCTCTGTGGGTTCGACCTTTACTTTCCACACTACAAATCTTTTGAAAGTAAAGCACAAATAAGCATACTTTTATATCTTGATTTTGACGAGATCAATTTTTTTTTAACGCTCAGACACGGAATGTACAATCGACACAACTTTTAGATGCCATGTTTCAAACGCGAATGCTATGCTTGTGGCGCTCTCGAGCGTCTTGAATGCTTTATTCCATGCCCTTTTAAAGAAATTTCGTATTTTTATCTTTATTTCTTATGAACTTCAAAAACTTCTCATAAAAATGAATGCTATGCCTGAATTTTCCGAGCGTTTCACCTATCCCTTATTTTTTTCTTTTGACTGTTCTCAAGGACTTTTGAAAGCCGTTTGTGTTAATCAAAATTTCAAACACTTCTTGTGAATAAAGAGCCTTATGCTTGTGAATTTTTCCTTTCCATTTTTTTTTCTTAAGATTTACGAACGCAACACGTTTTAATTGAAACTCCAAAACATTCCCCATGACTATTATACTTATGAATTTCCTTGAGCAATCCAAACGCCCTTTTATTATTCTAACTTGATTCTGAATACTTGTGAACCTGCACTTCTTTCGAAACTATGCTTCCTTTGAACCTGAATTTGTTTTGAACCTTCACAAGTTTATATATATATAAATTTCGAAAATGTGAACAAACTCCTCTCTCTCTTTTTCTTTTTCTTGAAATCTCTCTAGAACATCGAGTGCTTTCTCTTATTTCCTCTTATTATCTTGTGAACATCTGCTGAACTGAATGCAAACGAGTGCCATGCTTGTGAAATTTTTGCGAGCATTTTCAGATTTTCAATTTCTTTCTCTTTTTATTCATTTTTTTATGTCGCTTTTCCCTCTTTTTCAATTTTTTTTATTTTTTATTATTACCATATATATATTTTTATCTAATTGCTAATATCAAAACTTGTGATTCCTTCTTGCAGCTGCAGCCCAAGGTGTTAAAGGGGAATGGCAGCCTCGCTCACGGGTATGAGTGGTACACACAGCTGAGCGAGCCGGTGAGAGCTTTGGTGGGCGCGGCCGGGTTTGGAGACTTCGTCAAACTCTTGACGAAGAGCTCCAATGACTTACGACAGATTCACACTCTGGCAGAGAGGTGGTGGGACACTACTAGTACGTTCCACTTTGACTTCGGGGAGATGACGATGACTCCCCTGGACTTCTCAATGATTACGGGGATTGCCTTTGGCAGAGAGTGTTTGCGGTATCTGACGGATCAGGAGTGGGACCAGGTGGAGCCATTGTTGGGAGTGGTTTCGGAGGAGCCCCTGGTCACGGCCAAGTGGTTCATGGATACGTTTAGGGGTCAGCAGGGTTTCACCGACGAGCAGATGGCCCGAGGTTTTCTCATGTACATGTTAGGGTGTTCTCTGTTGAGCACCAAGGGTGATCGGGTCTCTGTTTCCCTGGTAGCGTCTCTGGAGCACCTGGACTGGGTTGATGAGTATGACTGGGCTGGTGCAGAGTTAGCCATCTTGTACCGGCATATGGACGACATTTTCTGGGACAGGCCGGCTTCCACTAGTGGCTATTGGAGAGCGTGGGAGGTATACCATTTTTTATATTTCACTGCTTATTACATTTTCAGAAACTAATTTAAATTGCGAGACTAACCCTTTTTTTTTTACATATTTGGTCCCACGAGTACCTCCGTATGATGTCCTCTGAGACACACGATGCAGACGCCCTCATCATGCCCCAGGGGCTGAAATGGGCGAAGGATAGAGTCGGGCGGAAGATCGGGGCCCACGATTTTATTTCATTCAGGAACTTCCTGATGAACCTGAGGGAGCAGCATGTTCACTGGCAGTCATGGCTTAGGGTGCTTCCTGATGCTCGTGCGGAGATTCGAGAGTCGGCTGGATATGACCCGACGAGATGACTTCTTGATGGGCCAGAGGGCCAGGCGTGGTACTTGGGAGAGAGGGTGACTAGACAGTCATTGGCAGCCTCCGGATTCTTTGTGCTATTCCCTCCTTCTGACTCTATGAGTGCCACAGACACACTCCAGGGTAGCGAGCTTACGGCTGCTCTGATGGGCTTGGGTATTCATGACTTTGTGGACTCCCCCACCGGATACCCAGCGTTCTGCGCCGCTAAGGTGATGCCGAACTTCCCTCTGATGGAAGTGACTCGGGTGAGTAAATGATTTTTTCATTCTTTTATGAGTTTTCTTTCATCCTTTATTTACGTTTTATTTTTGTTTGCAGCCTGTTCCTGTTGCGGCTCGTCCTCCTGCCTTACCTGAGTGGGATTGGACCATGTCGACTGTCTCGTTCAGCGAGCCCTTCTTGACGACGATCCCCCGAATCTCACAGGGCGGCCCTACTATTCCTCTCCATTATGACGTCGTCCCGCGTGCTTACGCGGAGGAGGGCTTGACATATGCCCACAGCGTGCGGCAGTGGGTTCTTGGGCGAGAGTGGATGGTAAGAAACTTATCCCCATCTTTTACTTTGACTTTGACTTTGATTGCCTTCTCCTTTTTACTAATCTTTATTCATTGTTCTTATTTTTAGGCTGAAGGAGCTCGGACGACTGCCGCGGCTCAGTTGAGAGTCCAGGTATGATTTTTATCCTTTTATTCTCAGTATTTCATTTTTCCTTTTCAACACTTTCTGGTTTTATCCTCTCTCATTTCAGATGGAGGAGATCAGAGTCCTGTCCCAGCAGGTGGGGCAGCTTCAGCAGCGGCTCTAGCAGTTCGGCATTCCCCTCAGCGACACTCCTGGAGATGGTGGTGCTGTACGAGGCGTGGGGTGAGGCGGCGGTTGCGGTGGAGGCAGCAGCGGAGGTAGAGGCAGGGGCGGCGGTAGCAGTGGAGGCAGCGGGACAGAGTCAAAGGAGGAGCCCCTCAGGCGTGTGACCCATCAGGCTCGAGGTCAGGGTCGAGGCTGACCTCGCTTTTTCTTACTCTTTACTTTTTGAGTGTTTTGGGAGGATATATACTTTATTCATATGATTGTATATATACATACACTTTATTTTGATGGCGGCTTTCAGATACCCGGTAGGATAGGCACTTGGATGTCTTTTAAATTTTCTGCTTTTCATTATGCTCATTCACCGTATGCGTGACCATAGCTTGGTCATTTTATCATGCTGAAAACTCTTTTTCATTTTCTCTTGTCTGCCGTATGTTGGACCATGGCTTGGTCCCGTCTTTATTTTTAATTTTGAATGCTTTGATCTCTTTTTCTTATTGCAAAATGAAAGTAAATGAAATGAGTGAATGAATGTATTGGTCTTCGAGTGTTTCAGGCTAAACGACCTTTTCTCCTTCCGACGAATGATTCTTAACGAAAGTTTGCTTCAAGCCGCTGCCCGATGTTGGGATCTTTCGCTCCACGTCTTCCGTTTCAGTCATCAAGAGATATGTACTTTGTTTGAAGAGTTCGGTGCTATCCTTCATACTGACCCTTCCGCGGATCTGACTGTCCCTCCGGTGCAAGCCAAGTATGTTCAGGACCTGGCGGCTCTTCTCCATACGTCCCGTGGTGCTGCGGGTTCTTTCATTCGTGTGCCGATTTTTGTTGAACTTCCCATTTTTAGGTCATTTCTTTTCTCCCTTTTTTCTTAAAAAAATTATCTCCGAAGATCTTTTCCAAAAGTGATGTTTTATACCTGAATTCTCTTAAAAGCCTGGTATTTCATTCTGTGAAAATTTTACCGCATTTGGAGAACTTTCTGAAGAGCTTGGAACGCTTCGAATCTTTCGGTCTTTGTCATCATCGGATATGGAGATGATACTCTCCTTAATTTGACGTTTGGTCAAAATCGGGGTGTCTACAGCTGGCTGCTAAAAATGCAGCACTCAATGGAGATGGAAGCGGCACTCACTGAGTGTCGGAACGGCACTCACTGAGTATCAGCGCGGCTTTCACTGAATGCCGGTGCGGCACTCAATGAATGCCGCGGACAACTCCTTGGACTACCATCGTTTTTGAAACTCTGATTTTCGTAGCACTTGATGTGTTTTTGCGGTACTTACGGACTGCCGGTCCGGCAAACACAGAGTGCCGCTTCGGCACTGCGTGACTGCCGCAGCCCACACCATGTGCCGTTCTATTCCTTTTTCTTTTCTTTTTCTTTTCTTTTCTTTCTTTTTTTTGTTTGAATTGAAGAGGCTTTTGAAGAGTATGAATCACCTTGGAAGCCTTAGTTTTGTTCGGACATTTTCATCATCGGACTTGGAGGTAACACTCCTCTTAATTCGATGTTTGGTCAAAATTGGGGTGTCTACAGTTTGCCCCACTTTGACGGAGCTTGTGGAGCAACGCGTGTCATAAGTGAATGTCGAAGCCTGTGTGAAGACAAGCCTTTGACCAAACCGTTGGATTTAGGTAAAAACAAATGCGTTGCAAAAATGACTGCGCAAACGGTCTATGTTGGTTGTGCTCAACAGTGAGCTGCCTACGTATCCATTCACGAATCAAACCAAGACGTAGTTCGGGCAAGGATCAAACACACACGAGCGTAAATAATCATACGGATGAATGCACCTATCCTATCATGACGCACGTGCTCATACAATGATGACTGTCAATGCAAATTCATGCTCTATAAATGGTGTGATTCAAAATCGTGCTATCCTGACGTTTTTTAATGCAATTCATGCCTTATGCTACTCAATGCTCATGTTAATTTTCTTCAAGATACGCTGCCATTTCTGCCGAAAGGACTGGCGCAATTGATTGGGCGGCGCTTCGCGACTTAGACCCCGGTGTCAACGCGGGTTTGCTCATGAAAAATACGCAGCCGTTCGGCCTTGTTAGATATATCTGCTTATGAAAAATCTATAGCCCTTCGGCCCCATTGGATATGTTTGCTCCAAAAATCCGCAGCCGCTCGCCCCCATCGGATATGTTTGCTCTAGGTATCCGCAGCCGCTCGGCCCCGTCGAATATGTTTGCTCTAGGTATCTGCAGCCGCTTAGCCCCGTCGGATATGTTTGCTCTGAAAATCCACAATCACTCAGCCCATCAGATATGTTTGCTCTATTTTATGCATTTACAACATGATGCATGATGCATGATATGGTAACTGACACGAGAATTTTCTTGTGCGCTCTTGTGCAATACCCAAGTGTAGGTAGACGTGCAAGTAATATCTGGTAAGACCAGGTCGATCCCACAGGGAAGGTGTTGACCTATTGAATTTAGACTATCCTCTAAAAGAAATCAAAATAAAATGAACAAGTTTGAACGATGATGCAGAACACAAAGTTCCACAACTAGGATTACTAATGAAAATAATTGAAATTAACTAAACAATCTAACTAGCTAATTAAAACAGTACTTAGAATTAGGGAGTTTAACTTTAAAAAGAAAGTGTCGGGATTACACGAATCCGCAGTAACCTAGCCATCTACCATGCATTTACCTTGAAGCACAATGGAGCATATTACCTACAGTCTTCCGTATTCCTCTAAAAATAAAGAATCCATGGCCCTTTCATGACCGGGACCATATCATCACAGTTAAATTGAAATACACAAAAGCGGTTTAATTCAATAGTTAAGACTCGCATCCTCAATGGTGTTAGCATTGAAGATGGTTTGCAAAATGTATTGAAAGAAAATGCCTTAGGGCCTTAGTTTTAAAACTGTTTTGACAAACTGAGCATTTATTTGGGACAGAATGATAACACATCTTAAAACAAAAGGTCCTGGAATACTGCAGGGAACATCCTCAAGAATCAGGGAGTTCGATCGATCGACGCGCCTTCGATCGATCGAAGACCTTCATCCCTCAATCGATCGAACTTACTTCGATCGCTTGACTGTCTCTGGTTCGATCGATCGAACTAACTTCGATCGATCGAACACAGCGATTATTCTGCTGCATGGCAAAGGCTGGAGATCACTGTTTCATCGTGTTCTCCCAACCTGGGACTACTCAGACATCGTCTGGAGTGTCACAGAATTATTTCTAACGTAAGAAAACATTAATACCCCGTTTGGTTGCGAGTTTTTCATTAAAAATCTAAAAACTATGGTGTTATCAATATTTAGCATGCAACAATATAAACTGAGCGATTGAACTACGCCTATGAATTGCAGAATGTAAATGACAATATATAAATAACCTGAAGTGAATGATACTTGTATTAAACTCAAGAAATCCAGTCCACAAAGTATAAATTCAAGGAAAACCTACAAAAACAAACACAACTCTCTATCTCTCTCTCTAAAACTGTTAAAACAAAAAGTGGGCGTCCTTATGGACGTGTACAAAACGCATATAAACAGAAAACCTAAGACACTAGGGTTAAAATCCGCATTCTGCTGCGCACGCAAATGTTACTGGAAATACCCCGTTCGATCGATCGAACTGATCTCGATCGATCGAACCCTTAATCTTCAAGCGCTTCTACTCTCTTCAAGCGATCGAACCTTCGATCGATCGAACCTTCTTAGATCGATCGAACTTCACTTTTCAGCTTTGACTTCTTTTGTTTGCATTCCAGCATTCCATTTATTCTGATGTTCATCTGTTTAGTCCGCACAGCAGTGATCTGCACAAACAACAGCTAAAACAATACAACTTATCATAGATTAATCATATTGTATAAAAATTAGCCTTGTAATGCAAATTGCGGATAACACGGGAAATTGTGATAAAAACTAATACAATTCTTCCTCTTAGCGCGGTTGTATTTTACAAATACCCCCGCTTTGCAGTAACCAGAGACAATTATGCAAGACTGGTCGATGCAAATATGTTGCAAGGACTGAGAACGCAAATCCGTTACATTCTCAAAATTTTGACCATCGTAAATTCGTTACGAGGATCGAGAATATAAATCCATCATATCCGTTACCAGGATCGAGAATATAAATCCATTATATTCCCAAAAGCGGGGTCAATGCAAATCTGTTGCGAGGACCGAGAATGCAAATCTGTTACATTCTCAAAATTTTGACCATCGTAAATCCGTTACGAGGATCGATAATATAAATCCATTATATTCCCAAAAGTAGGGTCAACATAAATCTGTTGCGAGGATCGAGAATGCAAATCCGTTACATTCTCAAAATTTTGACCATCGTAAATCCATTACGAGGATCGAGAATATAAATCCGTTATATTCCCAAAAGCGGGGTCAATGCAAATCTATTGCGAGGACCGAGAATGCAAATCTGTTACATTCTCAAAATTTTGATCATTGTAAATCCATTACGAGGATCGAGAATATAAATCCATTATATTCCCAAAAGCGGGATCAACGCAAATCTGTTGCGAGGACCGAGAATGCAAATCTGTTACATTCTCAAAATTTTGATCATCGTAAATTCGTTATGAGGATCGAGAATAAAAATCCGTTATATTCCCAAAAGCAGGGTCAACGCAAATCTGTTGCGAGGACCAAGAATGCAAATCTGTTACATACTCAAAATTGGTCAAAATTGGCTTAATTCAATTCAAAAATTCCCAAGATCCAGGAGTTAATCGAATTCAAATTATTCTGGAGTCAATCAGACTCAGAGAACTTCTCATTTCTCAAAATATTCAGGCTCGATTCAATTTATTTTCAAAACGGGAATCCGACAGACTCAAATTATTTCAAATTTCAAAATCCGAAGTTAGCCGAACTAAAAAGGAATTTCTATTTCCAAAATTGGGAGTCAACCAAACTTAACTCAATTTAATTCAAAATTTGGAGTCAGTCAGACTCGAATCAGTTCAATTCCAAAATTTCGGACTCCTTCAGACTTAATTCAATTTTCTAAAATCGAGAGTCCATTAGACTCAAACAAATTCCCTTCTTAGTCAAACAAATTTCATTCCATTTACTTTCAAAAATTCGGAGTCTAGTACATCAGACTCAAATTATTTCAAATTTCTAAATCGGTAGTCCGATGGACTTAAGTTATTTCAAATATCTAAAGTCGGGGGCCAATGGACTCAAATCCACTTCAATTTCCAAAATCGAGAGTCAGTTAGACTCAATTTAATTCAATTTTCCAAAATTGGTAGTCAATCGAGCTTAATTTTTTTCAAATTTCGATCAGGAGTCAGCCAGACTCAAATAAACTCAATTTTACCAAGTCCGGAGTCAATTTGACTCAATTCGAGATCGAAGTCAAATGCCAAATTAGGAGTCACCTAGACTCGACTCAATTCATTTTCTGAAATCAGGAGTCAGTCAGACTTGATTCAATTCCTATTTTGCAAAATCAGACAAAACCAAGAGTCAATAAGACTCAAAGAAATTCAAATTCACAAAATTGGACTTAAAGAATTTCTATTTCACAAAAGAATTTTTACAAAGTTGGGAGTCAATCGAACTCAAAGAATTTCTATTTCACAAGATTGGGAGTCAACTAGACTCAAAAGAATTTCGAATTTCCAAAACATGAGCCAATCAGACTCAAAAGAATTTCTAATTTCAAAATCGGAGTCAAACAGACTCAAAATAATTTCAAATTTCTATAACAGGAGTCAATTGGACTCGAATCGAATTCTATTTCACTACACCGAGAGTCAATCAGACTCAAATCTAAAATTGGGAGTCGATCAAACTCAAAGAATTTCAAATTTAAAAAAAAAAAATCAGACTCAAAGAATTTCAAAAAAAAAAAAAAAAAAACAGAGTCAATCAGACTCAATTCGATTCAAAAACCCTAAAATCTGGAGTCAATCAGACTCAAATGAATTTTTCTAGAATTAGGAGTCAATCAGACTCAATTCAATTCAATTTCTAAGATCAGGTTCTAAGTTAAACTTTCATGAATCGGGAGTCAATCAGATTCAACTCAATTTAACATTAAAATCTGGCGATAGTTAGATCCATTTTAGCCCAAACTTTTGAAAGTTTGGAGTCGGTTAGACTCAAAGAATTCAATTCCAACAAAATTTGGGGTTAAATAAACTCACATAATTTCAAATTTCTAAAACTAAGAGTCAATTTGAATCAAGATTTCAATGTCACAAAAAATTGGAGTCAATTTGACTCCTTTCTATCATCAAGATCCTATCTTTTGGTTAAATTCATGATTGAACACCACAGTATTTCATGTGTTGCTATATTTTCCTCTTAAGCCTTTCAAAAACTTGATTCTCCTCACTCTTTCTTGTAGATCTATTCCTATGGTTAGTGGTTTAGGCTCCCCAAGACCTCCAAGGAAGAGATATAAGCCCTCCGCAGGTCACGATCCTGCGCTCCTCTACGCTGACCCCGAATTGTGCCTCTCAGCACATGCCTTTATCAAAGGGATAAAAATCTAGACTTCACTTCGCATTTCTACTTCTCTAGATGATCAATGCAATGTATGATGCTTAGTGCATGTATGAACATGATTTTAATCTTGCGCACTTTATGGATTTTTGATTTCCTTAAGACATTGTTATGATCATGTTTAGGACACTAGGACCATATGTAGGATTTACACTTTTGATTATACTTGTTATCTCAGTTTCATTGATTTTGTGCCGAGACCATGCCCCAAAAATTTATTATTATTATTCACTCAAACCCCAAATCTCATATTTTACATCCACGGAGACACTTGGACTCAACAATTCAAATTCATTCAACTTTCTGACCAAAGGGAGTCATGGAGACTCAAAAATTCAAAGGGAGTCACATGGATTCAAAACTTCAATTTTCTGACAGAGGGAGTCACAATTGAAAAAATTTGATAAGACAAAGGCAGTCATGCAGACTCAAAAATTCAATTTTCTTACACAAGGACTCAAAATTCACATTTTTAAAACAAAAGAGTCATTCGGATCCATGGACCCGCATTTCCACAACAAAGGAGTCATTCGGACTCAAAAATTCACATTTTACATCAACGGAGTTGTTCGGACTCAACAAAATTCACGAAGTCACACGGACTCAACAAAAATTAACTTTTTATACAAATGGAGTCACACGGACTCAAAGAATTTCTTATTTCAAAATCGAGGGTTAATATTTCAAATTTTCTTAATCAAAATCAATTTTGACTCAACAAGAATCTCAAATCTCAAAATCGGAGTCAAATCGCCTCAACAAAAATTCCAATTTTTCAAAATCAGGGGTCAATCAGACTCAAGGAATTTCTATTTCACAAAATTAGGAGTCGATCAAACCCAAAGAATTTCTTCTTCACAAAACTTGGAGTCAATCAGACTCAATTTATTTCAAACTCATGAATCAGGAGTTAATTTATCACGCCCCAGAACCACCCAGATGATCCTAGGACACGTGGCACGCCACCAAGGCCTTACACAAGTGATTAAAGTTCCAAAAATAAATTTAAAATAAACTTAAACCAAATAAGCTCAACAATAATAAATAAAATAATAAAAAAAACAAAATCCTGTCTTTATAATCGGCCAAAATAACCCTGTTTTAACAAATAGTAACTTCTCAAATAACACTACCAAATCATAGTCATGAGCTCCCAAAGTCGAAGCAAGAGTTTTTAAATACTTTAAGAGAAATACTAAATATAACAATTTACAACCAACCCAATAAATAAATCTCCAAGTTCAAACGTCCCAATCTAATAACATTAGTCATAGTAACACTATGATCAAATAATCCCAACTAACACAGTCCAGCCTTATATTACAGGAGTTAAGTTAGAATCCGACTAAAGTTTAAAGTTTAACTAGAAATATTACATAAGTCTTAAACCAACCAAAAGATGACTCGTACTACAATCCATATTAAAACCGATTAATTACAACTATACTGCAAGCTTTAAATTAAAAAGCAGGTAACTATTAACAAGGTTACAACAACTTCCACAACCCATAAGCCAGCCAAGCCACTTCCCCGATTCCTCGCCACGATCACCTACGATGTTTATTCAATAACCATTACAATATATAAGCTATATGCTTAGTGAATAATGCTAATCATGATCGTGGGTAATAAACATGCTCAATTCATCATAGTACAAATAACTATAGTCTCTGGCAATTACTAGTTCACACCCCCACCACTACCGACTAGCTCGCGGCTCCACTCCCCAAGCCCACGTGACTAGTCATGACCCACGCCCTCACACATGCGGTCCCATAGGCCTCTGGCGGCCATGGTCGTCACCACAAAGATTACCTCATGGTGGAATAGAACTAGCAATTTTCATTGACCCAAATAGGCAACTCAACATGCTCATTTAATCATTACACCGTGCAATCACAATCAAATTGGGCCTAATTTAACCACATGAATTTTGCCCAATACTAAGCTAAATAAATTAAATTACGCTAACTAGGCATGCTTTGACATTACAATTGAATCCAACATGGAAATCATCCAAATATCAAAATTAACATCACTCACCTCTGGGGTTTCGCTCTTAATTGTGAAATTAAAGCCCTACTGAGAACCAGGTACAAATCCTATATAAAATACAAGTTATGAGCTAAAACCCTAAAATGGGTCATGGAAAAACTATCACAAAACTCAACCAAATTGGTACCAATGGGTTAGACTCACCTCCAGGAGTCCGAATATGTGGTCAGAATTGAAAACCAACGTCGTTCGGCGCGTCAACCGTTGTCGTAAAGTCACCATCAAAACTTGTTGACAACGTATCTCCTATACATCTATTCTGTGTAAATCCCAGTGAAAAAGATGAGTAGGACTCATCGTATACATGGCTTGTTATGAAGATTTTCAATTTTTATTATAACCTCCACACAGTTCTACTAATTTTACAATTACGCCCCTACTAATTATAAAACTGTATTAAAACTATCTCAAACTTAAATGGGTATTTGTCTATGTCTCGCATGGGTCCCATAAGTGATCCCATATAATTAAATGAAGTTGCTAATTAGCCTACTAATTATGTAATGTGTTCAATTCGTGCTCACAAAGGTATTCCTAATTGACCCCAAAAGTGGTCAATACCTAACAACATGATATTATCAATAATAAAATAATAAATCATTTAAGCCTTAATAAACATTTAAGCACATAGGGCATTTCACATATTGCTATCCCATCTCAAATGGGACCCATCAACACATATCCCAACTTGGGACTACCATACTGGCCACAATTGAGTTCCCAACTGGACACCCAAAAACAACTTAGTGGGTCAATCCCACTCCAATAAGCGTCACATAACACATTAATTAAAATTAACTCATGAATGGAGTCACGCGGACTCTAGAATTCATATTCTACACAAACGGAGTCATGCGGACTCGAGAATTCAATTTTTTACATAAATGGAGTCACGCGACTCGAAATTTTATTTTTTATTCAAACAAAGTCACACAGGCTCAATCAAATTCAATTTTACATAAATGGAGTCACATGAACTCAACAAATTTACTTTTTACACAAACAGAGTCATACAGACCCAACAAACTTTTCTTTTATATAAATGGAGTCACACAGACTCAAAGAATTAGTTTTACAAAGACGGGAAGTCCCCAGACTCAAAAAATTGAATTTTTTTTTAAAGGGCAGTCCTCGGACTCAATGAAATGGTTTTACAAAAATGGGTAGTCCTCGGACTCAAAGAAATGGTTTTACAAAAATGGGTAGTCATCGGACTCAAAGAATTGATTTTACAAAAATGGGTAGTCATCGGACTCAAAGAATTGATTTTTTACAAAAATGGGGAGTCCTCGGACTCAAAGAATTTGAACGGAGCTGACGAGGTTTGTGCTGCCCTATTAGTCTTTTGAAAGCATGATTTTGCACTTGCAGACCATTTAGAAGAAACATAATGATTGTGTCAAAAGAGGAAAGTCACATTTGCCCCTAGTCTTGGACCATTCTCATATTTCACTTTTTTGGCATTGTGTTATGATAGTGTTTAAAACTACTGCTTGCATTGCTCGTAGGATGCTTATGGAGACTTTACAAATCTTTATTCATCATCTTAAACCTATACATTTGAGACCATTATTGGCTCATCTGACGAGGACAGACTCAACAAACACAAGGTGATTGAATCATACTCTGAATTGATGTGCTTTTGTCATGAATACATGTATCAACTTACCTCTTTCATTTATCATTTTACAATGGTAGTGCTTTGCTGAAAGATCTAAACTTTGAAAACTTCTCCTTTTCGATTTAGCTGATTCTTTGCCTATCTAGAGTGTGCTTCGAATTAATGCTTTACCTGACAGAATAAAAGACACTCTATCTCAATCCATTCAAAACAAACTCAAATACTTGAGCACTTGCCTTTATCATAGAGGGATTTTGGCAAACGAAGTTTGTCCCTAGTTTGAAAGAGACTCGGGGGCTCGCTTCAAAGGTAAAATAGAGCTTTCAACAAACGAAGTTTGCCCCTAGTCTCAAGGACAAACGAGCTCATCCCAAGGGCCTTGAGAACATGTTGGTACAGGATGCTTGCAGTGCATTTAATCCCAATCTAGAGGTAATCATCATGACTGTGATGGGCTAAAGCGGGATGTCCCAATGCTGATCGGCAAAACTTTATTTGCCCCTAGTTCGACAATACACATGTGGTCCTAGGGAAACACAATTTTGCTCCTAGTTTTAAAATAACATAACCATATGTGCAAATGTAACAACTTATCCCCAAATAGGAATCAGGTCCAAGGTAATATGGCCAAGGCCTGAAAGAGCACACCATATTATGACGATGGTAGTGACCGAACTAGATAGGTTGCTTACGTATCCCCGAGTGGGAATCAGGTCCAGCGTAGTTCAAGTACTCTGGAGGTCTTGAAAGAATTAGGCTTCAAGAATTGGTGGGCTTTTCAAGCCATGTTTTCATATAGGTCTAGGGAGTGCATGTCACTTGTGGTAGGCCTTGTGTAGCATGATGAACTACATTTTCCTTTATTCTCTTTTCTCTTGTCTTTTCCTCTTTTTTATTTAACGGTTGATTCTTTAACCTTTTCACTAGCCAGTTAATTTTACAACTCTCATCATGTTTTATTCATACTATATCATATTCACAAAGTAATATCAGCCCAAATCATAGTCATGAGCTCCCAAAGTCGAAGCAAGAGTTTTTAAATACTTTAAGAGAAATACTAAATATAACAATTTACAACCAACCCAATAAATAAATCTCCAAGTTCAAACGTCCCAATCTAATAACATTAGTCATAGTAACACTATGATCAAATTATCCTAACTAACACAGTCCAACCTTATATTACAGGAGTTAAGTTAGAATCCGACTAAAGTTTAAAGTTTAACTAGAAATATTACATAAGTCTTAAACCAACCAAAAGATGACTCGTACTACAATCCATATTAAAACCGATTAATTACAACTATACTGCAAGCTTTAAATTAAAAAGCAGGTAACTATTAACAAGGTTACAACAACTCCCACAACCCATAAGCCAGCCAAGCCACTTCCCAGCTCACTTCCCCGATTCCTCGCCACGATCACCTACGATGTTTATTCAATAACCATTACAATATATAAGCTATATGCTTAGTGAATAATGCTAATCATGATCGTGGGTAATAAACATGCTCAATTCATCATAGTGCAAATAACTATAGTCTCTGGCAATTACTAGTTCACTCCCTCACCACTACCGACTAGCTCGCGGCTCCAATCCCCAAGCCCACGTGACTAGTCATGACCCACGCCCTCACACATGCGGTCCCATAGGCCTCTGGCGGCCATGGTCGTCACCACAAAGATTACCTCATGGTGGAATAGAACGAGCAATTTTCATTGACCCAAATAGGCAACTCAACATGCTCATTTAATCATTACACCGTGCAATCACAATCAAATTGGGCCTAATTTAACCACATGAATTTTGCCCAATACTAAGCTAAATAGTATTGGGATTTAACCACATGAATTTTGCCCAATACTAACCACATGATTGTGCAATCACAATCAAATTGGGCCAAACTTAACCACATGAATTTTGCCCAATACTAAGCTAAATAAATTAAATTACGCTAACTAGGCATGCTTTGACATTACATTTGAATCCAACATGGAAATCATCCAAATATCAAAATTAACATCACTCACCTCTTGGGTTTCACTCCTAATTGTGAAATTAAAGCCCTACTGAGAACCAGGTACAAATCCTATATAAAATACAAGTTATGAGCTAAAACCCTAAAATGGGTCATGGAAAAACTATCACAAAACTCAACCAAATTGGTACCAATGGGTTAGACTCACCTCCAGGAGTCCGAATATGTGGTCAGAATTGAAAACCAACGTCGTTCGGCGCATCAACCGTTGTCGTAAAGTCACCATCAAAACTTGTTGACAACGTATCTCCTATACATCTATTCTGTGTAAATCCCAGTGAAAAAGATGAGTAGGACTCATCGTATACATGGCTTGTTATGAAGATTTTCAATTTTTATTATATCCTCCACACAGTTCTACTAATTTTACAATTACGCCCCTACTAATTATAAAACTGTATTAAAACTATCTCAAACTTAAATGGGTATTTGTCTATGTCTCGCATGGGTCCCATAAGTGATCCCATATAATTAAATGAAGTTGCTAATTAGCCTACTAATTATGTAATGTGTTCAATTCGTGCTCACAAAGGTATTCCTAATTGACCCCAAAAGTGGTCAATACCTAACAACATGATATTATCAATAATAAAATAATAAATCAGTTAAGCCTTAATAAACATTTAAGCACATAGGGCATTTCACATATTGCTATCCCATCTCAACTGGGACCCATCAACACATATCCCAACTTGGGACTACCATACTGGCCACAATTGAGTTCCCAACTGGACACCCAAAAACAACTTAGTGGGTCAATCCCACTCCAATAAGCGTCACATAACACATTAATTAAAATTAACTCATGATTATGCATATGCTAAAATAGTATTAAATATAAACCGCGGGAGCGGGTGTCACATAATTAGATCCAAACAAATTCAAATTCTCAAAATCCGGAGTCTGGAGTCGGTTCAACTCAACTCAATTCCCATTTCCAAGTCCAGAGTTGATTCGACTTGAAGCAATTCCTATTTCCAAAAGGGAGTCACACTGACTCAAATAATTCACATTTTACAAAAGGAGAGTCATATGATCTTGAAAATTCACATTTCTCAAAATACGGATTCATACGGACTCGAAAATTCACATTCTATAAATACAAAGTCACACGGACTTAAAAAAATTCATATTTTACAAAGACGGAGTCACGCGGACTCGAGAACTCAGTATTTTACACAAATGGAGTCACGCGGACTCTAGAATTCATATTCTACACAAACGGAGTCATGCGGACTCGAGAATTCAATTTTTTACATAAATGGAGTCACGCGACTCGAAATTTTATTTTTTATTCAAACAAAGTCACACAGGCTCAATCAAATTCAATTTTACATAAATGGAGTCACATGAACTCAACAAATTTACTTTTTACACAAACAGAGTCATACAGACCCAACAAACTTTTCTTTTATATAAATGGAGTCACACAGACTCAAAGAATTAGTTTTACAAAGACGGGAAGTCCCCAGACTCAAAAAATTGAATTTTTTTTTAAAGGGTAGTCCTCGGACTCAATGAAATGGTTTTACAAAAATGGGTAGTCCTCGGACTCAAAGAAATGGTTTTACAAAAATGGGTAGTCATCGGACTCAAAGAATTGATTTTACAAAAATGGGTAGTCATCGGACTCAAAGAATTGATTTTTTACAAAAATGGGGAGTCCTCGGACTCAAAGAATTTGAACGGAGCTGACGAGGTTTGTGCTGCCCTATTAGTCTTTTGAAAGCATGATTTTCTGCACTTGCAAACCATTTAGAAGAAACATAATGATTGTGTCAAAAGAGGAAAGTCACATTTGCCCCTAGTCTTGGACCATTCTCATATTTCACTTTTTTGGCATTGTGTTGTGATAGTGTTTAAAACTCCTGCTTGCATTGCTCGTAGGATGCTTATGGAGACTTTACAAATCTTTATTCATCATCTTAAACCCATACATTTGAGACCATTATTGGCTCATCTGACGAGGACAGACTCAACAAACACAAGGTGATTGAATCATACTCTGAATTGATGTGCTTTTGTCATGAATACATGTATCAACTTACCTCTTTCATTTATCATTTTACAATGGTAGTGCTTTGCTGAAAGATCTAAACTTTGAAAACTTCTCCTTTTCGATTTAGCTGATTCTTTGCCTATCTAGAGTGTGCTTCGAATTAATGCTTTACCTGACAGAATAAAAGACACTCTATCTCAATCCATTCAAAACAAACTCAAATACTTGAGCACTTGCCTTTATCATAGAGGGATTTTGGCAAACGAAGTTTGTCCCTAGTTTGAAAGAGACTCGGGGGCTCGCTTCAAAGGTAAAATAGAGCTTTCAACAAACGAAGTTTGCCCCTAGTCTCAAGGACAAACGAGCTCATCCCAAGGGCCTTGAGAACATGTTGGTACAGGATGCTTGCAGTGCATTTAATCCCAATCTAGAGGTAATCATCATGACTGTGATGGGCTAAAGCGGGATGTCCCAATGCTGATCGGCAAAACTTTATTTGCCCCTAGTTCGACAATACACATGTGGTCCTAGGGAAACACAATTTTGCTCCTAGTTTTAAAAGAACATAACCATATGTGCAAATGTAACAACTTATCCCCAAATAGGAATCAGGTCCAAGGTAATATGGCCAAGGCCCGAAAGAGCACACCATATTATGACGATGGTAGTGACCGAACTAGATAGGTTGCTTACGTATCCCCGAGTGGGAATCAGGTCCAGCGTAGTTCAAGTACTCTGGAGGTCTTGAAAGAATTAGGCTTCAAGAATTGGTGGGCTTTTCGAGCCATGTTTTCATATAGGTCTAGGGAGTGCATGTCACTTGTGGTAGGCCTTGTGTAGCATGATGAACTACTTTTTCCTTTATTCTCTTTTCTCTTGTCTTTTCCTCTTTTTTATTTAACAGTTGATTCTTTAACCTTTTCACTAGCCAGTTAATTTTACAACTCTCATCATGTTTTATTCATACTATATCATATTCACAAAGTAATATCAGCCCAACAATCTTTATTTGTTTTTTCTCAAAGATAGCTCTGCATTGTTTTAGGCTCACTTAGTGTTTGAGCCTCTCACGAAAATTTTGAAGCTGATAAGTCTCTCTTTTCATTTCCAATTTCTTTTCTTTGCTTAGAACAACTAAAAAAGTCATGAGATAATTCATACGCCAATAATGTACTTTGAAGTGCTCAAGAATTCTTAATCTTATTTATTCTCTGCCTTCTCTTTTCTCTTTCCTTTCTTTTCTCTACCTTACTATCCCTTATTCTCTCCATGATTTTGACTGGCTAGGATTAGGATTTTTGAAATCAACATGCACCTTATTTTTTTTGCTCTAACTTTTGCCTAGGCGCCCTTTTGGGTTTTTATCCTAGCGAGCTCTTTCTTTCTTTTTCTTTTTTTTTTCTTCTTCTTTTTTGTGCTCTAACTTTTTCCTAGGCACCCTTTCGGGTTTTCATCCTAGCGGGCTCTTTTTTTTTTCTCTTTTTTTTTGTTTAGAAGAAGAAGTTCATTTAAAATATTTAGCTACCGTCAAGGACAAAGTTTATGGCTATGGACTGGTTGGGCTCATCTTTTAGGCTTGGTATTTGAGAAAAAAAAGAGGGTGGTGAGCAAGCCTCAAGATGTTCCAAGTTCATCTTTTCAAGATTGAGCAAGAGTATCTTTAAATTCTTAAAGTAAAGCTAATCAATTCTCTACTCCTTCTTGGTTTTGGCACAAAATTTGCTTTGATCACTTGGGGATTCTTTTCAATGCAAAGATTTATTAACAAAGCATTTTCCATAATCTCTTGAAAAAAGTGACTTTTTCTTTTCTTTTCTTTCTTCTTTTCTTTTTTTTTTTTTGGCTTAATGATCCATACATTCACGACTTGGCACACTGAATCAAGCAGAATGAGATCTTATTCAACTAGTAACGAGTGAGGATTACATCACTCGACTCGATAAAAAGAGACTTAAAAAGTAAACTCGATAACCGACTGACTCAAAGGCTCGACTGGACTTGACATTTGACTCCAACTTGTTATGACTTGATTACCAAACTAGACTTGACATGGTCTCAACCGGAGTGTCACATATGATTTTCAATTTACTGGGTCCCCAACAGCATCAGTTCCAAACACTATCACTTCACTATCATCATTTGGACCTCTGGGTCCGCCTTCCCCAAACAGCATGTGTGCAGAAATATCATCCACATCCATGGCCCAATTTTTAGCGGGACAGTATTCATCTGACTCATACCAAGTATTGTCAATACCTTTCCACATTTGTTGATTGGGCCAGGGCCAGTTGATTGTTGCGCACTCATGGATGCAGCAAATCCCTTGAGGGTTCTCAATGATGGCTAGGATTGAGAGGTCGGAGAGTGAAGAGCTTGCAAGTCAAGATCATTATGCCAAAGGTCACTCGGTGGATTTGGTGGAGGAGTGATGATTTTCTGATCAATGAGATCCTGGATCTCATGGCGGAGTCTCGAGCAAGAATCGGTATTGTGGCCTTGAGTCTAGTGATAGGCGCAGTACAAGGATAAGTCATATTTGTGAGGTAAGGGATTTGATGGTGGCCTTGGGTCCAGGGGATTGAGGTGACCACTCTTGATGAGGTGACCAAGGGCCATGGATAATGTCATGCCAAGGTTGGTGAGTATTCTTGACTTGCCGGTTCGGCTTAATTTCGGATTCAACTTTGAACTTGAGTTGGCTTTTGGGTTGAGATGTGGGCTTGGAATAACTCTTTGGTTAGTTAGGATTGGGCATGGATATGGGCTTCGGTGAATGGTTAAGCTTGGGTATGGACTTTGGGGATAGGTTGGATTTGGACATGGGCTTTGGTGATTGGTTTGGCTTGGATGTGGATTTTGGTGCTCGGCCGGGTGATCCATTATTCCTTTATCCAATTTGTTCATCACTAACTCATTCAAATCCACTTGCTTTTTGAGTAACTAATAGAGCTCGAGCGTTACCCTCTCCAATTGATTCACCCTTAAGTTTTGTTGATCACTAGTAGCTTGCAACTTGTTCACTCTCTCTTCCAAATCTCTGAAGGCCATTGGCGGATCAATCTCAAGATGATGGTCCATGTTCTCCTAAAATCAAGAAGACGAACCCAAGAGGTTAGAAGTGTCCTCACTTGGGGATCTGGTTGTTCCACTCTTTCTACAGGTTCACGACATGAAAAGGCCCGCATGCAAAATCGATTTTCAGGAGCTAAGGAATTTCGAGGAATTATTTTGATCTTAATTGGAAGGAAGATGTTGTGGATTTATATGCTACATATATGCAATGATATTGGTTAATGTGATAAACATGTTCATGCTTTGATGATTTGATGCAACTGAATGCATGCACCGCATATGGCACACGGATGAAATGCACGTGTGTGTGCCTACTCTATATGCAAAAGAAAGGAAAATTATAATCCTAACACATAAACAAATAAGCACATAAAATCCTCACCCATGTCAAGTGCGATAATTTCTCTTGTCATTGTGATCCTCATTACCCCTTCAAAGTTTGAAAATTTTAGAATTTTTTTGAAATTCATTTGACAAGCATTTCCCTAGGTGATGGGATCTTTCAAATTCTTAAGAAGCTTTCCTTTGAAGGCAACAACATTTCTCAACAAAAGATGATTGGGTTGAAATTGTGCTTTGAAAAGCATTTCTTTAGTTGGTGAAACTTTTCAAAATCTTTCAAGAATTTTGGGTTCTTCCTTCAAAGATGGTTGACTTGAAATTTTAATCAAAAAGTAAACTCCAAAGATTTTCGAAAGAGCGATTGAATACCTTGGAATAAAGATAGCAAAAATCTGTGTGTTTTCAAAGATGGATTTAAAATTCTTTGGGTAGAACGATCACATGATCGGATTATCACCGTACTTTTCATGAATTCGGATACATACAAGGTCAATGATGCTTAAGAAGTGTACCCTTATAATCAAAACTCGGCATGTTCTCAAATGTCATAGGACATGAATAGGAATTGATCAAAAGTGATAAAGAGGTTATACATCCTACATCAAGCAAGCATTGTCATCATCTCAAGTAATCCCTTTTGGGCATACAAAACTCCCTAGCATGTAATCCTAATCAAGAATTATTTTCCTAAGCTTGAAAGGTTCTATGAAAACTATTATGAAAAGGCCAAGTTTTGGTCAAATAAAGGACCCTTGACACATACCCGATAGGATGCTTTATATACTAACATATGGTACGAGATCAAGGGTGATCACACAGTCCCACGATGGCTTGACCAACCGAGTTGCCCCGAGCCTTCAAGGTCATAGTTCCGTGCAATCGACGGGCAAGACATGCAAGTGTAATGCAATGGACACACAAAAATTAATTAATTCAACTAAAAGTATGCTTTCAAGTCTAATACTCGAGTGAACCCAAAATTAGAAATTCTAGTCTGCGAAATCAGAGATTTTGAGTTCGATCCCCAGCAGAGTCGCCATATTGTGGATATCGTAATTTTTCCTTACCCACAGCTTTTAATTTTAAAACATTTTTCAAATTCAAATTCAAAACGAGTCGTCACTTAATTTTAAAAGGAAAATTAAGAAACTTTTTTAAAGCAAACGATCTTTTAAGAAACCAGAGATTTTTTAGGTCCGAGGATTATGGAATAAGAGGGGAAGGAGCCTGTCAGACTAAAACTCCCCCTCTCATCCTATCTCGCGATAGGCCTCTACTTAACATCCTTTTAATCAAATTAATAATCTAAGCATGTCCTCAACTAATACATATATATATATATATATATAAATATACATTACAAAAGCATGTCTAAAGAGTGTAAGATTGTAAGTGATAAAATATCATTCAAAAACTACATAATTCAAGTAACAAGCAATATGATATGCAAATAGGGAAATATAGAACTTACCCGAGATCCATGCCACGAATATTAAACCTGCAATGCATATGAATAGAAAGATCCTAAGAAAAGGTCTCTAATCACATATACACATAAGGCAAAGCCTAATTCTAAGGTGTTGCGCATTAAGTTGAAAAATCGATAAAATCAAGAAATTAAAATAAACTAAAGAGGAGTTCAAGAAATCATACCAAATAGCGCTACAAAACAAAGGGTCAGTCCACATGATATACAAGATATAAAGTTGGATCTTAAATAACAACCCTAGACTTCTAGTTTAAATCTATCAAATGTAATTAAATCTAAATTAAACAAGTCCTAATTACAAGCATCAAGCCACATGGATGAATATGTACATGAACAAGAATAAATTATGAAATACTCAGTGATTTAGATCACTTAAATTTTGAATTCAAGCTTAGCTAGTCATTATTAAAACATGGTTTGAGCCCTAGGTCGTAGAAGAGTCATTTGGACCATTATTTACAAAGTTGGTCAAATTTGTCATAAAATTCTGAAAATTGCATACAGCAGACCAGAACTTCAAGAAAATAAAAGGTATGCTTCCCATGGCTTGATCTTGATGATATTTGGACACAAGATGTCTATGTGTGTCTAGTTTCCATACCAAAAAGAAAATCAAAGTTTCAACGGTTAGATCTCTGGGAAACGGACAAAAAACATACATCACTCAGAGATTTACAAATCTCTATCCAGAGATTTTGTACGATTTTTTAAAAATAGTAAAAAATCATAAACACTTTGATCTTTTTACGGTATCCTCCTAACACATTGAACTACCCAAAAAAATTTATTTCGAGTCAAGAATGCTTGATTAAGGTTCTGATTAATTCATTTTGAAACTGATTTTATGTTCTGAAACTCTAGATAAAATATGGTTGTCTCACAAAACCTATGACGAAACCATGTTATCCATGAGATCCTACTAAAACAAAAATTACAGTAGTAGAACTTTGAGTTATAGACACTTTCCCGTTGGTTTCATTAAGTTCCAACGGTTCGATGTTTAACTAAAAATCTTTGATCAAAAACAGTTTATGAACCCACTGTTTCATTGTTAAGTTCAACTTTTATTTGTTAACTCCAACTACTAAGCCATGGAAGTTAGGCTTGAACCAAACTATTTCTCCTACCATTTGATGGTCATTGGAGACTAGAGACATGACTAGTACTCATGAGTTTTCAAGGAATATAAAGGAGATTCTATGAAAACACCAAGTTAGAGAACCCAAACCATAGTAGGGGTTTGGATTCATCTACTTATTCTTAATAAAATAATGATCAATTTTAAATCTCATGTGAATCATAAGCTTACACGAGACTAAAAGATCAAACTCATGAGATTCAAGTGAGATATGGAAGATCCCCAAAAGCCTCAAGAGAATAGCATAAACAAGAAGAAAAAAAAAAAAGGAATCAAAGCACTAGCTCATGAACTTAAAGAGGATATAGAGAAGATCCCATTAAATTCCAAGTTAGAGAATCCAAGTCATGAGTATGGACTTGGATCCATCTATTTATTTATAAATGATGATCAAACTTTGGCATCCAAATGAAGCATAAGCTTACATGGAATCAAAAGATCAATCTTAAGAGCTTTCAAGAGAGATATTGAAGATCTCCAAGAACCTCAAGAAAAAAGCAAAAATAACAAGAAGGAATGAAATAAAGAATACTAAGAGAGCAAGTGCTTTAAATCCATAAAAGAAAACTAACAAGAGTAGAGTATCACCTCCAATTATCCTCAAACTTCTATAGTTTTAAAATCTTCCAAGCTACTCTTCAAACTCTCAAAAACTCTGTTTTCCCAAAATTCTTTTTGTTTTCTACTTAAAACTCCCCTCTCCCAAAAATGTGTAGTAGTAGTCCCCCAAAAAAGGATCCCTTGTAATGGAGTATTCACCCTCTATTTATAGGTAAATTTATAGGGTTATTTTGGTATTTTCAAGCCAAAAACCCTAATTTCGGATATACTTTTGAGGGTACAAAACGTGCTATATTACAGCTGGTTGCTAAAAACGCGGTACTCAATGGAGATGGAAGCGGCACTCACTGAGTGCCGGCGCGGCATTCACTGAATGCCGGTGCGGCACTCAATGAATGCCGCGGACAACTCCATGAACTGCCGTCTTTTTTGAAACTCTGATTTTCGCGGCACTTGATGTGTTTTTGCGACAGTTACGAACTGCCGGTCTGGCAAACACAGAGTGCCGCTTTGGCACTACGTGATTGCCGCAGCCCACACCATGTGCCATTCTATTCCTTTTTCTTTTCTTTATTTTTTTTTGTTTGAATTGAAGAGTATTTTGAAGAGCATGAATCACCTTGAAAGTCTTAGTTTTGTTTGGACATTGTCATCATCGGACTTGGAGGAAACACTCCCCTTAATTCGACGTTTGGTCAAAATTGGGGTGCCTACACTACCTCATACTTATGATCAAGGTTCATCGCATGTCATAGACACATTCGTCTGTCTACCGCTTACTTATGATCAAGCAAAATGTGCCCCTGTTCTCTTCCCAAAACGTATCAAACCTACTTAACGTTTGTATTGCTATTGATACATAACAACCCTATATGGCCTGACTACTCTGAATAAAAAAAATGGATATCGAACTCGGATATAAATCACATAGTATCTAATGTCATCTCGTTAATACATTATTCATCATCATCTTTATCTTTGTTGTCACATTATCCCCCGATTAACCCAAAGTCGTATGATAGAAGTCTGAATCGAGAATCAAACATCCGAACCTCTTATATAATAAACAAAAGAACTAAACCATGTTCTGTTATGTTCGATTGATTGAACTCAGTTCGATCGATTGAGGAAAAAGAATGTTCGAGCGATCGAAGTTACTTCGATCGATTGAATTCAGTTCAATTGCTCGAAAGTCCTCTTCTCCAGCAGATTCAAAAATAGCAATATGTAAATGTCTTAGGGACGTGTTTACTACATCTAAACATCACCAAAAGCTCTTAAATATTATATTAAAGAAACCAAGCGAGTAAAAACTCACTTAGGGTGTATTTGGCTTGAGCTTTGAGCTCTTTCTCTCTCTCCAATGCCTTCTCCTTTCTCTCTCTACTCCTCGCTTCGTCTCTGTCTCCTTTTTCTCTATCTATCTCCTTTTCTTCTTCTTCTCTATCTCTTTCTCTCTGACTGTGTGTGTATATATAGATATATGTATATATGTATGGATTTTTGTATATATCCATATAACAAGTATCAACTGTCTCTCCCTCTCAAACTCTCAAGTGTTCTGAACACTCCCATACACGAACAAAATGTATATATAGAGGAGAGATGTGGGCAGGTGGACATCTTTGCGTGAAAACTGGGATTCAAATTTTTACACGTTCGATCGCTCGAACGTAGTTCCATCGCTCGAGGACAGATCGATCATTTTTGATCGATTGAAGTAGATACCACGTCATAAATTCATGTCGGTAGGGTTTCGATCGATTGAACATGATTCGATCGCTTGAACTTTGAAATGCTCGATCGCTCGAACGAACTCCGATTGATCAAAGATAAAATTTCAAATATGATCAAGGGAAGTATATAGAAACTCTGTATATAAATAGTTATTGAAAATATAGGGTATTACACTGTGCTCATCTCGTCTAATCCTCTGAAGTCCTGGAGTCGCCGTAGAAATTCCCCTATGACCAGATGTTGTACTTGTGCTGGACAAATTTTCTCTACAAATAAAGTGGAGAGATGTGCAAATAATTGTGCTTATATAATTGAAGTGTGATACAATGTCACCCGTAAAATCGTGTTAATGAATATTGTCCGGTCTCAGTCCAAAGCTTTATCAAAGTATGCCTAAGCCAGTACGACTTTGAGATAGATATATATATATATATATATAAGCTGGGCCACAGCAAAATTTGTTACATCTTGGGCTTTGCTTAATGCCTATGACCAAATTCAAACCAAAACGGAATTGTGATTTCCATAGTAGATTTATCACGAAAATTGATAGAATATTAGTTGTCTAAGTGTAATGTTTTGAATTTTTTTTAAGGGTATTGTGGTAATTTTAGTGGTCAATGTATGGACCCATTGTGGACTTATACATTTTAATGCCTAACCTTTGGTCATGTAGTACCACTTTGGTAATTATTTTGGCACATGGATGTGTATATATATATGTTACATATTTGTATGTGTGTGTGTGTAAGGGAGACAAGAGGGGGCCCACAAGTCACCTCCTCAAACCACTCCCAAACCACTCCCAACCACCCCCAACAACTAAAGTCTCCTAGGAAGCTTACCCCTCTCCTTCTCCCTCCCTTATATATCTCTCCCCCTCATTTTCTTTTCATTATTCTTCTCCTATCTCTATCTCTATCTCTATCTCTATCACCCTCATGTTTGGAAGAGCAAACCCCCATATTTACTTCAACCTTAAACCCTAATTTTGAGCCTCCATAACTCATTATTGGGAGCAAGCTATTAGTATCAAAAGTGACCCTCTCTACTAGAGCTTCCCATTGGTGTTCTTATTTTCTCCATTTGTGTTCTCTAGCTCAAGTTATGGCCTAAGGAAAGAGGATGAACTTTCTATTTTCTTGTTCTTGAAGATCTACTACTTGGGCTTTCCCAATCTCTCTTGGATTCTCTTTGCTTATACTTGTATTCTCAAGGAGAAGGTAGATTACATTATTTATATACAAATGGTATTATATAGCTAACTTTGACATGTGATTAATTGCTAGAAATAGAGGTTTTGCGGAGTAAATTATAATTCTTTCCAAATGCGCATGTTCATGTGACTTGCATGTCTAGTTTATGTGACTTGCATGTCTAGTTGTTAATTAGTTGCATAGATGCTTAAATGAGATTATGTGCTTATTTACTTAGTTGCTAATTAATAACTAAAATGTTCATATAAATTAAGTCTTGTTGCTAAGTTGAAAGCATGCTTGTGTGTTATTATTAATCCTCTAAATGGTAGAACTCATGCTTACTTTGATTATTGTCAAAGTCTTAATGTTGCTAATAAATGATGAAATTTATTGATATCATTCTTGAAATTTGACACATGCATTAGAATCGTAAAATTCACGTGCATTGTTGCCAAGTGGGCACACCTCATAGCATAGCATGATTTGCATATGAGAAGTCCCAAAATGGGGATAAAAAGATGTGAAAAATCCGGATGTGGGTTGTGTGTGAGGACAGGGTGGACGTACCTAAGAACGTACCAAACTCCAACTTATATTCGACTAGCTATCGGAAAGTTGGTATGCTACATTCCCAGTGGGGGGTGGCTCACAGTCCGGTAACGAGGCGAGTGAACACGTATGCATAGCCCGAGGGCTCATTAGTTGAAAGGCTTAGGCATCATACATGGCACCACATCTCATTGGTAGTTATGGGATCCATCTTGTATATCTATAATGTTTTCTACTAAGCCGTCATGCTTAATGAATCTATAAAAACTCTTTTTCAGGTGGTCTTGATAGGGGCAAGGCCCACGAGTAGCCGGATACCCTAGCCTCATGTTTTTGAAAGCTCCCCTCGAGAAATTATATTCTTTTGGACTTACTTAGCATAGTTCTTTTATTAAACTTGTAATAGTTGTAACTCGATATCGTTCATGTTAGAATCGAATTATGGAACTTACAAGTACTTGGGTTTAAATCCTTCCATCTATGCTAATTTGTAAGCTATGACCTAGCTTGGGCACATGTTAGCCCCTTTATGCGTTTGGTAATGCTAGTGGAGTCCTTGTATTGGAACTCTTTCATAACTTGTAATATTCTCATTGTTAATATTCATTGTTATGTATCCGGGATCTTCGAATCCCCTATAATCTATTTATGCTTTTGAACCATTTTGACATGTCGAAAGACTTGCTGCCTGACTTATAAATTTGGACCTAACTCGAGAATTTTTAAACTCTGATTTGGTTTATACTAAGCCTATGGCTTGTACGTTGTGGGGAATACATTACTTTTAATTTGTAAGGGACCGTTCGGTCGTAAATTCTCAAACCTTGATTTCATTAAAACCTTCAATTAAACTTCTTCTTTTCTTCCACTCTTGACACTTCTTATTTCTATTCTTATAAAAACTTCTTTGAAAACCAGAGTACTGTGGGTCGACCCTACTTGACTCGTTTGGTCTCAGCGGGTTGACCTTGGACTTTTCTTTGGAATCCATTAGGATTCTTTTGTAGCTTCCGCACTATTTGGTTGGTTCACGTAGGACCTCTTCTTCTCCTTAACCTTTTTCTTTGACTCTTTGGCCCGTCCACATGTCGTGGATTTTGGGGTGTTACAGATTGGTATCAAAGCTTAACCGGGTTCGAATACTTGGTGCTCTGGGAGTTTATGGGGTTTAACCATGACTTCTTTTAGACGTTCAAAGATTTCAATTTTGCTTATTTGAATTGTTTCACACGTATTTTAAGTTCATGAAGATGAGAGAGCATGCTTAAGTGTTACATGCCGACATAACTGTATGTTTATTTATTTCTACGCTCTTGCTTTTAAATTCGTAGAGATGTGACACAAGAATTCGCATAAGGACTTATTGCTTGTCGGATATTGATTTGAATGTTGACAATCTTACTTAATTGAATGTTACTGTCATGCTTTGTTTAGCTATGCCGCCTCGTGTTAGAGGACGTGCAGGAGGCCGCGCTGGAGGTTGAGCCAGAGGCCGTGCTAGGGGCCGTGGCGGGGCTAGAGGCCGAGGGGCGGAGGCATCCTCTTCAGCTTCTGCCCCAGAAGGAGTTCTAGATGGAGCTCATTTCTTCCAACAGATGGCAGCGGCCATGTGGGAATTCACCCAAGCCGCTCAAGCGGCAAGGAATGAAGTTCCACCACCACCACCACCCGTGGCACCCGTAGCACCTGAGGTAGCACCCGTAGCACCTGATGTACCGGTGATACCGGTTGTACTAGCGGAGCCGAGGGCTCAGTCGGCTATGAGGGAGTTTGCGAGGCGAAACCCTCCTACTTTCTCAGGGGATCCTGACCCGGTTCAAGTCGAACTATGGTTGAAGAGGATTGTCCGTATCTTCGACCACATCGGACTCGTAGAGGACCACCTCCGTATCGATGCTGCGACCTTTCAGTTTGCTGGGAGAGTTCAGATTTGGTGGGAGCTTACTCTCACAACCCACCCGCTTACAGGAATGACTTGGGACACATTTACTAGTCTCTTTCTTGCCAAGTACTTTCCGACAGTAGCACGAAACGCAAAGAGGACTGAGTTCTTGGCCCTTCAACAAGGAGATTTATCAGTTGCTGATTATGAGGCACGCTTTGGAGACTTAGCCCGTTTTGCACCGGATATCACCGCCAATGAGACTACCAAGGCAAGGACCTTCGAGCAAGGACTTCGGCCGGGTCTTCGTGCCAAAGTGACTGGATTTGAACTTTCGACCTACAGCCAGGTGGTACTTAAGGCACTCGTATTTGAAGAGGAATATCTTAACTCCAAAAAGATCAAGGAGTCACGACCTCCTATGAAAGGTTTCCAATCAGGCTCATCTGGTGGGCACCATTCTAAGAAGCAAAAGCAGGAGTCAACTCATCATCAACCCTCCCTTTCCTCTCAGCACTCTCCTCAGGTTTCCCAAACCCCTCAGTTTCAGACTCAGCATTCTCAGTCTCGGGGCTATAAGCGTTCTGGCTTGTCCCGTGGTGGGAGTAATACGGGTGTTAGGGCTTGCTTTGGTTGTGGCGATCCTAGCCATGTTATTCGGAATTGTCCTTTTGTTTTAGCTGCGCCACCGGCAGTTGGACCTCCTCAGACTCAACCAGCTCCTTTTTCTGGACCATCACAGCAGGGTTATAGACCTCCCTTCATACCACCACCTCCAGCTCCATCTGCTCAGAGTTTCAGGCCAAATGTTTCTAAGGGCCAGCACCACCATCAGGGAAATCGTGGGGGAGGACAGCACGACCCAAGGCCTCCTTCCAACCTATTTAATCTTGCTACTACTCCTAAGGATATCCCCGAGCCCTCTGTCATTAAAGGTACTCTTCTTTTGTTCAATTGTCGAGCTTCAGTTCTTATAGATACCGGAGCATCCTTTTCATTCATCTCATTTGCATTTGCATCGGCATTGGGTTTAGAAATGAGCTGTATGGGTTCTACGCTTTTAGTGGACACTCCTGTTGGAGGTTTAGTTCATTTGGATCGAGTGTGTCGCGGTTGCGAGCTTATGATAGCTGACCGGAGCCTCGTTGTTGATTTTGTTGTTATTGATATGTCCTGTTTTGATGTTATCTTGGGCATGGATTGGCTATGCGCCTATCGAGCCTCTATAGACTGCTTCAGGAGAAGAGTCACTTTTCTTACCCCGTCGAGGGATTCTTGCCGCTTTGTGGGAGATCGCTTTGAGTGTCCGACTTCTTCTTTACATAGTTTGTACGAGAGGAGTCGTTCTGATTGCTTGGCTAGTTTGGTGTTTGATGAGAGTGAGGCAACTCGTGAGGAGTTTCCTCCCGTTGTCTGTGAGTACCCGGATGTTTTTCCTGAGGACTTACCCGGTGTGCCGCCTATTCGTGAAGTTGAGTTCACGATAGACCTCGCACCCTACACGTTGCCTATTTCTATTCCGCCCTATCGTATGGCACCCGCGAAACTGAAAGAGTTGAAGACTCAAGTAGAAGACTTGTTGAGCAAAGGATTCATTCGTCCTAGTACATCACCGTGGGGAGCACCATCCTCTTTGCAAAGAAGAAGGATGGATCACTTCAGTTATGTATCGACTACCGCAAGCTTAATCGAGCGACTATAAAGAATAAGTATCCGCTACCGAGGATCGACGACTTGTTTGATCAACTTCGTGGGTCGACGTGCTTTTCAAAGATTGATTTGAGATCGGGCTATCACCAGTTGAGGATTCAAGAGCAGGACATCTCAAAGACAGCTTTTCGCTCTCGATATGGTCATTTTGAATTTCTTGTGATGCCATTTGGTTTGACGAATGCGCCAGCGGCTTTTATGGATTTGATGAATCGCATTTTTAGTCCGCTTCTTGATCATTTTGTCATTGTTTTTATCAATGACATTCTTATTTTCTCGCCTTCTCGAGAAAAGCACGAGGAGCACCTTCGAATTGTTTTACAAATTTTGAGGGAGCACAAATTGTATGCTAAGTTTTCTAAGTGTGAATTTTGGCTACCGGAAGTGAAGTTCCTTGGCCATGTTGTCTCGAAGGAAGGAGTATCTGTGGATCCATCGAAGATTGAAGCCGTTATGGATTGGCAACCATCGAAGAATGTCTTTGAAGTCCGGAGTTTCTTGGGACTAGCAGGCTACTACCGACGTTTCGTAGAAAACTTTTCACGTCTAGCGATGCCTATGACGAGGCTTACTCGAAAAGGGACAAAGTTCTTGTGGAGCGAGTCTTGTGAAAGGGCTTTTCAACAATTGAAGGCACGATTAACTTCAACCCCAATCTTAGTTATTCCCGAGCGAGGACTAGACTACGCAGTTTATTGCGATGCTTCACATGAAGGCTTAGGCTGCGTTTTGATGCAAGGAGGCAAGGTTGTGGTTTACGGTTCACGACAGTTGAAGCCGCACGAGCAAAATTATCCCACCCACGACTTAGAGCTTGCTGCCGTCATCTTTGCACTGAAGAGTTGGAGGCACTATCTTTATGGCGAAAGATTTGAAGTCTTCTCCGACCATAAGAGTCTTAAGTATATTTTCACGCAACGTGACTTGAACTTGAGGCAGAGAAGGTGGATGGAATACTTAGAAGATTATGACTTCGATTTGCAATATCATCCGGGGAAGGCCAACGTTGTAGCCGACGCTCTTAGCAGGAAACCTCGCAGCACCTTGGCTTGTTTAGCCATTAGAGAATGGAAGATGATGGAGCAACTTGACAATTTTGATGTTCATCTTGCCGAGTCAACCAATCGTGCCACTTTGTTCACTTTGACCGCACAACCGACGCTTTTGAACCGTGTATTAGAGATGCAGCGATCCGATGAAGAGGCCGAACAACTTCGATCGCGCGTTACTAGTGGTGAAGCGATAGAGGGTTGGACCTTCGATTCTGACCGAGGCTTGAGATTTCGCGGCAGACCTTTTGTTCCTTTAGCTTGCCGAAACGACGTCCTAAAGGAATTTCATCATTCTCGCTTAGCGGTGCATCCGGGAGGCACGAAGATGTATCAAGACTTGCGCCGACAGTATTGGTGGAAAGGTATGAAAAGAGCCGTAGCCGACACCGCATCTAATTGTTTGACATGTCAACAAGTGAAGGCCGTAGATACCACGTCATAAATTCATGTCGGTAGAGTTTCGATCGATTGAACATGATTCGATCGCTTGAACTTTGAAATGCTCGATCGCTCGAACGAACTCCGATTGATCAAAGATAAAATTTCAAATATGATCAAGGGAAGTATATAGAAACTCTGTATATAAATAGTTATTGAAAATACAGGGTATTACACTGTGCTCATCTCGTCTAATCCTCTGAAGTCCTGGAGTCGCCGGAGAAATTCCCCTATGACCAGATGTTGTACTTGTGCTGGACAAATTTTCTCTACAAATAAAGTGGAGAGATGTGCAAATAATTGTGCTTATATAATTGAAGTGTGATACAATGTCACCCGTAAAATCGTGTTAATGAATATTGTCCGGTCTCAGTCCAAAGCTTTATCAAAGTATGCCTAAGCCAGTACGACTTTGAGATAGATATATATATATATATATAAGCTGGGCCACAGCAAAATTTGTTACATCTTGGGCTTTGCTTAATGCCTATGACCAAATTCAAACCAAAACGGAATTGTGATTTCCATAGTAGATTTGTCACGAAAATTGATAGAATATTAGTTGTCTAAGTGTAATGTTTTGAATTTTTTTTAAGGGTATTGTGGTAATTTTAGTGGTCAATGTATGGACCCATTGTGGACTTATACATTTTAATGCCTAACCTTTGGTCTTGTAGTACCACTTTGGTAATTGTTTTGGCACATGGGTGTGTATATATATGTTACATATTTGTATGTGTGTGTGTGTAAGGGAGACAAGAGGGGGCCCACAAGTCACCTCCTCAAACCACTCCCAAACCACTCCCAACCACCCCCAACAACTAAAGTCTCCTAGGAAGCTTCCCCCTCTCCTTCTCCCTCCCTTATATATCTCTCCCCCTCATTTTCTTTTCATTATTCTTCTCCTATCTCTATCTCTATCTCTATCTCTATCACCCTCATGTTTGGAAGAGCAAACCCCCATATTTACTTCAACCTTAAACCCTAATTTTGAGCCTCCATAACTCATTATTGGGAGCAAGCTATTAGTATCAAAAGTGACCCTCTCTACTAGAGCTTCCCATTGGTGTTCTTATTTTCTCCATTTGTGTTCTCTAGCTCAAGTTATGGCCTAAGGAAAGAGGATGAACTTTCTATTTTCTTGTTCTTGAAGATCTACTACTTGGGCTTTCCCAATCTCTCTTGGATTCTCTTTGCTTATACTTGTATTCTCAAGGAGAAGGTAGATTACATTATTTATATACAAATGGTATTATATAGCTAACTTTGACATGTGATTAATTGCTAGAAATAGAGGTTTTGCGGAGTAAATTATAATTCTTTCCAAATGCGCATGTTCATGTGACTTGCATGTCTAGTTTATGTGACTTGCATGTCTAGTTGTTAATTAGTTGCATAGATGCTTAAATGAGATTATGTGCTTATTTACTTAGTTGCTAATTAATAACTAAAATGTTCATATAAATTAAGTCTTGTTGCTAAGTTGAAAGCATGCTTGTGTGTTATTATTAATCCTCTAAATGGTAGAACTCATGCTTACTTTGATTATTGTCAAAGTCTTAATGTTGCTAATAAATGATGAAATTTATTGATATCATTCTTGAAATTTGACACATGCATTAGAATCGTAAAATTCACGTGCATTGTTGCCAAGTGGGCACACCTCATAGCATAGCATGATTTGCATATGAGAAGTCCCAAAATGGGGATAAAAAGATGTGAAAAATCCGGATGTGGGTTGTGTGTGAGGACAGGGTGGACGTACCTAAGAATGTACCAAACTCCAACTTATATTCGACTAGCTATCGGAAAGTTGGTATGCTACATTCCCAGTAGGGGGTGGCTCACAGTCCGGTAACGAGGCGAGTGAACACGTATGCATAGCCCGAGGGCTCATTAGTTGAAAGGCTTAGGCATCATACATGGCACCACATCTCATTGGTAGTTATGGGATCCATCTTGTATATCTATAATGTTTTCTACTAAGCCGTCGTGCTTAATGAATCTATAAAAACTCTTTTTCAGGTGGTCTTGATAGGGGCAAGGCCCACGAGTAGCCGGATACCCTAGCCTCATGTTTTTGAAAGCTCCCCTCGAGAAATTATATTCTTTTGGACTTACTTAGCATAGTTCTTTTATTAAACTTGTAATAGTTGTAATTCGATATCGTTCATGTTAGAATCGAATTATGGAACTTACAAGTACTTGGGTTTAAATCCTTCCATCTATGCTAATTTGTAAGCTATGACCTAGCTTGGGCACATGTTAGCCCCTTTATGCGTTTGATAATGTTAGTGGAGTCCTTGTATTGGAACTCTTTCATAACTTGTAATATTCTCATTGTTAATATTCATTGTTATGTATCCGGGATCTTCGAATCCCCTATAATCTATTTATGCTTTTGAACCATTTTGACATGTCGAAAGACTTGCTGCCTGACTTATAAATTTGGACCTAACTCGAGAACTTTTAAACTCTGATTTGGTTTATACTAAGCCTATGGCTTGTACGTTGTGGGGAATATATTACTTTTAATTTGTAAGGGACCGTTCGGTCGTAAATTCTCAAACCTTGATTTTATTAAAACCTTCAATTAAACTTCTTCTTTTCTTCCACTCTTGACACTTCTTATTTCTATTCTTATAAAAACTTCTTTGAAAACCAGAGTACTGTGGGTCAACCCTACTTGACTCGTTTGGTCTCAGCGGGTTGACCTTGGACTTTTCTTTGGAATCCATTAGGATTCTTTTGTAGCTTCCGCACTATTTGGTTGGTTCACGTAGGACCTCTTCTTCTCCTTAACCTTTTTCTTTGACTCTTTGGCCCGTCCACATGTCGTGGATTTTGGGGTGTTACACTAAGTCCCCGCTCTATGTTCGAGTTGATTAGGGGTGGTAGGAAAAGGAGTCTTGGACAAATATGTACATGCATGTATAATTTTAGGCTAGAATAGAGCCAAGAGTACTTTGGAAAGGACTAAAGTAAATATTAAGGATAGTGTTTATGTCAAAGCAAAAAGTGTTAATGTCAAAGTAGAAAGTGTCACTAAAATTTTTAGCGACACTTTGTCGCTAAAAGTTTTAGTGACACTTTCTACTTTAGCATTAGCATCACCCAATATTAAAAGTAAAATGTTTGAACTGAAAAGAATAAAAAATAAAAATTGCCCGATATATTAAGAATAGCTAAATTAGAGATAAGAAGGGAAAATGTAAGGATTACATTAAAATTAACTAATTCCTTACATAAAAACTAAATTCTCAACATTTTAAGAGCTAGAGTCTACTTAGTTAGTCCTCCCATAGTTCGTGTCTTTGATTTTAGGGTAAGCATGTGTGTACAATAGACATTGTGGAAAATTAAACTGACCTCCCTTGAGGTATGTCATATCACAAAGACTTCTCTCGTAATTTTAGAAGTTACACTAACCTATTTTGAGGTTTGTTATTATGTAACACTCATCTTCCTTCTGTTAGTCAATGGTTAATAACAGTTTGTTTCATGGTTCAATTTTTACAAGATGATTGCTTTACTCTTACTAAAGTTTAAAAAAAAAAAACATATATAAAAATAATAAGAATATTTCAAATATATTGTTTTCCTGCTCTTTGTTTTAGTGGCATGTCTTTAAGGACATTTTTGTCAGTTCGTATCGTGCTAATTTATTAATAAACAAATGTATTTTATTTCAAGAATAATTGCACACTTGTCGTCTATGACAGACGTGGTCAGTGTAATTTTTTAAACTACAATATAACTCTTGAAGGTAACTATAATTTAGCGAATTGATTTTCACATTTCATGGATGAACTAATGTATTCCTTGGAATGCACTAACAGCATGGTATTACATGGTGTGTCAATACTCAATTGTACTATGCAGTTCATTAGTTCAATTTTAGACTGGGAAGATCAATTCCTTATAAATTATACGATAAATTATTTTGTGGTCCTGAACTATATGCCATGTGGTGGTCCTGGCTAGTAGTGGACTGTCATGTACCATAGTATAAGTTTTTATCTTCTAAAAGATAAATAACTTTAACACAACCACCACATGTCAATGATCCCAATCCTCCCAGACCATTGAATAATTTCCCAACATTACGTATAGAGGATTGAGATAGAGAGTATTGGCAGACTTCTCCTTCCTCTCCATTTCCCCAAAACTTGATTTCGTGATCTGGTATCTACCTACATAGGGTGGTCCCTCACCTCTCTCTCTCTCTCTGTTTTCGCCTCAAAACTTGTGCTTTTGGATATTCCTCTTCGAAAAGTACTTATTTGCAGTTAGCACAGTATTATGTAAGCTGTGCTTTTCACAGTGTTATGCAAACTGTGCACAATATTTATACGGTTTAAAAAAAAAAAACATTTTTACAAAAAATACTATATAATTGTGACTTTCACAATTTACATAGCACTGTGCTAACTACACAGAAGTAATTTCCTTCCTCTTGCTCCTCGACTATGTTTAGGGACAATGACAAAAAAAAAAAAACAAAAAAAAACAGTTGTTTCAATTTAATTTTAGTTAATTGGTCTTGCTGTTAAACCTTGTAAAAATAGTACCTACTTATTTATTTGCATAGCTGTGTTGTACATTCTTACGCTAGTATATTGGCCTGTTGTAGTTTAGGCCAAGAAAACACCAAGAGACTGCTATTATTGGAGTTTATACATAATGTTTAGGAAACTTCTACAATACTAAAGGTGGAGTGCCACCTGCCAATGTATAGTGGAGTAACTAGAAAATCGACCGTGACAACACAGTGGTACCTCGATGACAACACATTGGTACCATTCTAATTGGTCTTATCATAGTACCAAATCCAGTGTTTGTTTATATATATTGTAAAAGAGTAAATTTTTGGGTACAAATAAATCTCACAAATAAAATCTATAAACACCACAATATATTTATCTCTCTTCTATATGAATCTCACAGAATTAGTGGATCTCCCAGTGTCAATTAAGTCCATCAAGAAAGAGATAAACATATATAATATTTATAAATTGTATTTATGAAATTTATTTATGTTCAAAGACTTATGGTAGAAAATGCTCAACATAAGTAAGTTTTTAGTTACGGTGACAATGTTGTAAAAACTTGTAATGTCTTCCCCAAAAAAAAAAAGAAAAAAAGAAAAAAAAAATTGCGGTAATTACTTGCCCAATAAACAATGGATTCCTTTCATTCCACCTTTTCTGCTCTTTGTATTATTATTATTTTTTAAATTAAAAAGGACTCGGCATATTCAATCGGACATTACTTTAAACAATACTTAGTTTTTTTTTTTTGGCTAAGATTAACAATACTAGTTCATTTATATGTAGATATACATATCCATATATATATTCTATTGTGAAAAGCATCTCACATGAGAAAGTGGTTTTAATCGTTAGATGAGCATCTAACCATAAGATTCTCTCCAGATTTTTAAGAATCTTAAGGCTAGATGCTCATCCAATGGTTAAAACTCGTCTTCTCATGTGAGAAGCTTCTCACAGTAGCATTACCCTATCTTAAAATCTAGCAAGCACAAAAACTTCAGAAATGGTGGGCCACGTGTATCGCGTGTCTTAAAATCTAGCAAGCACAAAACTTCGAAAATGGTGGGCCACGTGTATCGCGTGTCGGGCACAACATTTGAGCATTCTCTCCAGATTTCTGAGAATCTTAAGGCTAGATGCTCATCCAATAGTTAAAACTCGCATTCTCATGTGAGAAGCTTCTCACAATAGCATTACCCTATCTTAAAATCTAGCAAGCACAAAAACTTCGGAAATGGTGGGCCACGTGTATCGCGTGTCGGGCACAACATTTGAGCATCCTGTTTGTTTTTATTTTTTATTTTTAAACTTCGCATATATTTCCTCTCCTAAATTTTTTTTTATGCATATCTTGGTTGTACTTGTATGGATGAATGGTATTTCATTACTGGAACATGAAACAAAGTTGAGTTTGTTTATATATATATATATATATGTTGCATAAATGACAGTTTATGCTTTGCCAGTGATACCATAGAATACATTTAGTAAATTTTTGAGTGCAAATAATATTTCCCAAGAAGAATTGTACTTTTTGAAGTACATCAAAATTGTACTTTATGGAGAAGCAAAAATAGACCCAAAATAATAATAATAATAATAATAATAATAATAACAATAATAATAATATTAATAATAATTTTGTCATATCCATTTTTCATCGCTTAGAAGTTTCATCAACCACCAATCTTGAAATTCTTTCTTTCTTTATTTGAATAAATGAAACGAAGAAATCATGAAGGGGCTTCTTATTTGTACCCAAATGGTACTTCAAACTTCAAAAAAAGGATGAACTTATCGATACTTCTTTATCTTTTTTAGTAGAGATTCATTTTGCAAACTCAATCAGTTGATATCTGCCTGCCTGTTTTGATAGATAGAAGAGAAAAAAAGCAAATTTTACAAATTTCGTAGGTATATCAATCTCCAATGCGGCTTTCTTTAAAGTACCAAATAATGTAGAAAGCAAATATTACAATAACCCCAAAAAAAAAAAAATATATATATATATATATATATATCAAGGAATGAGGACTTACCTTAAGATTAATGTTGGAGAACTATACACATCCCCTTCCTATTGCACAATTGATCAAAAGTTATTTTCTCCTTCTAGGAATGTTATAGCAGATCTGAATAACCAAAAGCAGACAATAAAGTTGACATAATATGAAGAAAGGAAGAATTTTGATTATCTGACTGTCCAGTGATCCAAAGAATAGAGAAGTGGACCAGAAAAGGGTTATAAACAGCAAGAAATTTTCATCGAATAATTAAATAATATGATACGTATTATTTTACAACTGATAACGGATGCCACTGATTCAAAACGTGAAAAACTTATAACTCTACAAGATAATTAATACAAAAATAAAATTTTAAAAATATATATATTCGGCATGTTTTGTACGCATATAGTCTGCTCACATTAGTCCTGCGAGAACTAAGATAAATTTCTTTCACGCATAAAAGTTTCTATCTTGTCGACATCTTCTGGGGTGTCAACACCATGGGCTTCATGGTCAACCTTAATCACCTGCACAAAGAAAAAATATATGAACTTTGGTACAATCTTATCTAGGCTAGAAAACAAGCATTCTCTCATTCAATTTTACAACAAAATTGTACATTCTAAAGGAACTAGAGGTCAGTCACCCTAATTTAATAAGCATGGGAAAAAAGTATAAATTCTACTGAAAATAGAAAGGTTCGCTTCAAATGATGAATAAGAATAGACCATTTCTACGGATTGCCCAAAGTCAAAAACAACTCTATAAAGCACTAACAAGTAAAATTTTAGCATGAAATTGAGAGTTGTAAAGAATCGAAGAGAATTTTATCGAGACCTTCATCTTATAACCGTTCTCAAGGACTTTTAGCTGTTCCAGATCTTCTTCTAGTTGCAATGGAGTAGGTGTCAGCTCCGGGTATACCCTGAGGAACTTTGAATCATAGCTCTGGATGGAAATTAGATAAACAGAATTATTTATGATCGGGCGATAACCTAGCAGGAAACAAAAAACAATGCATAGAAGGACAAAAGAAAAAAGTAGAAAAGTTAAAGAAAAGAGAAGATAAGAGACCTTGAGGTTCTGTTTGGTTTGTAGGTATAGAGAGGGAAACTAAAAGTTAAAAGGAAAACATGAGTAACTAGTTTGCTTGTGTGTTCCCTTATGTCTTGCTCGATGTTTCTATAACACTAAAAATTAAAATTTCCAAAATGTTATTGCAACTTGAAAAAGGAGGGAACTTACAAAAATTTAAAAATTTTAAATACTTTCACCATGTTGGTTACAATCACTATAGCTTTATTGTGCTAAAATCACAGGAATGATTACAAAATCTGTTTGAATTCACATTCCATATCAGCTAAAAACAATTAAATGAGATATACATATATACAATACTACGTAGACTCGGGTATGGGTGACGGGTGCGGGTGTGTATCTAGGTGTCGGACCTCCTCTAAATCCAAATCTTAGGATCCGGGGACGTGTGTCTAAACGTTTGATACGGGTATGCAGACAGAAGGGGTATACGGACACCTTTTGAACGTATAAACATACAATGTTTCTTAATATCAATAGTTAGAAACCTTTTTGCCCACAATTTTGAGCTTCTTCTTACATTTTTCAACATCACCTGTGACTCTGTGAGGATCTGAGTGTCCGAATTGGGTACGGGGACGGACACGGGGTTCGGGTACTTGGGGGTAGTAGGAGAGTCCAGATAACATAGCATGTATATAGATATACATATACGTATATAGAACCGATACATATATCTAATGGGTAAATTTGTCCATAAAAATGCTAATTAAGTGGGTCTAGGGACCTATTGCTATAAACACTTGCCATGTAGGGATCTATTACTATACCAAGAAATGGGGATGTCCTTATTGCTACAAAATTAGGGTAGTAAGGGAATTATTACCAAATTTCTAAAAAAATAAGGACAGCAAGGAAAATAGGATTGAAAAGAAAGTAAGGTGAAAAAATATGTTTAAAATTAATAAATTTTCAGTCACCGCACTTTCCTCTCTTCTTAAATTTCTTTTGCATTGTGAAAGTTTTGAAAATCTGATGATATTTAAGCGAGGAAAACACAAGGAAATTTACTAGAGAGTTGGTTTCCTTATCGTTTGCCTTTCCTTTACCTTTTCCTTCTCTAATCCACATACCCAACAGAGCCTTAAAGTTTTCCTTTCCCTTTCATCATTAAATCCAGGAACCAAAAAAACAAGGCCTTAAGGAAAGAGAGAGTTTGTACCTGAATTCCAAGATGTAGTAGATATGTGAACTCAGGATTGACCTTCCCTGACCTATATATCCAACAGGTAGACAAATTCATGAACTCCTTGTGCGTAGCATACTGAAGAACTAATGCCTCCAGATATAATATAAGCCAAAAAAAAAAAAAAAAAACTAACTTGTTATGTGGAATCAGCCCTCTTGAAAAATAAATTGCATAACCACGATTATCCACTACACATTTAACCCGATTTGGATCAAATGCATCTTCAGGTTTTAAAGATGTGACTGCAGTGCTAAATACTGCATCTGGGGCTGCCTGCAGAGGTCACAGAGAGTTCAAATCGAATCAAACAATTCACCTACAGAGTAATAAGATCTATAAAAAAGAACTTGAAGAGATTGTATACGGGTTATGTATAAAGCATAGTGAGATTAGCTTGCTCAAATACTACGTCCGTATAGTGTGGTTTGAGCATTTTATGGTCTGTTCTTACAGCTGCTATTTACCATCTCTTATGGGTTAAAGAAATACTCCCTCCGTAGGAAATTACGAGACCCTTTTTAGAATTCCAAGCAGTTAAGGAAGCTTATTTTATTGAGTTGAAAATTGAAATTATTCAACTTTCAAATATTGTCCTCCTTTTAAGTTAAAATTCCAATGTCAAATCAAATGAAAATTGAGAGAATTCAAAATGATAATGGGTAACCTAGGAAAATATGTAGTTAAATTGGGATATTTAATAATCAAGTAAACGACTCTAATTGGGACAGAGGGAGTAATTAATTACCAACATGCCGTGCCGACTAATCAATGGCAAGCACCATTCGAGCCTCAAACCCGAGCATTTCAATTTATTACGAATATGCCTTGCCAGCTAATTGAAACTAAAGCTCAAATTTCGTGTTACAGGCAGCAAATGTAAAGGCTTCTTTGAAATTTGGAGGTGAATCTTTAAAAGAGGAGACAATAACGCGAAACGAAACGCATTCTCTCTCTCTCTCTCTCTCTCTCTCTCTCTCTCTCTCTCTCTCTCTCTCTCTCTCTCTCTATATATATATATATATATATAGAGAGAGAGAGAGAGAGAGAGCACTTACTTAACAGAGGTAAAAAGAGAAAAAGGAAAAAAGAGGAAACTTGAACAAAATTTTATGCCTCTCTAGACAAGATCAAACAGTGGAAACAGAAAATTTCAACACCTTGTTTGCTAAGCCAAAGTAAAAAACAAAAAATTCAGCATACTCTGATTGGCAAATATGAGAAATGCACTCATGCATGACATCCATCCACTTCAAGATTTTACTATGCTTGGAGGCTATGTAGGACGCACACTTCAATTGGATGCTGTGTGCGTGTCTGCCGTGTCATAAACTGACACGTGTCGGACACCTGCCAACAAATGTCGGACACGTGAAAAAATGTCTCTACTATTTTTACATCGGACAGGCATGTCGGAACACTGCCGTCAAGGCTGGAAAAGAAAGTGGACATGACATAATGTTTCTTTTGAATAATTTTTTAGAACTTAGAGGTGAAAGTCTTAATATAAAAAGTGGCAAATAAGCAATCGGTACGTTTAAAAATCTAGGAATTGAGTGGACAGGGCCGTGTATACTGTATGGTTAATTGAAAATATAAGTGCTTATTCAACATGTCCTAGTCGTATCTGTATCTGACATTTTAAGATTTGGCGTGTCGCAAGTGACTGTATCGTGTCAAATCCGTGTCCCATGCTACATAGTTCAGAGGACACATCATGTTACTGAAAGAAGCTTTGGAGGATTTCTAAATGTAAGAAAGATTATTTTGATTTCTTCATGCATGAGGCGGTGGTGATGGTTAAGCAAATGCAATAGCTTACAAATTTACCTGGAGCGCTCTCACGACACCATCTATTATTTCAGGTTCGATAAGAGGTTCATCCCCCTGAATATTGACAACAATGTCATACTTCTTCTCAAGTTTTTGAAGCGCTTCATTGCATCTTTCTGTGCCTGTATATTTGCCCATGGCAATCAGATATAGGAGAATCTAATACATAGTTTTTTTCTTAAGTAAGACAAGAGCCCAACAAAAAATTTGGAATATACAAGAGCACCTCGTAATTACCATTTCGGCAAGATTCTGATGTCATTATCACATCAGCACCAAACCCTCGACAGCATTGAGCAATCTTTTCATCATCCGTTGCCACAACTAGAGCACGAAGAAGCTAAAAATGAGGATTTACCCAAACAAACCACAGAGAGAGAGAGAGAGAGAGAGAGAGAGAGAGTTGTCATGGTGTGAACACTCAGAAGAGTTACAAAATGATGTGTTCAACATTTTCCATATGCAGTGGCATCCATAATTTTGTGTATAATCAATGATGCACTTTTTTTTTCCCCTTCTTTTTATTTATTTATTTTTATTATTTAAATTATGTAACATCAAAAGTTCAGAGTGAGAACTGTTCAACGAAGAAAACTACTTCTTGGATTTGAATCCCAGAGTGCACCTGTGTAAATCCAATAACTTAACTTTTTGAGGCATCGATATGCTTTTTATAATTACATAAATTCTTCACAAATTTGGTATTCATTATCCATAACAGGCATCGTCTACTTGACCAAAGTATTTGTCCCACTAGCAGGATTAAATACTAGGATTAAAACAAAATAATATCGCATATATTTTTAATAAAAATAAAAAATTCGGAGGCCATCACAAGACTGCAAACTTAAAGGTTATACATTCAGCTTCGGGTTGGACATCTTAAGTGAATCAAAACAAATTTGGCAAACAGAAAGTAACATTTCACTCTCAGATCGTATATCTCAAGAATATCCTTTTCAGGGATAATTCTAGACACTATTAAAAAGTATGGAGAGAAAACCCTCAGCACTAGACAAATAAATTTAGATGAAGCTTGAATCATACCAACATGGTCCAATGTAGATGCCAGTTTTGACCTTTCCCATGTTCGCTGCAAAAGGACAACAAAAGGATGAGTAAAGCTTCTATAGTTTCATAAACTCTATCTCAACAAGATAACTACAAAAAGTACTCCCGAAATATATGAGTCCAAGAAATATGGTGAGATGGTATAGAAGAAAAAAATGCAACTACAAATTGTGGGGACCAATTGCATAAAATGAGTGAAGCAAGCACAAGGATAAATAAATGCAGTCACACAATCATTTGATGCTCCCTTTCGATCTCAACAAGAACTTAAGTGACCATAACTCAGCTCCGCAACCATCAGACTTAAAATCCTAGTGCAAAAAACATATTCCTTCCGTCCCAAAATAAGTGTCCACATTTCCTTTTTTGGATGTCCCAAAAAAAGTGTCCACTTTCCTAAATTGGCATATAATTTTTACTTGCTTTCCAAAACTAACCTTATAATAAAGACAAAATAGCATTTACGTGTGGTCCCAAAATAAGCAAAAAGACAAACTCCCATCACATCCAAGGATAAAATTGGAAAGTGACACTTTAATGAACCAAAAAACTAATATAATACAACTTTCTTAAACAATGTGCAAAATGAAAGTGGACACTTATTTTGGGACGGAGAGAGTAGCTTAAAATCCTAGTGCAATGCCAAGAATCATAGCTAAAATATACGTAATCTAGAAAATAGAAACTAATAAGTACAACCAAGTATAAATACCAATTGTGGAATTTCACACTTACATAAAAAGGAAATAAATAAGGAAAAACGAACAAGGTGGGAGAACATATTTACGTGGTTCAACCAAAGGCCTACATCGATGGGAGATATCAGGTATTCGATACATTGCACAACTCAAATATCACAATGGTAATGCCAGCATTGATAGGCATACAAAACCATTCAAATAGAGACCATATCATTCATCCATCATTTTCTCTTTAAGAGCCGTTCAGCTTGAACAAAACAAGTTGTAATACAACAAGATCGTTATCTCTAATACCAATCATAGCATACATCATTTATGGACTTGAAAATTTAAAATATAAATACTACCTGATGGGTCAGAAAATATCCGCTCTCAGTTAAAGCGCCACGTCAACATGGAAGACAATGAGTCATCCGGAATAAGAGCCTAGAATTCAGCTGACCCGGCATCATCGTTCACGAACCGCTCAGTCTGTGCCCACAACTCGGGGTCACGAGGCAGATATGTCCCCCGATAGATGTGGCCCAGGCCAGCCCCGTGGTTTGCTTTACACGGTTGCTGGCAGTCCCCTAACTTAGACAGAAGATTAATTTGAGTAGTTTCCTGAATCACTAAGGGAACCTTCATGATTTATGCTAGTCACATGTAATCAAGTTAGGTTTCCTAACTTAGTTAGTTACCTTGTACGAGTGGTCTCTTGCACTTATAAAAGAGACCCCTCACCCTCATTGAAGGGACCCGCATTCTTATTTCTGAGAACTGCAATAGAGATTACTTACATACATACACCCGGCCGATTTTCTCGTAGTGCTGACCATTTTGTTGGTTCACCAAAGACCGCCGGTGATTTGTTTGTAAGCGCGCTCCGACGCACCCGTGGACGTAGGCCACCTAGTTAACGGGTCGAACCACATAAACGTTCTTTGTCTTCATTTTCTTGTTCTCACTCTCTTACCAATTTTTGGCATCATCACTAGCAATCCAATCCCCCAACCCCTCTTGTCGTTTTTTGGTGTACTCCACTGCTTGCTAGAAGCATTGCATCCATACATGGAAATTTCAGTTTCACCTCATATCAAGAAGACCACATCAAATGACCCCGTCAATGCACCCCACAGCCAACATGTTTATGCTAATTATGTTGTACAATACTAATTGAAGCCGAAGTAGCAATTGATTATGAAATATCCGTAATGAATTACAGATCTCCACAATCAAGGATTTGATCGGGAAGTCAATGGAGGTGTACGTCGACGATCTATTGGTCAAAAGCTGAGACGAGTCTGACCAACTCGAGCACTTGGCCGGGGCCTTCAGCATCTTAAGAAAATTCCAGATGAGGTTGAACCCAGCCAAGTGCACATTTGGAGTCTCGTCAGGAAAGTTCTTGTGACATATAGTCAACAGGCGAGGGATCGAAGCCAACCTCGAAAAAAATCAGGCTATTATTAACATGCGGTCACCCAGGTCAACCAAAGAAGTTCAAAGTTTGGCCGGACGGGTGGCGACGCTGAAACAATTCGTATCCCGAGCTACCGACCGATGTTTGCCGTTCTTCAAAATTCTCCGTAAAGCGTTTCAGTGGTCGGAAGAGCGCGAGGAGGCGTTTCAGGATCTCAAGAAATACCTGACATAGCCCCCTCTGCTCTCAACACCCGTACCAAAGGAGGAGTTGTTCTTGTACTTGGCGGTATCGCCCTCAGCGGTAAGCTCGGCACTCATCCGAGAAGAGCACGGGATACAATTCCCAGTTTATTATATCAGCCGGGCACTTCAAGGAGCAGAATGTCGGTACTCCCGCATCGAAAAACTGGCCTTCGCTCTCATCACTTCTGCCCAGAGACTCTGCCCATACTTCCAGGCCCACGTTATCGTGGTCCTCACGGATCAGCCTCTCCGCCGGATATTAGGTAGGCCCGAGACATCCGGAGAGCTTGTCAAGTGGGCATTGGAATTAGAAGAATTCGAGGCAGTCTATAGGCCCCGGACAACAATCAAGGGACAAGCAATGACTGATTTTCTCGTTTAGTTCACGTATGCAGAAGATCCGATCGAGGAGCTCGACCCGCCAGTTTTACCGCCCGGCCTACAGCCTGACACCCCGACCTGAGTGCTCTATGTGGACGGGTCCTCCAACAAACAGGGTAGTAGAGCAGGGATCATCCTAACCACACCCGACGGGATCCAGCTGGAGTACGCATTAAGGTTCAGGTTCCGAGCCTCTAACAACGAGGCCGAGTACGAAGCCCTACTGGTCGGGTTGCAGTTGGCCACCTCCATGTGTGCGCAGCAAGTCCAAGGGTATAGCGACTCGCAGCTCGTGGTCAATCAAGTCAATCAGGAGTACGAAGCTCGGGAAGACAACATGGTGGCTTATTTGGCCCTTGTCCGCACGGTCTCGAAGAAGCTTAAGGGATTCTCCATCACACAGATCCCGAGGGAAGAAAATAGGAGAGCCGACTGGCTAGCCCGCCTTGCCTCATCCGCCGAGTCTAACCTACCCAAGATTAGGATAGAATACTTACCCGAGCCCAGCGTGATCAACTTAGAAGGCATGGAGATCGAACCGGTCGCCCTAGGGCCCAGCTGGATGGATCCAATCGCGATGTTCCTCACGACTGGCACCTTACCGGACGAAAAAGAAGAAGCCCAACGGGTAAAGTACCGGGCGGCCAGATACAACCTCGTTGATGGCATCCTCTACAAAAAAGGGTTCTCTATCTCGTATCTCCGATGCGTCCACCCAGCACAAGTCCAAGGAATATTGCATGAAATCCATGAAGGAGTGTGTGGCAGCCACGTCGGAGGTCAGTCACTCTCCCGAAAAGGCCCTGTTGCAAGGATATTACTGGCCAACGATGGTCCGGAATTCCCAAGAATATGTCAAGCGGTGCGACAAGTGTCAGAGGTATTTGCCTATGATCAACCGCCCGGGAGAGCTCCAGACCCCAATCATCAGCCCCTGGCTGTTCGCTCAGTGGGGGATTGATATCGTCGGTCCCCTCCCGCTGGAAAAAGGACAAGTCAAGTTTGCGGTCATCGTCGTGGACTATTTCATCAAGTGGGCAGAAGCCGAACCCTTGACAAAAATCACTGAGAAAAAAATGGAGAACTTCATCGAGAGAGACATCCTCAGCCAATTTGGCATCCCAAGGGTCCTGGTCAGTGACAATGGCAGACAGTTCGATACCCAAGTGTTCAGGCAATTCTGCTCGGGGTACGGAATATCAAATCACTACTCTTCCCCCAAGCACCCGCAAGCCAATCGCCAAGCCAAGGTGACAAACCAGACCATTCTGCAGTCAATTAAAACTAGACTTGAAAACGCCAAAGGACTCTGGGCAGAAGAACTACCGACCCTTCAGTGGGTATATCGCACCACCCCCCGAGCGGCCACAGGGGAGACCCCCTTTTCCCTCACCTACGGCTTCGAGGCGGCGGTCCCTACAGAGCTCGGATTACCCACTTACCGAGTAGCAAATTTCAGCGAGAAGGGCAACGAAGAAACCCTCAGAGGAGAGCTCGACTTAATAGAAGAGAAAAGGGACCGAACATATCTGAAAGTGGCAACCTATAAACAGCGGGTCTCTCGGTATTTCAACAGCAAAGTCAAGCATCGTAGTTTCCAAGTGGGAGACCTGGTCCTGAAGGCAGTAAACCAATCTACTAAAGTCCCGAGCCACGGAAAATTAAGGCCAAACTGGAAAGGACCATACAGGGTTACCAGAGTCAACCGACCGGGAACCTACTGGTTACAAACTCTGGATGGGCATGATCTATCTCACCTATGGAACATACATCTCCGCAAGTATTTTCAATGATACTTGGATAAGAGCTTGTTAACACTGATTAGGAAATTTGTATCTCTTTTCGAGCAATTACTATGATTTTCAAATAAGAATAAAGATTTTTTGTTTTTGCTGTGAGAAATGACCCCTACCAGTGCTCCGTACAAAAAAGACCTCGGGACCACACCCGAGGCACGAAAGAGCTCGGGACCACACCCGAGGTGGAAAAGACCTCGGGGTCATACCCAAGGCCAAAGACCTTGGTGTCACACCCGAGGCACCGGCTTCGCCTAGGTCTATAACCGACAATGGGGAAAATCCCCTAGGTGGCTAATGCTGGCAAGCTTCAAAAGACCCTACAACCACCCATGTTCTAGGTCGTTTCCTTACAGTCAATCCCTCTACCAACGCTTGCCTTGGCAAAAGCATGGGGGTCAAGGGGGAATACCAGGCTGAAAACAAGGAATCACACCGGGCGCTAACTGGGCTTGGAAATGACTTGGAATTCCAAAACATTCCTAAGTACCTATTCCTAAGTACCTACAGTGCCTAGAGAAACCGACCGGGAAAATAACAGGACCTAACTCCTACACTGTACCCGGCGGGACCTTCAAAACAGGTCCCGGGAAGACCAAGTGTTCCTTATCGGTCACAGTCCTAAACTTTTGTGAAGGCAGGGTTTCCACAGGATTTACAACCGGTCGATCACAGGCAATTTCAAACAGGCAAGTACAAAAAGTTACACAGTGATAACAGTTGATGCAAAGAGCGGCCTCAAAGTACATTTTCATTAACAGAAATAAAATATGTACAAAGCCTGGGGTAAAGTTGTAGTAGCCTCCCCGAAAAAAAAAAAAAAAAAAAAAAAAAAAAAAAAGGCATGGAGGCTAGGAGTCATCCACCACGACCACATCCTCGGTCTCACCAACCTCTTCCCCCAGAGCAACCTCTCCTCCAGGGGCAGCTTCCCCGCCCAGGGCAGCATCTTCATCAGGTCCAGCCTCAGCAGCAGAACCTTCGCCAGGGCGGGACCCATGTCCCAGTATTCCGAGTCGATCCGTTCGTAGGACGAGATGTCCCCACTCGGGGTGATCTCAGACTAGCCTTCTTTTCAGGTCCTTATAGCCCTGAAAGAAGCTGTTGTCCAAGGCCTCCTCCGTAGACCCCACAGCCGCTGTCCCGGCCTTCTGTCCCGACGAAGGCCTTCTCCCGAGCTTCCGCCGCCACCAAGTTAGCTCAGGCAGCCTCCAGATCAGCCAAGGCAACCGCAAGCTCCGCTTGCACAGCGCCAAGGCCCAGGGCCAAGCCCTTGACCTTGTCCTTCTCGACGGCCAAGGCGGTCTCCTTGGCCTCAGAGGCTGCCCATTCCTGCGACAGGGCAGCCTCAGCAGCAGTGGTCCTCTCGGCCAAGGAGGGCAGGATGGATTCAGCTCCGGCGGCCATGCAACCAACTTGCAGAAAACAAGCACGAACCAATCGGTTACTAAACAGAGCAAAATAAAAAATTAAATGACAGGAAAAATGGCAGAGATACTTACGAAGTGGGAGAGGCTGTACATCCACTCCTGGAAGACTTGGGGAGACATGTTTGCGCACATCTCCACCTGGCTGGGGAGGAGGACTGGTCTGACTCTCTCCGTTATCTCCGCCGATTCCCCCAGCGGCGTCTCGGACGGCATGTCTGCCCGGGGAGCGGCTTCCTCCACCACCACCATGCGAGGGGCCGACGTCCCCCCGGGTTCCTTATGCGTCGCCGTCCCGTGCCTTATCCACAGGAGCGAACGATCGCTGCCCAAGGTCTCTGCAGAGGGCCTCTTCCCTCTATCAGCCACCCGGGCGGCGGCGACGGCGGCTTGTCTGGCCCTTAGTTGTTCCATATCTCTCCAGGGGCCTATTTCTGCGAAAGAATAAGATCGCACAGTCCGTAGCCGGGAAAAGCAGCGAAAGACAGATAAAGCCAGATAGTTCGCCCAAAAAATTACCCGGGATGATTGGACGAAAGACGGGAGCTTGAACGGGTTCGTCCGAGTCGTAGGAGGCCTTGAAGTTCTCTGTCCGAGTTAGCACATTCCAGATATTGGTGGGCAGGTCTGCCAAGCGCCTGATCCTGGCTTGGCACTCCTTCGGAATGCTCAGCGGGTCAGCTGATCCCACTGCAAAACCAAGTATGAAACGATTAGTCATGTAGTTACACTCAAAACCAAATGAAAGCATAAAGAGAAGTGTTGGGTGGGCTTACTCCTCAGCTTCCCCACCCAGGAAGTCCTTAGTTGAATCCCTGGGGCCCGTTCACAGAGCCCGGGGGTGGAAACGTGGAAGAACTTGTTCTTCCACTCCTTGTTGTTGCTCGGGCAGTTGACAATAATTTTTCTCCCCTGCCGAGCCCCAAGAGTGAAGAACCCAACCTCCCCATACACCGGGAACGGTCGGTGGGTCCAAAAAAACTCTTAAAGGGTGAGCTCGTACCGGCAGACTTGGGGCCAGAGAGAAATGGACCCCACCAGGAACCTCCACCCATTCGGGGCTAACTGCCCGGCCGAGGTAGATCAGGACGTCCCGGGCGACCGGGTGAAGTGGAATACGGAACCCAACCATGAGGGAGTCCTCGTACAAAGTGACAAAGCCCGGGTGATGAAGCTGGGCCCCGCCAGCCTGCACGGTTAGGGAACAACCGTCGGGAATGGCGTACATAACCCTAATCCGACTGAGATCTTGAGCGCGCAAGACGAAAGGGGTGAATTCATAGGCGAACGCAACCTCGGGGTCAGGGCCCTCCGGTATTTCGTTACCAGAGCCCCGAGAGACAGAGATCAACGGGGCCTCCTGGTCTGACTCGTCGTCCGACACTCGAATTGGGATCTTACCCTCACTATGGTGGTCTGACGGCAGTGTTCTAAAAATCGGCCTAGGCGGCCGCCTAGGCGGCCGCGGCGCCGCCTAGGCGCTAGGCGGCACCTCACAGCCCGGATTTTGTTCTAGGCGTTTGGAAAATCGCCCAATAGGCTGGGCGCATGCTAGGCGGTGCTAGGCGGGCCTAGGCGGTGCTAGGCAGGCCTAGGCGGGAAAAGAGAAAAAATCTGAAAAAGAGATAAGAGAAAGAGCTGGGGGCCTCCAGTTGCAAACCGACGGCGACTCGCACGACGATACAGAGACTCAGAGAGAGATGAAGAAGAAGGAGAAGAAGAAGAAGAAAGAAAGAAAGAAAGAAAGAAAGAAAGAAAGGGAAGAATAAAATAGAAAATGGACGAACCTGCTGTTGATCGTCGTCGATTGATCATCGTCGTCGTCGTCTCCATCTCGTGCTCCTGCTCCTGCTCCTCTCTCTCGTCTCATGCTCCTCTCTCTCTCTCGTCATCATCGAATGATGATCGCCGTCGTCGTCGTCCTCTTCTCTTCTCTCTCTCTCTCTCTCTCTCTCTCTCTCTCTCTCTCTCTCTCTCTCTCTCTCTCTCGGCTGCGCAAGACTAACAAGTCTGAATGAATTAGGGTTTTAATTCTATATATATATACTGTGACACTTTGTGTTTTTAGTATATTATAAATAGGTCCCTTGTAGTTTTACAAATATTAAGAACTTATTACAATCTTTACTTATTTTCAAATAACACCACATAACTATATATATATCTAATATTTAAACCCCAGAACTATGATTAATTATTTTATTTTTTTGAAAAAATGTATGATTATTTTAAAATAACACCCCATATAATTGTTATATATAATATATAATTAATTTATTGATATTAAAAAAATCCGCCTAGGCCCCGCCTAGGCGTCCGCCTAGGCCCCTAGGCGCTAGGCCCCCCTCCGCCGCCCGACTAGCGCCTAGCGATTTTTAGAACACTGTCTGACGGTGTAGCGGAGGGTGGATCCAGGCTTGTGTCCGGGGTCCCAGACCGCGATTGATCGTCCTCCGACCGAGAAGAGGAATCAAAACCGGAGTGCTGCATCTCTAAGGTCCCTGGGACCGGACGGGGGAATAAGTGGAAGCCTAGATAGGAGTCGGCAACTCCAAGTCTAAGGTACAAGGGGGGCAGATCCAACAACCTGTAGGGTAAAATGTACACAGCTCTCAGGGTAAAGAAACACTCAGTCAACACTGTTACACGACAACCCGACCGGTTTAACCGCTCTACCACAGAGGACGGGTTACTTGACCTAAGGAGGAAGGTTAACCTAAGGAAAAAGAAATCCCACTCCTGCGTGAGCCCTAATGGATTCGTCCTCTCCAGCCTCACTCAAGAAGGGAAAAGAAAGAGAAGCAAGAAAACATTGAATTAAAACTGGGGAAGTGAGGACTTACAAGGATTAAAGCAGGGAAAGGGCTCGGGAAGCTTGACCGGTGACTTTTGCTCTCAAACCGCTCGGTAATATCTATCTCAGGGCAGCAAGAATGAGAGAAATGACCAAGTGTCCTTTATATATAAGGTGTGAACGGTCCAGATCGAATCAGATCTAACGGCCAGGAAGTTTTCCCTCATAAACCACCTGCAAGCTGTCCCCTCGGGCACGTAAAGCATTGCCTCAAAAGGCGCGCGCATTAAATGCCAGACGTGACAGTCCGGTTACCACGCGACTGCTCGATCCCGCTAAGACCGGCCTCGTTGGATCCTAACCGGACCGGTCACTTCTTAGCACGTGGCGGCCACCGACCCCGGGTTCCCGATGTTACCGTTTGGTTTATCCCCCGGGTAGCCAAGAGGGCGGGTCCGCTCCCGAGGAATGATCCGGGCAGTTCCCCGGGCAGTCTACTGAATAGCACAGATTTTCAGACCTCATCCGATGAAGCATCGTGCAAGCTTTGAAAATAGGGGGCAGCTGATGGGTCAGAAAATATCCGCTCTTAGCTAAAGCGCCACATCAACATGGAAGACACCGAGTCATCCGGAATAGGGCCTCGAATTCAGCTGACCCGACCTCATCGTCAACGAACCGCTCGGTCTATGCCAACAGCTCGGGGTCACAAGGCAGATACGTCCCCCGGTAGGTGTGGCCTAAGCCTGCCCTGTGGCTTGCTCTAAAAGGTTGCTAGAAGTCCCCTAACTTAGTCAGAAGATTAATTCGAGTAGTTTCCTAAATCACTAAGGGAACCTCCATGATTTATGTTAGTCACATGTAATCAAGTTAGGTTTCCTAACTTGGCTAGTTACCTTCAACGAGTGGTCTCTTGCACCTATAAAAGAGACCCCTCACACTCATTGAAGGGACCACATTCTTATTTCTGAGAACTGCAATAGAGATTGCTTACACTCATACCCCCGGCCGGTTTTCTAGTAGTGCCGCCCCCTTTGTTGGTTCACCAAAGACCGCCGGTGATTTGTTAGTAAACGCGCTCCGACGCACACGTGGACGTAGGCCACCTAGTTAACGGGGCCGAACACATACAAACGTTCCGTCTTCATCTTCTTGTTCTCACTCTCTTACCAATTTTTGGCATCATCACTAGCAATCCAATCCCCCGGCCCCCCAACCCCTCTTGTCGTTTTTTGGTGTACTCCATTGCTTGCAAGAAGCATTGCATCCTTACATGGAAATTTCAGTTTCACCTCATTTCAAGAAGACCATATCAAATGACCCCGTCAATGCACCCTAACAGCCAACATGTTTATTCTAATTATGTTGTAGTACAATACTAATTGAAGCCGAAGTAGCAATTGATTATGAAATATCCGTAATGAATTACAGATCTCCATAATCAAGTCTTAACAATCCTAAACTTAGCTTCATAAAATTATCACTGTAAGAGGACTTCCTATTCCTTTCACCAAAACAAAGGGAGGGTGTGTTTGATAACCCAATTAAGTGTTGAAAATAAAAAGTTTCAGCACTGATTCTTTTTCAATGTGTTTGATAATGTACCACTTAATGGAAAAGGCAGCAAAAAATCCACTAAAAACTTTTAAGTGGATTTTCTACTGAAAATAATCACTGAATGCATTCTATTTCACTACTTAAAACACCGTTTTTAGTATCGCAAATTCAATCGCTTAAAATTTTCAGTACTTAAAATTCAGCACTTAATTTTTAGTTTTATCAAACGAACCTTGAGTTAAGACAAGAATAATATTCTTTCGCCACAATAAGCCTTTGTGAGATTTTTAATTACATTCTTACTTCTTCTTCCTCTTTTTTTCTCCTTTTTTTCCCCTTACAATTTCACCGGTATGTGCTTATGGATGTTTCAAGCCTCATTGACCCAAATCTACAAACTGTTGTTTTAACTTCTAAAGAGTCGTTTTTTGTGTGCGCTCCACTCATTGCCAGAAGCATTGAATCCTTACAAGAAGTTTCAATTTTAACTCATTTCAAGAAGACAGATCTCCTCAATCTAACCTTCTTAAACTTAACTTCATAAAATTATCACTATACGAGGTATTCATATGAAGGGGAGCCTTGGCGCAACGGTAAGAGTTGCCGCTGTGTGACCAAAAGGTCACGGGTTTGAGTCGTGGAAACAGCCTCGTGCAAAAAAACAAGGTAAGGATGCGTACAATTTACCCAATGTGATCCGACCCTTCCCCGGACCCCGCACTGCGGGAGCTTCGTGCACCGGGCTGCCCTTTCATTTTACGAGGTATTCATATTCCTTTGGCCAATTTAAGCGAGTTAAAACATCAATTATCTTCTTCTGCCACAATAAGCCTTTAATTACAAGTTTTCTCTTCATTAAAACAAGATCTTTAATTACATCATCCAATTTCTAACAATTTTATCCATATGCGCTTATGGATACTTCAAGGCTCATTTACTCACATCTACAAACTGTGGTCTAAAGATTCAGTTTTTAGCACATTTTTACACTTTCCATTTTATGCTTATCCTCCACTGCATTGTCTTAGATTCCATAATGTTTTAGTTTTTATGCATTGGCATCCATATCGGTGCTTCTTAATCTTGGGATTTTTCAACTATATTGCAACCTTGGACTCCAACATTACAGAACTCAGCACTCACGCATTCTTACTCGGTCAGATTTATAGTTGCACATCAAAATTCAAATTCATCTCCTCAAGTCTGGTTAGGGGTAGGGATTTAGACAAAATACTACAATACGAAAGCAATTTAACAAAAAAATTAGAAAACTATTCACCCAAAGGATTTCAATTTGACAAGTAAAAGGTAGATCTGGGTTGCACAAAGACCAGCCAAGCAAAATTTGAAATCAGAGTGACCCACAAAATGTGTGCCCTTAACTGTCACACTATGCTTGGGAGTTTAAAAAACGAGAGAAAGGAAGAGAAAATGAGAGAAAGTACCTCACTTTCTTTCGCTTTCTCTCGTTTGGGAGTTTTTTTAAGTGAGGAGAGAAAATGAGAGAAAACTAATCCCCACTTTCTCTCAATTTCTTTCTCTCCAAATTGGGAAGATAATGAGAGAAAAGAAAGTGGGGTTTAATGATTTTTTCTTAATACCCACAATACCCTTTATTTAATTCTTAACTAATTTTAATTCCATCTAAGTCATAGGCTCCTAATACGCTGTATACGTGTATTCTCTCCCAATAAAGAAAAAAGCTCATGTACCAAGTACATCTAGATGTTATTAAAATGGTAACTTTCTTTCTTTACTCTTCTCTTCTTCTAAACTACCAAACAGGAGGAAATAAACTCATTTTTCAATTCTCTCATAAACTCCCAAACAAAATAAAAGAAAATATCATTCTTTTTCTTTTTTATTTTCTCTCATTACTTATTATTCTCTTCTTTTCTTCCCCCCTAAACTCCCAAACATAGAGTCAGTTCTTATATATACATACAAATTTCACAGCACACTAACGATTACAATAATGTAAATTATACTAGAAAATAACCAAAACACGACTCATAGATCACTAAGAAAATACAAACATAAAAATGAAAGTTGAAATTGAAAAAGAAAAACCAAAATTGATTGGCACCTGGATCATGGGTTTTCCGAGGATCTGAACGAGAGGTTTGCCTTCGAACCGAGAGGAAGCAAAGCGAGCAGGTATAATTCCGACGACTCGGCTCCGAAACTTGGCGGATCCGCGAAGATAAAAGTAGGCGTGAGCGCCGACAGCGACGGCGACCGCAGCTCCGGCCACCAGGGCGTGTACGATCCATGTTTTTGAAGAGGAGGATGATGAGGAGGACGACGACGGTGTACAGATCGACATTGGGTTGCTGTGGTGTGGAGTTTCGAGTAATGGTGGACCGGTGGTTTTGACGAGACAGAGAGGGAGTGCCGAGTGAGTAACTGATACAGTGACGTGAGGTTTGAAGAAATAATATGGGTTAATTACAGAAACACCCCTGTAGTTAGGCCTTTTATCTATCAGTTATCCCTATACTTTAAATTTTATCACTAATACCCCTGTAGTCTAGACTAAAGTGAAATAGTCACTTTTTCTGTTAAAGTTAACGGAAAATGGGTAAAAATACAAAATTACCCCTATTACATGCTAATAATAACACTCTTATATGCTTAAATGTTTATTTAGGCATATGTGGTATACTATTATATTATTTTGATATTATATTTGTTGTTAGAGATCATTCTGCAGTCACTTTAAGGTATATTCATGAGAGCAAATTTGTCTAATTTTTTATTTTATTTTTTATCTACCCTTGAACACACACACACACACAGTCTTGACGATATATATATATTTTTTTTATCTACTCTTAGACACACACACAATCTTGGTGATATGTTAGTTTTTTTTTTTTTTTTTAATCTACTCTTGACCACACACAGAAATCCAGTGTAGTGATGTAGTAAGATTTAAAAAAAAAAATTATCCCCAAAATTTTTTTTCTGTGCGTGTCAAATTCGTTCTCACAAAGGTACCCCTAAATGACCACATAATGGTCTTTTACAACAAATGTAATATCAAAATAATATAATAATGTACGACTTATGCCTAAATAAACATTTAAGCATATAAGGGTGTTATTATTAGTATGTAATAGGGGTAATTTTGTACTTTTATCAATTTTTCGTTAACTTTAACGAAAAAAGTGACTATTTTACTTTAGTCCAAACCACAGAGGTATTAGTGATAGAATTTAAAGTACAGGAGGTATTTGATAAAGGCCTAACAATAGGGGGTGTTTCTGTAATTAACCCAAATAATATTCTGTGAAGGATAACATTGCTTGTCTTTTCTTCTTTTTTATTTGGGTTACCTATATTTTACCCCTGTCGTTCGACCTATTTTCAATTTCCCCCCTATACTTCAAAAGTGGACATTTACCCCTGTGGTTATGGACTAAAGTGAAACTGTAAAGATTTCCCTCAAATCTGATGAAAATTCTAAAATTTGCCAAAAATTTTAACATTTAACCCTCTTTGTGAGGTTAATTTTGGAACAAAACATCTATGTGGGGATAATGCTGTCATTTAATCAAACTATCCAAGGCTAATTTTCAACACTAAGCCCGTTTATGAGGTTAATTTTGGGGTTAACTTTCTATGTGGAGTTAATTTTGACATTTAAACTCTCCTTCGTGGGGCTAAGTTTAACATTAATCCCTGTGTGGGGCTATTTTGAAAGAAATTTTTACAGTTTCACTTTAGTCCGAAACCACAGGGGTAAATGTTCACTTTTAAAGTATGGGGAAGTGAAAATGAGCCCAACCGCAAAGAAGTAAAATGCAATTAACCCTTTTATTTTTATAAGGTACTTTTCATCAAACGTGACTTCAGTCCTATTCTTGTTCTTCAATGACGGTGTGACACTTGTACAACATCATCCCATAACTGGCACCAATTTTGACGCTATTTATATTAAGAAGAAAAAGGGTAAATTACCTTTTACCCCTATGTAGTTTGCCTTTGTGGCACTTTATTTCATGCAGTTTAGAATGTAACACATTATCTTTCTATGTTTTGCCTTTGTAGGCTGTAGCACTTTACTCCCCTGTAATTTGGAATGTAACACAACCTCATGTGGTTTGCCTTTTTGGCACGTTACCCCCTTATAGCCAAAACAAATTACTTAAATGACAAAAATGAACTCTTCTTCGCCATGCAAGCTGTAGCCCAATTGGCATATCCCTCTCTTCCCAGTAGGGCTTTGGGTTTGGGTTGGGGCTGAGGTGTGCATGTGTGTGGGGTGTGTGTGTATCCAGTCCGGATCGAGGTAAGTTTAAAAAAAAAAGGTTAATTACAGTGTAATACCCCATATTTTTCAGGTATATATATCCCTAGTACTTTTCCTAGCCTTTGGATAAGTTTGCATCCCAATCGCTTGGTATCATTTACCAATCGATTGCCACTTTTGAGAGCCTAATCAATTGTCCTTAACCCAATCGATTGCTATCCTAATCAATTTGATGTTTTACCAATCGATTGCCTTGCTGCCGACTTTGATCAATGGCGTGGCAAATACCAATCGATTGGCACTTGGTACCAATCGATTGAGAGTAGCTGGACTTGACCACCTCGTTTGTTTTGCGTGGTTGTGATTGTTTCCCCCTCCCTATATATACCCTCTCCCTTATACATATATATTTTTGCTGTGTGTGTGTTTGAGAGAGAGTGAGAGTTATATACTCTCATATATATACACACATTGTATATATATACACTTACACACACACTCTCGGGTAAGAGAGAGAGGAAGAAGAAGAAGAAGAGAAGAAGAAGAGGAGACCAGAGAGAGAAAGAAGAGACAGACAGAGAGAGCAAAGGAGAAGAGAGAGAGAGAACTCACCATAGCCACCGCCGCGGAGCTCGGGACACCGTCACCGGACCGCCGCAGAGAGGTGAGTTTCATTAACTCACTCAAGGGATGATTTTTGAGATGTTTGTATGTGTTTAATAACGTGTGTGAAAGAGAGAAGAACCCCCAACATTTTTATATAAAAAACCAGCAGTTTTGAGGAAGAAGACAGAGTCCAATCGATTGGATAATTTCCAATCGATTGTCATTGGATCCAATCGATTGGATAATTTCCCAATCGATTGCCATGAATCTTAATCGATTGCTATCCCAATCGATTGCTATTTTGCCCAATCGATTGACATTGTTTCCAATCGATTGCCATGTTTGGTCAATCGATTGGATATGAGTAGAATGTTATTTGTATGATATGATATATCAGACTTGTTAATAGTCGTACCCTATGTGTTATTGCGATATGCGAATAAGATATATATGTGCCATGTCACGACTAGACTCACATGCAGTGATCGTTAATATTACAAGATGAATTATTCTATGTTAACTATCGATATGAGATGAACTGTTTATTGGTAATAACTGCCATATGTTCTATTGTTAAATTGTATAGTAGAACGGAACACAACTGCATGTTAATAATCAGTAATGAATTGATATGATGAATACAGAGCATGTGGGAATTCTTGTATCTAGAGCAATGCATTTCACGACATGTGGTCAGCATACATGGGATAGTGATGTGAAGAGATAAGGGAATATGATAAGAAATGGGAACTGTGACTTATGTGGGATATGAGATATGTGTATTTGGGATCCGTGGGATCAACGGCTGACCAGTCGGGAGGACGTGGGATGGTTAGAGTTCCTAGTGCGCCTCTCGCTGTTGAAGACGTCCAGTGATGTGTATGTACTGTTGAAGACGTCCAGTGTACCATTGACAATTACGTCCGGCTAGTGCTCTAATGTATTCTCAGCTATGTAAACGACCAGTGAGGGTATACACATCGTTGAAGACGTCCGATGTGCCGTTCTATTGTTTACAGATAGGTGGTACCATGTAGACGACCGGTAACCCTATCAAGGGATTGTGGGACCTACTTCCTAGTTGGGTGATTCCGATTGGAATTATTGTATCGACGAATGGTTACAGAGATGCATATGAGTATGAATATGAGTATGAATATGGTGAATGGATACGGAAATGGATATGAATATGAGAATGGTTAGTAAAGATGATGTTCAGTCGTGGATTCAGCATCCCAACGTAAAGGTCGATGCATGGTTGGTTACATGGGTTACATGCATGGATTTGGTAAATACGTGATGAGATATTTATACCATGATCTTAATTATTGTTTTCATTTAATATGTTTCCTGCTATCATTGAATTCATGTATAGTTTCATGAGACCTCTGCTATGTCCGTGAGTGACTTCATTGTTAAAGAGATTAACCGCATTTTAAGATGCTGAACAATAACGGTGAGGAGTGTTGTTTAGTGTACTCATTCAGCTTTGTATCCAAAGCTGATGGCGTGTGTGCCCTGGACATTCTAATGTCTAGAGCTTGGCAGGTCTTGAGGACTGAGACTGATGTTCCGCCGGACTTGGAGTTAAAGGCTTGAAGATGAAGGCGTGCTACTTTGTAATAGTTAGTTTGTATATCTGTTGTACTCCTGTTAATTATTGTTATATGCCTCAGACTATAAGTCAGTTGTTGTAATAGTTTTAGTAAACTTTTATAATTGGTACTTGGGCATCTGTTGCTTCCAAACCTTTTTATAGTTTCCGCTGTAGCCTCTGATTACGTTAATAAGATATGTTCTATGAATAGTATCCTCCCTATTGTTGTGTTTGTTGGTTTGAGTAGATGACAATACGGTTATTCACCCGCCACTCCCGATGGACCCATAAAGAAAATTTATTTTTTTCTATTTATGCTGCTCCGGGGCGTGACATGATTTTTGGTATCCGAGCCTAGGTTTCAGTTGTTAACCGCTTGTCTTTTGTGATTAGAACTCGAGTTTTAAGTTAATGTCAATAGCATGAGGATTAGCTGAGATGAGATAAATCTATTATCTTGTCACGTAGACAAGAGGTTAGAAGAATCCATCTAAGGATGTTTTGTTAGAAGGTAGTAACTGTTGGAGCCAAAAAGAAATCTTTACAACTGTTAGTAGCTGAATTCGTAAAGAACAAGGCATCTAGAGTTAGTTGTGGTTGTGGAGATCATAAATATGGAACCGTTGGGTTTTAGACACTGACGAATTCCTGACCGATCTCGGAACATTCGGTATGACCTAGAAATAGAAAGAGGTTCAGGATAAGATTCTTGTTACCTTGAGCCACATGTTAGTTGAGTGGTCTCACATGTTAGTTGAGCAATATTCGTAGTCTGGAACTTGAGGATAGAAATAGAATGTTTAGATTTGACGTTATGCTTAGAACCTGTCGTTTCGCAACCTTTGTTTGAGCATAGATACCTTTGAGTATACCTGGTAGGTAAACTGACCTCTGTGGTTAATATTATTATTTATGTCAGGTATTCGTATTGCTTGATGTGATCGTATTATATAGTGGTATTGTATATTTACCACATGTTCTTGCTTGAGCTGTAAGATAGAATGCGTCTGACCGAATAGATTTTCATTTGTTGGTAGCGACACTGAACATTACCAGCACTCGTTATGGTTAGAACGACTCGAGGAAACACGGGCCAGCTGAATGGAGTACCTGAATTAGTACCTCCTGAGATCGATCCCACAGGAATGGTCGGAGTTTTCATTCGTCGTATGGAACAAGTTATCAGTCGTGCTAATCGTGTCATCTGCAATGAAGTACCAATACGTCAAACGAGAGTCAAGCTATTAAAGGAATTTTGTGCTCTTCAACCAGAGCCCTTTGCCGGATTAACGGGAGCATGGCAAGTTGAGCAATGGATTCGCCAGATAGTATTGATATTTGAGACACTTGAATGTACTGAAACTGAGAAAAGACATTTGGCCGTATTTCAACTGACGTTCTCAGCAGCAGATTGGTGGGACGCAGTAAAAGCTACGATAGGTGAAGAAGCTGTAGGAAGAATGACTTGGGAATCATTCAAGACTCGATTTCTAGAAAAGTACTTCCCAGAATCTGAGAAGAACAAAAGGGAAATGGATTTCATACAATTAATCCAAGGTAGTTTTACAATACCAGAATATACAACTCAATTCGAGAGACTATCACGATTTACACCGCTTATGATCGATACCCCAAGAAGGAAGATCAAAAGATATCATTAGGGACTAGTTCCACATATCCGTTATATGGCTATAGGACATTTAGATCAATCTTTCAAAGCTCTGGTTGAAATGGCAACGAAATTGGAAGACGACACTCAAATTAGTGAATGGCAACGATTTGATCTAACATTTCCAGAGTACGATCAGTTTCTCCTAACGGATCAGAGAGGAAGGGAAAGTCAGGTTGTGTTGGCAGCTAACAAAGTTCAACAAGAAAACACAGTGAGAAGTTATATGGGCAACCGCCAGAAGCGTAAGAGATTGGGGAACAACAAGAAAGATTCCAAATCAGTGGCGACTCCAACACAGCACAAAGAACGAGATATCTACTACAATTGTGGAGTACTAGGACATCATTCTCAATAATGCAGAGCGTTAAGAAAATCTAATGGACGAGGAGTACAGTGTTTAAACTGCGGTAAAGTTGGTCATGTCCGTAAGTTTTGTCCAGAACTAGAGATGCAACACAATGTTCCGTCATGAGAAGTATCACGAGGGTAGACCCACTGAACAAGTAATGGATCTCGACTTAGACAAGAACGATAGACAGAAGGTACAACCCTCATCACCTGCATTTTGTATTACCTTATGATCCCGATATGCAGGAAGTTTAGCATTTATTTGATTGATTATAAGAGGATTAGCCTACACCGTAATTTGTGGATACCTGAACAATTCGTTTAACATTGATCGACAGTAGTTATCTAAGTATAGATATAACATCAATTGCATCCCATATAACATCCATTGCATCCACATAAGACATCAATTGCATCCCTATTTGACATCAATTGCCTCCCTAAACAAAAGACTGTGTCAACCGTTGGTAAGATGGATAGAGACTAGAGATGAGGAATCTCAATTTCCTTGAGACGCATACTTGATAAGAAACGACAAACTAGAAGATTTCAAGTCTACAAGAGAGGATACTAATGACGCAGAGACGATACCATAATTACAACAAGTACCACGGAAGATTGCTTTTTGACACCGAGTTCTTGTTGCTTTTATCCTTTCGAAATGTTATACAATAGATTGTCTCACGGAATTAGTATACAACATTGTCTAACTTGTTTAATTAGTACGTGGAAGCAGAATGAGTATTTAACAGGTGGTACGACCTCGAAGAGATGATTATATCAATAGAACGTGGGAATTTAGAGTCACATGAGGAAGTTTAAATCACCAACTACGACGTCGGAGTCAAAATGCTTTTAGGTCAACACATTGAAGGATAACAACCAGGGAGTTAACAAAGATTTCACAGAACGTTGTGTACAACAAGAGACCGACTAAGGACGCTGACAATCATAACCAGGAGTCCAGAGATGGGAGACAGCCAACTGTTGATACAGTAGAAACATCGTTAGCATAGTTCAAAGCATCATTGAAGACGTGAGTAGACGACAACGCTTTGCTACAACTTAGATGAGATTAGAACACTTGATCAATAGAACCCTCACACCGAAGAGTTTGACTGGAGAGAGGAACCTCATATGTTTGGAGACAAGTCGTTTTCAGATTTGTAAGATGATTAGATTGTGCTACCTAGAACTTTTTCAAAGTTCAACATACGAATTTCATATCTCTGAAATCCTGAGGATTGGTAGTTGCCACCCTAGTATTCGTAGATCAGTGATATCTTTATATCGCGTGTCTAGAACTTTAACCCGTTGGCCGCTGATGTAATCGTTTACGTAAAACAAGAACTAGAGCATTTTTAGAGTCTGTCTTCCTAGATGGATTTCTTTTTGGTAATAGGGGCTGCTGCTTCAGATTTCGAGGATGAAATCTTTTGATGAATGGTGGATGATGTAATACCCCGTATTTTCAGGTATATATAGATCCTTAGTACTTTTCCTAGCCTTTGGGTAAGTTTGCATCCCAATCGATTGGCATCATTTACCAATCGATTGCCACTTTTGAGAGCCCAATCGATTGCCCTTAACCCAATCGATTGCTATCCCAATCGATTGGATGTTTTACCAATCGATTACCTTGCTGTCGACTTTGATCAATGACGTGGAAAATACCAATCGATTGGCACCTGGTACCAATCGATTGAGAGTAGTTGACCTTGGGCACCTCTTTTGTTTTGCGTGGTTGTGATTGTTTCCCCCTCCTTATATATACCCTCTCCCTTATACATATATATTTTTGTTCTGTGTGTGTGTTTGAGAGAGAGTGAGAGTTATATACTCTCATATATATATACACACATATTGTATATATATACACTTACAGACATACTCTGGGGTAAGAAAGAGAGGAAAAAGAAGAAGAAGAGAAGAAGAAGAAGAAGAAGAGGAGACCAGAGAGAGAAATAAGAGACAGATAGAGAGAGAGGAGAGGAGAAAAGAGAGAGAGAGAAATCACCATAGCCGCCGCCGCGGAGCTCGGGACACCGTCACCAGACTGCCGGAGAGAGGTGAGTTTCATTAACTCACTCAAGGGATAATTTTTGAACTGTTTGTATGTGTTTAATAACGTGTATGAAAGAGAGAAGAACCCCCAACGTTTTTATATAATAAAAAAACCAGCAGTTTTGAGGAAGAAGACAGAGTCTAATCGATTGGATAATTTCCCAATCGATTTCCATTGGATCCAATCGATTGGATAATTTCACAATCGATTGCCATGAATCTTAATCGATTGCTATCCCAATCGATTGCTATTTTGCCTAATTGATTGACATTGTTTCCAATCAATTGCCATATTTGGTCAATCGATTGGATATGAACAGAATGTTATTTGTATGTTATGATATATCAGACTTGTTAATAGTCGTACCCTGTGTGTTATTGCGATATGCGGATAAGATATATATGTGCCATGTCAGGACTAGACTCACATGCAATGATAGTTAATATTACAAGATGAATTATTCTATGTTAACTATCGATATGAGATGAACTGTTTATTGGTAATAACTGTCATATGTTCTATTGTTAAACTGTATAGTAGAACGGAATAAAACTGCATGTTAATAATCAGTAATGAATTGATATGATGAATACAGAGCATGTGGAAATTCTTGTATCTAGAGTAATGCATTTCACGACATGTGGTCAGCATACATGGGATAGTGATGTGAAGAGATAAGGGAATATGATGAGAAATGGGAAATATGACTTATGTATGATATGAGATATGTGTATTTGGGATCCTTGGGATCAACGGCTGACGAGTCGGGTGGACGTGGGATGGTTAGAGTTCCTAGTGCGCCTCTCGCTGTTGAAGACGTCCAGTGATGTGTATGCACTGTTGAAGACATCCAGTGTACCGTTGACGATTATGTCCAGCTAGTGCTCTAATGTATTCTCAGCTGTGTAGACGACCAGTGAGGGTATACACATCGTTGAAGACGTCCGATGTGCCGTTCTATTGTTTACAGATAGGTGGTACCATGTAGACGACCAGTAATCCTATCCAGGGATTGTAGGACCTACTTCCTAGTCGGGTGATTCCGATTGGCATTATTGTATCGACGAATGGTTACAGAGATGCATATGAGTATGAATATGAGTATGAATATGGTGAATGGATACGAAAATGGATATGAATATGAGAATGGTTAGTAAAGATGATGTTCAGTCGTGGATTCAGCATCCCAACGTAAAGGTAGATGCATGGGTGGTTATATGGATTACATGCATGGATTTGGTAAATACGTGATGAGATATTTATACCATGATCTTAATTATTGTTTTCATTTAATATGTTTCCTGCTATCATTGAATTCATGTATAGTTTTATGAGACATCTGCTATGTCCGTGAGTGACTTCATTGTTAAAGAGATTAACCGCATTTTAAGATGCTGAACAATAACAGTGAGGAGTGTTGTTTAGTGTACTCATTCAACTTTGTGTCCAAAGCTGATGGCGTTTGTGCCTTGGACATTCTAATGTCTAGAGCTTGGCAGGTCTTGAAGACGGAGACTGATGTTCCGCCGGACTTGGAGTTGAAGGCTTGAAGATGAAGGCGTGCTGCTTTGTAATAGTTAGTTTGTATATCTGTTGTATTCCTGTAATTATTATTATATGCCTTAGGCTATAAGCCAGCTGTTATAATAGTTTTAGTAAACTTTTATAATTGGTACTTGGGCATCTGTTGCTTCCAAACCTTTTATAGTTTCCGCTGTAGCCTCTGATTACGTTAATAAGATATGTTCTATGAATAGTATCCTCCCTATTGTTGTGTTTATTGGTTTGAGTAGTTGGCAATACGATTATTCACCCGTCATTCCCGATGGACCCATAAAGGAAATTTATTTTTCTCTATTTATGCTGCTCCAGGCCGTGAGATACAGAAACACCCCCTGTGGTTAGGCCTTTTATCAAATACCCCCCTATACTTATAATTTTATCACTGATACGCCCTGTGGTTTGTACTAAAGTGAAACAGTCACTTTTTCCGTTAAAGTTAACAGAAAATTGATAAAAGTACAAAATTACCAATTTTACATGCTAATAATAACACCCTTATTTGCTTAAATGTTTATTTAGGCATAAGTGGTACATTATTATATTATTTTGATATTACATTTGTTGTTAAAGACCATTATGTGGTCACTTAGGAGTACATTTGTGAGAGCGAATTTGACACACACACAAAAAAAAAAATTTGGGGATAATTTTTTTTTAGATCTTAGTACATCACTACACTGGATTTCACTATGTGTGTGGTCAAGAGTAGATTAAAAAAAAAACTAACATATCACTAAGATTGTGTGTGTCTAAGAGTAGACAAAAAAAAAAAAAAATCGCCAAGACTGAGTATGTGTGTGTGTCCAAGGGTAGATAAAAAATAAAATAAATTTGCTCTCATGAATGTATCTCAAAGTGACTACAGAATGGTCTCTAAGAACAAATATAATATCAAAATAATATAATAGTATACCACATATGCCTAAATAAACATTTAAGCATATAAGGTGTTCTTATTAGCATGTAATAGGGGTAATTTCATATTTTTACCCATTTTCCGTTAACTTTAACGGAAAAAGTGACTATTTCACTTTAGTCCAGACCACAGGGGGTATTAATGATAAAATTTAAAGTATAGGGGGCTAACTGATAAAAGGCCTAACCACAGGGGGTGTTTCTGTAATTAACCCAAAAAAGTGAGCTCTTCTTCTTTATCCCTTTAATATACATGTTACACATATAGATGATTGAAAAATCCACGCGAGGTCAATTGAAAAAACCAGAGATGTGATTGTACTAAAATTTTAAAATAATATTGAATTTGCAATTATGAAAACAAAATTTCAAAGATTTTAAATCATCAATGTGTAATTTGTAAATTACTCTTTTGTAGGCCTGTCAATCGGGCCCTATGAGCCGGCCTAGTGTTGTCCATGCTCGGCCTGAAATAAATTTTACCCTCCCAAGCCCAAGCTCGGCTCGTTCTTAAATACACTCTTCGTTCCCAAACTCGGCCTATATATTAAAATGGGCTTCGGGCCGAGTTTGGGCCTAGGCCGATTAATTGATTCAATGAGAGAGAAAGAAATGGGGTATAGAAAATTTTTGGCTTTCACTTTAATTTTTTTTTAATGTTCTATGACCCCCTAAAAAAGATGTATACGTGAGTATGCTAGAAAGGGAAACAAAAGTTTGAATTTTGTTAAAAAATGAAAAACCTTTATTTTTTGTCACTTTTGAGAAATCCAATACTGTGTTTTTTAGGGAAATATTGTCCAAAATTTGACCACAACTATATGTATTTTATAAATATATATATTTAACATTTGCATTACACATTTTTTTTACATATATTATACATGTAGAGAGACAGGATATAGATATATATTAACATATACATTATACAAATTTTTTTTTACATATATTATACATATAGAGAGACAGGACATAGATATACATATACATACAGTGGTACGGGCCGGGCTTATATTGGGCCGAGCTTGTATAGGCCCGAGCTCGGACCAAAAACTAGTTCGGGCTTAAAAATTTGTCCAAGCTCGACCCGACTCACTCTCATATAAAGCTCGGCCCAAAATTCAGCAGGTCGAACAATCGGACTTCGGGCTTGCCCGACCCAATTGACAGTCCTACTCTTTTGGTATCTTATAATTCCCTCAATCCGATTCTATTCTTTTAATTTAGTCAATTTTTTTAATTCCCAATTATGTTGTTTTGTTATCCTATTAATTGAAAGTCATTTATAGTTGGAAATATTACAATCTCTTTATGGTAAGTTTGTGATAATTTGTCTAAGAGAGTGTTTGTTTGTTTGTTTTTTTAATTTTTTTTATTTATTCTTTCTCTTTGATAGAATAATGTATAAATATCTACCCATAAATCCCTTCCTACCAATCCATTTTGGACTAGGTTCATTTTAAATTCCACTATATTAATAGATCCTAATCACTAAGAAGTTTTTAGTAATGAGTCCACAATCCCCAAATCTTAGCATTTTTATGACATTTATACCCCCGTATTTATATAACAACTAATACATAATGATATATGGGATTTGCTAACTTACAGCATATGAGGCTTTTAGCGGCAAAAAGCAGGATTTTAGTGACAAAATTTTTTGTTGCTAAAAGTTGGAACCTCTAGCGACAAAAAAGTTTGTCGCTAAAAACCTGTGTTTTGTCGCTAAAGAGGCTGTCGTATACTGCTAACTTACAACCATCATGTTGTAAGTTAGCAGCCCCCATGATATATATAGAGTTGCATATGATATATGAAGTTATACATATTATTATATATAACAGTCAATACATATCATTTAAAAGAGTCATAAATGTATATTTATGATTTTTTTTAAGCTTTTAAAATAAGTCATAGCATTGCAATCATAAATAAGTTTGAGTTTGTTAAAAAAGTCATAAGCAATTATTATTTTTACAATAGTTCTAAAAAAAATAAAAAAAATGAATGCTTTCAAATTATTTATGACTATTTTTTAATTGATACAGTCATAAATAGTATTTAAAAAAAGTCATATATAACCTTTAAAACAGTTTTAAATAATCTTCAAAAAAGTCACAATAATCTTAAAAAAAAAAAATCATCAATAACATTTAAAATAGTCATAAATTATTTTCAAAAAAGTCATAAATAACCTTTAAAACAGTCATAAATAATCTTTAAAAAAAGTCATAAATAGCATTTAAAAAGTCATAAATAATCTTCAAAAGAGTTATAAATAACCTTTAAAAAGTCATAAATAATATTCAAAAAAGTCATAAATAACCTTCAAAAAGTCATAAATAATATTCAAAATAGTCATAAATAACCTTTTAAAAGTCATAAATAATCTTTAAAAAAGTCATAAGTAACATTTTAAAAAGTCATAAATAATCACACTATTTATGACTTTACTAGAACTATTGTTAATTTATGATTGTTTTTTATAAAACAGTTATATATAATATAAAACACCTTTAAAAATAATTTGTTGATAATCCAATAATCAATAATTACATAATTCAGATACATTAAAACATGTTATACAATTCAGAATATATATACATATCCAAATCAGCTCAAGAACCATATTCAAATATCATTTCCTTCCAACCAATTTTTTTTATTTATCAATCTAATATTTAGTGAGTACAAGAAAAATGTAACAGTAACCACTAAACGTGTATTACACCAACAAACCAATAATGTATGTGTAACATTGTTAAGGAAAAAAAAACCTAGATTAATGTCTATTTAAACTCTTTAATAACCGCTAGTACATCAACTTATTTCCAATATTTGTTCCATGTAGTCTAACTGTGTAATACTGAAACAACAATGAAAATCAATGTATTAGATTCTATATAACAAGCATATAATTTTCTTAAATTGTAAAAATATGGATTACTTGGAAAAAGGAAAAAAAATGTTGAAATTTTCAATACTTAAATGTATTCTAGAATGAACTCAAGTTGAAGTGCATTTAGCTAGTGGCTTTTATATTTTACTTTTTGAGACAACTCTTTTATTTGAAAAAGTTCAGAAAAGAATGAGATGTTAAGGATGTATTCCCCCCCCCATAACAACAATAATAACAACATCAACAAACACCTCCAACACATATATAAAAAAAAATCCCTTCCCACCCCCCCCAAACAACAACAACAAACACCTCCAACACATATAAAACAAAAAAAATCCACAATAAATGAAATCAAAGTAAAACAACAAGAAGAGAAAATTTGCCGACACTTTTACAAAGAATACTATGATAATACCTTTATCTTGATAGATTTGGATGTATCCTCTATTACCACTCTCATAAAAAGTAACATATAGAATCCACATTCATGATTTCCTAGTTGCTTTAGTCCCTACGAATAAATGTATTACAAATATTAGACAAACAATAAATTACTGCAATCACAAGTCGTGGCAAAACTAACTTATCTTGGATTGAATGTTGACCTAGAATTTTTAAAAATTCTGACAAAGTATCCTCTATAAATAGAGCCTCCCAAAATTTTCACACAATGAAAACATACCCAACAACAATTGAATAACCATAACATACATTATATCACTACATTAACCATCACATACTAAGTATAATTTAAACCACTACCATTATATCAACCATGTTTTTATTTAGGTTTAACTGCCTTTACGAATTGCTAAATTGGTTGTGGCCTTCTTTTCCCTTTGAATTTTAATGCCTTGAGTCCACTTCAAGACAATATTAAAAGTTAAAATTAAATAATAAAACGTCACTTATAAACATGCAATAGTACTTTACTCACATAGTTATTGACACTTTTGCATCTTGATTAGGTTTTCCATGCAAAGAATTCATCCAATATATTGTTAAAGAAAAATCAATTGCGACCAAAACCCAATGGTGCCTATAAGTTGACAATATTAGTTTATTAGTAACCTAAGAAAGTTAAACCTACACAGATTTAACATGAATATACGTACCCTATGTTAAGTGGAATGACAAATATCTGATTCTTTTTAGCCTCTCCAAATTCATCAATAATAAATTTTTCTAAGTTGAGTTCATTATATGCATTACTAGCAGAGATTGGGTTGACGAATTTGACAAATTCTCGACTGTTTTCAAATTTCTCGTATAGGAATCTAAAAAAATGTAATAAAAATTAGAGACAATAACTTTAAGATATTAAGCAAAAATAACTTCTCTCACCTCATGTATGCAATAACTGAAATGACATCTAACTCCTCAATCTTGCAAAAACTCACCAACTCATTTTTTGGAACCAATGCTATATCATCATTGTCTCCAAATATTCCCAATGGTATCGCTATGGTATCTTCTAACATGATCTTTTCTAGGCTATTAGCAAAGGTCATAACTGCACTTTTTTTTCCTACCATGATCTTGTTTTTTTTTTTTTTTTTTTTTTTTTTTTTTTTTTTTTTTTTTTTTTTTTTCGTTCTGAAATGAATTTAATGAATATATAATCAAACTTTGTAGGACACATTTCGTAGTTCAAACTTTGTAGACAACATATTCATAGTTATCTCTAAGATGGAATAATATCATTCAACATTTAAACTAAGTGTGAATTACCTCGACATCTAGTCGTACATACTTCTTCGCCCAAGCAACTTGTGAATTAAGTGCATGTCTAAGAGTTATCATATCACCATTAACAATTGGTACCGGAAATTATGCGCCAGGTTGTTAAACAACATTGACAGATACACGCACATTGTCTTCTCCTAACCTCACATGGTGTATCGTATCATTTGGTCCAACTTTCTCAAAAACCAACCCCGCAGCAACAATTGTATTTGAATCCGAAGCTAATCTACATGGTTGTCCCTATAATGAATACAATAATGATTGCATCCTTGCAAATTGAATGGTGACATACAATAAAGATTTATAGAATAAAATATCACGTACCTTCCCAATATTAGGTTTAGGATTTGGGAATGAAAGGTGATTTTGTTGCTTCCCTTTGCTTTCGAACTATTTATACGTCAAGAGAGTTAAAATAAGTAACAATGTATACAACGTAATTCAATGATAAAAATTTTAAAAAAGAAAGAATTATTAACCTTTTCGTTCTTCTTCTTGACCGGTGAATCACATGAATCATTTATATTAGAAGAAACCTTGATATATTTACTATTATCACTTTTCTGAGTGTTTGATCCAACCTTCTCAATTAGAGCTGATGTAAATTCACTTTGTAAATTGATCAATTGATCCTTCAACTTTTGCAACTCATTATCTTTTTCTTTGCATTTTTCCTCTTCTTCATGTAACCTAGACTCTAACTCACTAATATGTTTCTTAGAGCCACACCTGGAAATACGAAAATAAGTTGTGGGGGGTGACTCTTTTTCCTATACCTCTAACCTATCCACCAATCTCAGCAATACCCAAGGCCATAGTCAGGACGTCTGAGGTTTCTTCAATGGCCAAACTCCCATCTTCAACCTGGCTCTTCAATGTATCCTTGCAATTTGGCAAACGAGAAAAAAAATAATATGTTAAATATAACATTAGTAGATGTATTTCATGCTATTGTTTTCAAAATAAAAAAAAAACATGGATAGAAACTCACTATTTTTTCACCAAAATTTTTTTTTGCAACATTATATCGGCATTCCCCCCTTTTTTATTTTGACAAGCTGCTTTCCACAAAAATGACCTATCAGCTTCATCAAATGAAGCACCCTTATCCTTTTTCTATTATCATTTTCAAGTGAATTAAATTGCATGTCAGTGCATAATGAAATGAGCTAGCATATCCCAACTTGGCAAAAAAAAAAAAAAACTAATACATACCATTTTTTCGACAAGTCCGGCATAGCCCAACTTGCTTATATAATGTGTATACTTATTCTTTGCACGCTTTGTTACTTGCACATAAATGAATTGAATAAGTATACATTACTGATATAAATAATTGTATCATGAACAAAAATAAAGTTTTGAATATACCTGAAAATTGTCAGAGAGTCTTGATCGTATGAATTCATCCTAATCCTACTGATCAATGAGCTTTTTATATATATCAGGACGCTTCTTAAGTTGATCTAAATCATCTCCGAATGGCTTGATGTATTGCTTTGTTAACTGTCCTTTGAAGTTTTTCCACAAGTAACCGATATCAGATATCACTGTCTTCTTTGTGTTTGGATCTACATTAAATTTGGCCTACAAGTAAAAAATAAGGTTTATAGTTTTAAAGCCAACAATGTTTTATTAAAAATAATAACAAAAGAATGAAAATACATGTTTTTAATACCTGGATAGTAGTCTATAAATTCTCTTTCAAAGACTTTGGCACTTGATGCCATGTTTTATAACTTGTTGCAACCATTGTCTTTGCCATAAGTCCTTTGTAACTAGAAAAATCTAATCTTGATTTACCAATCAGCTGCCCGTACGAGTTGTAAATGAGTTGTCTTTTCACCATCATTTTTTTAGTCAAATGTTCTAAAACTGCTACACCTCTTCCTTTCCTTATTTTACAAGTAGAATTTTGTTGTGATGGCCCTAACCTTTTCGTGTTATGAGAATCAAATTCCTGCTCTTGATCCATGTCTACAACACGGTTTCAATGCACAGCATAACTTCAATACATAAATAAGATTCATGCTATCAAAAGAATAAAATTATGAATAACAAAGTAACTCTAAAAAAACCATTGTAATTAAGTAGAATAGAAAAAATCTACAAAATGTAGGGAAATAGAATAAGTCCTTTATAACTAGTATTACACCCTTGGAGGAACTATATTCATCAATTTATGTCGATCCAGGTCCCTTCAATATCTGCACGGGCATAAGTCAAAGGTGATTCATCACTCTCGTCTTAGATATCATGAAATGCTATGGTACAAATACGATCTTTAATTCCTCTAAATACATCATCATCATCAGTTGAGCTTGGTATTAATTGACCGAGAGATTGAGTTTGGTATTGATGTTATGCCAAGAACGCAACCTATTTCACGGATACCCTATCGTATGTCACCAGTTGAGTTAAAAGAGTTAAAAATTCAGTTGCAAGAGTTGCTAGATAAGGGTTTGATTTGATCCAGTGTATCCCGTGGGGTGCACTGGTATTATTTGTGAAGAAGAAGGATGGTATAATGCGAATGTGCATTGATTACTGGGAAATCAATAAAGTAACAATTAAGAACAAGTACCCGTTGCCCCATATCAACGATCTATTTGATAAGGTTCAAGGGGCTCAGGTGTTTTCAAAGATTGACTTGAGGTCAGGGTATCATCAATTGAAAGTTAAAGCCGAGGATGTGGAGAAGACAACCTTTAGGACCCGATACAAACACTATGAATTTCTAGTAATGCCGTTTGGGGTTACTAATGCGCCTGTTGTCTTTATGGTTTTAATGAATCAAGTGTTCAAATCGTATTTGGATGAGCTTGTGATAGTCTTTATTGATGACATTTTTATTTATTCCAAGAGTTCGGAGGAGCATAGGCGACACTTAAGATTAGTTTATAGCGGCTCTGAGAGAAACAGTTATTTGGAAAGTTAAAGAAAAGCAAGTTTTGGTTGACAAGTGTAACTTTCCTCGGGCACGTAATCTTTAAGGAAGGTATTTTAGTGGGCCCACAGAAGATTGAAGCTGTAATGAATTGGTCACGATTGACTAATGTGTCTGAGATTCAAAGTTTCTTGGGGTTAGCTAGATATTACAGAAGGTTTGTTAAAGACTTTTCTAGAATTGCGACTCCAATGACAAAGTTGATGAGAAAGGATGTACTATTTGAGTGGAACAAAGAATGTGAAGATTGTTTTCTAGCATTGAAGGAAAAGTTGACGACATCACCGATACTTGCAATTTCGACAAGTACTGGAAATTTCAGAATTCACAGTGATGCTTCTCATCAAGGCTTAGGATGTGTTTTAACACAAGATGACAAGGTAATAGCTTATGCTTTAAGGCAATTGAGACCTCACGAGAAAAAGACTGGTTTAATGATCAGGAAGCACAGAGGGCGGATATACTATGAGCTGACAGAGGGAGAAGACTGAAAAAGAAAGTGTAATGGCTGAGAGTTAAAGTCACATTATTCTTCAATATTAACGATATCAAGGGAAAATTGTTTTTAACATTTACTTAAACATGGCAATTACAATGCTAACTCGGCTATCAATCAAAACAAAAAATAATGAGACTAATCAACAAGTTAATGTGCTATGTCGATAAAATTCAATAAAGTATATTTATAACCCTCAAAAAGGAAAGAAAGGCTCAAAAGCTCACTGGGTTTAGTCTCCACGATGGTGCTATCCAGAAATCCAAACTATATTATAGTTCACTATAAATTTGCATCCACATGACTACGTGTAGTGCATAAGTACATATGCAAGTTAAAGATATAAAACGATTCCAACGAGATACAGCTTCCAAAACATGCCTTCATGACTGCAGTAGTCATTTGGATTACGAACTCTTACGACTTCGGTTATCAATGAAATCATGTTAAATAACAAAGACATTAAAGTTGAACATTATTATAAAATTTGTTTATTTTTTACAAGAATACTAAATTCGAAATCTAATATGAGCAAAAAGAAAAGTACTTAATAAAAGAAATACTAACATAACTACTAATGAACAAAAAAGTAATAAAACTAACATTACTAAACAAAAAGAGAATCCATAAAACTCCCCCAAACCAGGTCACTGCATGTCCCTATGCAAGTTAGAACATGACAATAACGTGAATGAACTCCACAGACAGGATCACGAGAACGTCCACTCCTCTGAAAACATTCAACGATGGTGGTAGTGAATCACGCTTGTATGAATCAACTAGCATCCACTTAGGATGGTCGGCTGGATCAAGGGAAGTAGCTCTATGTCCTCATCCTCATTGTTAGTCACCGGTGCCAAGATCACTTCCTCAACCTCCGAACTATCATACGATGCAAAAAATGAGGCTATGTCCTTCGAGGACCAATCGGGGTGCCCTGGATACTGTCTCACAATATCCAAAACATAGTTTGGAAAATCTCTATATGGATATGTAATCTCTAGTGGTGCATCAGTGGTCTCAATAGGCTCATCCGAAAGGTCATGTCCTAGACTTTGTACATCAGCCTCCTCATCCTCACCATCATCGTCATCGAAAGAATTGTCCAAATCGGACGAAAATGAAGACTCGGAGGAAGTCGGGGGAACACCGTTGGGCCATCGATAAGTGTAGGATCATCATCGAATAGATTATCATCGTCATCTAATGAATCAGAATAGGTAGGAATGGGGACGCGATGACGACGATGGTTGTACCAAGAACAAGTATCACACCCGACGCAACCGAATGGACCAAAAGGGCTTGGCCCTTTGTGTAATAGGTCTGGGTGACGGGTCATCTAAGGATGAACTAGTATTAGAATGGCTACTCACCTCACTAGATCACCTATCTGGGGATGTGGGGGAAGAGATTGTGTGGTCCATAGTAGTGAGTTTAGAATATCAATTATCAGAACGAGGTAATGCTTGATGGAACTCGAGATTCAAAACCTGATAATAAAAAAGAAAGATACCTACCATGTTATTAGCACTTGTTAGCAAAACGAAAACACAAATAGCTAGTATTGGTTAATGACAACGAGCATGATTGATAAGCTTAAGTGCTTGTATTGATGCAAGTCGTACAACATTATCATTTTTTCTTTTAATTGAAATTTTATCAGCATGTCCCCCAAACCTGAACATAAGTGATTTCCTATATAGTGAAAATGGTAGGGGAGACATTGTCGATTTACTTAGGTAAAGAACACCATAATGCTTATAGAAACTATGACACCGATTGAGATGGTTAAAACAATCGATAATAAGAACAATTGTCTAAATAACCATGCATGTAAAAGCATTAACCAATAATACTAAAATGTACAGGAGTTAAACAAGTAATAGCATGAGAACGAAACTAAACCAAAAGGAAAATAATAAGTACAGACCCAAAAGAAAAAGAAAAGTACAAAAAAGTAAACTAAGCCGGTCGTAGCCGGCTATATCATCATGCTAAAGCAAGAAGTAAAATAAAATAAAGAAAACGAAATGAAAAAAATATACATGCCAGATTCTGATAATGTCTGAATCCACCCACCAAATACATGTAAAGAAATAAAAATAATTTCCACCATCCAACTCCTACTCATTATCACCCTCCGCTAATACTAACTCTAGCCCAGACCGTCCATGACCATCACTTTCTCCATCACCATCATCATCATCATCATCATCACTTCTAGCATCATCACCACCCTCAGTACCCTCATCCTCACCAGCCTTTGGAGCAACCTGTGGCTCAGGTTATGGAAATGCAGACTAGTAAGCGGCCTTACCCTATACCAAGATCTCCTCTAGGTACTAGGGATGTGCTAACTGGAAGTAGGAACGCATGTGGGACTGGAGCCTATGGGTCGCGCCACAGAAATAGCAGACGTCGTTGTATGTCTAAGTGTAAGATGTATTTTCTAGAGGAGGTGGACGCCGTGCCTGTCTCTCTCAACGTGCTTGTACCTAGTCCCTAGCCTTCCCTACCTCCATCACTAGTTGTTCGAGGCTCAACTTCCTGTTAGTGGAAGCGAACTCCAGAATATGTCGGTCAATGGGCTCATCAGGAGGAATAAGGAAGGACAGGGCTATAAGGATTTCCGTGATGGTCCGTTGATAGGGCAACCATAGGGTGGACTCACTGGCACGATCGATGGCATATCTCATAGAGCGTATGCCCTCCATAATAATCAAGCCACAATAAAACCAGTCGCCATGATAAACGGCATGGAGGGCATGGTGAATCTCTTTGGTCGACTCTGTGTCTAAGAGGATAAAGGTTCCTCTTGAACACATTGTCAACGAACCACATCTGTCTGGGCATGTGGGATCAACATACCCCGATCCAATGTGGCCACCGCACATGTCCCAACTGATATGTATGAGTGAGTGGTATTGGTTCAGGACATTAAGCTTAGGGACCTAAGAGAAGTGAGACTGGAATTGGAGGGCCTCAACAATGTCATTGGGGTTAATAGTGATCGTGTGGCCGTCAATGGTCATGGAAAGGTATGTGTGCTGGGCTAGGGATTCCTTATGGTGGCGGAGGTTTTGGTAAAAAGTACTGACGAGTCTCGGGTATGTGATAAGGTTAGGATTTCTAAAAAATATAGGTAGGGCTAGTTTTTGGGTGGTTAGGGTAGTGAAGCCCCATCGGGTGTCCACATTAACCATGAAGAGATCAATGTCAATGGTGGCTTCATAATTGAAGCCTCGAGTGGCATACTTGGGTGATTGGTCATTTGGGTCGATTGTCATTTTGGTCTATTTTTCCTTGCCTTTCTTTTTCTTTTGTGGTGGTTGAGAGCTAGAGGCTGGTTTTACTATTCACTTGGTTATAGTTTCTAGGTGGCTGTAGGTGAAAGAAAAAGGAAAAAAAAATGAAAGCACCCCTTAAAAATGGTCTATTAACCTTGAAATAGAGGAGGAAAATGGGGGGTATGGGTACCTGCAATTCAAAAACAATCCCGGTAAGGGACACAATAAGCATTTAAAATGAAGAACATTGTATCTACATTGGGGTCCATAGGGGGACACCAAGCAATTGTGAGAAGAAACTGCCCCTTCCCACTCATCGTCCCAATAAGGGCACATACATAGCGGCAAGTCACGGGGGACTTGCCGTGTGTTTAGAAACAATGTAAATATATTCAAAAGTAATCCCCAAACATTAAGTTGAGATGCCGCTATGAAATTTATGGATTTGTTTAGGGTGGGATTTATGGCTGAATTTTCTTTTATTTCAGAAAGTTAAAAACGTAGTAAAAGAGTTTGAAAGATAAAATCAATTTAAAAGTGTTAAAACTTAACAACCCGAATTGAAAATTGATTGTATTTGATTTCAAAATGGTTAATGTGTTTCTCAATTTAGATTTGAAAGTTGATTATGCATATGCCAATTGAATTTGAAACTCAGAACTTTTTATAAGTATAAACAAATTCTAATCTCACTAATAACCATGATCTAAAGCCAGGGACTTCAAAATCTAGTTTTTTTAAAGCACACTTGTAGACACCCCGATTTTGACCAAACGTCGAATTTAAGGGAGTGTTACCTCCAAATCCGATGATGACAATGTTCGAATAAACTTAGATTTTTTTGGGGGTAATTCAAGTTCTTCGAAAGGCTCTTCAATTCTAGAAGAAAAGAAAAAAAAGAGAGGAAAATGGAAGAATAGCAGAAAATGGCACATGGTGGAGTTTTCTGCGACACTCACGGGCTGCCGCAACGACAGCCACTGGCTGCCACTCTGGCAGTCACTAATAACTGCAACGACATTCACTGAATGTTGTGGATAACCAATTATCGCAAAAATAGAAGCAGTCTAGAAGTAAGAAAAGGAAAGAAAAGAATAAGAAAAAGAAAAAAGAAATTGAAAACAAGGCAAAACAAGATGCACAAAAAGACGGTCGACAACGAGTTATCTGCGGCACTCCCTGAGTATCGTTGCGGTACTTGATGAATGCCATCACAGCAATTGGCGAGTGCCGCTACGACACTTACTGAGTGTCGCAGACAACTCCATCAACTGCAGCATTTTTCTGCAGTCTGCTTTAAAAAAGGGGTGTTTTAGTTCGCCGGGCTCCTTCCCCTCTCATTCCATAATCCCCGGACCTAGAAATCTCTGGTTTAGAAAAAAGATTAGTTTTTCCTTTAAAATGGTTTCTTAATTTTCCTTTTAAAAATTAAGTGGCAACTCGTATTTTGAATTTTGAAATTTGACAAAGATTTAAAAGTTGTGATTAAATCGCGAATATCCACAACACTATAAAATAAACCCCTGTTTTCGAACATGTATGCATAACCTAATTAATTTCAAAATGAATTGAGAATGTGAATAGGCTCATGCACCAGTTAGGGTTAGGTTTTGTGAGCCTTTACATCAAATTCTCCCTTCAAGAATTTTCCCCACCCCAAATTTGACAAAAATTAGTCTTAACTAAATCGATTTCAAACTGAGTCAAAGATATCGATCAGATAAAAATTCTAACAAAAATTGGTCCTACACTAAATTGGCCTAGAACTTTAATGTCAATGTGAAATCAAGATAAACTCAGTATGAAATCAAGTTCTGTCGAAGTTAACTTCTAGGTTTAGGGTGGTATGTGAATGATTAAATCGTTATATCAAAATATGAAAGAGAAGGGGTTGAAGAAAAACAATGTGTGTATGTGAGGTTATCTGGGTGTGTGTAGGTTCTGTGTACTCATACATATAAATTGAAGTCCATATGCAAATAGAAGAGAGGATGAGGGTAGAAATATAGATCTATGTGTATACGCATGTATATATATGTGAATGTGAGTAGGCAACTATAAGGGTAAAATTGGAGTTAGGGTTTTAGTGTGTATATATAAATCCATGTATGTGTAAGTATATACATATATATACATGTATCTATATCTATATAGATCTATAATTAGGACTGAGAAAATCAGTGGAGGTATAGATACATATATGTGTGTAGTCATATGTGTGTATGAATGTATGCATAGACCTTGTTAGAGTGAGAAAGGGGGTCCGGATCGATAGGAGATTGCATTAGTGTGATTTTCGTCTGGAGGTGTAGTGGGGTCATCGGCATCAGAGATGGTGGTGGTGGTTTGCAGGCCGACGATGGTCGGCAATGCGATGGAAGGAGGGGGGAAGGAGAGAGAGAGAGAGAGAGAGAGAGAGAGAGAGAGAGAGAGAGAGAGAGAGAGAGAGAGAGAGAGAATTTGGGTTAAAAAAATAAGGGCTCACTGACCCTATTGATATAGGAAAATAGCTGGTCGCGCGAGGGGCCCGCGTTGGCAGCCTATTGCTCATGCGAATCCTCAGTGATAAAAAGCTGAGAGCTATTTTTCAAAGGTTTCTCAAACTTTTCTAAGGCACAGTCTAACGCGAGCGGGCTGCCCAGACGACCCTTCGCTCGCTCAGTGTCTGACGCGACCAAATATTGAGGGCCATTCTTCTTTGAGGATCTAAAAAAAATTCTTAGGCAAAAACTCGCGCGAGTAATATCTTGTATGAGCGGGGCGCGTGAGTGGGTGAAGCTTTTTTTCTTTTCTTATTTGTGTAGACACCCCATTTTGTTGGGTATCAGATTTAGGAGATCCATAGCTTGGTGGTTCACAATGATCGAAAAAGACTCAAAAAGGACACTTGGAAGTTAGTTGTATCTCTCAAAATGCTCAGAATGACCAAAATACCCCTGAAAACCCAAAAACTCCCAGTTTTGGACCAGAATTTCTGGAAACATGCTACATCATAAAAAAAGTGGTAAAATGAGTTTTCAAGCAAAATTAGATAAAATTGTCAGCTCCTAGAGACCCCCAGAAGGCCTGGAAGTTCCCGGAAAGTCCTCATTGACCGGTTTGACCTAGGATTGACTAGGTTTGACCGAATTCATCCAAATTTGCCAGAAAGTTCCGAGATCATTCTAGACCATGTGAAAAGTAATAAAACAAGTTTTAAAAGAAAATCGGGCGAAAATGTCAGCTCCGGGGATCTCAGAGAGGCTCCCAGAACTTCTTGTAAATCCTAGGTTTAACCGATTTGACCTATAAGTTGACTTTGAAACCAGAGTGCCGTATCATTTTTCAAATATTTTTCATGGATACTAGAGATCAATAGCTTTCCAACGGTATATCACATATGATTTTTGGATTTAAAATGAATTTACTATGAATTTCTGAAGGTAAAAAAGGCGATTAAATCAACTTTTATCGCGAATACCGCAAAACTTTTCAAAGTGACCCATCTCTGAACTTTTTTTTTATGGAAATTATACTCCATTATCTTTCCAATGGTATATCACAATCTTAGTTTGGAGTTCATACGCATTTTCTGTGAATTTCGGACGAAATAGGGCCTTTTTGCGAATATCGGAACCTCTGGGGGCCTAAATGGCATTATCTGGACATCAGAGGAGCAGTGCTGCCGCGGCACTAGGCCTGTGGCCCACTTCTGCTGCAGCACATGCCCAGTGCCACCGCAACACTCTCCTCGAGAACAATCTATTTTTGCAATTTCTTTTGGGGATCCATTTTGATTAATTAGAAACCAATTCAAAACGATGTAGTTTTATGTTCACAGTTGTTTGGGACCAATGGGAGCATTTTCTAAATCCCAAAACCACCCCAAATTGTCCTATACAAACCCCCTTTTGCTCTTCATTTGGGGGGAGGGGGGTGCAAGTGAAAATTTTGAGAAATTTGTAGAGAGAAAGAGATATAGAGATAGGTTTAGAAGAGAGAAAGAGAGCTTCTCCCACTGGTCTTCTATAAGAAAGTGAGTTCTGATCTTGTTTTCTTCCATTATCTCTCATATACTTCACATTCAAATACCCCCAATCATCATTCTTGAGCATTCATGAGTTAGGAAGCTACTTCCATGTCTAAATATCAATATCTATAAGTGAAACACCAAGCTACAAGTCCAATATCACATTGATTATCATCTATTGATTGCTATTTACTTGCTTGTTTATATATATGTTCATCTCTTCTTCCCCCATTTCTTCTTGATTTTTCTTTGATTAATTACTAGTTCATCATCATCTAAGTGCTGAAATGAAGTTTGAGGTGAGTGAATCCTTATGTATAGTAGCTCTTGACCTGAAAAACATGTTTGATAGATGATGATTCCAACTTCAATACTTCCAAAGTATTCTTGAAGTTATGCTCAAATGGAAACAATGCTCTCCAACAATCTTGGAGGTTCTTGATATGAGTTCAATGTTGATATTTTAAGTGGTCATAACTTGCATTTAAATGCTGAAAATATACTCTCAAAACCTCTATTTCTATACCCCTCTTTGATTTCAAGAAATAAAACCCTTGTTTTCTCAAGAAATCTTCAAAACAGTGAATGATATGAGTTCAAAGATTTCTCTAGAAATCAATACACAATGTATGGATGCAAAACCACTTGGAAAGTCTTCCTAACTCATTATAGAAAACCCATGATTTTTGGCTTGGCTTGAAAACACATGGAAGGATTCCATTTTGGTCCAAAAATTCTCTCCATGTATTTTGTCTTTACTGTCACAGCAGCTTGGTTGACTTTCAACTTGTTTTACAGAAAGCCTTTCCAAAAGGAGTGGTCCCAACCCATTTTTCCCTTGAAATTCAGTGTCTTAGGGAACATTATATAATATGGGCCTCCAAATGTTTTGTTTTCATTTTTAAAGATTTTTTAACATTTCAGTCGACAGTACGGACTCTATTTCTGAGTAACCTCTATTGTTTATATGATTTCTCTCAATCTGTAATAGTTATTGAAGATTGGCTTTTTAAATTGCGTTTTAGACATAATAAGGATGATCTCCATAAAAAATCATGCATTGAAAATATTTTTAGCCCCACTTTTTAATTTCTACAAGATCAACTCACTGTTCTGTCCACTATTCACAGCAAGCATACTTTTACTTTTATTCTTGCTTCATCAGTTCGCATACACTGTTTCAGTCTGTTCGTACACAAGTTAGTCCTTACTTGTTGAAGTCTAACACACAGTCCTTTCACATCTATATGTCAGTACAAGTTTTGAGCACCCATGATCTTCGTTGTGGGTCAGAGGATCAGGGAGCTGCCTTATCCAAATCACTCCACCGAAAGTTAGCTTTATGGATCCGGAAGGTTTGGAAGCAAGAATAACAGAAATGATCAACCAACAGTCTGACCAATTGGCCCAAGTTTTAACCTTCATGGAAGAATTGAAACAGCAGCAGCCACAGTATCCACCTGGGTTCCCACCACCATCGGGATTCATACCGCCACCGCCACCGGGGTTTTTACCACCTCCCATCGATATACACGAGAATAATATAGACGATGATTGGTTCAATGGGGCCCCACTGCCTGCATTTAACAAGAAAATTCAAGAAAAACTGGATAAGGTCGACAAGCTTAAGAACATACTAAGAAAGAGTAAAGGGGTCGATGATTACATGTTAGATCTAGAAGGATTGTTTGAGCCCAACAAATTAAAGCTACCTGAGAACTTCAAGATGCCTGAAATTGAATGTTTTGATGAAACTGGGAATCCGAAGAGCCACATAAAGTTCTGGATGAGTGTTTTCCAATCAATGGGCTACACCCATGAGCGCATCGTAATGTTGTTCCCTTAAACCCTCGCCAAGGCTGCTTTATCCTGGTTTCTGACCTTGGAGGTTTCTAAGACGTGGACTTGGGAAGATATAGTCCAGGTCTTCTTTGATCATTACTCCTATAATCAAGAGCTCAATGTCACCATCCGGGATCTTGAGACTACCCGGCAGAACTTTAATGGGTCATTCGCTGCGTTCTTGAGCAGATGGAGGAACATAGTGGCCCAAATGACCCACTGACCAGTCGAAAAGGAATAAGTTCGGATGTTGATCAAGAATCTACAGCCACTGTACCATGAAAAACTATTCTACCAGTCCATCTCAACATTTGAAGAACTGTTTGAAATCGAGACTAGAATTGAGGATGCAATAGGGAAGGGAAAATCAAGAATGAAGAATCACAAAGCCAGTCAAAGAGGCCCAACTACTCCCGAAACCCTTCGAATGTCAATGCCCTTAGTAACCAACCCATGGTCTATTCTCCCCAACCATACCATCTCATAAACCAGACCAGCTCGCCTAGCTGCCCTTACCAAAATAGGGTACCCCGTGAATTTTCCAAGCTAGATATCTCCTCCTCCGTAGCCTTAGGCCGCCTGCTAAAAAAGGAACACCTCCAACTCTTTTAGCCTCGTGTCGGTCCCCCACCACCTAACTGTGACCTATCCAAACGATGTGCCTACCAGCAAGGCCCAGGCCATGACACCGACCAGTGCATACGTCTCCGCCAAGATATCCAAGACCTCATTGACCGAAGAATCATCGAGCCACCACCCATTCAACCCCATGTCACCTAAGCCCCTAGCCTATCCTTTCAAATGATCCCTTTCACTGACACCCATGAATGTTGAATCCATGGAGTAGAGCGACAGTGTTTGGAACTTCTACTAAAAAAAAACAATAATAACAAATGGGTCACAAAGAAACTCCATTTGAGACAAAGTCGAGTTTGTTCTATGTTTTGAGTCTATTTCAAGTTTGGTCTTGTAGTTGAGTATGTCTGTCATCAAGTTATTATAGGTCTGTGTTGAGTACTGTAATCCCTCTCTTTCGCTAATGGATTGAAATCATTTTGCTTAATCTAATGTGTCTAGTCATAAATGCATGAATTATTGAACTGAAATGTCACTTTTCAAATTACCATGGGTATTACTCTGCTAATGAATTTTTGCATCAAGGAAAAAAAAGAATCCTGAAAGGTCAAAGTCGATTTCGCGCTGACACTGATGAAGAGTTGAGAATTGAATAGTCTTACTTTAAGAATTTAAAGATGATTTTGCTAAAATCTCTAAAAGACATACTTGAGACTGATTTGGGGCTTGACCAATACCCTTGTTCACCATTTCAAAGCCTTGGACACTACCCAATTGATAGCCATGCGAATCTATGCGGACTTGGTCCTTGATGGTAGCCAAACATTTCAGTGAGTTTCATCTCCACTTTCAAAAAAAAAAAAAAGAAAAAAGAAAGAAAAAGAAAAGAGAAAAAGAAAAGCTCGCTAGGTTGAAAACCCGAAAGGGCACCTAGGCAAAAGTTAGAGCTGAAAGGGTGTTGATTTCCAAACTCTGACCCTAAGCCAGTCAAAATGATGGAGAAAATGAAAGAAAGAAAATTTTGGTGATACAGAGAATTGTACACTTCAAGGAAAATCATGAGAATGTGTCTAGATCATATTTCAAAAAGCTCTGAATGACCACAAACAAATTCTGAGAGCTGACATGCACATTATGAAATTTTGAGACTGTGATCAGAAGATCTCGTAGGAATATACTACATGAAAAGCAAAATTGATTGGCTAGGCGAAAGTGAAAAGGATCAATCCTCAAAATAAAAAAAAGAAAAAAAAAGAAAAGAAAGGGAGATCAAAACTGAATCCTCTTATTCAAGGCTACCAAAAGTGACCCAAAGTTGAACTTATATGACGATTGGTTTGAAAATCGCCTTTTTCTTTCAAGACCTTGCCTTGAACTACGCTCGACCTGATTCCTACTCGGGGATATGTAGGCAACCGCATTGGTTTGGTCGACACCATCATAATCAATCCAATTTCTGTCAAGCCTTGCCTTGAACTATACTCGACCTGATTCCTACTCGGGGATACATAGGCAACCGCATCAGTTCGGTCGACACCATCATAATCAATCCAATTTCTTTCAAGCCTTGCCTTGAACTACGCTCGACCTGATTTCCACTTGGGGATACATAGGCAACATCATTGGTTCCGTCGATACCATTATAAGCAAACCAATTTCCTTTAAGCCTTGCCTTGAACTACGCTCGACCTGATTCCCACTCGGGGATACATAGGTAACCGCATCGGTTCGGTGGGGACCATCATAATAAACCCCCCTTTTTTCAAGACTTTGGCCCAAACTACATTGGATCTGATCCCCGCTCGGGGGTACATAGGCAGACTTTCAAAAAGAAAAGAAGGATGGCTCGCTAGGTCAAAAATCCGAAAGGACGCCTAGGCAAAAATTAGAGCTAAATCCAAAGTGAGCAATCACAAAAGAGTAAAAAGAGCTCGCTAGGTCACCTCACTAGTGCCTAGGCAAAAGTTATGAGCATTTGAGAGATTAAAGTCACGGTCCTTGCCTCAAGCCAGAAATCACCTTCTACACTAGGGGCAAACTGCGACTACCTGCCTCATTTGCCTGAATTTTGTTATCTACCCTTCATATAAGGAGAAAACTTCGGTCACCTACCTCATTTGCCCAAAACCTCTAATAAACCATCATCCAAACTAGGGGCAAACTTCAATCACCCACCTCGTTTGCCTATGAATTCCACTTTCTATACCTCAAACTAGGGGCAAACTTCGTTTGCCTAACACGATCCCTTCACACCAAGCACAAGTTTTTAAGTTACCAACTTGTTTTGAAATTTTTTGAAATAGATCATCTTTTATTCTAAAAGCTAAGGCACTAATTCAAAGCACTTCCTGGGAGAAGTAAAGAATTGATTAGATCAATAGGGAGGAATTTTCAAAAACCAAATTTATCAGCAAAGTGCTATCATATTAAGATGAGGAGTGAACATAAAAGATGAGTGGTACATCATTTATAACAGAGGTACATTGGTGACACGACTGGAAATGTGTTCTCTGAAGAGTACGTCCAAGTGTAGACGGTCGCGTCGCGTTAAAATCGGTAAGACCGGGTCGAATCCCAAAGGACGGAAGATAAAGGCAGAAAGATCAAGATTGAATCCTAAAATGAAATAAAAGATGATTTCTTTAAAGTGGAGGATCTAACAATCCTATTGAATTTGGGATAAAATATTGAAGAAATAAAAGTTGAGCAAAAACCAAATTAAGCAGGAACAAACAATATAGTTTAAATTATATATGAACAAGGTGTTGGGAAGAATGTGAATCCACAGAGTCCTAACCATTACCATGATTTAACAATGATGAACAACCGGGGCTTCATCCTTATAGTATTCCATATTTCAAAAAAAATGATTAAGTTAAGTATCCTAGACACTAGGTATGTGAATCTCGCATACTTAGTGGTTTGTTTACCTAACTTATTTATGAAGGACTGAAATATTAGTTAATTAAAACCATGAACAATAACCAACATATTAGATAAGAAATATTCGATGTGTTTGTCATAAGCGTTCATTGAATTAACTAATCAAAAGAGCTTATATTTCAAAATCAGATTGCAATTTGAACTTATAAAGATCAATTTGGACTTAATTTCTAAAATAAAAGTTACTGGAATACAGAAAGGAGTCAACCCAAGTCATTTACATATCAATCGATTGATATTAATGTCAATCGATTGGTATGAAATGGATCTCAATCGATTGATAAATATATCAATCGATTGACTTGGAATCCTATGTCAATCGATTGGGTTCTGTTTCCAATCGATTGACATTGATTCTTAAACAAAATCATGGCAGTGGCTGGAAACAATGTTTCCTCACATTATTCCCAACCAGAACTCTAGGCTAGCATCTTAAACAAACAGAAACTTGGCTAAACTGAAACATTTTACATAAATTGGATCTAAACATGGATGTGCACACGAGATTTGAAATTAAACTAGAGTTTCTATACAATACTATGACTAGATGAGTTACAGAATAGCAGAATTCGAATAACAAAACCTGAATGAGAAAAGCAATAACCAATGTTGAACTTTCAAACTTTCAGTATATGTATTTCCAAAGAACAAGAGTGGAAAAGTTCCTACAAAACAAGAAAAATGAGCCAACCCCTGACCCTTTACACTCTCCTCTATATATAGTGTTAAATCCACGAGCTGAGGGTGTCTAGATTCAATCCATAACGGCTGGTCGTCGTCCTGATTGCTGAAATCTTGCTCCATTAACGCAGAATGTTTCTAGTTTTAATCAATCGATTGACAAAAGTATCAATCGATTGGTAAACATTCCAATCGATTGGCAAAAAACACCAATCGATTGATCATAAAAATATGTCAATCGATTGATATGATGTCAATCGATTGGTACCAAGACTTCATCTATTTGTTTCTTGAGTTATTCCTTTCAACTTGTTATTCATTTTAACTTCAGAACCTGCATTCAAAGAGCTAAACACAACAACATACCACGAAAAATACATCATTGTGTAAAGAAACGAATTAAAACACAAGTGCAGGTAACACTAGAGAAATGGGGTTAAATCCAGTCAATTTTTACTCTTTTTCGAGCTAATATTAAGCAAATATCAGCTCTCATCAATTGGATCATGGCAATTTGAGAAATTCATGTCTAGGTCAATCCTTCTTTGCTTGAGTTAGTAGTAATCTAATCAAAAGTGTGTCAGAGATCGAGGTTTCATGCAAACTAACCCAACTTTCCTTGTCATCGTCATTCTTGTTAAGTCCATTCGTCCTGATGGTCTCAAATGTGTGGGTTTAAGGTGATTCCCAATTATAAAAAATGTGGATACAAGCAAAAGTACTAAACATCATTACTGCACTAGTCAAGGTCGCAACATGAGAAGTGTCCCAAGTATGAGTAACATAAACTCGTAAGTGGTTGTAAATGACAACCGATAGTTATTTCTCAAAACGGTTGACCAGAGGGAATATCCCCAACACCTATTGCTGATCCAATCAGAGTCTAGATGTTTGTATTGATGAGATGTGTTGTTGAGGTGTTTTAGGGATCAGAGTCCAGGTTTGCTGATGAGATGTTTTTATGAGGGTGTTTTAGAGCCTAGAGATTAGAGGAGCATCGAGGAACATCAGGAGAGTTGAGAAGCATTGTTGGAGCATCGAGGAATATTAGAAGAGTTAAGAAGCATCATTAAAAAGTAGAGTAACATCGAGGAACATCAGAAGTGTTGAGGAGTATTGTCGAAGAGGAACATCAGATGTATTGAGGAGCATTGTTGAAGAGTTGAGGAGCGTCAGGTGTGTTGAGGAGCATTGTTAAAGGAGCATCAGATGAGTTGAGGAGCATCAGAAGAATTGAAAAGCATCATTGAAAAGTCGAGGAGCATCGTTAAGATTTGATCAACCGCGAGAGATTCAGATATGGGTCCTATTTCTCGGTCAGAAGGTTAGATCAACCGTGAGAGATTCAGAGATGGGTCGTGGTTCTCGATTAGAAGATTTGATCAATAGTTAGAGATTCAGAGATGGGATCTTGGTTCTAGGTCAAGAATTGAAAGAGAGATTCTCAGAGAGTCCAGAGAAGAATCAGCTCCCGAAGGCCCTAACCAGCTCTTTGGATTGGGTGTTGCAAAATTTGATCAACCACGAGAGATTCAGAGATGGGTCATGGTTCTCGCTCAGAAGATTTGATCAACCGTGAGAGATTCAAGAATTGAAAGAGAGATTCTCAGAGAGTCCAGAGAAGAATCAACTCCCGAAGGCCCTAACCGGCTCTTTTGGATTGGGCGTTGCAAAATTTGATCAACCACGAGAGATTCAGAGATGGGTCCTGGATCTCGGTCAGAAGATTTGATCAACGGTGAGAGATTCAGAGACAGAATCTTGGTTTTAGGTCAAGAATTGAAGAGAGATTCTCAGAGTGTCTAGAAAGGAATTAGCTCTCGAAGGCCCTGACCGGCTCTTTGGTTCGACCATTGTAAGATTTGATCAACTGCGAAAGATTCGAATTTCGATCCTGGTTCTTGGTCGAGAGAAATAGTTAAAGAGAGATCCCAGAAAGAGTCATTTCATCCCCAGCAGATTCAGTTTAATCCCTAGCAATCGTATCATTCGTATATCACGGTTAGTCCAACAATTAGTCCAATCCATGACAGTCACGGTAGTTCACTGTCGACTCATCATCTCGATTAGTACATCATTAGTCCAATCCATGATAGTCACAGTAGTTCACTGTCGACTCATCATCTCGATTTATACATCGTCAATTCTTTTGATCACGGTTATTCCAATCATAGGTTCAATCCATGACAGTCATAGTAAATCACTGTCGATTCGTCATCTCGATTCGTACATCTTCAGTTCAATCCATGACAGTCACAGTAGTTCACTGTCGACTCGTTATCTCGATTCGTACATTGTCAGTTCAATCCATGACAGTCATAGTAGTTCACTATCAACTTGACATCTTGATTTGTAGATCATCAGTGTAATCCATGACAGTCACAGTAGTTCACTGTCAACTCGTCATCTTGATTCGTACATCATTAGTTCAATCTATGATAGTCACAGTAGTTCATTGTCGACTCGTCATCTCGATTCGTACATCGTCAGTCCAATCCATGACAGTCATAGTAGTTCACTGTCGACTCGTCATCTCGATTCATACATCGTCAATCTTTCTGATAATAGTTAATCCAACTATTGATCTAATCCATGACTGTTGTAGTAGTTCACTGTCGACTCGTCATCGTCAGTCCAATCCATGATAGTCACAGTTGTTCACTGTTGAGTTGTCACCTTAATTAGTGCATGGTCAGTTCTTCTAATCACGGTTAGTCCAACCGTTGGTCTAACCGATGACAGTCACAGTAGTTCACTGTCTACTTGTCATCTCGATTCGTGAATCGTCAGTCCATTAATCATCATTAGTTTACCATCGTTCTCATTCAAAATATGTTGTGTTCATCATTCTCATTCAAAATCTTGGGCTTCCATGTCCATTAATGGCGCTTCTATGTCCATCGGTTATTTATCAAACTTCATCTTTAATTGTCGTCCTCAAGGACCCCACAAACGATCCCATTCGCTTGTTAAATACACTAGTCGAAATTCAAAAGTTTGCTCCAAGACCTAGAGTCTTCAACACCTTGGTATCCTTATCAGGATCTACCACTGCATTAAAGTCAAGGAAGCACTAGCACAACATAAGCCCACTCGGAGTGGCATACCCCACATCACTAGTTCATGCTAGGATCATCGGTACCATAGAGAGCATGCATAAAACCCGTTAAAGCTAGAAAATATACCATAGTCATAATGGAATCACAACAGGACTCAGTACACAGTTCATATCACATCCATGCATTGCATATCATCCTCATAGCATAGCATCTGTCTGTCTTGTTCTGCATGTGTGATTTGTTCCTTAGAATACGTAGGCAGCTCACATAGAGCATGACCAGCACTGACTTCGGCATCATGTTTTCATCATTGCATCTTTGCAACGCTTTTATCCTAAATCTATAGCCTCCAAAAAGACCTGTCTCTTTAAAGCTTTGGCACTCGCTTGCGACATGCGTTGCCTCATAAGTTCATGCCAAAGAGGGGCAAACTGTAGACACCCCATTTTGTTGGCTATCAGATTTAGGAGACCCATATCTTGGTGGTTCACAATGATCGAAAAAGACTCAAAAAGGACACCTGGAAGTTAGTTATATCTCTCAAAATGACCAAAATACCTCTAAAAGTCCAAAAACTCCCAGATTTGGATCAAAATTTCTGGAAACATGCTACGTCATAAAAAAGTGGTAAAATGAGTTTTGAAGCAAAATTAGATGAAATCATCAGCTCCCAGAGACCCCCGAAAGTCCCGAAAGTTTCTGAAAAGTCCCCGTTGACCGGTTTGACCTAGGTTTAACCAGGGTTTGACCGAATTCATCCAAATATTTTGAAAAGTTTTGAGATCATTCTAGACCATGTAAAAAGTACTAAAATAAGTTTTAAAAGAAAATCGGACAAAAACGTCAGCTCCGGGGATCTCCGAGAGGTTCCTAGAACTTCTTGGAAATCCTAGGTTTGACTAATTTGACCTAAAAGTTGCTTTGAAACCGGAGTGTCGTATCATTTTTCAAACATTTTCCATGGATACTAGAGATCAATAGCTTTCTAATGGTATATCACACATGATTTTTGGATTTAAAACGAATTTATTATGAATTTCCGAAGGTAAAAAAGGCGATCAAATCGACTTTTATCGTGAATACCGCAAAACTTTTTAAAGTGACCCATCTCCGAACTATTTTTTTTTTATGGAAATTATACTCCATTACCTTTCCAATGGTATATCAAAACCTTAGTTTGGAGTTCATACGTATTTTTTGTGAATTTCGAACAAAATAGGGCCTTTTCACGAATACTAGAACCTCTGGGGGCCTAAATGACATTATCTGGACATCAGAGGAGCAGTGCCACCGCGGCATGGGCCCACTACTACCACAACATAGGCCCAGTGCCACCGCGGTACTCTCCTCCAGAACAGTCCATTTTTGCAATTTCTTTTGGGGGTCCATTTTGATTAATTAAAAACCAAAACGATGTTGTTTTATGTTCACAGTTGTTTGGGACCAATGGGAGCATTTTCTAAATCCCAAAACCATCCCAAATTATCCTATATAAACCCCCTTTTGCTCTTCATTTTGGGGGGGAGGGTGTAAGTGAAAAGTTTGAGAAAGTTGTAGAGAGAAAGAGAGATAGAGATATGTTTAGAAGAGAGAAAGGGTGCTTCTCCCACTGGTCTTCTATAAGAAAGTGAATTCTGATATTGTTTTCTTCCATTATCTCTCATATACTTCACATTCAAATACCCCCAATCACCAATCTTGAGCATTCTTGAGTTAGGAAGCTACTTTCATGTCTAAATATCAATATCTATGAGTGAAACACCAAGCTACAAGTCCAATATCACAATGATTATCATCTATTGATTACTATTTACTTGGTTGTTTATATATATGTTCATCTCTTCTTCCCCCATTTCTTCTTGATTTTTCTTTGATTAATTACTAGTTCATCATCATCTAAGTGCTGAAATGAAGTTTAAGGTGAGTGAATCCTTATGGATAGTAGCTCTTGACCTGAAAAACCTGTTTGATAGATGATGATTCCAACTTCAATACTTCCAAAGTATTCTTGAAGTTTTGCTCAAATGGAAACAATGTTCTCCAACAATCTTGGAGGTTCTTGATATGAGTTCAATGTTGATATTTTAAGTGGTCATAACTTGCATTTAAATGCTAAAAATATACTCTCAAAACCTCTATTTCAAAACCCCTCATAAACCCCTCTTTTCGATTTCAAGAAATAAAACCCTTGTTTTCTCAAGAAATCTTCAAAACAGTGAATGATCTGAGTTCAAAGATTTCTATAGAACTCAATACTCAATGTATGGATGCAAGACCACTTGGAAAGTCTTCCTAACTCATTATAGAACACCCCTGATTTTTGGCTTGGCTTGAAAACACTTGGAAGGATTCCATTTTGGTCCAAATATTCTCTCCAGGTATTCTGTCTTTACCATCACAGCAACTTGTTTGACTTTCAACTTGTTTTACAAAAAACCTTTCCAAAAGGAGTGGTACCAATCAATTTTTCCCTTGAACTTCAATGTTTTGGGGAACCGTCTGTATAATATGGGCCTCCAAATATTTTGTTTTCAGTTTCTAAGATTTTTCAACATTTCAGTCGACAGTACAAACTCTGTTTCTGAGTAACCTCTATTGTTTATATGATTTCTCTCAAATCTGTAATAGTTATTAAAGATTGGCTTTTTGATATGTCTTATAGACATAATAAGGATGATCTCCATAAAAAATCATGCATTGAAAACATTTCTAACCCCACTTTTCAATTTCTACAAGATCAACTCACTATTCTGTCCACTATTCACAGTAAGCATACTTTTACATTCATTCTTTGATTTGATGCTCACATGGGCTCAAATTAGTTCATATCTTAGGAAGTAGTCCATACTACATTTGTACATATTTTATGATGATTTTCTTCATGCATTCATGCATATTTTTGACTTCTAAGTCACTTTAGAAAGTCTATGTACACAAACACACTACAACCTTTGCACATTCAAGGATCATACATTACATCCATGCAAGATTTGGGGCTTTTGTGACTCCTAATCTAAGAAGATTATAAGGAATGAGTTGGATCATACGTCCATGCTTCCCCTCGATCTAATCATCCTTTCTCATCCGTCCCGGGGATTAAGAGGTCTTCCTTTCTAAAAATTAACATGCATCATTCTAGCTTGCTAAACAACTTTTGATTTCTTTGATTATTTGTTTCAAGAACAATTCATGTCCCCCTTCTAGACTAGGAAAACTTGATTACTTGATATGTGATTAGACGATTTTTCCTAGGTATACTTGTGTGATCTTTCACTTTCCATTGTGTGATACTTGGCTAAGATCTTAGGAATGATATTTTATCTTTTGATCTTCCTTTTCAAGATTCTCATGTAATGTAATATACTATCATAGTATTAATTGTCGAATCAAACATAGTAAAAGATAATTATTTAGATGCTAATTGAAGTCCGTCAAGAGACGGGGCGAGTTGAGAGTGTTTTAGTCATGACAAAGGCTTCTTCCTTTCTCGTACCAAAATCCCGAGCCAAGTTCTTTGGTTATGAAGGGCCGATGCCCTTTATCCATTTGTGTGAGTCAAATTAGGTTTCTTGGTTCCTTAAAGACCAAGTGGCGACTCTGTATCTATTTTCAACAGACCTTCTTTTCTTCAAATTAACTTTGATTTCAAAACTAAAGGAAAATCAATTCCGAAACCCTAGAAACAAGAAACGGGGGTGGGCTCACGAAGGCTGTGTGTCCACAATTTGTTGCCTTGAATAGGGGTTCAGACGACCAATCTCTCCTCTATTGGGTAACTAAAAACTTAGAGACTGACTTAAAAACTTTAAAAAGTGTACAAAACTAGAGGAAAACACAATCAAATGCTTGGGTTGCCTCCCAAGAAGTGCTAGGTTTCACATCGCCAACTCGATCGTTGAAAGAGCCTAGTCAAAATAGATTGGGTCGACCAAATCTATGGATTCGACCTCTCATTCTTCAATTTCCTCAATCCGATATGGCTTAAGCCATTGGCCATTTACTTTAAAATGTGCTCCGTCATTTGTATCTTTTATTTTGATTACTCCATGCAAACACCTGAGTTACTATGAACGAGCCATCCCATCGAGAACGTAATTTGCCAGGGAATAACAACAATTTAGAATTAAATAGCCAAACGCGTTGTCCAACCTCAAAATTTTTACGAACTATCATTTTATCGTGAAATGCCTTTGATCGTTCTTTGTATATTCTCGCATTTTCATAAGCTTCATTTCTTAATTCCTCAAGCTCTTATAATTGAAGTTTTCAGTGGCATCTAGCCGATTTCATATCTTGATTAAGATTTTTAACAGCCCAGTAAGTTTGTGCTCGAGTTCTACTAGTAAGTGGCACACTTTTCTAAAAACTAATCAATACAGGGACATACCAATGGGAGTTTTATACGCTATACGATAGGCCCAGAGTGCATCGCTCAGTCGTTGCGACCAATCTTTGCGATCGGGATGTACCTTTTTTTTTTCTTTCTTTTCTAATATGCTTTTAACTTATCTATTAGAGAGTTCAACTTGACCTTAAGTTTGGGGATGATAAGCTGTCCCAACTTTGTGGGTAAAGGAATATTTCTGAACGAGGGCCTCAAAGTGACGATTATAGAAATGTTTCCCTCTGTCGCTTATAATAGCTCACGGTGTACTGAAACACCAAAAGATATTATATTTTATGAATTGTACCACGACTTTGTGGTCATTTGCTTTCATTTCTACTACTTCCACCCACTTGGAAAAGTAGTCGACCGTGACTAGAATATACTCAAAACCAAAAGACGACTGAAATTGTCCCATAAACTCTATGCCCTACACGTCGAATATTTCAATTATAAGGTTTAGTGTGAGAGACATCACATCGCGACGCGACATACTGCCGGTTTGTTTGCAATGCAAGCACTTTTGATAGAATTCATGAGCATCTTTAAAAAGGGATAGCTAGTAAAACCCACTCTGGAGTACCTTAGCAGTCGTACGAAGGCCACCAAAGTGACCTCCACATTCAAAAGAATGATAGAAATTTAAGTTGGAATGAAACTCACTTTCTGGGACACATCGTCGTATGATCTAATCGGAACAATGCTTAAAAAGGAGTGGATTGTCCCAATAGCAATGTTTAACTTGATCTTTATCTTGACAAGACCATGAAGGAGGGACACATGTTGTAGCTAAGAAATTTACAACATTGCTAAACCATGGACGCTTTATGTTGGATTTGGAAATAGTTGTTTATCTACAAATGAATCCTGAAGGGAAATAATATCATTAGAATCGACCAGGATTCACGACAATTGATCTCTTAATTTGTAGTTAAATTCCTGAAGGAGTAAGATCCAACGGATTAAATGAGGTTTTGTTTCCTTTTTATTTAAGAGGTGATGCAACATTGTGTGGTCCGTATAGACAATAACCTTAAACCCTAATAGATATGAACGAAACATATCAAGGGCAAACAGTAACCTCTAGCAGCTCTTTTTCAGTGGTAGTGTAATTTACTTGTGCGTCATTAAGGGTCTTACTTGCATAATATATTACATGAGGGATTTTATTAACTTTCTGACCTAAAATGGCCTTGACGGCATAATCAAAAGTGTCGCACATAAGTTCAAATGGGAGGGTCACTCGAGTGATTAGATAACCGGAGCCGTAGATAGTAGTGTTCTTAATGTTTCAAACGCTTTAAGACAGTCGCTATCAAAGACGAATCGAGCGTCCTTGGCAAGAATGTTGCACAAGGGTCTAGAAATCTTGCTAAAGTCCTTGATAAATCGCAAATAAAAACCAAATTTGGCAGATGGAAGAAGGTGGTGGAAGCTTATCTATAAATTCAATTTTTACTTTATCGACTTCTATACCATGTTTAGATACAACATGACCTAAGACCATTCCTTCTTAAGTCATAAAATGGCTCTTTTTCTAACTTAAAACCAAATTTGATTCCTCACAACGGGTGAGGACTTTCATAAGGTTCTGGAGACATTTTCAAACGTAGAAAAAATAGAAAAATCATCCATGAATACGTCCAAGAACTTTTCAACCATGTCCAAAAAGATTGCCATCATGCATCGTTGAAAAGTGGCCGGTGCATTGCACAAGCCAAATGGCATGCATCGGCAGGAAAAGGTGCCAAATGGGCATGTGAAAGTCATTTTCTCTTGATCATTGGGATAGACAGGAACTTGGTTGTAACCAGAGTAGCCATCTAGAAAGCAATAGAAGCTTTGATCAGATAGACGATCTAAGATTTGATAAATAAATGGAAGAGAAAATGATCTTTACAGGTTATGGTGTTAAGTTTATGATAGTCAATACATACTCGCGAACCAGTGGTTTGGCGGGTAGGGACTAGTTCTCCTTTTTCATTTGGCACGACCGTGATGCCCGATTTCTTTGGAACAACCTGTGTGGGGCTGACCCAATTACTATCGAAAATTGGATAAATTATGCTCACATCTAAAAGTTTAATAACTTCTTTATTACTATCTCTTTCATGTTCGGATTAGTTCGTCTTTGCATTTCTCGAGAAGGTTTAGCATTTTCTTGTAAGTTTATTCGATACATATATACAGACCGGTTAATCCCTTTTAAGTCAGCTACCGTCCAACCTATAGCTTTCTTATGATCTCCTAGAACTTTCAATAGTTGTGCTTCTTAGGCCACAGATAAATTCAATGCTAGTATGAGCAGGAGTGTAGTATTAGGTCCTAGAAAGGTATATTTGAGAGAGTTCGGTAATGGTTTTAGTTCAAGCATCGGTGGACACTCGGTGGACAGTAATGCAAGTTTGTGTACAAGAGGTAGAAGGGCCCCTATCTTCCATGGAAGTATGCTTGTTGTGTTCACTGATTTCAATGAACTATTAAATTCTTCAATCGTTTTATCAAAGTCAAAGTCAAAATCATTAAAGTTGAAATATTATAAGCACGCTTCTAAGGCTTCTTTGGTTAGTATAAAAGGGGCTGCCTCTTCTACTAATTCATCAATTAAGTTTATCGTGTATCAATCTGCCTCCTCGTCATCCATATGATGTTGACTTGATGCGTTAAATACATTAAGGCGACGGTCATATTCCTAAATGTGATATCCATAACCCCAGTCCTATAGCTTATAATCGAATTAGCCATAGCTAGAAAAGGACATCCTAGGATAACCAGGACTTGTTTGCTAGCGTTAAGGACTGCTTCTGTATGTAGTACAATGAAATTGACCAGATGATAACACCTATCTACTTTCACCAAAACATCTTCTATCACGCCACATGGAACTTTAATGGAGTGATCCGCCAGCTATAGGGTAGTAGCAGTAGGTTTTAGTCCACCTAGACTAAGATGTTCATATACTGAATAGGGGAGTAGGTTTACACTTGCTCTAAGATTGAGAAGAGCTCGGTGGGTAAATTTGTCGCCTATGTGAGATGCGATCGTCACTGTACCCAGGTCCTTATATTTAAGTGTATTATGATGAAAGTGTAACAACCCTAAAATTTCTAAGTGTATAAATAATTATTTTAATTATTATTTTCAATTAGCAATATTATATGAGTGTGCCTATGTAAGAAACGTGTTTAAAAATTTTAAGTGTTTGGTGGACATATAAATTAAATCATTAGTGAGCCCTTTAGTTTGAATGCTACATTTTAATAATTTAAATTTATTAAAAAAAAATGAAGTGTTGATATGTATTTTTTATATAGTATTTACAGGCCCGCGAATGTGTCAAATAGTGTATCTGGTATTGAAATTAAGTACCCGGGGTATGAGTACCCTTTGGGCTAGCCATTTTAGTGGTTTGTGTTACATTTTGGGCTCATATGGGTCTCTTTTGGTAGCCCATAAAAAGAAAAATGGGATTATTAATATTTGTGTGAGTAATATATGTATTGTGTGTGTATTATATGTATATAGGTAGATAATATATCCTAGGGTTAGAAAAAAAAAAAGAAAAAAAAGAGAGCAGCCTCAAGAGAGAGAGAGAGAGCAGCCTCAAGAGAGAGAGAGAGAACAAGAGACAAAGAGAGAAGAGGCAACCCTAGGCACCTAGAAGGAGAAGAAAAAGAGAAGAGAAGAGAAAAGAAGGGAGTTCACCATCATCAAAATCATCTTGCTTTTCCCAATTTGGTGAGTAAACATTTAGATTTGTAGGGTTGATTCGTAGTTTGATTGATTTTCGATTTGTGTTCATTATAGTTTGAATAAATCGTATGGATGGGTGTTTATATAATACGGATCTATAGTGATATATACATATACATATACATTTATATATATATCAAAGGTTAGATATAAGTTATTTAGAAAATTGAAGGAAAAAAAAAGAAGACTAACACAAATTCGGATTTGGGTAAAATTGAAGAAAACTCTCAAATCTGTTTTAGAAAATAATTCGTATTAATTCATACATTTTGTTTTTGGTAAAACTGTTCACGTGAGTCAGTGTATAACGCGATTCGACACGTTTTTCGTCTAATGGTATTTTTCTCAATTCTGCACCGTTTGGGCAGAAAATTCATATTACAGTAGCAGTAAATGTTAACTCTGAATTTTGAATTATGTTTATGAAAATTGTTAGAGATGTTTCTTTGTACGGTATTATTATGAAGAATAATTTCAACCCATGCTAGTTTTGGGGCTGTTTAATATAAGATTTGTTTGGGACAATTTTAAATAGTGCTGTTGTATACCGATTTTAAATGCTATAACTTATGCTATGTGCGGTATTAAATGATGATTGTGGAAATACTACGTTAGAGACGTGAATAGAAGTTTGGCGTAAGGGCCTTATTGATCGAATAATGATAATCCATATAATAAATGATAAATTTCCGAAGTGGTTAATGACGTGATTAATTCCTCATGAATGGTACTTGTGTGAATTAACGTAGATGGTAAAAAAAAAAGTGGTTTCAAGTTCCTTAGTGTTCACCGCTCCCCGTTGTGTGATATGTTTTTTTTTTGGTAGCTCGACTTGCTGAGTGTACCCTTTTGCCAATGGCTTCGTGATCAAGCTGGCCTAAGCCTTATGCCCAGCTTATTTGTTAGACGTCTAGGCATATTGACTGGCCTTCTGTGCGTATACCTGGTTTGGTTGATACCCCAACCAAACTAGCACTAGAGTGGATGTTAGTAGTATGTCCGGGCACACATGGGATATATGTGTGGGTGTACCATGGAGGGTGAACAAGTGGTGAAGCTAGGAAATTGAATAATGAATCGTTCATAAAAAGTAAGTTGACCATGAGTAGGGTGACCTTAGTGGTGAACCTAGGGCAAGAAAAAAAAATGACAGTGATTGTAGTGCGTCAAATACAAATGGATAAACTATTGCAAAACATGAAATTGAAAACCCGAAATGGTTACCGTGGTATAATGCGAAGAAAATTGATTAAATGATTTGGTATTGGAGAATTGTTTATTATGATACTAAGGATTTGTGCTAACTCTCGAGTTGCAGGATGGTGGGCCCACTAACCATTGTATGCAGGCTTTGGCTCAGCATGTCATTTAAGAGTAAGTGTTTCTTTTACTTTGTGGGTGGAACAAACTGCCGTCGTGACTCGAGGAAACTACCACTTGTCCTCACTCACGTGTGGAACTACAATTCTGCCTACAACTTTGTATGTGTTTGTGGTCAAGAGAGGAAGGGAGTCCAGCAGATTCCCAACCTCCGAAAAATTTATTAGGTATTATCTCTGTTGTCAAAATCGTACGATACACGATACGTATCGTACGATTCGATACGATACACACATAAAACGATTCGCATCGTATGTATGAATCAAAGTATGCTACTAATCGCATATTCGAATCGCGATTCCTTGTCTTCCTTGTGATTCGATTCGCGATATCGAATCGCAGCGATTCGTTTGGTCGACTCTTTTTTTTTTTTTTTTTTTTTTTTTTTTTTCTGAACCAGCTGGACAACATATATATATATACACATATACTAATATACTAAAAAGAAATAGAAAACAAGAGAAAAAAAAACATCCAAACAGAGATCGACGCTCTCTCTCTCAACAAAAAGAAAAACTCAACAAAGGAGTCATCGACTCTCACTCTTTCTCTCGACAAAAACTCAACAATAGAGACATCGACTCTTTCTCTCGACTGTGAAGTTGCCGACAAGAAGACCTTGTCTTCTTCGATTTTTAATCCTTCTTCAAAACAGATATATATATATATATATATAATATCTGTATATGAACAACATATATTTCGAAGCTGCTGGACATCATATATGATATATAAATATTATATAATATCTATATATATAATATATTAAAATATTTACATACACTATGAGAATTATGAGAGTACTTAGAGACTCCTCCTTTCTAGTCGGTGGGGTTAAAAACCCTTTTTTGACTTTCCTTCTTTGTTTTCTTGTATGGGTTAAAATGCAGTAATAAAGGGCCCAAGCCAGCTGTAAGACATATATAATATAATATATTGTATAGAGTAAACACATATGATAGCCAGCTGCTATCAACATAATATATATATAATATAGCATATTTAACCAACAAGTAAGGTCCGAAATAGAGCCTCAGCCTTCAGACATGGGCTGCGACTGCTAAGAACACTATTTTGTGACTTTTGTATTTTTTTATAAATAAAATAAAATAAAATAAGTGATCCCAAATCCCAACCTCTATAACGAAAATTTCTAGAGTTTATTCTAAACACAAATACATTTTTATTTTTTACTCTACATAATTTTTATAGGTTTTTTTAAAATTGTTACTGAATCTTACGATTCACGATTCGCGAATCCCGATTTGATACGCTTGTGACATTTCGATTCACGATACGATTCACAATTTGACAACTATGGGTATTATTATGTTAATTGAATATTGTTGGGTTGGAGTTGAGGGGACCATGAGTGATCCTTGAGACTGGAGCGTGTTTACTCATACTAGTGTTGTTATACAATGCTGACCCGTGTGATGTTTATCATGCGGGGGCGTTTCTTGGAAACGCAGCCGTTTTGCAGATTAAGGAGTAGGCCGGTATGACTATTGGATTGCATGGATTTGCTTGAGGGCATGAAGACCTTTACTGTTCATTTGCTATTTTCATTTATTTGGCATTGTGGGCCATTATTATAGTTGGTATTGGGACGTTTAGTAGCTCTGACCAAAGGTTGTAATAGAGGTTATTCTTTCAAAGCTTTAATTGTAAATGAAAAGATTTTTATTTTTAATGAGAATTTAGAAATGTTTATTCAGCTTCCGCTTTTCATTATAAGTGATTTAGTAGTTGTAGCTTTAATCAAATATATTTGAGTATTTTCGGAACCGCATGAGTGTTTTTTTTAAAATGGAAATGTGGTGGTTTTGTTTTAAAAACATAAATGGAGATTTATTACAAATATTTTAACCAGGTTTTAAGAACATCTATTTCCATTAAAAAGTTTTATTAGAATGGGCTTCATGGTATTCACTCCGATAGTTGGGCAGTCGAATAGTAGTCTAGATTTAGTTCTATGCTGATTATTTGGCTTTTCAAAAATCGGGGTGTGACAGAAAGATAGAACTGACCTTCTCCATTAAAAAGACTTTTTTAGAAAGATAATTTCAAGATTTCCTCTTTTGAGTACACAAGTCCTTTAGAAATTTAACATAGGGAGGTATTTGTTTAATGGCATCTAGAAGTGGGATATTGATTTTTTACTTCCCTTAAAATTCTCTAAAATGTCTTCCAATTTCGTTCCTTTCTTCGCAAAGTGAGACAGGACATCTACGCCTGGTGGAAATGTCATTTTAGGCACGTAATTTGATGATGCATTAGATGTATTAGGTGCTGAAGGAGTAGGGTCCTTCGGGACTTGACTATTATTCCCATCTTGTTCTTTATTAACCTTCTTTCCTTTATCCTTTCTAGGTTCACAAGGAGATGTAACCTCCTTAGGACGCTTAGTTGTTCTCGTGGGTACGGTTAGGAAACTGAATTCCCAGAATCCATTGACAGCGCATATAAGTTGGTATTGTAAAAAATTACGTGAAAACAACAACCACCCTACAAGGGAAGAACTAGGGTTACCTTAAATTGCTAAAACGGATTGCTGTAGTAGACGAATCGAGAACACGAGCGAAATAACAACTCACGATCTTGTACCGTATTCCTTTGCTGCCAGAATATCAAACTGAGTGTGGGTTCCTTTGAAATCATTTATGTTTCTGCTCTCTATTTTTACGCTCTCTTTTCTATTCCGAGTTATAATACTCTTGATGGAAAATCGCAAACTGAGGAGAGAGCCAAAGCAGCATATATATAGGCTACGATAGGGACCATAAGAAATAAATAAGGAATAAGCTTCCTTATAGAATTAGGAAATCCTAATTTGAACTGAATCAGATTCCTATTTCCATAAATTATAATTCATACCACTAAAGAATTATAATTGCACTCCTACCCTTATCTCAAAAATATTTTTCGAGCTCCATGTTATTAAATGCTTATTATCTCTCCATGTTAAGATTACAGATATCTATTAATTAAATATAATTACTGACAATCATATTTAATTAATCTCATAAAATTCTTTGAGATCCGCTGCTTAATTATCTAATATATCGGATACAAAATCCACCTGCAGGGTTTGACATAATCAAAACTTATAAGCTTTCTCAAGGGGATATCATCATTCCCAAAATTGAGACATGGATTCCATTATTAATTAATATCCGCCACATAATTAATTTTGTCACCCAATCCAATAAGATATTGACCCATTTAAGAATCTCACCCTTTTAGGGATCAAAGTGTAAATATCAAATATATGTGTCTATAAATTAACTTAGGATTTAGAACATAAGCACTCATAATAGTCATGAGGTATTAATTATCTTATAAGTCACTATAAAGAAAATCACCCCAAGTCGGTCCCGTTTAATACACAAAGTGTACCAGCATGGTGAGTTGAAACTATACCGTTTCCCGCAATCAAGACAAACCTACTACAACACCATGCTGCAGTCCTACCGATGGTGTGTCCAATCCATCTAAGACTATAAACCAAAATCTTACATTCTACAAGATCCAATGGTTTAATCTTCCGTGTGTAAGCCGAACTCTACACACCAAACCATCTACTATGTTGAATGAAAGACACACATGCATAATATTAAATAAACAATATAATACAATTATTGCCTACACAGATTCTCATAAAAATGGATTAACTGATTTTATTAAATGAATAATAAATCAACTACATAAAGTATGGCTTTTAGTATATATCCCTAACAATCTCCCACTTAGACTTAAAGCCATGATGCGACTCACCTCACTCCTATCCCTTCTATGTGACTATCAAAAGTCTTGGCCGGTAAGCTCTTGGTGAAAGGATCTGCCAAGTTATTTGCTGATGCTATCTTGGTCACTTCAACATCACCTCTTTGCATGATCTCTCGTATCAGGTGATACTTACGCTCAATGTATTTTCCCTTCTTATGTGCCATAGGTTCCTTTGAGTTAGCAACCGCTCCACTATTATCGCAATAAAGGGTAACAGCCGATTGTACCGCAGGTGCTACTCTTAGATCCATGAGGAAGTTTCTGAGATAAACAACCTCCTTAGCGACTTCTGAAGCAGCCACATACTCGGCTTCCATGGTGGAATCAGCAATACATGACTGTTTGATACTCCTCCAACTAATGGGTTCACCTCCTAGGGTAAACACATATCTTGAGGTAGACTTTCTGGAATCCCTACCTGACATGAAATCAGAATCTGTGTACCCAATGGGTATAAGACTGTCTGCTAGGTAAACTAACATATAGTCTCAAGTCCTTTTCAGGTACTTGAGAATATTTTTCACCGCAGTCCAATGTTCTTGCCTTGGATTAGACTGATATCTACTAACCATGCTAACAGCAAAGCAGATGTCAGGTCTAGTTCATAGCATAGCATACATTAGGCTTCCTACTGCCGAGGCATAAGGAACTACCTTCATCTTCTCTATCTCATCAGGTGTCTTAGGACACTGATACTTAGATAGAGTAATTCCATGTTTGAAGGGAAGGAATCCCTTCTTGGAATCTTGCATGCTAAACCTTGCAAGAATATTGTTGATATAAGTGCCTTGTGACAAGCCCAACATCCTATTCTTGCGATCTCGCATAAGCTTGATCCTTAGGATGTGACCGGCTTCTCCCAAGTCCTTCATATCGAATTAAGTGGACAACCATACCCTTACAGAAGATAATACCCCCACATCGTTTTTGATTAGTAAGATATTATCCACATATAGTACTAAGAACACCACCACATTTCCATCATGTTTCTTGTACACACAAGATTCATCCGCACATTCATCAAAACCAAAAGACTTGATTGCTTGATCAAAGCGGATTTTCCAAGACTTAGATGCCTGCTTAAGTCCATAAATGGACTTCTTAAGCTTACACAACATGTGTTCTTGGCCCTTCTCAATGAACCCATCTGGTTGTATCATATAGATGCACTCATCAAGATTCCCATTAAAAAATGCTGTCTTGATATCCATTTGCCAAATTTCATAATCGAAATGTGCAGCAATGGATAAGAGAATCCGAATAGACTTTAGCATGGCCACCGGCGAAAAGGTTTCCTCATAATCGATTCCCTCTTTTTGAGTGAACCCTTTTATAACAAGCCTTGCTTTAAAGGTTTCTACCTTACCGTCTGCTCCTCTCTTCTTCTTATAGATCCACTTACATCCAATGGGTTTTATTTCATTGGGTGGTTCTACAAGATCCCAGACTTGATTGGAGTATATGGACTCTATTTCAGACTTCATAGCCTTTTGCCAAAGATCTGCATCTTTATTTTGGAGTGCTTCATTGTAGTTACAGGGATTGGTACCTTATTGATTAGGGACCCAGTCATAAGACTCTCCCAAGAACATATACCGCTCACGTTGAATAATAACCCTCCCACTACGATGAGGCACAACCCGTGTCTATGTATCACTGATATTTCGTTGTGAAGATTCTGAACCTAATACATAATTATCTGCATGCTGTACTGGTTCAGGAATCTGCGTGTTAACAGTTGGTTCAGGATCTACACGAGTTTCGATAATCTTCCCACTACGACGCAGTAATGGAATATCGATAACTCTATCTTGTGATGTTTCTTCTCATACTGATGGTATCGAAGAAGTATGTGTCGCTGTCTCTCCTCTCATTTCCTATAGAATAATACGGCTTCTGGGCTTGTGGTCTATAACATAGTCCTCTTCTAAGAATGTGGCATTGGTGCTAACAATAACCTTCTGATCCTTAGGACTATAAAACAGACCACCTTTAGTTCCTCTTGGATACCTAACAAAGAAACATACTTCTGTTCTTGATTCCAACTTTTTTGCATTCCCTTTTAGCACATGTGCTGGACTACCCCAGATCCGAACATGCCGTAGACTAGGCTTTCGCCTAGTCCACAATTCCATGGGAGTAGTAGGTACTGACTTAGATGGTACCAAGTTTAGAATGTATGCAGTTGTCTCTAATGCGTGTCCCCAAAAGGAAATCGGTAAATCCGAATAACTCATCATAGATCTTACCACGTCCATGAGAGTCCTGTTCCTTCTTTCTACTACATCGTTCTGCTAGGCATACTGGGTGCAGACAACTAGGATGTAATCCCTTGCTCCAATAAGTATTCCCTAAACTCTCCTAAGAGGTATTCTCTACCATGATCAGATCGTAGTATCTTGATACATTTACCTAGACGCTTCTTCGTTTCAGCCTTGATGTCCTTGAATTTCTCAAACCATTCAGACTTACGCCGCATCAAATAAATGTACCCATACCTTGAGTAATCATTGATGAAAGTGACAAAGTACTTAAATCCCCCTCTTGCTTGGACAGTCATAGGACCACACAAATCAGAGTGAAACACTTCCAACGGTTTTTTTTTGCTCTATAGCCCTTGGCTGAGAACGACCTCTTGGTCGTTCTACCTTCCAAGCAGGATTCACAGACTAGAAGTGCCTCCACTTCCAATGAGCTTAATGGCCTATTTTGAACCAATCTTTGAATCATTTTCAAATCAATATGACCAAGGCGTAAGTGGCAAAGATGCGTTTGGTTCATCCTCGAAGGTTCTTTTCTCTTAAATGGCAAACTATTTGTGTTATTCAATTCATTAAGTTGCAGTATAGGAGTGATAGGATTTATAAAATAAAGATCATCCACCAATTGGCCAGAAAAAATAAAACGGTTATTTTCTTTAATAACTACTACTTTATTAAAATGAACTGAATATCCATTCTTTACTAAACTAGAAACTGAAACTAAATTCCTTCAAATAGAAGGTACATAAAGGAAATTTCTTAATATTGAAATCCTATCTCTACCAAAATTAAGATGTAGATCTCCTACTGCAACTGTTGGTACTCTCGTAGCATTTCCCATATATAGATAAATCTCTCCATCACTAAGCTGCCTGGTTCCTTGGAACCCCTATAAAGAATTGCATACATGATCAGTGGCTCCAGTATCTACACACCAGGTACCGGTAGATCGGACTGCTAAACACGATTTAATAACTAGTAAATGAGATTTACCTTGATTGTTCTATCTGGCGAGATAAACCGGACATTACTTCTTCCAGTGTCCTGGCTGCTTGTAAACAAAACATTTGCCTTTAGGCTTTCCCGGTTGTCCTCTTGGCCTTTGGATTGGCGGAGGACCGGCGACCTTCTTTTGAGCCTTTTTCATTTTCTTCTTGCCTTTCAGCTTTGAAGCAGAACCTTTCTCAAACATAAGAGCACTCCCTGACTTTCTGTTGAGACCCTCAGTTGCCTGGAGTTCTTTAAGCAGCTCCGCCAAGGTAAGTTTAAATTTATTCATGTTGTAATTGAGGCAGAATTGCTTAAAAGACTCTAGTAGTGACAGGAGTATGATATCGACTTGGGTTTCCTCGTCGATTTCAGCTCCAAGGATCTCTAGTTCATTAAGAAGAGATATCATCTTAAGAACATGATCCCTTACAGGCGTCCCCTCAGCCATAGTTGTGTTCATCAAGTCTTTCATGGCAACCTGCCTAGCAGCACGACTTTGATCCCCGAACATCTCTCGGAGGCTCTCCATCATGTCATAGGCACTGGCCATTGACTAATGCTGATGTTGTAGAACATTCGACATGGATGCCAAAATGTAACACCGCGCCATCTCATCAACTTTGACCCATTTCTTGTGAGCCTAGGTTTCCTCAGCGGTTGCCCCCTCACCAGGTTGCTCAGGACATTCTTGAGTAAGCACAAACTTGTACTCTTCAGCAGTTGACACAATATCCAAATTTCTTTTCTAGTATATATAGTTCGGTCCAGTAAGTTTATTTTCTGTAAGTATAACAGCGTGTGGATTGAAAGATCCCATTTAAAAGCTTGAGAATCACATAATATAAATAATTACGTTTGGGCAAAAAATTACTATGGATTCAAGTTGAAAATATTGGTTCCCTCTACCATATTTGAAAAGAATCCGCCAGCAACCTGATACACCGCGAATAGTATGACTCGATGGGAAGCCATATACTATCCATCATTTGTTTAGATAGGCAATTGCCTTTTAATTTTACTATCCAGGCGATGCACCTTGCCTAGTAAAATTAAACTGCTGACTTGCTTTGGTCCTATAAATAACAACAGTGACTCAGATGGAGAGGATATTACCATTTATAACTAAGTGTATACCATCACTTTATTCTAGGTCAAGAGTTCTGTGAGGAATACCTCTGATGGAGAGGTGACCCACACTAACAATCACCCAAAATATTCTTTTAAAGAAGTTTGTACCGATGAGTCCATGATCAACTGCATCCGATGGGGAGGATGACACTAGAGCCATCACACAAAATTAATCATATCATCTACAAATCAGTGATGGAGACCATGAGATTTGTACTTGATAAATTCTCTCTCCCACTTAGAATGTTTAAAAATTTGAGGGTTATAATTTTGTAGAAAACCTTTTAATTTAATTAATAAAAAATAATGGAATACTTGGCAAGGGTTAATTCATCCTTACTTGTCAAACCCACATGTGTAGATAATAAAATTATTCTATTCTCATGATTTTAGAAAATAAGTACTTATGTTTTCAAAATATGGAATTAGTTTTATTTCTAAATACACATATAGTTGTCCATCATTTTAAAGTAATGTAAATTAAAAATGTAGCTAGACATCTGAAATAGGTCTAGGAACAATTATCCATGTTGTCCCATTCATTAAACATGAAACAATAATAATAGTTCAATCATACATGAATAAGGAAACCACAATAAAATATGAATTCCACTATTATGGTCAAACTGCAACACTTGTGAAGAAAACTTCATTGAACCTGATTAGCTCTATGTCGCCACTACGCACGGGGGTCGAGCTGCCCTCCAGAACTGTTTTCTGAAACAGCCTTCTGAAAGTGCTTCCAGATTGCTTTATGAAACTGCTTGTAAACTGTCTTTACGAATTGTCTTCATGGATTTACTTGAGATATTTTACATAAACCCTATGCCTCTATGAAGGAGTTCACATGCTATTTCTTTGCAGTAAATTAACCACACATCAATCAAGCATGGGATCCAATACACACAAATCCTATGCCTCCATAAAGGAGTTCACATACTATATTAAAACAACAATATTAACCACGGATAAAACCATCGTGGGATCCAATCTCACAAAATCAGTGACCATAATAGTGGAATAAGAATGCTGCAAAACAAGGGTTAGTACAGTTCTACGTTCTATCCATCCATCAAAACACGCATAAGATCTGTTTCACTAGACAACATGGTTGTGTCCAACTCATACGCAGAATCAACGTTGCTCTGATACCACTGTTAGGAAACTGCGTTCCTAGAATCCATTGACAGCACATATAAGTTGGCATTGCAAAAAATTATGTGAAAACTATAATGACCCTACAAGGGAGGAACTAGGGTTACCTTAAACTGCTAAAATGGATTGCTGTAGTAGACAAACGAGAACACGGGCTCGATAACAGCTCACGACGTATTCCTTTGCTGCCAGAATATCGAACTGAGTGTGGGCTCCTTCGAAATCATTTATGTTTCTGCTCTCTCTTTTTATGCTCTCTTTTCTATTCCGAGTTATAATACTCTTGATGGAAAAACGCAAACTAAGGAGAGAGCCAAAGCAACATATATATAGGCTATGATAGGGACCATAAGAAGTCAATAAGGAATAGGCTTCTTTATGGAATTAGGAAATCTTAATTCGAACTGAATCAGATTCCTATTTCCATAAATTAGATTTCATACCACTAAAGATTTATAATTGCACTCCTACCCTTATCTCAAAAACATATTTCGAGCTCCATGTTATTAAATGCTTATTATCTCCCCATGTTAAGATTACAAATATCCATTAATTAAATATAATTACTGACAATCATATTTAATTAATCTCTTAAAGTTCCTTGAGATCCTCTGCTTAACTTATCTGATATGTCGGATACAAAATCCACCTTTGGGGTTTGACATAATCAAAACTTATAAACTTTCTCAAGGAGATATCATCAATCCCAAAATTGAAACATGGATTACATCATTAATTAATATCCACCACATAATTAATATTGTCACCCAATCCAATGAGATATTGATTTCACCCTTTTAGAGATCAAAGTGTAAATATCAAATATACGTGTCTATAAATTAACTTAGGATTTAGAATATAACCACTCATAATAGTCATGTGGTATTAATTATCTTATAAGTCAGCATAAAGATAATTACCACAAGTCGGTCCCGTTTAATTCACAAAGTATACCAGCATGGTGAGTTGAAACTATACCGTTTCCTGCAGTCAAGACAAACCTACTACAACACCATGCTGCAGTCCTACCGATGGTGTGTCCAATCCATCTAAGACTGTAAACCAAAATCTTACATTCTACAAGATCCGATGGTCTGATCTTCCGTGTTTAAGCAGAACTCTACACACCAAACCACCTACTATGTAGAATGAAAGACACACATACATAATATTAAATAAACAAGATAATACAAATATTGCCCACACAGATTATGATAAAAATGGATCAACTAATTTTATTAAATGAATAATAAATCAACTACATAAAGCATGGCTTTTAGTATATATCCCTAACAGATACTGCATTCACTTGATCACTTGGTGTACCTACTTCATATTTCCCTTTTGGATTCTGAATTGATTGACCTAGTAACTTCCCTTCATTACGATGATTTAACGTGTTAGCTAGTTGTCCCATTTGGGATTCTAACTTAGCAACAGATTGTGTGTGGGAGTTAACGAGTTGAGCTTGCGACTGAGATTGGGCCTATAAATTTTTTAAGGTTACCAACGCACTCTCTTCAAACAATTTTTCCTTAGAGGATTAGCATGGAAGGGAGGGTGCTGGTATTGATTAGGTTGAGGTCGATGGGCATTAGGAAAGTTTTTTGTCTCAACTGATGGTCTTTGGGACGAATATGGTCCTTCATTATTAGCACGTCAGATTTATATCCAGTAGGGTTATAGTTAGGTCTTGGGAATTGTTGAACTGTATTAATATGCTATTCGACAAATTCCAGAAATTGTGAAGCAGACGGAAATGCAAGTGTAGAGTGAGACGGATCATAACATAATTGACATATTTCAAAAGGAGGTTGCCTATGCATATGTCCCATCATCATTAGTTGATCAAGTTCCTTAGATCTTGAATTTTAATTGAACGACCTGACTCAACATGTGTTTCGTGTTTAGGTTACAGTGGAAGGCATCCCTCAGGACGTACAGACAGCTTGATGCATTGAATTTTCACTTAAAGTTTCAAATATTTTCCAAGCTTTGTCAGCACTTTTGTGGAGGAACATTCCAGCATAAACAACATCAACTGTGTTACGGACAAAGGGAATGAGTCCCTCGTAAAAGATTTGCACCTATTGCCACTTAGGGATTTGATAATGAGGTCAAGAGCATAAAAGTTCTTTAAACTGTTCCTATGGATCATAAAGTGTTTCACCATCTTGCATCATGAAATTCATTATAGATATTCAGATTTGATTAGTTCAGGTGATGGGGAAAAACTTTTGTTAGAACGCAGTGTGTAACCCTTCCCATGTTCTTATAGTGTTCAGCTCAAGAGATTGGAGTCAATACTTAGCTCTTATCTATCATAGAGAATGGAAAGCGATGCATTTTAAGTTCATCGTCAGTTAAATTTTGAATCTTCAATGTAGCGCAAATGTCTTGAAATTCACCTACATGGCGATATGGATCTTCCTTAACACGACTGTGGAAAGACGTGGCGAATTGCAATGGTCGATGACTTGATCTCGAAGTGAGACGTAGTCATCTCCGGTAACTTTATGCATGATGGTGGTGTATAGGACATAGGAGTGAAATAATCTTTGAGAGGCGAGGGTTGAGGTACAGTCGGGTTAATTCGATTCCCATTGTTACCATTATTTCCAAAGTCGGTCATTGGAATAGGTTCTAAATTATCAATTCGTGGCTTCCTTAACACTACACCAAAATTGCTAAAGTGGCACTGTTTTAAACAGTGCTTGACCAAATCTGGCACTGTTTTTATAGTGCCAAATATGGGGAATTCAATTTTTTTTGGCACTATTAGGGTACCAGATTTAGAGATTTGGCACCCTTTTTTGTCACTGTTTAAAAAAGTGCCAGAATTTCAAAATAACTTGTCGACATGTGGAAACTTTTGGTCTCGCCACGTGTACATGTCGAGTAGATTAATCTGGCACACTTTTGGCACTACAAAAAACAGTGCCAGTTTTTAACTGAGTGTAAAAAAAATAATTATTTTATACATATGATACTCAATTTTTATTTGCACCTAACTTGTCGACATGTGGAAACTTTTGGTCTCGCCACGTGTACATGTCGAGTAGATTAATCTGGCACACTTTTGGCACTACAAAAAACAGTGCCAGTTTTTAACTGAGTGTAAAAAAAATAATTATTTTATACATATGATACTCAATTTTTATTTGCACCTAATTTACATTTCACACCCACACCTAATTTACAATCGTAATTAATTTCTAAGAAAGACATAACATGTATATTGATAATTATACACAACAAACATAATCCAAACGAACTATTGCATTGCACAAGAATACAAATAATACACAACATATGTGGTGCAATGAATGGGTACTCATGCATCATCACTAGTGCAATGTACAACATATTTTTACTAACACTTTGTGGCATTAAGATGATAGAGAAATAAGGAAGATGATGACCAATCGTGACCAGATTCCCTTGCCAAAATGGTCTAAATCCATCTTCAATTTTAATGTGCAATGCTAGTTTGCTCAAAGTTCCAACATCCATATGCATTCCGTGCACCTGAAACACATGGGGGTGGAATATGTATCAAAATACCAACCCAAGTTTGCCAACTTATGAGGAAAAACAAACAGCAAAGTTCCAAGCCATGGGTTAAATAGAATTTAAGTTGATTTCTACAGTATTGCAGAGGATTTGTATAGGATTTCTACAGAATTTAAGTACCAAGCCTTTTTCTTCCCTATTTAAGTTGATTTCTACAGTATTTGAAGAAAATAACCTGTCGAAATATGCAGAGGAAATATAACTTGTAGCCATGGGTTAATAGAACGCAACTAATTTATGGTGTAATGCCCACATGTAAGAGACAACTATAAAATCAAAACAGTGCCAAAGATTTGTGCCAAAGAGACAACTAATTACTTTGCTGAATCTACACAACAATGCCAACGCAAAACAACTAATAAAAAAAGGGGTGCCCAACCCCACCTCCCTAAAAAGTAGAAATCAAAACAACAAAAAGAATAAGGGGCTCTCTAATGGAAAAAAACAAAAATCAAAACAACTAATGAATGAAATGGAGACACTCAAGTAATGGTTGGCAAGTAATTAACAACTGGGAGAGTACTTTTGCTCAAAAACTAATTTCAAGAATACAAACAAAGAGCAATCAAAACCTACTTTCATAAGTCCAGCAACAAATCAATATTTAATTATTGAAATAGGGGTTGTTGACAAGACGAAGAGCATAGGAGATGTTTTGTGTCTGGCTGGAACAAAAAGGTTGTATCTCCCATTGGCAAACTACAAATACCCAAAAAAAGAAAAAAATATTAATAAAATGTTTCTACCTTCATTCAACACATAACCAAAAGAAAGTGAATCTAAAAAGGAAATTGAATAAATGCCTTCAGCAATACTAAGATCTCTAATAGAAAAACTGTGAAGCAAGTAATTAACCAAAGAACAAAGATCAAATCCTCCATTTGATCCCAACAAATTGCTGAAGCAACTCTAGCTTGAATATTTAAAACCATTTCAGATTGTTACTTAGCGCTTAGCAAATAACTAACAGAGTGGGAGGAGACTGCATTGTTAAAAGGATTAAAGACAGTTGATGCTCATTCTATTTCCTTGTCAATCTAGATTTAAAAAAAAGCGATATTTTAGTTGTTTTTTGAATTACGATACGCATTGGAACCCTAGTATATTTGCCAAACAAATATATACTAACGAATTGCCCAGTATCTATAATCCTCTATAACACCTAAGGCCACAGTTACAATTACCTTAGGCCCTTACAATCTCTTTACTATAATAATTGAAAGAATAGAGAGTGAGTTAAATTTAGGGGTGAGTCTAGAACAATTTCTAACATCAACACTCAATCAACTACAACATTGGAAGGAATCTATACGCCATAGCTTTAACATCATTGTCCAACTTTAAAGTATACTTTTGCAAAAGAATGCTAGCACATTGCTCGATTGAAGGTCACTACTTTGCCAAGAATGGTGTTATGTTGCTGTTGTTTACAAAGTAGTGATTTCAAGAATAAGAGGGAAGGAGATGAATAATTTATCGAGAGTGAGCAAAGAGCCACACTAGCAATGCCAATAATGAGGACGTTGATGTCTTTCTCGCTGACATAGAGCAATTCTATCACAGAGTAAGCTTCTACAGTTTTCTATTGACAATATCAAATGGAGAATTAAACTCAACTTTGTCATGAAAAGCTAAACGATAAAAAAAAATGTTTGCTTAAGTAAATATTTGGTGATGATTTAAGTCTCAGATAAAGTGGCCCTATGAGAGGAAAAAAAATGAAGAAGAAGAACGACAAAGAACCAAAGGAATAGATGGACAAAAGCTTAGCATTATTAAAGTAAAAGGTCTATTGTTCTTTCAGTGTAGCTTGTTGGGCAACCATAAGCTATCAAATTCTATTCAACCAAAACAACTTTATGGCACACTCAAGTTCATATTCTGGGTGCTCCCCAAAAATAACTAATCTTAATCTCAGTTTCTAACAGAGACCCAAATGTTACATTGTTGTCAACAGTTCCTCAATTTGCCCACAACCCACGTATTATAGAGATTTTTTCACTCTCTTTTTCTACTTTTCATTTTTTAGTAACCAAACAAAAAATAAACTAAGGAAAAGCAGTTAAAAACCTGATGAATAGGCAATGAGTACTTGGGCCACTTGTTCATCGCCCTATCTGCTTCTTCTAAGGAGTTATTGTTGCCTACCTTCACCAAAAACTTGTTAGAGAATGACTCCGGAGGTGTTTCTGATGGGAAACACATAACATGGATTGGCTAATTGAACACACTTGTCAAGAGGCTAACCACAAATTTAGACACAATAAATACAAAATGGTCCACACTAAACTCACCTCTCATCATTCCATCATCCCAAACTAATTAATGGGAAATAATGACAATCAAGAAACATGGCTTTGGACTCTCATAAGCTAAAACCTCAGGCACCAATTAATTTAGATTTCACCTCAACTCGATTTATTTCTCTCTGAACTCTATAAATTATTCACTAAAAAAGGAACAGCTCACCTTTAGTTCGACAAGTAATGTAAAGGCAAGCAGCCATTAGCCATTATAGTACCCTGGTTTCTTCCTCTACTACCCTTATGATATTCTAACCTCTTTGTATATCTCACAAGCTCAATCCTTCATATCAATGACAAAAGTACCATCAATACACATATCATACTTGTATCAGATGAAGTAGAAAATAGAAAGAGAATGATCAGTCCAGCCATATGTGACTACGTACATATCAAAACAAGGTAATTGTGTATGTTGAGATGCAAATTTGAGAAGCATAGCATTAATCTATTTCCATGTAAAAGTGGTGATCACCCATGATTTACTGAAAAGGTTGACTTCAAACACTAAATTAAATAAAGTCTTATCCCAAACTATTTGGCAAAGTCAAGATTCAACTAAATTCAAAGCTAAAAAGCTATAACTTTTTCTACTATAAAAATTATTTAGAGAAAATGAGAAAAAAGTTGTTGATTAGATTAACATAACTCAAGTGAACAAAGTCTTTCCTCAAACTAAGGGTTTTATATTCAAGATTCTTATTAACTCAAAGCTTAACTTCTTTTCTACAAAAAAAAAAATAATTAAAAGAGACATAGAGAAATATCTAATCCACTATCAACCAAGACACTAGAAATTAAATGGATAAATCCATGAAATTGACAAATAGAAATAGAAATGCAAAAGCAGTCAACCTTTTTATGTCTTTGCTTTGAATACAACTTCATTTCCAATGGATTTTAGGACAAATTTCAGTAAATATTCACCACTAATTGACTTATTAAGTTACGTAAACTATCATAGTTGACAATTTCATAAGTCAAACAAACATTTTAATAGGTACCATCAACCTTGCTGAAATCTAACTAGTTTGGGAAAGGCACAAGTCGAAATTCTCACCTTGAAAACATAACAATGGACTTGACCATCAAACTTTCTCTGAGACCTTCTTACCTTGGAAAGCCCTAAACCCCTCTATTCATCAAACTTCTCTGAGATTGGGAGCACAACAAAGAGAAAAATAAGCTTTAAGTCAGGACAGAATGGAAATACAAATAAGGAAAAGTCATAGCATCTAGAGCCTACCTTTCTTGACAAATTTGTTAGGTGAGAGACTTTACCAACCCAAATAGAAATGTCCACAATTTTAAATCAACCCAAATAAATATAGAGATTGACTTCCAAATAAATGCAGAAAGAAATCAAAGAGATTGACTTACAAAGGAAAGGATTTGATCAAAAGTGACTTACAATACAGAGATTGGTAACCTTCAATCCTCTGGAAAGAAGAAAAAAAAAACAAATGTTAGATAAGCAATCAAAACACACATACAGTGACACACACACAACTTTAAGTGTACAATAAGAGATCGATCTAGAGTTTCTGTAAGAGTATCCATAAGAAAAAAAACCAAATCTAACTGAAAATAAATTAGTAACACAACACCTAGAGAGAGAGAGAGAGAGAGAGAGAGAGAAAGAGAGAGAGAGAGAGAAAACCACACCCAAGCTTGAAATAAAACTCAAATTTCAGTTGAAATCTGGAGTGAGGGGGAAAGGGAGAGGAAGGGTAGCGGTAGAGAATGTCGATGATGGTGGTAGCAATGCCCGACGATGGTGGGTGGAGGCATTGTCGGGCGGCGGTGGGACTAAGACAAATGAAGAGAGAGAAAGAGAGAGATAGAGAGAGAGTGGTGGTCGGTGTCGACGAAGGGGTTAGATCTTGAGAGAGTGATATTTTGAGGTTAGGGTTTTCTAGGGAGAAAGAGAGGGAGCGATAGCGAGATAAAAAGTTGATGATTTGGGTGTGAGGGATTTTTTTTTAAGTCAACGATTGGGGGGGAGGGGAGGGATGTTTTGGAGTGAACATTTTGGGGGTTTTTATCTAGCACGATTAATTTTTCAATTAACATTATTTGAAACAGCTCCAGATTTGGCACTATTAGTAACAGTGCTAGATTGGCCTAAAACCATGCCAAAATTTGGCACTGTTGAAAATAGTGCCAGATGAAATTCACGAAAGGGTGTCAGTTTGGCCAGTGCCAAATGAAATTCACGAAAGGGTGTCAATTTGGCCTTTTTGGTGTAGTATAATCATTTAAGCATGCTTTGTATGTCAGATTGAAAAGATGATGAGAGTTGACAGGTTGGCTCATGGTCTATCATCAACCGAGCTCTAGAAGTTTGGGTTGATGACCTAAGGGCTCTTAAGTATGTTCGAGTTTGAGTTTAAGCGGATGTAACTTGGGTTGATTCGATCAAGTACCGAACATACACTACGAGAACTATTCTAAACTAAGACTGACTCAAACCAATTAAGCAAAGAAACAACGTAAATAAAGAGACCAGGCACACAACACTACTATGATGCATGCAATTATCCTGTTATGCAGTAATTCGGGTCAAAGTCCAGCACCTCGAGTTTCCTAGCTAATGCGCGTACGAACTCCGCACCTTAGCTAATACAAGTAATGCATTTTACCGCCTTGACTTACAGTGCTTTGATGCAAAATTAAAACAAAACAGAGTTATTTGGTATTTTTGATTTTTATTTTTTTGCAATTTTTATTCAGATTCGTGTAAGCTCCATTGACGTGCACCGCTACTCTACTCCAAACCTATGGAATTTGATGACTCAAGATCTGCAAAACAAAGGATAATTTCAGCGACTTGAAAATTAAACTGGAAAAATAAGGGAAACAAAATCTAACCTAATATTTACTAACAAACTAAACTAAGATTCTAAAAATTAAAGGTAAAAATATCATAGTCCTCGACAACGGCGCAAAAAATTGATCTCATCAAAATCAAGATATAAAAGTATGCTTTACTTATTAATATTTGCAGTGTGGATGTAAAGGTCGAACCCAAAGAGACTGTTTATTTTTATCCTTTAATTTGAAAAACTAGATCTATTTAGTTATATAAAACAGAAGTTTGATTGAATTTCGATTTAACTGCTTTTATGAACTAAACTATGGAACGATGGAAATACAGAAACTAAAACTAATTAAACAAGTGCAATATTTAAGGTTGTTTTAATATATGTGAATGGGATCTAGAGTCGCAAATCCACCACTAACCATGCATTGGGGGGTCTATACTTCCTACTTTAAGATCTATGATTGGATAGTTAAGATATATAGTAGCTACAAGCCTAGTAGTATCGACAAGAGGATACTACTAGTTCAATGTAAGCATAACTCATCTTCGGTTGGCATGGGTTGTCTACCTAGAACTAAGGTGTAGCACAACCCATCTTCCCTAGGCATGAATCATAAAAGATGTAAGCATCGCAATCATGTAAGCACTATTGTATGTAAATGCTCCTATCAATCACAGAAATCAAGGAATATTGAGTTCAATAAATACAAAGGAGAATCTAAGACAAGAATAAACCCTCAGTATTATTGATTATTAACATTAAAAACTGATTATATATTTATCATCCTCAAACATACAATCAACTATTCAAACACAAAAACCCTAAAGAAGAAAATCAAAGAAATCCCATTTAGCTGCACATGGTTGATGAAAATATGGAGATGGAGATGATTGTTGCCATTAGAATCCTTCAAGCTAGATCTTCTCTTCCTATTGCCTTGATCTCCCCAAGTTGCCTCCAAAGTTGTATGATATGATGTACAACCCCCAAAATTGAATTAGAATAAGATGTATATAGATTTAGAGGGATTAGGAAGACTTTCATAAACCTAATCCGACTAAAACAGCTGTATTTTCTTTTTTGGAAGCATTCAGGCAATTTCGTTTGCGTAGGAGTCTTCAGCACATCAAAATACCAACTTTAGTTTTTTTCTAGGTCGCTCGAGTGGGTCGCTTGCGCGCAATACTGCTAAATCGCTAGAGCGGGCTGCGCAAGCGAGAGGGCTTTTCTAGCTAATTTTGATCTATTTTCTCACCCGAAATGGCTTGGGATAGCTGCATTCTTCTAAAACCTAATAAAAATGAAAAAAAAAATAAAAGTACGAGAAAATAGGGGACTTAGTGCTAACAGATGCAAATAAAGGACTTGATCAAGAACTATTCATCCCCGATCAGTTACTACTATGCCTTTAACTTTATAACCCCTTAGTAATCTTAATTGTGTTAATATTGCTTAAGACTGCGCCCCTAAGTTACCCTATGATGTGAGATTAAAACTCTTAATAAAATATTAATCGTTGCTTACATTTTTGGCCCCTAATAATTATGTTGGGGTATTTTTCTAGACTACCTTGACCAACTAGACTAACCTAACTAATGGAATTGAACCAAACTGATTTAACGAACCAACTCTATTATTGATTAAACTGATTGCAATCAATAAAGTTCACAATTATAAATTTATCCAAGCAATCATCACGTATCAATTATTTGAGATTTCAATGAGTGAAACTCATTGATTGTTTGCCTTCATATACTGTGCTAACAATGCTAAACCCATTCACACAACACAATATATACAAGCATAGCATTTCTCTCAACTCTCATAGTAAGCTCCCTCCATAACTTTCTTCCTCTCCATTTCACTCTCACTCTCACTCTCTCTCTCTCTCTCTCTCTCTCTCGCTCTCTCTCTCGGATACATAATGCACACACACATATCAAGCCTTCAAAGCCTCCATTGATTTCACAAGTTCTCATTTTCTCTCTCAATATGCACACATACATTCATATATTCAGGAAATTAAGAGAAATACAGTAAGAATATTATCACAACAGCTCTAAGAAGAAGCTTTGTAGCCATTAAAGCTTGAAAGCTTATATTTTGGATTTACGTCTTTTCTTTGACAAGTCGCTGCTCAATCTAGCAATACGTGAGTCTCTTGAACTCACTTATAATTCACTATTAGGCATTACGCACAAGCCAGAAGTATCAAACATAGGTATATACATATAGAGTTTTTTATCTTCAAAAATGGTGGTCTCTCAATACTTAACGAAAATGAATTCTATAAATTGGAAATGGAAGATTACAACCCCCAGTAGGCTCTATTTCAAATATTAGATCTTAATTCATTACGGTTGCGACGTTAAAAATTTTTTTTGGTGACTCTCGAATGTTCATTTATAACTTGAGTTACGTTATTAATTGGCAAAACAAACTTACCTATTTGTAATCTACGTGGAAAAAAAGAGAACGATCTATTATAAGCCCTATTTAAAGATAGTTTGAAAAACCAAGTAACTCAACACCTAGAGAGAGAGAGAGAAAAAACAAAACTCAACACCAAGAAATCTAATTGAAAATAAATTAGTAACACAACATCTAGAGAGAGAGAGAGAGAGAGAGAGAGAGAGCGAGAACCACACCCAAGCTTGAAATAAAACTCAAATTCCAGTTGAAATCAGGAGTGAGGGGGAAAGGGAGAGGAAGGGTGGCGGTAAAGAGTGTCGATGAGGTGGTGGCAATGCCCGACGATGGTGGGTGGAGGCATTGTTGGGCGGCGAAGGGAATAAGAAAAATGAAGAGAGAGAGAGAGAGAGAGTGAGAGAGAGAGAGAGAGAGAGAGAGAGAGTGGTGGTGGTGGTCGGTGTCGACGAAGGGGTTAGATCTTGAGAGAGTGATATTTTGAGGTTAGGGTTTTCTAGGGAGAAAGAGAGCGAGAGATAGAGAGAAAAATTTGATGTTTTGGGTGTGAGGGATTTTTTTTAAGTCAATGATTTGGGAGGGGGTGCTGTTTTGGAGTGAACATTTTGGAGTTTTTATCTGGCACGATTAATTTTCCAATTAATACTATTTGAAATAGCTCCAGATTTGGCACTATTAGTAACAGTGCTAGATTGGCCTTAAACCGTGCCAAAATTTGGCACTGTTTAAAATAGTGCCAGATGAAATTCACAAAAGGGTGTCAATTTGGCCAGTGCCAGATGAAATTCATGAAAGGGTGTCAATTTGGCGCTTTTGGTGAAGTGTAATCATTTAAGCATGCTTTGTATGTCTGATTGAAAAGATGACGAGGGTTTACGGGTTGGCTCATCGTTTAACATCAACCGAGCTCTAGAGATTGGGTTGATGACCTAAGGGCTCTTAAAGTACGTTCGAGTTTGAGGTTTAGCGGATGTAACTTGGGTTAATTCGACCGAGTACCGAACATACACTACGAGAACTACTCTAAACTAAGACTGACCCAAACCAATTAAGCAAAGAAACAACGCAAATAAAGAGACCATACACACAACACTACTATGATGCATGCAATTATCCTGTTATGTAGTAATTCGCGTCAAAGTCCAGGTCATCGTGTTTCCTAGGTAATGCACGTGCACACTCCACACCTTAGCTAATACAAGTAATGCATTTTAGCGCCCTGATTTACAGTGCTTTGATGCAAATTTAAAACAAAGCGGAGTTATTTGTTATTTTTGAATTTGTTTTTGGAATTTTTATTTAAGATTCGTGTAAGCTTCGTTGACGTGCACCGCTACTCCACTCCAAACCTATGGAATTTGATGACTTAAGACCTGTAAAACAAAGGATAATTTCAGCGACTTGAAAATTAAACTGGAAAAATAAGGGAAACAAAATCTAATCTAATATTTACTAACAAACTAAACTAAGATTCTAAAAATTAAAGGTAAAAATATCGCAGTCCCCAACAACGGCGTAAAAAATTGATCTCGTCAAAATCAAGATATAAAAATATGCTTTACTTATTAATATTTATAGTGTGGAAGTAAAGGTCGAACCCAAAGAGACTGTTTATTTTTATCCTTTAATTTGTAAAAACTAGATCTATTCAGTTATATAAAATGGAAGTTTGATTGAATTTTGATTTAACTACTTTTATGAGCTTAACTATAGAACTATGGAAATACAGAAACTAAAACTAATTAAACAAGTGCAATATTTAAGGTTGTTTTAATATATGTGAATGGGATCTAGAGTCGCAAATCCACCACTAACCATGCATTGGGGGGTCTATACTTCCTACTTTAAGATCTATGATTGGATAGTTAAGATATATAGTAGCTACAAGCCTAGTAGTATCGACAAGAGGATACTACTAGTTCAATGTAAGCATAACTCATCTTCGGTTGGCATGGGTTGTCTACCTAGAACTAGGGTGTAGCACAACCCATCTTCCCTAGGCATGAATTATAAAAGATGTAAGCATCGCAATCATGTAAGCACTATTGTATGTAAATGCTCCTATCAATCACAGAAATCAAGGAATATTGAGTTCAATAAATACAAAGGAGAATCTAAGACAAGAATAAACCCTCAGTATTATTGATTATTAACATTAAAAACTGATTATATATTTATCATCCTCAAACATACAATCAACTATTCAAATACAAAAACCCTAAAGAAGAAAAGCAAAGAAGTCCCATTTATCTGCACATGGTTGATGAAAATATGGAGATGGAGATGATTGTTGCCATTAGAATCCTTCAAGCTAGATGTTCTCTTCCTCTTGCCTTGATCTCCCCAAGTTGCCTCCAAAGTTGTATGATATGATGTACAACCCCCAAAATTGAATTAGAATAAAATGTATATAGATTTAGGGGGATTATGATGACTTTCATAAACCTAATTCGACTAAAGTAGCTGTATTTTCTTTTTTGGACGGATTCAGGCAATTTTGTTTGTGTAGGAGTCTTCAGCACATCAAAATAGGCAACTTTAGTTTTTTTACAGGTCGCTCGAGTGGGCCGCTCGCACGCAATACTGCTAAATCGCTCGAGCGGGCAGCGCAAGCGAGAGGGCTTTTTTTAAAGCTAATTTTGATCTGTTTTCTCACTTGAAATGGCTTGGGATAGCTGCTTTCTTATAAAACCTGATAAAAATGAAAAACAAAGTAAAAGTACGAGAAAACAGGGGACTAAGTGCTATCAGATGCAAATAAAAGTCTTGATCAGGAACTATTCATCCCCGATTAGTTACTACTATGCCTTTAATTTTATAACCCCTTAGTAATCTTAATTGTGTTAATAATGCTTAAGACTGCGCCCCTAAGTTACACTACGATTTGAGATTAAAACTCTTAATAAAATATTAATCACGTTGCTTACATTTTTGGTCCCTAATAATTATGTTGGGGTATTTTCCTAGACTACCCGGACCAACTAGACTAACCTAACTAAACGAATTGAACCAAACTGATTTAACGAACCAGCTCTATTATTGATTAAATTGATTACAATCAATAAAGTTCACGATTATAAATTTATCCAAGCAATCATCACGTATCAATTATTTGAGATTTCAATGAGTGAAGCTCATTGATTGTTTGCCTTCATATACTGTGCTCACAATGCTAAACCCATTCACACAACACAATATATACAAGCATAGAATTTCTCTCAACTCTCACAGTAAGCTCCCTCCATAACTTTCTTCCTCTCCATTTCACTCTCACTCCACTCTCTTTCTCTCTCACTCTCTTTCTCTCTCTCTCGAATACATAATGCACACACACATATCAAGCCTTCAAAGCCTCCATTGATTTCACAAGCTCTCATTTTCTCTCTCAATATGCACACATACATTCATATATTCAGAAAATTAAGAGAAATGCAGTAAGAATATTATCACAACAACTCTAAGAGGAAGCTTTGTAGCCATTAAAGCTTGAAAGCTTAAATTTTGGATTTAATTCTTTTCTTTGACAAGTCGCGGCTCAATCTAGCAACAGGTGAGTCTCTTGAACTCACTTATAATTCACTATTAGTCATTACTCACAAGCCGAGGGTATCAAACATTGGTATTTACATATAGAGTTTTTGAGCTTCAAAAATGGTGGTCTCTCAATACTTAACGAAAATGAATTCTCTACATTGGAAAATGGCAGATTACAACCACCAGTAGGCTCTATTTCAAATATTAGATCTTAATTCATGACGGTTGCGACGTCAAAACAAAATTTTGGCGACTCTCAAATTTTCATTTATAACTTGAGTTATGTTATTAATTGGAAAAAAAGACTTACATATTTGTAATCTACGTGGAAAAAAAAGAGAACAATCTATTATAAGCCTTGTTTAAAGACAGTTTGAAAAACTAAGAAACTCCTCTGTTCTGTAGAAATCTTGCAAATAAGACAAAGCAACAAGGATCGATCCTATGAAGATTGATCTTACAAAGATTGATCCTTTGATGATTGATCCCATTAAGAAGGATCGATCCTCTAAGCAGTTTTTCATAAGTTTGTTTTCCTTTGTTGTTTAAGTATTGTACCATGTGTTTAAACTGCTTGTACATTGGAATAAGATGTTAAGGACCTGTCAGCTATAGCTTCGAAAGAATTTATGAAACTTCTACTTTCTATTTAAATGTTGTACCTTTTGTTTTAAAGAGTTGTACCTAGGGTTGCAATTCGGCCAGAATGGAACTGAAACAACACCTTCGGAAAATATTTCGAAATTTTCGAAACACGAAAACAATTTCGAAATTTCAGAATTCTAATTTTGTGTTCCAATTTAGAAAACTCAGAAATTTTGGAAATTTCAGAATTTTTCAGAATCAAATTTTTAGGCTTTTCAAAATTTTTAGAGAAAATTTAAAAATAAAATAAAAAATTATTGGGGTTTCACAAGTCTCATAGAAATAAACTTGAGATTTTACTAAAGAATACAAACATAGCTGAAATTTGTGAGAGAAAACTCACAGATCTCAAGCATTGAGAATGCATTCATCAAAATACAAACAGAGATCTGTGTATACTTAGATTTTTTGCAAGAAAAAAGAAGGATTAAAGATTTCATTTATCGAGATTCAATAGGGATAAATACAAAATACAACCAGAGATCGAAATACAAGAGTGTCAAGCTTCGTCCTTGGCTTCAATTGTGACCACCAGTGAGTCGGTGACGAAATCAACTTTGTGACCATTGAATCCATAGATCTATCCTTGACTTTGTCCTTGTCTTCCTCCATGCTTGACCTTGAGAGAGAGAGAGAGAGAGAGAGAGAGAGAGAGAGAGAGAGAGAGAGAGATAGAGATGAGACTAGATTTTTTTTGGTCTGGGTTTGTTGAGGGAGAACAGGGAGTAGAGAGAGAAATGGGAGGCAAAAAATGTTGGCTCACTTGGCTGCTAGGGTTTTCCATAAGTACTATATACATATTTTTTTTATATAGATTATATATATGATGTGTAAAGACAAGTTGAAAATTTTCAGAATATTTTCGGAATGTATGTTTGGGAATTTTTGGATCGAAAATCAGAAATTTTAGAATTTGCAAAACTATTCCGATTCCGATCTGAAATTTTTCAAAATTCAGAATTTTCAGAATTCAGAATTCATTTTTAGTTTCCAAAATAGGAAATTTTTGGAATGGAATTCGTCGGAATCGGAATTTCTGTTCCAAATTGTACCCCTAGGTGTACCTCACTATTTTTATAAAGAAAAGGGAAGCAAATATGAAAATGGGATTTGGGTAAGTTGATCTTAACTTGTAATAATCAAAGGTATAAATAGCTCTGATATCATATTAAGGAAAGTATGAATCGCTCTGATACCACTATAAAAAAGACAAATTAAGGTCATATCGCTCTACTACCATTAAGAAATAAGGTAAAGTATAAATTTCTGTGGTGCCATTCTACAGAAAATATAAAAGGAGAATAAGTTGTACGATCACTCTGATACCTTTATGTATATGAAAATGTAAAAGAGAATAACTCGTACAAATTGCATGTGTCGAGTTGCCATGTTTTGGAAAGGGGTTAAGAGGTTTAACATGTATGGTGTGTGATGGTGAGATTGGAAAAATCAAGAGAGGATGTCTTGGTTGTGGTAGCCTTAATTATCCCAGGCCGACTCAGATACGAAAGGTTAATTAGGAAGGATTGAGCCCAGGCCGACTCAGATACAGCAAGCCAGCCAGAGTCTTATGATAGCCTTAATTATTCCAGGCCGACTTAGATACGACAGATTAATTAAAAGGGTTGGACCCAGGTCGACTCAGATACAGTAGGCCAGTTTTGTGGTAGCCTTAATTATTTCAGGCTGACCCAGATATGACAGATTAATTATGGTATTCCATAGGTTATTGGAACCTTGAATGTCTAGGTACGTCCAGGCCGACTCGGATATGGCAGACATATTGACATATATTCTAAACTAACGACCTTGACCAGAATATTCAGGGGAACCGTTTGTGTTGGGATTTTATGGTCGAGATAAAAGAGTCAGTAAGATGAGATGATTCATTTGTTCATGCACAGTCTGAAATATTCATTACTCAAACTGTTTATTAAATGCTACTATGCGATGACTGGAATAATAGATTAACCGTATTCTAAGGTACTGAACAATAATAATAACTGTTAATGTACTTTTATGTACATGGCTTGTGTGTTCATTATGCTCACTCAACTTTCATTAGCTGACGATTTATTTTGTCCTGGACACCCAAAATGTTTAGGAGATGATTATGCCAACTAGAGAAGTCCATGGAGATACTTTTATAGTTAGTAAAGCTGTAATAAGAGAATTGTTTTGATTTGAATAAGGCGGTTTTTGCCTTAGAGATTGAGGGATTTGAAAGATAATGTAATGTTATTTGAGTTTTATTGTAATGATTTATAATTATCTTCGCTATTGCTTTTCATAATATGTTTTATAATACATGCTAAGCTAAGTACAAGATAAGCGATCTATCACCTGTTATGACCTATGGGTCCAAAACGGAAATGAAATTTTTTTTCCCTTATTTTGCTACGCTGGAGCGTGATAGTACGATCCATGTTTTTGACGAGGAGGAGGATGACGAGTACGGTGTACAGATCGACATTGGGTTGCTGTGGTGTGGAGTTTTGAGTTACAGTGGTGTTAGAGAAAGGAAGAAAGGGGGAGAGAGAGAGAGAGAGAGAGAGAGAGAGAGAGAGAGAGAGAGAGAGAGAGCGAAAGAGAGAGAGTGGGTAGGGAGAGAGGGCGGAGGGAGTGCTGAGTGATTAACTGATACAATGATGTGAAGTTTGAGAGTAAATGGGGAGAAATTATATTCAGTGAAGGTCCTAAAGGACAACATTTTGTTTCTTTTTTTAATTTTTTTAATTTTTTCTTTTTTTTTTTACGGTAGTTTTCATCCTTATATCTATATTATATTGTACCTCGGTTTGTCACTAAAGCATTTATGACTAGAACCAGAAGTTAATGACTATGGTTGAGAGATTTAGGGTCCCTTTGATAAAACTGAAAATTAATTGCTGAATTTGAAGTACTGAAAATTTTAAGCGATTGAGCTTGCAATACTAAAAAGAGTGTTTCAAGTACTGGAATAGAATGCATTTAGTAATTATTTTCATTGAAAATTTTTACTTAAGGTTTCAGTATTTTTTGGCTACTTTTTCAATTAAGTGGTACATTCGCAAATGCATTGAAATAAAATAATTTCTAATTTTTTTTTTATTTTCAGCACTTAATTGGGTTATTAAACACCCCATTACTCTGATTGGCTGCAATTTGCTGACTCAACCCTATATGTGGGCCCAAACAAAGAAAGGAAAAAATATACTAATCTCTTATAGTCTCTCTCTTACGCTCGTAGAACAGCCGCTACCCCATCTTCTCTCCCTCCTCTATCTCTTGCTCTCCCCCATCCACCCTCATCCTCCTCCTCCTCTGACTCCGACCACCACCACTAGCCGCCTATGAAGCATGAATACGGACACACCGACATGATACGACACGATAAGACATAGCGACATGACAAAATTCTAAAATAATTGCACGCTGACACTCTAAGAAAAGTGTCTGTGAAGTGTTGTATCCGTGTGTCGTACACTATACGATATACGATACGCGACATGTTACCTTCTTAGAAGTGTCGGTGCTTCCTAGCCAACCGCTAACCACCTTTCTTTACTCTCTCTCCCCTCTCGATTCTCTCCAAACCCCATATCCAATACTGTCATCACTGCTTCTCTCCAACGCCGCCCAAGCCCACCGCCACTTTACCCCAAAACCCATTTAACCACTTCTTTGAAAATGCCAACATTTAAATCTCGAAAAAACCCAAATTCACGAGCTACACTGGCCGCCTCTGCTTCTCTCCTATGCCACCCAAACCAGCCGCCACTCTCCCCCAAATCCCATTTAACCCCTCCCTGAAAATCAAATCTGGATCTTCCAATCCCTATATATATGTCAGTTTACTTTAATGGTTTTTTGTTGCTTTGGCAAGACTTGAGGAATAGTTGGAGAGTTGTATTGGCAACAATTATTGGGTATTTGGGATCAGCATTTATAACAGTGGGCAGAGTTGGTGGTGGATGCATTTTTGTTCCAATGATTACTTTGATTCTTGGTTTTGATACCAAATCTACTGCTGCGATTTCCAAATCTCTCTCTCTCTCTCTCTCTCTCTCTCTCTCTCTCTCTCTCGCTATTAGCACTTTTGATGGTGGCTTTAGAATCATCAGCTTGCTTTACTTTCAAAATGGATGTTTTTTATTTCTTTCAAAAATTGTTGTGCTGAAATTATTGTTCAAAAAGTGTGATTTCATTTCAATGGATATTTCTTTTTCATCAACTTTACATTTGTTCAAAAATTTCTTTTTCGTCAAATTTTCTTTTAGAAATTTTTGTGCTGAAATTTCAATGGGGCAAGTATGAAATGGTTAATTCTTTTTCTTCAACTTTATATTTGTTGTCCACAAATTTCTTTGTTCAAATTTTCTTTCAAAAATAATTATAAAATTTAGATTTCTTTTTCTTCAAATTTATATTTGTTCAAAAATTTCTCTTTCTCCAAATTTTCTTTCAAAATTTGTTGTGCTGAAATTTCAATGTAGCAAGTAGGAAATGGTTATTTCTTTTTCTTCAACTTTATATTTGTTCACACATTTCTTTTTCTTCAAATTTTCTTTCAAAAATTGTTGTGCTGAAATTGTTGGACAAAAATTATGTTTTCATTTCAATGGAGGATGTATGAAATGGTTCTTTCTTTTTCTTCAACTTTATATTTGTTATTCAAAAATTTCTTTTTCTTCATTTTTTGTTTCAAAAATTGTCATGCTGAAATTGTTCAACTGTATATTTGGTTATCTACATGGAATTGACAAATGGCTAGCTTGCTGATCTTTCACATCCTTTTTGCTCCATTTTGGATTTCATTTGTTGAGGCTTCAACCATTTGTAATAGTTATGTCATGATACCTATTGATTTATTTTTGGTTCAGTCAAGCTTATTTCTTAAATTATGATTGAAATGTTGAGATTATGCCCTCAAACCAGTTAGTTGGATAATGGAATATCATAATGCATTTATCTATGTTAGTTCATGAAATGAATATTAGACTGAAATCCTTAAACATCGTTGTATGTGATTCATTTGTGTATGTGATTACACATGTGAGATATGAATCACAAATCCTTGTTTCAAATACGTCACAGTGGATGATAAGTCTGGATAACTTATCAGGTATACACAGTGGCATGATTAACGTCTACGGGGTAGAATGATGAATATCATTCATAAGAGTATTTGACTCTTGGTTACTATGCTAGTGCACGCGGTGCATTGACAGACCTGCGTCGTTGTCACTGTCAAAAGGAACTCAAACTTGTATAGGGATACATGTCCTTAATCCTAAGGCAATTATGGATACAAGTTGTATGCTTGGTTGCTTTGACTTACCAATTAGTGAGGTCTTGCAAAATCAACACTTGGGTATCTTGGGGAATCAGGTATGCAACATTGGGAATATATATTTTCAAGATGGAATTCTACCCTCTTCTATAAGAGTATGTATCCCCTCGAGAATGTGACTAGGAGTGATTACTGAGAGCTGGTCAGCCTTGTCGACAAAGTATTTGTTGTCATGTTTGGTAATCCAAGCGTAGTGAATGATACTCGAGGAATATAAGATTTGTCTACCTATTGGGTAGACAGTATCTTAAAAGATACATCCTGATGATAAACATGAATACTAATGGTAGAAGGGACATCCGTATCATATTATACAAGTCTAACAATCGCTAATGTATGTGTGATTTTGTTCTTATGCACTTGAGTTCAATTATTATTTTATAGTAGTATTAATTATAATTGATTAACTATTAATTCCTTGGTGAAAGAGAATTGACTAGATGGAATAATAATTAATCGAAGCTAGTAATTAAGAACCTAGGGGTCCCACTCTTAGCTCAAAAGGATGTTTGGATGTGAAGGAACAATGCAATGGGAAATTTGGGAAAAAGTTGGAGCCAATTTGTTAGTGAAGTAATCGATTGCACTTGCTACAAATCGATTGGAGGAGCAATCGATTGCCCTTGAGGTAACCGATTGGTAAGGCAATCAATTGTCACTTTTGGCAATCAATTGATACTTAAGTCAGTTCAGAAGTTTATAAATATAGGACTATGGACAGAATGTTAGATGAACGTCTTTTCTTCTCCTAGAAGTTCCAGATTTGTTTCTAGGCCTCCCAACCTTCTTAAGCCTCCCAAGTTTGTTCTTAAAGGGTTTGTACCAAACCCTAGCAACCAAGTATATTCAAGAGTCATAGGAGTGAAGATCCTTAGCATTGAAAGATCAAAAACACATTGAGAGCGAAGATCACTAGCACCGGGCAATGCTCACATAAAGTAGATTGGACTGCTCAATACTTATCACAACCTAACAAATTTTGGACACGATGAAGCTGATGTCGAGACGTAGCTGCTGTCAAAATTTGAGGTCAATCGGAGATCGTTTATTCCCTCTACCGAGCACATCTTTGTCAGATCAAAGTGATTGAGATTGAAGAGAGCTCGAACGATTTCACAAATCGTAACGGTATATCTATATCTATGTCTTTGTATGTATATTGATTGCATGTAATACAAGCGAGAAGTAGATCTAGTTTTGTTAAAAGGTTTGTACTGTACCCGCATTCCTCTGTGCACTAAGATCCAATTTTCCTTTCATGAAAGCCATTTAATAAATTACTCTTTTGCTATCCTATAATTCCTCAATCTAATTCTCTTATTATATTTCCTAAATTGTGTTTTTAATTTAGTCAAATTTGTTTAATTCCCAATTATGTTATTTTGTTATTCTATTAGTAAAAAGTCATTTATATTTGGAAAGATTACAATCTCATCATGGTAAGTTTGTGATTATTTGTCCATCATTTAAGAGAGTGTTTGTTTTATTTTTATTTTTTCTCTTTGATAAAAAAATGTAATATGTAATATGTACAACTCGCCCATGCTTATTTCAGCCCTTTTTTTTTTTCAGCTTGTATTTTCTTAATCCATTCATTTTGCTTTCCCATCTAACATTTCCCCAATTGTTGTTTCCCTATAATATAGATAGTTACCTTTCTACTTATAATACTTCTAAATATAATTGATTCTCACAATTGCATTTATCTATTCCTAAAATTTATCTCCTAATTATCTCCCTCAATTCTATCTCCTAAAAATCCGATTTATAATATAGATACTTACCTTTGCTAACTTGCTATTACTGATAATTCTCACAATTCCAATTTTTCTCCCTAAAATCCATCTCCTAATTACCTCCCTTATTCCTATCTCGTAATTATTTCCCTTAATCCCTTTTCCTAAAAATCCCAGTAATAATATAGATAATTCAATGGAAGACTATATATATATATATTATAATATAAATACTTTCTTTCCTGACTTCTATTACTTATAATTACAACCCGATTCTCACAATCCGAATAAACTCTCCCTTAAAAAAACATATTCCTAATTATCTCCCTCAATCCCATCTCAAAATCCCAATTTCCACTTGATTATCTCTCCCTACATGTAACTGATTCTCACAATCCCAGTCATCTCCCTTATTTCTATTACCTAAAATTATATAACAGCTTCTCTCTCATTTCACTCTCTTTTGTCTATCAATTTTGACTGTGGGCAAATAATTCTCTCTCAATTCTCTTAAAGATTGTCTCACCCTCTTATATTGGTAGTATCTCAATTGGCACAAAGTCAAAGTTGGGAAGAAAGACAGAAACTCACTATTTAGATGATGACTTTTGAAAGATCTCATCATCTAAAGAAATACCCAACCTTTGGGTAGTGAGGATCAGAATGAGAGGTGAAATTACACATTTAACATGAGTGAGGATCTTATATGCCTATGTGTCTATTTGTTAGGATTAGAATATTTTTTCTTTCTTTTGCATATAGAGTAGGCACACATGCATTGCATCCGTGTGACATATGAACCATTTTACCAAGTATTTGCAATCAATACAATCAAATGATAACAAAAGGATAAAAAAAATGAAAAATGAAAAATAACAAAACAAAGATTCTTTTATAGGGCAAAAATAGCATCTGGTTCGGGCACAGTCTGGTTTAGAGGTCCTAAAGCAAGGTTGGTAAGGAGAGAAAACAACATTGAAATGGCGTACGAAACAAACACCGGAAGTAGCAAAGTTGAGGGCAATAGTGGAAAGACAAGAAGAACACATGAGGTGATAGGCTGAGAACATGAACCACATGATGAACATGATAGAAGCAATGACCCGCTAGTCACCACCCATAAATCCACAAGCTGTAGACCCACCCCCTCCACCAGTAAGGGAAAAAGACTGGTTTAATGATCAGGAAGCACAAAGGGCTGATATACTACGAGCTGACAGAGGGAGAAGACTGAAAAAGAAAGTGTAATGGCTGAGATAGTTGAAAAGCTTGAGAGTGTGATGCGTAAAGCTCAGGGGGTTGATACTTATCTGCTGGAATTAGAAAGGTTATACGATGGGGTCAGCGAGACGCTGCCTGTCGATTTTAAAATACCAGTTTTTGATAAGTTTGATGGAACAGGGAATCCTCGTAGCCATGTGAGGATGTGTATAGGAGCTTTCCAGCCTAGTGCATTGAGCACTTCTATGATAGCCGTCTTATTTCAACAAACCTTGACGGGGGCCACCTTGGCCTGGTGAGAACCAAGCAAGACTAGGGTCTGGGAAGAAGTGGTTAAAGCATTCGTAGCACAGTATGAGTATAACCAACACTTGGATGTCACAGTCCAGGATTTGGAAACCACTAGATAGGGGAACAAGGAATCATTCGCCGAATACTTGAGTCGGTGGAGGGAAAAGGCAGCCAAGATGGTACAACGGCCATTCGAAAAAGAGCAGATCCGGATAATAATGAAAAATCTCCAACTGGTGTACCAGGAAAAGATGAGGTTTCAGTCAATTAGTACTTTTGCTGAAGTCTTTGATGTGGGGACAAGGATAGAAGATATAATCCAAGAAGGAGTGAACAAGAAAGAGGAGCAACCGAATAGGTATAGGAGGCCGAGCTATAGGTCAAAAGGAGGAAACTCGGGGGGTCACTTTGGCCCCACCGACGCCAATGCACTAAGCAAGCAAGATAGAAATTTAATATAACAAGGACGGGAGGAGATAAGCGACCAAGGAAGTTTTTAGATTTGGGGGTATCACTATCAACCGTCCTTGATAGGCTGATGGTAAAAGGGCATCTTCGCCCGTTGGAATCTCGACCTTTACCGAATCTGCTACTACCAACCTTTCGAGAGGATCTTTTTCGCAAGTTTCACCAACAAAAAGGTCATGCTATGGATAGGTACACGAGGCTGAGGCATGAAATTCAAGACCTCATTGATAACAAAGTAATATCTGAGCCTCCTGTCAAAACTCCAAATGTTACTAGAAACCCGCTGCCAAATCATCACGCTGTACCACTGCCACAAGGCCTTTATTTCTTGGGGATAGAAGAGACAACCTTTGATCTGTCTAAGCTAATCACAAAAGCTGGGAAACCAAGAAAACCTTACCAGCTGTCGAAGGATTTGATAATTTGTACTTTAGGGAATCAATCAGGAAGAAGTAGAAAGGGAATGACAAAGTAAATGGATTGCTGGGTTCAAGAAACTAACAGCATCGATGGTCAAAATTTGCATCAGGTGGAAGATGACGTATGGTATGAAAGCGACGAAGAGATAGAAGTAGAGAAAGAGAGTTTGAAAGTCATTCCCGAGATTGATAATTTGTGGGCAAAGGAAGAAGTCAGTCATCTAACTTGGCCAGGGAGACATTTTAAACTGCACGAGTTGGAGGAAGATCACCCGAGGAAGGAGTTAGACAAAGGAAAGGCGAAGATGAATGAGAAAGAAGAGAAGGATAGGGTTCTAAAGCAAATGAAGAAAACCCAGGCCAATATCACCATATGGTGGTTGTTGATCGCTTCCAAACGACATAGGCAAGCAGTCCTGGATGCTTTTGAACTAGTTTGATGTTTCTATCGACACAGCACCAGAGTACCTCGTGGGAATGATCGGCAAAATTTTGACACTGGCTATCACCTTCTACTCAGATGACGTACCCCTGGAGGACCCGTTCATAATAAACCGTTGTATGCCACAGTTGAATGCTTGGGGAATACTGAACCCACTTGTCTTGTTGTCAACGAGTCTACTTTAAATGTATGCCCGTTCCAAACAGCTAAGCGAATAGGTCTGGATGAGTCAACTATCATACCATCTGAGCAGAAGGTAAGGGTATACGAAAACACCTGAAGGACGGTCATGGGTATAATCTTCCTCATTCTCACCGTTAGGCCTATAGAAAAAGAAGCCGAGTTCCAGATCATCGACATCCCTGCTTCTTTCAACCTATTGTTAGGTAAGTGTGGTTGGATAGTCTAGGTGACATACCGTCGACAATTCATCAGAAGGTCAAGTGTGTCTGGAAAAGCAAGGCCTGAGATATTCTCGGGGATAGTTGGGTCTGTTTGTCTGAAACTTTGTCATGCACACCGATTCTGGAGGTACAATTGTAGGAAGAAGAAACAAGTCTGGAATGGTTTGAACTCATCAACATGATTGAGGAGGGGAAGCCGAGGGAGTTCCTGCTACTCTATTTTGATCAGTATGCCAGCCCATTAGTTACCAGGATTATGAAGAAGATGGGTTTCTTCCCAGGTATGGGACTAGCAAAGAATAATCAAGGTCTACCAGAGTTTCCAAGAATCCATACCCAGACTCACACTCATGGTCTGGGTTTTCAGCCGTCAAAGAAGGAACTAAGAGAGAAGAAGAAAGTAGCTGATGCCTTAATAGAAAATTCTCAATAGGTACTTCGTAAAGGAAGGAGAAGATTTCCCCTTTTGTGGGTTCCAGAGCCATGGATGGATCAGAAGGATAATCGCTTAAAGCCAAGATTTGAGATCTTCTTCCCCTTTGAATTCTCTAAGTATGAAGACCCATACCTGTAGGTCCTCGTGAAGTCTTCCATTGTCAAAGATTGGATTGGTGTACTAGAGGGACCAATTATGCAAAACCTCTTGGACAATGGAAGCACGAAAGTCGAAGGAAAAGGCCAAGAAGGGGTTATGGAAGCTGAGGTCGTGGAAGAATATGCTGAGGGTATGGTAGAAGAGGTGCAGGAAGAAGATAAGGGGAACAACATGGAAGAACCAGAGGAAGCAATGACAGAAGGAGGGGATGAAAAGGGAAAGCTACCAGACTGCGACACCATGGAGCTGAAGCAAGGAGTCAACAAGGAATGGGTTTTCGAGTCTAGTGATAAGTACCACCCCCCTCCCCGGAGTCTGCAATGGCCTAAATGAGGCGACTTGCTATTGCTATGTCTATTGTAATCACTCTAAACAAAGTTAATGAAAGAATGACTAATTTTGCCTACTCAAATGCGCTTAATGAATGTGCTGAATGTGATGACCATGAAATACCAATTGAATTACAAAAATTAATGGAAAAAGAAAAGGAATCTGCATGTAAAATTATTAAGGACACTCTAACAATTAATCTAGGAAGTGAAGATAATCCCCAATTTGTTTTTATTGGCTCTACACTTAGAAATGAAGAAAGCAAAGAATTGATCAATCTATTAAATGAGTTCAAAGATGTTTTTGCATGGTCTTATAGTGATAGGCCAGGAATTGATCCAGAGATAGTCTAACATCACATCCCCCTCTTTCCTAATTCAAAACCAATAAAACAAAAATTGAGGCGAATGAGGCGTGAATGGGCACTTAAAGTAAAATAGGAAGTTAAAAAATAGTTAAAAGCTGGATTCTTGATGGTCACCTAGTATCCATAGTGGATTGCCAACATTGTGCCGGTTCCGAAAAAGGATGGTCATGTTAGAGTGTGTGTTGACTTTCGAGATCTAAACAAAGCAAGCCTGAAAGATAACTTCCCTTTACCTCATATCAATATACTAGTTGATAACACTGTGGGGCATGAACTCCTATCTTTTATGGATGGATTCTTGGGTTATTACCAGATTCTCATAGCACCCGAAGATAGAGAGAAAACCACTTTCATCACACCTTGGGGAACCTATTGCTATATGGTAATGTCGTTTGGGCTCAAGAATGCAGGGGCAACGTATCAGCGGGCCGCTACTACATTGCTGCACGACATGATCTATGAAGAAGTAGAGGTGTATGTGGATGATATGATTATGAAATGTAAGGAGAGGAAAGGACACCTGGAGGCATTGAGGAAGTTCTTCAAGAGGTTAAGAGAGTTTAGAATGAGGCTAAACCCTCAGAAGTGCAACTTTGGAGTCACTACTGGAAAGTTGTTAGGATTCCTATCACCCAGAGGGGAATAGAGGTGGGCCCAACCAAAATTAAAGCCATAGTTGAAATGCAACTGTCGAAGAATGAGAAAGAGTTGAGGGGATTCCTAGGTATAATAGAGTTCATTACCCGCTTCATCTCAAAGCTCACCTTGACACGTGACCTGCTGTTTAGGTTGCTTAGAAAAGGAGAGAAGTTTGAGTGGGATACCCTATGCCAACAAGCCTTCGATAAAATCAAAACCTATCTCCAGAACCCACCTGTCCTGTCACTACCCTCCCCTGGAAGGCCTTTTTTGGTATACCGTTCTGTGTCCGAAGATTCGATGGGGTGTATGTTGGCCCAAGAAGGAGAAGAGGGGCATGTGAAAAAGGCCGTTTATTATCTAAGCAAAAGGATGACCGGATATGAGCTAAAATATTTGCCTTTAGAGAAAGCCTGTTGGGCCTTAGTCTGGTGTACCCGTCCTCACCTTAGGCACTACATGTTAGCATTTCCTGTAACCCTAATATCCCGAATGGACCCACTCAATACCTATTTGAAAAACCCATTTTGACCAGTAAAATTTCCCGATGGACCATGATGCCGGTTGAGTTCGATATCAAGTATGTCATTGCCAAATTCGTGAAAGGGAGAGCTGTCGCCAAATACCTAGCCGATCTTACGATAGAATCCAAGGAGAAGGGTAAGCTTTGATTCCCGGATGAAGAAGTGATGGGGATAGAGGAAGATCTGTGGAAAATGCATTTTGACGGGATGGCTAACCAACTAGGCTATGGGGTTGGAATCATCCTTGTAGCACCTGACGAGACTCCTACCCCATTAGCCGTTAAGCTTAAGTACAACTTAACCAATAATAGGGCAGAGTATGAAGCATGCATAGTTGGGATGGAAGCAGCATTGGCCTTAAAAGTTAAGAGGATCGACATTTTTAGAGATTCTAACTTGATCATATCCCAAGTACAGGGTGATTGGAGGGTAATGCATGAGAAGTTGAGACCTTACCACGACTCTCTGAAGAGCTTGAAAGTACAGTTCAAGAAAATATCATTCTATTAAATTCCCCATGAAGAGAACCGATTGGCTGATCCCTAGCAATCTTAGCCTTAATGATACAAATCCCCTTAGGAGTCACCATAATCCCGCTATCTATAGAGATAAGGGACCAACCTTCATTTGAGATGATCGCTGCCCTAGAAGATGAAGGTGAAGTGCCTTGGTACGAGGATGTTTGGAATTTCTTTAAAAAAGGAGAGTACCCCAAAGGAGCTTTAGAGAAGGACAGAAAGGCGATTCAAAGATTCTTTGCCCAATTTATGATCTAAGCGGATAAGCTGTGGAAGAAGTTATACACTGGGTATAATTTGGAGTGTTTATATGGAAACAAGGCTAAGAGAATGATGGAAGAAATACACAATGGAGTCTGTGGATCCCACATGAACAGGCATATGTTGGCAAAGAAGATAATTTGGCAAGGGTATTACTGGACAACCTTAGACAGAGATTGCTGTGAGTATGTCAGAAGATGTCACAAGTGCCAGATCCATGCAAATCTGATGCATACCCGTCCTCCCAACTCTATAGCATGACTATGCCTTAGCCGATTTCCATATGGGGTATTGATATTATTGGCAAAATAGTTCCAAAGGCCTCTAATGGACACCGGTACATAATTATGGCAATTGATTATTTTACTAAGTGGGTGGAGGCTGCATCTTACGCGACTTTGAAGGTTAAAGATGTGGTGAGCTTCATAGAGAAGAACATAATTTGCAGATATGGGGTCCCAAATGAATTTATTTCAGATCACGACAGTTATTTCCAAGGTGAAGTCATCCCTCTTTTAGAGAAATACAAGATAACACGTCATCAGTCATCCCTGTATAGATCGCAAATGAATGGGGCGGTGGAAACGGCAGATAAAAATGTTAAAGCAATCATGGGGAAAACGACAGACACCTATAAGGATTGGCATGAAAAACTACCATTTGCACTATGGGGATACCGGACCTCCGTGAGAACTTCTACGGGAGCTACACTGTATTCGTTGGTCTATGGGATGGAGGCAGTCTTTCCAATTGAGGTAGAAATACCATCTCTTCGGATTTTGGCGGAGTATGAGGTAACTAAATTAGAATGGATCCGGGGAAGGTATGAGGAGTTGATGTTGTTTGATGAGAGAAGGTTGGCTGCAATAAACCATACTCAGGGATATCAGAAGAGCATAGCTCGTGCTTTCAACAAAAAGGTCCGCCCAAGGAAGCTTGCTGAGGGTGACTTGGCCCTCAAAGAACTGAAAGTGCTTGTCTACAACCATAGAAGAAAATTCAAACCCAACTGGGTCAAGCCATACATCATTAAGACTCTCATTTCTGGAGGGGCTACCTATCTTATGGACCTAGACGAGGTTGAATTTAAACAGCCAATTAACCTCAATCGCCTCAAGAAGTATTTTGCTTGAAACTATCTTTTTCAAAACCTCCTACGTAGATGAACTACGCTTGACCTTATTCCTGCTAGGGGATACGTGGACAACTTGCTCGGTTCAGTCATTAATAATTCGGCCGAGTGGCACCCTCCATCAAGCCTTAAACCGAACTACTATGGACCTGATACCCATTCGGGGATAAGTAGGCGGCTCTTCAAAAGCCTTCGGTCCATGAAAAACCTAAAGAAATTCCCTGTGCTAAACTAGGGGCAAACTTGCGTGTGCCCAGAACCACTTCAGAGCCTCATAACCAGAGACAAACTTTGTTTTCTATCTGAAGAACCCAGATATTTACCTTAAACCCATCTCTAGATACCCTGGCTATCCAAGTAAGTACTGTAAATAAAAAAATAAGAATTCATGGTATAGAATGATTAAAGTTCGAAGCAAGATTCGAAGCAGAGTAATGAAAATCCAAGAAAAGACTTTGAAAGGAGGATTTTCATAACCTAAAGATAGATTGAAAGAGTGCACACATTGATTGAACATGATAGAACATTTTCTAAACATAAATACATTCTTTGGAAAGAAAAAGAAGAAAATCACATTCAAAGGCGCAGGAAAGTAGACAGGACTTGTCAGAAGTTTGTAAAATGAAGCTGTGTCCTACTTTGCTTTCATCTATGTATGCCTATGGAGTCTGTCTCTCGGCCAGGGTATGGATCTGCAAAAGGTACTCAGTAGTAGGCACGACAGAAGCCGGGATTCTCCGAGGGGAGGAGCCACCATGTCATGCCAAGCCTCAGCAAAGGCTTTCACGGTGGAAGAATGCATGACCGAACTCCTCATGAAATCTATAGCAATGTCCTTAGTAACATCTTGGAGAAGTCCGTATTGACGAACCACTCGGCCAAGAGCATAAAAAGTAGTAGCATGTAAGCTAGGTAACCAGACCCCCAGCTGCCCAAGAAGTCGTACTGTAATAGAGCAGTAAGTCCACTACAGGCAGACCCAGCAGATATCACCAGGAGAGAGGCCCTGAAGCCAATCGAGCCTGGCATCGATAGAATGGAATAAGTGGTGAATCTCCATACGATCATAGGGAAGTGACCCACGAAGGTACGTGTATAAAGAGATCTAGATGCTCCATGAGCCTAACCTGTAAGATAAAAGGTCCTCCAGCAGATAATATGGCCCCAGCAGTGTGGGCATAATCCAATCCCATCAAGGTCTCACTAAGGACTAGCATGACGACACTCTTCATTTCTCGCAGACCGCAAGCAATGGGTATGAGAACATCAGAAGATGACTAGAAGAAATAAGAGAGCATAGCAATCGATAATGCACTGCACCAAATGATCTGATACCCGCCATCATATGGGTCCCCCATGGGAGCATAGACGAAGGAAAGATGCTCAAAATCAATCTGCCTATCACGAATGAAAGAGCCTGCCGTATTCTGGGATGTATAAAGAAGAGCAATAAGGTCCTGAACATACCCGGCCTGCACTGGAGGAACCGTCAGACCCGCAAAAGATTAGTGTGGAGAATAGCATTGAACTCCTTAAACAAAGTGCAAATCTTCTAGTAACCAAAACAGAAGTCGTAGAGTGAGGGATCCCAACACTGAATAGCAGCTCAAAGCAAGCCTTCATGCAGGGACATCCTCCGGAAAGAGAAGAGGTCATTAAATCTGAAACACATGAAGTTGAGCAAGTCAATGCCAGAAAGAGTATCCATCCATGGGAAGAGGTTTTGAGAGCTAATGGGGGCCATTTCAGAAGGAAGTGAAGGACGAAAAAGAGTGTTTTACAGAGTTTTAAGAAAAAGAGGCTATGAATAGAGAAATAGATCTGCCCAGACCTCTGAGCGGCACTCGAGATTTTAAGTGGCAATCGAGGGAATGTTGTGCGACAGTCTGTGGATGCCGCGCGGTAGTCACCAACTACCGCCCGGCACTCGTCGAGTGCCGCTCTGGCCTAATCAAGTGCCGCACAAAGCTATTTTTTTTGCTAGGACCTGTTTGTAATGTATATAGCCCACCTGTAAGCAAAAACTGAATATATAATAAACGCGTGCATAAGTTCACATCACGACAGACCAAGCCATGGTCATATTCATTATGAATAATCACAGTTACAAATATTCACCATTCATAGAAAATAAAATGCAAGACCAAACCATGGTCGCAATCATCAAAATAGAAGCATGTAAAGAAATAAGAGATAATCAAAAGTATGCAGATGCCTATCCTATCTGGGCTATACAAGAGCCATCATCAAAAATAAATATGTGCATATACAGTCATTCAAGTATTTGTGTATCCTCTCCAAAGAAACTCAGAAAATAAAAAAGAAAAATGATAGAAGAAAAGTGGATCAACCCCGGCCCCGGCCTCGAGTCTGACGAGTGACGCGTCGAAGGGGCTCTGGCTCTGATCCTGTATCACTCCCAACACAGCGACCGCTACCTCCACCTAGTCCGGCGCCTCCATTTGCTCCGCTGGGACCCACTCTAAGCTACTGGAGCTACTGCTCGAGTTCCCTCGCTAGGACAAAACCCTATTCTCCTCTACCTAAAAAAAGAAGAGAAGAAAAAAGAAAAGAGACAGAATAAAATCCAGAAGTTGTTAAGGATAAGTAAAATGCTGAAAGTAAGAGTTTTGGTTTACCACAACCCTCTGTTGAGCCATGGCAGCTTCCCGAGCTCCCTCGGCCTAAAATCGGAAGTTAAAACTAAAAGATCAGAAAATCAGAGATAACAAAATCAGTATAAGAATCATGAAAACAAAGGAAAGAGAGTAAGCTTCTTACCATCCACTCTCACCCATGGACCCACTGCCTCACGCTATGAGCATACAGCAAGCCCTCCTCCGCATAGTCGTACGAAATGTCATCATACTGAAGCGGGATAGTAGGAGCACCCTGGCGGTATCGGGGAATTGTAGTGGTGGTCTACTTGCCATAGTAAACCATCGGGAGACTCCAATCTCATGGTGGACGAGCAGGAGCTCGAGCTACGGCGTGAATAGGCTACGAAAAAAGAAAAAGAGAATTCAATAATATGGAAAGAACTAAAAGAGTAAATGAAAATCTAAGAAAAACTTACCCGAGTCACTTCCATCAAAGGGAAGTTCTTCATCAGCTTAGCACTGCGGAAGGCGTCATATCCCTCGGGAGGATCCACAAAGTCCTGAATGGGAAAACCATCCAAGGCAGCTATAAGCGCGCTACCCTGAAGGGTCTCCATGGCTCTCATAGAGCTATGAGGAAGGTACGAGACAAAAAAACCTGGGGCCATCATTAACTGTCTGGTCACCCTCTCCCAGGCCATCCAGTAATAACTTTATCGGATCATAACCGATCGATCTACGTAGCCCTGCAGTGAGAGTAAGAAGCCCGTCTACCCGGGACTGCCATCTTATGTGCGGCTCTCTCAGGTTACTTAAGAAGTTCCTGAATGCTATAAAATCATGGGCCCCAGTCTTTCGTCCAACACGCTCCTTCTGCCACTTCAGCCCTTGAGACATGATAAGGGCGTCTGTTGGCCGTGTAGAGGGCGACATCATATGTAAGTACTCAATGGATCGAATCTGCAAGAAATAAAAATAAAAGAAAAGAGTATGAGATTCAAGATTCGTAAATAAGGAAATTAAAAGAGAAGTGTAAGGTTTATACTCCGGAAATTGATTGAATTAATGAGATAATAAGAGGAAAATAAAAGAATGTACCCCCGACGCTCTCCAGAAGCCTCCTGTGGAGGCTGGATGATCCCGGGAAATCTCTCCCATGTGTTTGTACAGGATGGCCAGTTATACAGCAGCCCAATCGTACTCGTATATACGATCGATATGCTCCAGGGATGCCACCAATGCCACAGAAATCCGATCCCCCCTGGTGCTCAGCAAAGAACACCCTAACATGTACATCATAAACCCCGAGCCATCTGCTCGTCTAAGAAGCCCTCCTGGCCCTTGAATGTATCTATATACCACTTAGTCGTGACCAAGGACTCCTCTGGGGCCATTCCCAGTAGCACAGGGACCTGGTCCTACTCAGTCACCGTATCCAGATACTACAGGCATTCCCTCAGAAGAGGATCCCAGTGATCATGGCAAAGTCGAGTGGGGTCATCGTCATCTCCCTAAACTCAAAGTGGAACGTGTTGGTGGTGTTCCACCATCGCTTTGAGAGGGCATGTAACTGTCTCAATCGTTCGAGATCTTCATCAAGAGTTTAACAAAGTCCACAAAGCCCACTGCATCAATAAAACCCCATACAGTCTCATTTAGTGTCTTATACCACGCGATGTCGTAGGCTAGGTTGCCATACCCCTTTCAACACATCGGGCTGGAGCTATATAAATACGAGAGTTTAATATCAGTGAATGAAACAAAAGGAAAGAAAAGAACAGAAAGGAACAAAAGAAAATGAATCATAATAAAAAAAAAGTATGATGGAACGATCAAAGCATTTAGAATCTTGAAAAAAGCGCATTTTGAATAAACAAAAGGAGGAGCACATTGTCAAGCGTTGCGTTCATAGGAGCGACAAGTAGAAATTTGAAAAGAAAAAATGAAGAGAAAGATGTACCTCGCATTGGAATGCTTGGGTGGACAGGTGCTTGTCCGAATCCCGGAGTAAAAAGGTGGGATCAGGGTGGGGAGTAGCCCTATACTTTGCCTTTCTCCTACTGCCTGAGCCGCTAGCCATAAACACTCAACCTGTAAAGGGGAAGAGAACTGAGTATTAAACCTTTGACCGAATTCAAGAAAACAACAAAAGTAGAGAGAAAAACAAGGTTTCGATCAAGGAGAACTAACCTTTGGAACCAATAGATCACTACAAGTGATTTTGGGAAATCTCCGGAGACAGCTTCGGATTGGAGAAATTTGAGAAGTAAATGAAAATGAGGAGAAATTCGTGTATAAGCAGTCTGCCTGATTAGAGCGGCACTCAAAAATCTATGCGTGACAGTTGATGAAGTGCCGTACAACACTCGTTAAGTGCTGCAGCGGCATTCCGTGAGTGCCGCAAGGTAGTCATGGACTGCCACGTTATGAAGCATGTGCCGCAAGTAAGGCAGTTAAGGGGCCTTTGGTTTTCCCCCTAAAATTCAAATTGGGTCCTGAAATTTGAATATGAACCCCTAGAGTTTACCCACCTTATGCGCTTTGGTCCTCGAAAATGATTTTCATGTCCACGTGATCCCAAATTTTGAAAAAATGAATTTTTTTTTAGCCTAATTGACTTTTGAAATCAAGAGAATTTTGACTCCAGATTTAGAAAGTTGTCTTGAAATGTATAGGATTGGCTCCAATTTTGAGAATTTGAATTTAGCATGAATATTTTGAGAAATAATAAGTCCTTTGAGTCTGATTGACTCCTGATTTTGAAATTTGAAAAAACTTTTGAGTCTAGTCGACTCCTGATTTTTAAAAATTAAGATGATTTCTGAGTCTGATTGATTCCTGGTTTTGAAAATTAAATTGAATTTGAGTATGATTGACTCCTGATTTTGAAAACTGAATTGAATTTGAGTCTGATTGACTCTTGATTTTGAAAACAAAAATAAATTTGAATTCGATTGACTCCAGATTTTTTAATATTGCAATGAATATCCGACGAGGCCAAAGGATTACGGATTTTTCAGAGCAAGCATATCAAACGAGGTCGAAGTTCTGCAGATTTTCATAGCAAACATATCTGACTAGGTAGAAGGGCTGTGGATTTTTAGAGCAAACATATCCGACAAGGCCGAAGGGTTGGAGATTTTCAGAGCAAACCCGTGTTAACACCGGGGCCTAAGTCGCGAAGCGCAGCCTAGTCAATTGCAATTCGTACGTTGGCCAAAATGGCCACGTATCTTGAAGAGGATCCACCCGTTAGTTATAGAAACTCCAAATTCAAAAAAATTAACTCATCTTTAAGTTCGAGTAACCACGAGCATTAAGTAGCAAAGGGCGTGGATTGCATTTAGATACATCGAGAAAGCATGATCTCGAATCGCATCATTTATAGAGCATGAAGTTGCATTGACAGCCATCATTGCATGAACATTTGCATCACGATAGGATATTTTCATTCATCAATCTGACTACTTGTGATTGTGTGTTTGACCCTTGCCTGAACTATGTCTTGGTTTGATTCCTGAATGGATCCGTAGGCAGCTCACCATTGAGCACGACCAACATGGACCATTTGCGCAGCCACTTTTGCAACGCATTTTGTTTTACCTAAATTCAACAGTCTGGTCAAAGGCTTGTCTTCACACAAGCTTCGACATTCACTTATGACACGTATTGCTCCACAAGCTCTGTTGAAGAGGGGCAAACTGTGGACACCCCGATTTTGACCAAACGTCGAATTAAGGGGACTGTTGTCTCTAGATCTGATTATGATAATGTTTGACTAATCTATGACTTCCAAAGGTGATTCAAGCTCTTCAAAAGGCTCTTCATTTCAAACAAAAAGAGAGAAAGAAGAAAAAGAGAGGAAAAGGGGAGAATAGTAGAAAATGGCACATGAGGGGTTCCGCAGCAGTCACGCGATGGCGCTGTGGCACTCACCAACTGCAGCACCGACAGTCAGTGAGAACTGCTATAACACTCCCTGAGTGCCACGAATATCACAAAAATAAAATGACGGCAGTTCGCAGATTTGTCTGCGACATTCATTGGGTGCCGCATCGGCATTCGGTGAATGCCACGACGACAATCAGTGAGTGCCGTTGTGGCACTTATTGAGTGCCGCTTCCATCTCCACTGAGTGCCACATTTTTTAGCAGTCTGCTTTAACATAGTACATTTTGTACCTTCAAAAGGACGTTCGGAATTAGGGTTTTCGCTATGAATTTACTAAAATAACCCTCCAAAATTTGCCTATATATAGGGGGTGAATATCCCATTAAGGAAGACCTTCTTCTTGAATCTAGAATCTTGACATTCATCTTGATCTCAATTTTTAAGCTTGAATCTTATCTTGATTCTCTTTTCATTTTCTCTTCAAATTCTTTGACACCATTAGGAAAGAAGTCTTAGAAAAGTTTAAGAAAAGAAGAGCTTGAACCACCTTTGAAAGACCTCCAAAGACTTAAAGTTGAGGATAATTGGAGGTAACCTCTAGCTAATTAGTCTCTAATTCAAAGTTCAATCACAATATATATAAAATTCTTTAGGACTTTTTACACATTTGCAAAAACTCCCTTCTCACCTCATTTCATCACACACTACTAATATTGCGATTGAACTTTCATTTTATGGGTTTGGATCAAAGTAACCTAGGGTTTAGGATTAAACAAATCATGAATTCAAAACTAACTTGGATGTTACATGAACCTTGATTCCATTTCTTTTCTATTGATTATGTCCATGAATCCCTTAACTTGGAATACTTTAATCTCCTTGTAAACTTATGATTTACAAGAGGATTGAGGTTGATGTTAGCAAGTTTGGTCAATGAGTCTAAACCTATCTCTATGGTTTAGGTTCATTATCTTAGGATTTCATGAAGTTTCTTCATACTCCATTGAAATATATAAGTACTAGTGTCCTTAATCTCCAATGACCATCAAATAGAAGGAGAAGTAGTTTTAGTTAAGCCAATCTCCATGGCTTAGTAGGTAGAGTTAACAAATAAAAGATGAATTTGACAATAGTGCAGTGAGTTCACAAACCACCTTTGATCAAAGATTTTTAGTTAAATAATGGACTGTTGGAATTGAATAAGACCAATTGGAGAGTGTCAACAACACAAGGTTTTACCACTTGGATTTTTGTTTTAATAAGATTTCATGTTTAAAGTGGTTTGGTCATGAGTTTTGTGAAGCAACCAAAATCTGTCCAGAATTTCAGAACAATAACACCTTCTTGAAATAAGTAAATTAGAGACTTAATCAAGCATTCTTGACTTCAAATAAATTTTTTTCTATGAATTTTAATGTGTTAATGATGTCTCCTAAAAAGATTATAGTCAATCAGATTTATTTACTGTTTGTAGAAAATCATACAAAAACTCTAGACATAGAGTTGTAAATTTCTGAGTGATGTCTAGTGTTTGTCCAATTCCCAGAAATTGAACCATTGATTTTTGATTTTTCTTTTTGGGTTGGAAACTAGACTCACAGAGTCATCTTTTGTCCAAAATTCATTGACATTAAACCATGGGAAGCATGCGTTTTTATTTGAAGTTCTGGTCTGCTCCTGTAAGTTTCAGAATTTTGTAACAGATTTGACAAACTTTGTAAAAAATGGTTCAAATGACTTTTCTATGACCTAGGGCTTAAATCATGTGTTAACAATGATTAGTTAACCTTAAATCCAGAGGCTAAATGATCCAAATCAATGAATAAATTCATAGCTTACTGTTGTTCATATTCATGTATTCATATACATTCATCCATGTAGGTTAATACTTGTAATTAGGGCTTGCTTTGCATTGGGATTAAATTGCTCTTAATTGAATCTAATTGTGAGTTCCTTATGATAATGTTGGGACTACCCCACCTCTATATGGACATTACATTGGATCCTAGTTGAGACTTATATGTCTATAGAAGTGATGCATTTCCAACTAATTAGAAGGAATTCATAATTATGTCACTTCTTTCATACTTGTTAGATTTAAGTTAGAAGTTTAAGGATGTTATTTAGAATTCCATATCACATCTTGATTAAGGCATGAGGGCTAACCCTCTTCTTTGTAGCACTATTGAGATACGATTTCTCAAAATCCTCTTTCATCTATTCTATTTCTTGATTTTATTGATTTTTCGACTCCATGTGCGACACCTTAGAATTAGGTCTTGCCTTATGTGTATATATAGATTAGAGACTCCTTTAGGTTTTTACCTAACTGCATGCATTACATGTTTCCATATTTGTGACTGGATCCCGGGTAAGTTCTCTTATTCCCCATTACATATTATATTATTTGTTAATTGAATTATGTGACTTTGAATGCCATTTTTACCATTAGCAATCTTACACCCTTTAGACATGCTTTTGCAATGTATATCTATATCTATGTATTAGTTGAGGGCACATTTTTCGATTAAAAGAATGTTGAGTAGAGGCCTATCGTGAGATAGGATGAGAGGGGGTGTTTTAGTCTGCCGGGCTCCTTCCCTTCTCATTCCATAATCCCCAGACCTAGAAATCTCTAGTTTTCTAAAAGACCAGTTTGCTTTAAAATAGGTTCTTAATTTTTCTTTTAAAAATTAAGTGGCGACTCGTGTTTTGTAGTTTGAAATTGAAAAAGATTTGAAGTGAAAAGTTGTAGGTAAGAAAAAATGCGATATCCACACAATCCTCAGCCCCTGGCCATTCGCTCAATGGGGCATTGATATTGTCGGTCCCCTTCTAATGGATAAGGACAATTCAAATTCGTCGTCATCACTGTAAACTATTTCACTAATTGGGCAGAGGCCGAGCCCTTGGCAGAAATCACCGAGAAAAAGATGGAAATTTTCATTGAGAAAAACATTCTCAGCAGGTTCGGCATCCCCCAGGTCTTGGTCATCAACAACGGTAGGCAGTTTGATACCCCAGTATTCAAGTAGTTTTGCTCGGGCTATAGAATATCAAACCACTACTCTTTTCCCGAGCACCCTCATGCCAATGGCCAAGCCGAGGTGACAAACCGGATAATTCTACAATCAATCAAAACCAGACTTGAAGACGCCAAAGGCCTTTGGGCAGAAGAACTACCGGCCCTTTTGTGGGCCTACCATACCACTCCCCGAGCAGCAACAAGAAAACACCGTTCTCACATACCTATGGCTTTGAGTTAGTGGTACCCATAGAGCTCAGACTACCAACGTTTCGGTTGGCGAATTTCAGCGAGCAAAGCAATGAGGAAGCCCTTAGGGGGGAGCTCAATGTGATAGAGGAGAAAAGGGATCGAGTATATCTGAAAGTGGCAGCCTATAAACAATGGGTCTTTTAGTATTTCAATAGCAGAGTCAAGCACTGCAGCTTCCAGGTGGGAGACCTGGTCCTTAAGGTAGTAAACTAGTCTATCAAGGTCTTGAGTCACAGAAAGTTGGGCCCAAATACGGAAGGACCCTACCGGGTCACCCAAGTCAACTGCCCGAGAACCTACTGGTTGTAAACTCTCGATGGGTAGGACCTATCTCACCCCTGGAACATGCAGCATCTCCGCAAGTATTTTTAGTGATGCTTGGATAAGAACGATTTAGCATTGGTTAGGAAATTTGTAGCTCTCCTCGAGCGGTTATTATGATTTTCAAAAGGAATAAATTTTTTTTTGTTTTTACTGCAAGTAATGACCCATACCAGTGTTTCGTGCAAAAAAAAAAAGACATCGGGACCACACCCGAGGCACAAAAGACCTCAAGTTACACCCGAGGCATAAAAGACCTTGGGAACACACCCGAGCCACAAAAGCCCTTGAGACCATACCTAAGGCACAAAGACCACAGGGTCACATCTGAGGCGTCGACTTTGCTGAGGTCCATAACCGATGATAGGGGCAAATCCCCCTAGGTGGCTAATGATAGCAAGCCTTAAAAGACCCTACAACTACCAACGTTCTAGGTTGGTTCCCTACGGTCGCTCCCTCTCCCAGCACCCACCTTAGCAAAAGCTTGGAGGGCAGGGAGATACTGGACTAAAATAGGAAATCACACCAGGCAGTACTAACAGGGCTTGGAATGCTAGAACATTCCTAAGTACCTACAGTACCAAGAGAAATCGTCCGGATAGTAACAAGAACAAAATCCTACACTATACTGGGCGGGACCTTCAAAATAGGTCCCTAGAAGACCAAGTGTTCTTTACAGGTCACGGTCCTAAACTTTTGCTACGGCAGGGTTTCTGCATGGTTTTACAACTGGTCGGGCACAAGCAATTACAAATAGGCAAGTACTAAAAAGAAACACAATGATAAACGGTTGATGCAAAAGGGCGGCCTCAAAGGAGCTTTTCATTAATAACAAAAATATGTACAAAGCCTTGGGGCAGTTGTAGTAGCCTCCCCCCCCCCCCCCCCCCCCCCCTAAAAAAAAAAAAAAAGGAGAGATATATACAAGTTCAAAAGCTAAGGGTCGTCCACGACGACCACCTCCTCGGTCTCTACAGCCTCCCCTCCTAGGGCAGCATCCCCGCCTAGAGCAACGCCTTCAGCTGGTTCGACCTCAGCAATAGAACCTTCGGCAATAGAGGAACCCATGTCCTAGTAGTCTGAGTCCATACCTTCATAACCTGAGGTGTCCTACTCGGGATGGTCTTGAGCCAACCTTCTTTTCAGGTCCTCATAGCCCTGAAAGAAGTCATCGTCAAAGGTCTCCTCGGTAGATCCAACCACTGCCGTCTCGGCCAGAGCCTTCTCCTGAGCCTTCGCTGCTGCCAGGTTGGCCCGGGCAGCCTCCAGATTAGCCAAGGCGGTCTCCAACTCCGCCTGCGCCGCACCAAGGCCTAGAGCCAAGCCCTTGACCTTGTCCTTCTCCACAGCCAAGGCAGTTTCCTTAGCCTCCAAGGCTGCTCGTTCCTTTGATAGGGTAACTTCAGCAGCGATGGCCCTCCCAGCCAAAGAGGGTAGGAATGACTCAGCCCCGGCAGCCATACAGCCGACTTGTAAGGAGCATAAATCGGTCAGTTATAAGTAAACAAAGTGAACAAGGAACGAAGAAAAAAGTGGCAGAAGTACTTGCGAAGTGGGAGAGGCTATACAGCTACCCCTAGAAAGCCTGGGGAGACATGTTTGCACACATCTTCACCTGACTTGGGATAAGGCCCGGCCTAACCCTCTCCCTGATCTCCGTCGACTCTCCCAACGGTGTCCTAGATAGTATGTCCACCCGGGGAGCGGTCTCATCCACTACTACCACCACCACCACCACGCAGGGGACCGACGTCTCCCGGGTTCCTGGTGAGCCGTCGTTCCATGCCTTATCCGCCTGAGCGGGCGGTCACTGCCCATGGCCTCGGTGGCTGGCCTCTTCCCTCTCTCTGCCACTAGGCAGTGGCGGCAGCGGCAGCCTGTCTGGCCCTTAGCTGCTCCAGATCTTTCCTAGGGCCCATTTTTGTGAAGGGAAAAGGTTATGCGGTCAGTAACTGGGAAAAGCAGCGAAAAATGGCCGAAGCCAAATATTTTGCCCGAACACTTACCCGGGATGATTGGAGGGAAGACAGGAGCTTCAATGGGCTGATCCGGATCGTAGGTAGCCCTAAAGTCTCCCGTTTGGGTTAGCATGTTCCAGATGTTGGTGGACAGGTTTGCCAAGCATCTGATCATGTCTCGGCACTCCTTAGGGATGCTCGATGGGTCGGCTAACCCCACTGCAAAGCAAAGCATGAAATAGTTAGCCTCATGATTACATTCAAAGGCAGAGGAAAGTAAAAAGAGAAATGTCGGACGGGCTAACTCCTCAGCTCCCCCACCCAGGAAGTCCTCAGTTAGATTATCGGAGCCTGCTCATATCGGGGGTGGATACTTAGAAGAACTTGTTCTTCCACCCCTTATTATTGCTCGGGCAGTTGACGATGATTTTTCTCCCCTTTCGAGCCCCCAAAGAGAGAACCCAACCTCTCCATGCACGGGAAACAGTCGGTGGGTCCACAAGAACTCTTAGAGGGTGAGTTCATACCCGAAGACTTGAAGCCAGAGAGAGATGGACCCCATTAGGAATCTCTAACCATTCAGGGCTGACTAACTGGTAGCCATCCCGAGGTAGATCAGGACGTCCCGGGCGACCGAGTGAAGGGGGATGCAGAACCCAGCCATGAGGGAATCCTCGTACAAAGTGATGAAACCTGATTGATGGAGATGGGCCCTGCCAGAGTGAACGGCCAGGGAGCAGTGGTCGGGAATGGTATACCTATCCCTAATTCGGCTAAGGTCTTAGGTACGCAGTGTGGAAGGAGTAAATTCACAGGCAACGCTACTTCGAGGTCAGGGCCTCCTGGTATCTAGTCACCTGAAACCCCGCGAGATGGAGGCTACCGGGACCTCTTGGTCTGACTAGTCGTCCGACACCCCGATAGGGATCCTACCCTTGCTATGATGGTCTGACGGAGTAGTAGAAGGTGCGTCCAGACTTGTGTCTGGGGTGCTAGACCGTGATTGCTCATCCTCTGACTGGGAAGATGAGTTAAAACTTGAGTGACACATCCCTAAAACTCTTGTAGCTGGGCAAGAAAGCAAGCGGTCACCTAGGTAAGGGTTAGAGACTCCGAGTCTGAGATACAGAGGATGTAAGGTTGTAAGCCTAAAGGGCAAGGAGTATAAGGTCTTCAAGGTAAGGTGGCACTCGGTCAAAACTACCCTAGGATAACCCGTTCCGTTCAACTGTCCTGCTGTACCGCCTAACCTAAAGAAAAAGTCCCACTCTCGTGCGAGCCCTAGTGGATTCGTCCTCTCTAGCTTCACTCAGGAAAGAAAAAGAAAGAGGAGAAGGAAGAATACAACGAATTGAAACTACGAAGGTGAAGACTTATAGGAAAAAGCGAAAAAAAGAGCTCGGGAAGCTTGACCGGGAGCTTTTTCTTTCAAATCGCTCAGTAATCTCTATCTCAGGGCAGCATGAATGAGGGAAATGAATAAGTGTTCTTTACATATAAAGCGGGTGAATGGTCTAGATCAGATAAGATCTAATGGCCAGGAAACTTTTTCATCGGAACCGCCTAAAATCTGTCTCCTCGGGCACGTAAAGCATTGCCTCAAAAGGTGCTCGCATTAAATTCATGACATGATGGTCCGGTTACCATGTGACTGTTTGGTTACACCCACGCCAACCTCGTTGGATCCTAACCAGACCAATCACTCCTTGACACATGGCAGCCACCGACCCTGGGCTCCCAAGGGTACCGTCCGGTCCAGCCCAGCCCCTGGGTGGCCAAGGGGGTAGGTCCATTCCCGAGGAATTTACCGATCAGGTTCTCGGGTGGTCTACTGAATGGCACAGATTTTCAAACCTCATCTAATAGAGCATCACATCAGTTTTAAAAATGGGGGGCAGTTGATTGGTCCAAAAATGTCAGGTCAAAGTCAAACCGCCACCTCAGCAAGGGAATGCCAAGTCATCCAAAATGGGCACTCGCTTCCATAACTGTCTAAGGTCGTCTAGTCAAGACCACTCGGTCTGTGCCCATAACCTGGGCGTACGGTGTAGTTGTACTCCACGTAGCCTGGGCAAGTCTCATGGCTTGGCCCACAAGGCTCCAGGCAGTCTCCTAACTTAGTCAGAAGACTAATGGAAAGTACAAGCTATTTTCTAAACCACTTAGGAAACTTCCATGATTTATGCTAATAACTTGTAATTAGATTAGGCTTCCTAATCTACTTACTTACCTTGTACGAGTGGTCTGTTGCATCTATAAAAAGAGATCACTCATCCCCATTAAAGGGATCACATTCTTATCTCACGAGGATAATAATATTGACCACTGATATGCGTACACCCGGCCGGGTTTCTGGTAGTGCCGCCCTCCTTGTTGGTTCACCAAAGACTGCTGGTGATTTGTTACTAAATGCACTCTGACGCACACGTGGACGTAGGTTACATAGTTAACGGGACCGAACCACATATAAACCTTTTTTCTCTCACTCTCTCTCCCCTCAAACTGCTCTTTTAGCTCTTACCTAAATTTTGGCATCATATATATATATATATCATTTCCTAATTCCCCCCACCCCCCCCCCCCTCTCTCTCTCTCTCTCTCTCTCTCTCTCTCTCTCTGTGTCTGTCTCTGTGTGTGTGTATGTGTGTGTCTCACACACACACACACACATACACACATACCCCTAAAATTCACCCTCTGCGTTTCCATGCTGCATTTTGTCTATATTATGCTCTTCCTCTCTCTATCTCTCCTTTCTGCTCACGTACACATACACATACAAAAAGATAGGAAGGAAGCATAATAGATGCTGGTGGAGTAATTGTAAAATAATTATACCATTTGATTGTAGAACTTTTCTATTAATTTTTATTTATTTTTAGATGTTGATTACATACCACAACTTAGGGTAAGTTTGTTAGGATAGTGGAACTTAAGTTTGTGGTACTTCTAAGTTCCACTATGGTACGGGCAATGGTTCACTGATAACCGTTTCCCATTCAAACAGTTTACACACAACCGTTTCTAAATGAACACCATTTGATAATTTTTGGTTTGGTGAGAAACAGTTGTGTGTGCCCCGTTTTGCCTTAAACGGTTTTCTGTGCACCATTTGGCCATTAAATGATTTTTGTGCTCCGTTTGATCCTCAAACAGTTTTTTTGTACAACAATCCACAGTTTTACCAATATTGCATGTAGCTAAGTTCCTGTACCACAACAGTGTAACACCCGTCCTGGGGAAAATCGTATTATTTTAAATTGCATAATTGAATTTCAAGTATTTTCAATTTTGGTAGAAAAATTGAGATGAGTGATTGACTGTGGTCAATAGAAGGTGTCAGGTAAAGATACGGTGATGTGATAATCATTGAGACATTCATGTGATTAAATGACATTTATAAGGTTGTGCCAACTCGACTCTAAGCTTGGAGTTTGGTATCTCAAACTCTTTATATTTTAGCAAAACACAAATGAAGATGACCTAGAATACTTTTACACAGTCTGCTGCCAAATTATGTTTACTGGTTTGGTGAGAAAAAAGAGTAATGCTAAGCTTTCCAAGTCCAAATCTAAAAAATTCATCCTAAATGATGTGGCAGTGTGACCACGTCCCCATATTTCCGCAAAACAGAAATGAAGGTGACATAGAATACTGTTACACACTCTGCTACCAAATTATGTTTACTGGTTTAGTGAGAAAAAAGAGTTATGCTATGTTTCCCAAATCCAAATCTTAAAAATTCATCCTAAATAATGTGGCAGTGTATGTGATCCAACTGCTATATCATTTAGAATAAATTTTTGACATTTGGATTTGGGAAACATAGCATTACTAGAGAAAAAAATATCTTGGTTTGATTTGATTATGACCGCTCTCAGTGGCAACGGGGCGGGTATGGGACGGGGCCCCCCTCCCCCGCCCCCGCCTCGCTTAACTTGTTTGTCTCCCCGACCCCGCCCCGCCTCTTCCCTTGTCCCGACCCCGACTCCGCCCCGCTACCAGTACCCCGACTCCACCCCGCCCCGTTACAATCCAGACCCAATACAGCCCACACAATCCAATCAAATTCAATACAATCCAAATTAAACTCAAAGAAAGTAAGGTGCAAAGCACAGATCTATATATACACACATACGCAGAAAGAAATCACACGTAGATCTATTTTCGTCATTTTGCAAAGTTGTGAATTTCTTCATTTTGCAAAGAAATCAAGAAGAAAGTGTATTTTCTTCATTTTGTAAAGTCGTGATGTAGATCTATATATATACACAATCACACGCAGATCTATATATATACACACTTGTAGATCTATATATATACATATACACACACATACAAATCTATATATACACACACGCATATCTATATCTATATATATACACACACAGATCTATAAATACATATAAATACACACAAAAGAAGATGTATATGTATATATGCAAACTCATCAGATCTTCAAATTGAAAGTTAGCACTTTGGATTTAAGTCATGAACCCAACAGTCAATCATCATCTTAGAGGCACCATCTCGTCCTAGTGGCGGCTTCATCACAGAGGCTTGAATCTATGTCGGCAATAGTGATGTCAAGGCCAAGCATCATACTGGTGAAGAAGTAAATGGAGGAGAGATGATTAGATGAAGAGATTGAGAAAAAGAGGAGGAGATCTAATTGAGAGAGAGAGAGAGAGAGAGAGAGAGAGAGAGAGATGAATGAGCCCTAATTTCAGAATATAGTGTTGTAAGTTGTAACTAGCGTAAGTAATAAAGGTTATATATGTAATTTACTTAGTAATCGGGGCGGGTTCGGGGGTTTTGGTACAAAACCCGACCCCGACCCGACCCCGACTCGGGTTGAAGAATCACCCCCCATATATACCCGCCCCTAACCCTTATAAGTCTTCCCCGTACCCTACCTATTAGGGGCGGGGCGGGGCGGGGCGGGAAACCCGGAAAACCCACCCCATTGCCATCCCTGCTCTCAGTGTTTCTCTGTTTGATTTGGATTGGGAAGTGATTGTTGATAGAATAGATAGAGGATTAGTTTTTTAAGTGCTTTTTCTGATTTTCAAATTCTGTGTCCTTAATACTACACAGATCTATAAAACTGAACATTAAGGCCTTTCCAACTTCAAAAGCATAACTTTTTTTTTCAAATGCAGAACTAAGCATTGCCAAGAAAAAAATAAAAAAAATGTTCAGGACCAGAGAGAAAATAGGTAACTTTTATTAACTGAACTAATAAAATTAATTAAAAAGCTAGGCTTCTGTAGGCTTTTGTAGCCCAGATTAAATATTAATCCAAAAAAAGAAAAAGAAAAAGAAAAAGAAAAAGAAAAGGGTAAAAAGCATTTTGCCCCCTCAAACTATACACACTTTTGCAATTTACACTTCGAACTTTAAAAAGTTGCAATGTCCCGCCTGAACTATCTTTAGGGTTGCAATGTCCCCCTGAACTTCAAAAAGTTGAAATGTCCCCTCTAAACTATCGTCTGTGTTGCAATGTCCCCCCCGAACTATCTTTCGTGTTGTAATGTCAATCCTGCTATCACATTCCGTCAAGAAATGTGGTGGAATTTGCTCGTGCGTGACAGACATGCTAATTAATTTCAAAGGCATTTATGACATTTAATATCCCCATCTAAATTAACAATCATAAAAATTAGGACAAATTACACTTTAGTCCATCAAACTATATACCTGTTTTCAATTAGATCCATAAACTACTTTTTTTTTTCAATTGGGTCCTTGAACTTAAAAAATTCATTCAATCAGACCGAAATTCTGACACTGTAAGCTTAAATTAGAAATTGTCACGAATGTTGCGCGTAATGCTTACCTGTCACATGATAGGTTAAGAAAAACACGAAAGATTGTGAATAGTGCAAAAAATCTCATTCAATCAGATCCGAAATCGCGTTTAATCAAATTTGAAAACACATTCGACTAGATCCAAAATCGCATTCAATCATACCCAAAATCACATAATTTTTTAACCATTCACAATCTCCCGTGCTTGTCTTAACCTAACATGTGACAGGTAAGCATTACGCGCAACTTTAAGCTAACAGTGTCAGAACTTGGGTCTGATTGAATGATTTTTTGAAGTTCAAAAACCCAGTTGACAAAAAAAATGGCTTATGGACTCAATTGAAAACATGTGTTTAGTTTGATAGACTAAAGTGTAATTTGCCCAAATTTTTATGACTGTTAATTTAGATGGGATAGTAAAATGTCATAAATGCCTTTGAAATTTAGCATGTGCGTCCCACACGAGCAAATTCCATCACATTTCTTGACGGAATGTGATGGCAGGGTTGACATTGCAACACGAAAGATAGTTCAGGGGGACATTGCAACACAGACGATAGTTTCGGGGGGACATTTCAACTTTTTGAAGTTCAGTGGGGACATTGTAACCCTGAAGATAGTTCAGGAGGGACATTGCAACTTTTTAAAGTTCGGAGTGTACATTGCAAAAGCATGCATAATTTAAAGGGACAAAATGCTTTTTACCGAAAAGAAAAATTAAAGATATCTTACATGTAGCAGATCAACAGAAATCAATGAAAAGAAGAATTAAGAAGACAACAACATAATTAATTTAAGAAACTGTCTTAGCAACACCCATCAGAAGAACAAGTTTAAACAACAAAGTAATAGCACCATTGGGTTGTACTTACTTGAAGAATATGGTTCTGGAGTAGGAAGATGGAATGCAGAAGCTGCACCACATAGAGATCAATGTTAGAGTACACAAAGGCGCGCTTTTGATAACAGAAAATTAAGTACTAAATTTAAAGTGCTTCAAATTTGAAGATAGAGATCAATGTTAGAGTACACTAAGGCCTGCTTTTGATAACAGAAAATTAAGTACTAAATTTGAAGTGTTTCAAATTTGAAACTATTAGATATGCAGTACAAAAATAAATGCTGATTAAACATACAATGACTATACATTTTCAGCACTTCAGTTTTGTTATCAAACACCTTAATTGTTTAAATTGTATAAATCTGCACGTAAAAAGTTGTTTTATGGAGTAATGCTTAATTGTGTTATAAGCACATCTTCACTATTTGAATTGTATAAACCTGAACATAACAAATACTATACATAAACAATATATTATATCGTTATAAGGTATATATTATATCGTTATAAGGTTATGTATAGGGGTGTATACGAGCCGAACCGCCCAACAAGGGCTTGTGATTCAGCTCGATAAAGGTTAGGCTCGTCTCGCTCAACAGAGCTCATGAACACCATTGATTAAGGCTCGTTTGCAAGCTCGTGAAAAAGCTTGTTAATAGGCTCGATAAAGAGCTTATATACTAACCTTTTTTTTGTATATATGTGTAGTATAAAATTATATAATTTTAGGGAGATAATATAAAACCTCGTAAATAAACTTGATAAATGGCTTATATAAGGACCTCTATACATATCTATTCTTAATTTATATAGTTCTAAAGAGCTCGTAAAAAATACTCGCAATCACTGAAATTAAAGCTCGCTACCAGCTCGGCTCGGCTCGGCTCGGCTCGTATGCACCCTAGTTATGTATTAAGCATATGAGCAATAAACCATTACAAATAAGTCTAAAAAAAATTTGTTATAGAATGTGTCATTTATGATAAAAAATAAAAATAAAATAGAGACAGGGATTACAGTTTAATGACATTGATCATAGTGAAAACCGTAACAAACATGATTAAACAATGGGTAATACTTGGGGCACAACCTTCATACAACTTTCATACAACCTCCCCAAAAGATGTGTCTATTTCTTTCCTGTGTCACTGTGGGGTCCAGTGACATCACAGGAGAGAGATAGACACATCTTTTAAAGAGGTTGTATAAAAGTTGTATGAAGGTTGTGTCCCAAATATTACTCTTAAACAATACGCATCAGAGGATCTAAGGAACAGACTACTATATAAATTTGTGATTCCTAAATTTGCGGTGAGGCTTTAAAGTAAATAGGCTTAAAAGCAGGTTGATATGTTAAGTTCATTTGACCATGTTCACTTAAGAGCTTGACCACCTAAATTTGAATAATGCTGTGATTTCCAAAGCTCTTTTATCAGTTATATCATATCCAGTGTCATGTAATATCATTAATTATTATTATAGTATATTGTACAACTGTTAAAATCATTTAGAAATTAAATTTAGGATTCAAATTTGACTTAAGAGCTTGACCACCTAAATTTGAATAATGCTGTGATTTCCAAAGCTCTTTTATCAGTTATATCATATCCAGTGTCATGTAATATCATTAATTATTATTATAGTATATTGTACAACTGTTAAAATCATTTAGAAATTAAATTTAGGATTCAAATTTGAGTAAGTATAATGTTATTAATAATGCTAGGGTGACAAACATTTTTTACAAATACACTCTATCTCTCTCTTGGGTGGTACTGTGGGGTCTACTGAAATTATGCGAATCCCACAGTACCATAAAAGAGAAAGATATAGTGTGTTTGTAAAAAGTATTTGTCACTCAAATATTACTCTTAATGTTATTGTTGTCTTTTTCTTATTGTTGTGTTTTTCTCTCGGCCGGAGTTGCGGAATAAGATATAATAGAGTTTGCTTTTTAGACAGGCACTCCCCCTTTCCCATTGGCTAGGTAGAATATTAGTCCTAAAACAGCCTTGCTAGTTTTTTCGATTTTCTTTCATAGAGCATTTTTGCTCACCGAAAAAGTAGTTTATCAATGTTCATTCAAGTAATCAATTGGCCAATGCAGTGGGATTCAGGATTAAACACATATTTAATCCTGGATCTCACTGTTTGGCCAATGAAATGCTTGGATGAGCATTGGTGAACTATTTTTTGGATGAACAAAAATATTTTATTTAAAAAAAAACCATAAATTGTTGCTGGCTCCGAAACCTCAAACTACAATGTTGGGAATCCATGTCGGTTAACTTTTAAAATACTCCTCATTTCAAATAGAGTTAAATACAATTACACCAACGTGGTTTGACTGATTTACACTTACTCCCAGTGCATTAAATTGTGGCACTAATACCCCTGTGATTTGGCTAAGAACAATCGTGACTTTTTCCATTCAAAATTACGATTTTAAACTTGAAAACCCTAATTTGAACGGTAAAATGACTCGTTTGCCCTTTAAAGTCATATTAAAAGGAAAATAAATCATAAATCATTTTCTTTGGGTCAAACACATGACTTATACCAAGAAATTCCTAAAAAAATGTCAAAAATTCTTTCTCACCCAATTCAAAACTATATGTTTCTCTTTAAACAAATTGAAATAAACAAATTTTGTTCTTATCATTGTTATGAAGATTTGGGGATAATTTGGTCATGTTTGCTTGCTCCATTAGCAATTTTGTAACAATTGCATTTTAGTCCAAACCACAGGAGATATTATGCCAAACTTTAAACCACAAAAAGTAAGTACAAATCTGCAAAACCACTGAAGGTGTAAATGTATTTAACCCTTATAAATAACAGATTTATATGAATAATAATAAACTACAAACTGAAACTTGTTAAAGCAATGGTAGTTTGAAGTTTTTCTCAGTGTAGATCGAACACTATTCCGATATGGCAACTTAGCAATATATTGTCAACTTCTAAACAAGATTAGTTTGCATGAGACGTGTGGCTTCCCCATATATTCCACAAAAAGTCAGTTGCATGTTGAAAAAACCAAGTACGTACGTGTCAAAATCCTTTTACAATTTTGCTTCTAATCCAAGTCTAAATCAGTTATATATATATATATATATATCTCTCATCCAAGTCTAAATCAAATTATCTCTCTGTCTCTCTCTCTCTCTCTCTGTCTCTCTCTTCTAATCCAAGTCAAAATCAAATTATATATATCTCTCTCTCTCTCTTCTAATCCAAGTCTAAATCAAATTATATATATCTCTCTCTCTCGTTTATATATATATATATATGGACACGTAAATTTCTTGTTTAGAACATTCACATTCCCAAATTGGTCATCGATCAACATGGATTTTCACGACTTCCAATCCCTTCTTCCCCATCCTCTCTCACTACCTTTATCTTTTGACAAGGATCAGATTATTGTAGTAATGCTACTTTCTTTGACAATCTTCTTTGATATTTTTCTCGTGGTTCTGAATATCATGTGTGCCAAAAATGTTGAATTGCACCAAAAGTACGAAAGATCTCGAAAATATAGTGAATGTGCCATCTGTTTGGAAGATTTCAAACATGGGGAAGTGTGTCGAGTTCTTCCTCTGTGCTTCCACACTTACCATCCCAAATGTATTGTCCAATGGTTGAAGACGAAACAGACGTGCCCAATTTGCCGTAGATTAGCTCTCGGGCCCAAATCTATTTTTACTGGACGTTATTGTCAATTCTCAATCTTATTGCTTATTGTAAAATCCTGTATTGTGTTGTTTTGATAAAGAATATCAATTTTAAGCCAAGGATGGTCACAATGAACCTGAATATATAGGAGTTAGAACTATTCAGAACTGATTTTTCTCTGAGCCACATTACTTCATAGAGTTTGTCATACGTTGCAACATTATGCAAGAGTATAATTGATTAGGTGAAGCATGTAAAAGTCTCTTATATATTGGTTAAATATCAGCTTAAGTATATCAATGTTCTTTTCTCACATAAATAGCATATACTAATGAATTTTCATATTCCATTGTTTCAATTTCTTTCTGTAATAGTTTATTGTGATTAGTTAGCTAGTTAATCAAAAATCAAGAAGAGTAATTCAAATTGTGAATGGTGATCATAGCCCATAGTGATTCTGCAACATTTGATTTTTAATTTATTTTGTTATCCCTGATTTACAGCTTGTTGGTCAAAAACCAACATGCACATCTCTATCATCATAATTAAGCTCTTCATTGACAATCTGATTCTATATTACTTTGCTTTCATGTGTGTATTTGGAATCATATGTACAACAGTTATTATGGTAGCGGATGTAATTTAATGTAAATATATATACATACATATATATATATTCCTATTGGATAATTGAGATCCGTTTTTAGGGTTCTTTAGATTTCAGTCCTTTATTGTAGCCGTTTCTAGAAATTGATCCATTTCATAAGTGAACTTAAAAATTAGTCCCTCACCTATTTTGAGGACCAAAATACCCCTACTCCCATAAATTAGTGTTTTAAAATTCAAACCCCAGATTTGTTATATATTTATATATATATATATATATATAGAGAGAGAGAGAGAAATACTCCCATAAATCAGGATTTTGAAATTCAAAAACCATATTTGTTTTTTTGAACATATATATATATATATATAAATATTTATAGAAAGAAATAGAGAATTAGCAGAGAAAAATTATACAATAGAGAATGTAAGGTGAGAAATTACTCACTTTAAAATAACATAAGTGAGAAATTTCTCAATAACATAGTACGAAATTCTATATATTATCGTGAGAAAGTCTCACTTCTAACTATAATGAGAAATTTCTCACTTTAAAATGCAACACTAACCATAAGTGAGAAATTGCTCATTATGCTTAGTAATCCATATATTTTTCATTGATAATACAAATTTCTCACCGAAACAAACAAAATTATGGTCAGTGACCATTTATTATACAAATTTCTCACCAAAAAAAAAAATTAAATTTCTCACCTTAATTCACTTGAATGACCCACTAAAGTTGAAAAGCAAAACAAATTAATCAGATTGAAGCTTTTCAATCTCTGACAATGGAGCCACTAGAAAACACCGCCATCGATCGCTGCCTTCAAACCCGCCGAGAAATTTTATCAGCGCCAACTTCGCTTCACCATGTCCGATAGTTTTTTGTTGCCATTAAAAGCTTTAAATCCGTCAAGTCAATCTTGATAGATAAAAGAGCACGAACAATTCCACAAACCTAATCTCTCAGACCACTTGCACAAAACATAGCAATGTAAATGACTCCATCATACCAAACTTCTATGAATAACTAGGTATCAAATAGTGCCTATTCAAAATCAAATAGTGAAGTAGAAGGCAAATGCACTAACAAGAAGTGCCTTAAAACAAGAGGAATAAATTTTAGGTTGCTCGAAAGCAAAGAGCAAACTTGTTTTACAAAACAAGAACATAGAAAAATAATTAAAACCCAAAATTATTAGTGAAAGAGCACTTGCATAGACATGCCGCAAACACCATACAAAGAAATAGCATAAAGCATATCGAGGTCAGCCTGAAGAAAAAGTAACAAGCATGGACACTACAATAGATATATAAAGCAAAGAGAAACATAGCATAGGTGGGAAGAGTTAACTAAAATAGTGCATGCAAAAAATTCTTAACAATCACCTGTATGGAGGGTCGGTAGGAAAATTGTTCAATTTCATCATATCCAATCCTTACAGGGAAAGTTATATAAGAAATAGGGTTTTGTCATTTATGTTTTGTCATCTACCAATCATAACCCCAATAATTAATTACTCATATTGAGTCTCACCTTCAGTTTCTACAAGGAAATATTCCGACAAGAAATTTATCTCTTTTTATTGGCTAAGGGTGAGATAATGAGAAAGAGAGAAATATATGCTAATTAAAAACTGTCACGCCTACAATTTAGGAGTTATCTTGGGATTAATCAAATCCCTAATATCACGCCTCCTCAACAAACCTGCAGTTATAATATGATATACTTAAATATATCAATTAATATACAGATAATCCCTAATATATATCCAAGGGTATATAAGTCCAAAAATACACGAAAATATTGGGCAAAAGGATCAATTTCTAAATCAAGTATTAAATGGGGTATCAATTTATATACATCAGATATCAAGAGCACCAAATCTACAATAATTGCATATTGAAGGACCAAAACTAATATTTCTATTTTTAAAATGATTTTCAAAAGTCTCTTATTAGTGAAACTTAATCAATGGCCATATTCTTGTGTTAGAAAATATCACGTAATTAGTTATGCTAACAGCAATTAATACTACACCCACTCCTCCAACCACATCCTAAATAACATTCTATACTTTAAATACATGTACCCTTTGCTGTTTGAATTTTTCACACTTTTCTGTACACCACTTATACAACACATAGTACTTGCATTTAAAGCAAGGATGTGATTTAGGTTATGGTTGGAAAAGTGGGTGTAGCATTATTCTTATGCTAATCATATTTCAGATAGCTATTTTTGTTGAGGTACTTTTTGTTAAAAAAAAAAAAAAAAACAGGGTTAGATCAAAGACCAATAAATTTTATTTTAGAGGAGTTTTGACTAGAATTCCCTAATTTAAAATGTAAGCTACCCATAGTGAGCAATTCGTAACTTGTAGGAGTCTGGTACAAGCCAAATAATTACTACCAGAAGCAAATCTGGAAATCATAATCCCAGGGCTAGCCTTGAGGCCATGCCCCGAAGTGACTGCATGGTGTCTCAATTTTAGGCCTATTTTTCTTATAATTTCTTCCTTATTTCTATGAAACCTCTTATTTTTAGGTCTATTTTTTTATAATTTCTTCCTAATTTCTATGAAACTTATCATTTTAGGCTTATTTTCTTCTAATTTCTTCCTAATTTCTATGAAACTTAGTATAGAGGCCTCATTTTTTAGGCCCATTTGAAAGTTCGCTTGAGACTTCAGACAATTATTGTCATCTCAGGATTGGGGGTAAGCCGGCAAAGCGGCCGCTTTGGGTATAACACCCACATTTGTGTTATTGCATTTGCCTTACATTGTCATGCATGATAATGTCATGTGACGTGTCTTATGACACTTGGTTGAGTGAGTTTTGACTCACGAGTTGATTTGGGTGTCTGTATTAGAAAACCCTTTGAAACTGTTGTGATTGAAGATTTATTGTTTGTGAAGTCTCTCCGAGTATGAGACGGTCACTGTGGAACATTTTAAATGTTTATCTGAAAATAAATGTTTACCTGTGTATTTCAATATCTGTATTATTTTCTGTTTTAGAATTTATTTATGTTGTTAGATTTAGTATCCTGGTGAGAACGAATTAACACGCCATTAATTTGGTAGGCTAATTAGCAACTTCGGAAACGTCATATAGAAATTCGCGTTTTAGCGACCAAACGAAACTTAGTCGAAAACTTTTATAATTCTGAGGTTTTACTCGTAAAGCTATGAATTAGCTGTGTAGAAAGTTTCAGAGACTGATTAGGAGTTTTGAAAACTCGTGGGGAGGTAAACGTAATTCCCCGAGAATGTTGCCTATATATAGATAGAGATGAACTTTAGGTTTTTCATAACTTCTAACCTAATTTCAAAAGGGGGCCGAAAGGGGGCTAGAGGGAGATTTGGTTGCTTCAAGCTTTGCGACGCCAAACGACGACCTTCTGTCAGTCTGTTTTCTCCCATATTTCATATTCGAGCTCCTCGAGGTAAGAGCTTCGTTTTGATATATGTTAGGGCCTGTTTGGCTAAGTTTTCCGAAAAGTTATTTTTTAGAATTTTTCATAAAAGTTGATAAATGGAATTCTGATCCATAGGAATTGTACTAGATGGACTTCTGCACGTTCCTTGTGCACGGGTTTTCTTTGGATCGTATTTTAAGCGCGTAAATCGGAGGTGAGTGATTCAACTATGTTTTGGAATGATTTCTTGGTGTGTATTCATGTTATGTTTGAATAGCATGTATTTAATTCTTAGAGATATCTTGTGTAGTTCATATTGGGCATTTATATTGATAAGTAGGCTCAATAGCACGGTGATATGTTTTGATTACTGCGAGTATGGTGATATGTATTTGAGCATGTTAAGTTGCTTATGTGGGTCAGAAGGAGCACGTGGTCACCGTGCCATTTTGTGGAGCCGATATAGGCATTAAGGTCGCATGATTGAAGAGAAGAATCGTGGGTCTTACCCTTTCGCGTGGACTTATTGGCGAGGAGTCGCGGATTGGGAATATGGACGGGCACGTGAGTCTCCGGCGACTAGTATGAAATGTAGAGATGTGAATGCGGACATGTTTATCATTCATGTACATATGTTGTTTTATTCACTAAGCTTTAGCTTAAACAAATCGAAATATGTGTGGTTATTCAAATAACCATTGCAGGTGTTAATGCTGGTGAGGAATCGCAGAAGTGAGCACGAGGGTTGGGAGTTTCACTTGGAAGGCAACTTGAATGTTAATCTTGTAGTTTTGGGATAATAGGAATGTTGTAATAAGAATTTGGTTGTTTTAACCCATGTTTGATTTGGTATGTTAGGATGGATTTTAAACCGTTGTAATAGTTAGTAACATGTTGTAATCTTGCTTTAGAAATGTTTTAATACAGCTAGAATTACTTTGGGTTAAGTTTGGATTGAGTGGTTGATCATTGGTGAGAGTTAGAAAGCTTTTAAACTTGAAATTCTGCAGTTTTGGCTGTTGTCAGAGGAGCAGTCGACGGGGCAGTCGACGTAGCAGTCGACGGGATAATGCAGTTAACTATTTTGTTCCTTATATTGTAATAGCAGTCGACGGGGCAGTCGACGGAGCAGTCGACGGGACAGTGCTGTTCAGCTATTTTTTCTTATTTTGGTAAAAGCAGTCGACTGGACCCCAGTCTCAGTCGACTGTAATTGCTATTTAAATCCCTGCCTTCCTCCGTCGACTGAGCAGTCGACTAAGCAGTCGACTGAGTGGTCGACTGAGCCTCTGGTCTTAAAATGTGTTTTGTTTTCCGCTGCGTGTGTTCTTCAAACCTAATTTTTGGGAACGTTAATGAATTGGTTTAGCCTCGGTGGCGTGCCACGGGCTCCGGTTCCGCTATTGTGGGACGGGGCTGTGACATTTAGTGGTATCAGAGCATAAGTTTAGAGCCTTGGGAACGAGTGACGTTATATATGTTGAGTGACGTCGAGTGGAGTGTGTAATTGTGAAGATAATTATTATCATTGTAGAAATGCTTCATGTGTTAGCATTTGTTGATTGTGATGAATTGTGCACATATATCTATATTGTGGCATAGCATGCATGGTCATTATGCATTGAACTCAACAGGGGAAATATTTGAAACATTATGGCTGATCCACCAAGAGAATTGTCACCGCATTCGCGGATGGACCAAATAGTGAATATGGTGGGAAATTTCATACAAGCGGTAAGTGAAAGAGAACAGATGAACGTTCAGCCTCCACAAGTGGAAATTCGTTATGTTAATGCACCATCGGCACCACGACCTCAACACACAATCGTGGAACAGTTTCATAAACGGAAACCGACCTTGTATCATGGACAAGTTGACATAGACTTGGCCGATCATTGGATGAGGGACATGGAAAGACATTTCCGTCAGGTAATATGTACCGATGAGGAGAAAATTTTGTGCGCATCCGATACGTTGATGGGCGAAGCATTGGATTGGTGGAACAACGTACTTGAACAAGGGAAGCCAACCACGTGGGAAGCATTTAAAGAAGAACTCAACAAACGTTTCTTCCCACAATCTGCTTATACTCAGAAACGCCAAGAGTTTGCGAGTTTGATTCAAGGAGATATGACCGTGGGTGAGTATGTTTCTCGTTTCAATGCCTTGTTACGATTCGGGAAAACTACCGTTCCAACTGATAGGGATAAAGCTCGTAAGTTTGAGGAAGGGCTTAGAGAGAATATCCGTGGCCGTGTAGACATGTTGCAACACCCGACCGTTTCTCTAGTCGAGGAAGCCGCCCGTATAGCTGAGAAGAGTGTCGACCGATATCGACAAGGGCAACAAGGAAAGAGGCCCAATGACAATAGGGGTAAGAGTCAAGGGAATGCGAAGAAACCGTTTACGCAAGGTTCGGGATCGCATATGAGTAGCCAAGGAGGGAGTACGTTCATGGGGGACTCGAGACCGTTGTGTCCAACATGTAACCAACGACACAGAGGAACTTGCTACCAATTGAGCACCTGTTACTTCTGCAAGCAGTTAGGACACATATCCCGAAATTGTCCTTTGAATACAAACTTGACCGCACCAAATACCTTTTCAAATACGAAGAACTACAACCCAGAGATAAGAGGGAAATGTTTTGAGTGTGGCCAACCGGGACACATAGCGAAGAATTGCCCGAGTAAGAGACAACCGGGAATGAGTACCGGTGCATCGAGTGTGCCAAGCGGATCAAGGGTAGAACCCCGAGTGGATAAAGGGAAAGGAGTCGCGCAACAACAAGGACGATACTTCCAGCTCAGGCCGGGGAATACGGATGATACCGTCGTATCAGGTATTCTTCCTATTTGTTCGTATCCTGCACGTATACTTATGGATTCTGGTTCAACGCATTCATTTGTATCACGTGATTTTGTTAAGCATTTAACTGTTAAGTCAGAACCGCTAGGATATGACTTGTGTGTATCATTGCCTAGTAGTGAACCGCTAGTTACTTCTTCGATATTCAAGTCATTTGAAATCAAGATAGGTGATAAAGTCTTGAGCGTTGATTTGATTCCGTTGACGGTGAATTACTTTGATGTTATCTTGGGTATGGATTGGTTGTCGGTTAATCAAGCCAGAATCGATTGTGAACAGAAACGGGTTAGTTTCTATCCGCCAAGGCGAGAAGAGTTTACTTTTCAGGGTAAGGGAGTGATCGCACCGCCGTACTTGATATCGGCGATTCAAGCAAGTAAGATGTTGAAGAAGTGTTGTTCGGGTTTCTTATGTTCAATTATCGACACGAGAGTTCTTGGACCACTAATAGAAGACATTTCAGTAGTTCGAGAATTTTCAGATGTTTTTCCCGATGAGTTACCCGACGTATTGATTGAAAGAGAGCTTGAGTTCACAATAGAAGTATTACCAGGGTCACAACCGGTATCCAAAGCACCGTACCGAATGACACCGATAGAGTTGAAAGAATTGAAAGTTCAGTTAGAAGAACTATTGGAGAAGGGTTTTATCCGACCGAGTGTTTCACCGTGGGGAGCGCCAGTCTTGTTTGTGAAGAAGAAGGACGGGACAATGCGTATGTGCATCGACTACCGGGAATTGAATAAGTTGACCGTCTAGAACAAGTATCCATTGCCACGAATAGATGACTTGTTTGATCAGTTACAAGGGGCTCAAGCATTTTCGAAGATCGATTTGAGATCCGGTTACCACCAGTTGAAAGTCAAAGAGAACGATGTTGAGAAGACAGCTTTCAGGACTCGATATGGTCACTTTGAATTTTTGGTTATGCCATTTGGAGTGACTAATGCACCAGCTGCTTTCATGGACTTGATGAACCGTGTTTTCAAGGATTATTTAGATGAGTTCGTTATCGTGTTCATAGACGACATCCTAATCTACTCCAAAAGCGTTGAAGATCACGAGCATCATTTGCAATTAGCTTTACAACGATTGCGTGAAAAGAGATTATTCGGCAAATTGAAGAAGTGTGAGTTTTGGTTGACCGAGATAGCTTTTCTTGGACATATAGTGTCGGCAAAGGGAATTTCTGTAGACCCTCAGAAGATAGAAGCAGTTACCAACTGGGTGAGACCAACGAACGTGACAGACATCAGAAGTTTCCTAGGATTAGCTGGGTATTATCGGAGATTTGTAAAAGACTTTTCGCGTATAGCAATGCCGATGACGCAGTTAATGAGGAAAGATATTGCTTTTGTTTGGAGTCCGGAATGTGAAGAGAGTTTTCAAGAGTTGAAAGGTCGACTAGTGAAAGCACCAATTTTAGCCGTTCCGTCAGGGACTGAAGGATTTATTATTTACAGTGATGCATCATATAGAGGTTTAGGTTGCGTTCTTATGCAAGGTGATAAGGTCATTGCGTATGCATCGAGACAACTTAGACCGCACGAGAAGAATTATCCAACACATGATCTAGAATTGGCCGCCGTGATTTTCGCATTGAAGATTTGGCGTCATTACCTATACGGAGAGAAATGTGAGATCTATACGGATCACAAGAGTTTGAAGTACTTGTTTACACAACGAGATTTGAACATGAGGCAAAGGAGATGGTTAGAATTGATGAAGGACTATGACTTGTCAATTCAGTATCATCCGGGCAAGGCGAATGTTGTCGCCGATGCTCTTAGTCGCAAAGTACCAACCAATACCGCATCAGATTTGACTTCTCAGAAAGAATTGATAAGAGATATGGAGAATTTGGAGCTTGAAGTGATACCTAGGATTGAAAGTGGCCTGATGTCGACGATGGTGGCACAACCGCTCTTGATTCACGAGATCACGGAGAAACAACTTCAAGACGTGGCTTTGAAGAAGATTTGTGATGAGATTCCAATGGGAAAACAACCGGGATTCACGTTTGAGAACAATGTGTTGAGATTGAGGGGTAGAATTTGTGTACCTAGTGAGAAAGAGTTGAAGCGAAACATCCTAGAGGAAGCACACAACACAAAGTATACCGTTCACCCGGGAAACACCAAGATGTATAGAGATTTGAGACATGTTTATTGGTGGCCGGGAATGAAGAGAGAAATAGCCCGCTATGTTTCACGATGTACGAGTTGTCAACAAGTAAAGGCCGAACGCCAAGTACCCTCAGGATTGCTACAACCGTTACCAATAGCCGAGTAGAAATGGGAGCACATAACAATGGATTTTGTTAGTGGGTTTCCGAGGTCGAAGAGATCAAATACTATTATTTGGGTGATTGTTGATCGTTTGACGAAGTCGTCGCACTTCCTACCCATCCGAACAACTAAGCCAATGACGTTAGCTAAGTTGTATATTCGCGAGATTGTGAGACTACATGGTATCCCAGTTTCTATCGTTTCGAACAGGGATAGTAGTTTTACATCGAAGTTTTGGAGAGCCTTGCAAGAAGCAATGGGTACCAAATTGCACTTTAGTACAGCCTTTCATCCTCAGACCGATGGTCAATCCGAGAGAGTAATCCAGATTTTGGAAGACATGCTTAGGCTATGTGTACTTGATTTTCAGGGTGATTGGGAAGACCATTTACCGTTAATTGAGTTCGCGTATAACAACAGTTTTCAGTCGAGTATTGGGATGGCTCCTTATGAAGTTTTATATGGTCGTGTATGTCGTTCACCAATTAGTTGGACAGAGGTGGGAGAAAGAAAGATTGAAGGGCCGAAAATTGTACAAGAGACGACGGATAAAATAAAGGTAATTCGACAACGGTTACTGACAGCTCAGAGTAGGTATAAGAGTTATGCCGATAAGCGTAGACGACCGTTGGAATTCGATGTAGGAGACTTGGTATATTTGAAGGTGTCACCTTCAAGGGGGATTACTAGATTTGGGAGATACGGGAAACTCAATCCGAGATATGTAGGACCTTTTGAAATCATTGGAAAGGTTGGGCCCGTAGCTTATCGTTTGAACTTGCCGAGCGAATATGCTCAAGTTCATAACGTGTTTCATGTATCGTTGTTACGCAAACAATTAGTGGAAGATAGAGATCAAGTGATGACTCTGACATCGAATGAGATTCAGAGTGATTTAACGTATGTCGCATATCCGGTAGAGATCTTAGACCGGAATGATCAAGTCTTACGAAATAAAGTAATAGCGAAAGTGAAAGTGTTATGGCGTAGTCAAACTACGGAAGAGATGACGTGGGAGATAGAAGATGAGATGCGTACTCAGTATCCGCACCTTTTCGAGACATGAGGTATAAGTTTGGGGACAAACTTCTTTTAAGGGGGAAAGTATTATAACACCCACATTTGTGTTATTGCATTTGCCTTACATTGTCATGCATGATAATGTGATGTGACGTGTCTTATGACACTTGGTTGAGTGAGTTTTGACTCACGAGTTGATTTGGGTGTCTGTATTAGAAAACCCTTTGAAACTGTTGTGATTGAAGATTTATTGTTTGTGAAGTCTCTCCGAGTATGAGACGGTCACTGTGGAATATTTTAATTGTTTATCTGAAAATAAATGTTTACCTGTGTATTTCAATATCTGTATTATTTTCTGTTTTAGAATTTATTTCTGTTGTTAGATTTAGTATCCTGGTGAGAACGAATTAACACGCCATTAATTTGGTAGGCTAATTAGCAACTTCGGAAACATCATATAGAAATTCGCGTTTTAGCGACCAAACGAAACTTAGTCGAAAACTTTTATAATTCTGAGGTTTTACTCGTAAAGCTATGAATTAGCTGTGTAGAAAGTTTCAGAGACTGATTAGGAGTTTTGAAAACTCGTGGGGAGGTAAACGTAATTCCCCGAGAATGTTGCCTATATATAGATAGAGATGAACTTTAGGTTTTTCATAACTTCTAACCTAATTTCAAAAGGGGGCCAAAAGGGGGCTAGAGGGAGATTTGGTTGCTTCAAGCTTTGCGACGCCAAACGACGACCTTCTGTCAGTCTGTTTTCTCCCATATTTCATATTCGAGCTCCTCGAGGTAAGAGCTTCGTTTTGATATATGTTAGGGCCTGTTTGGCTAAGTTTTCCGAAAAGTTATTTTCTAGAATTTTTCATAAAAGTTGATAAATGGAATTCTGATCCATAGGAATTGTACTAGACGGACTTCTGCACGTTCCTTGTGCACGGGTTTTCTTTGGATCGTATTTTAAGCGCGTAAATCGGAGGTGAGTGATTCAACTATGTTTTGGAATGATTTCTTGGTGTGTATTCATGTTATGTTTGAATAGCATGTATTTAATTCTTAGAGATATCTTGTGTAGTTCATATTGGGCATTTATATTGATAAGTAGGCTCAATAGCACGGTGATATGTTTTGATTACTGCGAGTATGGTGATATGTATTTGAGCATGTTAAGTTGCTTATGTGGGTCAGAAGGAGCACGTGGTCACCGTGCCATTTTGTGGAGCCGATATAGGCATTAAGGTCGCATGATTGAAGAGAAGAATCGTGGGTCTTACCCTTTCGCGTGGACTTATTGGCGAGGAGTCGCGGATTGGGAATATGGACGGGCACGTGAGTCTCCGGCGACTAGTATGAAATGTAGAGATGTGAATGCGGACATGTTTATCATTCATGTACATATGTCGTTTTATTCACTTAGCTTTAGCTTAAACAAATCGAAATATGTGTGGTTATTCAAATAACCATTGCAGGTGTTAATGCTGGTGAGGAATCGCAGAAGTGAGCACGAGGGTTGGGAGTTTCACTTGGAAGGCAACTTGAATGTTAATCTTGTAGTTTTGGGATAATAGGAATGTTGTAATAAGAATTTGGTTGTTTTAACCCATGTTTAATTTGGTATGTTAGGATGGATTTTAAACCGTTGTAATAGTTAGTAACATGTTGTAATCTTGCTTTAGAAATGTTTTAATACAGCTAGAATTACTTTGGGTTAAGTTTGGATTGAGTGGTTGATCATTGGTGAGAGTTAGAAAGCTTTTAAACTTGAAATTCTGCAGTTTTGGCTGCTGTCAGAGGAGCAGTCGACGGGGCAGTCGACGTAGCAGTCGACGGGATAGTGCAGTTAACTATTTTGTTCCTTATATTGTAATAGCAGTCGACGGGGCAGTCGACGGAGCAGTCGACGGGACAGTGCTGTTCAGCTATTTTTTCTTATTTTGGTAAAAGCAGTCGACTGGACCCCAGTCTCAGTCGACTGTAATTGCTATTTAAATCCCTTCCTTCATCCGTCGACTGAGCAGTCGACTAAGCAGTCGACTGAGTGGTCGACTGAGCCTCTGGTCTTAAAATGTGTTTTGTTTTCCGCTGCGTGTGTTCTTCAAACCTAATTTTTGGGAACGTTAATGAATGGTTTAGCCTCGGTGGCGTGCCACGGGTTCCGGTTCCGCTATTGTGGGACCGGGTTGTGACATTGGGCCTCCAAATATTTAGCTAATTTAAGGGTCCCATTTTTTATACTAACTTTGCATTTCTATATTGGGCCCTTATAAAAAACCTACTATAATCTAGTCTAATAAAGGCCCCAACCCAAACTAAAATGATCCAAAATTTTCACATATTAAACTACAAAGCTAAGCCCAAACAATCCCTTGAGAATAAGGCTATATTTTTTTGCTGGAGAGAATAAGACTATAATTTATTTTACTATTAAAAAAAGGTTAATTGATCAACTCATAGTGTGATACACTTTTAAAAAATAAATAAATAAATTAGTGTACCGAAAAAATGTAAGAAAATTAGGTTTTCTCAATTACCCAATTCCTTTTAGTTTGAGTCCAAACAGACTCTCCAATTGTAAGTTGTTTTCAATTTATAGCTTGGTTTCAAATTATTCGTTGTTCAAATAAGTATTTAATTATGTTGCAAGTTGTTAGAATATTTTATAATGTTACATTGAAAACCAATATATACACATAATTATGTATACGTAGACTCCAAAAAAAATCATCCAGGACAGCTCGTATAGCCCGACCCCATTTTAAAAGTTCGCTTTGGACCCTCTAAAACTCAAGACAGGCCCTGACAGAGAGAGAGAGAGATAGTAGGGATGGCTTTGTACGTTCTGTATGTAATGTGAGGGTTTTTTTTTTTTTTTTTTTCTAATATTGAAGCCCTAAAAAACGGTCCTCTCGTCATTATTCATGTTAAAGTCTCGTGAAACTCTAACCATATAGCCAAATGCATCAAAGACGTGCTTTTTACGCTTTTCTCGATAAAAAATTTTAAGCCTTCTACGAGCTTTAAAATTCAACCTTGAGGCTTTTTTGGGCAACCTGACCTCAAGGCCTTGCCTTTTGGCGCTCTGTGGTATGCCTTTTAAAATACTATGAACAAACTCATTAGATGAATAAGAAACTTTATCATCATTTCTCCATATTTTCTTGGAACGACAAAATTTCATTATTTCAAGCCTCGTATTTAAAACGAGAACAATTAAACAAAACTCATCGAACATCATCATTTTTTAAGTTGAAAAGTTGTTTAAAAATAAAAAAGCAATTATCTCAGTCAAGGATGTCCAAACACGCCCCTGAGAACGTAGCTAGAATGCATTTGTATAAGAAATTGAGGTTGGTAGTTCAGGCAAGTGTTTTTCAAAGAGTTGACCTTCTAAGGAAACTCAAATCCCATTTAGCAGGTTAGGCCAGTCCATTTTACATTTTAATAGAAGAGTGTGTATTTGGGTACAAACAAATCTCACAAATACAATTCATAAATACCATAAGGATAACTCTTGGGGTATATAAGAATCTCACAAAAATAAGATACATAATTCATGAACAATGTGTCTATATCTCTCCTGGTGGGGCCCACTCCTGGTGGGGCCCACTGACACTCTGGGATCCGCAGAAGATAGAGATAAACACATAAAGTTTATGTATATTGTTTTTGTGAGATTCTTACGTGCCCCAAGAGTTATCCATATCACAATGTGTCTATGTCTCTTCTCTGTAGATCTCACTGTGTCAGTGGATCCTACCAAGAGAGATATAAACACACTGTGATGTTTGTGAATTGTATTTGTGAGATTTGTTTGTGCCCAAAGAATTACTCTTAATAGAATACTCCTTTGTTTATGTTTCAAACTCTCTCCTTTCTTTCTCTCTCTTTTTTTTTTTTTTTTTTTTTATCATCATCTGTTTTTGTCCTTTTAAGATTTATTCTTAATCTGTTTGGAAATTATAAATGTAAATTGGCCTTAACTGAAAGTGCATGTGACAGTTGCAGAACTTTCAACTGGCATTAAATCAAAAGCATGTCCACGATAAAGGGGTAAACTTATTACCATCTGTTTGGTTATACATACATATAATTTCTAACTTTGAACACAAGATTGGACTCGAAAATCCTAGCAACTCCATCCAGGATTAAACGAATTCTTGTCACTTTCTTGTACACCATTCTCAAAAAGTTTTTCTGCGGTTCAATAAATCTGGATTGAAATTTTTATTACTTTTTAAAAAAAAAAATTGTTTTGATCAAAATGTTTCAGAGGTTTGTATTAAAATGTCATACTTTGACCTCTGACCTATTGGCTGTTTTTTGTTAGTTGCTTCGCGCTTTCTTTGGTGGCTTATATTTCTAGCCAGGGTCCATAGGTGTTTGCACTAAAAAATTGCCAAAGATTTTTGAGTCTGAATGAATTATTGGAATGAACAGACCTGCCCAAGGACTGCAAAAGCCCATCGGGCTCAAGAGGTAAATGTCACGTGGTTCAGGGAGACAAGGCTAGTGATTTAAACGGTGAAGTCCGATTGATGAAGTGGGTGGTGTACAGTCAGGCTATAGCTAATAATGAAGCCCAGTTGGGAGGCAAAACGTGGACCAAGCTTATCGGACGTAGGAGGAATATAACCTAGCGTCAGGGCAAGCCCGAGGGAGGGTAAGAGCGGCAAGCAAGACAATCGGACACCATATCTGGTAAAAATGGTAAAAGACGGTTGTGTGAGCCCGATTGGCTACAGGCATTCAGGAAGATGCCATCGGGCATGGAAGACAGCAAATACAACAGACGGGCTTGTATGAGCCCGATTTAACTGAAGAGATAATTGATGAGCCTGATAGACGAGTAGGGGAAGGCGGTGTTGCTCACAGTTGTCATGATGACGTCGTTAAGGAAGCAGAGTCCATTTCAGAAAGGCATCTAGTCACGTCCAGCTGGATTTGGAAGGCCAATCCCTAAAATATTGGGATTGATTCAATCAAGATAAAGATAAAGCAAGAGTTTGAGATAGGAAGGATTCTGCCACTATCAATCAACCAATCAATCAGGACTGCTTAAGGCGCAAGTCAAGGAGTCCTTTGCTAATCAGAATTCCCAAAGGCCGCTATAAATATAGAGGCAGGCCAACCGTACAAAGGACTCCGCGTCATCTCGATACACAGCATACACAGCATTCAAACCTGACCCTGCGTCACAGCACTGTACAACATTCAATACACTGCATTTAGGACATCTATACCTCTGAATACTTACTCTGTTCATAGCAAATAGGTTTGCCCTTTTTTTTATTTTTATTTATCCTGAGCAATCAGAGTCTGTTCTGATCTTATTCTTTGGATTTGGTTATTTTTTTCAAACACTTGATAAAATCTACATTTTATTAGTCGTTTGTGATTTGTTTACACAGTAAACACTTGCACTATTTGGCTTGTGCGCTTCAGTATTGCCAAGGGATTTATGGTGAGGGTACTTTCCTACTCATTCTGCACAATCACTGTTTAGAAGTCACATTCATAAAGCCTTATGTATCACTCACACAAGCGTTTAGGAAATTAGTTTGCACACATGCACCAAGCCCGTTTGGCTCTGGCATGCTCGAGCAAATTACACCAAACAAATTTGGCATGCCTGGTAGGACACATAGTGTCAAGTCATATGCCTCCAAAGAAGGACAAGCCGATAGGGAAAAACAGACAGGATGATTCTACCGTTGACCCATCTGTTGAAGAGAGTACCATCCATTCCCTGCAGGATGGCAGTGTAACTCTAGGGGGAATTTCTGAAGTCCTGAGAATGAACATCGAGCCTATGAAGCAAGACTACAATACCTTGATAGGATCGATGAGCAATTTCAGTAATCTAATTGCCCAAACGGCCGAGATGCATCGGGGTCAAGTTGACCTTGTCATAGCCGCTAGGACCACACACATAAAGCTGGATAACCTAACGGACATGATAAGCATGCTCATAAATACTTATGAAGCCAAGGGTAACAACGAGCAAATCACCGGATCGGGCACTGGCACATCGCTTGAGCTCGATAAGCCAAAGGATCCGCCCTATGTTTTCCCAAACCTTAGGGAGAATAGTGGTTTAAGCAAGCAATCTGAATCGCAGATCGGAGTGGCTGGTGGCTGGTGGCTTGATTGTCACCGATCCTAATGGGTCAACGACACCGGTCTTTGTCCGACCAAACGGACGTAATGGAGATTCAATCATCCACACACCACCCCCAGGCCACACTACTGGGGGGCAAAGAAATAATGGTGGGTTTTGGATCCATCAGATCAACAACAATCAACAACAATAGTTACCACCTCCGTTGGTGCCTCCGGCGGGAGTAGCTCAGCCTGTAGCTCCACAACCCATCAATAGGGAGGAGCTGGTAGCAGCCATACCGGAAGAGTATGGTCCATTCATGAGAAGGATGGAGACGCCAACTTACAAATGGCCGTATCCGCCTGAAATCGACCAGGTCATATTTCCCCAAGGGTACAAAGTCACGAATTTCACTCTGTTCTCTGGGGAGAGTGAACAGTCTTCGGTGGAACATATCGGCCATTTTATCATTCAATGCGGCCATGTGGGTAGCAGTGACCCACTAAAGCTAAGGTTGTTTCAAAACTCGCTAATGGGTATAGCATTTTTATGGTATGTCAATCTTCCTGCGAATTTTGTACAAAATTGGCAGGGGATTGAAGAGTTGTTCCACAGACAGTTCTATAGGACTGAGCCCGAAACATCACTGGTAGATCTATCTAGGATGTTACAGATAGTAGGAGAGACTGTCAAAACCTACATAACCCGATTCCATAAGGCAAAGTATTGATGCAAGACGGTTTTGCCCGAGCAAGAGTACGTGAAAATGGCTATGGGGGGCATGTCCTTTGAACTTCGCATGAGGTTTGAAGGAACTAACTTTCGTGACCTATTCGAGCTGGCTACACGAGCCACTCATTACGAGCGTATTCTTCTGGATGAGCAAGAGAAGAAGAATTCGTCCAAGGGCACCAAATACAAAGACCCTAATTACGAGGTCCACCTAGCTGACTGTGACCTCGAAACAGAAAGTGATATGGCCGAGTTGGTCTGTAAACGGCCAGTTGTATGTAACGCTTTGAGTAAGCCCATCAATAATAACGCCGCTGCAAAGAGGATGGCATTTGAGTCAAGGAAGAATTACACATTTGATATAACTATGGCTGATCAAATATTCGATCCCTTATTGGCCGATAAAGTGATCAAGCTAAGTGAGGGTCATCGGATCCCCAAGGCCGATGACCTAAAAAATAAAGAATACTGCAAATGGCATGACTCCTGGAAACACTCCACTAATATTTGCGTTATTTTTTGTAATGTTATATAGGAGAACGTGGATAAAGGAGTTTTCAAGTTCTCAGATAAGGCTATGGGGATTGATGTGAATCCGTTTCCCCAAATCACCGGTGCCAATATGGTTATGCCTGACTTGACCAAGCTAACAAGACCAAGGTCGAAAGTGGACTTGACCGAGAGGGAAGAGCTGCCAAAGCAGGGAGAAGGAAAATAAATCACCAATTCGGCCACTAATGGGCCGATGCTAACAATACATGAGCTCCAAAGAACCTACCTAGAGCGCAAAGAAAAGGAATGCAAGGCTGAAGTGAAAACAGCTAGGTCCACCACTAACAGCTTGATTGCAGACCTACGACACCATCTAGGGCTTATTGAACAAGGCCTTTGGCCACGGGGCAAGGTCGATATCAAGAGGGAGGGCTCTAGCCCGAGTAAGAGGCCCAGAGTCAATGAACATCAGGAACTAAGCCCGAGAAGGTCTGTACACGAGAGGCTTTCACTGCCTAAGCATGGACAGTTGAAGCCCGAATTGCAGCCAAAACAATCCCTTACTCCACAGACCGGTCTAAGAGATTCAGGCTGATTGGGGGCAAGGTGCAGCCAAATAGTCTCCAAGCCAAGGATTCTAGCAGGAGCATCAACCTCAAATATGGGTCTGAGGATGGTGTTGCCACCCAGAATAGAAGACGGGAGGTGGCATAAGGCTGAACATCCAAAATTCCCAATGCGGCCTCAGTACAGCAAATCTCAAAAAATGAGATATCAACGTGCGAGGCAGGCTGAGCGGGAATGTCAGTACCGGGAGAAGCTACAAGGGGGATGTAAACCCGAATCAGACAAGATGGACATGGAGATCGATGATGACTTTTCAGATTCGGACGCTACGCCAATTCAATTCGGAGCCATCCCTGCAAGTTTATCTTCTAGCATGGTTTTTACTCTACCTATGTCTTTTAGGGCTAAGCCAGACCAGCCTTCGGCCATGGAAGGAGATGTAATGGAGGGCCTAACCAAAGAGTCGACCACGATAGAAGACATATTTTGGAATGGAGGAGAGACCGTTAACCCAACGTGGTAGAAGCCACAAGCAAGAATGTGGACGCCACCGATGTACAGTCTGATCGGCTTAAGATCACAATTTTAAGACCGAAAGGACATCAAACTGAAGGGGGGCTGAAGCTTACAGGACCTATTAAAGTTGTTTTTGAGAAACCTACTTATCAGATGTCCCAGCATCTGAAGCCGCTATACGTGAACGGACATATTGAAGGGATCCCGATAAATAGAATCCTCATTGATGGAGGATCTACCATCAACATTATGCCCCAGATAATGTTAAGAATCCTTCAGAAGCCCGAGTTAGAACTGATTTTGACTAAAATGAACGTTCAAAACTTCACAGGGACGCCCTCAAGAACCAAGGGTATCCTACCCCTAGAACTGACTGTTGTCAGTAAAACGGTTATGACTGCTTTCTTCATTGTGGAGACATCGACTGCCTATAATGCATTACTAGGCCAAGACAAGATTCACCCTAACTATTGTATCCCTTCTACCCTCCATCAGTTACTGATTTTCTAGAGAGGTGATGAGGTCGAGGTGGTTGGAGCAGATACGAAGTCCTTTCTAGCCTATGAGTAGATGACCCATGATGTCTTATATGAAGATGACATCGCTCCAGTCAAGTTACTAGGATGTGGCAAGATGGGTAGACCAAATACTGCTATGTTCCTTAAGGGAACTCCATCGGACGTAAAGTCACATTACCATAACCTTAGCCGGACAGAGGAGTCAAGGCCGATAGAGATTATTGAACAAGAAGATGTCAATGGAACTACAACCCATTGAAGAACAGAGATAGCTAGCCCTAAGGGCCAGCATGGCCAGATGGTGTGCATATCTGGCTAATAGAAGATTAAAAATCAGCCCCGTCGATGGTATGATCAATTTGGTCGATTATATCTTTGAAGAGGAAGTGCCAAGAGAGGAAGAAATCTAGATGAATGAGTTGGAAATGGCTACTGCTAAGTTGGATGATTTGAAAGCTGATGTACAGGATCCCCTCTTGGAAGTTAACCTAGGCAGAGAAGGAGAGCACAAGCCTACTCATGCAAGTCAGATGCTCGAGCCATAGTATCAAGCCGAGTTGATTGCGCTCTTATACAAGTACAAGGATTGCTTTGCTTGGGATTACGACGAGATGCCAGGGCTGTCTAGGGAACTGGTGGAACACTAATTACCAATTAAATCAGGGTTCAGGACATTTAAGCAGCTACCTAGACGGATGTCACTGGAAGTTACTCTAAAGGTGAAGGAAGAGATTGAAAGACTACTGAGCGCTGGCTTAATTCGGACTGCCTGATACGTAGAATGGGTCTCGAATGTAGTCCCGGTAGCCAAGAAAAATGGGAAGCTCAAGGTTTGTATTGACTTTAGAACCTTAAACCTAGCTACCCCAAAAGATGAATATCCCAAGTCCATGGCCGATCAGCTGATTGATTCGGCTGCTAAGCACAAAATTCTGTCCTTTATGGACGGGCATTCAGGGTACAATCAAAACTACATCGCCGAGGAAGATGTCCCAAAGACAGCTTTTTGGTACCCCGGGGCAGTTGGAACCTTTGAATGGGTTGTCATGCCTTTTAGATTAAAGAATGCGGGCTTACAAGCTAAAGATGAACCCCCTCAAATGTGCATTCAACTTCTCAGCAAGGAACTCTTAGGTTTCCTAGTGCACCAGAGAGGGATTGAGATAGACAAGAATAAGGCTCGGGCTATTCAAGCAGCAAAGCCCCTAGCCAACAAGAAACAACTGCAAAGGCTCATCGGGCAGATCACTTTCCTCAGAGGTTCATATCCAACTGTGCAGGAAAAACTCAAGTATGGACTCCACTTTTGAAAATCAAGACCGATGAGGAATTCAAGTGGGAGGAAAGCCACCAGCATACCTTTGAAGGTATAAAGCAGCATTTGTCTACACCCCCAGTGTTGATGCCACCCAAGAAGGGTAGGTGCCTTAAGTTGTATATATCGGCCTCTGACTGCTCAATAGGAAGTATGTTAGCCGTTTATTACTTTAAGTAGAATTTTGACTCCAATCGAACAGCGTTATGCGTCGATTGAAAAGTTATGTTTGGCATTGTAATTTTCATCTCAGAAGTTAAGAATATATATGCTTCCTGTTTCTACTTACATTACATGTCAAACTGATGTGATAAAATACATGTTGTCAAGACCAATTGTGAGAGGCCGAATTGGAAAATGGACCTTGGACTTGATGGAATTTTCCATTCAATACCGATCACAGTAATTGGTCAAAGGCCAGGCCATAGCCAATATCTTGGTCGATCACCCAAATCTTACTGATCTAGGAGATCTGTCACCAGCACCAAAAGTATTAAATACATCTTTAGTCCCATGGACGTTGATCTTTGATGGCTCGAAGAATGTAGAAGGTGCTGGGGCAGGGGTGATCATTGTATCGCCCCAATATAAAAAGATGAAGATGCCGTTTCGGCTTGATTTTAAATGTACGAACAATCAGGCCGAGTACGAAGCTCTTATTATCAGACTTGAGATACTCCTTGAAATGGGGGCATCATCTGTCCATATCAAAGGAGACTCAGGGCTGGTAATCGGACATATATCAGGTGAATTCCAAATTAAGAGTTGGGAGCTATGCCCGTTTTACTTAGTGCCCATTCAACTTATGGATTCATTCAATGATATAAGTGTGAGCTATATCCCTAGGTCAACAAATACGGAGGCCAATAAGTTAGCAAAAAGTGGATCGGCCTCGTCAACTAAAACAAACCTAGAGGATAAAGCTATCACGATACAAGTCCGATCACTGCCGTCCGTGGCAAAGAGAGGTTGGTACACTTTAACCAATTCAGTCTTGATGGAGGATGATGATTGGAGAATCCCAATCATAGGATATTTATAGCACCCAAATGTGAGAGTACACTGAAAAGTCAAACTATTCGCAGTCTGATTTGTTGTATCAGATGGGAAATTGTTCAAAAAGCCCATTGGGGATGATGTAATCCTAAAGTGCCTCGGTAAAAAACAAGCCATAAGAGTAATGGCCGAAGTCCATGAATGGATTTGTGGAGCTCATCAGGCCGGGAGAAAGATGAAATGGCTCCTTAAGAGGTATAACTACTACTGGCCAAGCATGTTGAAAGATTGCATTAGTTATGCTAAAGGATGTCAGGCTTGTCAGAAGCATGGTCCAATTCAAAGAGTACCGGCTAAAGAACTTCAGTATATAATCAAGTCATGGCCGTTTAGAGGATGGGCCATAGATTTGATTGGCAAGGTTCTTCCACCTTTATCTGGCCGGCATTGCTTCATAATAGTATCTACAGACTACTTTACTAAGTGGGCCGAAGCCATACCGTGTAGAATGGTGACGCAAGCAACGGTGATCGAATTCATTGAATAACACATAATTCACCATTTCGGCCTTCTAGAAACCATAATAGTAAATCAGGGATCCGTGCTTACGGGCACAGAAACAATGGCTTTTGCAAAAAGTACAGGAATTAAGATCCTCAACTCCACTCCATACTATGCTCAGGTCAACGGACAGGCTGAGTCAACAAACAAGATCCTCAAGAGGATCATTGAAAAAATGATAAATGAAAATTGAAGAGAGTGGGACAAGCTACTGTCCGAGGCATTATGGGCTTATCGAACTTCTAAAAGGTCCAGTACTGGGATTACACCGTTTATGCTAACTTATAGGCATGATGCTATGTTGTCAATAGAGGTTATAGTCCGATTGGCTAGGAGGGCATTACAAAATCAGCTTGAGCTCGCTAGGTACACCGAGGCTATGATAGCTGAGTTAGAAGGGCTTGATGAAACAAGATTGTCGGCCTTGGATTCATTAAGGGTACAAAAGCAATGGGCTGCCTGAGCATACAACAAGAGGGTAAAAGAGAAGTCCTTTTGCACAGAAGACTTGGTCTGGAAGACCGTTTTGCCAATCGGAGATAAGGATAACCGATACGGCAAATGGTCTGTCAATTGGGAAGTTTCGTTCATTGTTCACCAGGTCAAGAGAGGTGGAGCGTATAGGCTGCGTGATACGGATGGAACAGTGCATGTCAGGTTAATTAATGGCCAGTAATTGAAATCCTATTATCCTACAGTGTGGGAGACCATCGATCTTGAATACAAACCAAACCCTGGCCTAGTGTACGAACCATTTAATTATGAGCCTGAGATGGAAGTTTGAGTAAAATCATCATTGTATTAATAAGGCTGAGCACAACTTACTTACAAGATGAATAAATAATTAAAAAGAAAAAAATATACAAGCATCAAAGTAGGCCGACCCAAAATTCCTAAGTTTGGCCTTCAGTTCTTCCTAAGTCTTTGCTGCTGCAGCTCGGTCTTGTTTGGCTTTTTATAACTTTTAAGTCCAAGACCGAGAAATGGGAATGCTGGCCTGTAATTGCTCCTGTATTTCTGGGCATCTCCACCGAGTTAGGCCAGGACTCCGTCGATCTTCACCAAAGCTGCGTCATTAGCCATCACCTTAGCCTTACATTGTACTAGCTGGGCTTTGAGTGTTGCAATGCGATTTTGCAGCTAGGCATCTCAGGCAATCACTTGAGGCCGAGATGCCTTCCCAGCTTCATACTTGATTTTTGCAGCCTAGAGGAACTGCGTGGCCTTCTGATGGGCACCAAGATCAATTTCGGCCTCAGCTTGAACGGACGAGGCCGAACGCTCCAGGAGACGACAACTAAGGAGTCTTTTTTGTATTTCCTAGATTAGCAGGAGTTTCCCTTCTGTTGAAGAATGATCGGCCAGGAGTGTTCAAGGCGACGTCTACGTCAACAGCAGGTAGAAGACCAGGAGGGTCCTGATCAGCCAGCCTAAGGAGGAGGTCTTTCAATTGTTGAATGCTCAAAGGAGACATCAGGTCAAATGCACTTAGGTCCAGGTCGCTAAAGAAGTCATCAAAGAGGATGTATGGCTCTGGACCTATGGGAACAACCTGTTCAAAACATTGGGGGTTAAAAGAGGATAAAGTATTTATGAATGAGATTAGAAAGTGAGGCTACAATACTTGGGCTTGAGAGGATAGTGAGGCCGAGATCTCTTGACGAATGTCGACCTCACCACTTGGCTGAGAAGTGGATAGTTGAGATGGCTGCTGATTGGGTTCGGGAGAGGGAGCAGTAATGGTTTCCACCATTGGACCAGTAATGCCCTCATTTGATGAAGTTTGAACACCCAATGTGGGGCCCGAGACTTCAGCCATAGCCCTATCCTCAACATTTGAAGCTGTAGGACCTTCAAGAGTAGATGAAGGATCGGCCTCAACAGGTGCCTCTGTTGGCTCAGAGGCCGATCCCGTGGCAGTGGCAGCTCCAGCCTGGCCAGAAGGGGTTTCAACCACAAATGGGGTCGCCTGCTCTACTTCTTCTTCTCCAGTTGTTCCCCTAGCCACATCGCCTGTTGGTAGGTCTCCGCTACTGGAAGACAGTACAACCACTTTGGACATTAATCCTCTAGCAGGATCAACAGCGTCCTCTTCCCCGTCTGAAGGAGTCAAGGGCGACAGGATGTGGAGAGGCATTACTCTCTTGGAAACTTGTTCAAGATAGGTCGCCTGTTGGGAAGGAGAGAAAGGAAGATCGGTTGGAAGAGGTTTAGAGGGTGGAACTGTTGTTAATTGAGAACCCTGCCCAGTCAGTGGAACGACTTCTCCAAGATCCTCATCAACAAGCTGAAATAAGAGAAAAGGGTTAGAAGGATGAAAGATCTAATCGAATGAGGATTAAGCAAAACACAAAAAAGTGATAGTACCTGAGTGGAGGAGACCGAGGCTTGTTTTTGTTTTTTCTTCTGTCCATGCCCAGGTGCTAGCTTACGGGCCGACCTCTTTGCTATTTGCTTCGGTCGGGTTGGCACCGTTGGAGCAACAGGGACATCGGCCTCTGTAGCCGTTGGCACGACAAATTGAAGTATGGCCTCCGCAGTAGTGCCTGTCAAAATCTTGGCAGTCCAATCCGACCACCACTTTTCAAATTCATCGATCATAACCGATCGGCCCAAGAATGGTGTGAATTTGAAGGCGACCTTCAACTTGTCTGACCTTTCCTTTATTTTCTTCACTTGACCGTCATTAATAATTAGGCCACGTTCAACCCAGTCCACGTTTACGGTAGTGGCTGGTGGAATGGGCACAAGCTGAGAAAACCCGAGTTGACAGGCATAGAGTGGAGTGAAGTAGTACTCTACCCCGCACTTGTTGTTGGCAGAGGGAATACTCGGGCTAAAAATTATGTCTCTAGCTACTAAGTAACTAGAGAAGATTTCATTATATGTAGTCTGGGTGCCCGGTCCCCAGTTGGAAGGGTTATGTGGAAGCTGGAGGAATGTGGAAAAGTGAGTAGAAGAGAAGGGTTAGAAGAGAGGGACAGCCCAGTTGGCACATCCCTCATAGAAAAAAGAAAACACTCCTCAAAGGAGTGGGAAGAAGGAATAATGAGTTAGACATCGAAAATGGGAACGACTGATAATTGGCGATCGACCGGCCTGAATTGCTAGAAGTGAGAATAGAGCCAGACCTGAAGAATCTAGATTGGGCTGCCTCAAGCACTGAAGCTCGAATGCACGAAGTCAGTCACTCCGCGAACAAGGTGAGCCCAGACCAGTGTGGCTAGGGCTAAGGGCTTCCTAGCAGCAAGGGCCAAGGGCAGAGTAGTGTACTCCTTGGTGATGGCCTGACTAGCTGAGCAGAAGAGGTATCTATTCAGCCAGTATATCAGAAAGGCCGTTTGCTCAGCATCAGACACTTCGATCTCGTCAGCACCCTTTCAGGCCATAAGAAGCTGCCAAAGGTTGTGATCGGTCTATAGGAAATGGCCCCATCTCTCACAGATTCCTATTGGGGGTAGGTGGAGCTGGCTGTTCCAACATCTAAGCCCGGGACCACTTCTTGTCCGTGAGGGTGGAGACTGGGCAGGTAGCTCACATCCTTGACGTTGGGTGCCATCGAGCCGCAACGGAAAAGGAAACCGTTTATTGATGCCGACCAGAAAATAAGAGCTGAGAAGAAGAGATGCTGGTCTATCTCTAGCTTGGACCGGCTGAGAATTATGGCATTATGGATGCCCATTCTCTTCCATAGATTAGCCTTGGAGGTCGATACTCTTGTCACCCATTTGTCCCAGTCAGCAGTAAGGGTGGGCTAACCCCTGATTGGGTGTGAAGCTGTCCAAACTTTGCTCCAATTGGCAAGAAGCTAGAGGAATGGCTCATTTTCTACCAGCAGGAAGTAGGGGCTGAACGCCGCTGGAGGATTACCACGGAACGCTGTACCAAGATAAGGTGCCACTGGTAAGCCATTGGTAGCACTGTAAGGAAGAAAACTGTCGGTAGAGATCTCTGCGGCGTGGCTTTTGGCCAAAGCCCTGACCTCTCTGCAGCAGTTTTGGGGCGGCAGAGCATCCATGAATGTTTTCTTGCCTTTAGAGGTGGCTGCCGGAGCAGTTTTGGGGGCCATTACATAAGGTAGGGATGCAGATTAGCTTCGCCAGGGATAATGGAGTTCTAGAGAGAGAAGCTCTGGGTGTTTGGGATCCTAGAGAGAGAGAGAGAGAAAGAAGACACAAATGAGAAGGTAAGGAGATTTTTGAAAATCTCGCAACTGTATACACGCCGCATTTAGTGAAGAGTGACTGGTGGGATTCCCCATATCTGACAAGTCTCTGCATGGATGACATATGCCATATTTAAATTCAAAATGTCATATCAATCAAGGCGGGACGTTTGATATGACCTTTTGGGGGACAATTGTATGCACCCAAAAATAGCCAAAGGTTTTTGAGTCCGAATGAATTACTGGAATGGAGAGGCCAGCCCAAGGACTGCAAAAGCCCATCGGGCTCAAGAGGTAAATGTCACATGGTTCAAGGAGACAAGGCAAGTGATTTAAACGGTGAAGTTAGATTGATGAAGTACGTGGTGTATAGTCGGGCTATAGCTAATAATGATGCCCAGTTGGGAGGCTAAACATGGACCAAGCTTATCGGGCGTAGGAGGAATATAACCTAGCGTCAAGGCAAGCCCGTGGGAGGGTAAGAGCAGCAAGCAAGACAATCGGACACCATATTTGGTAAAAATGGTAAAAGACAGTTGTGTGAGCCCGATTAGCTTCAGGCATTCAAGAAGAGGCCATTGGGCATGGAAGATAGGAAATACAATAGACGGGCTTGTATGAGCCCAATTTAACTGAAGAGATAATTGATGAGCCCAATGGACGAGCAGGGAAAGGCGATGTTGCTCACAACTATCATGATGATGTCATTAAGGAAGTAGAGTCCATTTCAGAAAGGCATCTAATCACGTCCAGCTGGATTTGGAAGGCCAATCCCTAAAATATTAGAATTGATTTAATCAAGATAAAGATAATACAAGATTTGGAGATTAGGAAGGATTCTGCCTCTATCAATCGACCAATCAATCAGGACTGCTTAAGGCGCAAGTTAAGGAGTCCTTTCCTAATCAGAATTCCCAAAGGCTGCTATAAATATAGAGGCAGGCCAATTGTGTAAAGGACTCCACGTCATCTCGATACACATCATTCAAACCTGACCCTATGTCACAACACTTTATAGCATTCAATACACTGCATTCAGGGCATCTATACCTCTGAATACTTACTCTGTTCATAGAAAATAGGTTTGCCATTTTTGTTATTTCTTTTATTTCTCCTGAGCAATCAGAGTCTGTTCTGATCTTGTTCTTTGGATTTGATTATTTTTTCCAAACACTTAATAAAATCTACATTTTATTAGTCGTTTGTGATTTGTTTACACAATAAACACTTGCACTATTTGGCTTGTGCGCTTCAGTACTGCCAAGGGATTTATGTTGAGGGTACTTTCCTACTCACTGCATACAATCACTGTTTAGAAGTCACATTCATAAAGCCTTGTGTATCACTCACACAAGCGTTTAGGAAATTAGTTTGCACACATACACCGAGTCTATTTGGCTCTAGCACGCCCGCGCAAATTACAGCAAACAGTAGGACCTCATCAAACTCAAGTCAGAGTTTAATCTAACGAAATGACCCTTTGTTTTTAAATTCTGTCCGAGTAATATTCATAAATCTATAGAACTCATGGTCTGGTCTGGCCATTCCAAGCTCGGCACATTTTGAACTTCATGCATAAGTTTGGACCTTTTTCTTGAAATTCTAAACTCACATTGCACAGATCAAAAAATGATCAGCATTGAAGGGAAAAAAGTCATATTTATTAATGGAAATAGCAACATTGATAGTACAAAATTTGGCTTACGAACAAGGGCATCCATTGAAGAACACTTTTCTGTAGCCCATATCAGAAATTAATCCACAAAAGAAAGAAAAAAAGAAAGAATGAATGCAAAAAATGTTTACACATTGTAACAGATCTTCAAATATCACGAATAAGAACAAAACCTTTTTTCGAGAGTGTATATTAGAAAACCCATCAGAAAGGTTAACTTGTCTTCAGCTGCACTGCTGCTAAATAACAAACACAATGCATCACTTCCGGTAGTACAAGTTCAGAATTGATATGAACCCTGGCCTCTTCTGCTGAGTAGTGCACCCAATACGTTCTTCAAATGCAATCTGTCCCAATGTATGTACTTTTTGGGATCAGAGCAAACAGGAGTACCTTTATATCCACACATCTTTTTAGGATCAGAATTGTAAGAACCCCCATTAATTCCACAACAGTTCTTCATCAAATTAAGTCTCCTTATCAAATCCTAACTCAACGTTGTTGGGAAGAAGTTCCGAAAAGGCCTCGTAGTAGTCTGCATAAACAATCTGAACATAAGGGAATTCCAACCTTAGCTCCATAAGTGCCTGCCCCAGATGACTATTAGTCTATTATGGATCATCAGAAAATTGTTGACTCTTGTGTGTCACTTATAAGCGTCATAATTATTTGGATCGTTGCTGTGAAACATTGTAAGGTAGCCTGAGAGACACCCCAGTGGAAGACTTCCCGGGACTGAGAAATTTATCGCGCCAACATGCATTAATCATAGTTTGAAATAAATTTTAAAAAGGGGTTATTATTAATTTACTATGTCATGAGTGAATTAAGCTAAAAACTAAATGAGTTTTATGTTCTGTGGGTGGCTGTGATCTAATCCTTCAGAACCAATATTATGCACATTACTCTTACGAAAAGAATTTGTAAAACAATAAGAGAGTTAAGGACTAATGCTCTAATCAAGGATAAGCATATAAGATAAAGAAAGTATTGATCAGAATTATTAGGTTTAGATTTTTTTTAGTTATCTCTCTAATTAAATGGTTCTACAATAAAAATAGTTTTAAGGACTAAGAAATTTGAACTTCTGGAACAATCATCAAATGGGTTACCCTTACACAATATCACTAGTAAATTAAGCAGAAATAAAGGCTTAAAAAATAAAAAAATTTGCTGCTCCCTTGGGTGGATAAATAAAGTTTTTTATTTAGTAAATCCATTAAATCAATTCACCCACATTGTTTTTTAAGGACTAATGCTCTAAGGATAAAATAAGAAGCAACTGTTACGGTTATTTGAAAGAACGATATACAAATTAAAAATGAAATCTGTACTTTTATTTCTACTCTTGATGAACTAGGTGACCAAGGGTACAAAAGAGTACACCTCCAAGAGAAGTTTTCCTTGCAAGAATGCATACTCGTAATCACTAACTCCAATCTGATCTACAAAGAAAAGTGCCCCTGGAGCTTATTCAAACACACTGCAATAGCACAAAAGAAAATATGTAAGATCGAACAAAATAGGAATATAAGAAGAAACTAAAACCTTAAGAAAAGGGGAAGTGTGTGTGTGTATACATTGATGAGAAACACATATTGAATCGAGAATGGTATGGTGAAGGAATCGAATTGGGCATCCAAGGTCTGGTCATGATTAGCTTGATGTGGGAATGCCTTGTTTCGCAAAGAAATCATAAGTCATAGCAGTTGCTCCGGAAACACCAAAGTTAATTTCCCCATAGCTAGCTGAAGTGGTTTTGCTTGCTTGAAGAATATGGTTCTGGATTAGGAAGATATATGGAATGCAGAAGCTGTGGAACACATAGAGATCATGTTAAGACTACTAGCTAATTGTTTAAACCTGAACCTAAAAATATACATCAATCATTTTAAGGATATGTATAAAGCATATATGAGTTGTATCCATAACAAATATGTATAAAACAAATATCACCACAAGAAAAGTGTATTTACTATGGTAAGAAGAGCGAGGGCATTCATAGTTGCATACAGACTATACAGTTTAATGGACATTGATCAATTGAAAATCATAGACTAATTCTATGCTTCTCAAATTTGATTCACAGATGCTTTAGCAGTTGTACAGTATATTGTGTGAATAGTTGGTGGTAAATGCCACTGAATAATCTTTTTAGCAGTTGTAAAATTTCGAGCAAATTACACTTTAGTCCATCAAACTATGCACTTGTTTTCAATTGGGTACATAAACTATTTTTTTTCCAATTGGGTCCTTGAAGTTCAAAAATTCATTCAATCAGTGTAGAAACCCAGAATTTTAAAAGGGCATTTGGTAATTTTGTGATCGAGAGAGAACAAATCCTAATTATATGTCTTAATTCACATTTGTTAATACTTTTTATCCTGTTTCTGTGCATTTTTACTTTATTTTCTATTTTCTGTCAGGATTTGGAGAAAAGTAAGGATTCCAGGCTAATGGGGGTGAAAAAGCAGAAAGAAAGAAGCTGAAAAAGGCATATCGCGCGCGCGGCTCGCTCGCGCGACAATCGGGAACCTCCCTCGTGCGACCTCCCAAAATGGCGCTCGCGCAACCTGTGTAAAAATCAAAGTTGCGTATTTCAGTGTGCTAAAGATCCCCACACAAACAAAACAGCCTAATTACGTCCAGATTGTAAAATATAGCAGTTTTAGTGCAAATAGGTTTTGGAAAGTCTCCAAACTTGCTCCAAATCTACATATATCGTATTGTAAATCAATTATAGGGTTAGACATTGTTACACACAACATTACATAACATTAGATACATCCATATACAACAAAAACTTCAACCATTGAAGAGAGAAAAGCAAGGAGAAGAAGAAGAAGACCAAGGATTTCGATGGCCCCCTCCATCAACCTCTTGCCGTTCATCGCTTCCATGGCCAACTAAATCTAGATCTAGGGTTTCAATGAAACCCTAGCCAAGTAATAGAGAGTTATTTATGTTTTTATTTTAGTTTTATTATGTATGGATGATGATTACATGTTTTGAGGATTTTTATAATGAAATCGTACTTCTATTTATTAAATCATTACTTTCAAAGTTTATTCTTGTCTTAGATCTATTTTGAATGTGATGTGCTCAATGATCTATATTTACTGTGCTTGTATGGATTATTTATATGTAATGATGCGTAATTGAATTGTGCTATCAAGTATTCAAATAGTCCATGCTAAGGTTAGACGGATTATGCCATAACCCTAGTTTAGTGTGGGATAATTCGTGCTAATCAAAGATGGATTATGTTGGTGCTTGAACCATAGATATCTTCTTGACAGAGGAATTGGGCTTGTAGCTACACTTCCCCATTATCATCCAACTTAATAAGCTAATTCAATTCATAAATACCCTTATTATGAAGATAGTGGTAGATTTGCAATCCTAGGTTCCTTAAACTTATTTATAAAAAAAACTTTAAATCGCTTTCATAATTTAGATTTATTTCATTAGTTCCTTAGTTTAAAAACAAATCAAAGTCCAAATTCTATTTTCTTAATTAACTAGATTTAGGTTTTAAAATTAAAGTGATTTAGTAATTCAATCTCTATGGGTTCGACCTCTACTTCCACACTACAAATCTTTTAAAGTAGAGTATACTTTTAATATCTTGATATTGACAACATCAATTTTTGGCACCGTTGCCGAGGATTGCAAATTACTACCTTTAGTTTTAAAATCTTAGTTTAGTTAATTAATTCGTAAATATTAGATTAGGTATTAATTTTCATATTTTTTGCTTTTTATTTTAAGTTACTAATTTTTATTTTTGTTTTGTAATTTCTCAAGAAATCAAATTCTAGCATTTCGGAGTGGAAAAGCTTAGCACACCAAAGGAACTTATGCAATTAAAATAAAATAAAATAAGTTTAAATCACTTCCTTTAAATTTCGCATCAAATCACTGTAAGTCAGGGCGCTGAGATGCAATTACTTGCATTAGGTGTGGAGTGAGCACTACATTAGCTAGGAAACTCGGGGCGCTGGGCTTTGATGCGAATCACTACATAAGGATAATTACATGCATCATAGTAGTACTGTGTGCTTGCGTGCTTGATTACTTGCATAGTTATTTTCATTTTTGTTGAGTCAGTCGTTGTTTTAGTCTATTTTCTTTTAGTATATGTTTGGTACATGTTTTCAAGTAAACCTAAATTACATCCGCTTAATCTTGAACTTGGACATAGTCTTAGAGTCCTTAGGTCATCAACCCAAGCTTCTAGAGCTCGGTTGATGTTGGACGACGATTCAACACCGAAACCGTCATCGTTGTTTGAGTCTGAAATACGGAGTACCTTAAAACGACTAAAGAAATCACACGTGAATACCATTTAACCGATTCCAATGGTCGACTTAGGAAACAACGTGAACAATCAAAACAACGAAAATAATGTAAATAATCCTAATATACCCCCGCCTTCTCCGCTTAAAGATTATTTCATTCCTATGGCCTACACACCATAGGCAAGCATAGAATTACCGGAGGTGATGGCATCTCACTTTGAGATAAAGTCATCTACCATCGCGCTACTTCCTTCATTCCATGGTCGTCTTAAAGAAGACCCTAATCAGCACTTAGGAGATTTCCAAGATATATGCTCTACTTTGAAAATACAAAACCTAACTGATGATGAGTTAAAATTGTGACTCTTCCCATTCTCTTTAAAAGATAAAGCTAAATACTGGCTCCAGTCTCTAGAGCCAAACACAATTAAAACATGAGAAGCCTTACACGCTGCATTTTTACAAAAGTTTTTCCCCATCACAAGAACTAATCAGATAAGAAAATCAATAACAAACTTTGTGATGCAAGATGGGGAAACGCTTTATGAAACTTGGGAACAATTTAAAGAATTATTACACTCATGCCCACATCATCAGGTTCCCAAGTGGCAATTGGTTCAGGTCTTCTACGAGGGACTTGTTCCCTCACTACGTAATACCGTTGATGCCGTTTGTGCGGGTGCCTTCCTACACAAAAGCGTCGATGAGGCATGGAAAATTTTTAAAATGTTAAGCGAGAATTCGATGCACCAAACCATGTTGGTGTGTCCTGAGGGGTGTCTTCCACCTAAACTCAAGCAAGAGGAACGTTTCGAGTCGAGTCAGATAATAGAAATACAAGAACTATCTAAAAAACTTGATCGACTTATGACAATGAACTAAATGACAAACCCTCTTACGAAGTATGTGCATTATGTTCTGAACTTTCTCATAACATCCTTGTATATCCTTCCGCTTCTCAATTTCTAGAATTCGTGGAACAACACATAAAATCTATTCAACAGTTCCCACGAACTAGTTATAATCCTATGCCGAATAATTGTTCTAATACTTACCGACCCTAATTTCAACAATATGGATATACACAACCCAACCCTCTACCTCCTCAACCTCCATGTAATAATGCATTTGAGGAGAAAGTGTTGGCCTCACTTGAGAATATTGGTTTGGTGATTTAGTTAGTACACTCTCACACATAGCCCATGGCATAGCTGGAGTCCCAAGTGGGACAAATAGCTAATACACTAAACCGGTTGACCGAGAGTAAGTTGCCAAGTCAACCTATTCAAAAACCTAAGGGACAATATGAGGTAGGTGGTACGAATATGCAAATGAACACTGTTTCAACTAGGACGACTACTCGAGAGGAAGAAGTTGTTGAAATTACGAATAAGAGTGAGAAAGAGGTAAAAATTAATTCAAATAAAGAGATAGGTGAGAACACGAGTCGAATTAGGAAAGAAAATGAAACGGTCCCAACTAACTATATTCGGAAAATGCCTCTTCCACCAAACGTCGATGAACCTTCACATTTTTCTAAGTAGAAGATATACTCAAGGTGTTTAAACAAGTTAAAATAAATATTCCATTCCTCGATGCGATAAAACAAATTCCCGCTTACGCTAAATGTCTAAAAGACTTATGCACTTAAAAGCGCAAGTTGCGCAGTCATACTCTGAAAAAGGTCTTTCTCATAGATAAAGTAAGTTTGATTTTTCAACACGCTCTTTCAAAGTATAAGGATCCTGGTACACTAACGATTTCATGTGTCATATGTGACAATGTCATTCATTGGGCTCTCCTTGACTTAGGTCCGAGAGTTAATCTCTTACCTTACACCGTCTACAAACAACTAGGTCTAGGTGAATTGAAACCCATGGCTGCTACTATATAATTAGCGGATTATTCTGTTAAAATACATAGAGGAATCATCGAGGACATCTTAGTAAAAGTTGATAAATGTTACTATTCTGTCGATTTCATGGTCCTTGACACCGAACTTGTGCTAGATGCTAGGAGAAATACTCCTGTCATTCTAGGTCATCCGTTCTTAGCCATGGCCAACGCACGTGTCAACTATCGAACGGGGGTAATAAAAATGTCCTTTGGGAACATAAACTTAAAATTGAACATTTTTAACATATTAATCAACCTCCTAATGATGATGCTTATTTATGTGAGGCAAAAAGTGAGGTTAGACAACCTAGTGAACCTACAGTAGAAATAAATATGAGTACGGAAAACAATATAGTGAAATATGAGCGTACGAATTCAAATAATCGATTTGAACATGATCAAGGAAAACCGTCGAATGAACTAACTCATAACAACATTATTTCTTCTTTCCACCAAAATCTCCCTAATACCTTCAAGGGTACAAAATCTAAAATACGGCCTCCATAAGTCTTGACCTATAATGGTCTAGCTGGAGACGTAAAAGACAGCGCTTCTTAGGAGGCAACCCAAGCTTTTATCGTTTTATTTTCTCATTTTTGTTCACTTTTTGGGTTATTTTAAGTCAGTTTTGGTCATTCTGAACAGGTTTGGAGGTTGAGATGAATTTATTTTCAACTTATTTACACTGAGTGAAAGAAAAAAGAGAAAACGACTACATCGCGCGCGCGACCCACTCGCGCGACAGGTCGATTGCTCAGCCTGCTCGCGCGAGAATTTTCTTTGGTGAAAATATTTTCAAGTTTTTTATATTTATAGCCTCAGTTTCAGGTCGTGCCTGGAATTATGCGTAAGAGGGTCTCGCTCGAGCGGCCCACTTGTGCGATCTCCTGCCTTAGAAATTTTCAATTTTCAACGTAAAAAGCAGCATCAGCTTTGTCTCGCGAAGGGGTTCGTGCACGCGAAGCTCGCTTGCACGGCCCGCTTGCGCGAGGTGGAGTTTTTGAGATATTTTCTTTTGTTCTCGTACCTTCTTTCTCCCAAACCTGGTTAATTATTTTTCTATTTTCAGTTAGTTTTCTTATGCACTTATAGAGTCAAGTTCTTCTTCGTTTTGATTATTCTGTTTGTTTTATTTTCATTGCGTCTTTGATTATAGTTTTTTTTCTATTCATTAAAAAAAAACAACCATGTTCATCACAATATGTATTATATATATCCATTTCTTTTCTTTATCTACTTTTGTTCTTTTAATTTCTTTTGTCCAGTATTGACAGGTGATTAGTGGCTCCACTTCGGAGAAATTAAACTTTCATTCCTTATTCTTATACGTTCATCTGTTTATGATTGTTGAGATTGAGATATTATTGTTCCTTCCGTATATACTCTCCTTTCTTTCGTTTTATTGTTTAATTGGGGACAATGAAAGGTTTAGGTTTGGGGGTATGCATTCATATCACATGCATTATTATGCACCAATTTTTCAAATTTTTTTTATATTTGTGCTTAAATAAACGATGTTACTGACTTTTTTGCAATCTCGAAATCAATATTTCTTGTTATGTAACTTAGATTGTTATAGAATGGTAAACAAGGAAAGATGGGGTTAAACATTTGCTGAAGTCATGATGTGATGTTTTAGGTTATGTATCGTTTGAATCGTAGTTTTGTATCATAGATTTGCACACAAACCTATGCACTGCACATAGTCACTTGAATACATGTTTGACGTGAACTATAATATGATTCGAATTTGTAGATATTTGTAGATAACACATGGTGGAGATTAAACCCAGTGAGCTTTTGAGCCTATCTTTTCTTTTTAGAGGGTTATAAATACATTTTGTGTTTGTCGAATTTCATTGAAATAAGTGCATTAACTCGTTGTTATAATCTTATTATTCTTGTTTTGATTAATAGTCAAGTTAAAATATTTGTTACCATGCTAAATAATCTTCCATCGTAAGCATTGAAGAACCATATGTCCATAGGAAATGATGGTAGGCCCTCTTTGTTTACTTCCGACCGAAAAATGATAAAATTTCCTTAGTTTGCCCCTTTGAGCCATAAAATGCATTTTTTCTTTAATCACCATTATCATTTTTTTGCTCCAACTTGACCAACTTGGAGTTCGCCACTGAGAGATTCATCAACTTTTAGTGGTAATAAGGTAGTGTGTCGATTGAGAAAAAGACAAAAACAAGATGATGTTTGGGGTAGTTGCCTTGGTATTCAGTGAATATTAGTTTCAAAAGCAACAAAGAGGAAAAGAAAGAAAAGAGATTAAAAAAAAGAAAAGAGAAAAGAAATTAAAGAAAATGAAAGAATAGAATGAAAAGATGAAAGTTGGTAGAAAGATGATAAAGAAATCAAACATGCCTTACAATGCCACTCTAAAACTACCTAATGAATCCTTTCTTATCCTTTTTTATTGCCTGAGCCACGTTATAACCTTTAAAAAGTCCTATTTGATCCTAGAAAACATGGTTTGGATATGTAAAGGATGAGGGAGGGATTAAAACATGGTAACGATTAATGTTTCTTGATTGTTGGTGCCCTATCCATGAGACTACTGTTCTTTCGTGTCATGCATCTTTTTTGAGTCAGATGTGAGTGTTTCTCGTTTTGAAAACATATTTCCTTTGTTCCCATATATTAGAGAAATTACACTTGTTTTCTGAGTGTTTCATTTGAGAGTATAATTGACATTGTGAGATTTGTAGTCGAAGCATAGTTGGATGGTTATCCGAGTTATATTCCAAACTGATGACATACACGTGTACATTTGACTACCACATCACACACGTACAATTTTATAAGAAACTCTATTGATTTATATGATGCATGTGCTTAGGATTGTTTTCATGACGTAGGTGGATGTTTGATTACATTTCTTCTTGTTAGTTATTCTAGTTCAAATCGTTGTTTCTAATAAGGGGTATTGAATAGTATGTTTTTCATTTTTAATAAAACTTTTTAAAATTTTAAGTTAATAAAGATGGTTGAGGGTGACTTGTTGACGAGAACCCTCACGAGACTTCACTCGTCCGACTAGGGACACCTAGGGTTTAAAAGGCTTGTTGCATACGCTAAATGCAATCGTAATTCATGCAAAAATGGAGTAGTATTTTTAGTAGTAGTTTTATTTTTATATTCTTTTTGCTCGAGGACTAGCAAAATGTAGGTTTGGGGGTGTGATCGGGAGAGAACAAATCCTAATTATACGCCTTAATTCACATTTACTAGTGCTTTTTATCCTGTTTTTGTGTATTTTACTTTATTTTCTATTTTCTGTCAGGATTTGGAGAAAAGTAAGGATTCCGGGCTAATAGGAGTGAAAAAACAGAAAGAAAGAAGTTGAAAAAGGCATATCGCACGCGCGGCCTGCTCGTTTGACAATCAGGAACCTCGCTGGTGTGACCTCCCAAAATCGCACTCGCGCGACTTGTGTAAAAATCAAAGTTGCGTATTTCAGTGTATTGAAGATCCCCACGTGAAAAAAAACTACCTAATTATGTCCAGATTGTAAAATATAGAAGTTTTAGTGCAAATAGATTGAGGAAAGTCTCCAAACTTGCTCCAAATCTGTATATATCCTATTGTAAATCAATTATAGGGTTTAGACACTGTTACATACAACATTACATAATATTAGATAGATCCATATACAACAAAAACTTCAACCATTGAAGAGAGAAAATCAAGGAGAATAAGAGAAGACCAAGGATTTCCATAGCCCCCTCCATCAACTTCTTGCCATTCATCGCTTCCATGGCCAACTAAATCTAGATCTAGGGCTTCAATGAAACCCTAGCCAAGTAATAGGGCGTTATTTATGTTTTTATTTTAGTTTTATTATGTTTTGATGATAATTACATGTTTCGAGGATTTTTATAATGAAATCGTACTTCTATTGATTAAATCATTGCTTTCAAAGTTTATTCTTATCTTAGATCTATTTTGAATGTGATGTGCTCAATGATCTATATTTGCTATGCTTGTATGGATTATTTATATGTAATGATGCTTAATTGAATTGTGCTATCAAGTATTCAAATAGTCCATGCTTGGGTTAGACGGATTATGCCACAACCCTAGTTTAGTGTGGGAAAATTCGTGCTAATCGAAGATGGATTATGTTGGTGCTTGAACCATAGTTATCTTTTTGATGGAGGAATTGGGCTTGTAGCTACACTTCCCCATTATCATCCAACTTAATAAGCTAATTTAATTCATATATACCCTTATTATGAAGCTAGTGGTAGATTTACAATCCTAGGTTCCTTAAACATATTTATAAAAATAACTTTAAATCACTTTCATAATTTAGATTTATTTCATTAGTTTAAATACAAATCAAAGTCCAAATTCAATCTCTGTGGGTTCGACCTCTACTTCAACACTACAAATCTTGTAAAGTAGAGCATACTTTTAATATCTTGATATTGACAACATCAGGACAAATGTGTGGGTCTTGGTTTGGGATAGTGTGTTTTATTTTGGTACATGGTGGTATCACTTTGGTATTTGTTTTGGCACATGTGTATAGATGTATGTTATATATTTGTGTGTGTGTGTGTGTGTGTGTGTGTGTGTGTGAGGGGACAAGGGTGAGACCCACAAGTCACCACTCCAAACAACTCCCAACCACTCCCAACCACCAAATCTTCTTTAAGAAGCTTTCCTCTCTCTCTCTCTCTCTCTCCCACCTTATCTCTTCTTCTTTTTCATTTTTTTGGTATACAACCCTCTCTATATCTCTCATTTCTCTCTCTTGTTTGGAGATTTCAAAATCTCCATGGAAGCTTAGAGCTTTAAGTTCAATTTTAAAGACCATCAAGCCATATATGGAGCAAGGCTATTAGATGCAAAATTGTTCCTTTTGCCAAGAGCTTCTTTTAGGTTCACTCCTTTTCCATATCGATTTCCTACTTATTGAGTTTCTTGCTCTAGAACCAAGAAATAGTTTGTGTTGTTTTGTTTTACCATAGATATAATTCCTAAATGCAATTTTATTTAACTAGGTGTTGATAGCTTTGGGAATATGCTAACGTTAATGATTTTCCCTTTGGATTTCTTTGGTGAGAGTATTTACTCAAATACTCAAGAGGTAGATTTCATTGTTTAAGTGCACTATTCCTTCTAATTTCATGGTTTACTATGTGTAGGTTAGAGTTATTACATGTTGATCTTGTTTGAAGAACTCTTCCTACGTGATTTATTAAATGACTAATTGCTCTTATGTGCCTATTTGAATCCATGTCTAGCCTAAGTGTTAATTGTGTTGCTATGGTTTCAAATGATTATAAATGTTAGTAATCTCTTTTTTGTTAAGATGTTGCTTATGCTTTGTAGGAATTCATTATCAATTTAGTTTCGGTACCATGAACTACTATGTTTGTTTCTTAGCATTATAATCTTAGAAATGACATTGTTAAAGCATAATCGCATCCAGTAGCATTTCATGGTCGCCAAATCGGCAAAGCATTCATGGCATTGGCTTGGGGCATATGAAATTGTTAAAATTCTCACGTTTGGAGAATGTCTCTTGAAATCCCCATTTGGGTGTGGTTATTGTTGAAATTCCGGAAGCAGGAGTGAGCTAAGGAAGGTTGTTTGTGATCCTTAAAACATTCAAAAATGCAAGATCATATTCGGTTAGCTACCGGAGATCTTGTATGCTACACTCATGTTGGAGTGGCTCGCATCCGGTGTAAGTGTGAGTGCTTATGGGATATTGAGTTGGGAGTGTCTCATGGTTTGGCCATTTAACTAGTTGCATCTCCATGGTGGCAAAATATTGCATTGCATGTCATAGCATGATTTAAGAAGTAGTAGTACATTTCTACAATGTTTTCTATTGAGCCGTCGTGCTTAATGAATCTATAAAACACCTTTGTTTTCTAGGAATTATTGATTAGGGCAAGGCCCAAAAGTATTTGACACGTGGCGTCCCATTGGAAGATTCCTTATGAGGAAGTCTTATGTTTTGAAAGAAAATATTTCTTTGACACAACTCATGGTAAGAGCATTGTTCTAGTTGTAATTCATTTCTCTTAATTGTAGATTTAAATTGCAAGGATTTATCATTATTATTTTTTGTAGAAGTTTTGCTTGGGCACACGTTTAGCCCTTACTTTTGAAATTGTTCTTTTGGACTTAGTTGTTCTCGTGTTATATTGGGGATCTTAGTTATCCCCCCTCTTAATCTTAATCTTAATCTTGATAGTTGGATCCTCTAGGATCCTTGTTAAATTATGTTTTGAATACTAGTTAGTATTTCTTAGCCCATGGTTACCTTATTATGGGAAAATTACTACTTTCAATTTCCTAAGGATCATTTGGTCTTATTCCTTCAAAATCTGCTTTAGTGATAAACTTTCAAAGCAAACTTCATTACAAACTCCTTTCAAACCAAACTGATATGTCCAGAAATACCCAGTCAAAGGTTAAACCGCCGCGTCAGTAGGGAAGACCATAGAAAATTCGGAGGAGGTCCGTATGGCCCACCAGTCCCGAGCTCGGTGGCTATGACTGCCTGGTATAGGCCCATAGCCTGAGCGTACAGTACGGCTATTCTCCTTGAGGTTCAGCGTGACCACTAAGCCTTTCCACGGTTTCCTAATCCGGTCAGAAGACTATTGGATAGAATAAGCAGTTTCCTAAACCACTTAGGAAACTCTCCTAAATCTATGAAAATCAGTTGTAATCAGATTAGGCTTCCTAATCTGAATACTTGCCATGTATAGGTGGACTCTTGCATCTATAAAAGAGCCTGCCTACCCTCTTTACAGGGATCGCATTCTAAACCTAAAGAATAGCATATAAACAACTCACTGTTACGCATAAACCCTATCGATTTCTGGTAGTGCCGCCCACTCTGTTGGCTCACCAAAAGCCACCGGTGATCTGCTAGTGAAAGCGCCCTGACGCAATCGTGGATGTAGGTCACCTCATTAACGGGGCCGAACCACAGACAATCTCTTGTGTCTCCCTCTAAACCTCTCTTACCAATTTTTGGCATCATCAGTTTGGCGCCGTCTGTGGGAGGCCGTAAGTTTTTCACCAACAAATTTCTTGACTGATCAACATGCCACCGAAGACGAGTAAGAAAAATACTGCCTAGGCCGGTCAAGAGAACTTGCAACTCGAGCAGTAGGCTACCTCCATGACCTCCGATCAAGTAATAGCGGCGCTCGTGTAACTCCTGGAAGGGCAGCAGCAAACCCAGCAACAGATTGAAGCGCTGTTGGACCTATAGGAAAAGCATCCTCAATCCGAGAACCAGCCCGAGAAGAGTGTCCCTAACCGGGAGCCCGTACCAGTCTGGAACCATATCCACTTTCCACCGGTGTCCCCGTCGAATTGGGAACATGTTAGGGATGGTGACCGTAGCAGAGCGCTCAGGCGTACCAGGCGACGAGCTCGGACCAATCCTCATCAGGTGAAAGATGCTAGAGATATTATAAACAAACGACGCGCAACCAGAAGGGAAGAATCAGGACAAAAGGCCTGGGAATCGGCCAAAGACCCTCCGGTCAGGAGCCGGGGAGATCTTAGGCACACGATTACCCGAAGTTAGAGCCGGGTTCTATCCCCGAAGACGACGCACTTTGAAGAAGAGGCCTCATCATCGGACTCGACGTACTACTCAGATATGGAGGGAAAAATCAGGCGAGATGTAAAGGCCCTGATTGAGGACTTATAGCAGCAATCGAAATACTGAATAGCAAGCAGCGCTACGATTATACAAATACAGATATCGAATCGCCCTACACCACTCGGGTCACTGCATTCCCCATCCTGCAAAAATTTAAACCGCCCCATCTCAGCTCTTATGACGGTTCAGGGAGCTCAGTGGACCATGTCTGCACTTACAAGGCTCAAATGGCGCTAGTCACCACGGTCGACGAGTTACTCTACCTGGCCTTCCCCAGCACTCTTAAAGCGCCAGCCGCGCAGTGGTTTAATGCTTTGAAACCCCAAATGGTTGGTTATTTCAAGACATTGAGCAAGCTCTTCATCAGCCAATTTGTGGGGATGGTCGACCGATTACAACCAGACACCCAACTGCTAACCGTCAAGCAGCGAAAGGGGGAGTCCCTAAGGGACTATGTTGACCGTTTCAATTAGCTGAGGCTCCAGATCCGCAACCTGAATGAAACGGCTGCGATCATGGCCTTTTGCTTAGGAGTTTAACACACCAAGGTTTCCACGTCGTTTCACCGTGACCAACCGACAACCCTGGTGGAGCTCTCGGAGAGGGTTGAAAAGTACATCGACACCGAGGAATTCCTTAAGGCCAAGCGCACTAGTTGGCAGAAGATGAGTCCTCAGGATCAAAGCAGAAGCGCGATGCCTCAGAGAAGGGCTCGCGAAAGAAGATAAAACAAGATCAGCCTAAAGGTGGCCGGGATCATCTCCCAATCAAGTTCACACCCTTTTCCCGGCCTATTCATGAGGTTATGGCCGCCGCCGAGACCCAACGGCTCCTTCAGGAGCCAGCGAAGCTGAAAAGCCCTCCCGGTAAGAGAAATCAGGATAAGTTCTGCCACTTCCACAAAGACTATCGATATGACATAGAGGATTGCTTTAAGCTCAAGATCGCCATTGAAAAGCTGATTGGGCAGGGCCATCTAGCTGAGTTCGTAGCGGCAGATAGACGACCTAGGCAAAACACCCGAGACCCCGAGTAGCCGCGACCCCTCGGGCAAATCAATGTAATCTCCAGAGGAACTTCGAGCAAAGGGGACTCACAGTCTGCCAGGAAGAGGCATGCTAGGGCATCCCGATCGGATATCTAGCATCTCCAATCCACCCACTCTCCCCCAACTGACGTGTTGCTATTCTCATCCGAGGACATGCTAGACCTGCACTGCTCTCATGATGATCCGCTGGTGGTGACGCTCTTTGTAGCAAATTATGTGATTAAAAGGGTGTTAGTGGACACGGGCAGCTCCTCCGACATCATATTCGTCTCAGCATTCGATCAGCTCGGGACCGGCTCTGACCAGTGGCCACTCCCCTAGTAGGTTTCAACGGGTCTAGCACTCAACCACTTGGTACCATCGAGCTCCCGGTCCTTATGTGAGCCTACCCCCTAGCAAGCATCTGTACTGGTAAGCTTTATGGTCATGGAAGCTCCATCTGTGCACAATGTCATTCTTGGGAAGCCAACTCTCAACAAGGCTAAGGTGGTAGTGTCAACGTATAGCCTAGTGGTTAAATTCCTGACCCTTTAAGGACTCGGGAGCCTACGAGGAGACCAATCTGTCGCTCAGAGTTGCTATGTCAGTTCCTTACGTCGAGAAACCATTAAGAAAATGCTAAACATTCAGGAGATGAACCCTAGAGACAAAAGTGACGGGGTGGGTCCAATGGAAGAGCTGGAATAGGTGGTGTTAGATCCTCGATTTCTTGACCGGACCGTCAGCATTGGCACTCTCTTGGAGCCAGGCCTCAAGGAGGAGCTGGTTCAGTTCCTGCGGTAAATCCAGGATGTCTTCGCCTGGAGCCATGAGGGCATGCCTGGGATAGATCCCTGGGTCATGTCTCACCGTCTCGATACCAACTCGGATTCCCGGTGGTCAAACAGAAGAGGCGGGGTATGGCACCCGAGAGACAGGCAGTAGTATGTGAAGAGGTCGAGAAGTTCCTGAAAGCCAATTCCATCCGAGAGGTCCACTATCCCGACTGGTTAGCAAATGTGGTACTAGTCAAGAAAAGTAATGAGAAGTGGAGAATGTGTGTAGATTTCACTGATTTGAACAAGGCCTGCGCCAAAGACTGCTATCCATTACCCAGGATAGACCTCCTTGTGGACTCTACAGTCGGTCATACACTCCTCTCGTTCATGGATGCCTATTCGGAGTACATTCAGATTAGCATGTATCCCGAGGATGAGGAGAAGGCTTCCTTCATCACAAATCAAAGAACGTACTGCTACAAAGTGATGCGTTTCGGCCTCAAAAAATGCCGGGGCAACCTATCAACGCCTGGTCAATCACATGTTCAAGGATCTGATCGGGAAGTCTATGTCGATGATCTTTTGGTTAAAAGCTGAGATGAGTTTGACCTGTTTGGGATATATACTAAAAGCCATGCTTTATGTAGTTGATTTATTATTCATTTAATAAAATCAGTTAATCCATTTTTATGAGAATCTGTGTGGGCAATATTTGTGTTATATTGTTTAATTAATATTATGCATGTGTGTCTTTCATTCTACATAGTAAGTGGTTTGGTGTGTAGAGTTTGGTTTACACACGAAAGATCAGACCATCGGATCTTGTAGAATGTAAGATTTTGGTTTACAGTCTTAGATGGATTAGACACACCATCGGTAGGACTGCAGGATGGTGTTGTAGTAATATATCTCAAGTATATCTGTGAAGACGGTTTACAAGCAGTTTCTGAAAGGAATCTGGAAGCAGTTTCTGAAGACTATTTCAAAAAATAGTTCTGGAAGGCAGCTCGACCCCCGTGCGTAGTGGCGACATAGAGCTAATCGGGTTCAATAAAAAATTTTCACAAGATTTGTAGCTTGACCATAATAATGGGATTCCTATTTTATTGTGGTTTCCTCATTTATGTGTGATTGAATGTTATTATTGTTTCATGTTTAATGAATAGGACAACGTGGATGATTGTTACTAGAACTATTTCAGATGTCCAGCTGCATGTTTAATTTATATTAATTTAAAATAATGGACAACTACATGGGTATTTACAAATAAAACTAATTCCATAATTTGAAAACATAAGTACTTATTTTCTAAAATCATGAGAATAGAATAATTTTATTATCTACACATGTGGGTTTGACAAGTAAGAATGAATTAATCCTTGTCAAGTATTCTATTATTTTTTATTAATTAAATTAAAAGTTTTTCTAGAAATTATAACTCTCAATTTTTTTTAAAATTCTAAGTGGGAGAGGGAATTTATCAAGTATAAATCCCATGGTCTCCATCACTAGTTTGTAGATGATATGATTAATTTTGTGTAATGGCACTAGTGTCATCCTCCCCATCGGATGTAGTTGATCATGGAATCATCAGTACAAAACTTTTTTAAAAGAATGTTTTGGGTGATTGTTAGTGTGGGCCACCTCTCCATCAAAGGTGTTCCTCACGGAACTCTTGACCTAGAATTAAGTGATGGTATACACTTAGCTATAAATAATAATATCCTCTCCATCTGAGTCACTATTGTTATTTATAGGATCAAAGCAAGTCAGCAGTTTAATTTTACTAGGCAAGGTACATTGCCTGGATAGTAAAATTTAAAGGCAATTGCCTATCTGAACAAATAATGGATAGTACATGGCTTCCCATCGAGTCATACTATCTCGGTGTATCAGGTTGCTGGCAGATTCTTTTCAAATATGGTAAAGGGAACCAATATTTTCAACTCAAATCCATAGTAATTTTTTGCCCAAATGTAATTATTATATTGTGTGATTCTCAGGCTTTTAAATGGGTTCTTTCAATCCACTCGCTGTTATACTTAAAGAAAACAAACTTACTGGACTACACTATATAGACTGGAAAAGGAATTTGGATATTGTGTTAACTGCTGAAGAGTAGAAGTTTCTGCTTACTCAAGAATGTCCTGAGAAACCTGGTGAGGGAGCAACTGCTGAGGAAACCCAAGCTTACAAGAGATGGGTCAAGGATGATGAGATGGCGCAGTGTTACATTTTGGCATCCATGTCAAATGTGCTGCAACATCAGCATCAGTCAATGGCCAGCGCCTATGACATGATGGAGAGCCTCCGAGAGATGTTTCGGGATCAAAGTCATGCTGCTAGGCAGGTTGCCATGAAAGACTTAATGAACACAACAATGGCTGAGGGGACGCCTGTAAGGGATCATGTTCTTAAGATGATATCTCTTCTTAATGAACTATAGATCCTTGGAGCTGAAATCGATGGGGAAACCCAGGTCGATATCGTACTCCAGTCACTGCTAGAGTCTTTTAAGCAATTGCGCCTCAATTACAACATGAATAAATTTAAATATACCTTGGCGGAGCTGCTTAAAGAACTCTAGGAAGCTGAGGGTCTCAACAGAAAGTCAGGGAGTGCTCTTGTGTTTGAGAAAGGTTCTGCTTCAAAGCCAAAAGGCAAGAAGAAAATGAAAAAGGCTCAAAAGAAGGTCGCGGGTCCTCCGCCAATCCAAAGGCCAAGAGGACAACCGGGAAAGCCTAAAGGAAAATCTTTTGTTTGCAAGCAGCCAGGACACTGGAAGAAGCAATGTCCAGTTTATCTCGCTAGACAGAACAATCAAGGTAAATCTCATTTACTAGTTATTGAATTGTGTTTAGCAGTCTGATCTACCGGTACCTGGTGTGTAGATACGGGAGCCACTGATCATGTATGTAATTCTTTGTAGGGGTTCCAGGGAACCATGCAGCTCAGTGATGGAGAGATTTATCTATATATGGGAAATGCTACGATAGTAGCAGCAGTTGTAGTAGGAGATCTACATCTTAGTTTTGGTAAAGATAGGATTTGAATATTAAGAAATTGCCTTATGTACTTTCTATTAGAAGGAATTTAGTTTCAGTTTCTAGTTTAGTAAAGAATGGATATTCAGTTCATTTTAATAAAGTAGTAGTTATTAAAGAAAATGAACGTTTTATTTGTTCTGGTCAAATGGTGGATGATCTTTATATTGTAAATCTTGTCTCTCCTATACTACAACTTAATGAATTGAATAACACAAATAGTTTGCCATTTAAGAGAAAAGAATCTTCAAGGATGAACCAAACGCATCTTTGGCACTTACGCCTTGATCACATTAATTTGAAAAGGATTCAAAAACTGGTTCAAAATGGGCCATTAAGCTCATTGGAAGTGGAGGCACTTCTAGTCTGTGAATCCTGCTTAGAAGGTAAAATGACTAAGATTCTCAGCCAAGGGCTATAGAGCAAAAGAGCCGTTGGAACTGGTTCACTCTGATTTGTGTGGTCCTATGATTGTACAAGCAAGAGGAGGATTTGAGTACTTTGTCACTTTCATCGATGATTACTCAAGGTGTGGGTACATTTATTTGATGCGGTGTAAGTCTGAATGCTTTGAGAAATTCAAAGACTTCAAGGCTGAAACGGAGAAGTGTCTAGGTAAATATATCAAGACACTACGATCTGATCGTGGTGGAGAGTACCTCTTAGGAGAGTTTAGGGAATACTTATTGGAGGAAAGGATTACATCCCAGTTGTTTGCACCCCGTATGCCTCAGTAAAACGGTGTAGCAGAAAGAAGGAACATGACTCTCATGGACATGGTAAGATCTATGATGAGTTATTCGAATTTACCAATTTCCTTTTAGGGACACGCATTAGAGACAGCCGCATACATTCTAAACTTGGTACCATCTAAGTCAGTACCTACTACTCCCACGGAATTGTGGACTGGGCGAAAGCCTAGTCAGCGGCATGTTCTGATCTGGGGTAGTCACATGTGCTGAAAGGGAATGCAGAAAAGTTGGAATCAAGAACAGAAGTATGTTTCTTTGTTGCGTATCCAAGAGTAACTAAAGGTGGTCTATTTTATAGCCTAAGGATCAGAAGGTTATTGTTAGCACCAATGCCACATTCTTAGAAGAGGACTATGTTATGGACCATAAGCCCAGAAGCCGTATTATTCTAGAGGAAATGAGAGGAGAGACACCGACACATACTTCTTCGATACCATCGGTACGAGAAAAAACATCACAAGACAGAGTTATCGATATTCCATTACCGCGTCGTAGTGGGAGGATTATTCGAAATTCGTGTAGATCCCGAACCAACCATTAACACGCAGGTTCCTAAACCAGTACAATGTGCAAATAATTTGTATTAGGTTCAGAACCTTCACAATGAAATATCAGTAATGCACAGACACGAGTTGTGCCTCATCGTAGTAGGAGGGTTATTATTCAACTTGACCGGTATATGTTCTTGGGAGAGTCTTATGACCGGGTCACTGATGAACAAGGTACTGATCCCTATAACTACAATGAAGCAATCCAAGATAAAGATGCAGATCATTGGCAAAAGGCTATGAAGTCTGAAATGGAGTTCATATAGAGTTCATATACTCCAATCAAGTCTGGGATCTTGTAAAACCACCCAATGAAATAAAACCCATTGGATGTAAGTGGATCTATAAGAAGAAGAGAGGAGCAGACGGTAAGGTGGAAACCTTTAAAGCAAGGCTTGTTGCGAAAGGGTTCACTCAAAAATTGGGAATCGATTATGAGGAAACCTTTTCGCCGGTGGCCATGCTAAAGTCTATCTGGATTCTCTTATCCATTACTGCACATTTCGATTATGAAATTTGGCAAATGGATGTCAAGACAACATTTCTTAATGGGAATCTTGACGAGTGCATCTGCATGATGCAACCAGATGGGTTCATTGCAAAGGACCAAGAATACATGTTGTGCAAGCTTAAGAAGTCTATTTATGGACTTAAGCAGGCATCTAGGTCTTGGAATATCCGCTTTGATCAAGCAATCAAGTCTTTTGGTTTTGATCAATGTGCAGATGAATCTTGTGTGTACAAGAAACATGATGGATGCGTGATGGTGTTCTTAGTACTATATGTGGATGATATCTTGCTAATCAGAAATGATGTGGGGGTATTATCTTCTATAAGGGTATGGTTGTCCAGTCAATTCAATATGAAGGACTTGGGAGAAGCCGGTCACATCCTAGGGATCAAGCTTATGCGAGATTGCAAGAATAGGATGTTGGGCTTGGCACAAGGTACTTATATCGACTATATTCTTTCAAGGTTTAGAATGCATGATTCAAAGATGGGATTCCTTCCCTTCAGACATGGAATTACTCTATCTAAGGATCAGTGTCCTAAGACACCTGATGAGATAGAGAAGATGAAGGCAGTTCCTTATGCCTCGGCAGTAGGAAGCCTAATGTATGATATGCTATGTACTAGACCTGACATCTGCTTTGCTGTTGGCATGGTTAGTAGATATCAGTCTAATCCAGGGTAAGAACATTGGACTACGGTGAAAAATATTCTCAATTACCTGAAAAGGACTCGAGACCATATGTTAGTTTACCAAGTAGATAGTCTTGTACCTATTAGCTACACGGATTAGGATTTTATATCAGATAAGGATTCCAGAAAGTCTACCTCAGGATATGTGTTTACCTTAGGAGGTGGAGCCATTAGTTAGAGGAGTATCAAGCAGTCGTGTATTACTGATTCCATCATGGAAGCTGGGTATGTGGCTGCTTCGGAAGCCACTAAGGAGGGCGTTTGGTTCAGAAACTTCCTTATGGATCTAAGAGTAGTACCTGCGGTACAATCGGCTATTTCCCTCTATTGCGATAATAGCGGAGCGGTCGCTAACTCAAAGGAACCTAGGGCACATAAGAAGGGAAAACACATTGAGCGTAAGTATCACCTGATACGGGAGATCGTGCAAAGAGGTGATGTTGGAGTGACCAAGATAGCATTAGCAAATAACCTGGCAGATCCTTTCACCAAGAGCTTACAGGCCAAGACTTTTGATAGTCATGTAGATGGGATAGGAATGAGATATGTCGCATCATGGCTTTGAGTCTATGTGGGAGATTGTTAGGGATATACACTAAAAGCCATGCTTTATGTAGTTGATTTATTATTCATTTAATATAATCAGTTAATCCATTTTTATGAAAATCTGTGTGGGCAATATTTGTGTTATATTGTTTATTTAAAATTATGCATGTATATCTTTCATTCACATAGTAGGTGGTTTGGTGTGTAGAGTTTGGCTTACACACGGAAGATCAGACCATTGGATCTTATAGAATGTAAGATTTTGGTTTACAGTCATAGATGGATTGGACACACCATCTATAGTACTGTAGCATGGTGTTGTAGTAGGTTTGTCTTGACTACGAGAAATGGTATAGTTTCAACTCACCATGCTGGTACACTTTGTGTATTAAACGAGACCGACTTGGGGTAATTATCTTTATACTGACTTATAAGATAATTAATACCTCATGACTATTATGAGTGCTTATGCTCTAAATCCTAAGTTAATTTATAAACACGTACATTTGATATTTACACTTTGATCCCTAAAAGGGTGAGATCCTTAAATGGGTCAATATCTCATTGGATTGGGTAACAATATTAATTGTGTGATGGATATTAATTAATGATGGAATCTATATCTCAATTTTGGGATTGATGATATCCCCTTGAGAAAGCTTATAAGTTTTATGTCAAACCCTGCAGGTGGATTTTGTATCCGACATATCAAATAAGTTAAGCATAGGATCTCAAGAAATTTTAAGAGATTAATTAAATATGATTGTCAGTAATTATATTTAATTAATGGATATTTGTAATCTTAACATGAGGAGATAATAAGCATTTAATAACATGGAGCTCAAAAAATTTTTTTGAGATAAGGGTAGGAGTGAAATTATAATTCTTTAGTGGGATGAATTATAATTTATGGAAATAGGAATTTGATTCAGTTCAAATTAGGGTTTCCTAATTCCATAAGGAATCCTAATCCTTATTGACTTCTTATGGTCCCTATCGTAGCCTATATAAATGCTGCTTTGGCTCTCTCCACAGTTTGCGCTTTTCCATCAAGAGCATTATAACTCGGAATAGAAAAAGAGAGAGCAGAAACATAAGGATTTCGAAAAAGCCCACACTCAGTTCGATATTCTGGCATCAAAGGAATACAGAAGAAAATCGTCAGCTGTTATCGAGCCCGTGTTCTCAATTCGTCTACTACAGCAATCTGTTTTAGTAGTTTAAGGTAACCCTAGTTCCGCCCTTATAGGGTTATTGTAGTTTTCACGTAATTTTTGCAGTACCAACTTATACGCACTGTCAATGGATTCTGGGGACGTAGTTTCCTAATACGACCATCTCGGGCATCTAGCCGGGAACTTGAGCATTTTTAGGAAGTTCGGGATGAGGTTGAGCCCAGCCAAATGCACATTTGGCGTCTCGTTCGAGAAGTTTTTGGGACACCTAGTGAGCAGACGGGGTATTGAAACAAAACCTGACAAAATTCGGGCCATTATAAACATGCAGTCACCCAGGTTAACCAAGGAAGTTTAGAGCTTGGCCGGGCAGGTCACCGTATTGAACAGATTTGTCTCCCGAGCTACCCACCGGTGCCTACCATTTTTCAAAATCCTCCGCAAGGCCTTTCAGTGGTCGGAAGAGTGCGAGGAGGCATTCCAGGAGCTCAAGAAGTACTTGGCATCGCCCCCTTTACTCTGTGCCAAACGAGGAATTATTCTTATATTTGGCAGTGTCACCTTCAGCGGTCAGCTCGGCTCTCATCCGAGAAGAACATGGGATACAATTCCCGGTCTACCACACCAGCCAGGCACTTCAAGGTGCAAAAAGCAGATATTCTTGCATAGAGAAGCTCACCTTTGCCCTCATCACATCTGTTCGCAGACTTTGCCTGTATTTTCATGCCCACGCTATCGTAGTCCTCACAGATCAGCCACTCCGCCGGATCCTGAGCAGGCCTGAAACATCTGGAAGGCTTGTCATATGGGCTTAGAGTTAGAAGAATTCGAAGTAACCTACAGACCCCGCCAACGATCAAGGGACAGGCCGTAGCGAATTTTTTCGTGGAGTTCACATGCCCAGAGGAGTTGGTGGAAGAGGATGACCCACCCTATCTACCGCCCGGGTTGCAAAAAGACATCTCGACCTGGATACTTTACATAGGCGGGTCCTCTAACAAGCAAGGTAGTGAGGCGGGGGTCATCATGACCACTCCTAACGGAATCCAGCTCGAGTACGCATACGGAGTAGGTTTTGGGCCTCCAATACTGAGGCCGAGTACGAAGCCCTGTTGGTTGGATTGCAACTGGCCACATCGATGGGTGCGCGGCAAGTCCAAGGGTATAGTGACTCCCAACTCGTAGTCAATCAAGTTACCCAGGAATATGAAGCTTAGGAAGACAACATGGTAGCTTACTTGGCCCTTGTCCAAACAGTCTCGAAGAAATTAGAAGGCTTCTCCATAATACAAATCCCTAGGGAAGAGAGAATACGAGAGCCGATCGGTTAGCCTGCCTTGCCTCATTCCCCAAGTCAGACTGCCTGGGATAAGGGTTGAACACTTACCCAAGCCAAGTGTGCTCAACTTGGAAGGCATGGAGGTCAATCCGGTCACCTTAGGCCCTAGTTAGATGGATCCGATCATGACATTTCTCACAACCGGCTCGCTGCAGATCGAAAGGGAAGAAGCTCGTCGAATAAAGTACCAAACGGCCAGATATCACATCGTTGATGGCATCCTCTACAAAAGGGGGTTCTCTATCCCATATCTCCACTGTGTCCACCCCACAAAAGTCCAAGCAATATTGTATAAAATCCATGACGGAGTTTGTGGTAACCATGTTGGAGCTCGGGCACTTTCGCGAAAAGCCTTACTGTAGGGCTACTACTGGCTGATGATGGCCCGAGATTCCCAGGAGTATGCGACAAGTGCCAGAGATACTCCCTGATGATCAACCGACCGGGAGAGCTTCAGACACCAATACTTAGCCCCTGTCCATTCGCTCAGTAGGGCATCGACATCGTCGGTCCCCTCCCGATGGGAAAAGGGCAAGTTAACTTCGGTGTTATCGCCGTGGACTACTTCACCAAGTAGACAGAGGTCGAGCCCTTAGCCACAATCACCAAGAAAAGATGGAAAGCTTCGTTAAGAAAAACATCCTCTGCAGGTTCGGCATTCCCTGCATGCTGGTCATTGACAACGGCCGGCAATTTGACACCTCGATCTTCAGGAAGTTCTGCTCAGGTTATGGGATATGGAATCACTACTCCTCTCCCGAGCACCCTCAAGCCAACGGCCAAATCAAGGTGACGAATCGGACTATTTTGCTGTCAATCAAAACAAGGCTTGAAAATGCCAAGGGCATATGGGCGGAGGAATTACCGACCCTACTGTGGGCCTACCTGATGAGGGCTGATATTTGTAAAAATATTGGCCCAATAGAGAGGAAAATTGGTTGAACTTAGCCTCCTATCTCTAGTTTTACCTGCATTTGTGTCTTAATTCATCTCTCTACACAATGATGTATTTTCCATGATATGTTGTTTTGTTTGGTTCTTTGAATGCAGGTCCTGAAGTTGAAATAAATAACAAGATTAAAAGAGATAACTCTTAGCAAAGAGGCCAAGTGAAAATAGAGTTCCAAGTACCAATCGATTGCCATGATAGCAATCGATTGCTAGAAAACCAATCGATTGCCATTATAGCAATCGATTTCCTTCAAACCAATCGATTGGAATCAGTTACCAATCGATTGGTAAAACCTAGAAGTCAAAATTCTTTAATGGAGCAGATTCTTAGCAACCAGAGTTAATAACGACGACCAACCGTTACATTATGAACCTGGACACTTTCAGCTCGCATTTTGTTACTTCTAAATAGAGGAGAAATGTAGAGAGATGGGGTTGGCTCATGGTGCGTTGTTTTCGTAGGATTTTTCATTTTGTTTTTGGATTGAGACAAGATTGGAATTGGAGAAATTTCATTTTGAATTCAGTTTCAAGTCAGGTTTATTCCTCTTCATTTTGTTGCTTTAGAATTGGTTTGATTGTAAACATTATTATAGCCTTAGCTTGATTTTGAAATTTCTAGTTCATAGTTTTAATTAATGTCAATGTTTGATTCCATTTTTCAAGTTACTCATATCCATGCAATCCTAAATATGCTAGCGTAGAGTTCTGGTTGGGAATAATGTGAAGAAACATTGTTCCCAGCCACTGCCATGATTCTGATTGAGAATCAGTGGCAATCGATTAGAAACGGTCAACCAATCGATTGCCATAGATTCCAAGCCAATCGATTGGTACTTATGCCAATTGATTGGGAGTCATGACATACCAATCAATTGCCATTAATAGCAATCGATTGGTATGCTCATGGCTCGGACAGAATCCTTTAAGTATTTCAATGACTTCTATTTCAGAAACCAAGTCCAGATTGATCCTTTAAGTTCAAGTTTGCAAATTGATCTTGAAATACATGCCCTTGTGATTGATTAATTCAATGATCTCTTATGACGAACACATCGAATATCCCATATTCGATTTGTTAGTTATAATTCATGGTTTTAATTAGTTGTTATTTCCGTTCTTCATAAGTAAGAAAAGTAATTGGACTACTAGTTTTGTTAAAGTAACATCCTTAGTATCTATACTTACTTCACTTAATCTGTTTGCGAAATAAGGAATACTAAAAGGATGAAACCTCAGTTGTACGCTCATGTCAAGTCATGGTAGTAGTTGGTGCAATGCAGACTCACATATTCCCAACACTTTCTTTCATATTTAAAAGATCACATTAATTTTTTTTAATTTAACTGCTGCTTAATCATTCTTTTCATTATAATCTTGCAATCAATAGGATCGTTAGAACCTCCACTTTAAAGTAATCATCTTTTATTTTCTTTAGGATTGAATCTAGGATTCTATCCCCCATTTTTGTCCCTTGGGAATACGACTCGGTCTTACCGGTTATTACTCGACGCGACCGTCTACGCTTGGATGTACTCTTAAGAGATCACACAATTCCAGTCGTGTCAAGTTTTTGGCGTCGTTGCCGGGGACGGTAACGAAGGCCAGGGATTTTAGATTGATCCAATCTTTCCTTATCCCATTTCTATCTTTCTTTTTCCTTTCGTTCTTCAGAACATAAGCTGTGTTGCTTGTGTCACATTCTATGTCCTTTGACTCCACTAAAGCTTTCGTCACAAATTTATTTGAAGATTCCATAATAGTGCTGATAATCCCATTTTTACTCCATCTACTTCTAATCCAATGTCTGATACGGAGAGCCAACAAGGAGAAAATAGGCATGACCTCATCGATGACGGTTAACGACCTCTACGAGAACTCTTGGCTCCTGATCGAACTACCACACCTTCCTGTATCCGCATCCCTCTGCACACGTGTACATTCTATTTTCGTAATGGAATGATCCAACTATTACCCACATTTCATGGGATGGAAAAGGAGAAGGCATACTTGCATATTCGAGATTTCGAAGACGTTTGTGGCATGTTCACACATCAAACTTGCCCAAGTAATATAATTCGACTAAAGCTTTTTCCTTTCACCTTGAAGGACAAAGCGAAGTCATGGTTATTGTAGCTCAAACCAAACTCTATTTTGACTTGGCCAGTAATTCATGAAGCCTTTCTCAAGAAGTTCTTCCCTAATCAGTTAACGACTGATATCTTGAGACAAATCAAGATGTATAATCAAAAAGAGGAAGAAACATTCGCTGAAGCATGGGAGCGATTCAAGGATTTGTTATTGCTTTGTCCACATCATGGTTTCGAGAATTGGTGAATAATAAGCTTCTTTTATGATGGCCTTTGTTCAAAATTGAAGAAACTCGTGGAAACTACGAGTGACGGTGAGTTCATGAGCAAGAATACAGATCAGACCGCAGCTCATTTTGAATGGTTTGCCGAACATTCGCCAGAGTGGGAAACTCAAGTGATAAGAACTCAAACTAGTTCGAGTTCAAGTCGTAAGAGTATTTATCAGTTGAAAGCAGAAGATAGTTTAATGGATAAATCTGAGCAACTATCTCGTAAATTGGAGGCATTGGAAGCAAAGAAGGACCAAGTGATACTATTTGCTTCCGAAGAATCATGTTCTAGTTGTCTACAAATGGGGCATACCTCTCAACATTGTCAAATATACCCTCTTTATCATGAACAGAGTCCAGTAGAAGTGCACGCTGTGAATGCCCCTGGTCGTTTCAACCAAAATGATAGGTGAAGTCATCCTGGTTTCGACCATAGAAATAATGCTGCCACAGCAAACCCACCTCAACAGTGGCAGCCGAACAAAGAAAATCAATACCGACCTCAAAACCAAGGATACCAATAGGGTTACCAACCTCCTCCTACCTATCAACAAAATCAAGGGTACCACCAGAATCAGTATCAACAAAATCACTCACCCCAATCCAACAACAATCAGGGGAGCGACAACCAACCTTCATCCAACACTTATGTGCCACCTCATAAGAAGGCACAAGAGGATCCTAATACACTCATGATGCAGCAGATGATGCAGTTAATGAGTAAACTTAGCACAAGTGTAGAGAGGTTAGCCGCTCAACAAGGGGATAGAGAACGAAGTATGTTCCCAGCACAATCAGAGCCAAATCCTAAAGGCCAAGCCTCGAGTTTAGGACAACACAAGGAGGCTAAGGCTGTGACTGTGTTGAGAACTGGAAAAGAGATTGAAAAAGTCTCTCTTCCCCCACACCCTGTAGTAGAAGATGAGGAAGAATTGGAGAAAAAAGAAAAATTGGTGGAAGAAGAGAAAGAGGGTGAAATTGTTGAGCCCAGAATAATAGTTCCCTAGGATACCGAAGTAAAGAAAAGGCCCGAAAAAGAACCTTTCCTTGAGGAAGCACTCAAATGCCCTTTTCCAGCTCCATATCCCCAAAGGTTAAAACCTAAATAAGAAACCAAAAGTCAGGAGTTTTTGAAATTATTCAAGCAAGTGAAGATTAATCTACCACTCCTTGACGCGATTAAACTAGTGCCTTCCTATGTTAAGTTCTTGAAAGACTTGTGCACTATAAAGAGGAGGCAAAGTGTTAAAAAGAGTGCTTATTTGTCATGCCAAGCAAGTGCAATTGTAAAACACACTTTTGCCGCCTAAATACCAGGATCCGAGCACACCAACGGTCTCTTGCATAATCGGTCAAAGGAAAGTGAACAACGCTCTACTTGACTTAGGTTCGAGTGTTAATCTTCTACCTTACACTGTTTACCAGCAGTTAGGATTGGGAGAACTTAAGCCCACTCGCATTACTCTCCAACTCGCAGATCGATCGATTAAATATTCGCGAGGAGTTTTGGAGGATGTTTTAGTCCAGATTGACACTTTTATCTTTCCTGTCGACTTTGTCGTTTTAGACACCGAACCCGTATACAATGCCAAATCGTAGATTTTAGTGATCTTTGGACGTCCTTTCCTTGCGACGATTGATGCAACAATCAAGGTAAGGAGTGAAGTGATGACCGTAGTTTCGGGAACATGAAATTGAATATCAAAATCTTTTCAAATCCCAAAATTGAAGATTTTGATGATGAGGAAGAGGAAGTGAATTGTGTAGAGTCGATAATCCAAGATTACTTTAATTCAACTGCTCACTCTGATCCCGTGGAGTCCATTATGACTAACTTATGTTATGAATTGGACAGATATACTCCACAAGATGAAGAAATTAACCAAATGTGTGCTGTATTGGAAGTTGTAGAAGAGAAAGTTGCAAAGGCAATGTGGACGGCCCAATATGAACAATTGTCGCCAAAGACTAAGTTGGCTATGCCGTCAAACCTGCAATTTCCAGAGTTAGAGTTGAAGGAGCTCGCAAAAGAATTATATGTGTTTCTGGGAGAAGAGAGACCTTTCCTGTGATAATTTCATCTGTTTTAAATCAAGAACAGGAAGGTAAACTGATAAAGTTACTCAAGCAACACAGGAGTGCGTTAGGATGGACTGTTGTCGATTTGAGAGGAATTAGTCCATCTATATGCACCCACAGGATTTACCTAGAGGAAGACGCCAAACCATGTCGCCAAATGCAAAGGCGTCCAAATCCAAACATGCAAGAGGTAGTAAAGAAGGAAGTTCTGAAATTGCTGGATGTTGGGGTTATTTATCCAATTTTGGATAGTCCTTGGGTAAGTCCAACTCAAGTAGTGCCGAAGAAAGCCGGCATTACAGTGGTGCAAAATAAGGATGGTGAAACTGTACCAACATGTGTGACCACAAGTTGGCGCATGTGTATTGATTACAAGAAATTGAACGCAGTGACTCGAAAGGATCATTTTCCATTGCCTTTCATGGATCAAATGCTCGAAAGAGTAGCAGGTCACCAATTTTACTGCTTCCTGGACGGTTATAATGGTTATAACCAAATTGAAATTGATCCTGCTGATCAAGAAAAAACCACGTTCACCTGTCTGTTTGGAACATTCGCATATCGCCAAATGCCATTCGCTATGCAATGCACCTGCAACATTTCAGAGGTGCATGCTGAGCATATTTAGCGATATGGTTGAAAAGATCATGGAAGTTTTCATGGATGATTTCTCTGTATTTGGAAGTAGTTTTGATGATTGTTTAGAAAATCTCCAGAAAGTTCTGAAAAGATGTGAGGATAGAAACTTGGTCCTCAATTGGGAAAAATGTCACTTCATGGTGACAAAAGGAATTGTATTGGGGCATATAGTTTCTATTGAGGGAATACAGGTAGATAAGGAAAAGATTGATATAATCTCTAATCTCCCTGCTCCTACTATAGTGAAAGACATTCGATCATTTTTAGGTCACGCCGGTTTTTACGGAAGGTTTATTAAGGATTTCAGTGCTATATCTAGACCGTTGTGTCAACTCTTAGCAAAGGACCAACCATTTGAATGGAACAGAGAATGCCAGGAATCCTTTGATAAACTCAAACATCATCTTACGACAGCTCCGATAATGCAATCTCCAGATTAGAGTCTTCCTTTTGAGCTAATGTGTGATGCAAGTGACACAGCGATTGGAGCTGTATTAGGACAAAGGAAGGACAAAAAGCCTACTGTAATCTACTATGCTAGTAAAACCCTGGATAGAGCTCAACGAAATTACTCCACTACCAAAAAGGAGTTGCTAGCAATTGTATTTGCACTGGAAAAGTTCAAGCAGTATCTTGTTGGCTCACAAATCGTTTACTTCACTAATCATGTCGCGTTGAATATCTGCTATCCAAAAAGGATACCAAACAGCAATTAATACACTAGATTCTGCTGCTCCAAGAATTTGACTTGGTTATCAAAGATAAAAAGGGGGTGGAGAATGTTGTAGTCAATCATCTTTCCAGGTTAACTTTCAAGGATAATTCATCACAATCCACCCTGATTCGTGAATCTTTCCCAGATGAACAATTGTTTGCTGCAACTACCTTGCCCTGGTATGCAGATATTGTCAACTATTTGGCAACAGGAGAGACCCCACCCCATTGGTCCACCCCTGATAGAAAAAGATTTCTATCCATCGCAAAATGGTTTTGCTTTGATGATCTATACTTGTTTAAGTATTGTGCAGATCAAGTAATTAGGCGATGCGTCCCTGAGGAAGATATCTCTCAAATTCTAACATCCTGCCACTCGGAGGCTTGTGGTGGTCATTTCTCGGCCCAAAAAAACTGCTTAGAAGGTGTTTAGCAGTGGTTTCTACTGGCCGACAATTTTCAAAGACTCTTATGCATTCTATAGAGCATGTGCTAGATGCCAAATGTTAGGGAGCTTATCCAAAAGAAATGAAAGGCCAATGACCCCGATCATCACTATTGAGATTTTCGATTACTGGGGTATTGATTTCATGGGACCTTTCCCGCCATCCTCTCACTATGAATATATCCTTTTGGCAGTTGAGTATGTGTCTAAGTGGGTTGAGGCCATTCCGACAAGGAAAAATGATCAGAGAACAGTGATCTCTTTCTTAAAAGAGAATATCCTTTCAAGATTCGGAACACCAAAGGCCATGATTAGCAATCGTGGAACCCATTTTTGTAATAAGCCTTTCGAAGCATTGATGAAGAAATATGGAGTTAACCACAAGATTGCTTTATCATATCACCCACAGTCGAATGGGCAGGTAGAGCTAGCTAATAGGGAAATCTAACATATCCTGGAGAAGACTGTTAACATCAATAGAAAGGATTGGTCGTCACGCTTAACTGATGCGTTGTGGGCATACAGAACGGCATATAAGACGAACCTTGGAATGTCACCCTATCGGCTGATTTATGGAAAAGCTTGCCATTTACCAGTAGAACTGGAGCATAAGGCATATTGGGCTACCCAATTGCTAAATTTTGATATTCATGAAAGTGGTGCACTGAGAAAGCTCCAACTCAATGAACTGGAGGAAATCAGGAATGATACATACGATCGTGCTCGAACATACAAATCAAAATTGAAAGCAAAGTATGATGGATCAATCCTGAGAAAGAAACTTGAACCAGGGCAGAAAGTGTTACTTTATGATTCAAAGCTTCATCTTTTTCCTGGTAAATTGAGATCGAGGTGGATTGGACCTTTTGTTGTCAAAGAAGTGTTCCCTCACGGGGCGGTGGAAATTGTGAACCCCAAAAATGGGAATGCGTTCAAAGTTAATGGGTAACGTTTAAAGCCATTTTTGGAGAAATTCAAACCAGAATCAGAGATCATCCAATTAGATGATCCTGATTATTCTTCTTAAAACAATTGAGAAACTTGTTTGTTGTATAATAGTTTTCTTTGTTTTTTTTTTTGTGATTCTTTGTTTCTCAATTTTTATTCTGTCCATTTGCCTGTCATAGGATGAATCCATTGCACTTCCTACCACATTTGCTTTACCATGGGGTTCGCTCTCCAGGAACCCCAAAACAAATGGAACAAGGAAGATCAATTCTCACTCCACTATCCAGCTCGTGCCCAGATTCCCCCAATGCTGAAATCGCTGATATGAATACCTGGGATCTACTGTGCACACTTCAAGAGATTTTGAAAGATCTTCAGTTGAACTCGGATGGAGAGGTTGTGGAGTACTTTGTGGATTTTGCTGAAGGAGAAGACCTTTCTTCCCCAGAATCTGAACAGAACTGATTTTGCTTAATTCCAGTAATGGCCAAATAAGACAGAATTTTGTTTCTGGTTTTCTTTTTGTCTGTTTGTTTGCTTCCAACCAAGATCTTGTACCTTTGGATGATAATAATCCAATTTGAGCAATAAAATTGATGATTTTTGGAATAAATTCTTCCTACTTGTGTTTGGTGGGTAATTCCCTGTTTGGGATGCTTGAATTCTTGCCTTATATCTTGATAGTGCATTCTTAAATAGTTGGGGGTGATCTAATGAACTTTTTTTTATCCTACGATCTTAGGATACCAATCGATTGGAATTTATCACCAATCGATTGCTCTTTTATCCCAATTGATTGCCAACTATGGCAATCGATTGCCATCTTTCTCAGGCATTGATGACTATTCTACTCCCTCTCTCTCATTTTGTTTTAAACCAAGAGAGAGAGAGACAGATAGAGACTTTGGGAAATTTTGAGGGAGAGGAAGAAAGCCCACCCATTCATTCTCCTCATCTCTATTATTCATCATCACCTTCATCATCACATCCTCCACCATCATCCTCATCGCCATTCCCATCATCTCCGCCACTACGAAGCCACGAGAAAGGATTCAATGGCTCATTCTGCAAGCACCATTCATCATCACCACTATCATCCATTACCAATTCAACTTTCTGCATCACAGAGGAGTAATCGACCACCCCGTTCCATTGCCAGAGTTTTGATTGAGGTAATTTTGAAAACCCACTTCCATTTCCATGCCCTAACCATGATCAGAACATAAGAGGGGACCCCTCTTGATCCTTAGACCAATAAAACTGATTAGGGGGACATGAGACCTTGTTGTGGGCAGCCCCCCATAATCACTTATGGCAATCGATTGCCATCAGGGCCCAATCGATTGGGGTTGGATGGCAATCGATTGCCAATTTTTGCCAATCGATTGGCATAAACAGAGGGGCAGTGCATTCTTTTTCCTATCTAAACTCTCTATTCTTATTCTTTTTTCAGCTATTATGGCTCTAAAGTCTAAAGATAGTGCTCCCCACCCTTACAAGTCCACTTCTATCATCATTCCAGATCCACCTCTCGCTCATGGGTTCAGGAACGATAAGGAAAACACTTGGTTTACTACATATTTTAGAACCCGAGAGGTTATGGTGGAGAGACAACTTGAGAATCTTTGGAGTGATGATAAATTACCATTTTATCTCACCCGTCTGCGCGCTTACCCAAGTTGGCTCCCAGTTATCACAACTCATAGGAGAGTTTATGCTTCTTGGATCCGAGCGACGTGTTCAAGCATAGTTAAGGCACCGGGTATTCCTTATACCTACTATTTATGTGTTCAAGGCCGCCAGATTGATTTTAACCCAGTTTCTGTAGCTAGACCTTTAGGCATTGCTGAGGTTGCAGACCATTTATATCTTTTTCATGCTGACAGACCCTTTCCTTCTTTTGATGTGATCGCTACTAAAATTTCTGGGGGTAAGGTGAAGAAGTGGACAGGAGTGAAAGCTTTTGATGATCATAGTTTGACCATGGACTACCACCTCCTACATCTGGCGCTCTATAGTTGTATACTTCCTACGATGTATAAATCAGAGTTGGCTGGATGGTATACACAGGTACTTTATGCCATAGGGATTGGTCTCCCTATCTGCTTGGCTCGTCTCTTCATTGAATTCTTTGTTGAGCCTATGTGGCATACCAGTAAAACCCAGCACCTAAAGGGTGCCTGGGTAATTCATAGAGTCTGTAAGGAGGCTGGATTGGTAATTCCTGCAGGAGAAACACTCCAAAAATCAAAGATTGGAGTGTTTGGTGAGTCAGCAGCTAGAAGGTCAGCTGTACAATTCAAAAAATCGTCAAAAGGGAAAGGAATAGTGGGAGAGAGTAGTGGAAAGAAGCAGGGTGAGAGAAAGAAAAGGAAAAGAGGAGAGGAAACATCAGAGTCAAAAAATAAGGACCCAGAGACGCCTGAGGCTGAGGGTTAGGATACAACTGTAGTTGAGGAAGAAGAGGAGGACCCAGGGACGCCAACAGCGGCTGAGAATCAATACGAGTTGAGAAGACGCGAGCCCCCTTCAGCCTCTATATCTGCTCCTGTGTCTTTTCAGACCATTTACGATTTTGTTGTTGAGGAGAGAGAAGCGAGGGTGCGGTTGCATGGGATGATTCGAGAGCTCACGGCTCAGCAAGAGTTGATGGCTGCTCAGATGACCTCTGATCGTGATTATGCTCATTCTAGACTTGATCAGCTGGGCAGTCAGGTTGGGCAGATGCTGATGCTGTTGGGGATAGAGCAATCTTTACATTCTGCATCTATGCCACCTCCACCGATAGTTCCATCGACCACTGCAGCACCCACTTCAACATCTTCAGTAGACATTTTCTCGGAGACACCTCCACTGCCACCACCTCCAGCTGCTACTCCCCTGCCGGCTGAGAGTGACCCGACAGCTGTCGTCCAGACTAAGACGGCTGCTGAGGGTGGCAGTGAGGGAGCAGATACTCCAGTTTATGACATTGAGCCTTAGGATGGAGTTTTGGTGAGCAAGAGGGTGTTTTGTTATTTCATATCTTGTGATCTCTCTTGTATCATTTTATCTATTTTTGTGGCTATTTTGGGTTGGATAAATACTTTTGAGTCTATGGTTGTGTATATTTTGTGGACATTTTGATCGAACTTGTGGATATGACTATATAGATAGTGCTGTTACTCATGGATTGTGTTTTTATTGTCTATATTCTATCTGTTATCCATGATATATTGGATTTTGGTTGTTTGTGGAGATTGTTATATTAAAATAGTTGAATTCCCAGAGATGTACTAAAATGAGAGAATCAGGTGATATCTTCTTTTACTTGAAATCCTTCCACTAGGGACAATGTCGATTTCAGTTAGGGGTAGGGAGTAGATATATGGATATATCTACCTGTGTATTCCGAAATTTAAAAAAAAAATGCACACCTGTCTAATTTTAGAATCTCCAAGTTTACTTGTTTTGTTCTTTTTGTTTTCTTTTCTTTTTCATATATTTTAAAAAAGCAATAAAAAAAAAAGTTGTCAAGCTTCTAACTTTTAAACCTCGTTTCTCCTAGCTAATATCATTGTGCAATGATGCAATCATGTCTTTCTTGTCATATTATGGATCTTGATTACATGTTACTTGGCTGTTAATCTAGTTTTACGCCTATAGCAAGAAAATATCCTGAAAATATATGCATGAGTTAACAATCACGATTGAATTCTTTTAATTGGAGTGAAATACGATTTTCATGTGATTGGATTAATAGTAAAACTTTAAGCCCAAGTGAGATTCGAGCTATTCTTTTATTCTGAGAATCAGTCATAAAAACTAGTGTCATTTCTCAAAATGCATTATTATCTCATTGGAGAGTCTCATTTCTGTTTCATTTGGCTGATGCTACAGGAGAACGTTCAGGATCTACTAATTTAAAACTTAGGAAATATTCGAGATAAGTTAAAGTGTTTAGAAGATGACTTAGGCCATCGTTTTCCCACCTTGTTACCCAAGAAAGTCTAAATTCCCACTTACCTATCACAAATCGATGCCTCTACCTAAAAATCATATGTTTGAGCATGTGACGGTGTTGTGTGAAAAGCCAAAGGATGAAAAGAAGAAGTAACGCTGAAGTAAAAAAAAACGGTAGAAATGAAGAAATAAAAGAAATTAGAGATTATAAATAAAAAGGTGTAGTGAAGTTTGATACTACCATGTCACATGTTTGAACCTATTATCACATTTCACCATCCTCAACTTTTTCCTATTTCTGTCACAAGTACTAAGGATTCTAAATAATTCTAATAAATCTCGAGTATGAAATGAGTTTCTCCACAGTAGATCGCTCCTGTAGTAATTGGTATTCCATTCATGAGACTCATGCACCTCAAAATAAACGTTCTTCAGTGTCTAGTATGTAAAAGCATTCTTGATTGTCTCTACATTTACTCTTTTGAGCTTCATACTATGAGTGCATAATTGTTACGCCAGTTTCAGAGTGATTTTTTTCTTGAGCGATAAACTGTGTGAGATTTGAGTTGAAACTATGAAATCTTGAACATGTCAATACAAATAATTTTGAGATAATGATTTCAATTGTAGTTGTTAACTCTACATACACATAAGGATATATAAAGGCTGTGGATGTAAATTTTAACTTGAATAGTTACTTTGTAACATGTTGTTTGTTTCCGTAGCATGATAAAGGAATTTATGACCTTGTTAAGCAGAAATTTTAGCATAAAGGAGATGTTAAAGTTCTTTGATGAGTTTAGAAAGCTTGACACTTGAATTTTGTGGGTAAATTCTCTAGAAACCCTCACGAGACACAACTCGTCCATTAGGGTAAACCTAAGGGTTCACAAGCTTGTTGCAAACGCTAAATACAACCGCGATTCCTGCGAAAGTGAGTTAGGATTATTCTTTTTATTTTCATTCAATAAAAATTGTAGCATTGGTATTTGTTGTCTTAGCTTGATCTAATTCCGCTTCATTGCTAGAGACTAGCAATACGCTAGTTGGGGGTTGTGATGAGGGCTGATATTTGTAAAAATATTGGCCCGATAGAGAGGAAAATTGGTTGAACCTAGCCTCCTATCTCTAGTTTTACCTGCATTTGTGTCTTAATTCATCTCTCTACACAATGATGTGCTTCCCATGGTATATTGTTGTGTTTGGTTCTTTGAATGCAGGTCCTGAAGTTGAAATGAATAACAAGATTAAAAGAGATAACTCTTAGCAAAGAGGCCAAGTCAAAATAGAGTTCCAAGTACCAATCGATTGCCATGATAGCAATCGATTGCTAGAAAACCAATCGATTGCCATTATGGCAATCGATTGGAATTAGTTACCAATCGATTGGAATTAGTTACCAATCGATTGGTAAAATTTGGAAGTCAAAATTCTTTAATGGAGCAGATTCTCAGCAATCAGAGTTAATGACGATGACCAGCCGTTACATTGTGAACCTGGACACTTTCAGCTCGCATTTTGTTACTTATAAATAGAGGAGAAATGTAGAAAGATTAGGTTGGCTCTTGGTGCGTTGTTTTTGTAGGATTTTTCATTTTGTTTTTGGATTGAGACAAGATTTAAATTGGAGAAATTTCATTTCGAATTCAGTTTCAAGTCAGGTTTATTCCTCTTCATTTTGTTGCTTTAGAATTGGTTTGATTGTAAACATTATTATAGCCATAGTTTGATTGAAATTTCTAGTTCATAGGTTTAATTAATGTCAATGTTTGATTCCATTTTTCAAGTTACTCATATCCATGCAATCCTAAATATGCTAGCGTAAAGTTCTGGTTGGGAATAATGCGAAGAAACATTGTTCCCAGCCACTGCCATGATTCTGATTGAGAATCAGTGGCAATCGATTGGAAACAGTCAACCAATCGATTATCATAGATTCCAAGCCAATCGATTGGTACTTATGCCAATCGATTGGGAGTCATGACATACCAATCGATTGCCATTAATAGCAATCGATTGGTATGCTCATGGCTCGGGCAGAATCCTTTAAGTATTCCAATGACTTCTATTTCAGAAACCAAGTCCAGATTAATCCTTTAAGTTCAAGTTTGCAAATTGATCTTGAAATACAAGCCCTTGTGATTGATTAATTCAATGATCTCTTATGACGAACAAATCGAATATCCCATATTCGATTTGTTTGTTATATTCATGGTTTTAATTAGTTATTATTTCCGTTATTCATAAGTAAGAGAAGTAATTGGACTACTAGTTTTGTTAAAGTAACATCCTTAGTATCTATCCTTACTTCACTTAATTTGTTTGCGAAATAGGGAATACTAAAAGGATGAAACCTCAGTTGTGCGTTCATGTCAAGTCATGGTAGTAGTTGGTGCAATGCAGACTCACATATTCCCAACACTTTCTTTCATATTTAAAAGATCACATTAATTTTTTTTTTAATTTAACTGCTGGTTAATCATTCTTTTCATTATAATCTTGCAATCAGTAGGATCGTTAGAACCTCCACTTTCAAGTAATCATCTTTTATTTTCTTTAGGATTGAATCTAAGATTCTATCCCCTATTTCCGTCCCTTGGGAATACGACTCGGTCTTAACGGTTATTACTCGACGCGACCATCTATGCTTGGACGTACTCTTAAGAGATTGCACAATTCCAGTCGTGTCACTACCACACCACCCCCCGAGCGGCAACATGCAAGACACCATTCGCACTAACCTATGGCATGGAAGCAGCAGTCCCCATGGAGCTCGGTTTACCTACGTACTAGGTGACAAATTTTAGTGAGCAGGGTAATGAGGAAGCCCTGAGAGCAGAACTTAACTTGGTAGAAGAAAAACGAAACCGGGAATATCTAAAGGTGGCAGCTTACAAACAGAGGGTCTCCCGGTACTTCAATAGCAAAGTTAGGCATCAGAGCTTCCAGGTCAGGGATCTCGTTCTAAAGGCAGTAAACCAGTCTACCAGAGTCCCAAGCCATGGTAAATTAGGACCGAACTGAGAAGGACCGTACAAGGTTACCCAAGTCAACTGACCAAGGACTTACTGGTTACAAACTCTGGACGGGAACGACCTCTCTCACCTTTGGAACGTGCAGCATCTCCACAAGTATTTCCAGTGAAGCATGACAATAATGTTGGCTAGGAACAATGTAGCTATGCCTAAGCAATTCTACTCATACAAGTAATAAAAGTTTCTTTTTCCGCCAAACAACTCTTCTCTGTATTTGCTCATCCAAAAGACCTCGGGGTATGACCCTAGGCATCCAAAAGACCTCGGGGTAAGACCCCAGCCATCCAAATGAGCTCTGGTCCATAACGCAAGGCACAGGCTTCGTTTAGGTCCAACCGATGATTGGGGCAACACCCCCTAGGTGGCTGATGATAGCAAGCCTCAAAGGATCCTACAACCACCCACGTTCAAGGTCAGTTTCCTACGGTCATTCCCTCTATATGCCTTCCTTAGCAAATGCTTGGGGGGCAGGGTAATACCAGGCTAAACAGATAATCACATCGGGCACTAACAGGACTTGGAATTTTAGGACACCTAACATTCCTAAGTACCTACAGTACCCAGAGAAATCGCTCGGGTAGTAAATAGTCACAAACTTATGCTATACCCGAGCTGGACCCCCATAACAAGTCCCTGAAAGACCAAGTGTTCTCTACCAATTACAGTCCTAACTTTTGCTAAGGCAAGGTTCCTACGGGATTCACAACCGATCGGTCACAGGCAATCACAAACAGGAATTTAAGTGCAAAATTGTAAACAATTAATGGAAAGGCTGGTCTCAAGGACCTTTTCATTAATTAAAAAATAGTTTGTACAACCTGGGGGGGAGCAATTGTAGTAGCCTTCCCTCCAAAAAAAAGAGAGAAATAAAATAAAACAGGCTGGGGACCCTAGTCGTCCACCTCGACCACGTCTTCGGTCTCCCCAATCTCTCCTTCCGGGGTAGCTCCTCCTCCTGGTCCCAAGCTATCGCCCGGGGCAGGCTCCTCAGTAGTTCTGGCTAAGGTAGGTGAGTCTCCGGCAGCAAGGGGACCAACATCCCAGTAATCTTAATCAATCTCCTCGTAGGACGAGATGTCCCATTCGAGGTGATCCTAGGCAAGTCGCCGCTTCAGATCTTTATAACCTTGGAAGAAGTCATCGTCAAACGCTTCCTCCATGGATCCTGCCATCGTCACCTCGGCTGCGGCCTTCGCTCGAGCCTCTGTCGCCACCGCAAGGGCTCGGGAAGCCTCCAGATCGGCCAAAGCCGTCGCCAGCTCTACCTGGGTGCACCAAGGCTTAAGGCTAAGGCCTTGGTTTTGTCCTGCTTTATGGCTAGGGCAGTCTTCCCGGCCTGTAGCTCTGCCCGCTCCTTTGTCAAGGTAACTTCAGCAGTACTGGCCCTCCCGACAAAAGAAGAGAAGAGGGGCTCAGATCCGGCGACCATACAGCCAACCTACAGTGAAGGGTAGGAGACTAGTCAGTCAATAAAAAAAATAATAATAAATAAATGTAAAGTAGATAAGCACAAGACAAAAGAGCTTACTAGATGAGAGAGGCTGTAGAGCCACCCCTGAAAGTCCTCGAGAGGCAGACTGGCGCATGCTTCCACCTGGCTAGGGATGAGGGCAGACTTCACCCTCTCCCTGACTTTAGTGGGTCCCCCAATCGGTAATCCAAACGGCACATCCGGCCGGGGAATTATTTCCTCCACAGCTACCACGTAGGGAGCTGACATCCCCACAGATTCTGGACGGTTGGCCGTCCTACGACGGATCCGCCTCAGGGGGCGTTCATCACCCGAAGCCTCTACAGCAGGCCTTTTTCCCTGTGCCACCGCCAACTGGGCGGCTGTGGCAGCAGCAACAGCGGCCTGCCTTTCCCTTAACTGCTCCAAATTCCTCTTTGGGGCCATTTCTGCCAAGGAAAATACATGGTCAGTAGCCATAGAAGACATCAGAAGCATAAAAAGAAGGGCAGTTAACCCAAGCACTCACCAGGGATGATTGGAGAGAAAGTGGGAGCTTGAATGGGCTCTTCTGGAGAGTAGGACCTGACGAAATCACCAATCTGGGACAGTACGTTCTAGATGTTCGTAGGCAGTTCCACAAAATCCAAGATCCTAGCCTGGCACACCTTGGGGATCCTTAGAGGTTTGGTCGACCCAACTGCAAACAAAAACATGAAAACAGTTAGCAGATTGATAACCTCTTAAAGTAAAGAAAAACAAAAAGAAGCATACCAGGAGGTCTTACCTCTCAACTCCCCCATCCAGGAAGTCCTCAGCTAGCTCCCTGGGGCCTGGTCATAGAGACGAAGGTGAATACCTAGAAGAACTTGTTCTTCCACCCCTTATTGTTACTTGGATAGCTGACAATGAGCTTTCTACCCTACCGGGCAGAAAAAGAAAAGAACTCGACCTCCTGGTGCACGGGGAATAGTCAGTGGGCCCATAACAACTCCTGGAGGGTGAGTTTATATCCTAAGACCTAGGGCCACAAAGAGATGGACCCCATCAAGAATCTCCACCATTAGGAGCTAACTGCCCGAGAGCATTCCTGAGGTAGATCAGGACGTCCTGGGCGACAGGGTGCAGTGGAAGACGAAGGCTAGCCATAAGTGCATCCTCGTATAGGGTGACAAAGCCAAGCTGGTAGAGATATGCTCCGCTGGGGTTCACAGCTAAAGAGTAACCATCAGGAAGTGCATACCTATCCCTAATCTGGATGAGGTCCTGGGAATGCAAAATAAAAGGGGTAGACTCACAAATGAACACCACCTTAGGGTAAGGCTCCCCTGGTGTCTCATCGCCCCTGCCCTATAAGACGGAGGCAAAGGAGGCCTCCTGGTCTGACTCACTATCAGGTACACAGATAGGGATTCTGCCCTTACTCTGATGGTATGATGGGGTAACGGAAGGCAGACTTAAACTTGTGTCAGGAGTTCCCGACCAGGACTGCTCGTTCTCTGACCTAGACGCGAAGTCAAAATCAGAATGTTCCATCTCTGGCACTCCTATCGTAGGGTGAGGGAGCAGGCTACATCTTAGGTATGGGTCAGGGACCCCGAGCCTAGCGTACAAACGAAGCAAGATTACCAACCTGAAAGGCAAAGAGTAGATGGTCTTTAAGGCAAGGCGACACTCAGTTAGGACTACCCCGGGAACACTTGCTTGGTTCAACTATCCTAAGGTACCCCCCGACTTGAAGAAGGAACAGAACCTGAGAAAGAAAAAGTCCCACTCATATTTTAACCTAAGAGGGTTTGTTCTCTCCAGCCTCGCTCAGAAATGAAGAGAAAAAGGTAGAAGAAGAGGAAGAGGATGATGAACTAAAACTGAAAAGGGAACACTTACAAGGATTAGCATAGAAGAAGAGCTCGGGAAGCTTTATCGGACACTTTTTTGCTCTCAAACCACTCAATATCTCAACAATTGGCAGCAGGAATCCCAGAAATGAACAAGTACTCCTTATATAAGGAGCGCAGATGGTCCAGATCAAGCCAGATCTAACGGCCAGGTAACTTTTTCCCCCAAAATAGCCCTATAGCTGTCACCTTGGGTACGTGAAGCGTCACCTCAAAAGGCTCGCACATTTAATGCATGATGAGACATCTCAGTTACCACATAATTAGCTTGGTTACTCCCATGCTGGCATCATTGGATCCTGACTAGGCCAGTGATAAGTTAAAACATGGCAGTGGCAGGACCCGGGACCACAGGGTCACCGCTCGGTCCAAACCCTAGTTAACCAGCACGACTGGTCTCACCTCGGGTAGAGTCCCGACCTCTTACCTGACGGTTCATTAGGGCGGTACCAATTTTCAAGCCTCGTCTGATGTCGTGTCGTATTAACCTTTAAAATGGGGGGCAGCTGATATGTCCAGAAATACCCAGTCAAAGGTCAAACCGCCGCATCAACAAGTAAGACCCCAGGAAATTTGGAAGAGGTGCGTACGGCCTACCAGTCCCGAGCTCGATGGTTATGACCACCCGGTATGGGCCCACAGCCCGAGCGTACAATGCGACTGTTCTCCTTGAGGTTCAACATGACCACCAAGCCTTTCCACTGTTTCCTAATCCGGTCAAAAGACTATTGGAAAGAATAAGCAGTTTCCTAAACCACTTAGGAAACTTTCCTAAATCTATGAAAATCAGTTGTAATCAGATTAGGCTTCCTAAACTGAATACTTGCCATGTATAGGTGGACTCTTGCATCTATAAAAGAGCCCGTCTACCCTCTTTACAGGGATCGCATTCTAAACCTAAAGAATAGCATATAAACAACTCACTATTACGTATAAACCCGGTTGGTTTCTGGTAGTGCCGCCCACTCTATTGGCTCACCAAAGGCCACCGGTGATCTGCTAGTGAAAGCGCCCTGACGCAATCGTGGATGTAGGTTACCTCATTAACGGGGCTGAACCATAGACAATCTCTTGTGTCTCCCTCTAAACCTCTCTTACCAATTTTTGGCATCATCACAAACTATGTTGGTTGACCCTATTTGACCCGTTTGGTCTTCGTGGGTCGACCCTTGACTTATTGACTTTTCTTTGGAATCCACGTAGGATTCCCCTATGCTTCCGCCTTGTGGATTGGTCCACATTGGACTATTCAGTGCTTTACGTTGTATTGTTTGACTTGTTGACCTCGCCCATGTGGCTTGATTTTTTAGGTGTTATAGAATGGTATCAGAGCTAACCGAGTTTGAATGCCTTGGTACTCTGGGAGTTAAATGGGTCAATGTGTGACTATTGTACCTCTTTTGATTTTAATCATTTATGGTTAAATGATTTTTTCTAATTCATTTAAATAATGAGTTGATTATGATAGCATGTTTACTTGTCTATGGGACTACGTGTTAACATGCTTAACTGCTTACGTGTTTATGTGATCACATGCTTATATATCTTGACTATGTGATTTGTGAACATGAGGTGGTTTTTACTTTTCATTTCACCTTAATGCTATACTCATTAAAACTGGTTTTTGTAGTACATCTTGGTGTGACTATCTGTTGATGTTTAATCATTGACCGTCCAAGGTTAAAAGGTATATACATGAGGGTTTCCTTGTTTGGATTATTCGCTCAACGTACTGCACCTTGTAGGATTGGTAGTAGGTATTGAACAATGCCTTACATCAAATTGTATTATTAAAAGATTGTAATTATTTTTATTGGCCTCATATCACTAGTTGTTTGTATTTTAGTTGTTCAGAAAACATGTGAAATGTTGCATGCCTATATGATGAAATTGTCATCAATCTTCTTTAGGTTGGAATATGTTAAGCGAGCAGGCTTAGATGCTATATGCCTTCGAGATTATGTGCCTATATGCTTTTGTGCATATATTTTATATTTTTACACGATTGTAACATAATGTATTACTTAGCACATTACGCGATAGATTTTCATGTTACAAATGAAAATGATGAAAAGTATGCTTACTTGCCTTCAAGATTTATGTGATAACATGCTAATGTGCATATGTGCTTTCGTGATCACTTGTTTCAATATCACTGAATTGTTAAACATGATAACTATAGCATGTTGAGATAATATTTCATGTTTTACGTGTTTAGAGTAGCTTATACACGTACTCATAGATACTTTGATCGACATTTCATAATAAGATTTCTTGGGTAGAAAATCTAGAAGATAAGTTTTGAACATGTGAAAAACCAACATGTTAATATGTTGCACATATTTGAAAACTTACACGTATATGTACTTTTGAAGTACTTGAAAGATGTTTTCTAACCCGACGAATAACTTATTGGTTCTAATAACGAGGCATTATGTATTATTAGATGACTTAAATATGTTATGTCTTCAGACTCGGGTATTCCAACATTTTTGCGTTCATTCTTGAGATGTTTACCTTCGAGTGGCATGGGATTTTATTTCGCACGTGATGTAGAGCCTCTCTAAAGGCTATGTTGATCTTTGTGAGAGCTTTCTATCTTGTTAGCCCTCGATTATGGCTGGTAGTCCATGTATATTACACGTGGCTTTGAATACTTGTTGATTATCGTTAGAATAGTTCTTCCTTCTTATAAGAATGTCGTACTCTTTTTCTTATGAGAATTTTATCATTTAGATGTCAATTTGACATTATAATTACTCTTTTGAGTAGATTACGAGTTTAGTATCATGTGATTGGTCGGTTAACCCAACTTTTTGGTGATTGCTTAGATTTTTACGATCAAATTATCGTTTCACTATGTAATCATTGTGTATGATCGAATCCTATTGTATGAATCATTCTGAGGATTCTAGCTTTGTTGGGAATAGATTTGTGTTGTTCCAAGTCTATTAGTTCCTTAATTTGATGATTTTCACGTTTGAGAAAATTCCACGACTCTGGGGATCGTCTCTTCTTTCAAGAGTGCATCTCCTGTTGATTGGTGAAATCTTTTCTATGAGTTATTTATCGATCGTTATCAGTCTTTGTTATGATTTTCTTTGAGGACTTGTTGTTAACATTGTATGGTTAACGCTATGACGTTTGTCTTAGAAACATGCATTTTTCTGGTGTTTCTTCCCTTATGAGAAGTATGGATTCTCGTTTCTATTATACTTCTTAGAAGTAGGTTTATTCTTGATCCTTATGATCTTTGAGCTCTTGCTAGAGCATTGTGGTTCCACTATTCCAAGTCTTTTCTTGAAAGCATGTTTGTGCCTTATTGATTCGATTTTCATGATTGAGGGTTGTTGAATTCAAACTAGTCCACCCTTAAGTTTTGAACTTGGGTATGTCGCACTATAGTGTTGTGATGACCTTTTTCTTTGGACTCATTGATTCTTGAATTGATCCTCCTCCAACGATTTTGCCTTACTAACTTTTTAGAATTTATTTTGTTGAATTCAAACTTGAGTTGTTGAACACTCGAATCTTTCCCTACTTCTTGAGTGATAGATGTTGTTAGATGATTTATTGTTGAGATCCTCGATTTTGTTATCTCTGTGAATTCATGATCATACCAATTTTTGGGAATATGATCTCTTACATGTTGCGGATCTCTGTGGTTAGCAGCCTTAATGTATTGTTCGATAAGGCTTAAATTCGATTGCATCTTATTGTATGCCTTGAGGGCTTGTTGTTTCTCAATCGTGTGCGATCTTTTATACTTTAAATACTATGGTCGTTCGCATAGTACCTTATTATTGTATTGTGCAAGATTTTCGTGTAAATCTACATTAGATGTATCTTTTGATGTGACTGTAAAGATTGTTTTCCTTATAGTTGATTGAGTTCTCCAATTCTATTTTATGTTGAACTCGAACTTGCCTTGCCCTTGTTAATGGACATTGTTGTAATTTCCATGATATTTGGACTTTTTGGCAATTGCCTATTGATAATACCTAATTTTGTGGCCTATCGATGTGAACCGTTGTTATTTCTTTGACCTTACGATTGATCCGTAGGGGGGATTTTTAGTTGATTCTATGAATTATCCATTAGATTGTATTTTGTTTCATCGTTTGATTCCGTTGATTTATCTCTCACTCTATTATTGAATGAAAGTATCTATTTGACGCCATCCACCTTATTTCTGTATTGGTGTTAGGACTATGCCTAGGGCATGTTCTCTTGTTAGTAATTTTGATTACTTTATGTTTAGAAATGAATCGTGTGAGATTCTATGCTTGTAATTTTAGACCTCTTGGGTCGATTTTGTTTGGGTTACGGGCTTTCAATAGTTAGACAAACCCCTAGTGTTTACTTTCATATCATCTTGATATATTGTTGTTAATGTCATTGTTGACAAGTTTGATTCACGCACTTAGTGCATTCCTTGTTTATTGTGATCAGTGAGTTTTTTTTTCCACATCCTGATGTGAGGTTATTGTGATTGTGCTTTATTTGAGATCGTTGCGATGTTTCAATTTCATCCTTGGTTTAAGCAGAGGAGGATTCTTGGTGATCGTTTGTTTTGAGATCACGTTCTGTTAGCTTGGCAACTTCTATAGAGTTATCTTCATTTAGTTGAAAGACTTCGACCGTGTTTCCTTGAACACTTTCATTTTTTGTGGACTGTTTGTGACGTGAGTTTGTTATAACTCTTGTTTTAGATTTGTTGCCTAGTTTTCTTCCATCTTTCGTGTGACACTTCAAGGTCACCCAGTTCGGGAACTTCTAGTTCGTTTTGATGGGAATCGGGCTTTCAATAGTTAAAAGTTCGGGAGCTTGAGATCGTTCTGACCATATGTTTTCTTGTTTTGGTCAAGGCATAATTCCTTGATATATTATTTTTGGTTGTCGCGTGTGTCAACGAAGGTGGGTGAACTTGTTTGTTTATATCCATTTGTTCACCTGTTTGATTTATTGTTGTCTTATTAATGGCATCATTGGTCTTCTTAAACACTTTTTCTTGTGAGACCATTTGACTTTTAGAAGTGGCGTTTCTTTTGCCTTATTGTTTTGAGATGGGATCTCTTGGCGTTTCTTTTGCCTTATTGTTTTGAGATGGGATCTCTCAATAGATCCATCTATTAGTGAAATCGTTATACTTGACTATAGCGACGTTTATATTTTGGGATGTGATAATCATTTCTTCTATCGACTTTCTGTTGCCATTGTTGTAAACTCTTGTGTCTATATTGATCATTGTCCTCTTGTGACGAGCAATGTATTACGAGTATGTCTTTGTGACTCGTATCCCCTATATGGTTAAGACGTAGCTTTGAGTCATTACGGTCTTTAGTACCTAGTACTCGCTTGTTTTGTGAAGTTTTCCTTGGCTTTATTCTTGAGCATTTGGATCATTCCTTGGAAGTTGACCCAGTTATTTAGTTCATTTTGGAACTTGTGTCTTGATACATCATACTTTTGCTTCGTATGATAATTCTTGGATGGTATATCATTAATCTACTTTGAGAATCATGTGTTTAATTGTAATTCGATCTCTGTGTGATATTCACGCTTGTGTGTTATCTTCCTTCGATCCTTTTATATATCGATTAAAGCTTATCCCATTTATTCATTGGGTCTTGAGAATGTTTTCACCATGAGTGATGGTTGTAGAATGTTATTTACATTCTACGGCTACCCTTTATTCTTTGTATTGGGTTTCCGATTGATGATTAGATCATATCTTTTGTTGGTATACATATCCTTTGTATACTTGTTGCTTATTCATTTTTGAGACAACTTTTGGGTTTACAACACCCCGTTGTGTTCATGTGATCGCGTGTTCCTTTTTAAGGGATCACGTTTGTTTTGATTCGATGAATTTGAGATATTCAGTTATATTTTGTTTTCATTCAAGTATGCTTTGGTTGATCCAATGGTTTGGAGGTTCATGTCCATTATTATTGATGATCTTTGGAGTTAACTCCGTCCTTTAAATGTTGAACCTCGTATGTCCCTTGCATTTGTTCCTCAGTACCCTTGGTGTGCTTACTAACTGTTTTATTGAGCTTTCCTTTCCTTTCTGGAATCGATGTATGAGATGTTACGTTTTCTCACGTTGTGCTAGTGTTCATGTTGTTTGTTACACTACGGCATTTTGGTGTGGTCGTGCACCATTCTTTGATTAAGTACCTTTCGATCTTGTTCGAATTCCGAGATCAATTTCTTTTAAGGGTGGTAGATTGTAGAAACCTAGAATTTTAAAAGGGCATTTTGGTAATTTTGGACCAATGTGTGGGTCTTAATTTGGGACAGTGTGTTTTATTTTGGTACATGGTGGTATCACTTTGGTATTTGTTTTGGCACATGTGTATAGATGTATGTTACATATTTGTGTGTGTGTGTGTGTGTGTGTGTGTGTGTGTGTGTGTGTGTGAGGGGACAATGGTGAGACCTACAAGTCACCACTCCAAACAACTCCCAACCACTCCCAACCACCAAAGCTTCTTTAAGAAGCTTTCCTCTCTCTCTCTCCCACCTTATCTCTTCTTCTTTTTCATTTTTTGGTATATAACTCTCTCTATATCTTTCATTTCTCCCTCTTGTTTGGAGATTTCAAATCTCCATGGAAGCTTAGAGCTTCAAGCTCAATTTTGAAGACCATCAAGCCATATATGGAGCAAGGCTATTAGATGCAAAATTGTTCCTCTTGCCAAGAGCTTCTTTTAGGTTCACTCCTTTTCCATATTGGTTTCCTATTTATTGAGTTTCTTGCTCTAGAACTAAGAGTATAGTTTGTGTTGTGTTGTTTTGTTTTACCATAGTTATAATTCTTAAATGCAATTTTATTTAACTAGGTGTTGATAGCTTTGGGAATATGCTAACGTTAATGATTTTCCCTTTGGATTTCATTGTTTTAGTTTGCTATGTGCAGGTTAGAGTTATTACATGCTGATCTTGTTTGAAGAACTCTTCCTACATGATTTATTAAATGACTAATTGCTCTTATATGCCTATTTGGATCCATGTCTAGCCTAAGTATTAATTGTGTCTGCTATGGTTTCAAATGATTATAAATGTTAGTAATCTCTTTCTTGTTTAAGATGTTACTTATGCTTTGTAGGAATTCATTATCAATTTAGTTTCGGTACCATGAACTACTATGTGTATTTCTTAGCATTATAATCTTATAAATGACATTGTTAAAGCATAATCGCATCTAGTAGCATTTCATGGTCGCCAAATTGGCAAAGCATTCATGGCATTGGCTTGGGGCATATAAAATTGTTAAAATTCCCACGTTTGGGGAATGTCTTTTGAAATCCCCGTTTGGGGGTGGTTATTGTTGAAATTTCAGAAGCGGGTGTGAGGTGAGAAAGGTTGTTTGTGATCCTTAAACATTCGAAAATGCAAGATCATATTCAGTTAGCTACCGGAGATCTTGTATGCCACACTCACGTTAGAGTGGCTTGTATCCGGTGTGAGAGTGAGTGCTTATGGCATATTGAGTTGGGAGTGTCTCATGGTTTGGCCATCCGGCTAATTGCATCTCCACGGTGGCAAAACACTGCACCGCATGTCATAGCATGATTTTAGAAGTAGTAGTACATTTCTACAATATTTTCTACTGAGCCGTCGTGCTTAATGAATCTATAAAACCCTTTTTTCAGAAATTATTGATTAGGGCAAGGCCCAAAAATATTTGACGCGTGGCATCCCATTGGAAGATTCCTTATGAGGAAGTCTTATGTTTTGAAAGAATATGTTTATTTGACACGACTCGTGGTAGGAACATTGTTCTAGTTGTAATTCATTTCTCTTAATTATAGATTTGAATTGCAAGGATTTATCATTATGATTTTTCGTAGAAGTTTTGTTTGGGCACATGTTTAGCCCTTACTTTTAAAATCGTTCTTTTGGACTTAGTTGATCTCGTATTATATTGGGGATCTTAGTTATCCCCCCTCTTAATCTTAATCTTGACAGTTGGATCCTCTAGGATCCTTGTTAAATTATGTTTTTAATACTAGTTAGTATTTCTTAGCCCATGGTTACCCTATTATGGGAAAATTACTACTTTCAATTTCTTAAGGACAATTTGGTTTTATTCCTTCAAAAACCGCTTTACTGATAAACTTTCAAAGCAAACTTCATTGCGTGTAACTTTAAACCTTTGGAGTTTCTTTATACTTCATTACAAACTCCATTCAAAACCAAACTATGTTGGTTGACCCTATTTGACCTGTTTGGTCCTCGTGGGTTGACGCTTGACTTATTGACTTTTCTTTGGAATCCACGTAGGATTCCCCTATGCTTCCGCCTTGGGATTGGTCCACATTGGACTATTCCGTGCTTTACGTTGTATTCTTTGACTCGTTGACCTCGCCCATGTGGCTTGATTTTTGGGGCATTACAATCAGACCCAAATTCTAACACTGTTAGCTTAAATTATAAGAAATTGCCACGTACGTTGCACGTAATGCTTACCCGTCACATGTTAGGTTGGTTAAGACAAGCACGAGAGATTGTGAATGGCTAAAAAATTAGGCAATGTTGGGTATGATTGAAGAAAACTCATGAGACACTCAGAGTATATCAAAGAAGATCTCAAACAATTCTATATAGAAGCACCACAAACAACTTAATAGCAAATTAAGGTGCCTAAAAACTTGAAATATAAAACAGAAACAAGAATAAACATAACAAATTGTACATTTTTTACAAGAAAAAAACAATTTTTTAAAAAAAATGCCCTATATGCACACAAACATGCTAGTAATAGACAAAATATAGCAATAAACGTGCTTTAAAAAAGAAAAAAACAACAACACTTTAACAAGTATGTTTTTTAAAAAATAAAAATAAAAAAGTCATATATCAATCTTTATACTTATAGTCAAACAGAAACATATAAACCTGTTTAGAAAAATACAAACACACATATGTACAAAGTGTAGGATTACAGTTGCCTAAAAAACTTGAAATACAGAACAGAAAGAAGAAGAAGAAGAAGAAGAAGACTAACCAATATGATCAACCAATATGGAATGAGAAGTTGAGGGGTCCACATTCCCAAAGCTAGCTGTATATATATAGAATCAAACGGAAATCCTTTTATCTCAGCACTCGTTGGCTTGAAGAGAGACAACCAAATCATGACCACTTAACAACACTGAAGGAAAAGCTTAATGCATGCTTCTAGTTTATCATAAACCTTAGAGAGAGAGAGAGAGATTGAAGGGAAATCGAAAAGACTAGAGAGAGAGCAATAGAGATTGAATGGGAATCATAAGAGTGGTCACTGCTTAAATTATACACCAATGAAGTGCGCCAACATTAAAGCTATGCGTAGTTACCAGTAATTCACGAGTTGTTGGAGTCTAATATATCCAAATAGTTATTACAAACAAGTAAATATGGATATCCTTATCCTTTCCACCTGTGTGTACAGTGGTGGGTCCATTACGGGGTGAATCCGGGTGGCCGTTTCCACTTTTCTAAGAAAAATTATAATTTATATATGATATATATAGCTGTAAAAAATTTTTGGGCTTTCGTTAATTATTTGTTAACTAGGGAATTTTTTTGACAATGAAATTTAACGTGAAGAGAAGTACGGAGTATTATATATTGGTAAGTTGCCATGTCATTTTGGCATTTTGTTGTGTTCAAAATGTTAGATATTTATAAATACTTTTTTGTGGTCATGTTTTAATACTTGAAAAAAAGGGGTAATTCGAAATTAATCCAAATTAAGGAAAGTATTGTGGTTTAGGTATAACAAGTAAAAATATTTGGGAGTACGTTCACTCTTTGGTGTTTTGACAAATCTACCCCAATATTGGTCTACACAAGAGAGTTTCACCCCTTGCACCTCCGGCAACCTCGCCTGACCTCCGGCGACTACCATCATCACCTCGTCTGACCTCCGACGACCTTGCCTGAGCTCTGGCGACCTCGCCAGAGCTCCGATGACCACCATCACGACCTTCCCTACCTCCACCAACAACTACCACTACCAGCAGCGATCACCACCACAACCTCACCTTACTTCTGACGACCACCATGACCTCACCTGATCAACCTCATTCACAACCAAACCACCAGATATACATACAATGATCAGAAAGCAAGTTTTTGGAAAGTTAATTTCTCATACCACCGAAACAACTTGTGAAATTTAAAAATCAAATAAATAAATAAATAATTGTGAAATTTATCAACAATAGGTTGTAAAATTTCACGGAGTTCGTGAAATTTCACGAAAACACCACCGCCACACCAAACCTCTACTGATCACCACCACGACCTCGCCTGATCAATCTCTTCACAACCAAACCACCACATCAACATGAAAAGATCACAAAACAAGTTTCTGAAATTTAATTTCTCATACCAGTACCGAAAAGTTGTGAAATTTTCAAAAAAAATAAAAAAGTTGTTAAATTTCATAAAAAAAAAAAAGTGTTCTAACAAATATTGCAAAAACGTTTACAAATTGAGCATTCATATCGATTGTAACTTGTTTCTTTTGCATAAAATCTATATTTTTATAACCTACTCAACGAGATCTATCAAACAATTATCATTGTTGATATCAAACTCTGGAAAAAAATGTTGAGAAAGTTCATCGACTTTTTTTGATAAATTTTAAAAAAATGTGTTTAAAAATAAAAAATAAAAAACCAGATCTATGGTGGATCGGACCACCATGGCGCTGGTGTCATCTTCGTCCACATCGGTGAAGTGGTTGTGAATGTTCAGAGACTGAGTGTGTCCTTAGAATGGTGGTTTTGGTTTATCCTGTATTTAGAACTAGATCTCGCGATGGCTCGGAGATGGTGGTGGTTGGTTTGCAATAGTTCAGTGTTAGCGGTGTTTGGCTCGTGATGGTAGTGGTGTACGATGGTGATGGTGCGCAATGGTGGTGGTGAGCTATGGTGCCGCTGGTGAACAGGACAACATCGCCGATGATCGGCGATGGGGATGAGACGTCAACGATAGTGGTGGTGGCGACGACGATGGTCCCCGGCGATAGCGGTGTTCTCAATTGGTGGTGGTCACTGGTGTTGCTGAGAGAGAGACAGAGAGAGAGAGAGAAAGAAAGAAAGACAGATAGACAGACAGACCGAAGAGAGAGAGAGAGAGAGAGAGAGAGAGAGAGAGAGATGAAGAGAGAGAAATGAAAATGACAAATACAAATTAGGTTAAATATGTCCCAAAAATATGTGGTCAACTGGTAAAATGACCTATTCCAATTAACTTATTGAATAATGTCCTTATTACCAAAAGGTTTCCTTTGTGTCTTTATACCAAATAATTCTCCTAATTGGGGATTAATACCAAATTTCTAAAGAAAAAAAATTTAATAAATTAATATTTATCTTAGTTGTCAGTAGGGGTGCATATATACGAAACAAGCTCATGAGACACTCAGAGTATATCTAAGAAGATCTCAAACAATTCTATATAGAAGCACCACAAACAACTTAATAGCAAATTAAGGTGCCTAAAAACTTGAAATATAAAACAGAAACAAGAATAAACAATAACAAATTGTATATTTTTTACATGAAAAAAATAATATTTTAAAAAAAATGCTCTATATGCACATAAACATGCTAGTAATAGACAAAACATAACAATAAACGTGCTTTAGAAAAGAAAAAAACAACACTACTATAACAAGTATGTTTTAAAAAAATAAAAATAAAAAAGTCATATATCAATCTTTATACTTATAGTCAAACAAAAACATAAAAACCTGTTTAGACAAATACAAACACACATATGTACAAAGTGTAGGATTGTAGTTGCCTAAAAAACTTGAAATACAGAACAGAAAGAAGAAGAAGAAGAAGCAGACTAACCAATATGATCAACCAATATGGAATGAGAAGTTGAGGGGTCCACGTTCCCAAAGCTAACTATATATATACGGAATCAAATGGACTTCCTTTATCTCAGCAATCGTTGGCTTGAAGAGAGACAACAAAATCATGACCACTAAACAACACTGAAAGAAATGCTTAATGCATGCTTCTAGTTTATCAGAAACCTTAGAGAGAGAGAGAGCGAGAGAGAGAGAGAGAGAGAGAGAGAGAGAGAGAGAGCAATAGAGATTGAATGGGAATCATAAGAGTGGTCACTGCTTAAATTATACACCAATGAAGCGCGCCAACATTAAAGCTGCGCATAGTTACCAATAATTCCTGAGTTGTTGGAGTCTAATATATCCAAACAGTTATTACAAACAAGTAAATCCAGATATCCTTATCATTTCCACCTGTGTGTACAGTGGCGGGCCCATTGCGGGGTGAATCCGGGCGGCCGTTTCCACTTTTCTAAAAAAAATTATAATTTCTATATGACATATAGCTGAAAAAATATTTGGGCTTTCGTTAATTATTTGTTAACTAGGGAATTTTTTTGACAATGAGATTTGACGTGAAGAGAAGTACGGAGTATTATATATAGGTAAGTTGCCATGCAATTTTGACATTTTGTTGTGTTCAAAATGTTAGATATTTATAAATACTTTTTTTTGTGGTCACTTGAAAAAAAAGGGGTAGTTAGGAATTAATCCAAATTAAGGAAAGTATTGTGGTTTAGGTATAACAAGTAAACATATTAGGGAGTAGGTTCACTCTTTGGTGTTTTGACAAATCTACCCCAATATTGGTCTACACAAGAGAGTTTTACCCCCCCTGCACCTCCGGCAACCTCTTCTGACCTCCGCCGGCTACCATCATCACCTCGTCTGACCTCCGGAAACCTTGCCTGAGCTCTGGCAACCTCGCCTGAGCTCCGACGACCACCATCACGACCTTCCCTGCCTCCACCAACAACTACCACTACCAGCAGCGATCACCACCACAACCTCACCTTACTTCTAACGACCACCGTGACCTCACCTGATCAACCTCCTTCACAACCAAACCACCAGATCAACATACAATGATCAGAAAGCAAGTTTCTAGAAAGTTAATTTCTCATACCACCGAAACAACTTGTGAAATATAAAAACAAAATAAATAAATAAATAAATAATTGTGAAATTTATCAGAAAAAGGTTGCAAAATTTCACGGAGTTCGTGAAATTTCATGAAAACACCACCGCCACACCAAACCTCTACTGACCACCACCACGACCTTACCTGATCAATCTCTTCACAACCAAACCACCACATCAACATGAAAAGATCAAAAAACAAGTTTCTGAAATTTAATTTCTCATACCAGTATCGAAAAGTTGTGAAATTTTCAAAAAAAAAAAAAGTTGTTAAATTTCACAAAAAAAAAATGTTCTAACAAATATTGCAAAAGCGTTTACAAATTGAGCATTCATATCGATCTGTAACTTGTTTCTTTTGCATAAAATCTATATTTTTATAACCTACTCAACGAGATTTATCAAACAATTATCATTGTTGATATCAAACTATGGAAAAAAAATGTTGAGAAAGTTCATAGACTTTTTTTGATAAATTTTACAAAAAAAAAAAAGTGTTTAAAAATAAAAAATAAAAAACCAGATCTATGGTGGATCGGACCACCATGGCGCTGGTGTCGTCTTACTCCACATCGATGAAGTGGTTGTGAATGTTCAGAGACTGAGTGTGTCCATACAATGGTGGTTTTGGCTTATCCTGTATTTGGAACTAGATCTTGCGATGGCTCGGAAATGGTGGTGGTTGGTTCGCAATAGTTCAGTGATGGCGGTGTTTGGCTCGTGATGGTAATGGTGTACGATGGTGATGGTGAGCAATGGTGGTGGTGAGCTATGGCGTCGCTGGTGATCAGGACAACATCACCGATCATCTGTGATGGAGATGAGACGCCAACGATAGTGGTGCTGGTGATGACGATGGTCCCCGGTGATAGCGGTGTTCTCAATTGGTGGTGGTCACTGGTGTTGCTGAGAGAGAGAGAGAGAGAGCGAGAGAGAGAGAGAGAGATAGAGAAAGAAAGAAAGAAAGACAGACAGACAGACCGAAGAGAGAGAGAGATGAAGAGAGAGAAATGAAAATGACAAAAACAAATAAGGGTAAATATGTCCCAAAAATATGTGGTCAACTGGTCAAATGACCTATTCCAATTAACTTATTGAATAATGTCCTTATTACCAAAAGGTTTCCTTTGTGTCTTTAAACCAAATAATTCTCCTAATTGGGGATTATTACCAAATTTTTGAAGAAAAAAAATTAAACATTTATTTTAGTTGTCAGTAGGGGTGCATATATATGAAACAAGCTCATGTGTGTTTGAACTTGGCTTGTTTATTAAACAAGCCAGAAATCCAGGCTTGAGGTGGTTGTTCATTAAAAGAGTTTAGATTGAGCCATGGTCATGTGTGCTTTGGCTTGTTTATTAATTAAACGAGTCTGAAATTCTAGCCTGATCATCAGCTTCTTCACAACCACTCTAAAACTACATAGTTATAATAGGTATACAAAAACAAACTAGTACACAAGCCATTTATGAAGCCAATCCATGAGTTTTTCACGAGCCTACCAAAACTACACAATTGTTTAATAGATTTGCATATATAAGCCAGTATATAAACCTTTATCAAGTCTATTCACGAGCTTTTATGCGAGGCTACTAACGAGTCTTATTCAAACATGTTCACGATCGAATTCTATCGAGCTGCGCTTATGCACTGTTTGAGCTTGGCTTGTTTACTAAACGAGCCAAAAATCTTGGCTTGAGTACGACTTATTTATTAAGAGTAAGTCGTTGGACACAAATAAATCTCACAAACACAATCCACAAACACCACAATGTGTCTATCTCTCTCCTCTATGGACCCCACAGTGTCAGTGGATCCTACTAGGAGAGAGGTAGACACATTGTGATATTTGTGAAATTGTTTATGCCCAAAGACTTACTCGTTTATTAAACCAGTCTAACCGAGGCGAGCCTTTATCGAACACATTCGCGAGAGCTTGTTGAGCGGCTCGGCTCGTATACAGCCCTAGTCGTCAGCTTTGCCCCTAGTGAATGAAATTCTTGAATTCGACACTGTATATATATATATATATATGTCTGTATATATTTTGTATTACAGTAAAACATGGAAAAGCTTTTGCTACAAAATGAAAATATAGATAGGTTATCCAGTTCCGCTAGGGAGCATTGGGCTCCAATACCTAGGACTGATAGGTCCCCACAGCACCTATGCAGGGGCTGAAACATGAGGGACCTAACTCGAGCATCTTAGTGCGGCGCCTAAGTTTGGCCCCAACTACCACTAGGCCAATCGATAGGGGTACTGGGCGTTCGGTTTTGTTCGATTCAGTTTGAGGAATCCAATACTGCTAATCGAGTGAAATAAATTTCGATTTTTTCGCTTCGTTAATTGAAGTTTAATTTCGGTTCAGTTTTGCAATTTATTTAAATTAATTATTAAAAAAAATGGCCCAAAATAGCTATTTTTGCCCTTCTCTCACAAGTTTTCTTTCTTCTTTATTATTGTTATTATTGTTATTATTATTATTATTATTATTACGTATTTTTCCTTTTTCTTTTAGCGTAGAAAATTTATTTTTCTTTTGTTTTCAATTATAAAAATACTTAGGCTTAGTTTGGCCCCCCTTTTGGTGCTTCTCCTTTTTTAAAGCACAATTTCATGTTAATTCATTTGGTGACTAGTTTATGCGCTTTGTAAAAATTGAACTTAGGGCTTTTTTGGGGGAGCTTTTAAAAGCTCTAGAATGGAGCTTTTAAAAGCTCAAGGTGGCTTTTTGGTTTCATGATATATTTTTGAAGAGTAGTGTGTCACTTGTACAAAATTATCAACCAACTTAGTAGTAAATTTCATAAGCTCCTTTTAAAAAGCCACATGGGGGCCAAACTAAGCCTTACACTTTTATTAATATTTAATTACATATAATATATATTACGAATATATCAATTATGAGTTCAATTTTTCTGTTTGATTTGGTTTACTTATAGAGACCCGAATCAATTAAATTTGTTTCAGTTTTTAACCAAAATAAAATTTATAAGTGAAATATCCAAATCAATATTAATATTTTAATTCGATTCGATATTTCTATTAACCGAACTATTTACCACTCTTGCGAACCGGTTGTTGTTGTTGTTTATGTATGTATATGTATAAACACAGAGTGTACTTTAAAGCAATACATTGCTTCTAATCCAAACCAAAATCAAATCCTAGCCATTTGTCTTTTTCTCTATCCGCGCACATGATATATATAGATGCTATACATATATTTTTTTATAAACGTAGACAAACAAGTTTTTTGTACTTATTTTAAAGATTCACAACTTGATCATCTGCATGGATTTTCAAGCCTTATCATCTTTTTTTCCTCCTCTTTCACCACCTTTAAATTTTGACAAGGATGATATTATTGGAGGACTATTACTTTCATTGTTAATCATCTATTATATTTTCATCTTGGTTGTGCAACTCATGTGTCGCAAAAATGTTGAACTCTACAAAAAATACGATAAAACATGGAAATATAGTGAGTGTGCCATTTGTTTGGAAGATTTTAAACATGGGGATGCGTGTAGAGTTCTTCCTCTGTGCTTTCACACTTTCCATGGAAATTGCATCGTCCAATGGTTGAAGAAGGAACAGAGGTGCCCAATTTGCCGCAATTTTGCTCTTACTCCGAAATCTTTTTTGATTGGTTGTTACTATGTATGTTGATTATGCTAGAGTCGTTTATTGCTCGAGTCGTTTATTGAAAACCAGCGTTATGTTGGTTGATAAATAACTAGTTTTTTGGTCATTTTTAAGTTAGACGTAGACTCTTAAATGCCTAAAAAGCAGGTATACAAACACAGTATTTACATGAGTCTAGATGTTGATTATGCTAGAGTCATTTATTGAAAACCAGCGTCATGTTGATTGATAAATAACTAGTTTTTTGGTCATTTTTAAGTTAGACGTAGACTCTTAAATACCTAAAAAGCAAGTATACAAACACAGTATTTACACGAGTTCAAAATTGGTAGACAGCTAGCCTGTTAGAGTTTGTCTCATCTTGTAAGATTTTACAAATGTGTAGCTCAGGTCAAGCCTATAAAAAGGCTCTTATGTAATGCTAACTTTAAGCATAGCTTAAATATATTAATCTTCTTTTCTGTATATAATTGAATTTTCATATTCCATTGTTTCAATTTTTATTTTATTTTTTGGCCATAGTTGTAATTATTGTGGTTAACTTGCTAGTTAATAAAAAAATCAAGAAGATTATTTCATATTATGAATGGCGACCTTAACGACCCAAGGATGGATCTGGGGGGGGGCTAGGGGGGGCGACCGTCCCCCTTAGGTTTGGAAAAAACACTAAATTATGCTAGTATTATTCATAAATACACGTTAAGTACATACACTCGCCCCCCCTAAATTTTTTTCTAAATTATTAAGCTCGCCCCCCTTAGATTTTAAAAAAAAAAACTAATATGTATATATAATTTTTGAAAAAGTTTGGTGTATTTATAAATATAAATTCTGAATTTAGTTTACAAATTACTCCATACCTTGTTGATTCAAATAGTTTATATTTTCTCTCATACAGTTATTTCATTATCAAAAATGTATTCGTAAATGCCAAAAAATTTCTTTCGGGGGCGCTGCCCCCGAACCCACGTATGTTTTCGCCCCCCCTAAACTAAATTCCTGGATCCGTCCCTGTAACGACCAATAGTGATTCTGTAACATTTTTTCTATTTTGTAGCTTGTTGAAGAACAAACCACCATGCACATGTCTATCATCATTGTTGATCAAACACTATACTTTGCTTTTATGTGTATGATTGGCAAACATATGCCCAGAAGTGACCAGAAAGCGTAACGTATTAAAATTTAGGGTTAATTACATTTATTCCTGTGTGGATAGGGGAAAGTGAAAATAGGCTTAATCACACGGGTACAATGTAATTAACCCTTAAATTTATTCTCACTATTAGGCTTTGTTTGGTTTGGGGATTTAGGCTCTATTTGGTTCACGGATTTCGCGAGAGAAAAGAAAAGGAAAAGAAAAACAAGAAGAGAAACTAATTCAAAATGACCAAGTAAAATGACTTACATATGAAAATTTGTGCTTAAATAATATTAAAATTAAAATTTTAATATTAAAATTTTAAATTTTCTGAAATATAATTACAACATATGAATAAGGAAGTAAAATGACTTACAATGTTCAAAATGTCTAATTTGTTTTTCAATCTATTCTCTTTTCGTTCCTATTTTCAACGTCATTTTTCGTAATAACCAAACAAAGAAAAATGTTTTCCTCTATGTTCTCCTTTCTTTTCCTTCAGTGAATACAATAACTAATCAATGACTTAGAGGGAATGAAAGAAAATGGAAAGGAAAATAAGAAGGAAATTTGATTCAATCACATTTTCCCTTGAGTTTCCTTCATGTTAAAATTACAATAAAAAAAACCCCTAACTGACAGTTGTTACATACGAATAAAGGAATGAAATAACTCAGAACATTCAAAATGTTTAATTTTTTATTTCTCAATATATTTTCTTTTCATTCCTATTTTTCTTCCACCTTTTTCCTTAATTATTCACTAAACAAAGGGGAAAAAATTCCTTTATTTCTTTACTTTTATGTCACTAAATCTAAGAACCAAACAATGCGTGGAAGAATTTTACTACGAATAGTACTTATATTAACTTGATATGGGTTTGGAAGCCAATTGTGTATTTAAATATTTTCAAGTATTATTATAACTTATTTCTGTATACACTTCTGTAAAAAGAAGTTTAATTTCTTTTCTTTTTTTTTTTTTTGAAGGTACAATAAGTCTAATTTCAATTAAGTTACCATAATATTCACACATTGTACATATACACATTTAATTAAACAAAAGTGAAAATGGAAAATTAAAATGAAAAATCTAGTGAAAAGTCTCATTCTACTAATATTTTTTGTAATAGGCCCACCAATTGGTACTTCACAATAATAGGTCCTATAATTGTGACTGTTGTTAGAGATTAGTACAAAATATCCTATAATAGAATTATTAGATGACTTTTCTACCCCTAATCTCTATATATAGAACTGTATGTATATATGTACATATATTTAATACATGTTTAAATATGTAATCAATTTTCAAACTTACCAAATCTTATTCAATCCTCATTAATATTGCATATAATATATTTAGAAATAATATTCCAATATTTTAGGATTTCACTTTACAAATCTGTTTCATTTATATTGAATACCACTAATACACTCCATTCTATAACAGTCCATAATCCATTCGAATGAGATAACAGTTCGCACAGTGTGAAATTTCGTATTGTGTTTTTCAGTATGAAATTTCACACTCAACTATTTCATACTGTGTAATTTAATTAGTACAACTATTTCATTTTCCTTAGTTGCATCCGCGCTATCGACAGTTTCAGAATTGAATATATTAACCAATTTGTGTTCATTCATCTCTCAATTCATCACAAAGTAAACTCGTCATTCTATGAAATTTAACAGTATCCAATTTCATACCACAATACTAGGAATACATTTGTCTTATCACAAATTCATTTGCACATTCATTTTACATTTGACTGCAATAATTCATTGATATCATAATTTTACTTCACATAGTATACAAGTTCGCAACACAACTTTTGAACCAAGAGCATGAGTGTTAAATTTCACACTACTACATTTTGGCAACAACCTTTGAACCACAACATAGTATACAATTACACACCAAAACTTTGTGAACCAAGAACATTAGTGTTAAATTTTAACAGTGTGAAATTTAACGGTGTAAATATAATAGTGTCCATCTTCAAACACCTTTAAACTTGGGATTTGGATGGGATCCGAGCGATTGATACAACCTACACAACAAATTTAATTAGTACAAACAAAAAACGAGTGACAAATTTTACACTAATCTCACTTAATGCGAATATGAATCTTCAAGACGTGTTCAAATATAACAAACTTTTATCTTAAAATATGAGTGTTAAATTTCACACCCACAATTTCACAATAATATCAATTAATGCAAATTTGAATCTTCATGACATGTTCAACATTACAAATTAAATCTGATAAAGTGAGTGTGAAATTCAACACTCCGATGATTGACCATGCAATATACGAGCTTGAAATCTCACATCAGGAGGATATGTTCAACAATATTAAGTAACCTATAGTACTGTTGTGTATCAAGTAACCGGTGTCGGCATCGCCGATTTCTCCCTCTGCTGTGCCACTACTGCGCCGAAGTAGGACGACGCCGACGATGACAACGATGGGGTCATCTGAACAGAGAGCTGCGAATGGTCTGATGCCGATGATGGCGACGCCGACGCCGACGACGAGACTGCTTCTGAATGATGAGAAGTTTGGCTACCGATGTTTTTGCTTCATTTTTTTTAACAGGGTTTGTGTATTTTAGGTTTCTGTGTATATATATATGTATCTGTGTATATTTTTATGTATATATATAGATTATATGGTATTTCCTTAATCAATATATATAAATTTGGTAAGACTGAGGGGTAGTTTGGGCCTTTTTTTTTTTGGTGGACCTTTTATTAAAATGTTACATGGACTAGACCTATTGTAAAAAACTTAGACTAAAATGGATATTATACTAATTAACTCAATTAAAATTGGGCAGTTTTTGAAGTAAGGATTATTATTAAGTGGTAAAAGAGAGAGGTAAAAATTAAAGAGAAATGTTATGCTTCCTAAATTTATATTGTAAAAGTGTTTCTCAAATGATGTAACAGTGGAATTAGGTAAACAACTTCAAATCAAAAATTAACTGGCCCGCTATAATAGACCTAGCCTCATGCTGCCACATCATTTGGGAAACACTTTCTGGATAAAAATTTGAGAAGCATATATATTTTTTTTCGGAAAATGGGTGAATATATTCCAAAAAAAGGATGTGTACATAACGTACAATGGGCATACCCCAAGATATACAATGAAGCTAAAAAACATAGTGAAAACATTAGCATAGCCAGGAAAAATAGAAAAAATTAAACCACAAGTTGAAACAAAAATATCAAAAATCCTGCTCCACTAAAGTACATGAATTGCAACCCAAAAGGAGCTAACATCATATCACATCACATGCTCAAGAATAAAATCTTGAACAAGAGTCCTAGAGATACATACCTAAATACATCACATCCATGTGCAAAAAATGCACTACAACAAGCAACACACATAGAGAAGCCTGTAATGTAGCAGCCCTTTGTCCAGCTCAAGAAAGTTGAACTGTGTCAGCCTTGAAGACCGTGCATAGGAGAGAGAAGTACTGAAATATCAATCAACCATAACTGTAGCTACATTTCTCTCCCACGTGCACAAGCACCTCACCTCACACTGCCAATCTCGGCCACCATGCTCGCCAGAAGAATATTACTGATCAACATGCAGCCCGCCGAAAAACCCAAATTCAAGAAAATAAACCCTGAACGACGGAAAAGCACAAAACACACCATGAAAATGGCAGATCATCCATGTCCAACAAAATATTGAAGCAATACACCCCATGGACAGTCAAGGAACCCATCAAGTCTCATCCCCTTGGGTCCAAAAAGGCAGAGAAAAATAAAAATAGGGGAGAGACTGAGCAAAGCCCTAAGTGACCTTATCCCAAAAAAAGAAAAAAGTGAAAGAACAGGGAAACCAAAGATGGAAACCTAGTAGATCCCTCCCCAAAAGCACTGCTACTGATAATGAAATAAGTACAAGGGAGGTTCTGAACCAAGACATCAACCCTCAAACACCTCTTGCATCTCTCAAAACCTCAACCTCAACCTCCCACAACATCCACAAGACCAAGCTTCCAAGCTCTAACATGAAGCTCTAACCTGAAATGGATGACGAGCTTGGTGTCTAAATCTACCATCAACCAATCATAACCCATCTTCACTAGCTCACTTATACAAAAAAAAAGCACAACACTAGCCAACACCATGGATACATGCCGATGCAAGTGACGGACAAGGAAAAGATAAGCTACTAGATCAGTTGGAAGAAGATTGAAGGCTAAAGGGAAAAAGGGGAAGGGGTAAAGAAGGCTTAGGAACAATGAGGGGAGCATATATAGCATTATTCAAAATTAGAATTGATAGAAAGGAGTAAAGAGAAAAGAGCCATTCGCAATTAATAACTATTCAAAAGTTTTACAATTGGCCTCCAACTACGCGCACAAAGTTTAAATTTTTGTGCTCATTTGATTTTCTTTGTTGCTCAATCATCTATAATTTTTCATGTCCAAATTTATTTTATGTTCTTATGCGTTGCACTACAAGAAACATAGACTCTGTCAATAATTATTACCACTGGGAAGTGGGCAATGCCCCTAGCACACATGAGGATGGCCTTGAATATGGAGCATGTTTGTGTGTGCTTATGTTTATGCGATCTTGATCGTGATTGGTAAAACTGTTTATTATGGTTTTGGTGTTTGCTGATATGTTATGTAATTGATCAAATATACAGATAAACTTGAAAAACCCTAGCCCCAGACCCACCCCCCCAAGCCCCAGCCCCCCCCCCCCCCCCCCCCCTTTTATGGCCCAATTGTTTTTGGACCAGATCTGGTTAATTTTTTGGGTAAAACAAATAGATCAAAAAGCTGTTTGGGCCACCAGAACTGCTTAAAATGGACGAATAAATAATAACAAACGGGCACATTGTTATACACATTGGGCCCGTTTCGACATCACGGTCAAGTCTACAACCGCGTGACTAGGCCTATAATTGCAATCTCACAAATATTTGGTAGTTCACTGGGAAGTTTAAGCATAGAGAAAAATACACAAAGTTTTTTGCTTGTTTAACTTTCTCTTTTCTTTCCCTTTAAGGAATCTGCAAACTAGACAAAGCCCTATGCTTTGTTTGGTACATTGATTCAGAGAAGAAAAATGAAAAGTAAAGGCAAAAGAGAAGGAAAACTATTTCCCTAATATTTTCCTCCATGCTTAATTATAACATTTTAAAAAAAATAACAAAGATGATAGAAGTCAAGAAAAGAGGAATAAAAGTACTCGTGAGATTAAAATCTTCTAATTTTTGTTTCATCCCTTTTTTTCCTTTCATATTTTTCTCATCGTTTTCCTTCTTAACCAAACAAAGAAAAGTATTTATTCAATACTTTTCTTTTTCTTTCCTTACTAAACCGTCAAGCAAACTGAGCCTTAAGCCACATACTTTTTTCCCTGGGCTAAACATATACCAAATATGCCATTTCCATAAATGCTTAGAACATCTTCAACCGATGTGGCTAATCTTACATGGCTCTTTTCACAATCCAAGTTGACATGCCAAACCACTCCAACCAATATGCCAAAATCTGTCACACCCCAGAGCAACAAAAATAGAGAAAAATAAATTTCCTTATTGGGTCCATAGGGAATGACGAGTGAATGTCACTAATTATTCACACCATACAGTACTAGTCCAACTAAAAGCAACAAGAATAGTAAACAAACTAAATATATAATAACAATTTTATCTATTACAATATCATAGTGGTCCTTAGGATCACAACAGGTCTGGAGACAACACATGCCCAAGTACCCGTTAAACTAAACAAGTTCAACATAATTATCAAACTAAATATAACTTCCTCATATCTAGCTAGCGCAAGGGTAGTCGTCAGCGTAGTGATCTTCCCCGGCATAATCATCATTAATGGGGCCACCCTCTGTATAATCCAACTCGGAGTAGCAACCATCATCGTAGGCTCCAACACCTGCATTAATAGGGATAGGGTAGTCTAAACGAGGAATATCCAGGCATAAACGCCATCAGCTTACTTTAGCTGAGTGAATAGACACTCCCACAATATCATAGGTATAATACAATTACCAGTTATGCGCGATATAAAGTAGTGATACTAATAATATCTTTTCCCCTCTTGTTCAGACCTCACATTATCCGATTTTTATCGTCTTCCAACTCTAAGACTGACTGTACCAATCCTAAATGACTACCATGAACTAATTATATCATCACGACTTACTAGTGTTCTTGTTCACTGCTTTTAAGAACTTTTACTATTCACCACTTTTAAGAACTCTCGTGAACACTATACATCGTTCTCATATAACGACTAGTCTATGAACGTACCATTACTCTTGTTCACTGCTTTTAAGAACCCTTACTGTTTACCACTTTTAAGAACACTTACGAGTACTGTACATCCATAGCTCCCACGATCCTGGTCAAATCCCTATTACTCGCTTATGGGATTCCACTTAAGCGAATCATCAGCTCGACTAAATACAACATTGAAAGTAACTAATACCCCACTGACTCAGTGAACGTCCAGAAGTGCTAAGGCGTGTTTGGGATCAATTTTAAACATCCAAAACATGCAAAACATTATGCTAATGCTACTGAGTGAGTTGGAACTCACCGAAATATCGTTAAGGGCGTGTTTGGCAACGTCAAGCTTGAGCTCCCTCTCTCCAATGGCCTCATCTTCTCTCTGTGTTGTTGCCTTCTCTCTCTCTCTGCCTCTGTCTCTCTCTCTCTTCTCTTCTTCTTCTTCTTCTTCTTCTTCTTCCATATTATATATAATATGTGTGTGTGTATATATATAGATGTGTGTATATATGTATAAACACAAGCACACACATACTCTCTCTCTCCCTATATAAACTAATAAAGCTTGGGCACAAAACAAACCTCACACACACTGATCAAGCATATATATAGAGGGGAGATGGTATAAGGTGGCATGTCCAACACACAAACTAAGATGAAATATCCAGGCGCGTTTGATCGATGGAAGGTTCTTCGATCGGTTGAAAGTGATTCGGCTAGGTTTGATCGATTGAAAATGGTTTGATCAATTGAAGTGGGGACCACGTTATAAATTCATGTCGGCAGGGTTTCGATTGATTGAACAGGGTTCGATCGCTTGAAAGCAGAAGTACTCGATCGCTTAAAAGGACTTTCATCGATTGAAAGTGAAATGTCAAGTATAATCAAGGGAATTATATAGAATCTCTTTATATTAATAAATACTAAAAATATAGGGTATTATAAAATCTAACATGGCAAAATACATAGACCACCTTATGGCAAAAATGGCATACCATAAAGCCATTATCAAATGAGTTTTTTGAATAAAATAAAACTACGTAAGCACTGGTCATATCTTTCAAAGGAGAATATTACCTTTTGGTTTTTTCATCTTAAAGTATTAATTTGACATATCGGGTGGAGCGTGTAGATGTCAATTTTGTATATGCCTATTTTCCATATAGGCTTTCAAATTTATTTGACATGTAAAAGTTTGACAATTCGATTGGAGATGCTCTTAGCTTGCTTTGTTCCACTAAGAAAAAATTATTTTAAAATTAGGATTACATTGTAATACCCCGTATTTTCAATAATTATTTAATGCAAAGAGATTCGATATACTTCCCTTGATCATATTTGAAATTTCATCTTCGATTGATCAAATCTCGTTCGAGCGATTGAGCATTCCCAAATTATAAGTGATCGAACCCTGTTCAATTGATCAAAACTCTACTGACCTGAATTTAATACGTGGTCCCTACTTTAATCGATCAAACCCCTTTTCAATCGATCAAACCGGCTGATCTGAGTTTGAGCAATCGAAGGATGTTCGATCGATCGAATATGTAATTATCAAAATTCCAGGTTTCCCGAAAAACCAGCCACCTGTACCCTATCTCTCCCTATTTATACATTGTGTTCGTGTGTGTTTTGTGTTTAGAAAACCAGAGAGAGAACTTGAGAGAGCTAGAGAGAGTTGTGTGCTTGTGTCTAGTTATATATGTACACAAACCTCCATATATATACACACACATATAGATATATACAGTCAGAGAGATAGAGACAAAAAGAACCAGGAGGAGGAGAAAAAGGAGAAGAAAAGAGAAGGAAGCAGAGAGAGATAAAGAGAAGGCAAAGGAGAGAGAGAGACCATTGGAGCTCGGAAGCTAAAGCTTAGCTTAACGCACCCTTAGCAACTTTTGGTAAGTTCCAAACTCACTCGGTAGCTTAGTTATAATGTTTTACATATTTTGTACATTTAAAGAGGATCCAAACACACCCAAATGTATTCTGAGCATTCACTGCCAAAATCTGGAGAAGATGAAGTTCGAGTGATTGAACTGCGTTCAATCGACCGTAGTTTGATCGCTCAAACACCATTAAGTCTTAATCGATCGAAATGACTTCAATTGATCGAGACCATCTTCAATTCAATCGATCGAGAACACTTAGATCGATCGAACATCACTTCCCTTCAAGCGATTGAGATGACTTTAATCGATCGAACCTAGTAGAACATGGATATGTTCCTTAAAGTTTATAATTCATAATTCGTAGTTGTTTAATCATTGTTTTATGTTCCTATTATGCGATATTATGGATTACGGAGGTAATGGGATACGATAATGAGATGGAGATAATACAGTGAGTAACGCAGTCAGGTTCAGAACTTTAGTAATAATATGATGCGATAATGAGATAAGGATTGGAAATAATAATCGTGGGTAGCATTGAGTAACTGGTGTTTGAGTCAGTGTGTTAGTGGTTATCTTTGAGGTTATGTGAGTCAAGCTGATGATCTGCTCAAGTTGAATCCGATAAGTATCTAAAAAGGATTTAATCAGGATCGTGAGAATTATGGGTACAGTGTACTCGCAAGTGTTCTTAAAAGTGGTAAATAGTAAGAGTTCTTAAAAGCGGTGAACAAGAGTAGATGTGGCATGCTCATGCTTTGTATTCACCGGAGCTATGTATGTACGGTACTCGCAAGCGTTCTTAAAAGCGGTGAACAGTAAAAAAATTTAAAAGCGGTGAACAAGAGTATTGGTATATCCGTAGACCATTCGTTATATGAGAACGATGTATGGGTGCTCGCAAGAGTTCTTAAAAGTGGTATAGCAGTGAACAGGAGCACTGGTATGTTGTGATGATATAATTAGTTCAAGATAGTCAGTTGATATTGGTACAATCAGCCTTAGAGTTGGTAGACGATGAGAATCGGTTAATGATGTGTCCGAATAAAAGAGGAAGAGATATAATTAGTATCACTGTTATATATAGTTCGTAACTGGTAATTACGTTATTTCTTTAAGACTGTTAGTTAGTTCTTACTCAGCTTTCAGTAAGCTGACGGCCTTTATTGCCTGGAAATTTCCCGTCCAGACTACCCTGTCTTAGCAATGCAGATTGATTCGAGGTGAAAAGTGCATATTCATAGTATATTATATGGTCTTTTATACTTTTATCCCCAAAGTCCCTATATTTAGGTGTATTCTAATAACAATGTTCTTTTTATTGTGTTAATGCTAAAGCATATGTTTTTGCATTGTTTTATAAGTATTAGGATGTAAATCAATGAAGTGGAGCTAAAGAAAAGTGATTCTGGTGGATAGAACAACGAAAGCAGCTGAGAAAATGCCATTTTTTGACAATGAAGACTTCAGATTTGGAAGATTTTCCCAGAGATATAAAATGTAGATCTTTGAGTTACGGTCGCGTGGCCACAAACGGGAGGTCAATTCGAGGTCCGAGTAAAAGGTTATGGCCATTCTCCCATCGCTGCACAGAGTTGTCAAAATCAGAGAGTTCAATCGATTGAGCAGAGTTCAATCGATCGAACCTTCGATCGATCGAACTAAGCTCGATCGATCGAACTTTATATTCATCCAAAAGTTGTGTAAACTCTGCAGGAACCCTATATATAAGTCGTTTTGATGCCAGACAAAGGGAGGACGCTCCAGAACGCAGAAAACAGCAGTTTTCAGGTAGTTTTAGGGTTAGATTAGGAGTAGATTAGGTTAGATTCTTGTTTTTCTTCCTCTTTTCCATTGTTTTATTGAAGATTATTCAAGATTCAAGTTGGTTTCTTGTTTATTTCTAGTTATATTCAGATTATTCTAGGTTTTTCCTTCCCTTTTTCTTTATTTCATTGTTTATTACTCTAGTTATTATGATTGCCTTAGTTTACTGTTGCTGCGTTAGTTTATTTATGTTTTCGTAGTTTAGACGTTGGAAATAGGTGATGAAACAATGATTTCCAACCTCTTCCATGCAATCTTTAGAAACCTTGGGCTCGATCGATCGATCGAAGGTATTTCGATCGATCGAACCAGAGCCATAGTCAAGCGATCGAAGGCATTTCGATCGATTGAAGGATGATGATGTACGATCGATCGAGAGCGCTTTGATCGATCGAACTTGCGAATTCCTGAGATGATTCTTTTAAGTATTCCATGACTTTCTGTTTTAGAAATCTGCCATCAAATTGTCCCAATAAGCTCAGTTTGTCACAACAATTTTTAGAATTTAAAGCCTTAAGGCTATTTTCTTCACTGACTTTTGAAAACCACTTTGAATGCTAACACCATTTAGAGTGCAAGTAATTACCATTGTTTTAAACTGTCTTCCAAGTATTTTAAATCAACTGTGATGATGTAGTTCCGGTCATGAAAGGGCTATTGATTCTTCATCTTTAGAAAAATATGGAATGCTGAAAAGGAATGAACTCTATCGAACGTTAATGAGTATGCATGGTAGATGGTTAGGATCAATGTGGATTCACGTATTTCTAACACCTTTAGTTTATTTATTTAATTAGTTATGTTTCTATAAGTTTTAGTTTATTATTTAGTTTTATTTAATTAATTAGGATTTGTTAGTACACCTGCAATCATTCATTCTTATTTTCTTTTTCTTTAGGTTATAACTTAGTAGACATTCTTCCTCTTCCTTCCCTGTGGGATCGACCTGGACTTATCCAGTATTACTTGCACGATCACCTACACTTGGGTGTTGCACAAGAGCGCACAACTATTTAGTCGTGTCAAGTTTTTGGCACCGTTGCCGGGGATGGCAACTAGGTTAAGATTTTACTAAGTTATTTCCATTTTTTTTCTTTTTCTTAAAAAAAATACAAATAAAAACTATTGGACTTTTTCTCGCAGAAGATAAACATAAAAATAAATAAAATTTCTATTGTTTAAAAATTTTGAGTGAAAATGTCTTATCCATATTATCCCCCATACAACACAAACACCATGAATAGGTACACTTTAGGTAATGAAAACTATTCCCCAAGTTGGCAAGCACCCACATATGACGCGCATTATCAACCTGAGTGCTACCAACCACCACAATGGGGAAATGATAGTGGTAGTCCCCCAAATTATCAAACATATCAAGAACCTCCATATGGAGAGTTCTATCAACTGCAATGGGGCTATAACCAAAATAATAATATAGGATATAGTAGTAGTTCCCACGATTACCAAACATACCAAGACTTTCCCTTTGGCGAGTCTTGTCCACAAACTCAATGGGAAGGGGACTATTATCAACAACAATGAGACAAAACTTCATATAGTAATAATGAGGAGAATAACCAAGTTGAGGATAATGGTATGCTAAAATTGCTACTTAGTGAAATGAAAAGGCTAGATAATGCACTTGATAAATTAGAAACTAGAAATCAACAAGCATATGCTAGCCAACCTTTAGAAGACTATACCAGTCCTTCAACACTACAACCTAAATTTCAAGACATTAACAATGGAATGGAATTAGAGGACAATGACGGGTTTATACCGAATGAGGTCAATAACTCACTTGAGAAAGTGATAACCCAACAAGAACTACAAAACCAAACCATTGAGCATGAAGTTGTAGAATCATCTTCTCCTCAATACACAACCCCAGATATCAACTCCTTCACTACCTGGATAAAATTGCACAGTCTCTTGGTCAAGAGTACTTTAATAAATGACACATATAGTGAGGAGAGTTATGAGGATGAGAATGAGGTTTTTACAGATAATGAGAGTTTAGGTGACTGCACGCAATTAGGAAAGGATGAGTCCCCTGTTGACTCTACCCTACCTTTGATAGTGACCCTAGGGAGGACGTTATTGAAATTTCTAAATTCGATTTAGATTCATCTGATATTCATGACCCCTCACCTCTTTCGGCCGAAGAGGTGGTGTCACCAAGTTGCCCACCACCTATCCTCTCTATAAATCAATGCTCTCATCCCGAGTTTGAAAATCATGTGTACCCTAATATTGAACAAATAGAATGTGTTGTGGAAGAGGATGGTAAGGATTCTAGCACATGTTTTTCACAAAATTTTAACTTTCAAAATTCTTTGAGAGAGGACTTAGAAACTATTTGGCCCACATTAGATGATCTTAAACTTCAACAAGAAGCTAGTAATTTGCTAGACTGCTTGACCTTCTTGAGTAATACTGACATTGAGGTCCAAATAAATAGTTTTATCCAATTCCAGTCCAAATCAATGTACATAGAACATAAATCCAATTCATATGATCACATCTCCATAGATTCTGTTCTAGAACAAGAGGAGGGTAGTAAAGCTTCATTAGAACATCACTTAGACTCTACCCCTTTTATTGAACCATGGCCTCCGACTGTTTTTGATAATAAAAAAATAGAGGCTATTATAGAAAATACCAACACTAAAGATCTTTCCTTGAGTATAATTCCTAAAAAGTGTGGTATTCCTCTTATAACTATGCCCAATAACTTTGGCAGCCATAGGTTTTGCATCATCTCCTCTAACCTTGAGCCTGACATTAGTTGGGGGGAGTTGCATTTTTATGAGGATCCCTACATTCTTTTCACTGTTAAATTATTTCATTGGGAAGATCCTCAAAAATTTCGGTTATTACTTTATGATAAAAATCTTGATTAATCGAATTTATTTACTGAGTAGTTGTATCATATTTTGTATTTTTCCTTGTTGCTACTAATGATTTTGCAGGTAACTTAACAAAGAAATAAAAGAAAATAAAAAAAAAATTGGATATTAATGCCTCGAGGTAACATCCTTCCTTCTCTCGCTTTACTTTACATATGTCCATGTGCTTAGTTTAGAACATTGAGGACAATGTTTAGTTTTAGTTGGGGGGAGTGAGTCATTGCATGCCTCGTTTATTTCTTTTTATACTTTAATGTCAATACACCTGCTTAGCAACATGACTCAGTAAGTTAAAAATGTCAAAATTTAAAAATTGTTAAGATTTTTTTTTTAAAAGATAATAAAATGGTTCTTGTATTTCTCTCTTAGTTAATATAGTTAGTTATGATGCAATAGTGTTATTTTCTGTATGTTATTAGTATGTGATACACTATGGTAGTTTCTTAATTTACTATCTTAGTTATAATATATTTTGTGCTTTTTAATCTTCAAACAACTTTGAGCACGTTGTGACAACCTTGTACATAACTTAAATGGATTAGTAAGCATAGCTTAGGTGTCTTGAGAGACTGTAGTGGAGACTAATAACCCAAGTGAGCTTTTGTGCCATTCTTTGTTTTTGAGGGTTTTATAAATTACTCTTACTTTTTGAAAAGCGTATTCATTCGTTGAAAGTCTCATTTTTCTTCTTCACTTTGACTAATCGCTAGAAGAGAACGTTCAGGATTTACCAAATCTAGAGCTCTTGATTTACTAAAATGAATAATCCTATTAACTTAGAAGATGATTTAGGCCATCTTTTGACCATACATGAATAATATAGCCTTGGCCTACCTTTATAATATTCCTTTATTTCACCTCTTGAGCATTATCATATTTACCTTGTCTACACAATCCTAAATCAATACCTAACTCGAAATTAGAGTTCAAGCCTCAGTTCTTTACCTAGGAATGATTGAGATGTGTTATCTTGACAAGAAGTTTGGTAGTGTGAATAAGGGAAAGTTGGCAACGAAAAAAATGATGAAAAAAAAAAAGAAAAAAAGAAAAGAAAAGAAAAAGAAAAGCATGAAAAGAAAAAAAAAAGAAAAAAGAAAAAAAGAAAAAAAAGTGCCAATGGTTGTTTCAAAAGAAAAAAATAATAATAATAAAAAGAAGAGCGTCGAAAAAAAGAAAAGAAAAAAAAAAGACAAGAGAAAGATTGGAGATGTGGGGAAGTTTGAAAAGTTATAGTAGACATTCCAATCACATCCTTTGTTCCAATTGAATATCATGAGCCTCTTTCTTCTTAACTTAACACCTTTTTTTCAAAGTCCTGATGATTTTAAGTAAATTGGATTTGAAGTTAAGGTAATAAGAAAGTTCTCCACGGTATCTCGCTCTTCTAGTGAAAAGTATCCTTTCATGAGACTCTGTTCACTCAAATGTTCGTTTTTCTATTTAGATATGAGAAGCATTAGATTCCATTTACAATTACTCTTTATAGCTTCCATATCATGAGTGATAATTATTACACCTAATTCGGAGTGATTTCATCTTGATAGTGTAATCCCGGTAAGAGTTGAGTCAAAATGAACGTCTTGATAGTGTCTTAGGTTATGCGAGCTTTGAAATTAAAGTTTTGTATTTTGGTTGTCCATTCACACACACACTTGAAGATTAATAGGTATGGAATATTCTAATGACTTTGATAGTAGATTAACTATAATGTGTGTGTTGCATGGCTATGACATACTAGAGAGTTTCATGAGATTGTTGAGCTTAACTATATTGCTAAATGAGAGGAAAAATTTCTTAAAAACATTTAAATGAGAACCATTACCATAAACATGAATTTTGTGGGTAGATTCACTGCAAACCCTCACGAGACAACCCTCGTCCACTAGGGGGAACCTAGGGGTTTAAAGGCTTGTTATATACGCTAAATGCAACCGCGATTCTTACGAAAGTGAGTTAAGATTTTTACTTTCTTTTGTATCAATTTTTAGAGTTAATTAAATATTGTTGTAGTTCACTTCATTACTAGGGACTAGCAACGAGCTAGTTGGGGGTGTGATTCGAGGTGAAAAGTGCATATTCATAGTGTATTATGTGGTCTTTTATGCATACTTTTATCTCCAAAGTCCCTATATTTAGGTGTATTCTAATAACAATGTTCTTTTTATTGTGTTAATGCTAAACCATATGTTTTTGAATTGTTTTATAAGTATTAGGATGTAAATCAATGAAGTGGAGCTAAAGAAAAGTGATTCTGGTGGATAGAACAACGGAAGCAGCTGAGAAAACGCCATTTTTGACAATGAAGACTTCATATTTGGAAGATTTTCCCAGAGATATAAAATGTAGATCTTTGAGTTACGGTTGCGTGGCCACAAACAGGAGGTCAATTCGAGGTCCAAGTAAAAGGTTATGGCTATTCTCCCATCGGTGCGCAGAGCTGTCAAAATCAGAGAGTTCAATCGATTGAGCAGAGTTCAATCGATCAAACCTTCGATCGATCGAACTAAGCTCGATCGATAGAACTTTATATTCATCCAAAAGTTGCATAAACTCTACAGGAACCCTATATATAAGTCGTTTTGACGCCAGACGAAGGGAGGATGCTCCAGAACGCAGAAAACAGCAATTTTAGGGTAGTTTTAGGGTTAGATTAAGAGTAGATTAGGTTAGATTCTTGTTTTTCTTCCTCTTTTCCATTTTTTTATTGAAGATTATTCAAGATTCAAGTTGGTTTCATGTTTATTACTAGTTATATTCAGATTATTCCAGGTTTTTCCTTCCCGTTTTCTTTATTTCATTGTTTATTACTGTAGTTATTATGATTGCCTTAGTTTACTGTTGCTGCGTTAGTTTATTTATGTTTTCGTAGTTTAGACGTTGGAAATATATGATGAAACATTGATTTCCAACCTCTGCCATGCAATCTTTAGAAACCTTGGGCTCGATCGATCGATCGAAGGTATTTCGATCGATCGAACCAGAGCCATAGTCAAGCGATCGAAGGCATTTCGATCAATTGAAGGATGATGATGTTCGATCGATCGAGAGCGCTTCGATCGATCGAACTTGCTAATTCCTGAAATGATTCTTTTAAGTATTCCATGACTTTCTGTTTTAGAAATCTACCATCAAATTGTCCCAATAAGCTCAGTTTGTCACAACAGTTTTTAGAATTTAAAGCCTTAAGGCTATTTTCTTCAATGACTTTTAAAAACCACTTTGAATGCTAACATCATTTAGAGTGCAAGTAATTACCATTGTTTTAAACTGTCTTCCAAGTATTTTAAATCAACTGTGATGATGTAGTCCCGGTCATGAAAGGGCTATTGATTCTTCATCTTTAGAAAAATACAGAATGCTGAAAAGGAATGAACTCCATCGAACGTTAATGAGTATGCATGGTAGATGGTTAGGATCAATGTGGATTCACGTATTTCTAACACCTTTAGTTTATTTATTTAATTAGTTATGTTTCTATAAGTTTTAGTTTATTATTTAGTTTAATTAATTAATTAGGATTTGTTAGTACACCTCCAACCATTCATTCTTATTTTCTTTTTCTTTAGGTTATAACTTAGTAGACATTCTTCCTATTCCTTCCCTGTGGGATCGACCTGGACTTATCCAGTATTACTTGCACGATCACCTACACTTGGGTGTTGCACAAGAGCGCACAACTATTTAGTCGTGTCACAGATATTGAAACTTACGGTGATGGCTACAACCCAGAGTTGGAATATGCAGAGGGTGGCCCCACTAATGACGGTTATGCCGACAACGCATGCTATACTGATGACTACTCTTTTGCCAACTGAAGATCTGGAGATAGTTCATCTAGTATATATTGAGTTTATTTCTGTTGCATTATGTTTTGTTTTAGTTAACGGGTACTTGGGCATATGTTGTCTCTCGACCTGTTGTGATCCTGTGGACCATACTCTGATGTTTTGTAATAGATATAATCGTTTTATATTCAGTTATTTACTTTTCCTATTTATCTTTTGGACTAGTACTGTGTGGTGTGGATAATTAGTGACTTCCACCCGTCATTCCTTATGGACCCAAAAAGGAAATTTATTTTTCTCTATTTTTGCTGCTCCGGGGCGTGACAGGATTTTTTGGTATTAAAGCCCTAGGTTTGTGATACTTTCGTTCACTAAACGATTCTACACCATCTGGTCCTAGTATTTTAAGATCCTTGAGATGAGATATGAGTTTAAAATAAGTTCGTCTTCCTGATGTAGTTAGTTTTCCTTTGCAGGTTAGCATTATGGATCCAGAGTTCCATAAGTTTGTGATCGATGCCTATGGAGGACACGTGATCCATGGGGATCCTGTGGAGCCAGCTGATCCAAAGTTTTATCATGACCGCATATACCAGACAGCTAGTCAATAGCTAGAGGAGGACATGTAGAAGGCTCTTTATGTGATCGGTAAGACCCACCCTACGGAGATGCATATGGATGCTTACCATTCAGCGAGGATTGGTAGGTATATCTACCAGGAGATTTTACACTTGATTCAGAGTAAGCTGGTGATGGATGCTATTGAACTTTGAGCTATTCTTGGAGGACCTATTGAGGTAGCACCTACAGTAGTGCCACCATTACCAGTACCTGAGGTACACATTCCAGAACTATAGGAGCAGCCTGAGGAGCCAGAGTTACCAGAAGCCAAGCCGACAGTAGATGCCGACCCAGAGGAGGATCCCGCCGAGGACATCGAGCCTATCGAGGATGCCGAGGAGCCAGAGGAGAACCCAGATTTAGGCAATGAGGACGTTATGGCCAGAGGGGATGACATCGTAGGAGATGAGGGTATAGAGGACATTACAGTTGAGCCTGAGGTAGAGGAGATTATCGTACTAAAGATACCCGTTGTATTTAATTTACCAGCAGGACCTATTATATATAGCAGTTATTGCCAACATGGCAGCCGAGTGGGTAGCAGCGATGGTTGCACAACCAGCTGGAGTTCCGATAGGATGGGCTGCATTAGCAGATGTTATGGCCCTAGTTGGGGATTTTGCTTAGTTGATCGCCGATGTTGTCGAGTCAGCTTTCGTTGTCGAGGATATAGAGGTTGACGACATGATTGTTGAGGATTGGGATATAGGAGTGGTAGTTGGAGGAGCAGTAGCACCAGCAGAGGCCGATCCACCTGTAGAGATGGATATTGCACCAGAGGATGAGGCACCAACAGGAGGATCAAATGCCGACGACTTTTGAGTCAGGATTTGCAGGGTTTATCTTTTGTTAGTTTATATCAGGACATGTTGTCCACCAGATTTTTGGGAGCTTGAGAGATAGCTATTCGACCATCACTTTTGTATAGATGCTATCCTTAGTAGTAGTATTGTAATAGTTGACCTTAGCACTGTGTTTTGTTTTATACCATATGGTACACAGTTTGACTAGTGTGTAATATACGGTACTTCTTTTGGTATATATATCCGAGTAGTACTTTTGCTATTGATTGTATAGTTGATTTAGATGTGTTGTTTAGTAGAACTGTTAGTTCTTACTGCTTCTCGCTCTATCTTGTTTTTGTTTTTGTGAGAAGACTTTCAATTGATCATTTAGTCTCTTGTAGGTGGCACTCGTTATCATCATGGTTAGACTAAGGAATCAAGTATGGTTGGGAGCCCCTATTACAGAGGGAATGGATCCAACAGGAGTTTTTGAAGCTTTCATGCAAAGGATGGAGCATGTGGGAGATACTTATATTCACTTTACTCACCAAAGACCTGTTGTACCACTACCACCGAGACAGACGGGCATAAAAGTTATTAGCAAATTTTCATGGTTTACGTCCTGAGAAGTTTGATGGGCTTACAGAACCATGGCAAGCCAAACAGTAGATAAGGGAGATGGAATTAATCTTTGAAGCACTAGAGTGCAACGAATAAGAAAAACGTTGCTTTCTACATTTTAGCTCACTTTTGCTGCCGCAGACTGGTGGGAAGCCGAAAGAGCTACAATATAAGCCGAAGTTACAACGAGAATGCCTTGGGGGACATTACGAGAAAGATGTCTAGAAAAGTATTTCCCAAAGGATGAGAGAGATCAACAAGAAAAGAACTTTCTAAATCTTGTTCAAGGAGGATGGTTTGTACGGGAATATACTACATAATTTTCGAGCATCTATCCCAATTTTCCCAGCAATGATAGACACTCCGCAGAAGAAGGTGAAGAGATTTCACCAAAGATTGAACCCCCATCTCAGACATATGATGGTTGGTCCTCTGAATCAGTCCTTTGAAGAAATTGTTAGATTTGCTACAGGATTGAAGAAAGATGCCTATCTAGCGCAGCAACCATAGATAAATCGACCTTAGTCGTTAAGAGGATTTCAGTCACAGAATTTTCAGACCCAACCGCCAAGGAATACCCAGAGTTGGAGACCTTAGGGAAGTTTTCAAAGGAACAAGAGAACCTGAGAATGAACCAGGAAGCCACAACAGGGTTATTCTCGACCCCAGCAATATCGCCAACAAGAACCACAACTATAGGCATTGCTAACAGCCCCGCCAAGCAGTAATGGAGGATGTTTTAATTGCGGAAAGCCAGGGCTCATTGCCAAGTTCTGCATAGCCCTCAGGATTAACCGCCGAATGGATCTCACCTGTCGGAATTCTAATATGTCAGAAAATTTCAGCAAGGATTGTCGTGCACCACGAGGAGGGTACTATAGAACACCAGTTCAAGGAATTTAAGGACCCCCAGATCAGACAAGGATGAATGCTATCATTCCAGCGAAATCAGGCTTTAATGTTTATGACCAGCAACATTTGGAAGGTACACTTGTACTCTTTCATAGTCCAGTTAAAGCTCTATTTGATATTGAAGCTGCACGTTCATTTCTTGCTATTAAGATTGTACGTCAGTTGGGTTTAGAACCCCAGACACTTGAGCCATCACTTAATGTTGTGTTGCCATTGGGAGTTACTATTAAGCTGGGTAAAGTATGTAAGGATTGCCCATTGACCTTGGGAGATAGGAATCTTTCAGTAGACTTATTAGTTCTGTCAATGTCAGAATTCGACATTATCCTAGGGATGGATTGGTTGACTAAGTACAGCGCCAACCTGGATTGCCCTACAAGGATGATTTTATTTCCTATATAAGGAAGACCGACAATTACATTTCAGTGTCAGACAACGAGCGACGTCCATGACAAGTGGTTTAGCTATGATCAGTAGTAACAATACGGAACTTAAGATGGATCAGATTCCTACTATACAAGATTTTCAGGATGGATTCTAGGATATTAAAGGACTTCCACCAAAATGAGAGATAAACTTTTAACACTGCCTATTTCCAAGACTCCTTATAGAATGGAACCAACTGAGATGTTAGAACTGAAGAAACAAGTATTGGAACTCAAAGATTTAGGATTTTTTTTTCTCCCGAGTATGTCACCTTGCGGAGCACTAGTTCTTTCTGTGAAGGAGACGGACGAAACAGTTCAACTCTGTATAGACTACAAGGAGTTGAACAAGGTTATGATCAAAAATAGATATCCACTTCCTCGGATAGACGACCTATTCGACCAGTTACAAGGATCAAGGATTTTTTCTAAGATCAATCAACGATCTGGATATCATCAAATTTTAGTTCGACCAGAGGATGTATCAAAGACTGCATTCAGGACCATATCTAGATAAATTCATTACAGTGTTCATCGACGACATATTAATCTACTCAAAGACGGAGGAAGACCACAAGAAGTATTTACAGATTGCCTTGCAGACGCTTCGAGATAGCAAGTTGTATGCAAAGTTCAGTAAGTGTGAATTTTGGTTACAAGAGGTTAAATTCTTGGGGCATGTTATATCTCACGATGGTATCTCTATGGACTCATCCAAGATCAATGCAATCTTAAGCTGGAATAGACCGACTAATGCGACGGAAGTTAGAAGTTTTCTTAGCCTAGCAGGATATTACAGAAGATTTGTAGAAGGATTTTCCAAGATAGCAGGGCCATTGACGAATTTAACGAGAAAGGAGATGAAGTACGAGTGGACAGACAAGCATGAGAGTGCATTCCAGGAGTTAAAAGAAAGATTGACTTTCGCACTAGTACTTGTGATACCTAAGAGTAAAGAAAGGTGTGTGAGCTATAGTGATGCATCGCACCAAGGATTAGGTTGTGTACTTATGCAAGATGGGAATGTCATTGCATATAGATCAATACAATTGAAAGTACATGAGAAGAATTATCCTATGAATGATCTGGAGTTAGCAGCAATAGTGTTTGCATTAAAGATTTGGAGACACTATCTCTATGGAGAGAGATTTGATCTATTTTTCGATCAATCAAAAGGAGTTGAATATGCGACAAAGGAGATGGATGGAGTTACTCAAAGACTATGACTTTTCATTGTAATACCATCCAGGCAAGGCAAATGTCATAGCAGATGCTTTGAGCCGAAATTCTCGACTAGTGATTGCTACATTACTAATTCGAGAATGGAGAGCATTAGAAGTGTTAGCTGAATTCGAGTTTTAGCCAGTGGAACCAATAGAAAGACAACATTTCGGATGTTTGATGGTACAGCCAATTTTGATCAGTCGTATCATAGAGGCTCAATAGACGACGGAAGATTTGAAGTTATGGTTTACCAAGATGTCAGCCAAGGAACCAGAAGTCTGGAGTATCAGTACAAATGGATCCTTACGATGTCAAGGTAGACTCTGTGTACCTGACGAAGAAAATATCCGAAAAGAAATATTAGATGAAGCACATAAGTCACGGATGACTACCCATCCAGGAGGTACGAAGATGTATAAGGACCTGAAGAGAAATTTCTGGGGGGAAGGAATGAAGAAAGAGGTAGCTGAGTAAGTATCACAGTGCCTTACTTGTAGACAAGTGAAGGCAGAACATCAGAAGCCACCTGGATTACTACAACCATTACCGATTCCCCAATGGAAATAGGAACACATAACCATGGATTTCGTGGTAGGATTGCTAAAGTCATAGCAGAATCACGACACTATTTGGGTAATCGTGAATCTATTTACAAAGCCGGCACATTTTATCTCCTACAGTATGACGTATCCAGTAAAATGTTTGAGCAGGATGTATCTGTCGCATGTAGTAGGTTACACGGTGTACCTGTTTCTATCGTGTTAGATCGAGATTCACGTTTTACTATAGAATTTTGGAAGAGTCTCCAGACAACGATGGGAACAACACTAAACTTGAGTTTAGCTTTTCATCCATAGACCGATGGTCAGACTGAACGAGTCAATCAGGTGATGGAGGACATGTTACGCACTTGTGTCATTGATTTTAAGAGTTCTTGGGAGACGCACCTGCCATTGATTGAGTTCGCCTACAACAACAGTTATCATTCGAGCATATGGATGGCGTCATTTGAAGCTTTATACAGAAGACCTTGCCGATCGCCGCGTTATTGGATCGAAGTCAGAGATACTCAACTTCTTGGGCCAGAGATGGTACGAGAAACCAGCGAGAAGATTCAAATTGTACGTGAGAAGATGAAGACAGCTCAGACCTGACACAAGAGTTATGTTGATAAGTGATGCAAAGACTTAGAGTTTGCCGTTGGATATCATGTGCTGCTCAAAGTTTCGCCCGTTCGAGGCATTGTCAGATTTGGCCAGAAAAGAGGCAAGCTATCGCCGCGATTCATTGGACCATTCGAGATTTTAGAGCGTGTTAGAAAGGTTGCTTATCGACTTACACTGCTACCAAAGATGTCAGGAGTGCACAATGTTTTCCACATCAATATGCTAAGGAAGTGTGATCATAACCCAGCGCATGAGATCAACTTCGAAGATATTGAAGTTAACAACAACATTACATTCAACAAAGGACAGGTTCGTATCTTAGACCATGGAATCAAAAAGCTCAGGAACAAGGAGATCTCGCTAGTCAAGATTCAGTGGAAGCATCATGATGAAAAAGAAGCTTCGTGGGAGCTAGAGTCAGAGATGCGTGAGAAGTTTTCATTTTTGTCTTAACTCAGTATGCCTCTGATTTGAGGACAAAATCTTTTGTTGAGTGGTGGATGATGTAATACCCTGTATTTTCAATAATTATTTAATGCAGAGAAATTATATATAATTCCCTTAATCATATTTGAAATTTCATCTTCGATCGATCGAGCACTCCCAAAGTTCAAGCAATCGAACCATGTTCAATCGATCGAAACTCTACCGACCTGAATTTAATACGTGGTCCCTACTTCAATCGATCAAAGCCCTTTTCAATCAATCAAACCAGCCGATTTGAGTTCAAGCGATCGAAGGATGTTCGATCAATTGAACGTGTAATTATCAGAATTCTAGGGTTCCCGCAAAACCAGCCACCTGCACCCCATCTCTCCCTATTTATACATTGTGTCTGTGTGTGTTTTGTGTTTAGAAAACCAAAGAGAGAACTTGAGAGGGCTAGAGAGAGAGTTGTGTGCTTGTGTTTAGTTATATATATACACAAACCTCCATATATATATACACACACATATAGATATATAAAGTCAGAGAGAGACAGAGAAAAGAAAAAACAGGAGAAGAAGAAGGAGAAAACAAGAGAAGGAGCCAGAGAGAGACAGAGAGAAGGCGGAGGAGAGAGAGAGACCATTCGATAGCTAAAGCTTAGCCAAACGCGCCCTTAGCAACTTTTGGTGAGTCCCAAACTCACTCGGTAGCTTAGTTATAATGTTTTACATATTCTGTATGTTTAAAGAGGATCCAAACACACCCAAATGTAATATGGGCATTCACTGCCAGAATATGGAGAAGACAAAGTTTGAGCGATCAAACGACGTTCAATCGATCGAACACCACTGAGTCTCAATCGATCAAAATGACTTCAATCGATCGAGACCATCTTCACTTCAATCGATCGAGAACACTTAGATCGATTGAACATCACTTTCCTTCAAGCGATTGAGATGACTTCAATCGATCGAACCTAGCAGAACATGGATTATGTGATATTATGGAGATAATATGGTGAGTAACGCAGTCAGGTTCAGAACGTTAGTAATAATATGATGCGATAATGAGATAAGGATTAGAGATAATAACCGTGAGTAGCATTGAGTAACTAGTGTTTGAGTCAGTGGGTTATTGGTTATCTTTGAGGTTATGTGAGTCGAGCTGATGATTTGCTTAAGTTGAATCTGATAAGTGTGTAACAAGGATTTAATCAGGATCATGAGAATTATGGGTGCACAGTATTCACAAGCGTTCTTAAAAGCGGTGAATAGTATGAGTTCTTAAAAGCGGTGAACACGAGTAGATGTGGCACGCCCATGCTTTGTATTTACCGGAGCTATGTATGTACGATACTCGCAAGCGTTCTTAAAGCGGTGAACAGTAAGAGTTCTTAAAAGTGGTGAACAAGAGATTGGTACATCCGTAGACCAGTCATTATATGAGAACGATGTATGGGTGCTCGCAAGAGTTCTTAAAAGCGGTATAGTGGTGAACAAGAGCATTGGTATGCTATGATGTTATAATCAATTCGAGATAGTCAGTTGGTATTGGTACAATCAGCCTTAGAGTTGGTAGACGATGAGAATCTGTTAATGAAGTGTCTGAATAAAAGAGGAAGAGATATAATTAGTATCACTGTTATATGTAGTTCGTAACTGGTATTTATTTTGAGACTGTGTTAGTTAGTTCTCACTCAGCTTTTAGTAAGCTGACGGCCTTTATTGCCTAGACATTCCCGGTCCAGACTACCCTGTCCTTAACAATGCAAGTATTGAAACTTACGGTGATGGCTACAACCCGGAGTTGGATTATGCAAAGGGTGGCCCTACTAATGATGGTTATACCGGCAACGCGTGCTATACTGACCACTACCCTTATGCCAGCTGAAGATTTGGAGATAGTTCATCTAGTATATATTTAGTTTATTTCTGTTGCACTCTGTTTGTTTTAGTTAATGGGTACTTGGGCATATGTTGTGTCTGGGCCTGTTGTGATCATGTGGACCACACTCTGATGTTTTGTAATAGATAGAATCATTTTATATTCAGTTAATTACTTTTCCTGTTCATCTTTTGGACTAGTTCTGTGTGGTGTGGATAATTAGTGACTTTCATCCTTCATTCCCTATGGATCCAAAAAGGAAATTTATTTTTCTCTATTTTTGCTACTCCGAGGCGTGACATACATATTGCTTCCCAATAAGAAATTAACTTCTCATTACTTTTCTTAACTAGTTGTGAGCCCCGTGCAACGCACGGGATATGTACAAATTAGAACAATACCATACGATTACGAAATAATTTCTTACATTTGATAAAATGACGCAAATAACAATAAAAAAAAGTCTTAATTGTTGATATTTGTAACTAATGAGTTCTAAGTGACAGGAGCAGGATAAAAATTAAGAAAATTTTAAATCAGATATAAGTGATTTGTTCCATTTCATTTCTTCGCACATTAAACAAAGTGAGAAATATAGAAAACGAATCAATATTATATTCTTAGATAAGTATAATATAATTTTTATTATTGGTTTACTAATATTGAATTTCTGAATTTATTTATAACACTTCTTGATGCCATGAATTTCCATATTCTGCAAAGTGTTTAAAATTTTAGCAGATGTGTTACAAATCTCGAGTGGCATCTTAAACTATTGAAGAAAAAAAAAAAAGCACAACTATTTAATTAAAATATAAAAAATAAAAAAAAAAATTCAATTTTGATTTATATCCACTTCCACATCCCATTGTAAATGAGATTTTGGCTCTTTTGTTTGCACGTGCATGTTATTCAGTAGGCAACTCATTTCCAACCACTTCCTACAATGTTGAAATGGTTAAAATCGTCAAGAATGTAAGTACTAATGAATGACCAAGGGTACTGTGTCTGATAACACAATGTGTTTAAATAAAAATTTCGGCTTTTATTACTTTTCAGTGTGTTTGATAATGTATCACTTAATTTAAAAAGCAGGTAAAAATGCACTGAAAACTTTAAGTGAAAAAATTCTACTGTAACGAATCACTGAAAGCAGTCTATTGCAGTTCTTAAAATTCAACACTTAATTTTCAGTTTTACCAAATTGACCGTAATTGATCTTAAAAATTAAGTTAAATGAAATATATTCATAAACCATAAGGAGAGTAGAAATGAAGAGACACTGAAAGAAATATTATTAAGGGTTTATCTGGGGGTGGCCAAACAGTTCAGTTAACCGAACAAACTGAACCAACGAACCAAATTTTCACTTTCAGATCGGTTATTTCAGTTAAAAATTTCAGTTAGGTTATAAACCAAACGGAATTAAAAATTTCAGTTCGGTTATTAGTTGCCTATAGGCAAACCGAACCAAAAAATCAAAATTTTATTTTTATTTTTATTTTCTATATTATTAATATACTTATACATTACTATAGATTATAAAATATAAGTATTTTTACAATTGAAAACAAAGAAAGTATGTTTTCTTTGCAATATGAAAGAGAAAGGAAAAAAAACATAAAAAAGTTGTGAAAAATGAAAAAATAAAAATAAAAATTGGGTTTTTTACAATTCGGTTAACCGAATAACCAAACCAAACCTAATTTGTAATTCAGTTAACTGAACCGAACCAATCGAATTAAATTTCAGTCAGTTAACAGTTGATAATCCTCCAAACCGAACTGAACTCAAACCGAATCGAATTATGCCAAATCGAACTGAACCGACCGAATGCCTACCCCTAGGTTTATCCCAAAATTAAACTAAACTCATCAAGGAATAAAAACAGATATTGTACCAAAGAAAAAGAATAGAAATCATTAAAATTAGATTAGACCTTAAATAGATCAAATAGTTGCAATTTTAATTACCTTAAGAGAAAAATTCCTCGCCGACGGCTTAAATTGAATACAAAATTTTGAACCTGGCTCAATTAAATAATATACTAAAATTTGTTCAAATCATTGCCAATATCCCTCACCACTGACAAAACTGATTCGAAAGCACCTTTGCTTTTAATCCTAAGGACCTTGTCAATCTCAAAATCTCAATTCCTTTGGCAAGAATAACATGTCTCTATAAATAGGTAAATTTAAATATAAACATAAATTTATAGACACAATTATGTATATACCATCTCCATATCACAAACTATCTCTCCACCCTTAGAACAAACTTTTTCTACCCATATCATAAACGTCTCTCTATCGAACATAACATAATGCACCCAATAATAGCTAGCAGGGTATAAACATTAAAAACCCCAAAAAACTAATCAACAAAAAACAAAAGAAAGAAAAATTCCATTAAGAAAACATGGATAAAGAGTATGCAGTTTTGTAGTTATCTATTTTTCTCTCTTATGTGGTTACCTTAATTGTTTGGCCATCATCAACATCCCATCCCCATAACAATTTGTTCACAAAATACAAAACAAAACATGTAAAAGTATATGTATATATATATATATATTAAAAAAATACCATTATCTATATGATACATATTAAATGGTGGAAATAAGCGGTCACTTATAGCTCGTCTCTACTGGACCTCAAGATTTTAAACTCACAGTTTGAGAGCACCTCTGCAATATTTCATTGGTCTTTCCATTTCAATGAAACTCCTTCATCATCAAATATTGTACATACAAAAGAAAGAGTTAACAATGAATTGCATCACAAAGAATCAAACTAACCATGAGACTCTGATTTGATGAATTTTATAGGATAATAGGATTTGTTCGTGATATGTGAGATCGACATTTAGTTTGTTTCTTTTAAATTGTGATAGGAACGTTTGTGTGAGAGTGGGAGAGATGTCGGTTAATTTGCTAAGATTTGGGGAGAGATATCTTGAGGGTGAGAGAAAATAGGCTCCATTAGGGACTGAGAATTAATTAGTTTCAGTTAATTCCATGCAGTTATTTGGGAATAGAGACTTGGAGAGAGAAAATAGTCTAGATTTAAGGGATGAGGAAATCAATTTGGCAATATGCACGGCTAAAAGTATGGCATGATTTTAGCTGCTTCTTCTTCTTCTTTTTTTTTTTTTTTTTTTAATGGGCAAGATTTTAGCTTTGTTCATTTCTTTTTTGTTTACATATATAAGTGTTTATCTAAACAGTGATAGTGCAGTACGTTATTTCTTCTGTAATGTTAAAAAGGAATTTCCCTCATGTAGATAATTGGAAGATTTTTTAAATTTTAATTACAATCCTAAAATAATTGAAAGAATTTTTTTAATATTTAATGTCATAAATGTATGTATATCTAGCTTTATATATATATATACACACACATATATATATATGTATGTGTGTGCACACGTATGTGTATATCCATGTGAATAAAATTGAAAATTTAGCCAGATTTGTACTGTATTTCACAATATTTGTAAATATATAATAGGAAGAAAAATCAAAGCTAAGTACTATAAATAGTAAAATTTATAGAAGCCGCCACGTGGCATCATGGAAAGCTTCTTCTTTTATATATTTATACTAGTTTTTTTACCCGTGCAATGCACGGGACAACTATTATCAGATACAACGGTGATATATAGCATAGTGTCAAAAATAATCAAAATTTGTAAATCAGATAGATAACATAAAATCTCAATATTTTTCAAACATTTTAAATTCAACACCCATGCATATTAATACATTAGTGGAGTTATTATTGGGGATTCAATACTAAATAAGAAAAAGTGTTTGGAGTAATTTAATGAGCAAAATTACAATTTTTTTCTAACCTTGTCTCTCCTTATACCAAATGACACTTGAGGCTTCTATATTATTATAATACAAGAAGATGAAAGATGGAGAGATACGTATGTATGGACATATACATGCACACTAATTAAATATTTAAGAGAGAGTGTTTGAATTTGGGGGCTCTGTTCAATGTGTTCATGGAGAAATTCATGCCACATATTATGTTCATTTCAATTAGAGTAAAGCTTGGGACACATTCAAACATACAATCTTTGAGACAATTCAAATAATGTGTCTATCTCTCTCCTGGGATGTCACTGGACCCCACAGTGACACAAGAGAGAGATAAACACATTAATTAGGTTATGTCCCAAAAATTGTGTATTTAGGTATGCCCCAAGTATTACCCTTTCAATTAATACCCCACAAGTACCCCGCAAGTACTGTTGTTTTAAGAGAGAAATTGAGGGGACCTTTACTTTTATCCAAAGACCCAAAGGCAGTGTTTTTGTTTTCTTCAAAAGGAGACGTGAGAGGACAGTGAGACTGAACAATCATTTGCCACGTGTCAGATAGTCTTCCATATTATATTATTAAGAATAGATTAGATGTCATGAAACTAAGAAAGTTTCCTGGAAGAATAAAAACCAGCTAGATAGAGAGCTTCCTAACGTGTTTGGAATGATATGCTTCCCAATAAAAACCAATAATTTGGGGTAATTTTCTGCTTCCCAAATTTTATATCTCTAATATAGTTTCTGACAATTTAAGAGTGGGGTCACCTTGAATAATAGTGGGATCATATCAACATCCACTAATGAAAAATGAGTGGGCCTACTACCACATGTCTTGGGAATCACATTTTGGGATACAAATTTAGGAAGCATAGCATTACTCAAAATTTGGTTGTAGCCAAAAGGGACTGCAATGTCTAGGATGTTTGCAATGGGTCACTTGATTTTTTATTGGAGGATGTTGAAGTGGTCTCACCATCATCGAAGGTGATCCCATTGCTACACGTGTTAGGAACCAAGTTTGGGATACAAGATTTGAGAAGAAGAACATTAAGGTTGCATACAAGGTCGAGTTGTTCAACATGCCCTCAGAAAAATATTCGATAAAGGCTTGGCTCTACTCATTTAACAAATTGTCAAGCTCAACCCTAGATTTTAAGCTCGTTTAATAATCAGCCACGTTTTAACACGCATGAGCTCGACTCGATAAAGCTCGTGAATACATTTGAATAAGGCTCGTGTCACACCCCGACGTAGCATAATACAGGAAAGCATTTAATTTCCTTTATGGACTCGTAGGTCGTGACAAGTGAGTATGACCAATTGTCCCTGCAACAAATAACTTAAATAGCATTTCTAAAGAAAGGTTACTAATAAAACATAAGCCCCAAAATTAAAACTTACTAAACTATTACATAAGTCCAGGTCTTAGGCACAAACGCCCGTATTCCAATGTAACATAAAGTCTATTACAACTCCAAAGTAAAAGACATAAGAAATATAAAGCAGCCTCCTGGAAAGTCCCCTGCCTCTAACTAGCATAGTCGAAATACCCTAGCTGCTCCTGAACCTGAAAATCTGGACATACAGTCCAGGACGCATCAACGCCGTCAGCTTATACAAGCTGGTGAGCAAAATAAACAAGTGCTCGCAATGTATATATAAGCATATATAACCACAGTATAATATAAACTGATAGAAAAATAGATTCAAGGTTCCAACTTCAACATAAGTCACGGGGGAATAAAAATGAGCAATAAATATGCGACCGTGCATGAACAATGTAACAACTCATCTTTCTGACTCTTTTCCCTCAACAAAATCCGACTCAACCAAACCATTACTTCAGATACCAGGAATAATATCCGATCGATATCTAAGTCGTACACAACACTATCGCCTCCAATACCAGGAATAATATCCAATCGATATTGAGGTCGCACACCATGCTATCGCCACAGATACCAGGAATAATATCCGATCGATATCTGGGTCGATCACGACCAACCATCGCTTCGGATACCAGGAATAATATCCGATCGATATCCGAAACGAGCGCCTTAGATACCAGGAATAATATCTGATCGATATCTAAGCCGTACTCAATAGCATAGCTTCGGATACCAGGAATAATATCCGATCGATATCCGAAACGAGCGCCTTAGATACCAGGAATAATATTCGATCGATATATAAGCCGTACTCAATACCATCGCTTCGGATACCAGGAATAATATCCGATCGATATCCGAAACGAGCGCCTTAGATACCAGGAATAATATCCGATCGATATCTAAGTTGTACACCACACTGTCGTCTCCAATACCAGGAATAATATCCGATCAATATTGAGGTCGCACACCAAACCGCCACTCTTTACTCTTTTCACGCTTTCGCACACACATGCATGTTGACACAACCTCGACCCTAATATGTATGTCAATGTTCACAATTTGTAGTAACAGTTATTGATCTCAAAGCAGGATATTCGTTCAACATAAATCTCCGTCTGAAACGTTCTTATAAGTTCAGTTCCTAATAGTGAGCCTTTAAAATAGTATATCTGTCAAGCAGTTCTTTAAAAACTTTCAAAACCTTTTACAAACAGTCCCTTATATAAACATACAGAAACTGCTCAAAATGCCCAGGTCGCGCGAGCGGGTCACGCGCGCGAATGGGAATGGGTCGCGCGAGCGAATGGGGCAATGGGTCGCGCGAGCGGGCCGTGTGAGCGAGCCTCGCGCGAGCGGGTCGCGCGCGCGAGTTATCACAGTTTCATCATCTTCCTCGTTTTTCCCCTATTTTTGATTTTCAAACTGAAATTATACCCATTTCTGTTTTCTGTTTCAATTATGTCATGCCATATATGGATTTCTTCGTCTTTCCGCGTAGATTACAAAAATGTGATCAATTTAAACTAATACGGATTGTATCTCTAGATATTCACGATTAAAGTAAGGGTGTCAAAACTTTAAATCAACGGTACGTCGTGATACGAATGAATTACTCCGTAGGATTCGAACCATAGCTTATTGGGACTAAGATCTTTCATTCCCAATTCACGGATTTCATTTTGGTTAACTTTTGTAAAACTCTAATTTTCAAAGCTTTAATGGTGTATGAATATATATACACATATACGCACATATATATACTGAAGTACACATATATAAACATGGCGAGTGAGTTTAAATTACTCACTGAGGTGATTATACAGAGAATTTTGAGACAGAGAATTCCACCGCAATAAACCGTCGTCTAAGAAATTTACTCCTCCGTTCTTGATCTTGATATCTGTATAGCTATGTATGTATTTGTATGTGTATGTATATATTATATAATCTGTATATGTGTGTGTGTGTGTGTGTTGTTCTTGAGAGAGTAGAGAGAATTGAGAGAGTGACACAGAGTCTGTGAGGGAGAGAATGAGAGACTGTGAGAGAGTGATACAAATATATATAGGAGGATTTGTTTTGGGCTCCAAGCAAGACAAAGAACTTCTCCGGTGTGGTTGAGCTCACGTGCTCCCACACCCAAACGCGACATAACCACAGCTTTAAAACATAAACTGGTATTTTTCGGTTGAAATAAAAATACAGAAAGTTATATAGCTTAGGAAATATATTCCCGGTTAATACAAAAGTATAGATATTGTTTTTTTAAAACCACAGAAAGCATTTTCTATATTTTCAAATATTACGGTTTGACCCCCGAATAAATATTTATAAATAGAAATTAAATTGAAATAAACATTTATAAATGGAAAAGAAATACAGGGTGTTACACTCTACCCACCTTAATAGAGATTTCGCCCCGAAATCTGAGCTAACTAAACCAGAAACAACTCGGGGTATCTAGTCCTCATGTTTGACTCTAACTCCCACGATGCCTCTCCCTCGTCATGATGCCTCCACTGAACCTTAACCAAAGGAACGTCTCTTCTTCTCAGCCTCTTGATACTTTGGTCAAGAATCCTCACAGGTCTATCCTTGTAGACAACATTCTGACTTGCCTCAATATCATCAAAATTTACCACATGTGAAGGATCCCGTATGTATTTTCTTAACATACTGACATGGAATACATTATGAACACCAGACATCTTTGGTGGCAACGCGAGCCGATAAGCCACTTTCCCAACACGCTCCAGTATCTCGAATGGTTCGATGAAACGAGGTGCCAACTTCCCTCTTTTCTGACCAAAACGTACTACTCCCCGAACGGGTGAAACCTTAAGGAGTACATGATCTCCGACACCGAACTCCAAATCCTTTCGTCGCCGATCCGCATAACTCTTGTGTCTACTCTGTGCAGTTTTCATTCTTTCCCTGACCAGTGAAATCTTCTCATTGGTCTCTCTCACCAACTCTGGTCCCAACAATTCTGTGTCTCCCACTTCAGCCCAACACAACGGAGATCGACATGGCCGTCCGTATAAGGCTTCAAACGGTGCCATCCCAATACTCGAGTGATAACTGTTGTTATACGCAAATTCGACCAACGGTATGTGCGTCTCCTAAGACTCTTCAAAGTCAATTACACAAGCTCTTAGCATATCTTCCATAATCTGATTTACACACTCGGTCTGTCCATCGATCTGAGGATGGAATGCAGTACTCATCTTGAGCGAAGTTCCCATAGCCTTCTGCAAACTTTCCCAAAATCTTGAGGTAAAACGTGTATCGCGGTCTGATACAATCGACACAGGGGCACCGTGCAGTCGCACCACTTGCTGTAGGTACATTCGACTCATCCTTTCTACTGGGTAAGTCATATTGTACGCGATGAAGTGTACGGACTTCGTCAGACGATCCACAATTACCCAAATCGCGTCATGGTTTTGTTGTGACCGGGGTAGTCTAACTACGAAATCCATAGTTATGTGTTCCCACTTCCATCCTGGAACAGGTAGGGGTTGTAACAATCTTGAGGGTCTCTGATGTTCGGCCTTCACTTGTTGACAAGTCAAACATTTAGACACAAACTCGGCTACTTCTCGTTTCATCCCTTCCCACCAGAAGTTTCTCTTCAAATCTTTATACATCTTTGTTCCTCCTGGGTGTACTGTCAGTCTCGATTTATGTGCTTCTTCGAGAATATCCTTTCTCAAATCTCTGGAATCTGGCACACACAATCTGTCTCGACATCGGTATCCTCCATCAGTCCCAACCTTCCATTATGTAGGGTCCTTTTCTGACATCTTGGCGAACCATACTTGAAACTTCTCGTCTTTCTTTTGGGCCTCGATAATTCGACTCACAAGTGTTGGCTGTACCATGAGGCATCCAAAGTGTTGCCCGACACTTCCCTCAGAACTCTGCATATCAAATTATGCGATTGTCTCCAAAGCATTCCATTCCCTCATCATCAATGAAGCAATCATTCCTCGAGGTTTCCGACTTAGGGCGTCAGCAACTACATTAGCCTTACCAGGGTGGTACTCTAATGTAAAGTCGTAGTCCTTGATCAGTTCCATCCACGGCGTTGCCTCATGTTCAGCTCTTTCTGAGTAAACAAATACTTGAGGCTCTTGTGGTCTGAGAATAAATCAAACTTCTCCCCGTAGAGGTAGTGTCTCCAGATTTTAAGTGCGAATACGACTGCTGCTAGCTCTAAATCATGAGTTGGGTAATTCAATTCATTTGGCTTCAACTACCGTGAACCATAGGCTATGACTTTTCCGTCTTGCATAAGGACACATCCCAATCCTTGATAAGAGGCGTCACTAAAAATAGTGAACTTTTCACCATTCTTTGGTATCGCAAGTACTGGCGCTGTTGTCAATCTCTCTTTCAATTCCAGAAAAGCGCGTTCATACTTATCAGTCCATTCAAACTTCAAATCTTTCTTAGTCAGGCCAGTTAACAGGGCTGCTATCTTTGAGAATCCTTCCACGAATCTCCGATAGTAACCAGCTAGTCCCAGAAAACTTCTGACTTCTGTAGCATTGGTTGGCCGAGTCCAATTCGCCACTGCATCGGTCTTTGAGGAGTCAACCAAGATTCCTTGTTGTGAGATCACATGTCCGAGGAACTTAACTTCCTGAAGCCAGAATTCACACTTGCTGAACTTAGCATATAGGCGGTGATCTTTGAGAGTCTGCATCGCAATCCGTAGATGCTGCTCATGCTCTTCCTCTGACTTGGAATAGATCAAAATATCATCAATAAAGACAATAACAAATTGATCCAAATAGGGCTTGAATACTCTGTTCATCAAGTCCATAAACACAGCCGGAGTATTCGTCATCCCAAACGGCATCACTAAGAACTCATAGTGTCCGTACCTTGTCCTGAAAGCAGTCTTAGGTATGTCTTCCTTCTGCACCCTCAACTGGTGATACCCTGACCGTAGATCAATCTTAGAAAAGGTCGTAGCTCCTTGCAACTGATCAAACAGATCGTCTATCCGAGGTAAAGGATACTTATTCTTGATAGTAACCTTATTCAATTCCCGGTAGTCAATACACAACCGCATGGTCCCATCCTTCTTCTTCACAAACAACACTGGTGCTCCCTAGGGTGAAGTACTTAGACGAACAAAACCCAACTTTTCAAGTTCTTGAACTTGTTCCTTCAGCTCCAATAACTCAGTAGGGGCCATCCTGTAGGGAACCTTGGTTATAGGTCGAGTACCTGGCACCAATTCCACACAGAATTCTATGTCCCTTTCCGGCGGTAATCCTGAAATATCTCGGAATACTTCCTCAAATTCCTTGATCACCGGTATTGATGACACTGTTACCTCTGCACTGACAACCTCAATGTTTGCTAGGCATCTGGTGAGGAACATATCACCTGAAGGGTTACATTGGAAATCAAAGGGTTGGTTCCCATCGTCCGCAAATGTGATCCTCTTCCTTGCACAATCCAACTTCGCATGATTCTTCTCGAGCCAATCCATTCCCAGGATTATGTCAAATTCTTTCATCGACAGAACCACCAATCTTGCCAAAAGTTCGCGGTCTCCTAACCATAGAGGACAATCCTTACATACATGTAATAACTTAACGGTGGTCCCTAAGGGTGAGACAACACTCAAATCTTCCTCTAAACGTTGCGGTACTATTCCCAACTTTCAAACAGTCTTAACAGATATAAAAGAATGTGTAGCACCCGTATCAAATAAAACTTTAGCATGAGAGTTAAACAAGGTTAGAGTACCTTCCACTGCTCGTTGCTCAGGCGGTTCCTCCTCATAAGCACCTTCTTCATAACCTGTTTCTTCATAACCAGCAGCCTCAGGAATAACAGCATTCAGGCGAGCCTGTCCTTGCTGACCGTAATTGTCTCTCCTAGGAGCCTTGAATTCCGGACTTATGTGACCTGGCATGCCACAATTGTAGCATACAACTCCCGGACGATCAGCACGCCTAGTTACTCTACAATCTTTAGCTCGGTGACCGGGATTACCACAATTGAAGCAGTTATTGTTGTTGTTCCCTCCTGTTGCTCGAGGCGGATACTGCTGTACTGCTTGTGTCTATTGAGGTTTCTTCCTCCATCCCAGGTCCTTTTCTGTCCCTGAGGGTACCCTGGTTTCTGTCTGGAATAACCCTTCTGCGGAGGTCGATTTCCAAATGGCTTCGAATTCTGACAACCATCATTCTCTAACCCCGTAGCCAATCTCACCAGAGCTTCAAATGACTGGCCTAGATGCCCCATAGTCAGATATCGGAGAGACAAGTTGAGACCCGGTGATACTTCTTGATTTTCCTCTGGGTTGTGTCCACCATATGTGGAGCAAAGCGAGACAGACGCTCAAACCGAGTGGTGTACTCTCGGACAGTCATATTCCCTTGAGTCAATTCCATAAACTCTTTCTCTCTCTTGTCCTTCTCTTCTTCAAGAAAATACATCTCGAGAAATCTTTCCTTGAACACCACCCACGGCATTTTCCTTGCAGCTTCTTCCCAATAGTCGCCTTTTCAGCATCCCACCAATCAGCCGCTAGATAAGACAACTGAAAGATAGCCAGACGCTTCTTCTCCAGATCCGTGCACTCTATGGTCTCAAAGATACGCTCCATCTGGCGTAGCCACTATTCCGCTTGCCAGGGTACATCAGTCCCCGCAAAATACTCAGGTCGCAGAGCGCGAAATTCTTTAAGAAGCTTGTCTCCAGTCTGGTGAGCTTGCCACCCATTCCCGTTATGATTCCCATTTTGATTATTGTTCCTTGCATTCTGATCACTAACCCTCTCCAACCTCCTTACAAAAGCCTCAAACATTCCGGTTGGATCTACTACCGGGGGTGCAACTTCAATAGCGGGACGATTCCTGAGATTTCTTCCAACCACAAGATCGAGAGAACGGTACCTATCCATTGATCAACAAGAATTCGGTCAAACTCTCGGGAAGAAAGAAAATTCTCAACGATAGAAAGCGACTAAACACGGAATGAAGTCGAACTATCTTATCTTAATTCTATCTTAACGGGAGATCCTATGTGTCTTGGATAATTGGTCAAGCCATAACCTGGCTTTGATACCAAAAACCTGTCACGCCCCGACGTAGCATAATACCGGAAAGCATTTAATTTCCTTTATGGACTCGTAAGTCGTGACAAGTGAGTATGACCAATTGTCCCTGCAACAAATAACTTAAACAGCATTTCTAAAGAAAGGTTACTAATAAAACATAAGCCCCAAAATTAAAACTTACTAAACTATTACATAAGTCCAGGTCTTAGGCACAAACGCCCTTATTCCAATGTAACATAAAGTCTATTACAACTCCAAAGTAAAAGACATAAGAAATATAAAGCAGCCTCCTGGAAAGTCCCCTGCCTCTAACTAGCATAGTCGAAATACCCTGACTGCTCCTGACCCTGAAAATCTGGACATACAGTCCAGGACGCATCAACGCCGTCAGCTTATACAAGCTGGTGAGCAAAATAAACAAGTGCTCGCAATGTATATATAAGCATATATAACCACAGTGTAATATAAACTGATAGAAAAATAGATTCAAGGTTCCAACTTCAACATAAGTCACGGGGGAATAAAAATGAGCAATAAATATGCGACCGTGCATGAACAATTTAACAACTCATCTTTCTGACTCTTTTCTCTCAACAAAATCCGACTCAACCAAACCATTACCTTAGATATTAGGAATAATATCCGATCGATATCTAAGTCGTACACAACACTATCGCCTCCAATACCAGGAATAATATCCGATCGATATTGAGGTCACACACCACGCTATCGCCACAGATACCAGGAATAATATCCGATCGATATCTGGGTCGATCACGACCAACCATCGCTTCGGATACTACGAATAATATCCGATCGATATCTAAGCCGTACTCAATACCATCGCTTCAGATACCAGGAATAATATCCGATCGATATCCGAAACGAGCGCCTTAGATACCAGGAATAATATCCGATGGATATCTAAGCCGTACTCAATACCATCGCTTCGGATACCAGGAATAATATCCGATCGATATCCGAAACGAGCGCCTTAGATACCAGGAATAATATCCGATCGATATCTAAGCCGTACACCACACTGTCGCCTCTCATACCAGGAATAATATCCGATCGATATTGAGGTCGCACACCAAACCACCACTCTTTACTCTTTTCACGCTTTCTCACACACATGCATGTTGACACAACCTCGACCCTAATATGTATGTCAATGTTCACAATTTGTAGTAACAGTTATTAATCTCAAAGCAGGATATTCGTTCAACATAAATCTCCGTCTGAAACGTTCTAATAAGTTCAGTTCCTAACAGTGAGCCTTTAAAACAGTATATCTGTCAAGCAGTTCTTTAAAAACTTTCAAAACCTTTTCCAAATAGTCCCTTATATAAACATACAGAAACTGCTCAAAATGCCCAGGTCGCGCGAGCGAAGGGGGAGAACGGGTCGCGTGAGCAGGTCGCGCGCGCGAATGGGGCAATGGGTCGCGCGAGCGAATGGGGCAATGTGTCGCGCGAGCGAGCTTCGCGCGGGCAATGGGTCGCACGCGCGAGTTATCACAGTTTCATCATCTTCCTCGTTTTTCCCCTGTTTTTGATTTTCAAACTGAAATTATACCCATTTATGTTTTCTGTTTCAATTATATCATGCCATATATGGATTTCTTCATCTTTCTGCGTAGATTACAAATATGTGATCAATTTAAACTAATACGAATTGTATCTCTAGATATCCGCGATTAAAGTAAGGGTGTCAAAACTTTAAATCAATGGTACGTCGCAATACGAATGAATTACTCCGTAGGATTCGAACCGTAGCTTATTGGGACTAAGATCTTTCATTCCCAATTCACGGATTTCATTTTGGTTAACTTTTGTAAAACTCCAATTTTCAAAGCTTTAATGGTGTATGAATATATATACACATATACGCATATATATACTGAAATACACATATATAAACCTGGCGAGTGAGTTTAAATTACTCACTGAGGTGATTATACTGAGAATTTTGAGACCGAGAATTCCGTCCCAATAAACCGTCGTCTAAAAAATTTACTCCTCCGTTCTTGATCTTGATATATGTATAGCTATGTATGTATTTGTATGTGTATGTATATATTATATAATCTGTATATGTGTGTGTTGTTCTTGAGAGAGTAGAGAGAATTGAGAGAGTGACACAGAGTTTGTGAGGGAGAGAATGAGAGACTGTGAGAGAGTGATACAAATATATATAGGAGGATTTGTTTTGGGCTCCAAGCAAGACAAAGAACTTCTCCGGTGTGGTTGAGCTCACGTGCTCCCACACCCAAACGCGACATAACCGCATCTTTAAAACATAAACTGGTATTTTTCGGTTGAAATAAAAATACAGAAATTTATATAACTTAGGAAATATATTCCCGGTTAATACAAAAGTATAGATATTGTTTTTTTAAAACCACAGAAAGCATTTTCTATATTTTCAAATATTACGGTTTGACCTCCGAATAAATATTTATAAATAGAAATTAAATTGAAATAAACATTTATAAATGGAAAAGAAATACAGGGTGTTACAAAAAGTATTTACAAAATGTTAAAGTGCCCAAAGCCCCCCTCTGCTGGGTATTTACAAAATTCACAACTCTTCAAAAGTTATTTTTCTCAAATCCAATTGAATAATTTTTATAGTTTTTCAAAAAACTTCAAATTTTCACGACTTTCAAGAATGTGAAATCTGTTTTCAACATTTTTGACAATTCTTTGAAACATCTCCACTTTTTTTTTTTTCCAAAACTATGATTTTTTTTCTTTTTTCATGTCTTATGGTTTTAATTGTTTTCAAAATTATGTAATTTCAACTACAAGAGGAAGAGATGGTCTTTATGCTAGCCTCAAGGCCATTTTAGTCTTCTAAAAATTGGGTAATAGTAGTTTATGTATATTTTAATAAAGGAAAATGTTAACATTCGCCCTAAGGGCAAATGTTAAGGAGCTTAAAGTAGTAAAAAATACATGGGGAATCCACACTGATGAAAAGATAGGTGTGAATCTCACTCATTTATTTATATTTTTGGCTATTTTTAACTCTTTAAAATGTACCATAATGGCACATGTTAATAAAACCCTTTAATAAATCAAACATTATTCAATAAACAGAAAGTGGATTTTAGTATGAATAGGGGTGTGATTCGCCCGTAACGGATCGGAATACCCTTTTTCTAGGAAATAAAATAAAATGAAAAAAATTAAATTAAACAGGTGTTCCAATTTCTGTTCTGATTTTTTCAAAATTTCATTTTCCTTTCCCATTCTGAATTTTCGGAATTTTCGGAAATTTTTGGAAATGGAATTCTTCGGAAGAATTTTCAGAATTGGACTCGAAAATTTTCATAATTTTTGGAATTTTCGGAATACAAATACTATTGAAAGGGTATGCTATACTTTTATAGAGAGTCCCCTACTCTCACCTTTCTCTTCCTAACTGATGGGACAAACAAGTCCATATTCTTTCAAATTTTTTAAAAATATTCGAATCTTTTCGAAAATATTTTCAGAAACCATATTTTCAGAAATCTAAAAACAATTAAGATTCCAATCCAATTTTTTTTTTAGAAATTTTGGAATTCAAAATTTAATTTTTAGTAACTAAATCAAAAAAATTTAATTGAAATCAAAACTTCTCGTTCGTTCTAAATGACAGCCCTAATTATTATGAGTAATAAAAGCCGAAGGGGACAAGCCAAGGGGTAAGACTCTTTAATAAATCAGGAGAAATGCTACACACACATTTTAAACCACACCCCAAACCACACCCCTTGCTTTAAATGCATGTACCTTGTGCTGTTTGAATTTTCACAATTTTCTGTACTATTTGCTTGTACTATTTGCTTATGATATTTTCCTTAGGTGAGTGAGACATACAAATTTCCAAACTACCCAAGTCGGGGGAAAAACAATTATGGGTTTCTCATCGAACCCCTTATCTCTGAGCGTTCCTGACCCAGCCTTCGAGTCCTGGCTACGTGACACTGGTTACCTCGAAATTCTTGACCAACGTACTTCCGACCTCCACCGCCTCACCTCCACCACCAGCACCACCGACGACGACCGCCGCACCAGCACCACCGCCACCACTGACTCTGCCACCACCACCACCACGACCACCACCATCACAAATGGGTTCTTCTTGCCACTCTTCTCATACATCAGAACCCTACTCTCTCTCTTCACCCTCAACCCCTTCTCCAAGCTTACCACCGATGACTTCTCCGGCGACACTCCGTCTTGGACCCACTCATTCATCGGATTCTGTGGGTCCTACTCGTTTCCTTCGTCGCCGTCTCAGGCTAGGTTGAGGGTTCACGAGAATCTCAAGCGTTATGCCCGCAATTACGCCTCTCTCTTCATCCTCTTATTCGCCTGCTCTCTGTATGCTCTCTCTCTCTCTCTCTCTCTCTCTCTCTAAAGATGTATAGACATAAATTTGTCATTTCAATCTATTGTTAAAGTTGAAATTGAGTTGATTTTAGGCTCCTTGTGTTATAATCTTACAATTGATTTCGCAGAAGTTTTGCAAGCAACATATATACCATGTTTTGTTTTATATCACTCTTTTTAAAAACCGGCTTGCAAGGGAAGGTGTCTAGAGTTAATAAACCATCAACAAATCCCATAATTAGTCAGATAAGGGATAGGATCCTAACTATCCACCATGCTTCGCAACAGAGGTCCACGGCGGCCCATCTTCCAAGCTGGGTGACTTTGCGAATTCTTCCTCCGATAGCGGCTTTGCGGACGGGGAGCCGCAAGCCATACTACGTACTTGGTGGTGCCTGCTCTGATACCATTTGTTATCAACCCAGTATGTAGAACTCACTCTTGAAAACCGTCTTGCAAAGGGAGGGTGCCCGGGAGTTAATAAACCATCAACCAATTCCTCAATTAATCGGTGTGGGACAGGATCCTAACAGACTTGTATGGGCAATGAAAGAGAAATACCTTGGAAATTTTAATTAAATTTGATTTTGTTTAGAATGCAATAATACATTTTCAGAGTTCGAATATGTGTTTGAGGGTTTGACTGAATTGGGTATTCCTAGTTTGTGGTTGTTTGGTTGGAAAATTTATAAGTATGTGCGAGCGTGCCAGGCAAGCAAATTGCCAATGTGTATGTGTGATTATCCAAACTGTGCCTCACCAGGGAGATTGTGGTGACGTTCGATGCCTTAACAAGGACTTTAATCGTGTGAGATGAAATACCAAATAAAATGCCTTCGAGGCTATTCGATGGTGTGGGTGTGGACTGTTCGAATGAAACTACAATGATCAATTCGAGCAGTAACTACAAGCCTACAATTCGAGCAGTAACTACAAGCCTCTAGAAACGAATGACCACTTCGAACTAACTACTAAGAAAATTGAAGCATTAAAGTAAATCTTCATGATTAAACTAACTAAATAAAACTAGTCAAACTAAGGAATTAAACTACAAACTACTCCTAATCTAAAGCCTTAGTGGCCGGATACTAAGAGAAAGGAGAAAAGTATGTGTTTGTATTGATTGTTTGGTCAAGGACCTTTACAAAAGATTACATCATGTGTATTTATAGATACAAACCATAACTACCAATAACCACTTATTTGAATTTAAATATCTCCCTCCCAAATAACTACTAATTTAAATTCAATACACACGTGTTTCTTCTAGGAGAAGCTCTTCCAAATGACTTCCACCTTCATCATCACCATTGATATTCAAATAACCACCTTTGATGTTCTCCTACAATGACAAGTGTCCTGCAAATGAAGCTACTAAATGGCTTCCATCACAAGCCAAATATTATTATTTTTATTATATAATAATATAGTAACATATTAAAATGGCATAACTATACCAATATAGTAATATAGTAAAATGATATTTTATGGTATAAACATAAGCCCCCCTGGTTCTTTGAAAATGAAGTATACGTAATTTTTGAAGAACCAACTTCTTGATTTTCATAAAATGATATAACTTGCTTCGAAGCCAACACAACAACTTCGAACACGAAAAATGGCTTTAAAGATAGTATTTGTGGCCGATACAGTAGGTTCGAACACAAGATGAGTGGCTTAAAAGTGGATTTGAAGCCAATCTTAATAATTTCGAACATTAAAGAAATGAATTTATACTTACTTCGAAGCCAATGAAATAGCTTCGAACACAAAATGAGTGGCTTTAAACTTGATTCGAAGTCAATACAGTAGCCTCGAATACAAAAACAATAACTTTTAACTTGCTTTGAAGCCTATAAAAAAGACTTGAACACAAAACAATGGCTTCAAAGTTGCTTCGAAGCCAATGAAAAGGATTTGAACATAAAATGATGGCTTAAAACCAAATTCGAAGTAAACACAACAGCTTCGAGTGCCAAAACAATGGCTTTAAACTTAATTCGAAGCCAACAAAAGGATTGAACACAAATGGGTAGCTTTAAACGTGCTTCGAAGCTAAAACAAAAGGTTCGAACACCAAACAAATGGCTTAAAACTTGCTTCGAAGCCAATTTAAGTATCCCAAAAATACCACTATTGAACCAGTTAATATTGGTGCATCACTAATCAAATAAACTTTTAGCAGTGTCTTTTCATCACAAAGATAATGTGCAAAATAATGGCTTTAAACTTGATTCAAAGCCAATGTAAAAATCTCGAATGCAAAATAAATTATTTTTAAATTGCTTCAAAACTAAACTAATAGCTTCGAATTACCAAAAAATGACTTTAAGTCTGTCAATGTAGGAGATTCGAATACAAAATAAATATTTGACTTCGAACTTGCTCTGATGCATAATAAATGGCTGGCTTTGAACTTGCTCTGATAAAAATAAAATCAAAGCCATTACATGAGACTCATCATCACTAGTGTCTGATCCATCCAATGATTAGGATGCAATCATGATCTTGGTACAATTAATGAACCATGTACTGACCAATATTACAAAGAATACCAATTCATGGTATTGTACTTCGAAGTCTTGTATGTGGTTTGATGCAAATATTTCAAAATCATACAATCTGGCTAACATTAATACATGAATTGATGATGGTTATGTAATTCGTTGAATGATATTCAATTGGGGTCCACCAATTATGGTCTTGAAACTTCATCGGTGTTAATATAATGACTGAATTTGCTTCGAAATTCGGTCAATAATATTAGTTTTCTTTGTAAAGATCTTGCCATATAATAATCCACATGGTCATAACTAATTTTTGATGAGCCCCACAAAGCCAAAGTGGGTATTGACCAATTAAAGCCATGATTGGCTTAAATAATTCATAAATTTCAACACTTTGTATAGTAATGTTGAAAAACTCAAATCCATGAACAAAAGTTTGTTCATGATTCTCAACCAAAGTTGGTTGAAAAATACACCCCTCGGGTACATTTTCATCACTATTATTTGGTTGATTAACCAATATGGGTGATAAGAATGTTAGTGATTTTTTTATTTCCACCATTAAAGGATCTTGAAGATTCTTCATGATTAATTTATTTCCATCAATTGGCTCATAATTTTGAAGAATAGTTGACACCCCTCGAGCCATTTCATACATTTTAGTTTTTAAACTAAATGCTTGATCCTTTAATTCTTCCAATAATGGAACTAAATCAGTGAACCATTTTTGATCACCATAATATGGTGTTAATGGGGTGACACATACACCCGTTCGTAATTGCCATCACCAAAATTTGGTGTCGAAGAGGGTAAAACATACAACCCTTCAAAATTTCTATAACCAAAGTTTGGTGTTAGTGAGGGTACATATAACCCTTCGAACTCATTATCACCAAAGATTGGTGTTGATGAGGGTGAAACATACAACCCATCAAAATTCATCTCGACACTTGTGTCCCACCGGGCGTGCCAAAAATGTTTGGTTGGAAAATTTATAAGTATGTGCGAGCGTGCCAGGCAAGCAAATTGCCAATGTGTATGTGTGATTATCCAAACTGCGCCTCACCAGGAAGATTGTGGTGACGTTCGATGTCTTAACAAGGACTTTAATCGTGTGAGATGAAATACCAAATAAAATGCCTTCGAGGCTATTCGATGGTGTGGGTGTGGACTGTTCGAATGAAACTACAATGATCAATTCGAGCAGTAACTACAAGCCTACAATTCGAGCAGTAACTACAAGCCTCTAGAAACGAATGACCACTTCGAACTAACTACTAAGAAAATTGAAGCATTAAAGTAAATCTTCATGATTAAACTAACTAAATAAAACTAGTCAAACTAAGGAATTAAACTACAAACTACTCCTAATCTAAAGCCTTAGTGGCCGGATACTAAGAGAAAGGAGAAAAGTATGTGTTTGTATTGATTGTTTGGTCAAGGACCTTTACAAAAGATTACATCATGTGTATTTATAGATACAAACCATAACTACCAATAACCACTTATTTGAATTTAAATATCTCCCTCCCAAATAACTACTAATTTAAATTCAATACACATGTGTTTCTTCTAGGAGAAGCTCTTCCAAATGACTTCCATCTTCATCATCACCATTGATATTCAAATAACCACCTTTGATGTTCTCCTACAATGACAAGTGTCCTGCAAATGAAGCTACTAAATGGCTTCCATCACAAGCCAAATATTATTATTATTATTATATAATAATATAGTAACATATTAAAATGGCATAACTATACCAATATAGTAATATAGTAAAATGATATTTTATGGTATAAACAGTGGTGGTGTTAGTACATTTTAGGTTTGAAGAAAAGATTTGAGGTTTTTGACCCCTGAAGTGGATTATATGACCTGAGATGTTAATATGCCAGTAACTACTCAGTGTGTATTTGCTTATGTTTTTCCTTACCGGCTTGTTTCAGTAATTTTCTCTATGTGCTTATTATCTTTTTTTTAGGTACCAAATGCCTATTGCTCTTGTTGGGTTGCTGTCAAGTTTAGCACTATGGGATTTGTTCAGGTTTTGTGGTGATAGATGGGGATTTGATCAGTACCCTGTACTTCGACAGACCGTTGTCCGCATTGCCCAATGTGGTCAGTTTGTGCTTAGTATTTTAGTTACTTTACTATCCTTTTCCTCTGTATTAATGATATGGTTTTTGGATGCTTCAAAAGGAAGGTAAAACTTCCTTTTGTGGCTGGTGCATTTGGAACTTCCTCAAAACACATTTGTGCTGTTTGGGTTTAGGATTATTGATACTTATTGTACTTTATTCATATTGATAACTTAATGGAATGACAGACTTTGATATGAACCTTGCCTCTAGGTGACTATTAGTGCCCTTGGACCATGACTTACAGGAATAGTCAGGGAATTTGAACAGCTTTGCTCCTTTTACCATCTGAACTTATATTTGTCTTATAACCGTACTTGTCTTGAAACTTCATTTTGATTACCCTTAAAGGTGGCCTGAACATATATTATTTTCAATCAGAGAATTGAACTTCATTAACCTGCCAAGCTTACCAATTTCCTCGGGATCTCAAATTCATCCGAGTGGATGAAAACTTTCCTATTCCACTGTTTTAATGTTCTTGTTGTGAATATAACTTTACTATGAATATGCCCACAACATCGCAGCTGCTCCCCCAGTATGGGAATTCACTTTACACTCAAAAGAACTATCTCAAAGTCATATCTTCTAAAATTTAGGACTAATGCACTCTGCTATGTAGCCCGGGTACGGACGCGTGACTCGGGTACGATACGATACAGGTACGGGGTACGGCAATTTCCAAAAATGTAGGGTACGGGTACAGGTACGGGTACGGGTACGGCTAGGGTACCTTAAATAAAAATACATTTTTAATAATTAAAAAAAAGAAAAGAAAAAGAAGAAGATTGAGTAGCACTACAACATATTAATCCACATATTAGGAAATAAGTAGTCTAAAGACTAAACAACATTGTTTTAGCATTACAAGTCCACAACTTTAAAGAAAAAAAAAATATGTAAATAAAAAAGAAGACGAAACAAGTCCACTAAGTACCCACATCGTACCCACGAAGTACTCACGCCGTACCCACGAGGTACCCCCCATAGTTTTCAAAAAATGCAATCTGACGCTCGTGCCGTACCCACGAAGTACTCACGTCGTACCCACGAAGTACCCATGTCGTACCCACGAAGTACCCGAGCCGTACCCAAGTTAAATCCTTCACTTAACAGTATCAGGACACCGCTAGAGGGGTACCCGACGCGTACCCAGGAGTATGGTACGGGTGTCAGTGACCCCCAAATACCCGGTATAGGTACTTTACTCAAAATGGAGTACCCATGCTTCCTAGGCACTCTGGCCACCACATAGGCTACAAATGGTCCGACTATGATTGTGAGTTCAATTTCTGAAGAGTTTCTTTAATGGCAGTGGAAACATCCGTTCCCATTATTTTATGACCAAAAATCCTCTGGATTGCCTTTGTAATATAAACAAAGAAAGTATGTGTCTTGGAAGTCTTTATTGAGGCCTTGTGTTTGAGTAAATCCGAAACTTACATATTTGGCGTGAGTGTATATTTTATTGGAAAGCTGGATGACAAGGAAATTCTCTCCTTGGCACTGAGCGGTAGACTCTGGTAGTTGCAAACACGTAATCCCATTTTAAATATGCCTCTTTATCAAGGATTACTATGATCTATGAAGCACCGACACTCTTTTTTGCCCCTCGTATCAGTGTCGGCAGTGTATCACTCTCCGACTCTCTTTGGACAGGTGTTAGATATTCAAAATATCGTGTCCTAATTTTTTATTAGTTTTCTTGAACCAATACTCTTTGAACACGTGTCGGATACTCAAGTAGGTCGGGAAAGTTTGCAGATGTTGATTCCATTCACTATTGGTGTGTAACCTATGGTGCATGTGCACCTTTGCTTCAAACCTTGTCTTTGAAGCTACTTGTGCACCCTTCTTCTTCGTCATGTTGTGAGAGGAATTGGAATTCATGCTCCTTTGTGCACTCGATGAAAAGAAATAAGATGACACCAAAACGTGTAGAAGACTTGGTTTTCATTCATACTATTGACATGTTTTTGGGGGGACAAGTACGTCAAGTATTTAGTAGTTAGCAAATGTGCTTCGGAACTTGCTTGATGAATGTGGATGAATGTTGATTTATAAAGATGTAAATTGAATTTTATTCATTGGCTTTCTTAATATTGATAATGTCATAATATTGTTGTGATTTTTGTGTTTTTATGCCAACTTTGATTAGACATGTTAAAATATATATTTAAAAAATATAAAATATTAAGGTATCGCCAACGTATTTGTATCTTGCTTTTTGGAGAAATATTGTGGCCACGTATTCGTGTAGCGTCGTATCCATGTCACGTGTCTATGTCGGTGCTTCTTAGACTGTGATCATCAACAGCACAGGGGAGTTAAAAATCCTAAGAAGGGCTGTTTCTAAACTTATCTAGATCACTTCCAATTAATTTAGACAACCCAAATATAAAAATGCTTCTGAGTTAACATTTTTTAGAACTGGACCATATAGAAATAATTTCAGCTTAATTATACAATGCCAAAAGTCCTAACTTTCTTACCAGGAACAAAAGGAGATCCTTTTTTTGTCCTTCTGATATCACAAGAATGTTATGGCTGAACTGAGGATCATAGGACATAGGCTTCACTATCCTATTTTACAATGATGACCAGAATTTCTATAGTTTCAACGAAGGCTCCTTGTATAACTCCCCCACCCAAAGAAAACGATAAAAGTTAAAAGACATAGGTAAATAAAAATGAAAAGAATCAAATGAGTTTTGTCAGACAGGACACCCTCAGAAGAAAACTTAAGGTGGCATAAAATATTTTTCTTACATTCCTCAACTGTAAAGTCCATTATTTATATACAAGCTAGAAGACTAAAAAAAAGAAATAAAAATCAATGGAAATCAAATCAGATTACAATCAAATCCCTAGATCAAGTGATCCACAAAAAATCATGGGATTTGACCGGATCAAGTTATATCTCCAAGGATTAAATTATATCTCTAACACTCCCCCGCAAGTTGAGTCACAGAAACTTGATGAAGTAACCAACTTGAATTTGGTCTTTCAACTTGAACAACGAATCCAAACTTCGATGATACCACCGAACAATCAAACAACCATAATCAAGATATGTGGCGATCCCAGTAGAAGCGAAACAATCAATTGCACATTGCCCGGACCACTCGGTGCAACAGAATCAGTCAAGCCTGCCCAAAATAAAGGCATAGCTTATCAAAGGGAACCAACCAACAAGAAGAAATTGCCCGGACACTCGGTGCAGTAGAAGGGATCATGAGTATTGAAAACACACGGCAATACACATCAATCGGCGAGAGCGTACATGTTCTAGCCCATCAAGAGAGCCCCTAAAGGGGCTGCACACTTCAACTCCCCCGCAAAGGGTTGGCCGAGGACTGGACAAAGCCTAAAAGGGCTGGCCTAGGGCTGGACAAAGTCCGAAAGGGCTGCCGATGGCTAGACACTCCCCTTGGGGGCTCCCCAACTGCTTGACAGTGCCCGTAGGGACTTGCCGAGGGCTTGACAATGCCCATAGAGTCTAGCCGGAGGCTTGGCGGGGGTTGAATCTGAAAGTAGCAGAAATAGTGGGGGTTTATTTGAAAATACAGAGGAAAAAACAAAAAGATGAACACTACCGATGAATCGGCATTAAACAAAGACAAGAAGACGATTAAGGGTCCGGCAGGAGGCAAGCCACCACCCACCAGTGTAGCTTGAGGATCACTGCTCTGATACCAATAAGAAAACTAAGATGGGTTAAAATATTTTTCTTATATTCCTCAATTGTTAAGTCCACTATTTATATACAAGCTAGAAGACTAAAATGAGGAATTAAAAATCAGTGGAAATCTAATCAGATTACAATCAAATCCCTAAATCAAGTGATCCACAAATCATGGGATTTGACCGGTTCAAGTTATATCTCCAAGTATTAAAATATATATCCAACACCCTCTAGATTAGAACCACTTTCTGCCAGATTTTAAACTTCTAGGTACTTAGCACCCACCTTACCTTGTGAGTGAGAGATTTGTTACACCATTTGAGGCATGGTGCTTCTGTTGCACAAGTTCACACCGCCGCCCCACATCCCACATACACACACACACCACCCCCGCGACGCCCCCCCCCCTCCCCCCCCCTTTTTTTTTTTTCCCCTTTTGCAGTATTTTTCTCCTTATCAAGACCTAAGTTCTTTGCTAGCAAACAGTATTCCACAACTTTGTGGCCAAAATAGGATTTGCCAGAGTTTTCCCCCTCTATAGATTTTAGATTTTTCACAGGAGAATCGTTAATACTCATTGGGAAGAGTTCCCTATTCTTTTATCTTTGCCTTTTTTTTTTTTTTTTTCCTTTTGACCTGTCATTCTATCAACTTTTTACCAAGAAAACTTTTTACCAAGAAAAACATGCCTACTTAAATTTGTAAGACAAAAGTTGCTCATGTTAATTATGTAAGGATTGAAAATAAAGTCGTTTTTATTAGCAGGTGTAATCAAACTTCCATTTTAACCCTTTCTCAGACCTAAAACAAAGCACCGAAACTTCCACATCTGTCAAAAAAGTGTTTAATGTCTGTGGATGGGAGATTTTTAAATAGAAAGTTTACACAGAGTTCAGAGGTAATGTGCCAAGTTGACCTTATGATTGCTGCCATTTGGGAGTAGTAAGACTCCAAACTTGACAATGTTCTTCTTGACAGAGTCTGAAGTAACAAAGAGACACCCATATCAACTGAGTGAAAAAACAGAGTGGGGTCTTCCCATTTTAAACATCCTGCTTAATTTCTTAAGAGACTTCTGGTGTGCCAATGGATTCACCCTGGTGCTCTAAGTGAGTGAGGAGTTTCCTCTCTCTTTCTCTCTCTTCCTTACACCACCTCTAGCTTGACGTCGAACTTACTGGAATGGTATTTTGTAGCCAGACTATTTGCAAAATCAAAGTCTATCCCTAATGCGTGCCCATCATATTACGTATATCTGGAAGTTCTGTACAGAAATACACTTATAAGAGTTTAGGTGCTGATACTAATTTCTTTGAATGTTTTTCGCTAACTGGGGTTTTTGAAGGAAGGGTTTTGCTGCTGTATATCTTCTCCGGTCTGGTAGACCAAATTGATACCAGAGGATTTGTTTCACTGTAATAATCTTTTCATGTATACTGAAGACGACGGACCAGTAATTTAGAAAATGGATAATCTGTTTCACTGTAATATTCTATTCATGGTTCAAGTAGAAGGTTTGGCTTTTTTCATTTTTTTTTGGAAACTATATACATTGTAGCATCATTTTCCTTTTAAAACATATGATTTCTATGGCAGGGCATAACTTATGTTTGTTGAAATTATTTATCATCAACCGGCTTTCTGAATATTACCTGTCTCACTATTACAGCAACTGCCGTAATTCTGTTCTGGTCCAATGTCCAGATGGCTCTCTTCTGTGCTCTTGGTGTGAGTTATACAGGTGACTTCGATTTTCATGTTAATAACTTGAGCTTTCTGTTTTTGACTCTGTTAAGGTTCTTCTTACTTGCTAATACCTTTATAGTAATGATTTTGCACGCCTCATTTCGGAAGCTGACTCCTGTAAAGCAACCTTCTCGGGGAAGGTGAACACAATAGGATTTCAGTGGCAAAAACATATATGGTCAACTTTGGTCAAATTGGTGCTGTGAATCAACGACTTTTTTGCTGATGAAAGCAGCTGCGTTGCCTATAATTCAGATTTGAGTGGAGATCTTTTGTGTTCTTGATAGGAATAGATTCAAGTTGTGTGAAAATCCAGGGTGTGTAAGACCCAACACCCCCACCCCTCCCTCCCCTCCACCCTCCCTCTTTCTTATTTCATTGTCATCTGAGGTGATAGATAATTAGATACTAGGTTGGGTTTAGTATGGTTGTAAATTGAATCTATTGCAGTTGAAGCCATATATGTTTGAGGAACACTCTTGTGATAATGTCATGGCTTTTCTCTGCATTGGCTGTTCTGTGTCATGCTTCACATCTTTGTTGTAGGTTACTATGGAAGATCTTTATAGCATGTGAATGGTATACTTGCATTACTAGTTGTTACTCTTACGCATTTTATGATTGGTTTGTATTGTCTTATATTTTTTAAATCCACCTATCTTTTGGCATTCCACCAAGACCCAAAAACTTGTAGAACATTCATGTGTAATCGGGTCAGCTCTAAGAGCAATGAGACTTTGGACCATATTTCAATTGGCTCCAAGATTTGGAAAGGACACAACTCCAGTGCATTTCTTTAGGTGTTGTTCATGACTGTTCTCTTCATATCACACTGTTTTTACTGTTCATGTGAGGGTCTAATGTGGCGTTGACTTCACAAAATAATGTTAGCAGGTTTAGAAGAATAGTTTGCCAGGACACAATGGTAAGTCAGATTTGTAATTTTATGCCAAAACTCTCTGCAGAAGAAAGGAGCAGCTCACATGGTTGTGAATGAAATGTTTTCCAATTCTGCCAGTTGCAAATGAAAGTTCTGAAGTACAGGGACCAAAGTGTAGTTAACCTTTTCTGCAAAGCTCTGATTGGTTAGTATATTCATTAAAGGACAAGAAATAAACTGGAAAACAAGAGGAAAAATTAGATGAAAATAAAATAGAAAACAAGAACGAAAGAGTTTTCTTATGTTTGGTTCATGCTTAAATAACATTCAAAATAACCACTTCCTCACTTGCCAAGTGGTAGATCTTTGGGAGTACTTCCCATATGTCCAGTGTTCGACTCATGGGGTGGCCACCTACCCAAGATGTAAAGCCTTATGATATACCTACCCAAGATGTAAGCCTTATGATTTAGCAGGTCCACTGGGTTAGTAAGGTATTCAGTGGGCCTCGGGGGGTTTATCATTCGGTTAAGCTGGGCGTTAAGCCTAGCAATAAACTGAATGGTTCCCAACGGATCTAAAAAAAAAATAAAAAAATCAAAGTATTATTGTAGCTTAAGGCCTGTTTGGGAAAACACAAAACAAGACCAGTTTTTGTCCAACTATTAAATCTAGTTCTTATGAAAACCAATATCATGATGGTTTGACAAAAAATCACTTTTAAGAATGAAATTAAGTTGAGCGCTGACTCCCATATACACATATGCCCTCTAAACACTTGAATTTATAGAACCATGACACTTGTGAACAACAAAAGCACTTCAGTGCCTTCCCAAACAACCCCTAAGAATAAGGGAGAAAAGAGACACAAAATTCGAATTTTTCTTTATTTATTATTTTTTTTATCTCATCTTATCATGAAAAGCATTACTTTTTTTTTAGGACAATAATTAGATCAGCTATGTTTTACGAGACAGAGTGTTGGGCAATTAAGAAACAACACATTAGCAAAATGAGCGTAGCTGAGATGAGGATGCTAAAATGGATGTGTGCTAAGACTAGGAATGATAGAATTAGAACGAGTAATACTTGAGACACAACCATTCACACAACTACACAACCCAATGAACGTGTCTATCTCTGTACTGTGTCACTGTGGGGAGAGAGATAGACACGTTCACTGGGCTGTGTAGAAAAAATTGTGTGAATGTTTGTGTCCCAAGTATTACTCAGAAAGAAATGAGTACATTCGAGAGATTGTAGGAGTATCACAGATTGAGGATAAGTTGAAGGAGAATAGACTTAGAGTCTATTTGGCACATCCATAGCTTTAGTAATAATAGATTATGGTAGTTGCAGTGTTTGGATAAAGTATTGTAAAAGTGGTTATGATGGTATAATGGATTATGAAAAGGGTTTGGTTGCATAAGTGCAAAAGTGATTTTAATGTCAAAACACGGTTGTGCCCTTCTATTGTAATAACTATTATATTATAGATACCTAATAAGTTTAGTTTGATTAATATATATTAGTAATTGATACACCCAAAATTAGCTCTATCTTATGACCGAGCGATTCAAATCAGCAGCTAGTTCATGCCCCGGGAAAATCATGCACAACTCCTCAAAAGCGTCAGCCCGAGCGGTTTATTCCACTTATCATCCCGAGCGGTTCATTCACAACCTGGCCAGCAGGTCGGGAAAACTGCACATGCACATCCCGCCGCGGGAACAGCTCATCCGGGCCCACAGGCGTGATCCCAAGCATTACGGACAATTTCCTACTCAAGCTAGAAGACTAATGGAAAGTGCACACTATTTCCTAATCCAATTAGGAATTCCCCATAATTAATGCCAATCTATATCAATAGGATTATATTTCCTTATCCGTGAATGAGTAGGTCTCTTACATCTATAAAAGAGACCTCTCACCCCCCATTGAAGGGGTGACCAACTTCTCAGTCTACACAGCACCTCTATAAAATTCACCATTATACGCATACACCCGGCCGATATTACTGGTAGTGCTGCCCCTTTTTGTTGGCTCACCAGGCCCGCCGGTGGTCTGCTAGTGAACGTGCTCAGACACACCCGTGGACGTAGGTACCTTCATTAACAGGGTCGAACCACATACAAAAAATAGTCTCTCACTCTTTCTCTCTCTTTAAACTGCTCTACTTTATTCTTACCAAATTCTGGCATCATCAGTTTGGCGCCGTCTGTGGGAATCGACAAGTCTTCTCATCAACAAATTTCTTAACTGATCATCATGCCACCGAAGAAGGGTAAGAAGACTGACCAGCAGTCCGACCGGGATGTTCCTCTGGCCCCGGTACCGGCTGCGGTAGTCATGACATCTGAGCAAATCTCCGCGACCCTCACACAACTCCTGGAGGGCCAACGTCAAATCCAGCAACAGATCGAAGCCCTGCTAGCCCAGCAAAGCAGTCCTCCAGTGGTCAGGAAACGACCTGGGAATGTTGCGTACGGTCGGGAACTGATCTTGACCAGACAACGTGCCCGAGCCATCCTGTCCTGCGTTGAGGATGCCAAAGACGTCAACAGTGGGCCTACTGCCCGAGAGGAAAGGCAGGAGCATATGGCCCGGGAATCAGTCCTGGATCACTTGGTCAAGAGCCGAGTCGTCCCTAGGCGAACGGTTACTCGAGGTCATAGCCTAGCCCGATCCCAGAGGACAGCACCCCGCCATGAAGAAGAAGCCTCTTCCACCAACCCGACCAGTTCCTCAGACACCGGTCGCCCGAATCAAGGATTTACAGAAGCAGATCGACGGAGTGGCCAAAAAGCTTGGTCAAAACCGTGCCCAGAATCATGCCAATACCGAGACAAAGTCACCGTTCTCCAGCCATATCACAAGATTCCCCATCCCGCGGAAATTCAAGCAGCCTCGCCTGGATCCTTACAACTGCTCGGGAAGCCCGGTCGACCAAGTCCGGACCTATAAGGTTCAGATGGCCCTAGCCACCAACTCCGATGAGCTACACTGCCTAGCCTTCCCCAGCACTTTGAAAGGCCCGGCCATGCAATGGTTCTACTCTTTGGAGCCCCGATCGGTCTGCAGTTTCAAACAACTCAGCAAGCAGTTCATCAACCAGTTCGCCGGTATGCATGAGTGGCCAACGCCAGACATGCAGCTACTGACGGTCAAACAACGGAATAATGAGTCCCTCAAGGAGTTCACCGACCGGTTCAACCAACAGAAGCTTCAAATCCGCAATCTGAACGAGACAATCGCCATCATAGCCTTCTGTTCGGGAGTTCAACACACCAAGTGCGCCGCGTCGTTCCACAAAAATTGACCGGTAACCTTGGTCGAACTCGCAGAGAGGGTTGGAAAATACATCGACACTGACGAATTTCTAAAGATCAAAGACTCCGGGCAAGAAGCAACGAGTCTACCAGAAGCAAGCAAAAGCGAGATCAGCCCGGGAGTTCAGACAGTTCTTTCAGTTCACAGTGGTCAGAGTCCGACAGACCCGACACGACCTCCAGTTCACAGCGGTCTGAGTCCGGCTGCCCTGACACGACCTCCAGTTCACATCGGTCAGGATCAAGCAGTTCCAACTTTGCCTCCAGCACAGAAAAATATGGAGCCTGACGATCCTGATCCGACCTCCTGTCTTCATCAATCTAGATGAGCCCGACTACAGTGGTACTTGCCTGATCACCACATGAGGCTCCGCTGATTGTCAGAGATCCCTTCCAAAGTCCTCAGGCCTAACCCCGAGGCATCTAAGACTGTAAACCAAAATCTTACATTCTACAATATCTGTTGGTCTGATCTTCCGTGTGTAAGCCGAACTCTACACAACTAACCACCTACTATGTAGAATGAGAGACACACATGCATAATATTAAATAAATAATATAATACAAATATTGCCCACACAGATTCTCATAAAAATGGAATAACTGATTTTATTAAAATAATAAACTAACTACATAAAGCATAACTTTTAGTATACATCCCTAACAATCTCCCACTTAGACTCAAAGCCATGAAGTGACACACCTCACTCCAACTAATAGCTCTACCTCCTAGGGTAAACATATATCCTGAGGTAGACTTTCTGGAATCCCTATCTGACATGAAATCAGAATCTATGTACCCAATGGGTACAAGACTGTCTGCTTGGTAAACTAACATATAGTCTCGAGTCTTTTTCAGGTACTTGAGAATATTTTTCACCGCAGTCCAATGTTCTTGCCCTAGATTAGATTGATATCTACTAACCATGCCAACATCAAAGAAGATGTTAGGTCTAGTACATAGCATAGCATACATTAGGCTTCATACTGCCGAGGCATAAGGAACTGCCTTCATCTTCTCTATCTCATCAGGTGTCTTAGGACACTGATCATTAGATAGAGTAATTCCTTGTCTGAAGGGAAGGAATCCCTTCTTGGAATCTTTTATGCTAAACCTTGCAAGAATATTGTCAATATACGTGCCTTGTGACAAGCCCAACATCCTATTCTTGCGATCTCGCATAAGCTTGATCCCTATGATGTGATCGGCTTCTCCCAAGTCCTTCATATCAAATTGACTGGACAACCATACCCTTACAGAAGATAATACCCCCACATCATTTTCGATTAGCAAGATATCATCCACATATAGTACTAAGAACACCACCACTCATCCATCATGTTTCTTGTACACACAAGATTCGTCCGCACATTGATCAAAACCAAAAGACTTGATTGCTTGATCAAAGCGGATATTCCAAGACCTAGATGCCTGCTTAAGTCCATAAATGGACTTCTTAAGCTTGCACAACATGTGTTCTTGGCCCTTCGCAATGAACCTGTCTGGTTACATCATATAGATACACTCGTTAAGATTCCCATTTAGAAATGCTATCTTGACATCCATTTGCCAAATTTCATAATCGAAATGTGCAGCAATGGATAAGAGAATCCGGATAGACTTTAGCATGGCCACCGGCGAACAGGTTTCCTTATAATCGATTCCCTCTTTTTGAGTGAACCCTTTCGCAACAAGCCTTGCTTTAAAGGTTTCCACCTTACCGTCTGCTCCTCTCTTCTTCTTATAGATCCACTTACATCCAATGGATTTTATTTCATTGGGTGGTTCTACAAGATCCCAGACTTGATTGGAGTACATGGACTCCATTTCAGACTTCATAGCCTTTTGACAAAGATCTGCATCTTTATCTTGGAGTGCTTCATTGTAGTTACAGGGATCGATACATTGTTCATCAGGGACCCGGTCATAAGACTCTCCCAAGAACATATACCGGTCTGGTTGAATAATAACCCTCCCACTACTATGAGGCACAACCCGTTTCTGTGTATCACTGATATTTCGTTGTGAAGATTCTGAACTTAATACACCATTATCTACACGTTGTACTGGTTCAGGAACCTGCGTGTTAAAGGTTGGTTTGGGATCTACACGAGTTTCGATAATCCTCCCACTATGACGTGGTAATGGAATATCGATAACTCTTTCTTGTGGTGTTTCTTCTTGTACCGTTGGTATCAAAGAAGTATGTCTCGGTGTCTCTCCTCTCATTTCCTCTAGAACAATACGACTTCTAGGCTTGTGGTCCATAACATAGTCCTCTTCTAAGAATGTGGCATTGGTGCTAACAATAATCTTCTGATCCTTAGGACTATAAAACAGACCACCTTTAGTTCCTCTTGGATACCCAACAAAGAAACATACTTCTGTTCTTGATTCCAATTTTTCTGCGTTCCCTTTCAGCACATGTGCTGGACTACCCCAGATCTGAACATGCCGCAGACTAGGCTTTCGCCCAGTCCACAATTCCGTGGGAGTAGTAGGTACTGACTTAGATGGTACCAAGTTTAGAATGTATGCAGCTGTCTCTAATGCGTGTCCCCAAAAGGAAATTGGTAAATCCGAATAACTCATCATAGATCTTACCATATCCATAAGAGTCATGTTCCTTCTTTCTGCTACACCGTTCTGCTGAGGCATACGGGGTGCAGACAATTGGGATGTAATCCCTTGTTCCAATAAGTATTCCCTAAACTCTCCCAAGAGGTACTCTCTACCACAATCATATCGTAGTGTCTTGATACATTTATTTAGACGCTTCTCCGTTTCAGCCTTGAAGTCTTTGAATTTCTCAAAGTATTCAGATTTACGCCGCATCAAGTAAATGTACCCATACCTTGAGTAATCATCGATGAAAGTGACAAAGTATTCAAATCCCCCTCTTGCTTGGACAGTCATAGGACCACACAAATCAGAGTGAACCAGTTCCAACGGCTCTTTTGCTCTATAGCCCTTGGCCGAGAATGGCCTCTTGGTCATTTTACCTTCCAAGCAGGATTCACAAACTGGAAGTGCCTCCACTTCCAATGAGCCTAATGGCCCATTTTGAACCAGTCTTTGAACCCTTTTGAAATTAATATGACCAAGGCGTAAGTGCCAAAGATGCGTTTGGTTCATCCTCGAAGGTTCTTTTCTCTTAAATGGAAAACTATTTGTGTTATTCAATTCATTAAGTTGTAGTATAGAAGAGATAGGATTTATAATATAAAGATCATCCACCAATTGACTAGAACAAATAAAACGTTTATTTTCTTTAATAACTACTACTTTATTAAAATGAACTGAATATCCATTCTTTACTAAACTAGAAACTGAAACTAAATTCTTTCTAATAGAAGGTACATAAAGGCAATTTCTTAATATTAAAATCCTATCTCTACCAAAACTAATATGTAGATCTCCTACTGCAACTGCTGCTACTCTCGTAGCATTTCCCATATATAGATAAATCTCTCCATCACTGAGCTGCCTGGTTTCCTGGAACCCCTGCAAAGAATTGCATACATGATCAGTGGCTCCCGTATCTACACACCAGGTACCAGTAGATCGGACCGCTAAACACGATTCAACAACTAGTAAATGAGATTTACCTTGATTGTTCTGTCTAGCGAGATAAACTGGACATTGCTTCTTCCAGTGTCCTGGCTGCTTGCAAACAAAACATATTTCTTTAGGCTTTCCCGGTTGTCCTCGTGGCCTTTGGATTGGCGGAGGACCCGCGGCCTTCTTTTGAGCCTTTTTCATTTTCTTCTTGCCTTTCGGCTTTGAAACAGAACATTTTTCAAACACAAGAACACTCCCTGACTTTCTGTTGAGACCCTCAGCTGCTTGGAGTTCTTTAAGTAGCTCCGCCAAAGTATATTTAAATTTATTCATGTTGTAATTGAGGCGGAATTGCTTAAAAGACTCTGACAGTGACTGGAGTACGATGTCGACCTGGGTTTCCTCGTCGATTGTAGCTCCAAGGATCTCTAGTTCATTAAGAAGAGATGTCATCTTAAGAACATGATCCCTTACAGGCGTCCCCTCATCCATGGTTGTGTTCATCAAGTCTTTCATGGCAACCTGCCTAGCAGCACGACTTTGATCCCCGAACATCTCTCGGAGGCTCTCCATCATGTCATAGGCGCTGGCCATTGACTGATGCTGATGTTGCAGCACATTTGACATGGATGCCAAAATGTAACACCGCACCATCTCATCAGCCTTGACCCATTTCTTGTGAGCCTGGGTTTCCTCAGCGGTTGCCCCCTCACTAGGTTGCTCAGGACATTCTTGAGTAAGCACAAACTTGTACTCTTCAGCAGTTAACACAATATCCAAATTCCTTTTCCAGTCTATATAGTTTGGTCCAGTAAGTTTGTTTTCTTTAAGTATAACAGCGAGTGGATTGAAAGAACCCATTTAAAAGCCTGAGAATCACATAATATAAATAATTACATTTGGGCAAAAAATTAATATGGATTCGAGTTGAAAATATTGGTTCCCTCTACCATATTTGAAAAGAATCCGCCAGCAACCTGATACACCGTGATTGTATGACTCGATGGGAAGCCATATACTATCCATCATTTGTTCAGATAGGCAATTGCCTTTTAATTTTACTATCCAGGCAATGTACCTTGCCTAGTAAAATTAAAATGCTGACTTGCTTTGATCCTATAAATAACAACAGTGACTCAGATGGAGAGGATATTATTATTTATAGCTAAGTGTATACCATCACTTAATTCTAGGTCAAGAGTTTCGTGAGGAACACCTCTGATGGAGAGGTGACCCACACCAACAATCACCAAAAATACTCTTTTAAAGAAGTTTGTACTGATGATTCCATGATCAACTACATCCGATGGGGAGGATGACACTAGAGCCATGACACAAAATTATGGAATTAGTGATGGAGACCATGATTTACATGATCTACAAACCAGTGATGGAGACCATGAGATTTATATTTGATAAATTCCCTCTCCCACTTAGAATTTTAAAAAAAATTTGAGGGTTATAATTTTTTTTTAGAAAAACTTTTAATTTTATTAATAAAAAATAATGGAATACTAGACAATGATTAATTTATCCTTACTTGTGAAACGCACATGTGTAGATAATAAAATTATTATATTCTCATGATTTTAAAAAATAAGTACTTATGTTTTTAAATTATGGAATCAGTTTTATTTCTAAATACACATGTAGTTGTCCATAATTTTAAATTATTATAAATTAAACATGCAGCTAGACATCTGAAATAGGTCTAGGAACAATTATCCATGTCATATTCATTAACATGAAACAATAATAATCATTCAACCACACATAAATAAGGAAACCACAATAAAACAGGAATCCCACTATTATGTTCAAGCTGCAACTCTTATGAAGAAATCTTCATTGAACCCGATTAGCTCTATGTTGCCACTACACACGGGGTTGAGCTGCCTTCCAGGACAGTTTTCTGAAACTGCCTTCTAAAACTGTGTTCTGAAATTGCTTCCAGATCGCTTTCGAAAATTGCTTGTAAAACTGCTCTCACGTACCATCTTCACGGATTTACTTGAGATAAATTACATAAATCCTATGCCTCCATGAAGGAGTTCACATGCTATTTATTTGCAGTAAACTAACCACGCATCAATCAAGCAGGGGATCCAATACATACAAATCCTATGCCTTCATAAATGAGTTCACATGCTATATCAAAACAACAATATTAACCACGAATAAACCCATCGTGGGATCCAATCACACAAAACTAGTGACCATAATAGTGGAATAAGAACGCTGTAAAACAAGGATTAGTACAGATCTACGTTCTATCCATCCATCAATGCACGCATAAGATCTGTATTACTGGACAACATGGTTGCGTCCAACCTATACGCAGAATCAAAGTTGCTCTGATACCACTGTTAGGAAACTGCGTTCCCAGAATCCGTTGACAGTGCGTATAAGTTGGTACTACAAAAAATTTACGTGAGTGCTACAATAACTCTAGAAGGGCGGAGCTAGGGTTACCTTGAACTGCAAAAACGGATTGCTGTAGTAGATGAATTGAGAACACGGGCTCGATAACAGCTCACGATCTTCTACCGTATTCCTTTGCTGCCAGAATATCGAATTGAGTGTGGGCTCTTTCGAAGTCCTTATGTTTTCTGCTCTTCTCTCTTTACGTTCTATTTTCTATTTCCAGTTATAACACTCTCTTTGATTGCTATGACGATTCAATCCCGATCACATTAATCCGACAAAGATGTGTTCGTCAAGAGGACTAAACGATCTCCGATTCACTTGAATTTTTTACAGCAGCTCCGTCTCGACGTCAGGAACGTCGTGTAAAAAATTCAGCAACTTTCGATCAGTATCGAGCAGTCCGAAGTTCTTTAAGTGAGCGTTGTCCGACGCTAGCGATCTTCACTCCTATGTCTCTTGAATGCTTATAGAGACTAGGGTTTGGTGGAAACCCTTCTAGAAGAAAGCTAGGAGGTCAAGGGAAGCTTAGAATGTAAAATCATACAACCTAAGAAAAGAGCCAAGGCAGCATATATATAGGCTACGATAGGGACCATAAGAAGTCAATAAGGAATAGGCTTCCTTATGGAATTAGGAAACCCTAATTCGAACTGAATCAGATTCCTATTTTCATAAATTATAATTCATACCACTAAAGAATTATAATTGTACTCCTACCCTTATCTCAAAAATATATTTCGAGCTCCATGTTATTAAATGCTTGTTATCTCCCCATGTTAAGATTACAGATATCCATTAATTAAATATAATTACTGACAATCATATTTAATTAATCTCTTAAAATTCCTTGAGATCCTTTACTTAACTTATCTGGTATATCGAATACAAAATCCACCTACAAGGTTTGACATAATCAAAACTTATAAGCTTTCTCAAGGGGATATCATCAATCCCAAAATTGAGACATGGATTCCATCATTAATTAATATCCACCACACAATTAATATTGCCACCCAATCTAATGAGATATTGACCCATTTAAGGATCTCGCCCTTTTAGGGATCAAAGTGTAAATATCAAATGTACGTGTCTATAAACTAACTTAGGATTTAGAGCATAAGCACTCATAATAGCCATGAGGTATTAATTATCTTACAAGTCAGTATAAAGATAATTACCCCAAGTTGGTCCTATTTAATACACAAAGTGTACCAGCATAATGAGTTGAAACTGTACCGTTTCCCGCAGTCAAGACAAACCTACTACAACACCATGCTGCAGTCCTACCGATGGTGTGTCCAATCCCATCTAAGACTGTAAACCAAAATCTTACATTCTACAATATCTGATGGTCTGATCTTCCGTGTGTAAATCGAACTCTACACACCAAACCACCTACTATGTAGAATGAGAGACACACATGCATAATATTAAATAAATAATATAATACAAATATTGCCCACACAGATTCTCATAAAAATGGAATAACTGATTTTATTAAAACAATAAATTAACTACATAAAGCATGGCTTTTAGTATACATCCCTAACACTAAAGATCTCGGGGTCACGCCCGAGGCACCGGCTTTGCTTAGGTCCAACCGACGAAGGGGGAAAACCCCCTAGTTGGCTGATGATGGCAAGCTTCAAAATACCCTGCAACCACCATGTTCCAGGTCGGTTACCTACAGTCATAGCCTCTGTAAGACCCTCGTCTTAGTGAAAGCTTGGGGGGCAAGATGGCGCAGTGAACTAAACAGGTAATCACACCGAGTATCTACAGGCCTCGCGGATAACCAAGTCAAAATCTTGGACAACCCGAGCACCTACAGTACTCAGAGACATTAACTCCACTTAGGTCCAGACCGACGATAGAGGTGACTAAAATCTCTTAGGTTGGCCGACGATAGAGGAGCAAAACGACCCTAAAGCAACGTGATTTAGGTCGGCTCCACCAATATGGTCAAGCTCTTCTCCCAACAGTCTTGATGAAGGCTGGCCGGGCGGAAGACAACCATCCTGGGGAGTTAACATAAAAAAGGACCCTAGAGCAATACGCTTTAGGTTGGATTTTCCAACATGGTAAAATCCTTCAACCCACAGCCTTGACGAAGGTTTACGGGCAGAAGATAACCATCCTGGGAGCTAACTTAAGCAAAAAAAAAAAGAAGATTCCGAATCAGGCCAGGTCTCAACTCCCAGTCAGCTCCCGAGCACTTAAAGGTCCCGAGCTAGGCTAGGTCTCAACTCTCAGCCAGTTCCCGAGCACTCACCAGGATCAGAAGCCCCAAGGCAGCTTTCACAAGCACTCAGACATCGGCAAGTAACATCAAATTAATTTCCAAACTTGCCCCGATATAGCATCTGGCCAATCTTGGAAATGGGGGGCAGCTGATACACCCAAAATTGGCTCTATCTTATGACTGAGCGGTTCAAATCAACAGCTAGTCCATGCCCCGGGAAAATCATGCACAACTCCTCAGAAGCGTCAGCCCTAGCGGTTTATTCCACTTATCATCCCGAGCGGTTCATTCACAACCCGGCCAGCAGGTCGGGAAAACTGCACATGCACATCCCGCCGCGGGAACAGCTCATCCGGGCCCACAGGCGTGATCCCGAGCATTACGGGCAGTTTCCTATTCAAGCTAGAAGACTAATGGAAAGTGCACACGATTTTCTAATCCAATTAGGAAATCCCCATAATTAATGCCAATATTTATTAATAGGATTATATTTCCTTATCCATGTATGAGTAGGTCTCTTACATCTATAAAAGAGACCTCTCACCCCCCATTGAAGGGGTGACCAACTTCTCAGTCAACACAGCACCTCTATAAAATTCACCATTATACGCATACACCCGGCCGGTGTTACTGGTAGTGCCGCCCCTTTTTGTTGGCTCACCAGGCCCGCCGGTGATCTGCTAGTGAACGTGCTCAGACACACCCGTGGACGTAGGTACCTTCATTAACAGGGCCGAACCACATACAAAAAATAGTCTCTCACTCTTTCTATCTCTTTAAACTGCTCTACTTTATTCTTACCAAATTCTGGCATCATCAGTAATTATCATTAAAGAATTAATTAATTACATAACTAAATAAGTAAATATAAAAATATTGATTAATTAAAAAAGTAAATTATTAAATGTATTAAATAATTATTATTGTATAAGTTAGTTTTTTTTTTTTGTAAAGTAGAATGAAAATTTTGATTCCAGAACTCTTATACAATTATACTTTTCAACGGGAGTTGATTTTTTAAAATAGAAATTTGGTATTAAATCCTACATTAGGAGAATAATTTCGTTCTAAAACACAAGAGAAGCATTTTTAGTAATAAGGACATTATTTAGTAAGAGTATTAGAATTAGCTCCTTTGACCCAGTTGACGACATATTTTTTAGACATACTTTACCCTCATTTGCATTTTTCATTTTCATTTTCATCCTCTCTCTCTCTCTCTCTCTCTCTCTCTCTCTCTCTCTCACAGCACTGACCACCGACCATCACCTCCGTCGCCACCACCACATCGACCACCTCTCTCTTTCTCTCTCTCTCTCTCTCTCTCTCTCACACACACACACACACACACACAGCACTGACCACCATCACCATCGTCGCCACCATAACTCAGCCTGATGATGTTCGAATTAGAGGATGATTTTGTTAATGGAGATGATGTTGAGAATTAATGAGGCTGGTCAGAAAAGAGTTGCAGTTAAGAAACAGGTAGTAGAGGCAATGGAGAGAAAGATTGAAGTGTTGGATAAAGCTTGGAGATCTGTCTCATCCGACCACTACCAGGTTCAGATCCACCACCACTCCAACCAGATCTACCACCACCGGGACCACCACGAGCAGATCCCCACGACCACCGCATGACCACAAGCCAGTGCACAGCAAACATTTTCACTTTTTTTGTGAATTTTCACAAACTTTGTGAAATTCCATAGCTTTTCAATGGTATGAGAAATTTGTTTTGTGATCATTGTATGAAAAAATTTCACAAAATTATTTTTTTTATCAGGGATCAGTGTAGCTTTAATTTTGTTTGTTTCCAGGTTGTGAATGCTCTATTAAGTTGATATGAGTTTTCAAAAAAAAATTCTAGTGGAAAAAATCATGTGTTAAGGTTATGGATTTTTTTGATAAATTTTACAACTTTTTTTTGTTGATAAATTTAAAACTTTTCAGTGTTATAAGAAAATGTGTTTCTGATCATTGTATGTTGATCTAGTGGTTTGGTTGTGAAGACAGTTAATCAGGTGAGGTCATGGTGGTCGTTGGAAGTAAGGTGAGGTTGTGGTGGTGATCGTTTTTGGTGGTGGTGGTGTTGGTCGGTGGAGGCAGGGAAGGTTGTGATGGTGGCCGTCGGAGCTCAGGCGAGGTCGTCGGAGGTCAAGCAAGGTCACTGAAGGTCAAACGAGGTGGTGGTGGTCGCCGAAGGTCAGGTGAGGTCGCCGGAGGTGCAGAGGGTGAAACTCTTGGTGTAGACAAATATTAGGGGTAGAGTTGTCCAAATACCAAAGAGTAGACCTAATCTCAAATATTTTTGCTAGTTATACCTAAACCACTATGCTTTTCTTAATTTGGATCAATTACTAATTGCCCCTTTTTAAAATTTATTTTTAGAAAATGAAATGAAAAAGTTGAGTAAATGCATACAAATTTTTGTTTAATGCTTTTTGGCTCGGTTTGTGTGTGAATGTAACACTCGTACCCAAAAAAAAGGATTAACTATCATATTAGTATACTATAGTTATTATAATTATTGTATATTATGGATTAAGGGGAGGCTATGGACTTACCCGCAGAAAATTGTTCAGTAAAGAACACAGTTAAAAAGTCCCTAGTGAAGTGGGACAGGTAATTGAAGTGGGACCTAGTGAAGGGCAAGGATAATAAAATTTGCATTTACATGTTTGATACATTTTATATGATTCAATGAGTATATGTTTAATGATGCTCTCATATGATATTGCTATATGTGTTAGCTTCTAGTACCAGTTTGGGTACCCATATAAGGATATAAATTAAAATGATTTATAATTAGTAGGTACGATATCAACTTCACAAAATATTTGGGATCACGTGTGGGACCCAAACAAGACTTAGACAAACACCCATTTAGATAATTGGATAGTTAATGGAATGTTTGGGGGTTTCATTATAGAGTCGAAAAAATTATGGGGAGGTAAAAAGGGATTGGGGCATAAGTCAGAGCTCATTGAGCTAAGAGGAAGACAAGAGTCTTCTCTCTCAATTAAAACAAAAACAATACAGAAATTTGGGAGAAGAAGAGAGAGAAAAGAAGAAAACGTAGCTCTGACATCGTAATTCATCATTTCGTCGTCGTTCGTCGTCTAATTTCGCGAACCGAAGCCGTATTCGGACTCATGGAGGTGAGACGATCGTTTCTATACCTTTTATTTACATTTTAACCATCATAATTTTGTAACTCGTTCTAATCGGTGATATGTAGTTGCCAAAAATTTGTAGGAATTACTCCAAAGTAGGATTTGGGCAAGAATCGTTAAGGAATTCGCTTATTTAGGGTAAAATCTGTAAGAGGTGAGTGACTTTAATCCATGGGTTGAATATGTATTTGTGTTTAAAGTTATAATTTACTCCCTCCGTCCCATATTGAGAGTCTCTTTTGGGGATTCCAACTTATTAAGGGGACAACTTTGATTTTGGTGAGATTTTCAACTTTTCAATATTGCCCTTTTTGAAATTCAAAATTATAGTGTCACCTCAAAAAAAAAAAAGAGGGAAGAGTTGGATATAATAAAGGGCAAATTCGGAAAGTGTGTATTAAAGTACTTTGACTTTTCAAAGAGGACTCTTAAAATGGGATATCAAAAAATGGCATCAAGGACTCTTAATATGGGACAGAGGGAGTATAATGTATTATGTTGATTATGATGCTCTTATATTCAATTATGTTGGTTAAAGCATGATAGTGTAAATTGGAAGCTTAATATGCTTAATTTTGCAAGAATTATCACACTTGAAATGGTTATGTGATTATGTGCTTATATTGGTTGAAGGAAGCCTTATGTTGGTTGATTTACTCCATAATAAGGAGATGAGAAAACCCCAATGGTGTAAGGGTACTCACAACTCAACGATATAGGAGAAGTGTGTGGGTGACGACCTAGCTGTAGAAGGGTGTGTGAGATGATGCGAATTAGTAGTGCTATATGCACATAAGGAAAAAAGGCAAGAGCGGCATCACAGTGAATTCATATTTGGTCTTTTGGAGACTAAATGATATGCTGATTGTTGATTTGTGCATTGAACATGACATGTAAACTCATACATGTGATTAGCTTTACTTACTAAGCGAAATCTTAAACAAATACTATTTTCTGTGTGGTTAATGAATAACCATCGTAGGTATGGAACGGGAAGAGGAGAGGAAATGACCGGCATGTCAGGTTTAGGCTTGAGAGTTGTAAATATGTGTGGTTATACTCATGTGGTCATACTCATATGTTTAGATGTATAACTTTCTAGTGCAACTTTTGTAATAATAGAGTGTTTGAGCAACTTATGTTTTGGGAAATCCTTGTATTATGTCAAGTTTTACCATGGGTTGGTTGTGATGAGGAATGTTGAATTCCTCTTATAGTCCATGAGTTATGTTTTGGTGAGGAAGACTTGTTGGTTAAGTAGTTCTTTTGTTGTGACATCAACTTGGACTTCCTAGTCCTTATATTGATTCTTGTGGTTGTTTAAATGTGGAGTTTGATGCAAAATTATGTTTCTAATGAGGAATGTATGGGTTGATTGATCAAATAACTTATCCAACGCTTTGAAATGCTTTTAAAAACTCATATGATGTTTGGTGGGTGTTTAGAAACACTTGGGAGTGCTTTTAAATAGTTTTGGATGTTTTCATATGAGTTGGTTTGGTTTTGGTCTTGCAGAACAGGGTAAAACTGCTAAAAATGATGTTCTGCAGAATTCGGATCGATCCGGGTATTGTACAGATCGATCCAGGGCTTCTAGAGGAATAGAAAATTTCATTTTGCTAAAACTGGAACGATCCGGTTTTGGGGCGGATCGATTCGCAGGTCTATTTTCAGCCAGACGGCTTTAACGGAAACGAACATAACTCTTTTTAGAAAACTCGAATTCGTGCGCTGTTTTTTGCGTTGGAACCGAGAATCAAAGATCTATATTTTTATGTAAAATTTGGCTATACTTTATTAATGACTAGTTTGCCCTTGGGGTTATTTTTGTCAAGGAAGATCTTTTATGTCATCTAATCCATGTTTTTCTAGTAATTTGAGGTTAATTTGGTGTCTTGGCTTTGTTATATGTGTCTTAATCCGCTTGAGGTGGATTGGGGTATGACAGTGAATGAATCAGTCATTAAATGCACATGTGTCTATCATTTATATAACCGTAAAAGGAATGCGGTTGTCTTTTAGTGGGATTAAATTGTTATTCAATGAGATGTTTAGGGGCATTCCAGTAATTGTTGTAGTGTAGACCAATGTTTGATTACTATTACGCTTTTATGTTGGGGTACCCCAGCTTCAGTGTAAACGCATCCAAATTGTGGCCCAATCGCTAAAGGCCCACAATTGCGATCCAGAAATCACTGCCAAAGAGCCTGCTATTGGCTTTTGGACCCAAAGTTGAAAATTAGCTGCCAAATCTGCTGGACCAAACACCCTCTTAGATGGTTTGGCCATGTGTAACGAAAACTTGTAGACGTACCTGTGCAAAAGAGTGATAGGATCATAGTTCCTGGAATAGTTAGAGGGAGGGGCAGACCTAGTTGACCTAAGAGTATATAGTGCAACAAGATATGATTATATATATACGGTTGGGCTCTTAAGTGAACAGGGTTTAGTGAGCATACCCAATGAACATGTTTTTTAGCCTAAAAGAACCCACGGTTTAGCGGGTTACGTGGGTTAGCGGGGCAGCCCACAGATTCTTTAAGGCTAAAACACACGTTCACTGGGTATGTTCACTCAACCTTGTTCACTTAAGAGCCTCACTGTATATATATATATATATAATTTAAATGAGCTGATAGTTCTTAATTGTACAGAATGGATGAAAAAATATTCATGCAGCCGACCCCAATTGATTGGGACATTAGGCTTGGTTTGGTTTGGTTTGGTTTAGTTTTATTTCATCTTATCATCTTGAGCACTTTTGCTCACCCAGGCCCCCACTGGGTGACGTGTACCATTCTAGTAATTATGTTGATAATACAAGTATAAAATGGGACACATCACCCAGTGGAAAAATGGGTGAGCAAAAATGCTCTATACCAGCTTTCGTATTTTTCAACGTTTTTCTAGAATTATATTTTCCTCGTTAAATTTTTTCTGTTCCTTCCCTAAATTATGAACCAAACAGAGCCTAAGGGCTTCATTATGAGCAATTGTTGACGATATAGTTTCTGGCAGTACCTGTAAAAGTAAGAGTACTACAAGCTGCCTGTATCCCCTTGCAATAAGAACTTCTCAATCCCCATATTACCAATTCGGCTATAGAGTAAAGAGTAATGCTATCCTTCCAAATGCTTTATTAGTTATACCATATAGAGTAGCATGTGTGTAATATCCGTAATTTTTGTTGCACTTTTGTATTTTTGTATATATAAATAAGATTTAGTATGCTTGTCTTTACTTTTTGATGAAGCCTAAATTTGGACCCTCATTCGAAGACTCCGTCTGATCACCACAGTGAAGGGAGGATTCCTATTTGTGTTTCTGATGATGAGGCAGACCAAGGGCTCCCGGCGGCCTGTGTATCTCGGTGGTCAGGCGATGAGGCGTCAGAGCCAAGTAGTCTCGAAGTGGCTTTTTCTTGTCAGTGGACCGCCAACAGTCTTCTCGCCACCGATCTAGTATAGATTTGGGATAGGTATGACATCCCAGGCCATTGTTCCTTGGCCATACCCGATGATGGGGCTCATCTCTGTCAATCAGGTTTCGTCACCCTTTATGAGGATGCCTTTAGGGTGGGCCTTCGTCTCCCCCTCCACCCTCCCGCTCGAGATGTGCTAATATACCTCGGGATAGCTCCTAGGTAGCTTGTCTCCAACGGGTGGAGGTTCTTGATGGGGGCCATACACCTAGGGTCCCAAGTCTTTGGGAATAAGCTCACCATTCAGGAGTTTCTGTGGACTCACTGGTCGTTCCCACTATACAGGGTGGTCGATTTCTTCTCTATAGGGGCCCGACAGGGGAGAAAGATCATTGAAAAATGCCCCAGTAATAACAATAAGTTCTTCCATGTATCCGTCCTCGGGCTGTGTGAAGACGCCCTCAGAATTTAGCTGAGAACTTCCTGGGCAGGGAGACTGAGGAGTAAGCTCCCATCTTGCGTCAGCCTTTCATTTTTTATTTTTTTCTTTTATTCTTTCTGGCGGACTAACCGAGGTGTTCTTTTTGAAGTAGGGGCATCTGACCCACCGAGTATTCCCAAGGAGTGTCAAGATAGGATCCGAGCCTTGGTTGAGGAACCGACCAATATTGCTGACGTGTTGACCCGGGCAGGAGTTTCGAAGGTTATATACGAGCCCAATAAGCCCTTTGAGGCACCTGTCTTCCCTCCAATCATTCCAGGTAAGCTCTTTCCTCTTGAGTAATCTTTGCAGCCCACAGTTACTATTTTTACTTTCTCGATCACTTATTGCCCAGTCTTGTCTTCTTGCAAAAATGGGCCCAAGAAGAGATCCTGAAGCATTGAGGGCGAGGGAGGCCACTACTGTCGTTCGGGCAACCGAGAGGAGGAAGAGGCCAGCTGCTGAGCCTGTAGCTGGAAATCATCCACTAATGCAGCTAAGGTATGGGCCGAGGATTTGCCAAGAATCGGTCGGGACATCGGCTTAGCCGGTGGTTGTGCAGGACACCGCTCCCGGGGTGAACATACCGACCGGGATGCCACTGGGAGAATCCTCGGAGATTCGGGAGGGGATCAGACTAGGTCTTCTTCCAAGCTAGGTGGAGATGTGCATTGGTATGTCTTCGCAAGCATTCCAGGGATGGCTTTACAGCCTCTCTCACTTTGCAAGTTATTTGCCTTGTTTTCTTCTTCATTTTTATTTTTTGTTAACCATTTGCTGGGTGTGACTGACCGGTTTCTACTTTGTTCTTTGTAGGTTGGCTGCATGATGGGGCTGAATCCTTCTTGCCCGCCTTGGCTGAAAGGGCGGCCACTGCTAAGGCCACTCTTTCAAATGAGAGGGCAGCCTTGGAGGTTAAGGAGGCTGCCTTAGCCCTGGAGAAGGATAAAGTGAAGGGGCTGCCTCTTAAGCTTGGGGTGGCCCAGGAAGAGTTGGAGACTGCTCTGACAGAGCTGGGAGCCACCCAGAAAGGCCAGGAAGCTACAAAGAAGGACCTGGCTGAGGTTGAAACCGCACGGGAGGGGGCATTCAAGTCCAACAATGACTTTGATTACGACTTCTTTTAGGGCTACGCGGACCTGAAGGCTGGCTTTGGACCATCCCAAGCTGGACCTTACTGGTTACTCGGGATTGAACTCTAACTACTGGGATATGGGACTCGATGCTGCTGAAGGAGTCACCGATGAAGACGCGTCGACAGAGGGCACTGCTACTGGCGGAGAGGTCGGGGAGACCGAGGAGGAAGTGGTCGTCGTAGATGACTCTTAGGACTTGTACTCTCCTTTTTCTTTTTTCTTTTTTCAGGGAGGCTGCTACAATTGCCCCCCAGGCCTGCACCTTTTTGCAATTAGTAATAATAAAGGTCCTTCGAGACCATCTTTTGCACACTATTTGGACTTGTGTACTTTTCTACTTATTTTTGTTTGTGATTGCCTATGTTCGACCGGCTGTTAGTCTTAGAAAAACCCTGACTTAGCAAAAGGTTTAGGACTGTGACCGGTAAGGAACACTTGGTCTTTTAAGGACCTGTAATGCCTTTTAAATTTCCTGAGCCTTTAATGGCTAGGAGGTTTTAGGTCTGTAGGTATAACACCGTACCATTTCATTACATTGTCATGCATGATAATGTGATGTGTTGTGCATTTATGGCACATGTGTGAGTGAGTTTTGACTCACAAGTTGATTTGGGTATCTGTGTAAGAGAACCCATTAAGACAGTGTTGAATGAGTGTTTGATGTTGTGAAGTCTCTCCGAGTATGAGACGTTCATTGTTGAATACCTTAAATGTTTATTTGAAAATAAATGTTTACCTATGTATTTCACTATCTGTATTATTTTCTGGCTTATAACATATTTTTGATGTTAATTTTAGTATCCTGGTGAGGACGAATTAATTCGAAACAAATTTGGTAGGCTAATTAGCAATTTCATAAAATTATGTAGAAACTTGCATTTAAGCAACCAAACGGAACTTAGTTGGAAACTTTTGTAATTTTTAGTTTTCACTCGTGAAGATTTGGGGGTAGAAGAAGTTTTACAGGTTAATTAGGAGTTTTGAAAATCGTGGGGAGATAAACACAATTTTTGAGAGTCTTGCCTATATATAGATAGAGATGACTTGAACATTTTCATAAAATTCCTAACCTAAAAGGTAGAGGAGGCCAAAGGGAGATTTTAGAGCTTTGAGCTTCACGACGATAAACGGCGAACTTCTGACCGTTCATTTTCTTCTAGATTTCATATTCAAACTCCTTGAGGTAAAGCCATCGTTTTGATACCTATTAGGACTTGTTTGGCTAAGTTTTTCGAAAACTTATTTTCTAGAATTTTCATAAAAAGTTGATAATTGGATTTTTGATCGATTGGAATTGTACTAGACGGTCTTTTGCACGATCTTTGTGCACGGGTTTTCTTTGGATCATATTTTACGAGCGTAAATCGGAGGTGAGTGATTCAACTATGTTTTGGAATGATTTCTTGACATGTATTCATGTTTGATATGAAAAACATGTGTTAATTCATAGAGATATAGATTGTGTAGTTTTATATTGGGCGATTATATTGATAAGCAGGCCCAATTGTATGGTGAAATATTTTGATTATGTTGAGAGCACGATGAAATGCATTTGAGCATGTTGAGTTGCTATTTGGGTCAAAGGAGTGCGTGTATCAAGCCATCGTTGTGGAGCTGTTATAGGCATAAGGTCGCACATTTGAAGAAAAGAAACGTGGGTCTTACCTTTTTGCGTGGACTTATTGGCGAGGAGTCACGGATTAGGAGTGTGGAACGTATACGTGGGATCTCCGGAGACTAGTATGAAATGTAGAGATGTGAATGCAAGCATTTTATCATTCATGTGCATTATTGTTTTATTCACTAAGCATTAGCTTAAACAAATCGAATATGTATGGTTATTCAAACAACCATTACAGGTGTTAATGCCGACGAGGAATCGGGCAAATGAGCACGTGGGTTGGGAGTTCTTATAGAAGGCGACTTATCATGGCTACCTCGTAGTTTTGTAATAGAGTCGTTGTAATAAAGATTTTATGACCCTTTTGCCTATGTTTAACTTAGATTCATAGAACGGATTCGTAATGTTGTAGTAGATAGGAATCTTCTGTGATTATGTCCTAACACTGTTTTAACTCAGTTAAGATCACATAGGAATGAGTTTGGAGTGTGTGTTCGGTCCCTGGATAATTTTAGAAAAGCTTTTAGCTTGGAGAATTCTACAGAACACCTTGTTATTAGAAAACAGTCGACTGGTTTGTGAGTCCAGTCGACTGGACCCCTTTTGTGAACGAGACACTACATCAGTTACAGTCTACTGGTCCCCCGAGACAGTCAACTGGTTTATGTTTTCCAGGAGTTGTCTTTCTACTTTATTGGAGTTCAGTCGACCAGACAGAACAGTCGACTGGGAATTTGGCAGCCCAATTGACTAGACATAGAAAACAGTCGACTGGATTAGGTTTCAAAATCAAACTTTCTGCTGGACCAGTCTCAGTCAACTCGGCACGAGGTGCAGTCGACTGGACTACTAGTTTTCAGATGGTTTGTTTCTTTTCCGCTGAGTATTCTTAAAACAAATTTTTGAGAACGTTAATGAATTGGTTTAGCCTTGGTGGCATGCCACGGGCTTCGATTCCGCTATTGTGGGACCGGACTATGACATTTAGTGGTATCAGAGCAATACATTTAGAGCCTTGGGAATGAGTAACGTTATATGCTGAGTGACATCGAGTGGAGTGTAGGACTGTGACACTAATATTATTATCATTGTAGAAATGCTACATATGTTAGCATTTGTTGGTTGACATGATGATTTGTGCACATATATATATATATATATATTGCGACATGGCATGCATAGTCTTTATACATTGAACTTATCAGGACAGAAACTTGAAACGTCATGACAGAGCCGATAAGAGAATTGTCACCTCATTCGCATATGGATCAGATTGTGAAGATAGTGGGGAATTTTGTTCAAGCTGTAAGTGAACGAGATGAGATGAACGTTCAGGTCCCACTAGTTGAAGTTCGTTACATAAATGCACCACCAGTACCGTTACCTCAACACACGATCGTAAAACAATTCCATAAGCGAAACCGACTTTGTACCATGGACAAGTTAACATAGACTTGGCCGATCATTGGATGATGGACATGGAGCGACATTTCTGTATTGTGATATGCACTGATGAAGAGAAAATTCTTTGCGCATCCGATACATTGATGGGAGAAGCATTAGGTTGGTGGAATAATGTACTCGAATAAGGGAAGCCAATTACGTGGGAAGCATTTAAGGATGAGTTCAACAAGCGATTCTTTCCACGATTAGTACATACTCAGAAATGTAAAGAGTTCACGAGTTTGGTCCAGGGAGCTATGACTGTGGGTGAGTATGTCTCTCAATACAATGCTTTGTTACATTTTGAGAAAACTACAATTTCGACTGATGAGGATAAAGCTTGCAAGTTTGAGGAAGGGCTTAGAGAGAATATCCGTAGCCACGTTGACATGTTATAATACTCGACTGTTTCTCTAGTTGAGGAAGCCGCCCGCATAGCAGAGAAAAGTGTCGATCGATACCGATAAGGGCAACAAGGAAAGAGAGCCAGTAACAATAGGAGTAAGGGCCAAGGGAATGCCAAGAGACCATTCGTGCAAAGTTCGGGATCGAATATGGGTAATCAAGGAGGGAGTACGTTCACCGGAGACTCAAGACCGTTATGCCCAACCTGTAATATTCAACACAAAGGAACTTGCTATCTATTGAGCACTTGCTACCTTTACAAGCAACTAGGACATATATCCCAAAACTCTCCTCTGAACACAAATCTGACCGCACCAAACACAACCTCGAACACCAAGAGCTACAACCTAGATATAAGAGGGAAATATTTTGAGTGTGGCCAACTAGGGCATATAGCGAAGAATTATCCAAGTAAGAGACAACCGAGAATGAGTACCGGGGCATCGAGTGTGCCAAGCGGATCAAGGGCAGAACCACGAGGGGATAAAAGGAAAGGAGTAGCGCAACAACAAGGGCGATATTTCTAGCTCAGGCTGGGGAATACGGATGATACAGTCGTATCAGGTATTCTTCCTATTTATTCATATCCTGCACGTATACTCATGGATTCTAGTTCGACGCATTCATTTGTGTCCCGTGATTTTGTTATGCATTTAACTGTTAAGTCTAAACTGTTAGGATATGACTTATGCGTATTATTACCCACTAGTGAACCATTAGTAATTTCTTCAGTATTCAAGGCGTGTAAGATCAAGATAGGTGATAAGGTCTTGAGCGTCAATTTGATTCCGTTGACAATGAATTACCTTGATGTTATCTTAGGAATGGATTGGTTATCGGTCAATCAAGCTAGAATTAATTGTAAGCAGAAATGAATTAGTTTCTCTCCGTCAGGTCAAGAAGATTTTACTTTTCAGGGGTGCCACCATACCGCCATACTTTATATCGATGATTCAAGTAAGTAAGATATTGAGGAAAGGTTGTTCAGGTTTCTTATGTTTGATTATAGACATACTAGTTCTTGGACCACTAGTAGGAAAAATTCCAGTAGTTTGAGAATTTCTAGATGTTTTTTCCGATGAATTACCCGATGTACTGATCGAAAGAGAGCTTGAGTTCACAATAGAAGTAGTACCATGATCACAACCGGTATCCAAAGCATCATATCGAATGGCACCGGTAGAGTTAAAAGAATTGAAGTTTCAATTACAAGAGCTGATTGAGAAGGGTTTCATCCGACCTAGTGTATCACCTTGGGAAGCCCCAGTGCTGTTTGTGAAGAAGAAGGATGGGACAATGCATATGTGTATCGTCTATCGAGAGTTAAATAAGTTTACTATCAAGAACAAATATCCATTACTGCGAATAGATGACTTGTTTGATCAGTTGCAAGGGGATCAGTTATTCTCAAAGATTGATTTAAGATCTAGTTATCATTAGTTGATAGTCGAGGAAAAAGAAGTTGAGAAGATAGCTTTCAGGACTCGATATGGTCACTTTGAATTTTTGGTTATGCCGTTTGGATTGACTAACGCGCTTGCAGCTATTATGGACTTGATGAATCATGTTTTCAAAGACTATTTAGATGAGTTTGTTATTGTGTTCATATATGACATCTGGATATATTCCAAGAGTGTTGAAGACCACGAACATTATCTACGATTAGCCTTACACCGACTACGCAAGAAGCGATTGTATGGGAAGTTGAAGAAGTGTGAATTTTGTTTGACAGAAATTGCTTTTCTTGGGCATATAGTATCAGCGAAAGGAATATTTGTTGATCCCCAGAAGATAGAAGTAGTTACCAATTGGTTGAGACCTACGAATGTGACGGAGATTCAAAGTTTCCTAGGATTAGCTACTTATTTTCGGAGATTTGTGAAAGACTTTTCATGTATAGTGATGCCGATGACACATTTGATGAGGAAAGATGTTGCTTTTTCATGAAGTCTGGAATGCGAGGAAAGTTTTCAAGAGTTGAAGAGTCGACTAGTGAAGGCACCAATATTAGATGTTCCGACGGGGACTAAAGCGTTTGTCATTTATAGTGATGCTTTATATAGAGGTTTAGGTTGCGTTCTTATGCAATGTGATAAGGTCATTGCATATGCATCGAGACAACTTAGACCACATGAGAAGAATCATCCTACTCATGATCTAGAATTGGCTGCCGTGATTTTTGTATTGAAAATTTGGCATCATTACTTATACGGGGAGAAATGTCAGATGTATACAGATCATAAGAGTTAAAGTACTTGTTCACGGAACGAGATTTGAACATGAGGTAAAGGAGATGGTTAGAGTCGATAGAGGACTATGATTCGTCAATTTAGTACCATCCAGGCAAGGCGAATGTAGTCGCCAATGCTCTAAGTCATAAGTACCAACCAACATGGTAGTAGATTTGACTTCTCAACGAGAGTTGATTCGAGATATGGAGAATTTAGAACTGAAGGTGCTTTCGAGGATTGAAAGTGGTTTGATGTTGACGATTGTGCCACAACCACTCTTGATTCACGAGATCACAGAGAAGCAACTTCAAGATATGACTTTGAAGAAGATTTGTGATGACATTCTGATAAGAAAACAACTGGGATTCACTTTTGAGAACGATTTGAGATTGAGGGGTAGAATCTATGTGCCCAATGAGAGGAATTTGAAACGGAACATCCTAGAGGAAGCACACAATACGAAGTACACCGTTCATCTGGGAAGCACCAAAATGTATAGAGACTTGAGACATGTTTATTGGTGGCCGAGAATGAAGAGAGAAATAGCACGCTATGTTTCACAATGTACGAGTTGTCAACAAGTGAAGACCGAACGCCAAGTACCTTCGGGATTGTTACAATCATTACTGAAGGCAGAGTGGAAATAGGAACACATTATAATGGACTTTGTTAGTGGGGTTTTGAGGTCAAAGAAATTGAATACTATTATTTGGGTGATCCTCGACCGTTTGACGAAATCGTCGCACTTCCTACCACTTCGAACGACTAAATCGATGACGTTTGCTAAGTTGTATATCTGCGAGATTGTGAGACTACATGGTATTTTAGTTTCTATTGTTTTGGATAGAGATAGTAGTTTTACATCAAAGTTTTAGAGAACCTTACAAGAAGCAATAGGTACCAAATTACATTACAGTACCACTTTTCGCCCTCAAATCGATGGTCAATCGGAAAGAGTAATCCAGATTCTGGAAGACATGTTTCATTTATGTGTACTTGATTTCTAGGGTGATTGGGAAGAACACTTATCATTAATTGAGTTCGCATATAACAATAGTTTTCAGTCGAGTATTGGCATGGCTCCTTATGAAGCTTTGTATTGCTGTGTATGTCGTTCACCGATTAGTTGGACAGAAGTCGGAGAAAAGGTATTGAAGGACTGAAAATTGTGTAAGAGACGACAGACAAGATAAAGGTAATTCGACAACGATTACTGACAGCTCAGAGTAGGTATAAGAGTTATGCCTACAAGCATAGACTACCGTTGGAATTTGACGTGGGTGATTTGATTTTTTGAAGGTATCACCTTCAAAGGGAATTACTAGATTTGGAAAATACGGGAAACTCAATCTGAGGTATGTATAACCTTTTGAAATCATTGGGAGAGTTGGACCCATAGTGTATCAATTGATCTTGCCAAGTGAGTAAGCTCAAGTTCATAATGTGTTTCATGTATCATTGTTACGTAAACACTTAGCGGAGGATAGAGAGCAAGTGATGACTCTGACACTGAATGAGATTCAGAGAGATTTGACGTATGTTGCGTATCTGGTAGAGATCTTGGATCAGAAGGATCAAGTCTTATGGAATAAGATGATATTGAAGGTGAAGGTGTTATGGCATAGCCAAACAACAAAAGAGATGACGTGGGAAATAGAAGATGAGATGCGTACTTAGTATCCGCACCTATTCAATACATGAGGTACAAGTTTGGGGACAAACTTCTTTTAAGGGGGAGAGAATTATAACACCCGTATGCATGTTGTTGCATTTCATTACATTATCATGCATGATAATGTGATGTGTTGTGCATTTGTGGGACATGTGTGAGTGAGTTTTGACTCATGAGTTGATTTGGGTATCTGTGTAAGAGAATCCATGGAGACGGTGTTGAATGAGTGTTTGATGTTGTGAAGTCTCTCCGAGTATGAGATGTTCATTGTGGAATACCTTAAATGTTTATATGGAAATTAATGTTTACCTGTGTATTTCACTATCTGTATTATTTTCTAGCTTATAATATATTTCTGATGTTAATTTTAGTATCCTGGTGAGGATGAATCAACACGCTACAAATTTGGTACGCTAACTAGCAATTTCATAAAATTATGTAGAAACTTGCGTTTTAGCAATCAAACAAAACTGAGTCGGAAACTTTTGTAATTTTTAGTTTTCACTCGTGAAGCAATGATTTGGGAGTAGAAGAAGTTTTAGAGGTTAATTAGGAGTTTTGAGAACTCATTGGGAGGTAAACACAATTTCTGAGAGTGTTGCCTATATATAGAAAGAGATAACTTAGATATTTTCATAAAATTTTCTAACCTAAAAGCTAGAGGAAGCCAAAGGGAGATTTTAGAGCTTTGAGCTTCACGATGACAAACGGCGGACTTTTGCCCGTTTATTTTCTTCTAGATTTCAGATTCGAACTCCTTGAAGTATGTCACGACCCATCCCGCTACGCGCGAAGATAGGACATATGGCACGCCACCAAGACTCAACCCATTCCATTAGTAAAATAGCAGCGGAAAAACATAAGTAAAATCCATTAAAAATAGAGTTATAAAAAGTTTTACTAATTCGAACACTTCTAAAAGAATTCAGTTTTGAAAACAGAGGTCCAATCAACTATAGTGATGACACAGTCGACTGGAGGTCAATTCAGAGAGTATAAAAGTTCAACAGACCCAATCCAGTCGACTATGTCGTGGACTCAGTCGACTGATCCCGTCCAGTTGACTGGAATTCAATCAAGTAGAATGTTGTATTTTCGCACAGAAACCATTTGACTTCAGTCGACTGAAGCCTTTGAAAATTGAAGATATTTTTCATTAAAACATTGGTCTAGTCGACTGTATCGCTGACTCAGTCGACTGATCCCTCCCAAAACTGCACAATTCAGCAGCAAAATCAAACCATGGTTCACCAAACTAAAACCAACATAAACACTACTATATTGCAACGATTCAAAACACAACTATAGGAGTTCTACCATGGATTACAATACTATAAATACTTCCCAAGATTTAATTACAACATGTTATGAAATCCAAAGTTATTATTACAATATTGATAAGGGAAAACATAATCAAGAGTGTTCCCTCGACATTCCTCGGCCTCACTCCTCACGCTTATTCCTTCCTCGCTTCTTATCACCTACAATGGAGTAAATCTCCACTGCTCAACTATATGTTGAGTGCACAATTCTAAATGTATGCTTATATGAAAATCCATGCTTAAAACATCTAAAACACGTCAAAATAGTCGCTAGGGTGAGTGGTACGCATTCATCCGATAAATGAAATCGATGCCGTGGAAGGCACACCTCTTCCACGCACCCCGTACACTGGTTGGGCCTTCCTCCATACCAGGTACCGTGTCTTGGTTGGGCCTTCCTCCATAGCAGACACCACACAATCAATGTTATAGTCATCAAACTTTGAGGAGCTTACCCTGAATGAAATTGCACCAAACTCCCCTTTGACCCAAGTAAACATATATTTCATGCTCACATAAACAGTTATACATGCTTTTCTAACATATTCGTGTGCATAATTAACGGGCCTAATTAATACATGAATTTCGCCCGGATCCAAAATATCAGCTCGATATTCCAAAACATGTAAATTCCATATAATTGTAGATCTAGAATTCATACCTCGTGCAATTTCTCTAAAACTTTAAAGGATCCTCTAGAGGCCCGAATAAACGTCAAATCTTAGTTTATACACGATTTCTATGAGTTTTACCTGGCTTTTCTCAAATTTCTAGAATTTAATTTTTTGGAAAAAGTTAGCCAAATGAGGCCTAAGAGGTATCAAAACGTAGATCTTACCTTAAGGAGTCCAATTATGAAATTTGGTCGAAAACTGACAGACGAACGGTTGTCGATCGACGTCGTAAAGCTCGTGGCACTAAATCTCCTTTTCTCTCTCTCTCTCTCTCTCTCTCTCTCTCGATCTCGATCTCGATCTTGATATTTTATGATTGGAAGATATTATGAAAATATCTTGAACTATTCTATTTATAGGCACAACTCTCGGGAATTATATTTAACTCCTTACGAGTTCTCAAAACTTCTAATTAATCCCTGAAACATCGCACACATCCATTTTATTACTTCACGAGTAAAAACTAGGTATTATAAGAGTTTTCGACTAAGTTCCGTTTGGGTCCAAAATCACGTTCTGAAAACTATTTTTGTGAAATCTCTATACCACCTACCTTTTACGCAACGCGTCACTCACGTTCTCACCACAGTATTCAAAATTGTCTAACACGAGATCAAAACTACTAGAAATTTACTCTACACGGGTAAAGTTACTATTCATAAAAAAACCAGATATGTCAAATAATATTTAATACACATAAATGCCAATTAACCATGTTAATGCATCATATACTACCACGTTCCCGTGTCTCCACTGACACCTCACTGTTGACCCACGTCAACTCATCTCAATTATTAATCAACGTTAATAATTTCACATGATCCCACATAAGATTATTAAAATGATTGCAAACTCCAAAACGAGTGTGACAACTCTCCCCTCCAAAAAGGAAGTTTGTCCCCAAACTTATACCTCATGAGTCGAAAAGATACGAGTATTCATTCCTCATATCTTCCTCATTCTCCCACGTAGCTTCCTCGACTGTATGACTACGCCATATCACTTTCACCATCAAAATTGTCTTTGTTCTCAACACTTGCTCCTTGCGATATAAGATTTCTGCTAGATGCTCTATGTAGGTCAAATCTTCCTGAATTTACAACAGTTTTGGTACCATGATCTTACTCGTATCTGACATACAACGTCTCAGCATTCTGATGACAAAGCTAGGCGATAAGCCACTGGTCCTACCCTCTCTAGGATCTTAAATGGTCCTACAAACCTCGGATTAAGTTTTTCCCTCTTTCCAAATCGGACAATGCCTTTTGAAGGCGATACTCGGAAGTATACAAAATCTCCCACTTCAAATACCATCGGTCGTTTCTTAGAGTCTGTATAGCATTTACAATGAATCTGAGCTACCTTAAGTCGCTCCTGGATCAGTTCACTTTTTTTGTAGTCAACGGTATTATCTCAGGTCCTATAAACTTTCTTTCTCCAACTTTGGTCCAACAAATCGGTGATCGACACTTACACCCATATAACGCTTTATACGGTGCCATTCCGATACTTGACTAAAATTCGTTGTTGTAAGCAAATTCAATTAACGGCAAGTGTTTCTCCCAGTCACTCCCAAAATCTAGAAACACAATCGAAGCATATCCTCTAACGTCTGAATCATACGCTCTGACTATCGTCAGTCTGAGGATGAAATACAGTACTAAAACTCAACTTTGTATCCATAGCTTTCTATAGACTTTCCCAAAACCTCGATGTAAAACTGCTATCATGCCCGTTGGTGTTCGGTGTGATTTCTTGTTTTTGTTCAATATTCCCCCTACCCCCCAAGCTTTTGTTAAGGCGGGCGTGTGCAAAGGAAATGACTATAGGGAACTGGCTTAAAATGTTGGTAGTTCCAAGGTCTTTAGAAGTTTGCTATCATCAGCCACTTAGGAAAATATGCCCCCTTCGTAGGTTCTGGACATAAGTGAAACTGATGCACCGGGTGTGGTCCTGAGGTCTTTTTGGTGCCTCGGGTGGGATCTCGAGATCTTTTTAGTGCCTCGGGTACTATCCCACGGCCTTTTATTGTCACGGAACGGTGGTAAGAGACACTCTTTTGTAAAAGAAAAGCTTTTTATTCAATCTGAAAAACTGCTCAGAAAGAGCTACAACTTGTTTAAAGAAAACCCTAACCAATATTGATCCCCATTTTACTGAAAGTACTTCTGCAAATGTTCTACGTTCCAAGGGTGCGATAGGTCATGTTCATCCAGCATCTACAACCAGTAGGTTCCCGATAGGTTAACCCAGGTAACTATATATGGGCCTTCCCAGTTTGGTCCTAGTTTCTCGTGACTCGAACTTTTGGTAGATTGGTTTATTGCCTTAAGGACGAGGTCCCTGACCTGGAAACTGCGATGCTTTACCTTGCTATTGAAGTACCGTGAGACACTCTGCTTGTATGCTACCACCTTTAGGTACGCCCTGTCTCTTTTTTCTTCTATCAGGTCGAGCTCCCCTATAAGGGCTTCTTTGTTGCCCTGCTCACTGAAATTTGCCACCCGGTAGTTCGAGCTATGTGGGTGTGGATATCGCATTTTTCTTACCCACAATTTTTTTAAAACTTCTTCGAATTTCAAAATATAAAACACGAGTTGCCACTTAATTTTTTAAAAGGAACTTAAGAAACCATTTTAAAGCAAACTGATCTTTTTTGAAAACCAGAGATTTCTAGGTCCGGGGATTATGGAATGAGAGGGGAAGGAGCCCGGCACAGTAAAACACCCCCCTCTCATCCTATCTCGCGATAGGCCTCTACTCAACATCTTTTTAATCGAATTATTAATCTCAAGGTGCCCTCAACTAATACATAGATACAGATATACATTGCAAAAGCATGTCTAAAAGGGGTGTAAAATTGTTAACGACAAAATATCATTCATAAATCACGTAATTCGAGTAGCAACCAAGATGATGTGCAAATAGAAAACTAGGGGACTTACCCAGGGTATAGCCGTGAATATTTAACATGCAATGCATACAAATAAAAAATAAAAAACCTTTAGAAATGGTCTCTAATCATATACACACATAAAGCAAATCCTAATTCTAAAGTGTCACACATGGAGTCAAAAATCAACTAAATCAATAAAACTAGAGAAGGGTTGAGAAATCATACCTCAATATCTCTACAAAACAGAGGGTTAGTCCACATGTCTAAATCAAGATATAGTATGAAATTCTAAATAACTTCCTTAAACTTCTAACTTAAATCTATTAAGTATGAAAGAATTGACATAACTATGAATTCCTTCTAATTAGTTGGAAATGCATCACTTCTATAGATATATAAGTCTTAACTAGGAGCCAATGTAATGTCCATATAGAGATGGTGTAGTCCCAACGTAATCATAAGGAACTCACAATTAGGTTCAATTAAGTGCAATTTAATCCCGATGCAAAGCAAGTCCTAATTACAAACATTAACCTACATGGATGAATGCATATGAATACATGGACAAGAGTAAGTTAAGAAATATTCATCGATTTGGATCACTTAGCCTTTGGATTTAAGTTTAACTAATCATTATCAACACGTGGTTTAAGTTCTAGGTCATAGAAAGGTCATTTGAATCATTATTTACAAAGTTTAACAAATCTGTCACAAAATTCTAGAAATTACAGAGAACAGACCAGAACTTCAAAAATAGAAAAATCATGCTTCCCATGGTTGAATGTTAGTGAATTTTGGACACAAGATGCCTCTAGGAGTCTAGTTTCCAACCCAAAAAGAAAAATCAAAGATCAACGGTTCAATCTTTGGAATTTGACAAAAATTAGACATCACTCAGAAATTTACAACTCTCTATCCAGAGTTTTTGTATGATTTTCTAAAAATAACACAAAAAATCCAAATGACTCTAATATTTTTAGGAGATCTCATTAACACATTAAACTTCGTAGAAAAAAAAATTTGAAATCAAGAATGCTTGATTAAGGCTCTGATTTACTTATTTCAAGAAAGTGTTACTGTTCTGAAATTCTGGACAGATTATGGCTGCTTTGCAAAACTCATGACCAAACCATTTTAAACATGAAATCTCATTAAAACAAAAATCACAGTGGTAAAACTTTGTGTTAGCGACACTCTCAAATTGGTCTTATTCAATTCTAACAGTCCATTATTCAGCTAAAAATCTTTGATCAAAGGTGGTTTATGATTTCACTGCACCATTGTCAAGTTTAATTTTTATTTGTTAACTCTACCTACTAAGCCATGGAAATTGGCTTAACCCAAATTACTTCTCCTCCCACTTGATGGTCATTGGAGACTAAGGACACATACAATTATAGATTTCAATGGAGTATGGAGAAACTTCATGAAATCTCAAAAGAATGAACCTAAATCATGGAGATAGGTTTAGACTCATTAACCAAACCTACTAATATCAACCTTAATCCTCTTGTAAATCATAAGTTTACAAGGAGAATAAAAGATTCCAAGTCAAGGGATTCAAGTAAGACATTGAAGGTCTCATCAATCCCAAGAGATGAACATAGTCAAAAGAAAATGAAAATCAAGGTTCAAGTAATATCCAAGTTAACTTTTACTTCATAATTTATTTAATCTTAAACCTTAAGTCTCTTTAATCCTAACCAATAAAATGAAAGTTCAATCACAATATTAGTGGTGTGTGATGAAATGAGGTGGGAAGGGAGTTTTTGAAAATGTCTGAAAGGCCCTAACGAATTCTATATATTGTGATTGAACTTTGAATTAAAGACTAATTAACTAGAGGTCACCTCCAATTATCCTCAACTCTTAGGTTTTTGAAAGTCTTTCAAAGGTGGTTCAAGCTCTTCTTCTTCTAACTCATGTAACTTATTGATTTTCTTATGCTTTTCTAAGACTTTCTCCTAATTGTATCAAAGAAATTGAAGAAAAGCAAAGAGATTCAAGTTTTTAAAGTTGAGAGAGATGGATATTCTAAGATCTTTTGTAATGGGATATTCATCACCTATATATAGGCAAACTTTGGATTATTTTGGTAATTTCATAGTTAAAACCCTAATTCCAGATGTCCTTTTGAAGGTACAAAATATACTATTTCAAAATAGACTGCCACAAAAATGCGGCATTCAGTGGAGTTAGAAGCGGTACTCATTGATTTTCGATGCGGCACTCAATGAATGCCACAGACAACTCCACAGACTGCCGTCTTTTCTGGAATTCTGATCTTCAGGGCATTTGGTGTATTTTTCGACGATCAGAGAGTGCCGGTGCAGCAATCAGAGACTGCCGGTCCGGCAATCAGAGAGTGCTGCAGCGGCACCCCGTGACTGCCATAGCCTATGCCATGTGCTCTTTTCCTCTATCCTTCCCTTTTCCCTTTCTTTTTTTCTTTCTTTCTGAATTGAAGAGCCTATCGAAGAGCTTGAATCACCTTGAAAGCCTTAGGTTTGTTCAAACATGGTCATCATCGGACTTGAAGGTAGTGTTTCCCTTAATTCGACGTTTGATCAAAATCGGGGTGTCTACACTGTGCCCCTCTTCGACAGAGCTTGTGGAACAACGCATTTCACAAGTGAATGTCAAAGCCTGTGTGAAGACAAGCCTTTGACCAAACTATCAGATTTAGGAAAAACAAATTACGTTGCAAAATAAAACAGGCATGCGGCAATGGTTTATGCTGGTCGTGCTCCATGATGAGCTATCTACGTATCCATTCAAGAATCAGACCAAGACGTAGTTTGGGCAAGGGTCAAACACACAAACACAAGTAGACATACGGATGAATGCACCTATCCTATCATAATGCACGTGCTCATATAATGGCAACGATAAATGTAACTTCATGCTCTATAAATGATGTTGTGGACCATGAAGGAAAGGGGGTCCTGGCGTTCTCCCTCGATAATGTCAAGAGACAGATCCGAAGGAGCACACTTCAGGGAAAACTAGGACTTCCTCACGCGATCCTAGAGACAAAGAGTTGCCACTTAATTTTTATCAGGAATTAGGAAACCCAAGTCTGACTCACCCAAAATTGAATAAGGTTACTCGCCCTTCATTACCAGAAACTAGGTTTGGGGGTCTTGGTATAAGAGGGGAAGGAGCCCAAGCAGGGCTAAAGCACCCCCTCCTCGCCCTACCGAACGGTAGGCCTTGATTCAAGTATCCTTATTCTTAATTCGTAATTGGTATTGTTTCCTCAAACATACTATATATATACATGTCAAAAAGGGAACATCTAAGAAAAATCATGTCAAGAGATTAAATCAAGTAGAAGTTGGATGCACGTACAATACAAGAGAGAGGTATACTTACAGTGGTTAGTCCCGCCCGGGACCGATGCAAGTAAAGAAAACATGTCATGATATGCAAAAGGGAACAAGAGAACTTACATTGGGTTGACTCAAGCGGAGTCGCAAAAAGCAAAGAGAAAGGAAAGATGCAATGCAATCATACAACATTCCTAGATAAGATGTCTCTAACACATAAGCACATAAACGGAGACTATCCTAAAGGAATTGTGTCGTTAAAAGCAAAGTTGTAAACCTAGAAAAATTCTAAGAGAAATGAGAGATAGAGTACATGATACATGGGCACTAAGCCACATGTAGACGAGGCAAACCCACAAATCAAAGTCTAGATCCACGGCATTCAATTCTTTACACTAAGACACCAAGAAATACCCAAGTATAGACCTCTGGATGCAAACCAGAAGTCAATCCGAGGTCCAAGTGAGGAGATATGGTCATTCTCCCATCAGTGCGCAGAGTTGTCAAAATCAGAGAAGTTCAAGCCCTTGAAGAGAGTTCAATCGATTGAGACTTCGATCGATCAAAAAAGTTTGATCGGTTGAAGTTGAAAATTTCTACAAAGTTGCGTACAGTTTGTAGGAACCCTATAAATAAGCTGCTTTGATGACAAACGAAGAGAGAACGCTCCAGAACACAAAAAAATAGCAATTTTAGGGTAGTTTTAGGGTTAGATTAGGAGTAGATTAGGTTAGATTCTTGTTCTTCTTCCTCTTTTCCATTGTTATACTGAAGATTATTGAAGATTCAAGTTTATGTCAAATTGTTTCCAGATTTTTCTTTTCCTTTTCTTTATTTCATTGTTTATTAGTTTATATGTTATGATTGCTCTAGGTTACTATTCCTGTATTTGTCTTATTATGTTTTCGTATTTTAGACGTTGGGAATATGTTATGAAACATTGATTTCCAACCTCTACCATACAATCTTTAGAAACCTTGGGCTTGATCGATCGAAGACATTTCGATCGATTGAACCAGAGCCACAGTCAAGCAATTGAAGGCATTTCGATCAATTAAAAGATGATGCAGTTCGATCGATCGAGAGCGCATCGATCGATCGAACCTGTTAATTCCTGAGATAATTCTTTTAAGTACTCCTAGACTTTTTGTTTTAGAGATCTGTCATCAGATTGTTCCAGTAAGTTCAGTTTGTCACAATAGTTTTTAGAACTTAAAGCCTTAAGGCTATTTTCTTCAATGACTTTTGAAATCCACTTTGAATGCTAACACCATTTGGAGTGCAAGTATTAACCATTGGTTTAAACTATCTTCCAAGTATTTTAAATCAATTGTGATGATATAGTCCCAGTCATGTAAGGGATATTGATTATTTATCTTTAGAAAAATACGGAATACTGAAAAGGACTGAACTCCATAGATTGTTAATGAATGTGCACGGTAGATGGTTAGGATCAATGTAGATTCTCGTATTTCCAACACCTTTAATTTATTTATTTCATTACTATGTTTCTCTATGCTTTAGTTTATTATTTAGTTTAATTTAATTAATTAGGATTCATTAGAACCTCCACTCCTTTATTGATCTTTTTCTTTTCTTTAAGTTGTAACTTAGTATACATTCTTCCTATTCCTTTCCTGTGGGATCGACCGGGGCTTATCCAGTATTACTTGCATGATCACCTACACTTGGGGTGTTGTACAAGAGCATACAACTTTTTAGTCATGTCAATCATCATGAGGATAGTGCAGGTCTTTGACATCATCGGACATGAAAGTCAAGATATCAGTCAGTGGGGAGTTGGTTGGTTGAACTTGTAGTACATCCGCTCGGGATGCCCGGGCATGCCTCTTCCAAGCCGACTGCGAGTCCCCTCCGTCCGATGTTCCTCCAGACACCACATTGATATATCTGAGAGGTTACTGCTACTCAGGGACTTGGGTGTCTTGCCGCGGTCGTTTGTCTATGGTGACAAACTCGGGCAAATGCCCTTGCTTAATGAGCTTCTCAATTGCAATCTTAAGCTTGAAGCAATCCTCGGTATTGTGACTGTGCTCCTTGTGGTACCGACAGTACTTGTCCTGGTTTCTCTTCTCAGGCGGGCTTTTGAGCTTGATTGGCTTCTTGAACAATTTCTATGTCTCAGGAGGGACCATAACTTCATGGATAGGACAGGAAATAGGCGTGAAAGCGATCAGGATCGGATCCCGACCGCCATGCTGATCCTGCTTTAGCTTCTTCCCCAGATTCTTCTCGAAGTTTTCCCACTTCTGCTTGGCTTTTGGGGAGTCATCTTCGATAAAGCTTGAATGCTTGGACTTTAAGAGTTCCTCCATGTCAATGTATTTCCCAACCCTCTCTAAGAGCTCAATTGGGGTATCCGGTCGGTCACGGTGGAATGATGTAGCAACCTTGGTATTTTGAACCCCTGAGCAAAAGGCTGTGATTGCGACTGTTTTATTAAGGTTGCGGATCTAAAGCTTTTTTTGATTGAACCGGTCAACATAATCCTTCAAAGATTCTCCTTTACACTGCTTGACAGCCAGCAGTTAGGTGTCTGGCTGCAATTAGTCAAGCATATCCACAAACTGGCTAACAAAGAGCTTACTGAGCTCCTTGAAGTCGCCAACTGATCAGGGTTTAAGCGAGTGGAACCACTGTACAGCTAGCTCCTCGAGGGTGCTGGGAAAGGCTATTCAGAATAGTTCATCGGTGTGTGATTTGAGGTGAAAAGTGCATATTTCTAGTGTATTACGTAGTATTTTATGCATACTTTTATCTCCAAATTCCCTATATTTAGGTGCATTCTAATAACAATGCTCTTTTTATTGTGTTAATGCTTAAATATATATTTTGCATTGTTTTATAGGTGTTAGGATGTAAATCAATGAACTGGAGCTAAAGAAAAGTGATTCTGGTGGATAGAACAACAAAAGCAGCTGGGCAAAATGCCATTTTTGACAATGAAGACTTCAGATTTGGAAGATTTTCCCAGAGACATGAAATGTAGATCTTTGAGTTACGGTCGCGTGGCCGTAAACGGGAGGTCAATCTGAGGTCTAAGTAAAAGGTTATGGCCATTCTCCCATCGGTGCGCAGAGTTGTCAAAATCAGAGAAGTTCAAGCGATTGAGGAGAGTTCAATCGATCGAACCTTCGATCGATCGAACTAAGCTCGATCGATCGAACTTTATTTTCATCCAAAAGTTGCGTAAACTCTGTGGGAACCCTATATATAAGTCGTTTTGACACCAGACGAAGAGAGGACGCTCCAGAACGCAAAAAACAGCAGATTAGGGTAGTTTTAGGGTTAGATTAGGAGTAGGTTAGGTTAGATTCATGTTATTTTTCATCTTTTCTATTGATTCATTGAAGATTATTGAAGATTCAACTTTATTTCAAGTTATTTACAAGTTTATTTCAGATTATTTACAGGTTTTTCCTTTCCTTTATCTTATTTGATTGTTTATGAATCTAGTAGTTATGATTGTTATGTTTTACTATTTCTGCACTAGTTTATTCATGTTTTCGTAGTTTATACGTTGGGAATATGTGTTGAAACATTGATTCCCAGCCTCCGCCATGCAATCTTTAGAAACCTTGGGCTCGATCGATCGAAGGTATTTCGATCGATCAAACCAGAGCCATAGTCAAGCGATCGAAGGCATTTCGATCGATTGAAGGATGATGCTGTCCGATCGATCGAGAGCGCTTCGATCGATCGAACATGTGAAATCCTGAGATGATTCTTTTAAGTATTTCATAACTTTCTGTTTTAGAAATCTGTCATCAAATTGTCCCTATAAGCTCAGTTTGTCACAACAGTTTTTAGAACTTAAAGCCTTAAGGCCTTTTCTTCAATGACTTTTGAAAACCACTTTGAATGCTAACACCATTTAGAGTGCAAGTAATAACCATTATTTTAAACCGTCTTTCAAGTATTTTAAATCACTTGTGATGATGTAGTCCCGGTCATGAAAGGGCTATTGATTCTTTATCTTTAGAAAAATACGGAATGCTGAAAAGGAGTGAACTCCATAGAACGTTAATGAATTTGCATGGTAGATGGTTAGGATCAATGTGGATTCATGTGTTTCCAACACTTTTAGTTTGTTAATTTAATTAGTTATGTTTCTTTATACTTTAGTTTGTTATTTAGTTTAAGTTAATTAATTAGGATTCGTAGAACCTCCACTTCTATATTCTTATTTTCTTTTCTTTTCTTTAGGTTTTAACTTAGTAGACATTCTCCCTATTCCTTCCCTGTGCGATCGACCTGGACTTATCCAGTATTACTTGCACGATCACCTACACTTGGGTGTTGCACAAGAGCGCACAACTATATAGTCGTGTCAGTGTGGGTAACTAACACCATCTGAGCCTTGTAAGTCCGGATATGGTCGACCGGGCTTCCCATCCCTTCATAAGAATCATGATGAGGTTGCTTGAATTTGCGTGGAATCGGGAATCCTGTAATCCGGGCAGTGAAGGGTAACTCAGTTTCAGTAATGGTGTAGTCGCGACTTGCCTTGCAACTCAACTTCCCAAGAAATACCCAAGTATTGAAAAAATACAAGCAAACAAATGATATGCATGATAAACAAGGAAAAGATGTCATCAATCAAATTTTCAGATTCAGCAACCTCTAATGAATCCTATGAAAAGTGATCTTAAATATGAGCTGGGTTAAAACCCTTTTACAAAAAGTTAGATACATGTCTTAGGGAACTTCTCCAAAAAGTAGAACCTCATTACCATTTTTGAAGTTTGAGAAATAAGAGTTTTGGGAATAGTGGACCAGGACTGTCCACTATTCTTGTAAAAATCATAATTAATTCTACAAAAATCATGTGAAGCTCTAATTGGTGTCAAAAGAAAGCTATTTCATTTTAGTTTATGAAAACAATAATCCCATGTACATGTCATGATATTAAGATTTCTGAAAAGTTGTTTTAAACAGACTCTGTTATTCTGGAAGTTTGGTATCAATAGACAAAGGAATGCAAAACATAATAGAAATTCATGAATCATATTAATCAAGTTAATCTAAGCTTTTGGTCTCTTATCAAATCATCCTAGATGATTTCTAAACCAAGTTTTATTCATCAATTGTTATTTACTGATCAAGGTATAACCATTTTGTATACATGATCATAATTGTAGTTAAATCTAGAAAATTTCAAAATAGTTGTATCAACTTCAAAAGCTTAGAAAACAATCTTAACTCGATCGTATGCTCACGATTTTACATCAGCATATAAATATATGAGTTAGGAATCATCCCCAAAAACAGGAATATCAATATCTAGTATAGATTTTCTGAAATTCAAGCACAAAGCGACTATGTTCAAATCTGTCAACCGATATCTCAACAATTTCTAAAAATAGCATGTAGATCCTAGAGGTTCTCAAAACGGATCGAATGAAAGCTAATTCATCAAAGTTTACCCAGAAAGTTTGAAATCCATCAAACTATGGGTTTTGGTGGACCAAATCTTATGGACAAAACCAAACTGTTGTACTGAATTTTTATCTAATTCATTTTAAAGTGTGAGAAAAACATCTTAGGTGATGGTTGAAGCTTATTAGAGAGATCAAACTCATAGATCATCTTAATTATCATGATTCCAATCAATTTAGCCCTCAAGTTCTATGAAGAACTTTGGATCATCGATCAAAGGGACTTACAAATTTCCTATTGGAGATGAAATTTAATATGAATTCTAGATAATAGAAATAATCAAGAGATAGATATGAACATAGGAATCATCCTTCTCATAGATCATACTTCCAAACCATCATAGAATTCAAAATAGATACATATATATATAATCATGCATGCATGGATCTAAACTAAAATAGAAATGAAATCAAAGTTGAAAATTAAAGTGAAAATCAATCTCTAATTAAGAATTACCAATAAAATCAAAAGAGACTTGGATCTAGCTATGTGAGTGTGTGAAGAACAAGAGAGGAAGAAGATGAGTATTCTAACAAGGAAAATAAAACTAAACTAGATCCAAGTCTTATAGATCTATGTATCAAAGTAGGAATTAGTGATGAATTGTAGTGTTTACCTCTTGGAGGATTCTCAACTATATCACCAAAGTTGAATTGAAGAGTCTTCTTCTTCAAGTATTCTTCAAATTCTTCAAGCACTCATCCATGGAAGTATTTGGGAAGCAATTGATGTTCAAATTTGTAATCTAATTATCTTGAGATTAGTTTAATTCATAACTCACTTCTTCTCTCTATAAATCTCTCTTAAATTGAAAGTATTTTTGCAAGTATATTCACTTATATGTACTTCTCTCTTGTATATCCTCTCCTCTATATGTACTTGTGTGTCTATATATCCTCTTGTGTGTCAAAGATGATCTCATATGGATCTATATATAGAGTTTTGATAACTTAACTCTTAAGTTACATGGTTAAAACATGATTTTTAGAGAGTAGAAAAGGGTTAAAATGGCCATTTTGGTGCCTAAACGCAGTTTCCAGGCAATTTCCTCGCAGTGGGAGGCTTCTAGAAGGGTCTGGAACTCAAAAAGCTCAATGGAGGGGGCACTATGTGGGTGGAGGCTTAGGTGGGACCAGCCACCTACTTTTTCCCCTCCTCTGGTTGCCTTTAAGCTCTGTTTAAAATATTAGGTGCACTGCTTTTCCAGATTTTCATAAAAATGCTTTTTGGTGTCTGAAATCATCCGTTTACGTACCGTTGGAAAGCTGTCGATTTGAATTTTAGTATAAAAATATTTTAGGGAGTTTTGAAATGAAAATTGAAGTCCAATTGAAGCCCGAAAGTCCTCTGAAACTTTCGTCGTCTTTTGGAAATCAAACGACGTCTTTTCCAAAATTGATTTTCAATGTGCGTCGATTTTGAACTTTTCTTTAAAATTGAGAATACTGCATTTAGAACACTTCATGTTCATATAACCCTGAGTAAATGTAAATTCTGAAAGACAATTTTGACAAAATTGGGATTTATGAATGGAAAAGTGAGAAGTCACTTTTCGAAGTTCGATCTTTTGATTATGTAGAATCCAGTACCTTCCATGGGGTACTTTTCATCATCGAATTCTCTAAGACATTGTCCACCCTAAATCCTATCAGTGTGGTCAAAATTGTTTGTCTACAGTTTGCCCCTCTTTGGCAGAGCTTGTTGTGAACAACGTGAACTGCAAGTGAATGCCAAAGCTAGAAGGCATCCAATAACCATACTGAGAGATTTTAGGAAAAACAAAATTCGCAAAAATCAAGAAATTCAACATCAGATAAAATCAAGAAATCACGAATGCAAGAAGGCAATGCAATGCAATGCTGGGTAGAGGCTGCTAAATCTAAGCTGCTACTGGGCATGCTCCGCTAGAGCTGCCTATGTATCCTTTCCAAGAATCAGACCATGGCGTAGTTCAAGCGTGCGAGGAGACAAAGAACACACAAACAATAATGCAGATGGAATGCTCCTATCCTAGGATGCTGATGTAGTATGAAAACATGAATGTGCAAGTGCTGGAGGAATCATCCTCAAGGGTTCTAGATACAAAATCTAATGCAAGGGATGTGACGGCTCTCTCTCACATATGGAAACTTTTGACACAATCTTTCCTATTTGATTCAGGTTTCTTAATGGAGAGGGTTCTACACAAGTCTTATTCTCAACAGGTCTTAACTTAATCTTAGACATGATATGATCTTAAACTCGACCTATCCTTAAACTCACGTCAATCTTACACTTCGACATAATCTTGAACTTGGCAAAATTTTAAACTCGATACAATCTTTAATTTAGCAAAATTTTAAACTCGACATGTTCTTAAACTCGATCTAAATCTCGACATGATCTTAAACTCGATATGATCTTAAACTCCATCTAAATCTCGACATGATCTTAAATTCGATATAAAACTTGACATGATCTTAAACTCGTTCTAATCTTAAACTCGATTCTATCTTAAACTTGTCCTAATCTTAAACTCGATTCTGTCTTAAACTCGACCTGATCTTAAACTCAATCTAAAGCTTGACATAATCTTAAACTCGATTCTGTCTTAAACTTGACATGATCTTAAACTTGATCTAAAACTCGACATGATCTTAAACTCGATCTAAAACTTGACTTGATCTTAAACTCGATCTAATCTTAAACTCGATTATGTCTTAAACTTGACCTGATCTTAAACTTGATCTAAAACTCGACATGATCTTAAACTCGATCTAAAACTTGACCTGATCTTAAACTCGATCTAATCTTAAACTCGATTCTGTCTTAAACTTGACCTGATCTTAAACTTGATCTAAAACTCAAAATGATCTTAAACTTGATCTAAAACTTGATGTGATCTTAAACTCGATCTAATCTTAAACTCAATTTTGTCTTAAACTTGACCTGATCTTAAACTTGATCTAAAACTTGACACGATCTTAAACTCGATCTAATCTTAAACTCGATTATGTCTTAAACTTGACCTGATCTTAAACTTGATCTAAAACTCGACATGATCTTAAACTCGATCTGAAACTTGACTTTATCTTAAACTCGATCTATTCTTAAACTCGATTCTGTCTTAAACTTGATCTAAAACTCGACAGGATCTTAAACTTGATCTAAAACATGAAGTGATCTTAAACTCGGTCTAATATTAAACTCGATTCTGTCTTAAACTTGACCTGATCTTAAACTCAATCTAAAACTTGACATGATCTTAAACTCGATCTGATCTTAAACTTGATTCTTGAGAGTCCTAACCACTTAGACAATTGATGAAAGTACTCTGCTAGGGAGATTGTTAAAATTCTGAGAGATGTGAAAAGCTTCTATTCTGGAGCCTCTGTTGATCTGAAGTTGACGATGGTGGTTTGACCAGCTCAAATATTCTTGCAAATACATCTGGTTTATTGTGACCCTATTCTGAATTACGATCCATCTTTTGCAAATCCTTTCTGGATGTAATTCTCGAGCAATAGTAGACCCAAATGTCCATGTTCCAGGACGACACATAATCAACCCAAAATAATAGGAGTTCGCTGTAAATCATCAATTCTCAACTATTTTCAAGCGGCGGTTCCTCGATTCTTCATGTGGGGGGACTTTTCTTCAACCAAAATTCAATTTCCCAAGGGTCCTTCAGACCAATTCCAACAAGTTTCAGGCACTCTTAAGGCTTATATATCATGATCGGACCAATCCGGGGTCAAAACAAGAGTTCCCAATGTCACAATTCTTATTCACAATTGATAAGTACTTAAAAGACCTGATGACCTTGATGAGCTTCACAAGTCATCAACCAATTCTAGCAGATATTCATGCAAGGCACTCTGAACTGTTTCAACAATGGCTCAGCTCAATATCTAAGGTCGGTCTTCTGATTAGCATGATTAATTGATGCAATAATAGTGTTCAGAACTACTACTTGTATCCACTTTTGGATGATCTTAGAGTTTTAGAATTTTAGATCACTTCGAACCCACGCACTCAAGATCATGACAGACTAGATGACAATAGATTTGACCATGACAGACATTGATATAGGAAGATAACACTCTCGACACTGAAATAGAAGTTTGGAGGAGGCAACTCAATTTTCCATGATTTAATGCGCATTTGTCATGTTTGACGTATCTCTTTGCTTTTCATGTGCACTTCTCATCGTAGTGCGATAATACTTAGTTGATATGGTATTGCTTTGAAAATACTCCATATGGATCTCAATCAATCCTTTACTTTCTATGAAATGTGCTTCGAATTAGTGTCTTAGCTTATAGAATAAGAGACGATTCATTTCAAACATTTTCCCAGATATACTTGATGATTCAGGATTCGCTTATGATATGAAAGGGGGTATAGGAAAATGATGTTTGCCCCTAGTTGATGGACATAAATGGAGGTTTGCCCTATGTGGCAGTGGTATCTTGAGGCTTTGGGCAAACTTGAAAGTTTGCCCCTAGTTTGCAAGATTCAGGAACCGAGAGCCAGGAAAGCTCGCCTACTTATCCCCAAGTGGGAATCAGGTCCAAAGTAGTTCGGCCAAGTCTTGAAAGAAGGTATTTGAGATGTGGTTGAGTGTTTCAGGAGCAGTGACCAAACCGAGTAGGTTGCCTACGTATCCCCAAGTGGGAATCAGGTCAAGCATAGTTCATCTATGGCTGGAGACTTTAAAACTGCAAGGATTCAAGAATTGGGGGGCCCTTCAAGCTATGTCATCAGACAGATATCTGAAGCAGGTCACTTGTGGTAGCTTTGAAAGAAACTAAACTACCTCTCCTTTTTCTTTTCTTTTTCTCTTCTTTTCTTCTCTTTCCTTTTTCTCTTCTTTATTTTTGACGGTTGATTCTTTTCACCTTATCACTAGCCAGCCAATTTTACATCTCTCATCATACATCATACATGATTTCGGAGCAAGATTGGCCCTTCAAATCTTTTGGGCTGATTCAAAGAGATTATAATTCAAAGCTTTGGGATAGTTCATGTTCCCGATTTCTCGATCTTCTTCATTCCTCTTCCTCTTCTTTCTTTTATTTTCTTTTTTCTCTAAAGTTTTGACTGGCTAGGATCAAGTTCATGAAAACAACACACAAAATTTTCTTTTCTTTTCATGCTCTAACTTTTGCCTAGGCGCCCTTTCGAGTTTTCATCCTAGCGAGCTTCTTTTTTCCTTTTTTTTTCTTTTGTGCTCTAACTTTTGCCTAGGTGCCCTTTCGGATTTTCATCCTAGCGAGCTTCTCTTTTTCTTTTTTCTTTTTGAGAGAAGTAGCTCCTTTCAAATGTTTGGCTACCATCAAGAACAAAGTGTACATGGCTTGTAATTTATACAGGTTTGAATGGCTCATTTTTTTGGCTCAAGATTTTGAAATGGGAAGATCAGGGATTTAAGCTAGTCCTGAGTTACTATCGAACATATCTTTTCAAGATTTAAGCAAAAGCATATTAAGATTCTTAAAGTAAGACTAGTCAATTCTTAGCTTTCTTCGATGTTAGCGCAAAATCGATGTTGATCCTTTCAGGATTCTTTTAAATGCACAAAATTATCAGTAGTGTATTTTTCACAATGATCAGAGAAATGACACTTTCAGCTTAGAGATTCTTTCATTCATGATAAGGCGCATTAGATCAAGAAAATCAAGATTTCATTTTATTACTAGAAAGAGAAGGATTACAGTACTCAACATAGACTCAACCATAACTTAATGATAGACAGACTCGACAACGAGACTTAAAACTGAATCGACTGGACTCGACTTGATCTCAAGTGAAGCGTCACTATGATTCGCTTATTCCTCTTAAACATTCGTTCGGTTTCAACAAGCAGCTATTCCAAACATCATCACAACACTGCCCTTTGTAGGCTCTCCCAAATTCTTCATTCTTCAACAAAGGCTTGAATTCTTTGGCTAATTCCTCAGGCCTTTTGTGGTAGAGGAATGATGATACCCTTTTCGATCAAGTCCTAAATTTCATGCCTGAGTCTGCAGCATCTATATGTACTATGCCCATGGCTTTAATGGAAATTGCAGTAGTGCTCAATCTTGAAGCCTCGTGGAAGTGGATCAGGTTCTGGCTTGGGTTCCAGCTTCTTCAAGTACCCTTCTTCTAGTATTTTTTCAAGTGCGCTACTCATGGACATTCCTAGCTTAGAAAATTCTCTCTTCTCTTTCTTTTGCCCTTGATTATGGTTTTCCCTTGCAACTCTGGTATTCTTCCCCCATTGCTGTTGAATTTGGTCTCTTTGGCAGTTGTGGTGTCAATACATCGATATCAGGTAATGGATATTTGTTCAAATGAAGTGGCCCTTTGAACTTTTTCGAAGGCCTTGCATTGGACATATCAAATAATCCCTCCCTATCAAGCTTGTGGTCACCAATTCATTTGCTCTTGTGGGTCACATTCTCTAGTAAACCACTCTTGGTGAGCTTGTCAAGGATTTCCTGATTCAGAGTTTGTATTCCTAGATAAGCCAATCTTTCAAACCACTCGTTATCATCGCAAGGTGCAAGAGGTGGAGTCAGAGGTGTTGTGTCAGCCAATTGCTTTTCACACCCATCATTTTCATAAGTAGCTCACTGATTTGGTTGATAGTAGATTCCATAGCAGTCATCCAAGCATCTATATCGGGTTCATGTGTCATCTTTCCAACCCTGACTGATTCGGCTGATCTTACCCTAAACTCTGATCTGATCAAATGACTGTTCGGAGTTCTAACCCAGGAGGAAGTACAACTTTCTTGATCCTATCTTCTTTTCACTCTTATTTAGGGAATTTCAAACAATCAGGTAATTTTATTTGTAAAAGAATTTTCAAAGAATGATATTTTAAAAAGTGGATTGAAAATCATTTCCTTTTTCAAAAACATTTTCTAAAATCAAGTTCCAAAATTTTGAGGAAAACAATCTTTCTTTTCACAAGTGTATTAGAGGCATCGCACTCGTGAGTCGTATATGCAATGCTCATGTAGTGTATGCAATGTAGATGAAATGCAATCTACCCTAAAAGCAATGCACCTTAATCAAGCTTAGAGCTAGCATTTTAGCACATAAACACATAAGATACCTTGAGTATGCTAATCATCCTACCAATCCAATCATTATCCAAGGATTTTTAGCTTTGAAATTCTTGATGGCTTAGGTTTACAAAATTGAATTTTTTATGAAAATCTTGAAAGAGAGGGGGGAGATTTGTAAATTTCAAAAATATTTTTGAACCATCAATGCTTGTTGTTTGAAAATCGAGGTAGGAAATTTTGAAATTCTAAAATTTGAAATTGGATTATCAAAGTTGGAATCATGATTTCTTTTGAAAACCAAGGTAGGAGTTTTGGAATTCTCTAAAATCTAAGGAGAATTTGAAATTGATTCATCAAAGTGTGAGATTATGGTTTTTCTTGAAAACCAAAGTGGGAATTTGAAACCCTCTAAAATCTGAGAGGAGAATTTAAAATTTGAATCATCAAAGTGGAAATTTAAATTCTCTAAAAATCTAGGGACAATTTTGGAAGGATTTTGCAAAAGTGAATTTCAAAGCAAATTTTCAAAAGGGATATTCTCGGAATTTTCAAAAGACTAGGGTTTTTTCAAAGAAATGCTTGTATTTTCAAAATTTTTCAAAAAAGATCGTCCTCGAATAATGATTGGATGTTCATATAAAGACCATACTACTTTAGAGGAATCCACCATACAATGTTTGATGATGCATTCGCATACACGTCCTCATCATCCACATAATCCCTTACAGGAAAACGCAAATAATTCATCACATTGTCCTAATCAAAGATGATAATCAAAATCCTAATTGAAGGGTTCTATAGAAACTATATGCAAAGGCCGGATTTTAGTCTCATAAAGGGTCCATTAGCAAGCTCAGCGGTGTGGGTGACTGCCTCCCCAAGGGTGTGCCGTTCACACATGGGCTCTATATACCGCATGGGGTACAAGGCTAACGGTGACTACATGCTACCAAAGTCTCTTGACAAATGGAGAAAAGAGGGCCCTCCACCAACAAGGAAATGGTCTCAAGCAGTCGCGGTGAAAGAATAATGCAAGTGCAAATGCATGCAGAAACAACACGATTATCGAATTAATAACAAGGATATTCATTGGCTCAAGTCAAATCCTTGACAAACAAGAAACCATCGATTTCATGTTCAAGTCCCCAACAGAGTCGCCAGATTATGGACCATGCAGGAAAGGGGGTCCTGGCATTCTCCCTCGATAGTGTCCCGAGACGGATCCTAAGGAGCACACTTCAGGGAAAACTAGGACTTCCTCACGCGATCCTAGAGACAAAGAGTTGTCACTTAATTTTTATCGGGAATTAGGATACCCAAGTTTGACTCGCCCAAAATTGAATAAGGTTACTCGCCCTTCATTACCAGAAACTAGGTTTGGGGGTCTTGGTACGAAAGGTGAAGGCGCCCAAGCAGGACTAAAGCACCCCCTCCTCGCCCTACCGAATGGTAGGCCTTGATTCAAATATCCTTGTTCTTAATTCGTAATTGGTGTTGTTTCCTCAAACATACTAGATATATATACATGTCAAAAAGGGAACATCTAAGAAAAATCATGTCAAAAAAGATTAAATCAAGTAAAAGTCGGATGCACGTGCAATACAAGATAGAGGTATACTTACAGTGGTTAGTCCTTCCTGGGGCCGATGCAAGTAGAGAAAATATGTCATGATATGCAAAAGGGAACAAGAGAACTTACATTGGGTTGACTCAAGCGGAGTAGCAAAAGGCAAAGAGAAAGGAAACGTGCAATGCAATCATGAAACAATCCTAGATAAGATGTCTCTAACACATAAGCACATAAACGGAGACTATCATAAAGGAATTGTGTCGTTGAAAACAAAGTTGTAAACCTAGAAAAATTCTAAGAGAAAGGAGAGAGATAGTACACGATACATGGGCACTAAGCCACATGTAAACGAGGCAAACCCACAAATCGAAGTTCGGATCCACGGCATTCAATTCTCTACACTAAGACACCAAGAAATACCCAAGCATTTAAAAAATGCAAGCAAACAAATGATAGTCATGATAAAATAGGAAAAGATGTTGATTCAAGGTGAAAAGTGCATGTTCATAGCGTATTATAGGTCTTTTATGCATACTTTTATCCCCAAAGTCCCTAAATTTAGCTGCATTCTAATAACAATGGTCTTTTTATTGTGTTAATGCTAAAATATATGTTTTTGCGTTGTTTTATAGGTATTAGAATGCAAATCAATGAAGTGGAGCTAAAGAAAGTGATTCTGGTGAAGAGAACAACAGAAGCAGCTGGGAAAATGCCAATTTTGACAATGATGACTTCAGATTTGGAAGATTTTCCCAGAGACATGAAATGTAGATCTTTGAGTTACGGTCGCGTGGTCGCAAACGGGAGGTCAATCCGAGGTCCGAGTAAAAAGTTATGGCCATTCTCCCATCGGTGTGCAGTGTTGTCAAAATCAGAAGAGTTCAAGCGATTGAAGAAGGGTTCAATCGATCGAACCTTCGATCGATCGAACTGAGCTCGATCGATCGAACCTTTTATTCACCCAAAAGTTGCGTAAACTCTGTGGGAACCCTATATATACGTCGTTTTGACGCCAGACGAAGGGGGGACGCTCCAGAACGCAGAAAACAGCAGTTTTGTGTAGTTTTAGGGTTAGATTAGGAGTAGATTAGGTTAGATTAATGTTCTTATTCATCTTTTCCATTGTTATATTGAAGATTCAAGTTGGTTTCATGTTATTTACAAGTTATAATCAGATTATATTCAGGTTTTCTCTTTCCTTTATCTTTATTGCATTGTTTATTAGTTTATATGTTATGATTACATTAGTTTACTATTCCTGCACTAGTTTGATCATGTTTCCGTAGTTTAGACGTTGGAGATATGTGATGAAATATTGATTCTTAGCCTCTGCCATGTATGATATAGAAACCTTGGGCTCGATCGATCGAAGACAGTTCGATCGATCGAACCAGACATAGTCAAGCGATCGAAGACCTTTCGATCGATTGAAGGATGATGCAGTTCGATCGATCGAGAGCGCTTCGATCGATCGAACATGTTAATTCCTGAGATGATTCTTTGAAGTATTCCATGACTTTCTGTTTTAGAAATCTGTCATCAAATTGTCCCAATAAGCTCAGTTTGTCACAACAGTTTTTAGAACTTAAAGCCTTAAGGCTATTTTCTTCAATGACTTTTGAAAACCACTTTGAATGCTAACACCATTTAGAGTGCAAGTAATTACCATTGTTTTAAACCGTCTTCCAAGTATTTTAAATCACTTGTGATGATGTAGTCCCGGTCATGAAAGGGCTACTGATTCTTTATCTTTAGAAAAATACGGAATACTGAAAAGGGATGTACTCCATAGAGCGTTAATGAATGTGCATGGTAGATGGTTAGGATCAATGTGGATTCATGTGTTTCCAACACCTTTAGTTTATTAGTTTAATTATTTATGTTTCTTTATGCTTTAGTTTGTAATTTAGTTTAATTTAATTAATTAGGATTTGTTAGTAAACCTCCAATTATTCATTTTTATTTTCTTTTCTTTAGGTTATAACTTAGTATATTTTCTACCTATTCCTTCCCTGTGGGATCGACCTGGACTTCCAGTACTATATTACTTGCACGATCACCTACACTTGGGTGTTGCACAAGAGCGCACAACTTTTTAGTCGTGTCAAGTTTTTGGCGCCGTTGCCGGGGAAGGCAACTAGGTTAGGATTTTACTAAGTTTTTCCATTTTTCTTCTTTTACTTAAAAAAAAAAAAAAAAAAAAAAAAAAATATCATTGGACTTTTTCTCTCACAAGAAAAAAAAAAAAAATTCTTTTGTTTAAATATTTTGGGTAAACATGTCTTATCCATATTACCCTCCATACAACACAAATACCACGAATGGGTACACATTAGGTAATGAGAACTATATCCCGAGTTGGCAAGCACCCACATATGATGCACATTATCAACCTGAGTGCTACCAATCACCACAATGGGAAAACCATCGTGTTAGTCCCCCATGTTATCAAACGTACCAAGAATCTCCACCTGGAGAGTTCTATCAATCGCAATGGGGATATAACCAAAATGATAGTGTAGGATATAGTAGTAGTTCCCACGATTACCAAATGCACCAAGACTTTCCTTCTGGGGAGTCTTGCACACAAACACAATGGGAAGGGGACTATTACCAACAACAATGGGGTGAAACTTCATATAGTTATAATGAGGAGAATAACCAAGTTGAGGATAATGGTATGTTAGAATTGCTGCTTAGTGAAATGAAAAGGCTAGAGAGTGCAATTGATAAATTAGGAGCTAGATATCAACAAGCATTTGATAGCCAACCTTTAGAAGACTATACCAGTCCTTCAACGCTACAACCTGAATTTCAAGACACTAACAATGGAATGGAATTAGAGGACAATGATGGGTTCATACCGAGTGAGGTTAACAACTCATTTAAGAAAGTGATAACCCAACAAGAACTCCAAAACCAAACCATTGAGCATGAAGTTGTAGAACCATCTTCTCCTCAACATACAACCCCAGACATCAACTTCTTCACTGCCTGGATAAAACTGCACAATCATTTTATCCAGAGCACCTCAATAGATGACATATATAGTGAGGAGAGTTACAAGGATGAGAATGAGGTTTTAAAAGATGACGAGAGTTTAGGTGATTGCACGCAATTAGGAAAGGAAGAGTCCCCTGTTGACTCTACCCCTACCTTTGAAAGTGACCCTAGGGAGGACGTAATTGAAAAATCTAAATCCTGTTTAGATTCATGCGATATTCATGAACCCTTACCTCTTTCGACCGAAGAGGTGGTGTCACCAAGTTGCCCATCACCTATCATTGCTATCAATCAAAGCTCTCGTCCTGAGCTTGAATGTTATGTGTACCCCATTCGTGAACAAACAGAATGTGTTGTGGAAGAGGATGGTAAGGATACTAGCACATGTTCTTCACAAAATTTTAACTTTCAAAATTCTTTGAGAGAAGACTTGGAAAATATTGGGCCCACTTTAGATGATCTTAAAATTCAACAAGAAGCTAGCAATCTTCTAGACTGCTTGACCTTCTTGAGTGATTATGACATTGAGGCCCAAATAGATAGCTTTATCCAAGTCCAGTCCAAAACCATGTGCATAGAACAGAAATCTCATTCATATGATCATATCTCCATAGATTCTGTTCTAGGACAAGCGGAGGGTGGTGAAGCTTCATTAGAACATCACTTCGACCCTGCCTCTTTTATTGAACCATGGCATCCCCCTGTTTTTAGTATTCAAATAGAGGCTGTTATAAGAAATACCAACACTAAAGATCGTTTCTTGCATATAATTCCTAAAAAGTGTTGTATTCCTTTTATAACTGTCCCAAAAAAATTTGGAAGCCATAGGTTTTGCATCATCTCCTCTGACCTTGAGCCTGACATTAGTTGGGGGGAGTTGCATTTTTATGAGTATCCCAGCATTCTTCAAACTGTTAAATTATTTTATTGGGAAGATCCTCAAAAATTTCGATTATTACTTTATGATAAAAATCTTGTTAACCGAGGTTATTTACTGAGTAGTGTATTATATTCTGTATTTTTCCTTGTTGCTACTAATGATCTTGCAGGTAGCTTGAAAAAAAAATGGATATTAACGCTTCGAGGTAACATCCTTCCTTCTCTCGCTTTACTTTACATGTCCATGTGCTTAGTTTAGAACATTGGGGACAATGTTTAGTTTTAGTTGGGGGGAGTGAGTCATTGCATGCCTCGTTTATTTCTTTTTATGGTTTCGTGTCAATGTACCTGCTTAGCAACATGACTCAGTAAATTAAAATTGTAAAAATTTTTAAAATTTTTTAATTTTATTTTTAAAGATAATAAGATGGTTCTTGTATTTCTCTCATAGTTAATGTAGTTAGTTATGATGCATTAGTGTTATTTTCTGTATGTTATTAGTATGTGATACACTATGGTAGTTTGTTTACTATCTTAGTTATAGTATATTTTATGCTTTTCAATCTTCAAATACTTTGAGCACGTTGTGACAACCTTGTACTTAGCTAAAATGGATTAGTAAGCATAGCTTAAGTGTCTTGAAAGACTGTAGTGGAGACTAATAACCCAAGTGAGCTTTTGTGCCATTCTTTGTTTTTGAGGGTTTTATAAAACTACTCTTACTTTTTGAAAAGCGTATTAATTCGTTGAAAGTCTCATTTTTCTTCTTCATTTTGACTGATTACTAGAAGAGAACGTTCAGGATTTACCAAACTTTAGAGCTCTTGAATTTACTGAAATGAATTATCCTATTAACTTAGAAGATGATTTAGGCCATCTTTTGACCATACACGCATAATACAGCCTTGGCCTACCTCTATGCTATTCCTTTACTTCACCTCTTGAGCTCATCATAATCGCCTTGTCTTCATAATCCTAAAGTCAATACCTAACTCCAAATTAGGAGTTCAAGCCTCAGTTCTTTATCTAGGAATGATTGGGATGTGTTATCTTAACAAGAAGTTTGGTTCTGTGAATAAGGGAAAGTTGGCAAAGAAAAAAAAAAAAAAAAATGAAAAAAAAAAAAAAAAGAAAAAGAAAAGAAAATAAAAGAAAAAAAAAAGCATGAAAAGAAAAAAAAAATGCCAATGGTTGTGACAAAAGAAAAAAAGGAATGAAAAGAAGAGTGTGAAAAAAATAAATAAAAGAAAAGAAGAAGAGAGAGATTGGAGATGTGGGAAGTTTGAAAAGTTATAGTAGACATTCCAATCACGTCCTTTGACCCAATTGAATATCACGAGCCTTTTTCTTCTTAATCTAACACCTCTTTTTCAAAGTCCTGATGATTTTAAGTAAATTGGATTTGAAGTTAAGGTAATGAGAGAGTTCTCCACGGTATCTCGCTCTTCTAGTGAAAAGTATCCTTTCATGAGACTCTGTGCACTAAAATGTCCGTTTTTCTATTTATATATGAGAAGCATTAGATTCCATTTACAATTACTCTTTACAGCTTCCATATCATGAGTGATAATTATTACACCTAATTCAGAGTGATTTCATCTTAAGAGTGTAATCCCGGTGAGAGTTGAGTCAAAATGAACGTCTTGATAGTGTCTTAGGTTATGCAAGCTTTGAAATTAAAGTTTTGTATTTTGGTTGTCCATTCACACACACACTTGAAGATTAATAGGTATGGAACATTCTAATGACTTTGATAGTAGATTAACTGTAATATGTGTGTTGCATGGCTATGGCATACTAGAGAGTTTCATGAGATTGTTGAGCTTAACTATATTGTTAATGAGAGGAAAATTCCTTGAAAACATTTAAATGAGAACCATTGCCTTAAACATGAATTTTGTGGGTAGATTCACTGCAAACCCTCACGAGACAACACTCGTCCACTAGGGGTAACCTAGAGGTTTAAAGGCTTGTTGCATATGCTAAATGCAATCGCGATTCCTGTGAAAGTGATTTAGGATTTTTACTTTCTTTTGTTTTTAATTTTTAGAGTTAAATAAACATTGTTGTAGTTCGCTTCATTGCTAGGGACTAGCAACGAGCTAGTTGGGGGGTGTGATTCAAGGTGAAAAGTGCATGTTCATAGCGTATTATAGGTCTTTTATGCATACTTTTATCCCCAAAGTCCCTAAATTTAGCTGCATTCTAATAACAATGGTCTTTTTATTGTGTTAATGCTAAAATATATGTTTTTGCGTTGTTTTATAGGTATTAGAATGCAAATCAATGAAGTGGAGCTAAAGAAAGTGATTCTGGTGAAGAGAACAACAGAAGCAGCTGGGAAAATGCCAATTTTGACAATGATGACTTCAGATTTGGAAGATTTTCCCAGAGACATGAAATGTAGATCTTTGAGTTACGGTCGCGTGGTCGCAAACGGGAGGTCAATCCGAGGTCCGAGTAAAAAGTTATGGCCATTCTCCCATCGGTGTGCAGTGTTGTCAAAATCAGAAGAGTTCAAGCGATTGAAGAAGGGTTCAATCGATCGAACCTTCGATCGATCGAACTGAGCTCGATCGATCGAACCTTTTATTCACCCAAAAGTTGCGTAAACTCTGTGGGAACCCTATATATACGTCGTTTTGACGCCAGACGAAGGGGGGACGCTCCAGAACGCAGAAAACAGCAGTTTTGTGTAGTTTTAGGGTTAGATTAGGAGTAGATTAGGTTAGATTAATGTTCTTATTCATCTTTTCCATTGTTATATTGAAGATTCAAGTTGGTTTCATGTTATTTACAAGTTATAATCAGATTATATTCAGGTTTTCTCTTTCCTTTATCTTTATTGCATTGTTTATTAGTTTATATGTTATGATTACATTAGTTTACTATTCCTGCACTAGTTTGATCATGTTTCCGTAGTTTAGACGTTGGAGATATGTGATGAAATATTGATTCTTAGCCTCTGCCATGTATGATATAGAAACCTTGGGCTCGATCGATCGAAGACAGTTCGATCGATCGAACCAGACATAGTCAAGCGATCGAAGACCTTTCGATCGATTGAAGGATGATGCAGTTCGATCGATCGAGAGCGCTTCGATCGATCGAACATGTTAATTCCTGAGATGATTCTTTGAAGTATTCCATGACTTTCTGTTTTAGAAATCTGTCATCAAATTGTCCCAATAAGCTCAGTTTGTCACAACAGTTTTTAGAACTTAAAGCCTTAAGGCTATTTTCTTCAATGACTTTTGAAAACCACTTTGAATGCTAACACCATTTAGAGTGCAAGTAATTACCATTGTTTTAAACCGTCTTCCAAGTATTTTAAATCACTTGTGATGATGTAGTCCCGGTCATGAAAGGGCTACTGATTCTTTATCTTTAGAAAAATACGGAATACTGAAAAGGGATGTACTCCATAGAGCGTTAATGAATGTGCATGGTAGATGGTTAGGATCAATGTGGATTCATGTGTTTCCAACACCTTTAGTTTATTAGTTTAATTATTTATGTTTCTTTATGCTTTAGTTTGTAATTTAGTTTAATTTAATTAATTAGGATTTGTTAGTAAACCTCCAATTATTCATTTTTATTTTCTTTTCTTTAGGTTATAACTTAGTATATTTTCTACCTATTCCTTCCCTGTGGGATCGACCTGGACTTCCAGTACTATATTACTTGCACGATCACCTACACTTGGGTGTTGCACAAGAGCGCACAACTTTTTAGTCGTGTCAGATGTCATCAATCAAATTTTCAAATTCAGCAACCTCTAATGAATCCTATGAAAAGTGGTCTTAAACATGATATGGGTTAAACACCTTTTACAGAAAGTTAGATACATGTCTTAGGGAACTTGTCCAAAAAGTAGAACCTCTTTACCATTTTTGAAGTTTGAGAAATAAGAGTTTGGGAACAGTGAACCAAGACTGTCCACTATTCTTGTAAAAGTCATACTTAATTCTAAAATAATCATGTGAAGCTCTATTTGGTGTCAAAAGAAAGCTATTTCATTGTAGTTTATGACAAAAATAATCCCATGGACATGTCATGATCTTAAAGTTTCTGAAAAGTTGTTTTAAACAGACTCTGTTATTCTGGAAGTTTTTTATCATTTGACAAAGGAATGCAAAACATAATAGAAATTCATGAATGATATTAATCAAGTTAATCTAAGCTTTTGGTCTCTTATCAAATTATCTTGAATGATTTCTAAACCAAGTCTTATTCATCAATTGTTGTTTGGTGATCAAGGTATGACCATTTTGTATACAAGATCATAATTGTAGTTAAATCTAGAAAATTCCAAAATAGTTGTATCAACTTCAAAAGCTTAGAAAACGATCTTAACTCGATCGTATGCTCATGATTTGATATCGGCATATAGATATATGAGTTAGGAATCATCCCCAAAAAGCGGAATATCGATAACTATTATAGATTTTCTGAAATTTAAGCATAAAGAGACTATCTTCATATCTATCAACCGATTTCTCAACAATTTCTAAAAATAGCATATAGATCCTAAATGTTCTCAAAACGGATCAAATGAAAACTAATTCATCAAAGTTTACCCAGAAAATTTGAAATACATCAAACTATGGGTTTTGGTGGACCAAATCTTATGGAAAAAAACCAATCTATTTTGCTGAATTTTTATCTAATTCATTTTAAAGTGTGAGGGAAACATCTTAGGTAATGGTTGAAGCTTATTAGAGAGATCAAACTCATAGATCATCTTAATTATGATTCCCAATCAGTTTAGCCCTCAAGTTCTATAAAGATCTTTGGATCATAGATCAAAGGGACTTACAAATATCCTATTGGAGATGAAATTCAATAGGAATTCTAGGTAATAGAAATAATCAAGAGATAGTTATGAACATAGGAATCATCCTTCTCATAGATCATATTTCCAAACCATCATAGAATTCAAAATAGAGACATATATATATATATATAATCATGTATGCATGGATCTAAACTAAAATAGAAATGAAATCAAAGTTGACAATTACAGTGAAAATCAATCTCTAATTAAGAATTACCAATAAAATCAAAAGAGACTTGGATCTAGCAATGTGAGTGTGTGAAGAACAAGAGAGGAAGAAGATGAGTGTTCTAACAAGGAAAATAAAACTAAAGTAGATCCAAGTCTTATAGATCTATGTATAAAAGTAGGAATTAGAGATGAATTGTAGTGTTTACCTCTTGGAGGATTCTCAACTATATCACCAAAGTTGAATTGAAGAGTCTTCTTCTTCAAGTATTCTTCAAATTCTTCAAGCACTCATCCATGGAAGTTTTAAGGAAGCAATTGATGTTCAAATTTCTAATCTAAATATCTTGAGATTAGTTTAATTCATAACTCACTTCTTCTCTCTACAAATCTATCTTAAATTGAAAGTATTTTTGCAAGTATATTCACTTGTATGTACTTCTCTCTTGTATATCCTCTCCTCCATATGTACTTGTGTGTCTATATATTCTCTTGTGTGTCAAAGATGATCTCATATGGATCTATATATAGAGTTTTGAAAACTTAACTCGTAAGTTATAGGGTTGAAATTGGATTTTTAGAGAGCAAAAAGGGTTAAAAGGGCCATTTCGGTGCCTAAACGCTATTTCCAGGCAATTTCCTCGCAGTGAGAGGATTCTAGAAAGGTCTGGAACTCAAAAAACTCAATGGAGGGGGCACTATGTGGGTGGTGGCTTGGGTGGTACCCGCCACCTTCTTTTTCTCCTCCTTGAGTTGCCTTTAAGCTTTATTTAAAATATTAGGTGCACTACTTTTCTAGATTTTCATAAAAATGCTTTTTGGTGTCCAAAATCATCCGTTTACATACCGTTGGAAAGCTATCGAGTTGAATTTTAGTATCAAAATATTTCAGGGAGTTTTGAAATGAAAATTGAAGTCCAATTGAAGCCTGGAAGTCCTCTGAAACTTTCATCGTATTTTTGAAATCAAACGACGTCTTTTGACAAAATCGGGATTTATGCATAGAAAAGGGCTTTTCTGAGCTTGAAGTCACTTTTTGAAGTTTGATCTTTCGATTGTGTGAAATTTGGTACCTTCCATGATGTACTTTTCATCATCGAATCCTCCAAGACGTTGTCCACCCTAAATCCTATCAGTGCTATCTCAATGTATCTAGATGCAATCCATGCCCTATGCTACTTAATGCTCGTGGTTACTCTAACTTAAAGACGAGTTATTTTTTAGAATTTGGAGATTTTATAACTAAGGGGTTGATCCTCTTCAAGATACGTGGCCATCCTGGCCAAACGGACACGTAATTGACTAGGCGGCGCTTCGCGACTTTGGCCCCTGTTTCAATGCGGGTTTGCTCTGAAAATCGACAGACCTTCGACCCCATCGGATATGTTTGCTCTAAAAAATCTGCAGCCCTTTGACCTCGTCGGATATGTTTGCTCTGAAAATTCTGCAACCCTTCAGCCTCGTCGGATATGTTTGCTCTGAAAATTTTGTAGCCCTTTGGCCTCGTCGGATATGTTTGCTCTAAAAATTCCACAGCCCTTCGGCCCCATCGGATATGTTTGCTTTGAAAATCCGCAGCCCTTCGGCCTCGTCGGATATGTTTACTCTGAAAATTCGCACCCCTTCGGCCTCATCAGATATGTTTTCTCTAAAAAATCCACAGCCCTTCGGCCTGTCGGATATGTTTTCTCTAAAAAATTTACAGCCCTTCGGCCCCGTCGGATATTCATTTCAATATTAAAAAATCAGGAGTCAATTCGACTCAAAATCTTTTCAATTTTCAAAATCAGGAGTCAATCAGACTCAAATTTATTTCAATTTTTTAAATCAGGAGTCAATTTAATTTTCAAAAAATCAGGAGTCGATCAGACTCAGAAATCATCTTAATTTTCAAAAATCAGGAATCGCCCAGACTCAAAAGTCTTTTCAAAATTCAAAATCAGGAGTCAATCACACTCAAAGGACTTATTATTTCTCAAAATATTCGAACTAAGCTGTCAAAATCAGAGAATTCTAGGTAATAGAAATAATCAAGAGATAGTTATGAACAAAGGAATCATCCTTCTCATAGATCATATTTCCAAACCATCATAGAATTCAAAATAGAGACATATATATATATAATCATGTATGCATGGATCTAAACTAAAATAGAAATGAAATCAAAGTTGACAATTACAGTGAAAATCAATCTCTAATTAAGAATTACCAATAAAATCAAAAGAGACTTGGATCTAGCAATGTGAGTGTGTGAAGAACAAGAGAGGAAGAAGATGAGTGTTCTAACAAGGAAAATAAAACTAAAGTAGATCCAAGTCTTATAGATCTATGTATAAAAGTAGGAATTAGAGATGAATTGTAGTGTTTACCTCTTGGAGGATTCTCAACTATATCACCAAAGTTGAATTGAAGAGTCTTCTTCTTCAAGTATTCTTCAAATTCTTCAAGCACTCATCCATGGAAGTTTTAAGGAAGCAATTGATGTTCAAATTTCTAATCTAAATATCATGAGATTAGTTTAATTCTTAACTCACTTCTTTTCTCTACAAATCTATCTTAAATTGAAAGTATTTTTGCAAGTACATTCACTTGTATGTACTTCTCTCTTGTATATCCTCTCCTCCATATGTACTTGTGTGTCTATATATTCTCTTGTGTGTCAAAGATGATCGCATATGGATCTATATATAGAGTTTTGAAAACTTAACTCATAAGTTATAGGGTTGAAATTGGATTTTTAGAGAGCAAAAAGGGTTAAAAGGGCCATTTCGGTGCCTAAACGCTATTTCCAGGCAATTTCCTCGCAGTGGGAGGATTCTAGAAAGGTCTGGAACTCAAAAAACTCAATGGAGGGGGCACTATGTGGGTGGTGGCTTGGGTGGTACCCGCCACCTTCTTTTTCTCCTCCTCGAGTTGCCTTTAAGCTTTATTTAAAATATTAGGTGCAATACTTTTCTAGATTTTCATAAAAATGCTTTTTGGTGTCCAAAATCATCCGTTTACATACCGTTGGAAAGCTATCGAGTTGAATTTTAGTATAAAAATATTTCAGGGAGTTTTGAAATGAATATTGAAGTCCAATTGAAGCCTGGAAGTCCTCTGAAACTTTCATCGTATTTTTGAAATCAAACGACGTCTTTTGACAAAATCGGGATTTATGCATAGAAAAGGGCTTTTCTGAGCTTGAAGTCACTTTTTGAAGTTTGATCTTTCGATTGTGTGAAATTTGGTACCTTCCACGGTGTACTTTTCATCATCGAATCCTCCAAGACGTTGTCCACCCTAAATCCTATCAGTGCTATCTCAATGTATCTAGATGCAATCCATGCCCTATGCTACTTAATGCTCGTGGTTACTCTAACTTAAAGACGAGTTATTTTTTAGAATTTGGAGATTTTATAACTAAGGGGTTGATCCTCTTCAAGATACGTGGCCATCCTGGCCAAACGGACACGTAATTGACTAGGTGGTGCTTCGCGACTTTGGCCCCGATTTCAATGCGGGTTTGCTCTGAAAATCGACAGACCTTCGACCCCGTCAGATATGTTTGCTCTAAAAAATCTGCAGCCCTTTGACCTCGTCGGATATGTTTGCTCTGAAATTTCCGCAGTCCTTCGGCCTCGTCGGATATGTTTGCTCTGAAAATTTCGTAGCCCTTTGGCCTCGTCGGATATGTTTGCTCTGAAAATTCCGCAGCCCTTCGGCCTCATCAGATATGTTTGCTTTGAAAATCCGCAGCCCTTCGGCCTCGTCGGATATGTTTACTCTGAAAATTCGCACCCCTTCGGACTCATCAGATATGTTTTCTCTAAAAAAATCCACAGCCCTTCGGCCCGTCGGATATGTTTTCTCTAAAAAATTTGCAGCCCTTCGGCCCTGTCGGATATTCATTTCAATATTAAAAAATCAGGAGTCAATTCGACTCAAATTCTTTTCAATTTTCAAAATCAGGAGTCAATCAGACTCAAATTTATTTCAATTTTTTAAATCAGGAGTCAATCAAATTCAATTTAATTTTCAAAAAATCAGGAGTCGATCAGACTCAGAAATCATCTTAATTTTCAAAAATCAGGAATCGCCCAGACTCAAAAGTCTTTTCAAAATTCAAAATCAAGAGTCAATCACACTCAAAGGACTTATTATTTCTCAAAATATTCGCGCTAAATTCAAATTCTCAAAATTTGAGCCATCCTATACATTTCAAGTCAACTTTCTAAATCTGGAGTCAAAAATCCTCTGGATTTTAAAAGTTAATCAGGCTAAAAAGAATTCATTTTTTCAAAATTTGGGATCATGTGGACTTGGAAATCATTTTTGAGGACCAAAGCGCATAAGGTGGGCAAACTTCGGGGGTTCAGGTTCAAATTTCTGGACCCCAATTTGAATTTTTGGGGGAAACCAAAGGCCTTTTAAAAGTGCATATTCATAGCGTATTATATGATCTTTTATGCATACTTTTATCCCCAATTATCTAGATTTAGATGCATATCAATGATTAAGTTTTTTCTATGATGTTGAGACTCAAATATGTGTTTTTACACTATTTTATAGGTCATGGAAAGCAATCGTTGCGTAGAAAGTGATTCTGGTGGAGAGAAAAACAGAAGTAGCTGAGAAAATGCCATTTTTGAAATTGAAGACTTCACATTTAGAAAATTTCCCCCAAAAATATAAATGTAGATCTATGAGTTACGGTCGCGTGGCCACAAACCGAAGCTCAATCTGAGGTCCGAGTGCAGAGATATGGCCATTCTCCCATCGGTACGCAGAGCTGTCAAAATCAGAGAAGTTCAAGCCCTTCAAGAGAGTTCAATTGATTGAGACTTCGATCGATCGAAAGAGTTTGATCGGTTAAAGGTGAAAATTTCCATAAAGTTGCGTATAGTCTGCAGGAACCCTACAAATAAGCTGTTGTAATGATAGACGAAGAGAGGACGCTCCTCAACATAAAAAAAAATAGCAGTTTTAGGGTAGTTTAAGGGTTAGATTAGGAGTAGATTAGGTAAGATTCTTGTTCACCTTCCTTTTTTTCCATTCCTATACTGAAGATTATTGAAGATTCAAGTTTATTTCAAGTTTATCTCAGATTGTTTCCAGATTTTTCTTTTCCTTTTCTTTATTTCATTATTTATTAGTTTATATTTTATGATTGCTCTAGGTTACTATTTCTGTATTTGTTTTATTATGTTCCATAGTTTAGACCTTGAGAATATGTTATGAAACATTGATTCCCAACCTCTACCATGCAATCTTTAAAAACCCTAGGCTCGATCGATCGAAGACATTTAGATCGATTGAACCAGAGCCACAGTCAAGCGATTGAAGGCATTTCGATCGATTGAAGGATGATGCTGTTTGATCGATCGAGAGCGCATCGATTGATCTAACCTGTTAATTCCTGAGATAATTCTTTTAAGTATTCCTAGACTTTCTATTTTAGAGATCTGTCATCAAATTTGTTCCAGTAAGTTCAGTTTGTCACAACAGGTTTTAGAACTTAAAGCCTTAAGGCTATTTTCTTCAATGACTTTTGAAATCCACTTTGAATGCAAACACCATTTGGAGTGCAAGTATTAACCATTGGTTTAAACTGTATTCCAAGTGTTTTAAATCAGCTATGATGATGTAGTCCCAGTTATGTAAGGGCTATTGATTCTTTATCTTTAGAAAAATACGAAATACTGAAAAGGAATGAACTCCATAGAACGTTAATGAATGTGCATTGTAGATGGTTAGGATTAATGTGGATTCCCGTATTTCCAACACCTTTAATTTATTAATTTCATTATTATGTTTCTCTATACTTTAGTTTATTATTTAGTTTAATTTAATTAATTAGGATTCATTAGAACCTCCACTCCTTTATTGATCTTTTCCTTTGCTTTAAGTTGTAACTTAGTATATATTCTTCCTATTCTTTCCCTATGGGATCGACCTGGACTTATCCAGTATTACTTGCACGATCACCTACACTTAGGTGTTGCACAAGAGCGCACAACTTTTTAGTCGTGTCAAGTTTTTGGCGCCGTTGCCAGGAAAAGCAACTAGGTTAGAATTTTACTAAGTTATTTCCATAATTCTTCTTTTGGTAAAAATAAAATAATAAATAAAACAAATAAAATAATTAATTAATTAATTAAACTTTGGACTTTTTTCTCTCACAAGAAATAAATAAATGAATAAAATTTCTTTTGTTTAAAAATTTTGGGTAAACATATCCTATCTATATTACCGTCCATACAACACAAACACCACGAATAAGTACACATTAGGTAATCAAAATAATTATCACCCAAGTTGCCAAGCACCCATATATGATGCGCATTATCAACCCGAGTACTACCAACCACCACAATGGGGAAACAATAGTGGTAGTCCCCCATATTATCAAACGTGTCAAGAACCTCCATATGGAGAGTTTCATCAATCGCAATGGGGATATAACCAAAATAATAGTATAGGATATAGTAATAGTTCCCACGATTACCACACGCACCAAGACTCCCCCTCTGTGGAGTCCTGCACACAAACATAATGGGATGGGAATTACTATCAACCACAATGGGGCGAAACTTCGTATAGTTATAATGAGGATAATAACCAAGTTGAGGATAATTGTATGTTAGAATTGCTGCTTAGTGAAATGAAAAGGCTAGATAGTGCAATTAATAAATTAGAAACTAGATATGAACAAGCACTTGCTAGCCAAACTATAGAAGACTACACCAGTTCTTCAACACTACAAAATTTCAAGACACTAACAATGGAATGGAATTGGAGGATAATGGCAGGTGTATAATGATGTCTGAACTCCAAAACCAAACCATTGAGCCTGAAGTTATAGAACCATCTTATTCTCAATATACAACCCCAGACATCAACTCACTAACTGCCTGAAAAAAGTTGCACAATCTCTTTGTCCAGAGCACCTCAACAGATGAGATATATAGTGAGGAGAGTTACGAGGATAAGAATGAGGTTTTAAAAGATGATGAGAGTTTAGGTGATTGCACGCAATTAGGAAAGGATGAGTCCCCTGTTGACTCTACCCCTACCTTTGATAGTGACCTTAGGGAGGACGTAATTAAAAAATCTAAATCTAATTTAGATTCGTGTGATATTCTTGAACCCTTACCTCTTTCAGCCGAGAGGTAGTGTCACCAAGTTGCTCACCACCTATCCTCACTGTAAATCAAAGCTCTTATTCCGAGTTTCAAAGTTATGTGTACCCTAATATTGAACAAAAAGAATGTGTTGTGGAAAAGGATGGTAAGGATTCTAGCACATGCATTTCACAAAATTTATTTTTCAAAATTCGTTGAGAGAGGACTTAGAAACTTTTGGGCCTACATTAAATGATCTTCACCTTCCACAAGAAGCTAGTAATCTTCTAGACTGCTTGACCTTCTTGAGTGATAACGACGTAGATGCCCAAATAGATAGCTTTATCCAAGTATAGTCCAAAACCATGTGCATAAACATAAATTAAATTCCTATGATCATATCTCCATAGATTCTGTTCTAGGACAAGAGGAGGGCTATGAAGCTAAATTAGAACATCACTTATTTTGACCCTGCCCCTTTTATAAAACCATGGCCAACCCCTAGTATTAAAATGGATACCGTTATAGGAAATACCAACACCAAAGATCGTTTCTTGCATATAATTCCTAAAAAGTGCGGTATACCTCTTATAACTGTCCCCAACAAATTTGGAGGCCATAGCTTTTGCATCATCTCCTCTGACCTTGAGCATGACATTAGTTGGGGTGGAATTGCATTTTTATGAGGATCCCCACATTCCTCTCACTACTAAATTATTTTATTGGGAAGATTCTCAAAAATTTCGGTTATTACTTTATAATAAAAATCTTTATTAACCGATTTATTTACTGAGTAATTGTATTTTATTATCTTTTTTTTCCTTGTTGCTACTAATGATTTTGCAGGTAACTTAACAAATGATTAAAAAAATACAAAAATAAAAAAATCTGGATATTAACGCCTCGAGGTAACATCCTTCCTTCTCTCGCTTTACTTTATATGTCCATGTGCTTAGTTTAGAACATTGAGGACAATGTTTAGTTTTTTTTTTTTTTTTTTTTTTGGGGGGGGGGGGGGGGGGGGGAGGGAGTCATTGCATGCCTCATATCTTTTTTGTTGTGCTTTAATGTCAATATACCTGTTTAGCAACATGCAACTCAGTAAAGCAAAATTGCAAAAATATATATATATATATATATTTAATTCTAAACATTTTAATTATTTAAAGATAATAAAATGGTTCTTATATTTCTCTCTTAGTTAATGTAGTTAGTTATGATGCACTAGTGTTATTTATTTTTTTGTATGTCATTAGCATGTGATACACAATGATAGTTTGTTTACTATCTTAGTTATAGTATATTGTATGCTTTTTAATCTTCAAACAACTTTGAGCACATTGTGACAACCTTGTACTTAGCTAAAATGTATTAGTAAGCATAGCTTAGGTGTCGTGAGAGACTGTAGTAGAGACTAATAACACAAGTGAGCTTTTGTGTCATTCTTTTTTCTTGAGGGTTTTGTAAGATTACTCTTACTTTTTGAAAAGCGTTTTAATTCGTTAAAAGTCTCATTTTTTCTTCTTCATTTTGACTGATCACTAGAAGAGAACGTTCAGGATTTACCAAAATCTAGAGCTCTTGAATTTATTGAAATGAATAATCCTATGAACTTAGAAGATGATTTAGGCCATCTTTTGACTATACATGCATAATACAGCCTTGGCCTACCTCTATGCTATTCCTTTACTTCACTTCTTGAGCGTTATCATAATTGCCTTGTTATTACAATACCTAAAATCTATGTCTAACTCCAAAATACAAATTTGAGCTTCTTTTCTCTACCTAGGAGTGATTGGAATGTGTTATCTTGACAAGAAAGTATTAGTACGAATAAGGCAAAGTTGGCAACAAAAAAAAAAAAGAGCATGAAAAGAAAAGAAAAAAAAATGCCAATGGTTGTTATAAAAGGAAAAAAAAATAATAATAATAATAAAAAGAATAGTGTGGGAAAGAAAAGAAAAAAAAAAAGAAGAAGAAGAAGAAAGAGATTGGAGATGTGGGGAAGTTTGAAAAGTTGTAGTAGATATTCCATTCACATCCTTTGACTCAATTAAAATCACGAGCCTCTTTCTTCTTAATCGAACACCTCTTTTTCAAAGTCCTGATGATTTTAAGTAGATTGGATTTGAAGTTAAGGTAATGAGAGAGTTCTCCACGGTATCTCGCTCTTCTAGTGAAAAGTATCATTTCATGAGACTTTATGCACTAAAATGTCTGTTTTCATTTAGATATGTGAGGCCTTTGTTTCCATTCCATTTACTCTTTATAGCTTCCACATCACGAGTGATAATTATTACACCTAAATCAGAGTGATTTCATCTTTTGAGTGTAATCTCGGTGAGAGTAGAGTCAAAATGATAGTCTTGATGGCATCTTAGGTTATGCAAGCTTTGAAATTAATGTTTTGTATTTTGATTGTCCATTCACACACACACTTTGAAGATTAATAGGTATAGAACATTCTAATAACTTTGATAGTAGATTAACTGTAATGTGTGTACTGTATGACTATGGCATACAAAAGAGTCTCATGAGATTGTTGAGCTTAACCACATTGCTAAATGAGAGAGGAAAATTTTCTTGAAAACATTTAAACTAGAACTATTACCATAAACATGAATTTTGTGGGTGAATTCATTGCAAACCCTCACGAGACAACACTCATCCACTAGGGAGAACCTAGGGGTTTAAGGACTTGTTGCATACGCTAAATGCAATCGCAAATCCTACAAAAGTGAGTTAGGATTTTTACTTTCTTTTGTTTTCAATTCTTAAAGTTTAAATAAAATTGTTGTAGTTCACTTCATTGCTAAGGACTAGCAACAAGCTAGTTAGGGGGGTGTGATTAGAGATGAAAAGTGCATATTCATAGCGTATTATATAGTCTTTTATGCATACTTTTATCCCCGAGTATCTAGATTTAGATGCATGTCAATGATTAAGTGTATTCTATGATATTGAGACTCAAACATGTGTTTTACACTATTTTACAGGTCATGGAAAGCAATCGTTGCTTAAAAAGTGATTCTGGTGGAGAGGATAAGAGAAGCAGCTGAGAAAATGTCATTTTTGACATTGAAGACTTCATATTTGGAAGATTTTCCCAGAAATATAAAATGTAGATCTATGAGTTACGATTGTGTGGACGCAAACCAAAGGTCAATCCGAGGTCCAAGTGAGGAGAAATGGTCATTCTCCCATCAGTGCGCAGAGTTGTCAAAATCAGAGAAGTTCAAGCCCTTGAAGAGAGTTCAATCGATTGAGACTTCGATCGTTCGAAAAAGTTCGATTGGTTGAAGTTGAAAATTTCTAGAAAGTTGCGTATAGTCTGCAGGAACTCTATAAATAAGCTGCTTTGATGACAAACGAAGAGAGGACGCTCCAGAACACAAAAAATAGCAGTTTTAGGGTAGTTTTAGGGTTAGATTAGGAGTAGATTAGGTTAGATTCTTGTTCTTGTTCTTGTTCTTCTTCCTCTTTTCCATTGTTATACTGAAGATTATTGAAGATTCAAGTTTATGTCAAATTGTTTCCAGATTTTTCTTTTCCTTTTCTTTATTTCATTGTTTATTAGTTTACATGTTATGATTGCTCTAGGTTACTATTCCTGTATTTGTTTTATTATGTTCTTCGTATTTTAGACGTTGGGTATATGTTATGAAACATTGATTCCCAACCTCTACCATGCAATCTTTAGAAACCTTGGGCTTGATCAATCAAAGACATTTCGATCGATTGAACCAGACCAACAGTCAAGCAATTGAAGGCATTTCGATCAATTAAAGGATGATGCAGTTCGATCGATCGAGAGCGCATCGATCGATCAAACCTGTTAATTCCTGAGATAATTCTTTTAAGTACACCTAGACTTTCTGTTTTAGAGATCTGTCATCAAATTGTTCCAGTAAGTTCAGTTTGTCACAATAGTTTTTAGAACTTAAAGCCTTAAGGCTATTTTCTTCAATGACTTTTGAAATCCACTTTGAATGCTAACACCATTTGGAGTGCAAGTATTAACCATTGGTTTAAACTATCTTCCAAGTATTTTAAATCAATTGTGATGATGTAGTCCCGTTCATGTAAGGGATATTGATTATTTATCTTTAGAAAAATACGGAATACTGAAAAGGAATGAACTCCATAGAACGTTAATGAATGTGCACGGTAGATGGTTAGGATCAATGTGGATTCTCGTATTTCCAGCACCTTTAATTTATTTATTTCATTATTATGTTTCTCTATGCTTTAGTTTATTATTTAGTTTAATTTAATTAATTAGGATTCATTAGAACCTCCACTCCTTTATTGATCTTTTCCTTTTCTTTATGTTATAACTTAGTATACATTCTTTCTATTCCTTCCCTGTGGGATCGACCTGGGCTTATCCAGTATTACTTGCATGATCACCTACACTTGGGGTGTTGTACAAGAGAGTACAACTTTTTAGTCATGTCAATCATCATGAGGATAGTGCAGGTCTTTGACATCATCGGACGAGAAAGTCAGGATATCAGTCAGTGGGGAGTTGGTTGGTTGAACTTGCAGTACATCTGCTCGGGATGCCTGGGCATGCTTCTTCCAAGCCGACTGCGAGTCCCCTCCGCCCAATGTTCCTCCGGACACCACATTGATATATCTGAGAGGTTGCTGCTACTCAGGGACTTGGGTGTCTTGCCGCGGTCGTTTTTCTATGGTGACAAACTCGGGAAAATGCCCTTTCTCAATGAGCTTCTCAATTTCAATCTTAAGCTTGAAGCAATCCTCGGTATCGTGACTATGCTCCTTGTGGTACCGGCAGTACTTGTCTCTGTTTCTCTTCTCAGGCGGGCTTTTGAGCTTGATTGGCTTCTTGAGCAATTTCTATGTCTCAGCAGGGACCATAACTTCTTGGATAGGACAGAAAATAGGTGTGAAAGCGATCGGGGTCGGATCCCGATCGCCACGCTAATCCTGCTTTAGCTTCTTCCCCAGATTCTTCTCGAAGTTTTCCCACTTCTGCTTGGCTTTTGGGGAGTCATCTTCGGTAAAGCTTGAATGCTTGGACTTTAAGAATTCCTCCGTGTCAATGTATTTCCCAACCCTCTCTAAGAGCTCAATTGGGGTATCCGGTTGGTCACGGTAGAACGACGTAGTAACCTTGGTATTTTGAACCCCTGAGCAGAAGGTTGTGATTGCGACTGTTTCATTAAGGTTGCGGATCTGAAGCTTTTGTTGATTGAACCTGTCAACATAATCCTTCAAAGATTCTCCTTTGCGCTGCTTGACGGCCAGCAGTTGGGTGTCTGGCTGCAATCAGTCAAGCATATCCATAAACTGGCTAACAAAGAGCTTACTGAGCTCCTTGAAGTCGCCAACCGATCGGGGTTTAAGCGAGTGGAACCACTGTACAGCTAGCCCCTTGAGGGTGCTGGGAAAGGCCATGCAGAACAGTTCATCGGTGTGGGTAACTAACACCATCTGAGCCTTGTAAGTCCAGATATGGTCGACCGGGCTTCCCATCCCATCGTAAGAATCATGATGAGGTTGCTTGAATTTGCGTGGAATCAGGAATCCTATAATCCGGGCGGTGAAGGGTAACTCAGTTTCAATAATGGTGTAGTCGCGACTTGTCTTGCAACTCAACTTCTCATTCTGTTTTTGCAGGTCGTTGATGCGGGGCTCAACGTCCTCTCGATCGGTCACCCATGCTGTGTCTGTACTGTAGGTCGGGTCTAACGAAGAAGCCTCTTCTTCAATGTGTGTTGTACTCAGGGAGGGATAGGGCATAGCTCTGACTCCAGGTAATCGTGTGCCTATGGTCACCTCGGCTCTTGGCTGGGAGTCCCTGAGCTGATTCCCGGGCCATTTGCTCTTACCTATCCCTTCTGGCAGTGCGCCTATTGTTAATGATCTCCCTAGCGTCCCCCGCTTGGCCTGGAACTACACTCCACGTTGCCTGGCCCGTGCAGAGCCCCTGGTACACTCGTCGTTCCTGAGCTATCCTACAGCCTGGGGGATACTGGTGCAGTATGGGCACGCCACCAGGCCCGTATAAGCGCCCGACCGCTCGTCGTTCTAGGGCTGCCCAGTCTGAGGCTTGCTCTGTTGGGCAACAGAGCTTCGATTTGCATCTGCGCATGGCACTAGCCCTCCAGAAGCTATGCAAGGGCTGCAGTGATCTACTCTGAGGTCATAGAAACTGAGGGTTGCCCGGCCTGCTAATCTGACAGGCCCGTTGGTGCAGCAGTCTTCTAACCCTTCTTCGGCGGTATGGTGTTGCGCTCTTGTGCAACACCCAAGTGTAGGTGATCGTGCAATACTGGATAAGTCTAGATCGATCCCACAGGGAAGGAATAGGAAAAATATATACTAAGCTACAACCTAAAGAAATAAAAATATGAATAAAGGAGTGGAGGTTGTAGCGAATCCTAATTAATTAAATTAAACTAAATAATAAACTAAAGCATAGAGAAACATAGCTAATGAAATAAATAAAGTAAAGGTGTTGGAAATACGAGAATCCACATTAATCCTGTCACACCCCGACGTAGCATAAATATGAAAAGCGTTTAATTTCCTTTATGGACCCGTAGGTCGGGATCAACTAAGGCACACTCCGCTTGGAAACAAAATAATATCTATCTATTACAGTTATCCTTAGTACAAAAAAAAAATCAAGTTCATAACTTAAAACATAAAATAATGATGAACAGTTTCTCTACATAAGCAGTCATTCTCAATTAGCGTAGTCATAAAGTCCCTCCTGATTATAACCTGAAAAGCCTAGACACGAATGTCCAGGACGCATCAACATCGTCAGCTTCAAGAAGCTGGTGAGTATTAAAAACATATGCTCGAATGTAAAACATACTCATTTGCTATTTTCCATTTAACAGTTTCATAAATCCACAGGTTAACCATAGAGATGAAATTCAATTTATAAAATAGTAAAGATAATATTAAAATCTTCAATTCATAAAACATATGACCGTGTATGAGACCAATGCAACCATTCTCATCTTACCAACTCTTTTCTCTCGACAACACCACACCCAACTCTCTCACTCCAGTATCTTTGAAACACTAAGATGACCACACTTTAGCATAGGGGTACCAGGGAGTGTCTAGTTTGCCTCACACTTTAGTACGGGGTACCAGGGAGTGTCCAATGCCTCACACTTTAGTACCTAATCCGCCTCGCAAATACCGGAGAAACCTCATGCAGCATCCAGACTCGGGTTCCAGGGAGTGTCCGTAGGCCACACTTTAGCACTTCCATGGGTGCCAGGAAATGTCCAAGTTTGGTGTCACACACTTTATCACTACCATGGGCGCCAGGGAATGTCCAGTTTTGTCACCATTGCATTTCATAGATACCCTAGCCGCAATCTCAAAATATCACACTTTGGTACACCATTACCAGGGAGTGCCCACAACACAATCTCAACCATAGACTCTTTCCCACATTGACCATCACTCACCATGCATGCACAACTGACTCCACATGAATGTCATGAAGCTTTATACAAAATATGTAAACAACTAGAAGCAGGAACAATGTGCGTACTAAGTCGTAGTTTATCACTTTTATAATCCAAATATAGCAAACAGTATTCTGATTTAGTAAAAATTCCCAAAAAGAACCTTAATAGCCTTTAAAAATTTATCCAAACAGTCCCTTAACAGAAAACAGACAAAAATCAGAAACTGTCAGGTCGCGCGCAAGGGCCGCTCGCTCGATGGGTCGTTCGCGCGGGCCACTCGCGCAACATGCTTATTTTTCGAATTTCTTATAAAACTTTTTTAACTGTCAGAAAACACGAAGATCGCACTCGCAGACGCTCACGCGAGGGGTCGCTCACGCGATCGCGCGCGCAAGTTCATGTAGTGGCTTCATCTTCTTCGCTGAAACTCCCCTGTTTTCAGTTTAAGGGGATCTTTCGACTCATTTTGCAAAACAGCAACAAACATGGCATGTAATATATGGATTTCTTTGTTTTTCCGCAAGAATTAAGAATATGAAATCAATTTAACATAAATCAAATCGTAACTTTCGGATTTTACGAAAATTCGAGAGGTGACAGAAATTTCATTTCTAATATACGTCGCAATATGGATGAATTAGGCTCCAATACTTTAAACATAGCATTTATGATATGAAATCTTTCATAATTATCTAAAAACATGGATTTTGGTTAAGTTTGGAAAACTATGATTTTTCAAGCTATGACCTTCAACGTAAAATCATCAATGGTGGTTTACCAATCAAGCTACACACATAGTAAATAAACATGAAATTACATTCAAAGTGATTTAATAATACTCACTGTGATAAAGGTAGAAGAAGTTGTTGAGAAAGAAACTAGAACATATAATCCAAACTCCAAGCTTTGGCTATGGAGAATGAAGCTTTCTCTCTCTAAGATAAGTTCTGAAATTGAACTCTCAAGCTCTCTCTTTTCTCTCTGTGTTGGTGATGTGAAGAATGTGTGAGTTGTGTAGGAGTGTAGAGAATATATAGAAGATAGAAACTTGGGGGCCAAGATCATTCTCCCATACTCAACAAATTCAATAAAATTTTCTAATTAACTAAAAATCCTCTACAAACAGAGATATATACATACGTATATGCATAATCATAGTTAATATGAGCTCCATGTTAATGCCAAGGGTCAAGTATAGATGTGTAGGGGTCAAGCACATATGTTTGGGAAATCAACTTATGGACACAACATTAAAACACACACTAAAGTCATAGGCAAAGAAGGCACAAGCAACATGTCTAAGAATCACTTATAATGTTTGGCAAAATAGTTTATGGCACTAAGTTTAAGCTTATCAATAAAGCATTTCCAAACATTCCTACCCAATCATTGCTTGAAATTAATGAAATAAAGTGAGTGTCATGTCTGCTTTACGTCAAATTCAAAATCTGTGGGAGCCCAACGCGGCACGGACAGTTTTGAACATGAACTGATATTTTCAGGGCGCGGTGTTCACCACAAAAATACAGAAACTTCATTTTAACGTGAGAATTAATTTTTCAATTTTTGTTTTTACAAAATACAATTTGAGTTAAAAGAATTCACTTTCACCGTTTTCAAATACAGTTATGAAATTCAACACAGGTATTTCTCAGATTTATAAAATTGTAGTTTAACCTCAATAAGAATTCTAGACATGAAAAAAAAAACAAATAACAAGATTTAACATATGAGGATTGTAATTAAAATAAAAGCAGACAATACATATTGAATTAAATATGACAATGCAAATACAATTAATTCAATGAAAATGCAGGTTGTTACAAATCCTAACCATCCACCATGCATACTCATTAACGTTCTATGGAGTTCATTCCTTTTCAGTATTCTGTATTTTTCTAGAGATAAAGAATCAATAGCCCTTACATGTCCGGGACTACATCATCACAAGTGATTTAAAATACTTAGAAGACGGTTTAAAATAATGGTTTATACTTGCACTCTAAATGGTGTTAGCATTCAAAGTGGTTTTCAAAAGTCATTGAAGAAAATATTCTTAAGGCTTTAAGTTCTAAAAACTGTTGTGACAAACTAAACTTACTGGAACAATTTGATGAAAGATCTCTAAAACAGAAAGTCTTGGAAAACTTAAAAGAATCATCTCAAGAATTAACATGTTCGATCGATCGAAGCTCTCTCGACCGATCGAACTGCATCATCCTTCAATCGATCGAAATGCCTTCGATTGTTTGACTGTTTTCTAGTTCGATCGATCGAAATAACTTCGATCGATCGAGCTCAGGTTTTCTATATAATACATGATAGAGGCTGGGAATCAATATTTCATCACATATTCCCAATGTCTAAACTACGGAAACATAATAAAACTAATGCAGATATAATAACCTAGAGCAATCATAGCATGTAAACTATTAAACAATTAAATAAAGATAAAGGAAAAGAAAAACCTGGAATAAATCTGAAAATAACTTGAAACAAACTTGAATTTAACAATGGAAAAGGAGGAAGAAAACATCAAACTAAACTAATCTAATGCTAAACTAACCCTAAAACTACCCTAAAACTGCTATTTTTCGTATTCTAGAGTGTCCTCCCTTCGTCTGCCATCAAAACGACTTATTTTTAGGTTTCCTGCAGACTGTACGTAAATTTTGGGGAAAAATAAAGTTCGATCGATAGAATTTTCTTCAAGGGCTTGAAGGTTTGATCGCTTGAAGTGACTTCAAGGGCTTGAACTCTCTGCTTTTGACAACTCTGCGCACCGATGGGATAATGGCCATATCTCTTCACTCAGACCTCGAATTGACCTCCGGTTCGTGGTCATATGACCGTAACTCATAGATCTACATTTTATATTTCTTTGGGATATCTTCCAAATCTAAAGTCTTCAATGTCAAAAATGGCGGTTTCTCGGCTACTTCTGTTGTTCTCTCCACCAGAATCAGTTTCCTTTAGCTCCACTTCATTCATTTACATTCGAATACCTGTAAAAAAACGCATAAACATAAGTTTTAGCATTAACACAATGAAAAGAACATTTTCATTAGAATGCACCTAAATCTAGGGACTTGGGGATAAAAGTATGCATAAAAGACCATGTAATACGCTATGAATATGCACTTTTCACTCTAATCACCTAGCGCTGGCCCTCCAGAAGCTGTGCAAGGACTGCGCTGATCTGCTCTAAGGTCATGGAAGTCGGGGATTGCCCGGCCTGGGAATTCACCAGGCCCGTTGGTGCAGCAGTCTTCTTACCCTTCTTCGGCGGTATGGTGATCAGTCAATAGATTTGTTTATCTTGAGAAATCTGTCATTCCTACAGACTGCGTCAAGCTGATGATGCCTAAATTTGGCTAGAGGTAAGAAGAAATATAAAAGAAGGTTGTATGTGGTTCGATCTAGTTAACGAACGAACCTACATCCACCTGTGTATCGGAGCACTTGCACTATGATAATAAACAGCCGAGGGTTTTTGGTGAACCAACAATGGAGATGGAGCTACCAGAGATCGGCCGGGCAAGTATATGTGCATAAAAGAAGTATCTCCCCCCTTATATCAGGGTGAGGGGTCCCTTCTATAATATAAGAGACCTCCCCTTACAAGGCAAGTTCCTTGATTAAGTAATACAATCTAATCGAGATTGATTAGCACAAATTGTGGGAGTTTCCTAATCGGATTAGGAAACAATCTTCTCTTTCCATTAGTCTTCTAGCTTCCGTGAAAGACTGTCTGGGACCCTCTGGATCACATCGTGGGATGTGGTTGAACTGCATCCGTAACGAACCGAGCTCGTGCGATGTTCCCGACCTGTACGTTGGGAACGGATAACGTTAGGCAAACTGCCCGGGTTAGGTATAGGTGGAGCTTTGCTCCCCCTGGATATTTTTGTACATATCACTTTCCATATAATGCCATTTTCGATCAATTAAATTTTATTCAATCGATTGACTTACCACCCTTCTCAATCGATTGAATCCTCCTCAATCGATTGAAATTCTGCCTACATGAATTGCTTTGACCAACTAATCTAAATCGATTGAACCTCATTTCAATCGATTGAATGGGACTGAATATTGGTCACCATGTTTGCTTTATGCGGCTGTGGTTGATCCCCTCCCCTATAAATGTATCACTCTCACACACACATATAAGTTTCTTAGACTAGGTTGTTTAAAGAGAGAGTTATATCATATATATACACACTGGATATATATATACACACAAACACTCACACACACACACTCTCACCAAAAAGAAGAAGAAGAAGAAGTAGAAGACAGAAGGAGTCCGAGAGAGAGAGAGAGAGAGAGAGAGAGAGAGAGAGAGGAGAGGAGAGGAGGAGAAGAAAAAGAGGAGAGAGAAAGGAGAACACCCCAAGGACTCCTGGCCACCCTAAGCTCCACGGGCATCACCGAACTCACCAGTGAGTGTCTAAACTCACCTAGTAGCGTAAATATATAGGTATATATGTGTTTTGGCAAGAAAGAACGGACCCCGAACGTGCGCAGAGGGTCCAGTCCAGTTCTGGGAAGAATATGACTTCTCAATCGATTGAACATGGATTCAGTCGATAAGAGCAGGACCCAATCGATCGATTGAACAGGGACCAATCGATTGAACGAGGATTAATCGGTCGAACAAGATTCAATCGATTGAACTTTACTTTAATGGATTGGACGGGGTTTCAATCGATTGGACGGGATTCCAATCGATTGGATAGGACAGAATGTTAAATGTTCAGGTTGTTTATACATAATGAACTGTTAAGTTGTTTCATAACATGTGCGGATGGCTAGAAGCCATATCAGAATAATACACACGTGGAATAATGGACTTAATACATTAAACAGTGGAACCATTTGTACAAATGATGATATAAGGCTGCTAAGCGGATTGCAAAGTCAACATACATGATAGTGGGTTCATTTACTAGGAAGGCTAATGTCGTTCATGGTTGAGTGCGTGATGCGATCGCGAAGATCGCATGAAGTCGAGTGAGGGATCCTAGTGAGTGGGATTCAGTTATATGTCGAGAAAGTTGGAACTGCGTGTCAGACTTCGTGGGGTACAGATGTAGTTTTGTGGAATACCTATATCACTTTAGTCCGATAGAGGCTAAAGGAATATTACCTTAGTCCATGACCGAGACGGGAAGTCCGATAGAGGTTAAGGGATATGTCACTTTAGACTATGACCGAGACTAAGGGATGTACTGGTGGTATCACCTTAGTCCATGACCGAGACAGAGAGGTCCGACAATAGGCTGAGGGATACATATTGTGGGAACTGTAATATGGTTAGCACCCTAGTCCGATAGAGGCTAACGGAATGTCAACTTAGTCCAAGACCGAGACGGGAGATCCGATAAAGACTGAGGGATATGGTGACGTTTGCCTATGATCAAAAGATTGAGGGTTATGTCGATGCGATCATCTTAGTCCGATAAAGACCAAGGGGTGCAGGGTACTAAGTTAGCCAAGGGAGAGCTAAAGGTATGCCAACGTAGTCACTTTGGTCTATGACCGAGACTAAGAGGGATACATCGTGGAAAGAGGAATGTGTTGAAAAGAGGTGATTGATAGTATGTGTGGGTTCGAAAGTGTGTATTCATATCATTGTTGGGTTGAATGTCAATTGTCGCATATAGTGAGTCGATGCAAACATGAATGTGAATGGCGAGAAGATCTTTAATGACGTTATATATACTGCATATTTATTGATACTTGGTAAGTATTTATATTCACCCGACTTTCATAAGCTAGCGGCGTTTATGTCGTTGGACATTATAAGTCCAGTTGGCCAGGGTTATGAGAATACAGTGGAAAATTACATGGTGAGAGTCGAGTGACTATGAGGAGGAGGCCTACTATGATAGAAGCTATGCTGGAGACAACTACTACGCAAGCCGAAGACTTGAAGTTGTGCTGTAGTTAGTTTATGTTTATGTTTTACAGACTCTGTAATAAGTAAAGGATTGAAATCGACATACGTTGCCATAATACTTTATTTCGTTTCCATTGCTACTTACAGTTTGTAATAGTTAGTATTGAACTATGACTATATTATGTTGAACTTAGATATTCCAAATGCATCGTTTGATTCATTACTCTGATAATTGAACCTCGTTTATGGACAATATGGTAACTTTCAACTGCCATGACTTCAAAATGAAATTTTATCTTCTCTATTTTTGCTACTGCGGGGCGTGGCAATGTGATATCTCCCATCACTGCCACATGTGGTACAACTATAACTCGTTTGTCCCAAACTAAGTTTAGGAAGTATAACATTATTCTTGTTCTTAGGCTAAATGCATTACACTGGGCTTGAAGTTAATACTGATCAATCTTGATTTACAATAACCGAACATTGATTCAAAAAACCCAGTAAAGCATACTCTGCTATACATAGAGGGTGCTATTGTGACAAAAAAAAAAAAAAAAGTTTGGCTGCCTTGGGTTGAAATACTGTGTGCCCTAATAACATATGAAGTAAAAAAGAAAAGGAGCAAGAACAATTAGGAAAGCTGAAAGACCCTTGTTAAAACTTATAGCAGAATATGAAACAATTCACAAATTTTGTTACAAAAATATTAATATAATTACTACAATGTGATTGGTATTACACGACCTATTATACATCAATGCTTCAACTACAAAAGAATAATTACCAAGAATAATTACCAAGAATAATAACAATTCTTAGGCTGATAGAGAGAAAAAAAGAAAAAAGAAAAAAAGGTTAAAGAATACAACTTTTCTTTATAAAGGATATGTACATCGAATCACAATCAATAATCAAAAACACACTGATAAGCATTGATGCAAACAATGTTCAAAGTTCAAACCTCCTTTTATGTCGGGTTCAAATCTCGAGAAACATGGCCTTGCCATCTGCAGCGCAAAAGCAAATCCGTCATGCGTTGTCATTGTAGGGACTTGAATTTGAGCCACAAGTAATGCAGAGCTAGAACTGATCCCAATTTTTTTCTCTTTTTCATTTCACAATGTGTACATATTGACATCAGGAGACATGAAACTATCTGAGTCATTAGCTATCTTCCGGACTTAAGAGTTGTACGAATACTTATTCTCATTCTCTTGTACATCTGTGTAACCTATGTAGTACAGAGACTTCAATTTGGCAGTTGTGTCCGTGTCGGACACGCAAAAAAAAAAAACTGATCATAGTGCGCAATTGACACGGCACGGTCACTTATTCAAAAATGTTTTTTTTTTTAATTTAGAGAGAAGAGTCTATTTTGATATAACAAAATGGGAGATAAGTAACAGGAGTGGACACGGCATGATTGGTTATATAACAGTTATAACTAGAAATTTATAATATTTTATTTTCCGTGCTACAGTGTATCTTAGATTGAATCATTGCAGACTTAAATCCTAGATTTGCATGCTATTAAGTTTATGAAATAAGATGCCTCCTCTACTTGTTTCTAAATCCGAATAAATTATCAGCTAAAGAGAGCAATCACTTGACGAACCTTGAAAGCAAGAACCTCGCAAGTGGGCTTAAGTTAGAATTTGAATTAAGTTCCTTGTTCTGCTGCTTTTTCTTGCTATCAACTTCCGCATTAGTATTCTCCGTTTGTTCAGGAGATGTCTTGCTCTTTGTGAAGGTGCGAGTTGCCACCTCCTGAAGATCTTTTAAAGAAGATTCCCTCGAACTGCACAGATTTTATCTACCCCGATTAAATATACTTTACATAAAAGACCATTCTTTAAGGCTCTGTTTGGTCCATGGATATTGAGAGGGAAAGGAAAGGAAAACACTAACGAAAACACTTTTTCTTTATTTGGTACAAAAAGGAAGTAGTGAAGAAAATAGGAAAGGAAAAGAAAATATACTGAGAAACAAATTTTTTTTCCTAATTTTGAGAGGCACTACCCTCCCGTTTTTTAACTATAAACTCACAACTACATTTTGAAAACTTTGTTTGTAAATGATATTTAAGCATGGAAGAAAGCACAAGCAAAAACACAAGGAAACAAGTTTTCCTGCTTGTTTTCCTTTCCCTTTTCTTTTCCTTAACCCACAAACCAAACAGAGCAGCCTAGGCAATACATCACAAAAAGAGAACACAAGAGTATGAAAAACTTATGAACCTTCCCAGCCGCTGAAGCAACCCAGTGACAAGAACTTCACAAGAACCCGGTTTCGTTCGCTCCATGTCCATCAATGAATTTTCCACTGCACGCACAATTGACCCTTCTAAGTTATCAGCAACAGCCTACATCATATACCGCCAACAAATTATAAGAAATGAGATATAGCATCTAAATCCTTATTCGAAGTACCGATACACAAGACAATCAAAACTTCAACACACAAAGAAGAGCCATAGGTTTTATGAGTACGTCTAGAACAATATGATAGCAAATAGACTTTGAGCTCCGGTTGGATTCATTGTATTTTTTGCATTCAGACAGCAGAAGCCGTAATCACAAGGGCACTGAGAATCAAGAAAAATTCATTAAAACCCAAATCTGCTACCTCCATCAAGTTTGGGGTGAAGCACATCTGGTTTCAGCCAAAATGTGTTTTGGGGGTTCTAGTCGGATCCTAGAAGCAAATTTGCCCCCGAATTTGAATTTGAGAAGAGACTCCAACAGGGCCTATACAATGCCAAAACTCAATATTAGCAGATGGTTGTGATTTGACAGACTTTGTGGTTGTTATTTTTATCCTTTTCTTTTCTTTTTCCTTTCACTTCCTAATCTAAAAGAATAAATTCAAAGACCTCGAGTCATTTAAAGCCTAAAATCATGTACTGCTCCTAACTTTTCATAAAGGGAACAGTTATAACTGGATACTAAATCAAAATATGCAAGCTTTACCCACCATAAATAGCTTCTAGAGGAATGAGTACCCAAGGCCAAGGTTTCCAAATGTTTTATATCAATAGGCTAAAAAATGTGTTAATGCTCTCAAAAAATAGAATCTAAAGGCATGAAAGTTCAAGACGACTTAGTGCAAATATGCTTGATTCCTCATATTTACTTGACGAAAATACAATTTAGTACTATGTAGGCCGGGCTGTTCGCGGGTTCGGGCTTAAGACGGGCTCAACCCGCAATCAACCCGCACCAGACAGGCTAGGCTGGGCCGGGCCGGGTTTAAAACGGGCTCAACCCGCATTTAACCTTTTAAGTTTTAACTGTTTTTTTTCCACATATTTAAATCTTTTTGTAAAACACTTGAATATGGGTATGTTTTTGTAAATACCATAAAAGACCATCAAAATACCCTGATTTTTTACTCATCAAGACAATCAAATACCCAGATCTTGAACCTCTAACTTTTCCTCCTATTCTGTAATCCCAAGAAGATGGATGAGGGAAGAGAGAGAGAGAGAGAGAGAGAGAGAGAGAGAGGGAACTGTAGTGAGAGAAAGTCTATAGTCTCACAATGAGGCGCAAACCCTAGAATCTAGATAAAGATTGACAGTCCTAAATATATAATCGGTTGGATTGTTGGACTTTAACGGGTCCACGTTGGCCTGCACATTAAACACATTGAGCCCGTTACGGCCCGACTACTAAAATTGCAGGAACCCAATGGCAGTGTATTTCGGGCTTTGTTGGGCTGATTGTTGGTTTCGGGCTTGAGTTGCCAGGCCTACTTTTATGTTACAATAGCCTTCTAGGACATCCAGGTATCTCCGATTGTTGAGCACAGAAATGGCTTGTGCATTTCAATTTTCTAGACGAGAGTCCAAAGTTTCAAACTGATTCTCCTCACCTCAAGTTGAACCATTTTCTTTGAACTTAGTGTTTCTTTTGCATAGTTAATGACTTTAAGTTTCATAGCACTAAAAGCAAGGCAAGCACAATGTGCATGGACATGCTCTCTCATTGTTAAATTCAAATAAACTATTTAAAATTAGATTCACATCAGTATTAATTCACAAAAGAGAGGAAGAAAAAAGTAAAGTGAAGAAATTGAAGAACAAAGTGCACAAAAATGGTTATGCGAAGGTATTCTTTTTAACAAATGAAAATTACTATTTTACCTGAACACAGTTCAGGGGGTTAGGAAGAATTGAGAGAAAACAATAAAGGGAAAACCAAAATAGAGTTCCCTATATATGATGTATGATAGTATAGATGACTCATAAGCTTCAATCCCTGGGAAATTGGCAGCAACTTTGATAGATTTATATACCAATCTATGAAAATGCATGTTCAAAATTCTTATGCATATAATTATTCTGTATATCGAAACACATAACCAAACCGTGATAAGCCATCGTCTCCCATGCAATTTCAAGAGTCCGTTGCAATTCCAAATCTTATTTTCCTTGTGTTATTCTGTATTTTCAAAGCACCAGTTCCAAATCTTTTATTCCATTCAGCATATTCAGCTGCACCCAACCCCATAAACTGAAGCACACTCTAAAACAATGACGATGCAAGGATTACTCCATGTATGGTGCTCAAATCCTAAATCGGTATGCCATGATTATGAACAGTGAATCTTAAGATTCAGTTTTCTTTCAAAGATAATTAATAATACATATGTATATATTGTGGACTTATAACATCACATGTACAAGCTCAAAATGTTGACAGGTTTCCACTTAAAACTTAAGAAATCAAAATTATGAACCTTCAATCATATTGAATCATTAATCCTGAATCATTTCGGATTGTATGAAACTTGCGTCAACTCGTACGAATTGACTCGTGAATCTACCGATTCTAACTAATAAGACTCCGAAAGAATAAAATCTGTACTGCTCACCTCTTTTAACGAAGGAATGAACAAAATTGATAAAGGGGCAGATGATGCTGCAGCAGAAATTCTTGCTGTGTCTTCTTCAATACTTGCTTGTCGTGATCTTGGAAATGCTTTTTGTGCATCAATATAATCACGAGAATGTCTGAGCAGAAGTTCATGAAAAGTTTCACTTAGTACTGGTAAAATCAAACTCTGAGAGGCAAAGAACCAGTTATGTGGTTCATAAGTGAACCGGTTTTTTATTCAAGTATTTGATGAATGTCTAACTCTTCACAAGAGTCCGCACACAGTCGAATACACCTCAAAAAACTGGTTCTTTGTCAAGGCAACGTAACCTTGGTTATCATAAAAACTAGATAGAAGTGAATGAAACTGAACCAGTTTCAATTTCAAGCACTCCCAAACAGGCCCTAAGGTTTTTTTTTTTTTTCCCCTTCTCCTAAGCTGTAAAACTAGCAGCAAGTACATTATGAGACGTACCTAGAAGAATCAGAGTTATCGGATAATTGTTCAGTTCTACTTTCTTGGCCATCTTTGTTGAACTTGCTCAGAGCAGACCTTTCTCGGGTGTTTGGCTTTTTCAATCCTCCTTGAATAGCAGCTTTTGCCTGAAAAGAAAAGCCTTTTAAATGCAAACACTGTGGGGGTATAAACAATATTAGAGAACTATTCTGCACCCAAGAAAATTTAAAAAAAATTTACTTTCTTAGGAAAATGTCGAAGAAAAAGTCAGGGTCAACAAACAAAACAAAAGTTGGCAACAAATTTAAATATATAGCAAGGGTAAAACAACTGAAAAATTAAATATAGCAAGAAAATGTAGAATAAACATTTACATGACTTTAATTCCATTTAAACATCTAAATACTGTCTGTCACACACTACGAGAAAGAAGGTTTTCATCATGCAGTGGCAGCCGTTATAAACCTTATCAAACCTTCTACAATATAAATCAATGAAAACATTCAAGTACAACTTGGGTGTATACGGTTACGAAGTGAGCAGCACAGCAGAGAAAATTCACTCAATGCACCCAAATAATTGAGACAAAGCTTTGTTCAGTTAAAAAAAAAAAAAATTTAAGGAGAACATTAGTTATACTGATCATTACGGAAATAGGGGGGAGGGAGGACGGACGGAGGTCATTGGACCATCCCCAGGCCTCAAAAAGAATCTGTTTTGGATTAATAGTTAAGGCTTTATTTGGTTCATGGATTTAGTGAGAGAAAAAAAAAGAAAACATGGAGCAAAACACTTTTCTTCGTTTGGCTATAAGAAAACAATCAGGAAAATAAGGAAAAGAGTTAAAAGCAATAAAAAAAAATTGAATTTTGTGACCCATCTCCCTTCCTCTTATCTTGGGTTCCTACAATATTTAGAATTTTTTTTATTCCTCTGGACATTCAAGCATCGAGGAAAACACTAGCGAAAGAGTTTTCCGTTTTGTTTCTTTTGCAAAGAGGAAAACACTAGCGAAAGAGTTTTCCGTTTTGTTTCTTTTCCTTCTATAAATCCACAAACCAAACGGAGCCTAAAGAATAACCAACCTCAGCAAGATTCATTGCACTATCTTCAAGTGAAGCACTAGAAGTTCTTTCTTGGATTCCCAGTCTGGACTTTGGAGTTCGAGGAGAATCAGAGTCTTCATGTTGTCCACGGTAGACAATAGTGCCACTGGTCGAAGCATCCTCAAACGAAGCATATGTGCTGCTAGACTAAAGGGCACATTGAAACCCAAGTCAATGGAAAGCACAGCACAGTGATATAGAGATATACAAACATTAGATCTTTGTTAAGTTCATCATCTCAACCAGAAAGTAATCACACCTGAGTGCTTTGATCACTAAATAAAGAAGTTGACTGAACACCTCTTGGAGATCGTACCACAACAGTTCCCGTCGCGCTCGCTGTCAATTCTTCCTGAAAGTAGGGGACATGTAACAACCTCAAAAAGAGATACAAGGGCATATACATATGTATATATGTGTATCCATTTTCTCAACATATTGAATCGTATTTTGAGGTTTTGTTGACTGAATGTCATGCAGAACAATTACTCTCAACTTTACTTACGCTCAATAAACGCAAGTGAATTAGATCTTGTGATCTCAAACATGACAAGGGCATTAGCCTAGTCAGCATCTGGTAGGATAAAGATTTGATTTAGTTGCTTTTGTTTACTTGATCAGGGAAGTATAATGTACTAATTTAATCTCCTTTAAGACAAGTCATCAGGCTAAAATCGCCAAAACCTTCTTTGGATTTTTTGGAATTAGAGAAGGAAAATAATTTCCCTAATGGTTTCCCTTGTGTTTTACTCTGGGCTTAAATAAGTAATTATAAAATTTTGAAACCCAATAAGAATTTAACAAAAGAGAAGGGAAGTGACGCAAAAAATTTAAAATTTAAAAGTTATTTCTCGGAATATTTCTTTTTCTTCCTATTTTGCTAACTGATTTCCTTGTTAACCAAACAAAGAAAAAGAGTTTTCCTCCATGATTTCTTTTCTTTTCCCCCACTACATCTATGAACCAATTATAACCTTAGAGAAGTTTTGTACATCCCCAGACTTCGAGGCATGCCACAGACCAGCTTGGTCAAAGTACCGCGGGCCCTGAGCACTGATTAATAACATAGTGGATAACTTAAGGAAAAACAACCTTTCTTCATACTTCATACATAGCTTTTCCCTTATAAATAGATGGGGTAATGGGCATCTCCACCTCTGCACGACTGCACCCAAATAGTCTGATCCCGGTTTCCATAACTAATTCAACTATGAAGTAGTCTTATCCCGGTTTCCGTAACTAATGCAACTACAGTAGCAAGTCTTAGTCACACCAAACAATCTGAACAGTGATAGAAGAGACATCACGTGGAAGGTTGACATTGCATCACATGGCAACATAAGTTTCACTCATTTTTCACACAAAAGCTGATGGAAGATTGACATTGCATTATTGCAATTGATTTAAAGTTAACAGGCCAAATTGCTACAAAAGAAAGATGGGGGACAAAACTGCAAATTGGCGTAGAGTTTAAGGGTAAAATGAACTTTGCTTGAAATAATTTAATTGAACAGTAATGGAATAAAATTCCATCATATGTGAAAACACAAAAGTCAAAAATTTCAACTACGAAAAATGGTCCAACATCAACCATGTTGGTGGAGAATGGTAGCTTAAATCCATAAGAGTCCTATTTTTAACATTTACAGATTGCACGCGAGCCTGTGTTGTGCGCATGTGTGTCTGTGTGTGTGTGTGTGTGTGTGTGTGTCTGTATGTGTGTGTGTGTGTGTGTGTGTGTGTGTGTGAGAGAGAGAGAGAGAGTCTTACATCTTCACGGTTGTAATCTTGTTTCTGCTCAAGGTATTGATCTCTACCATCTTTCGCGAGCGATATTTCTGATGAGTCATAGATTGAACTTCCAGGAATAGACGACCTCCGGTTACCACCTTCTGGAGTTTTTTTGGGGGTAACCTGGTTGTTATGAACCTCCGGCTTTCTCTCTCTAACCTGAGGTGGTCTTACAACACTTCGCACTGTTCCAGTACTGGGCGATCCATCAATGCTGAAGTCCCATCCAGCAGTTCTCAGGGTTTTCCCTTGATTGCTGTGTATATTATTACCAGTCAGCCGAAATTCAACTACAAAAAACAAACGTAACACAAGAAATTCAGACATTAAAACCCACCTGGCTCGAACGGTTTCTTCACCTCTAGAATCCCTCATTACTTTCACAGTGTCCGATGCCTCCCCTAGAGCATTAGGACCATTTCTTGGAGTGTCCGCATCTTCCTTCATTTGGAACTTAGGCCTCTCTCTGTCGAGATATTCGGAAAGATTGGTTAATAGATTTTTGAAAAGGAAAAAATTGCTGCTTCTGATTTAAGCTTCTTTTTTAAAAAAAAAAACTTGTTGGACCAGATTTTTCAAAAGCTTCAAAAAGTGTCTGCCAAACAGATTAAAATCTCTCAATAATTCCAAATAAGTGAGTGTTGGTCCACAAATAAGCTAATCCAAACAGGCTCGAAGGCACTTGGTCTGACATTTATAAAAAATTAAAAATTAAAAATTAAAACAAAAAAACTCCATGGAGATGCTGGTATCCCGATCAATCTCTAATATCTATCGATATCAACATATTTTAGACAATTTATATGAGCATCCAGTATTCTTGAGGTACGTCACTATTTAAATTGCTAAGGTAAGCCTAATTTGTACTAATACCATTGCATGTTGTTCATTCAAAGATTCCTATTAAGCTAGTTTTTTCCCAGCAGTGAGCAGACTTAGGTCATATAAGGAGACAACCGTGCAAACCAAGTGTGTGAATCAGAAATCAAATACTGAAATGGAACTCAAGTCAAAGTGAAGTTTGTCATGGGTTGCTCCTAGAGAAGAGATATCCATGTCGGGCACGAACCCATGTAAATTAATTTTTAACAGATGTTCTCTATAATATTGTAGGCATGGATGTTAAATCGCGAATCGGTTTGCCAAAAATTATGAATTGTGAATCGTATCAAATCGTGAATTGTATGATTCACTGTTTAGTGAAAAAAGAAAAAAGAAAAAAGAAATGTAAGATTCACTGTTTCTAGGAGATAGTAAATAGTATCTACATGATATCACTTTGTTAGTACAAAAACACATGTACAATGCTTAAAATGAACAAACAATTTAACACAAGTTTCATGCAATATCAAGGCTGAAATCAAAATTCAAATTATCAATTGTCAATCGTACTGAGTCATGAATCATATCGAATTGTACGAAACTCAAATTGACAGATTCTACCATCATGACGGTAGCCACATTAGAAAAGACATTTTGAATAAACAATAATAGAGGAATAGCAACACAACACACCTTATTCTCTCCAAAAGCCTTGGACTCTTCCTAGCATTCTTGATAAAACGGTGCTTTTGAAGTTCCTTCGCACTTGGCCGCTGAAATGAACAAGACAAGCTATAGAGTGTAAGGATCTAGGATATCCAACGGCCCCTAAACCCTAAACCGAAGATGCACACTTCTTTCTCTCTCTAGCAAACTGAGGAGTAAGTTTTATACAATAAGGTATGCAGTTAAAAAAGACCCATTTATTACGTATTAAACAATATCCACTCCACTTCAAGCACATCTTGCATTCAAATATCCACTAGTACAATTCCAAACTAAAAATAGCTTTAAATGTAGGGACCTGTTGTTTGCATTAGTGCAGGTGTATAGACGTTCACAGACAACTGTTTCATTACAAAAGTATACCATATGTTGCCATCTATCCTATAGTATACACCCTATGTTACCTAGACTCAAGTATGGGTGTCGGATGCGGGTGTGTATCTAGGTGTCGGACCTCCTCTAAATCCAAATCTTAGGATCCGGGGACATTCGTCTAAACGTTGGATACGGGTATGTGGACACCTTCTGAGCGTATAAACATATTGTGTTTCTTAATATCAATAGTTAGAAACCTCTTTGCCCACAATTTTCAGCTCTTCTTACCTTTTCAACATAACCAGTGGAGGATCCAAGTGTCCGAATTGGGTACGGGGGTTGAACGCGGGGATCGGGTACTTGGGGGTAGTAGGAGAGTCCAGATAACATAGCATACACTACAGTTCATACCCATAGAAAGGAATTGTTGATTCTCTGTCACTTTTCCTTCTATCAACAATTCAATATCTTATCTATGTATATAGAAAAAGAAAATACAATTTTTGTCTATTTAGAAATGTTAGTTCATTTAAAATTGTGTCTACTGCAACCGCCTTTTGTAGCATTTCAGAGTACAAGTCCTTAGAAGCAGGAACCTTCTAAAGTGGTCCCGGCTCTCCGCCCCCACCCCCGCTTCCGCTCCGGCCCCGCTCACAAAGAAACAGTTGAACATCATAAAGCTTAACGCTCTCTGGCCCCCGCCCCCGCCTCCGCTTCGTGCAACTTAGTTCAAGTCATTGTAAGTATGGCATGTCTTCTCCTTTGTCTTTCTTTTTGGGTTCCACATTAACCTACTGCAGCTTTTAGTTCATTGGTTATGATGAAACACAGTTTTTCTTTTACAAATGACGATAGCCTTTCTCTATCCGCCCCTATTTTTGCGGACCCTATCTATTACTTTTAGTCTTTTATTCATTCCTCTCTTGCTCTCTCACCTTTTTCGCCTCTGATGAACGAGTCCATGGGTTATACCTCCCCACCTATCACAGACGGATCCAACACAAAGAAAACTTTATCCAAAATGGATAACATACCGCTATTCTTGTTGTGTCGACATGGGTATCCTGGCCTCCCCTGCCGAATCCATGAGTCTGTGTAACACATGATCTAACTAGTCAACGTTTCTCAACTCCCAAATAGAAAAATTAAAGTTCTATTTTTTTTTTTTTCGTAACGAGTCTTTTAAATTCTATGGTTTTTATTGATTTAGAGAAGGCTTATGATAGGGTGTCTAGAGATTTAATTTGGTGGGTGCTAGAGAAGAAGGGAGTGACCAAGGGTTATATTGACATGGTGAAGGATATGTATGATGAAGCGGTTACTACAATTAGATCACCGGCCAGAGAAACAAGCGAATTCTCAATTATCGTAGGCTTACAACAAGGGTCGGCTTTGAGCCCTTATTTATTCGCCCTAATTATGGATGAATTGACTAGACACATTCAAGATGAAGTCCCATGGTGTATGTTGTTCGCAGATGATATTGTCTTGGTTGATGAGACTAAAGGGGGACTCAACACTAAACTGGAAGCTTGGAGAGAAGCACTGGAGACCAAGGGGTTAAAGATAAGTAGGACAAAAACAGCATACATAGAATGCAATTTTAGCAACAGGGGAAGTAGAGACGACAAAGCAGTGAAGATCGAAGATCAGGTGATCCCAAAGAGGGAGCACTTTCGCTATCTAGGATCAATGATCAGTAGAGATGGAGAGATTGGTGATGACGTGCTATGAAGCACCGACACGGACACGCGACACGGATACGACACGACTCGAATACGTCGACACGACATTTCTCCAAAAAGCATGATACGATACGTCGGGGACACGATTTCTCTAAAATATTTTTTAAAAATATATATTTACCATGTCTAATCAAAATTGGCATAAAAGCACATAAATCACAACAATATTGTGACATTATCAATAACAAAGCCAATGAATAAAAGCATATACCGCCAAGACCACTTTGGTCTAGTGGCATCACTTCACCTCTCCCAAGTGGGAGGTGGAGGGTTCGAATCTCCCCAGGGGGAGTGGGGAGGAGATTTTCTCCTCCTCTTGCATTGTAGAACTGGCCCTGTTCCCTAGTCTGTAGAGATCTATTGGGCTATATCTTGCTTGGGTTGTGTGTGTGGGTGTGTGTGTGTGCGTTCCCCAGGTAAGTGATCAAAATAAATAAATAAATAAAAATAAAAGCATATACCGCATAAAACCCTAATGGACAACAATATAAAACATATACATCAGATATCCAACCATAGTTTGAAGTTAAAAGTTTAAAACCCGAGATTGAAACATCCTGATTTAAAAACCACTAATCTCTTACTATGGCTAAGTTCCACAAAAGTGTAAGATTCTCTCTCTCTCTCTCTCTCTCTCTCTCTCTCTCTCTCTCTCTCTCTCTCTCTCTCTCGTAACGAGAAAGATAATAAAAGCTTTTTTTTATATCTTTTAAAGAGTGAAGTTCTTTTATTTTTGTTTACAGCCCATATTTTATTTTAAAAAACTTTTGAAAGTAAGTGTATAAAAATACCCATTTCGTGTCCCGCACGTGTCGCGATCGTGTCGGGAGTGTGTCGGAAGCGTGTCGGTAATGTGTCAGGAGCGTGTCGGGAACGTGTCGGGAGCGTGTCAGGAGTGTGTCGGACCAAGAAAATGGAATAAAATAATAGGACTCGTGTCAGGAACGTGTCGAGAGCGTGTCGGGAGCGTGTCGTGTCGTATCAGTGTCAGATTCGATGTCGACACTGATACGAGAGCCAAAATAGAGTGTCGGTGCTTCATAGATGACGTGATCCATAGAATTAAAGTATGCTGGCTTAAGTGGAGGAGTGCTTCCGGAATATTATGTGACCGGAGAATACCAGCAAAATTGAAAAGAAATTTTATAAGACAGCTATTAGGCCAGCTATGCTCTATGGGACAGAGTGTTGGGCAACTAAGAAACAACACATTAGCAAAGTGAGCGTAGCTGAGATGAGGATGCTAAGATGGATGTGTGGTAAGACTAGGAAAGATAGAATTAGAAATGAGTACATTCGAGAGACTGTAGGAGTGGCACATATTGAGGATAAGTTGAGGGAGAGAGAATAGACTTTAGATGGTTCGGCCATGTGCAACGAAGACCTGTAGATGCACCTGTGCGAAAGAGTGATAAGATCGTAGTGCCTGGATTGGTTAGAGGGAGAAGCAAACCTAGACTGACCTGGGAGTATGTTGTGCAACACTACATGAATATATCTAATTTAAATGAGCATATAGCTCTTGATTGTGCAGAATGGAGAAAAAGGATTCATACAGCCGACCCCAATTGATTGGGACACAAGGCTTGGTTTGGTTTGGTTTGGGGTGATTGGTAATAAAACTTATTAACAAAAGATAGATACGAGTATACAAGATGTATACAAACAAAAGAAAACCCCAGGAAAGGGCCAAGCAAAAACAAAAGGACTCAACCTTGCAAGTGTCAAAAATCAAAACATTCTAAGAAACTAGTGTTCCCAATACCATACCATACGATATCTCTATGAGAGCTCAACCATTCGAAAATAGCCTTGAGCATGTCATTTCAATCAAAGCTAAGCTTCTTTCATCATTGTTATTGCTCGATTGTTTTTCTCCTTCCAAAGGGACCGAAAAAGGCACAGGGGAAAGCATCTCCACTGCTTACCCCTTCACCCCTTTACCAACTTCACAAGGGTTCCATCCCTGACTTGGGAAAAACCGAAGAAATATTTAGAATAAGGAGGGTGGCTGACCAAAGATCAGCAGCCCATTTACAAAGTAACATTATTTGGTCCACACTTTCTTCCCCTTGCCTACACAGGTAGCATCTATGTGCAAAGTACCACCCTCTCTTTTTTAAATTGTCCATCATTAAAATGATATTCCTAAATACCAGCAAAAAGAAAACAAATTTTAAACGGAGCAGCCGAGACCCAAACTGCATTCGAAGGAAAATTCTCAACCTTATTGCTGTTGATGATCCGATAAAAGAATTTAACAGAGTTGTCTTTTAAACATAACCTGTATGACCTTTCCTTGTGTATAGAGTTGTAAAGCTGTTCAAAGAATGCCGCAACTGCTTCTAGCTCTCAATCAAAGAGATTTCGCCGAAAGCCCGATCCTCCCCTCCACACCCCCTCCCCCGACTGCCCAATCTTTCCAATGAAGGTCACTAATTAGAGCCTCTTGTCATTTGAAAGGAAGAAAAAGGTTTGGATATTGGTCCTTGAGAACAGAGATGCCATCCCAAGTGTCGAACTAATAGCATACAGAGTCTCCCTTACCCGCATGATACCTTTCCAAATGCGAGTGCCGTTATGCTTGCCTGCATCGGTAAGGAGTCCAAACATTGTTGCCCTTGCCAAATTTAAGGTTGATTATAATTCTCCAGAGGCTTCCTATTTCTCAGCCATATCTCCGAACATTTAAAGACAGTTAATAATTTGTTCTATAATCCAATATTTCCACCAATCATTGGCCGCCAAATCAAATGAAAACAGAGTGTTCCCTACATTCTTCCTCCATTAGAAAGTACTCCCCATGCGAAAAAGCAAGTTTTACAAGGAAAAAAAAAACCTCAAGTATTAACACACATTCAAAACCATATAGCTTAACTACCATAAATTGTCCTATTGCTAACTGCTGTAGAGACTGAGAAGATATCAACCTCCACTGCATCTCAAACCTAAAACAGATGCATTGGAAATTGGGAAGCTATGGCAAGGGGATCTTGTGAGTGTTAAAAGCATCCAAAGAGCGTGCAACACCATGTACAGTTTGAGTATCACAATTCACACATTATCCTCTAAAAGTAAGACACTAAGCAAGACACTGAGTTCTTATCAACAACATTGTCAGTTAAAAGTATACGTGTATATATGGAACTAAGGGGCACACCAAAGCCAAAAAGGTCAGACTATCCAATCATTTCACTTCACATATTTATCCAGACATCATCTATATATTATACAATTACATAATGTTAGACATTTCTTCCCTTTGCATGGACAATTAAAATGTTGTATCACTCTTAGACTACTCTTTGTTTTTAATAATGAAAGATGTGTTAAATGGACTTGGCAAGGGAGGCCGAGATACCCGTATCAACACGACACACCATGGGTACCGGTATGAGATCCATGTCAGATGCAGCTTTTTGGTGTTGGATCCGTGGGGAGATGATACTAAACATAATTATGTATAAGTAGACCCCCAAAACATCCCCCATAAGTGTAGGAAGGGCTTGGTTTCTAATTCTTACATATAATTCTACACATAAAACCAATTTTACACATAATTATGTGTAAATAGACCCACAAAAAATCGAACACATGTATAAGTAGGTCTTTAATATCTAAATTTACACATAATTCTACACATAAAACCAACTCTACACATAATTATGTATAAGTAGACCTAAAAAAATCGCCTCGGGGCTCTGCCCCCAGACCCCCGTTTAGCTTAGGCCCCTACCAAAAATCTTGGCTCCGCGCCTCTGCATATATCATGTAGCAACTGAGAGAGCACGCCGAGATAATGAGAAAAGGGAAGAGTTGGAATGGGGCCCATCCATAAAAGATGAAAAAGGTGAGAGGGGAACACAGGCATGAATAAAGTAACATGTGGAACCCGCAAAAGGAGGGGGGGGGGGGGGGGGGGGGGGGGGGGGGCAAGGGGAATTGTCTCATCATAACCCCAAGAAAAAGACAAAAGACAAGACATGTCATATTTAGAGAAAAAGTGGTGTGTCATCATGATTTGTGCTCTGAAAACTGCAATAGGCAGCAGCAGTAGACAACTTCTAAATGAATTATTTCTAATTAAACAAGAACTTTGACTTATGATATACTTTCTTCTTCTCACTTAATCTTTCACCTCTACTGTTGCAAATATCGGTTACATTCATATAAATAGATCTATATGCAAAAGTTATATATGAAAGATTATACAAATGTAAACCACATGCTCTCTACATCAAATCCAATAAATTATTGTCCAACACATAGCAGGAACCTTCTAAATTGGTCACGCTCCCTCCTCAGACTCTCGATTCCGCGTTTCTTACTAAGAAGCTTGTCGGAACCTCGCTCTCATGTTAGAACCTCGCTCCTTCCCCGCTCCCATCACATCCAAGTCTCAAAATAGCCTATAAATAGATTCAAGTTCTTATTTGCTCAAATATTTTACCGAAGAAATATTTTATGTCGGAACATATGGCTTAAGACTTTCAAAAACAAAATTTACAATCAAAATATATTATGTTAATCTAAATTCCTATACAATAATTAGATATAGAATATATCTATATCAAATATTTGGACGCTTTTTAAACGCTCCCAACCTTTGAGCCTCTTAAAGGTAAACGCTTCCTCGCTCCCGCCTCCGCTTCGTGCTTCTAAGGTCCAACATTCATCTAGTTGAAGTTCTATTAATTTTAAGTTGATGATATAGCTAAATTAGCTAATAATAGTATTTGCTTAACTAATTTAGTAACTTAAAAAGTGTGCACATCGATTATATTTTGTGTCGTGCCCAATTTTTGGACCCTTTCAGTCAAGCTCGCGTATCCTAAAACTAAAGGAGTCGAAGGATCCGATGCCTGGACATGTACCTGCACCAGACACCCAGTAAATCCAGACTAACCAGCATATAATTCAACAAAATCCTATATGAACTATTTGGGCTTTACAGAACAAAATGAATAACTATAGTGGAGAATCTGGAGATTAAAAACAATATTTCCAAGAATATGCATTTCAAGAATAAATATTGGTTTCTCCACAATAAATGTCACCTAATTTTCACAATTAAAAGAGGATAATAAATAGGAAGGTAAATTGGAGGGCACGAGCCCTACCTCAACCGGCAGCTTTTTCAAACACAGTGAAACAAATTCTTTCATAGGACGAGAAAAATGCTCATCCAGCTGCACAGTAAACATGAATTGTCAATAACTTTATTTGGAAGTAGTTATTGCGACAAACAGATGAGAAGTATTTGACTAAACAAAATCAATCAGAAAGACTAAGAGCCGTTTGGATCAGTTTATTGGGACCACCAATAGCTTATTTGTGATTATTGGAGAATTGAGTCTGTTCGGCAAAAGAAAAATTCCCAGCTTTTTCAAAAATTGAATCCACTTTAAAGCTGAAAAAACAAATTAAATCGGATGCTGCAATTTGCAGCTTTTGTGAAATCTTTTAAAGGAAAAATCTCATGTTCGCCCACCGCAATACCAAACAAACTCTAATTATTCAAAAAAAAAAATGAATCAAAGAAGCTGCCAATACAGGAGAACAAAAAATATTCAATGAGTACAAAGTAAACCTGTGGTGGATTTTCTCGAGGTATAATAAAGAGAACTCTCATTGGGTGGAGATCTGCAAGCGGCGGTTCCCCTTTTGCCATTTCAATTGCAGTTATACCTAGAGACCAAATATCTGCCTGCAACAAGGCCAAATAAAAGGTAATTCAAAGGAATAGAGGGAAGGGGACAACAAATGACAACAGAAGTAGAAGAAACCCTGTACAAATAAAGAAGGATCCAGTAGTGATGAAGAGATACCTTCTCGTTGTATCCTTCTGAATTTTGAATTACCTCTGGAGCCATCCAAAATGGCGTCCCTACAAATGTCTGTCATTGTTAAATGCATTAGTGCAAAGTGAAGATGACTTGTGCTCATGATTACCATCTTGTCACCAACAATGTTACATGGACTTGGGTCTATAGGTGTCTTAAGTGTCAGACTTCCGAAATTCATGAACCTAAGGACACAAGGACATAGCAATAAATTCATATTTTTCTTATATTTGAACAGGAAATTAGTGTTTGAATGTATTTATAGGACTTTAACAGGAATGCTTCGTCCATTTTTGAAGAACTTTGTAGCAAAGGCATATGATTAGAGATTTCAATATACTATCATACAAGTAATAATCTTGCTTCTTGACTATTGTAGCAAGGACTATTTTAACTATAGCAGACTTGTTGATACAGTATACTTCCTACTTCCTAGCCACGATCCTGACCTATAGCCAAGGACTAGTTATACAGAAATAAATGATTCTTATGAGAACCTTATATAGCAGAATGACTTGTTTCGGTGATAAAAAGATTGGAAAATTACTGACTGAATACATTGAAATGCGTTTCTCCTTTCAGTTTTATTTTCTGCTCTCAAGGCCACACAGACATCAACAAAATGAATGTTGACTTTGTTGGTTAGCAAGGAAAAAATTGTGATAACCTGTAATTTAAGAGGCTATTATTTAGATAATACGATAACTTAGGGTGTGTTTGATAACCTAATTAAGTGGTGAAAATGAAAAGTTTCAGCTCTTATTTGTTTTTAGTGCGTTTGATAATGTACCACTTAATTGAAACAGCAGCCAAAAACCCACTGAAAATTTTAAGTGAAATTTTTACTGAAAATAATCGCAGAATGCAGTCTATTTCAATACTTGAAACACTGTTTTCAGTATTGCAAATTCAATCGCTTAAAATTTTCAATACTTCAAATTCAACACTTAATTTTCAGTTTTATCAAACGGACCCTTACTCTCCGAATCTAAATAGATAAGTGTTTGTATAGCTACTTTTTGGTTAAATAGGTATCCATTCCTGACTTACCCCAGACCTGGTTCTTTATCAGACCAACACTACACTTTGTACAAAATCTATAAAAGTGAGGCTGGGTCTGAACTGTTTTAAGCATTCCCAAATAGTTTCCCTAAAGATATAAAAGGATCTGTGCTGAGCCCCTAATAATCTAGAAGAAATTGTTCAGAGGACAATGGTTGATGAGGAACGGACGAGCACAAGAGTGAACAAAGGACAGGACAGCAACTAACAAGCAGCAAGCAGAATGTCATATCCACTTTGAAAATGTTGGCCTTTTCTAAATTGTACTAGCACAAACACATACAGATCACTATTGAGGCAAAAAGCCTACACATGAGAAATACAAGGTTATATGATGACGGTCCTTTCAACTCCAACTCGAAGACAATATATACGCAAAACTGTACAAACAATGATTGTAACAATTATTGTTGAAATTAAGAGAATAATTTCTAGATTTGATTTATGTTATTTTTGGTCATGTTGACCGTGGATATTTTTCTTTAATGCTATTATTCTATTTCCTTTCTTTTATTACCCTTGTAATTCTATATAAACTAGATAATGTAAATAATACATCTATCTTTTTCCCAATTCTTCTTGGTATCAGAGCAGGTTCAATTCTAAACCCTAGCCGCAGCCTACCTTCTCCTCCACAAACCCTAGCCGCAGCCTACCTTCTCCTCCACAAACCCTAGCCGCAGCTTCTCTCCACCTTCCTGCGCCACCATCAACATCATCTCCCTAGCCACAACCCTTCTTTCACCCTAGCCGCAGGCCGCAGCCCACACCAGGCCCCCAGGCCAAGTCGCAAACCACAGAGCCTTCGGCTCTGTCCCTGCAGCCTTCGGCTGCCTCTTCTGCCCCTGTTGGGCAGCTTGTGATGCGTTAGAGCCGCCTTCGTGCTCCTCGTTTCTGTCTGGGCTTGCCGAGTGTCCGGCTGCCCGTTTATTTTAGCCGAGTATCCGGCTGTGGTTGTCTGTTCATCGATTTTTTCGGGACAGTTCTTTATTTTCTTTTTGCAGCATCTCTATGGCTGATTCTAGTAAGGATAAGGGTGTTTCTCAGATTGCTCCACACACTACACTGGCTCAGCGTGTTACTAGTGTTCTATTGACTGGGAAAAATTTCCATGCCTGGTCTAATTCTCTTCGCCTCTTCCTTGGAGGCAAACGCAAAATTGGGTGGTTACTCGGCAAGGAAAGATCACCGGGAGAATCCGACCCAAAGTATGAAGAATGGTATACCGACAATTGTATTATTTTAGGGTGGATGTTTAATTCCATGGACGAGCGGGTTTATAACATGTTCATGTACCACCGTACTGTTTTCGAACTATGGACTGCCCTAAATAAAATGTATGCTCATGCTCACAGCGATTCTCGTATTTTTGAGCTCTATCAAGATATCTCGCATGCATCTCAGGCTACCTTAAGACTTTCTGTCACAGACTATTTTGGGTATCTGCAGACTCGTTGGGAGGAGCTTGCTCAGTATGAGCCTATTACTGATTTTCCCAATGATGGTGCTATTGAGTCCAAGCGACTTGACCGTCGTCACACATACCAGTTCCTGATGGGTCTAAAGCCCGAGTTTGAGACCCTTTGCACCCAGATCCTCAATATGGTTCCTTTACCCTCTTTATTTGAGGCCTTTGCTATTGTGGATGGTGATCTATATTACATGGACTCTTCTAAATAGGAGAAGTACCTATGTCGACACGACTCTTTGCGGACATGGGTATGACACTTGGGTAGGATCCTTCTAGTGTAATTTAGTGTAATTTTCAGCCAAGAAAGGCAAAGTACCCGTGTCGGATATGGCAAACATACCCGTGTCCTCCGGACACTTTGAAGAGTCCGTGTAACATAGATGGTGATGAGCGTCGGCGTCGCATTATCTCTACATCTTCTGTGTCTGGTCCCCCTACATCTGTTCCAGATCAGATGGCATTTGCTGCCCCTTCGGGCTCTCGTCCCACTGGTCCCGCTAGCTCCCGTTTTTTCTGCCAGCACTGTCGTAAGCCTGGCCATACTGTTGATCGGTGTTTTGATCTTCATCCAGAGTTGAGACAGCAATATGCTCGGAGCCGACCTCTTGCTGGTCGTGGGAAGGGTGCTCCATGCACTAGTGCGGTGGTTGAGGTCACTTCACCATCACCTGATTTAGGGCAGCTTCAGTCACAGATTGCCCAGCTACAGGCTCAGCTTCAGTCACAGACTTTGGGTACTGCTTCTTCTTCCTCTGGCCCCAAGGCTGCTATTGCCACAGGTACCCCTACTGCTCTTCATGGTAAGTCAGCTCATCCCACCTGGATTCCGGATTCTGGTGCTAATAACCATATGACTGGTAAGTCTTCTGTTTTTTCCTCTTCTTTTACTCCTATTGTTCAGTCAATTTGTATTGCTGATGGATCCTTCATTCCCGTACATAATCAGGGAGATGTGTGTTTGTCCACTGATTTTACACTTTCATCTGTTTATTATGTTCCTAATTTTGCCTATAATCTTCTTTCGGTCAATCGTCTTGCCAAAGATCATAACTGTGCTGTTGTGTTCTTACCCTCTTATTGTTACTTGCAGGACCTGACTTCGAAGAAGATTTTTGGCAGGGGGTATGAGAGTGATGGCCTTTACTACTTTGGTACTCCTGCATCTTCCAGGGTGCCCTCCTCCAGTCTGCAAGCTACTGTTTCCACTGTTTCCAATAATTCTGTTTTATCATACTCTAATAAATATGTGTTTTCCCTTAAAACTTAAGACTTGTGGCATGCTCGTCTAGGACATGAGAACTTTCAGTATTTGTGTTGGTTGTTTCCTCCGTTAAATAAAGCTTGCAAGGATTTTCAGTTTAAATGTGTGGTTTGCGACTTATCTAAGCATACTCGCACTTTGTATATTCCACACATGCATAGGGCACCTAGTGCCTTTGACCTTATTCATTCTGATGTTTGGGGCCCTTCACCTATCTCGGCATTGTCTCACCACCGTCACTATGTTACATTTATTGATGACTACACTCGATGCACTTGGGTCTATCTTATGAAGAAAAAATCTGAGGTCTTTACTCACTTTCGAAATTTTCTACAAATGATTAAAACCCAATATCATACTGTAGTGCGGAATATTCGGTCTGATAATGGCCGAGAGTATATAACTGATGAATTTAGGTCTACCCTTAATAAAGATGGGATCCTTCAACAGCTTACCTGTCCCTACACCCCTGAACAAAATGGTGTGGCAGAACGTAAGAATCGTCACATCATGTCTGTAGTTAGATGTCTCTTGTGTGGTATGAATGTTCCTAAATATTTTTGGCACATGGCTGTTCTCACTGCTACATATTTAATTAATCGTACTCCCAGCCGTGTCCTTGAAGGCAAGGCACCGCTTCATATTCTTAAACCTGATGCCACTCTCTTTCCTCTCATGCCCCGTGTTTTTGGGTGCACTTGTTTTGTGCAAAATAAGAGTCCTACTCGCACTAAACTTGATGATAAGGCTGTTCGTTGTGTATTTTTGGGGTATTCCTCCTTGTCAAAGGGGTATCGATGTTATGATCTTGTGACTCGTCACTCATATCACTCTTTGGATGTTACTTTTCTGGAAACTGTTCCTTTTTTTCCAGGTTCTCCTTCTGTAGGACACGCACCGGTAGAGCATGTTCTGGCCGAGGATTATTCACTACCCAAACCTATTCCTATTCTTGACTCCGGCCTTGACTCCCCCGGTGTTTCTTTGCCTCCTGTTATCACTAGTGATCCATCACAGGATTACTCCCGCCGTCCTCACCCCTCTACTCAACCTGCCAACGTCTTCTCCGGATTCAGGTATCTCTCATCCTCCCTTACCTTCTGTTGTTTCTTCTGATATTCCCCGATATCCTACCCATGCCCGTCGGCCCCCCGCTCGTTATCTTATGGCTAATAGTTCTAACCATCCTATTTCCCAGTATGTTTCTTATCAGGGTCTGTCTAACTCTTATCAGTCATTTCTTAGTCAAGCAGACTCGGTCTCTATTCCTCGATCTGTTCATGAGGCTCTCCAGGATCCTAAGTGGGTGGCTGCCATGCAAGCAGAAATGGATGCTCTTCAAGGCAATCAGACATGGGAACTTGTTGCTCTTCCAGCGGGTGAGCGCACGGTTGGTTGTAAATGGGTGTTTAGTCTGAAATATTTGGCAGATGGGTCTATTGATCGATATAAGGCTCGTTTGGTTGCCAAGGGATTTACTCAGGTCCCTGGTAAGGATTTTGGTGCCACCTTTGCTCCTGTAGCTAAGTTAACCACTGTTCGACTTCTTATTTCGCTGGCTGCTTCTGTTTCTTGGCCGCTTCATCAACTTGATGTTAAAAATGCGTTTCTAAATGGTGATTTGACTGAGACGATTTATATGAATCCTCCACCGGGATTTCGGCCTCAGGGGGAGTGTTCTGGGAAAGTGTGCCGTCTCCGAAAGTCTCTCTATGGCTTGAAGCAGTCTCCACGTGCATGGTTTAATCGGTTTAGTAATGTGATTCTTACTATGTGGTTTATTCGCTGCCATTCAGATCACACGTGTTTTATTCGTCGCCAGCCTCAAGGGAAGTGTATTATTATCTCCGTATATGTTGATGATATTATTATCACTGGCGATGATGCATCTGGTATTGCCCAAGTAAAGCGTGATCTTAGTACGTCGTTTAATGTTAAGGATTTGGGCCATCTTCGTTATTTTCTTGGTTGTGAGGTTGCTAGGTCTCGCCAAGGTATCTTGTTATCCCAGAGAAAGTATTCTCTTGATCTTCTCCAGGATACAGGTATGCTTGGGTGTAGACCTGCCTCTTCTCCAATGGACCCAAACCTTAAGTTAACTGCAGAGTTGGGAGAGTTATTACCAGATCCTTCAGTGTATCAGCGTCTTGTGGGACGTCTTATCTATCTGACGAACACAAGACCAGATCTTACATTTGTTGTTAGTGTTGTGAGCCAATTTATGCATTCACCGCGTACGTCTCATCTGGATGCAGTTTACCATATCCTTCGGTACCTCAAGACTTGTTCCGGTTTTGGGCTTTTCTTTACGGCTGGAGCACAGTCAGGTCTCTCCTGCTTTACAGATGCAGATTATGCAGGCTCTAGGGATGACAGGCGTTCTACCTCTGGTTTTTGTACTTTCCGTGGCAGTCATCTTATATCTTGGAAAAGTAAGAAGCAAGCCGCTGTCTCGCGTTCTTCTGCTGAAGCTGAGTACCGTGCTATGGCTCAGGGCACGTGTGAGCTTCTCTGGCTTCGATCTCTTCTAAGTGAGTTGGGTTTTCCAGTAGCGGGCTCATCTACGTTGTTTTGTGATAATAAGTCTGCTATTATGTTATCGTCTGACTCTGTTCTTTATGAAAGGACTAAACCTATTGAGGTTGATATTCACTTCATTCGGGAGAAAGTTCAATCTGGTGTTATTATTCCGAGCTTTGTTCCCTCATCTGATCAAACCGCTGATATGTTTACCAAGTCTATTGGTCCAACGCTTCTTCAATCATCTCTTGGCAAGCTGAGACTCGTCAATATCTTCGCCCCAGCTTGAGGGGGAGTGTTGAAATTAAGAGAATAATTTCTAGATTTGATTTATGTTATTTTTGGTCATGTTGACCGTGGATATTTTTCTTTAATGTTGTTATTCTATTTCCTTTCTTTTATTACCCTTGTAATTCTATATAAACTAGATAATGTAAATAATACATCTATCTTTTTCCCAATTCTTCTATTATGAATGCATCTTCGATAAAGAATAATGCTATGTCTGTATGTCATAGCAATAACAGTACCTTTCTTCTTGAAATTGTCCTTGTTAATTGTGCAGAAACTCCAAAGTCTGCAACCTATTATAAGGTCAAAAATATGAACTTAAGAAAACCAGAAATAAGTACAAAATACCGTGTTTCCAATTATTCAGGCTCAGTGCAAAATTATTTGATACAGATTTGTTTGAGCAAGAACAATGTACCTTAACATCACCATTCTCTGTCAACAAAATGTTTGCCGCTGCCAAAATAACAATAATACAGAGCTGTCAATATACCATCTGGAATAAAGAAGAGAGACAGACTTCACTTACGGGCATTATGTAATACTTACCATAGAAGCAATATTTTAAGATCGTCATATCATATGAAGGTTTTCATTGCATAAGAATTGAATTTCTTAGTATAGCACTTTGACACTAAAATTTAAATTATACACATAGTGGGGGGGAAACCTTTAATATCTCTGTGAATCTTCCCTTCATTGTGGAGATATTCAATTGCGTGCAGCAAGTCGCGTAAAATGCAAGCCATAGACATTTCATCCAGTGGCTGACCTGGTTGTATCTGCACACGAACTATCTATATCAGTATCCAAAATTTTCTTTTTACACAGCATTTTTTTCAATTAAACTTACTCAATTGTGTGGGGACAACACTAATCCAAATTCCTTCCTTTTTCTTTCTACTGACTATTTTCTAGACTTTTGGAGTGAGATTAGTCTTCACAGTTGGCTTTTGTGTACTTTTATTGCCCCTATTACCGAATTACATGCCTTTTTCTCAACATTCTTTACTAAGAAAAGCAAAACAGAAACAAAAAGAAAAGGAAAAAAAAAAAAAACCATATTTCTTTATTGCAAACTGCAAAACTATAAGAACTTCCAGGGTTATAAAGGGCATGCATCTTCCTAAAACACCGGAGAGGTTTGAAAATGATGATGACTGCTATAAAATAAACTGTGTTAATCACATGTTCTACAGTGCGGAACTATCTTTTACTTTAATGCATTACAGTTCTTCACTTTTTAAGCTTCCTTCAGCACTTAAAAACCTCCAAACACAAGCTCGCATTACTTTTCAACAGATACATTACAAGTGTGTATCTATTATGAGTACACAAGTGTATTATGAGTGCGTACCATTTCTGCAGATATATTATTAAATATCTATCATGACTCATGAGCATAGAAGCAAAAAGCCTGAGCAGGGGCGGTCCGGGGCGCATTAAACTTTAAGAGGTTCAAAGGTTTGGAGCGTCTAAGAAGCATCCAAACACTTCATCTAGATATGTTATGTGTTGAATTAGTGACGAGGAATTTGGATTGCAATAAGATGTTTTGATAGTAGATTTTGTTGCTAAGGCTCTTGAACCATACTTTCCTACGTACAAATATCTCTTCGATAAAATGTTTTGAGTAAAACAAGAACCTAACTTTATTTATCAATTATAAGGAATCTTGAAATTTGGTTGTGAAGGGAGCAGGGTGGGAGCAAGATTCCGACTAGAATCCAAGTAAGAAGTGCGGAATTGCAAGTCCGACGTGGGAGCTTGACCTCTTTAGAAGGTTCATGCTACTAAGATCATGAGCACACACAAGTAAATACATGCCTAGGAGCTCCAAAAGTGGTGTCATCTAAGGTGTTATAACAGTCCTGCTCTTGTACTTTGGCTCTCATACTAGTTTTTGCTTCCCTTCAATGCTATAAACAATCGGAGCCATCTTTGCACAAGTTCGAAGGGTTCCAACGTTTAGGAGAAAGTTTATGATCTTAGAAAAGAAAAAGCACTGTCATCTAAATACTTATTCAAAGAACAAACATAAATTCATTCAATCCGAAGTTTGAAGTAATTAAGAGTAACCTACTAGATCAGCAACAGAGCCACCAGCCATGTATTCCATGATTATCATTAGTTTGGTTTGGTGGAGGTAGGAACCATAGTATTCCGTTATATATGGAGATCGACATTGTGACAGAACTGCAATTTCCTGGAAGAAAATGATTTAGATGAGAAACTTAATCAGTTATTTGCTACAAACTCATCAATAATATTGCAAAATACCTTCTGAATATCCTCGATTTCATCCTCTCTGTGGAAGAGACATTACAAACTTAATTTTAGAATGATTCGAAATGAAAAAGTACGATAACCACTGAATGAATAAAAGAATCACTACAAAAAGCCAACTGAAGCATGTTATATGAACGACCCATCCCCCATCTAGTAACAATAATATCCGCTTTGGGCCTAAACACAAAGGGCTTTCCAGGAGGTCACCCATTGCAGTAGGAGCAGCACGCTTAACTGTGGAGATCCTTTTATGTTTAGCTCCCTCAACCTCACCTCATCTATCTTGGCCTTCCTACCTCAGGAGTCTTGGCTATGGTCATCACAATCCACCCTCCTTTACGGCCACACGTCCTCGTGTGGGACCTACCCCCACACTTCCGGCTAGGTTTATGCTCTGATACCATTTGCAACTACCCATCCCCCCATCTAGCAACAATAGTAGGTGACAAGTAAGCACACCTCTCCTCACCTCACCTCACCTCACCTCATCCTTCTTGGACTTCCTGCCTCATGAGTCTTGGCTCTTGGTCATCACACTATATGACCCATAGATTGGATTTACAAATATAACCACCAAGAAAACATTGATCTAGAGACAGAATCTCGATGTATGGTACTGATTAAGTTTAAAAAGTTCTAGACCAAAGACTGGATACAAAGATAAAAGTTGCTGAAAAATATTATTGTATCTGAATAATCAACTTCATAGGATTGGTTAGAGCAGTGACTAAAGGTGAAGGATATAAATGCTTTACAACAGGGAATTTCATTTCTTTTTCTCTTTCAAATAAATATGAGATGATTAATATCTTCATGTATATTTTATCTTTGCTAGTAGAAGGACAAGGGAGAAAAGAGCATCTAGCTATCATTGTACAAGGGAAGATAGATTATCAAAAACAGAACCATCTTAAGCTATATACTCACGATTCTTCCAAATCAATAACTTTTATAGCAACCTCTTTCTTAAGCTCTTTATCAAACCTGCAAACCAAGACAGAAATCAGGGTGCTACCTTCGTGTGCATAAAAGCACCATCGTAAACCAACTTCATATGCTAAACTGAATAATAAAATATTGTAGAAGATTTGAATTTAAATGACAATTTGTACAAGGTCCACAATTGGTATTATATGAGCATAGAACTTCATTTGCAATCATGAGAAGGATATGCATTTTGGATGCAGATATATGATTCAGTATTTACAGGAGCACCGGAGTTGAACAAATGAACTCAACAATATTCACAAACAAACATTCTCGTGCTAAATTTAACTATAATGTGATCAGTAGTAAATTGGAAAGTGACTTCAGTCAAATGCAGCATTTACTTTCCTTTTTTACCAAAATGAAATGATTGCATTATATTTTAGAATTTAGTGCACTAGTTTAACACTTCACAGAGTGGTAGAGAATGAAAACACTACTTTAGACTTGTTTAGGACATCAATGGATAGAGAAACAGTGGTGGTAGGTTTTGTTTGATTCTCGAACAAAGTAGTTATCCGATCTGGCGATCTTCTATATTTTCAAATCTAGATTTTCAATTAGGGAGTTGGAATTTGGGTCACTAAGTGAAGCACCATTTCTTGAGTACCTTGTTTTATTTTTCAAAATTTTGTGTCATTTCCCGTATCTACTGATTTTTTTGTAGAATTTTAGAATGAAATGAGTTTTTCCTTGTTGATTTCCTTGTAGTTTGTAACTTTGCATACCCCATTTGAATATGACTGGGCCTATGGTGCCTTATGGGATATTTGTCCTATCGAAAAATATATAAACAGTCTTTTCGAGCAATAATCTCTTTTATGACCAGCTTGACCAAAATACATTTAACCTTGTAGCAATTATACTACTCCCTCCGTCCCTTTTTTTGAGTCCTATATTCCATTTTAGGATGTCCCAAAATTAGTGTCCACTTTCCTAAATCGGCATACAATTTTTACTTACTTTCCAAAACTACCCTTCCTTGAAATCTACACCAAGACAAAACTAAAAAAGTTATTGTAATGATTAGGGGCAATTGTGGAAAGTAGGTGTAGATTCTTTTTGTCCCCTTAATGAGTTGAGTTCCCAAAGGTGGACTCAAAAAGAGGGGACGGAGGGAGTATCTTCAACTTCAATCAAATCGCTGGTCCAGCTGGTCAAGGAAATGTTGAAAGGAAAAAGGGACGGATGGAGAGGTATTTTGTGATTTGGGAGGAGAGAAGTGGGAAGGGGAGGGAAGAAAAGAAAAAGAAGGCCTTTTTCCTCCGTACCCTCAATTTTCATTCCTCCCAAAAGTAGGCAAAAGGGAATAGGTCACAGGCCTTAATTTCTTTAATCCATTTCTAAGAAAAATCCTTCGCTATATAAGGAAATAATGACCATCATAAAATACCCTTTTCTCCATCTTTCCTCATCAACCAAACATATGGTCATTCATTAACTCTTCCTTTCAATGGACATGCCCAATTCATCCCTTCTACCTTCCTATCCTTCGAATTTTCCTATACCTCTTGCCAAATAATATATAGCTCAAGCAAAGGATCCTACGTTAACAAATATGAATTCCAACCTAATCAACCAGCCTTAAGGATAAATTCACTTGGAAATATTCACATTTGTATGTTATAAACTCTAAAGAAGTTTAAATGCATTGTTAATATATGTACAAGTTATGAAAATATGATAACCTATCTCCTTCACATCAATTTATTTTTTTCTTCAGAATATCATTATTGTTACTTCTAAACATGCTTAATTGAAGATTTTTTTCCCCACTTATTTTGCCAGTAGTCTCAATCACATACCAGCACAATAATTCAAGTACCAACAACCCCAGGAATGCACTCCCACCTCCCACATTACAGAGAACACTATCGACAAGGCCAAAACTACAAACCTGTTATTAACGCAGAAGCACATTGCCCACAGAAATTAAAATGTAAGGTACACGGTGTGCCTCTTTCAAATAGGCAAGCTTTGGCACTCTAAGCCAGCAATAATTAAATGCCAACAAAAAATCAAGCAATGTTGTCAAATAGTGATCAAATTGTGAATCGGTTTGCCAAAATTGTGAATCATGAATCGTAAGATTCACATTTTTTTAGAAAATAGATAATAATATATTTGTATATGCATATAAAACACATGTATATACATAATTCTATGTATACACCTATAATAGTGTGTTTCTTTTTTAGGATGTGAAGCCCAAAACTTCACATATGTGAATAGGAAAAAGGAACAAACATAAGGACAATGTATGAATGGCATTACTGCTGATCTACTAATAAAAAGCTTGGCATTACCATTCTGACTAGTCACCTATATATTTACACACAAGCAGAAGCTTTATATGTAGAAATTGAATCACAACTTAACAACCCGTAAAATAATACAAGTGAAGAATAGAATGGCATGTAACACGAATAAAAAAATTAAGAAAACAACCTTTTTTTTTTTAAGTGAAACTCAAAATTTTTATAAATCGTATGAATCTTGTGAAGGGAATCGTGAATCGCCATGAATCGGACAATCAGACCGATTCTTAGGCACGAATCAAATCATTCGGATCGAATCGTATGAATCGAATCATCAATCGTACGATTCTAACAACCATGAAGTCAAGAACTCCATCGTCTAATATTAGGCAATAACTAAGGGCCTGTTTGGGAATGCTTAAAATAGGATCTGATTCAATCCCAATCTCACTTTCTATCTTGTATCTATGAGAACCAGGTTATTTTTGTTTGACAAAGAATTGGTTTTAAGAGAGATATTAGACTAGCCATCATGTGCAAGAAATGGGCATTCACTAACGCTTGAATTAATTGCACTAGACCACTTCTGAACCACATAACCAGTTCTTTGTCTTTCCAAGCAGCCCCTAGGATTGAGCACGAATGCCCAAATCCAGTGATTTAATACTACTCTACTATCAGGGATCTCTGTTTCACTAAGCATATAACGACATGCATCATGTACTTTAACACATAAACTATGGAAACGGATTAGAAATACTAAGTGCCCTGGTTTTGATAAACTACAAAACAGTATGTCTCTGTAACATTTATACCATCCCCAAGTCTTTTAGACGCAAAAACAATGGAATACCAATCCTAATCATATTCACACAGTGAGTGATAGACAACCATTGATAGGATAAAGTTCACCTTACAGCATCTTCTTAGAGCAAAATGAGAAAATGAATGCACTACAATGAAAGCATAACTATGGCACATATGAATTTTCCGATACGTACCCTTTATAGACATCTCCAAATGACCCTTTTCCAATCAGCTCCAAGTCGCTAAATCTTGATGCCAAGGCATCCAGTATAGCCACATCAGCCATCGCTATATAAAAATTAGCTCCCTTCTCACCCTCTCAGTATTCAAACCAAACCAGCTAGATGAAAACTAATACACAAACTCAAAATCAAATATTGATACATTCTTCAACCCCAAATTCCACTTTGCATAGTAGAATATATCTGCATATTCAGAAAATGTATCAGGATAAGTTTGCCTCAAAATAATACAATCTGAAACAACAAACATACTACTCTTCTGCACGTAATCAAACACAACTTGAGATCTAAATATTATCAAGAAAATTAAATTGAATTTATAGCACAATGTATGAAGCTTCAGTCCCAAACGAAAGCACTGTGTCGTGATATAATCGCAAGATTTGTTAGGTAAAGAGGAAGAAATTTGATAAAAATGACTGCCCACCCAATTGGGGTTTTTCGAACAACACAAATTACGATTTTCACAACAAAGTGAAAGCGAAACAACAACGCAAAAGTGTCTTCAATGTAGGGTTTCTCAACACAATTCAAAGGTTACGTAAAAAAAAAAAAAAAACTTACCCGTGTGATGCGAGTTATTCTGAGAGGTGAGAGACTCGGATTTTAAAGCAGTGAAGACGGAGAGATCGATCCAGAAGGTGTCAAGAAGCCATGGATCTTCTCACTCTAACCCCTCTCTCTCTCTCTCTCTCTGGCACCTCGTTTTCAGAGGGCTTTGCTTTTGCTGGCCAAAAGGGATCGAGAAGAGGAGGAGAATGTTGTTTTTAATGTTTACTGTGTTTTTCTTTACCTCTGTAAATCGTTATCGGGGGAGACTATTGGGTTGGATCGCGTATTCAAGTCTGGTTTCGGGGCAAACCCGACTTCGTGGTAATAGAGGAAACATTAATAGCTTGTTTGGTTGTTCCTTCAAATTGAATGATTCTATTCAAATTTTGTATAGAAGTTAAAAGGCAAAATTCATCACCATAAATGAATCCATTTATAAATATAGGAGATTTCACCATATTTCTTCTTATGAGGTAATTTGTTCATTTTTCTAGAATGCCAAAATTTATGATTGCAAGCATCATTTTTGAGACGAGCATCCTTTTTCTAAATGAAACCATCCATGCTTTTCATCTTTTTATATAAAATTGTCTACGAAAACATGAATGAAATTATTTCATTCAAGGAAAACCAAACAGACCCTAATTGTATGAGAATTTTAAAGGGTATTTAAGAAAGGCCTAATTATACTTTATAGAATATTAGTAAAAACTCCATCATTTTAAATTACACAAGTTAAAACTTCTTCCCATTTTTTATTATGCTCAAAACTCCATTACTAGTAGAACTTTACCTTTTTTCAACTTCTTTGACCCATTTTTTAGACTATTTTAGGGACCAAAATACCTCCACTCCCAGTATTTTTGCATACTAACAACAGAGAAAGAGAGGAGAGAGACGAGGGGCGAGATGGTGACCGAAAAAGGAGGCGGTGGCCGAAGACGATGGAAGATTCCACTTCGATATGACGAGGTGGTGAGAAGATGATCGAAAAATGAGGCTTTGGCTAAACTCTTGCATCTAAATATGTGTGACAGGAAAAGGAGGTGGTGGCCGGTGGTAGAGATTTGAGTTTCGGTGCAAAATTGCATTTTTTCGGCATCTAACTGGGTCTCTATTTTCTTAATTGGATTCGTCCATTCCATATCAATGAAAAATTGCTCACATCAACATGGAGCTAAAATTGTCTGTGGTTAATTAAAGTGGGTTTGAATCTAGGTTTTGTGCTTCGCTTATAGTGTGAAATTTATATAACTAACTTTAAGAAGTGGTGAAATTTATATACACATACATATATACATATATATATATATGTGTATGTATATATATGTATATACACACCTAGTCGTTTGGTAAAAAAATGTAAATATCAGGGCCCAAACGAATATCGAATCCACCATAGAGTTGAGAGTTGTCGCCAGGTTTGCATTAGAATGGGACCGATACCGATCAAAGACGATTGATAAGATCTGAACAAAAGAACACTCAATGTGGAAATTTGATTGCTTGTGATCCTATATGGTCACCTGAGATTTTTATATCTTTATGTGAAATTTTATAACTCTTTTCATAGTTTTACGTTAAATTTTTCACAACTTTTTTTTTCACATGACTTTTTTCTTTTCACAAATTTTACATAACTAGTTATGTAAAATTTCATAGTCTTTTTTAAGTGAAAAAGACAGTGAAATTTTACAGAACTTTTTTTGGACAAACAATGAGACCATTCTCTCCATCTTATAATACTCTTTAATCTTTCTGGAATGAAATTTTACACTGAAAATAGTTGTGCAAAATTTCACATGACCATTTTTTTTCACATTTCACATAGCCAACTGTGTGAAATTTCTCATAGCTAGTTATGTGAAATTTCACATAACTTTTTTCCTTTCATAAATTCCACGTAAATATTTATGCAAAATTTTACATAAACAGTTGTGTGAAATTTTACATAAATTTCACACAAATAGTTGTGTGAAATTTCACATAAAAAAGTTGTTTGAAATTTCACAAAACTTTTTTGTAGACATAAAAAAACTGTGTAAAATTTCACATAAATAGTCATGTGAAATTTCACATAAAAAAGTTGTATGAAAGTTCACATAAATAGTTATGTGAAATTTCACATAAAAAGGTTGTATGAAATTTCACATTACTTTTTTTTGTTGAATAGATTCTAAAAATATAATTTTTACAAAAAAAATGATTTCTGGATTGAAAGTTATAGATTTGTTAAGTTGTAAAATAATGTAGGAAATTTGGTGTGAGTGACTGCACACTGTGAATGTGCTCTTCTTTTTTATCAAAAATAAAAAAATATCAACTTTTTTTAAAAACAAAAAATAAATAAATAAAAATGTAAAAGTAATCACAACGACGTTTTGGAGCAACTCTTCAGAACGCAGAGAGCAACTTGTTTTCAAGCCAGGTACAACTCTTTACAACCTTGACAGTAAGTCTTCCTAATAATGGGAGCAGTCATTTCAACGTTTTGGTGTAAGTTCACAATGCTAAAAACATAAAGTAGTCTAAAACATAGAAGAACTATTTAAGAGTTGACTTTTTTTGGTGTAATTAATTTTGTTGATCACTTTTAACTTTTTTTAATTATTATTGACATTTTTTTTTAATTTAAGAAAGCAGTAGATTAACTTTAAAATTTTGGGTAAAGTAGGATTTAGCCCCTAATCCTAACTTTTTCTAGAAATAGGTCCTTTCTATATCTGAATCTAAAAATTAATTCCTTTGTATTGCTAAATACATAAATACCCCTATATTATCCTCTCTCTCTCTCTCTCTCTCTCTCTCTCTCTCTCTCTCTCTCTCTCTCTCTCTATATATATATATATATATATTAGGATAATAATCTATCTATCTATCTATCTATCTCTCTCTCTCTCTCCAATCTATAATGGCGAAGAAATCAACAGACTCGAAACAGATTGACTGTGTTTTAGGCGGCATGGACGAGATGGAAAATGTGTTCAAGAAGTTTGATGCCAATGGCGACGGAAAGATCTCTGTCTCGAAGCTCAAGGCCATACTTAAAGCGCTCGGCACTGAGACGTCGTCGGACGAACTCAAGCGCATAATGTCAGAGATCGACACTGACGGCGACGGCTACATCGATCTGAAGGAGTTCACAGAGTTTCACCTCGGAGGATCGGCCGGCGGCGACAACAGCGAGCTTCGAGAAGCATTCGTAAAATATTGATCATATTTGAAATTGTTTATAATTTCTCAGTGTTATATATCTTATTTTTGATTGAGTAATTGTTCATCGTTATTCAGTTAACTGAGAAAGTTCATGTCAATAGAAAATCCATTACTAGAAATTACTCGAAAAAAAATTAGCAAAAAAACATGATAACAATGATATTTCACATTTGTTTTTGCAATTTTACATGGTAAAGTATCTAGTTCTCACATCTTGATGGATAGACCTGTTATCCATTGGTGTGATTCTTGCTAGAACTAATGATATTGTTTAGAAAAATCTAGTGAAAAGTCTCATTCTACCAATGTTTTTTGTAATAGGCCCACCAATTGGTACTTCACAATAATAGGTCCTATAATTGTGACTGTTGTTAGAGATTAGTCCAAAATATCCTATAATAGAATTATTAGATGACTTTTCTACCCCTAATCTCTATATATAGAACCGTATGTATATATGTACATATATTTAATACATGTGTAAATATGGAATCAATTTTCAAACTTACCAAATCTTATTCAATCCTCATTAATATTGCATATAATATATTTAGAAATAATATCCCAATATTTTAGGATTTCACTTTACAAATCTGTTTGATTTATATTGAATACCACTAATACACTTCATTCTATAACAGTCCACAATCCATTCGAATGAGATAACAGTTCGCACAGTGTGAAATTTCGTATTGTGTTTTTCAGTATGAAATTTCACACTCAACTATGTCATACTGTGTAATTTAATTAGTACAACTATTTCATTTTCCTTAGTTGCGTCCGCGCTATAGACAGTTTCAGAATTGAATATATTAACCAATTTGTGTTCATCCATCTCTCAATTCGTCACAAAGTAAACTCGTCATTCTATGAAATTTAACAGTATCCAATTTCATACCACAATACTAGGAATACATTTGTCTTATCACAAATTCATTTGCACATTCATTTTACATTTGACAGCAATAATTCATTGATATCACAATTTTACTTCACATAGTATACAAGTTCGCAACACAACTTTTGAACCAAGAGCATGAGTGTTAAATTTCACACTACTACATTTTGGCAACAACCTTTGAACCACAACATAGTATACAATTACACACCACAACTTTGTGAACCAAGAACATTAGTGTTAAATTTTAACAGTGTGAAATTTAACGGTGTAAAATATAACAGTGTCCATCTTCAAACACCTTTAAACTTGGGATTTGGATGGGATCCGAGCGATTGTTACAACTTACACAACAAATTTAATTAGTACAAACAAAAAATGAGTGACAAATTTTACACTAATCTCACTTAATGCGAATATGAATCTTCAAGACGTGTTCAAATATAACAAACTTTTATCTTAAAATATGAGTGTTAATTTCACACCCACAATTTCACAATAATATCAATTAATGCAAATTTGAATCTTCATGACATGTTCAACATTACAAATTAAATCTGATAAAGTGAGTGTGAAATTCAACACTCCGATGATTGACCATGCAATATACGAGCTTGAAATCTCACATCAGGAGGATATGTTCAACAATATTAAGTAACCTGTAGTACTGTTGTGTATCAAGTAACCGGTGTCGGCATCGCCGATTTCTCCCTCTACTGTGCCACTACTGCGCCGAAGTAGGACGACGCCGACGATGACAATGATGGGGTCGACTGAACGGAGAGCTGCGAATGGTCTGATGCCGATGATGGCGACGCCGACGCTGACGACGAGACTGCTTCCGAATGATGAGAAGTTTGGCTACCGCTGTTTTTGCTTCATTTTTTTTAACAGGGTATGTGTATTTTAGATTTCTGTGTATATTTTTATGTATATATATAGATTATATGGTATTTCCTTAATCAATATATATATATTTGGTAAGACTGAGGGGTAGTTTAGGCCTTTTTTTTTTGTGGACCTTTTATTAAAATGTTACATGGACTAGACCTATTGTAAGAAACTTAGACTAAAATGGATATTATACTAATTAACTCTATTGTTTATGCGTAATTTCCCAGTTTATTGGATCAGAAATTTCACAAAGGAGTGGGAATTTCTCAGTATTTTAATCAGGAATTTCACAAAGGAGTGGGAATCAATTTCTCAATGTTTTAATCAACGATTTCACAAAAGAGTAGGAATTTCTCAATTTTAATGAGAACTTTCCCAGGATTAGGGAATTTATCAGTATTTTAATTAGGGATTTCACAAAAAAAAAATTATTAAATAATTTGAATTTCAACCAAAAGATCATGGTGAGCAGATAAGGAGATCCCTTAAATTAAGGGAACATAATCCCATTATCACTTAATGACATTAACTTCAAATCCATATCTATATGTCCATATATAGATACACAAATATACAGTCTGGATCTTAAGAGGACTTTAAAAAATGAACTGTGTAAAGATTGAGAAATACCCACAAAAGACTGCGAAATTCTCACTATTTGGAAAACGTATTAAATAATTTGAATTTCAACCAAAAGATCATGGTGAGCAGATAAAGGGATCCCTTGAATTAAGGGAACATAATCTCATTATCAATTGATGACATTAACATCAAATCTATATCTATCTGTCCATATATAGATACATGAATATACAGTACGGATCTTATGCGGATCATAAAAAATGGACCTAAAAGATGGACTGTGTAAAGACCTGATAAATTCTCACAGAAGACTGAGAAATTCTCATAAAAGACTAAACGTGTTAAATAATTTGAATTTCAACCAAAAGATCATGGTGAGCTGATAAGAATATCTCTTGAATTAAAGGAACATAATCCCATTATCAATTAATGACATTAACTTCAAATCTATATATGTCCATATAGATACACGAATATATATATATATATGTGTATATATAACTGGCCATGTGAGTAAGGGTACTTTAGACAATTAAATTTTATTAAATTGGGGGAAATGACTTATTTCTAATTAACATGCCTAATTAAGGGTCTATTTCTAATCTAGCCCACCTGATGGATTAACTTCTAATTAAATGGCTAGAGAGGGACTATTTCTTATATTTCTATAAAAAAAAATTCAAACAGTTGATTGAAATATAAATATCCCTTTAAAGTTTGACAAAATAAAACTGTTAACAAAATTTATGTATACACTGTCAAGTTAAGAAGGCACATGTGATGTGAATTTCGTCCAACAATTTCTTTTGGACCATTCATTAAACTAAATCACGGTTTGGGCCTATCACTTAAAAAGTAGTGTCTAATTTAGAACCTAAGACTAACTAACCATATACTTTATTCCTTTATACTATATTCGTGTTTTCAATAGAATATGTATTCTTCTTTTCTTTTTCTTTTTTCAATTGTACCCTTGAATTTAAAAAATTCATTGAATCAGAACCAAAGTTTGTGTTGTTAGCTTAAACTAACAAAAATTGTGACATGAGTTGTATGTAATGCTTACCTATCATAGGTTAGGTTAAGACAAACGAAGGAGATTGTGAACAAAGCAAAAATAATGTGATTTTAGATCTTATTGGATGCCATTTTCATATCTAATTGAATGTGATTTTTCACACCATTCACAATCTCTTTCATTTGTCTTAACCTAACCTATGATAGGTAAGCATTACGTGCAACTCACGTGACAATTTGTCTAGTTTAAGCCAACAGCATCAGACTTTGGGTCTGATTGAATGGATTTTTGAAATTCAAGGAGTCAATTGAACAAAAAAAATGTATCCAATTGAAATACGGGTAAAGTAAAGCGTAATTAGGCCTAAACGTTAAAATAGTTAGTTTACTGCACTGCACCAAACGGCACCTTTGAGTGGTGTGGACACCTCATTTTTGCCCAACCTAATCATTTCAAAATAACATGTTCAATGACACGAGCCTGCCACTTTTCAAATTATCCCAATCAGACATCAGATGAAAAAAATACTACAAATCAAAGTTTATTGGGACAAAGATCAATATGATCATGTGCACCTATGGACACGCGGAATCGACATTCCTTTTATTTTGAAATTGATTTGAAAAAGGTCTGTTGAAAACAGATACAGAGTCGCCACTTAGACTTTAAGGAATCAAAAAACCTAATTTTGACTCACTTAAACGGATAAAGGGCACCGGCCCTTCATAACCAAAGAACTTGGCTCGAGGGTCTGGTACGAGAGAGGAAGGAGCCTTTGTCACGACTAAAACACCCTCAACTCGCTCCGTCTTTCGATAGGCCTCAATTAGCATCCAAATAATCATCTTATACTATGTTTGGTTTGACAATTAATACTATAATAGTATATTACATTTCATAAGAATCTTGAAACAGAAGATCAAAAGATAAGATATTATTCATAAGATCTAAGCCAAATGCCACATAATACAAAGGTGAAAGATCACACAAGCAAAACTAGGAAAAATCGTCCAATCACATATCAAGTACTAAAGGGGGACATGAATTATTATTGAAACAAATAATCAAAGAAATAAAAAAATAAAATAAAATAAGAAAAAAGAAAAAGGAGAGCTTAGCAAGCTCGTATGATGCATGTTAATTTTTGAGAAAAGAAGACATCTTAATCCCCGGGATGGATGAGAAATGAAGATTAGATCGGGGGAGCATAAATGTGTGATCAAGTTCTGTCACGCCCCGAAGTAAACCAAAAATAGGGAAAATTAAAATTTCCTTTATGGGTCCATGGACACGTGACTAGTTTATTAACCGTCCTGTCCTTCTAACTCCACACCATGCAATCATAAGGGAAATGCTAACGTATAAGCATGACTTAAACTTATCAGAGTATAATTACAACAGCGAAAATTAAACAAGAGTTACAATAACATCAATCCTAATACAAAAGGCCATACTAAACAATTTACATAAGCTTAAAAACAACCGGAGAAACTATTTATTAGATCTTTAGCAAGGCTTTATCCTCCTTAGCTCCACGGCACTACATCCTGAACTTTTCTATCTACCTCTAAACTTGTAGCATTCTAGGCATAGGAATGCCCATGGCGTAACATGCCATCATCCTTGGAACAAGGCTGAGTGAGAGTCTCAACCGTACAATAATCAATAAATACAAAACATCTCTCGACTCACGTCATAGTTTAGTACCTTAAGATATTGTTAATCTCTTATCAAAAGACACATTCTCACCACAGGCATAGCAGAAGTCTCAACAACACAGGTAGACAGATAAACATAATATGATAGAATACATTCTCCTTATTTTATCCTCGTGCGTGCAAATGCATGACCGATGCTACTTACTCCCAACTCTTTTCAAAGATACTTGCTTTTCAAAACAGATACTTTTCAAAACCATTTTATCTGAAAACCAAAACATTCCACAACCAAATCATTTCGAACCAAACCATTTTACTCATCAAATCAATCTCATCATTCACTTTCTCTCTCTCATCCACTTGACCACACGCGGTACATGAAGAATGTGTAGACACGCGAAATTTCACCTCTTATTTGATTGAAATTATTTTGAAAGGAAAAGAAAAAGTCTATTGAAAACAGATACAGAGTCGCCACTTGGTCTTTAAGGAACCAAGAAACCTAATTTGACTCACCCAAACGGATAAAGGGCACCGGCCTTTCATAACCAAAGAACTTGGCTTGGGGTTTTGGTACGAGAGAGGAAGGAGCCTTTGTCGCGACTAAAACACCCTCAACTCGCCCCGTCTCTCGACCGGCCTCAATGAGCATCTGAATAATCATCTTGTACTATGCTTGGTTCAACAATTAATACTATGATAGGTATATTACATCACATAAGAATCTTGAAATGGAAGATCAAAAGATAAGATATCATTCATAAGATCTAAGCCAAATATCACACGATGCAAAAGTGAAAGATCACACAAATAAACCTAGGAAAAATCATCTAATCACATATCAAGTAATTAAGTTTCCCTAATCTAAAGGGGACATGAATTGTTCTTTGAAACAAATAAATCAAAAAGGATCAAAGTATGCTTAGTAAGCTAGAATGATGCATGCTAATCTTTGAGCAAAGAAGACCTCTCAATCCCCGGGATGGATGAGAAAGGACGATTAGATCGAGGGGAAACATGAATGTATGATCAAGTTCATTCCTTATAATCTTCTTAGATTAGGAGTCAAAAAAGGCCCAATTCTTTGCATGGATGCAATGTATGTATCTAGAATGTGCCAAGGTTGTAGTGTGTTTTATGTTCATGGATTCCTAGAATGACTTAGAAGTCTAGAATGTGTATGGATGAATGAAGGAAATCATCATGGGATATGTACAATATAGTATGAACTACTTCCTAAGACATGAGCTAATTTGGAGTGCATGTAAGCATCAAATCAAAGGATGGAAGTAAAAGTATGCTTGCTATGAATAGTGGACAGAACAGTAACATTATTTTTTGGAAATTGAAAAGAGGGGTTAGGAATGTTTTCAATGCATGATTTTTTATGCAGATCTTCCTTATTGTGTCTAGAACACAACCCAAAAAGCCAATCTTTAATAACTATTACAGATTGAGAGAAATCATATGAACAATAGAGATTACTCAGAAATAGAGTTCGTAATGTCTACGAAAATGTCAAAAAATCTTAGAAAATGAAAACAAATGATCTAGGGGCCCATTTTATACTAAAAGTTCCCTAAGACATTGAAGTTTAAGGTAAAAATAGTTTGGGATCACTCCTTTTGGAAAATGTTTCTGTAAAACAAGTTGAAAGTCGACCAAGCTGCTATGACAGTAAAGGCAAAATATCTGGAGAGATTGTTTGGACCAAAATGGAATCCTTCCAAGTATTTTCAAGTCAAAACAAAAATCATGGGTGTTCTCTAATGAGTTAGGAAGACTTTACAAGTGGTCTTGCATCCATACATTGAGTATTGAGTTCTATATAAATCTTTGAGCTCAGATCATTCACTGTTTTGACTCACTATTTTAAAGATTTTGGGAAAAACTTGAGTTTTCTTTCTTGAGATCAAAATGAGAGGGTTTGAGAGGGGTTTTGAAATAGAGGTTTTGAAAGTGTATTTTCAACATCAAATAGAGATTATGACCTCTTGAAATATCAACATCAAACTCATCATCAAGAACCCCCAATATAATTTGAGAGCTTCATTTTTATTTTGAACATAACTTCAAGGATACCTTGGAGGTATTGAAGTTATAATCATCATCTATTAAACATGTTTTTGAGGTCAAGAGGTACTATCCATAAGGATTCACTCACCTCAAACTTCATGTCATCATTTAGATGATGAAGAACAAGTAAGTAAATAAAAAAAATGAGATAAGAAGAGATGAACATATATATAAACAAGCAAGAAAATGGCAATCAATAGATGATAATCAATGTAATTGGACTTGTAGCTTGGTGCTTCACTCATAGATATAGACATTTGGACATAGAAGTAGATTCCTCACTCAAGAATGCTCAAGAATGGTGATTGGGGGTATTTGGAATGTGAAGTATACGAGAGGTAATGGAAGAAAACAAGATTAAAACTCACTTTCTTATAGAAAATCAATGGGAGAAGCTCCCTTTCCTTCTTCTAAACCTATCTCTATCTCTCTTTCTCTCTACAACTTCCATGGACTTTGCACTTGGCCCCCTCAAAATGAGAAGTCAAGGGGGGTTTATATAGTCCAATTTGGGGTGGTTTTGGGGTTTTAGAAGTACTCCCATTAGTCCCAAACATCTGTGAACATAGAACTACGTCGTTTTGGTTTCTAATTAATCAAAATGAACCCCCAAAAGAAATTACAAAAGTGGACCATTCTGGGAGAGAGTGCTGCGGTGGCACTGGGTTTGTGCTGCGGTGGTAGTGGGCCAGTGCCATGGTGGCACTGCTCCTCATTCATCCAGATAATCCTTTTTAGGCCCCAGGAGGTTTCGGTATTCGCGAAAAGGCCCTATTTCGTCCAAAATTCACAGAAAATGCATATAAACTCTAAATTAAGGTTGTGATATACTGTTGGAAAGGTAATGGAGTCTAATTTACATAAAAAAATAGTTTGGAGATAGGTCACTTTGAAAAGTTTTGCGGTATTCGTGATAAAAGTCGATTTGATCGCCTTTTTTACCTTCGGAAATTCATAATAAATTCGTTTGAAATCCAAAAATTATGTGCAATATACCGTTGGAAAGCTATTGACCTCTAGTATCCATGAAAATGTTTGAAAAATGATACGGTGCTCCAGTTTCAAAGTCAACTTTTGGTCAAACTAGTCAAACTTGGGATTCCCAGGAAATTCTAGAAACCTCTGGGAGCTCCCAGGAGCTGACGTTTTCGTTCGATTTTCTTTTAGAATTAATTTTAGTATTTCTCACATGATCCTGAATGATCCTGGAACTTTTCGGCGAATTTGAATGATTTCGGTCAAACTTGGTCAAACCGGTCAACGGGGACTTTCTGGGAACTTCCGGGACTTCTGGGGGTGTCTGGGAGCCGACGATTTCATCTGGTCTAGCTTTAGAACTCATTTTATTGCTTTTTTATGACGTAGCGTGTTTCCAAAATATTTGGTCTGAATTCGGGAGCGTTCGGGCTTTCAGGGGTATTTTGGTCATTCTGGGCATTTTGAGAGATAGAACTAACTTTCAGGAGTTCTTTTTTTTGCATCTTTTTTGATCATTGTGAACCACCAAGCTATGAGTCTCCTAAATCTGATAACCAACAAAATGAGGTGTCTACAGTTTGCCCCTCTTTGGCATGAAATTGCGAGGCAACGCATGTCGCAAGCGAGTGCCAAAGCTTTGAAGAGATAGCTCTTTTTTGGAGGCTATAGATTTAGGTTAAAAGCGTTGCAAAAGATGCAAGAATGATGCAGAGGCTAGTGTTGGTCTCACTCTGCGTAAGCTGCCTACATATCCCAAAAGGGAATCTGACCAGGACGTAGTTCGGGGCACAAATGATCAAACACATGCAAATACACAATAATCAGGCAGATGCTATGCTATGCGATGCATGAACGGGATATGAACTTGTGTTATGAGTCCTATTATGCCTAGTGTTCTGATCTTAGTACGAGCAGGTATTGTGAGTTGTGCCACTCCGAGTGGGCTGGTGTTGTGCTAGTGCTTCTGACTGTGATGCATTTATTGACCCAGATAGGGACACTAAGGTTTGAAGACCCTGGGTCTTGGAGCAAACTTCTGAATTTTGGAAAGTGTGCTTCGTAAACAAATATAATCGAACGTTGGGTCCTAGAGGAAGTTAATCGGAGATGAAGCTTGATAAATAACCGACGGACCTGGAAGCCTTGGAAATTATGAGACGGACACAGAAGCCCTAAGATGTTAAGTGATGGACATGAAACCCTGAGATGTCAAGTGATGGACACAGAAGCCCCATTAATGGACACGGAAACCCAAGATTTTGAATGAGAATGATGAACATAACATGCTTCGAATGATGGTAAACTAATGATGATTAATGAATTGACGATGCACGAATCGAGATGACTAATAGACAGTGAACTATTGTGACTATCATGGGTTAGACCAACGGTTGGACTAACCGTGATCAGAAGAACTGACGGTGTACTTATTGAGGTGACAAGTCGACAGTGAACTACTATGACTGCCATGAAATGGACCAGTGATTTAAACTAACTATGATCAAAAGAACTGATGATGTATGAATCGAGATGATGAGTCGGCAGTGAACTACTGTGACTATTATAGATTGAATCAATGGTTGGACTAACCTTGATTAGAAGAACTAACGATGTACTAATCGGGATGACAAGTCGATAATGAACTATTGTGACTGTCATGAATTGAACTGACGATGTACGAATCGAGATGACGAGTTGACAGTGAACTACTGTGACTGTCATGAATTGAACTGATGATGTACGAATTGAGATGACGAGTCGACAGTGAACTTCTGTGACTATCATGGATTAAACTGATGATGTACAAATCAAGATGACGAGTTGATAGTGAACTACTGTGACTGTCATGGATTGAACTGATGATGTATGAATCGAGATGACGAGTTAATAGTTAACTACCGTGACTGTCATGGATTAAACTGATGATGTATGAGTCGAGATGATAAGTTGACAGTGAGCTACTGTGACTGTCATGGATTGGACCAACGGTTGGACTAACTGTGATCAAAAGAACTGACGAATTGATATGCCTGTTGGGGATTAAATTGAATCTGCTGGGGATGAACAACTCTTTCTTCTGAGGAAAGGATGTAGTCTTGACTGAGATACACCATATTTGTTCAGGACACTCTTCTAGAGATGAACTAGCTCTGTTGGGAATGAGAAGATTCGGCTGGAAAAAGAATGGTTGCATTGTGAATAGAGTAATTCAGCTGTGGATGAAGAACATTCATGACATAATTTTGGCTTGGTTGTCGAGGAGCTGGTAGAAGATAGCCAGTGTATCTTATGAACTGATTTATGAAGACAAGTGACTGTGATAAGGGGTATCACTAATGCTCGAGGTTCTTGGGACTCATATCATGTTGTAGCATTGACAAGTGCAATAACGGTGTTCGGAATTTCTGCTTGTATCCACAAGTTTTATAATTTAGGAATTACTTTAAACCCACACATTTGAGACCATTAAGACAAATGGACTTCACAGGAACAATGTTGACGAGGAAAGTTGGATTGAGTTGTATAAACATTGAACTCTGATATAGTTTCGATCGGATTATTATTGACTCAACCAAACAAGGATTGACTTGACAGAAGTAACGACACGAGGTGCTCAAATTAGCATAATTCAATGTGTCTTTGTCATAAGTGATGTACCGCTCATCTTTTATGTTCACCCCTCATCTTAATATGATAGCACTTTACTGATAAATCTGGTTTTTGAAAATTCTTCCCTATTGATCTAATCAATTCTCTACTTCTCCCAAGAAGTGCTTGGAATTAGTGCCTTAGCTTTTAGAATAAAAGATACTCTATTTCAAAAAATTTCAAAACAAGTTGGTGACTTGAAAACTTGCCCTTGGTATGAAGGGATCGTGTTAGGCAAACGATGTTTGCCCCTAGTTTGAGGTACATGAAGTGGAATTCATAGGCAAACGAGGTGGGTGATCGAAGTTTGCCCCTAGTTTGGACAATGGTTTATTGGAGGCTTTGGGCAAACGAGGTAGGTGACCGAAGTTTGCCCCTTGTATGAAGGGTTGATAGTAAAATTTAGGCAAACAAGGCAGGTAGCTGAAGTTTGCCCCTAATGTGGAAGGTGATTTTTGGTTTGAGGCAAGGACCACGACTTTAATCTCATAGATGCTGATAACTTTTGCCTAGGCACCAGTGAGGTGACCTAGCGAGCTCTTTTCTCTCTTTTGTTACTGCTCACTTCGGATTTAGCTCTAACTTTTGCCTAGGCGTCCTTTCAGATTTTTGACCTAACGAGCCATCCTTCTTTTTTTTTGAAAGTCTGTCTATGTACCCCCGAGCGGGGATCAAGTCCAACGTAATTCGGGCCAGGACCTTGAAAGAAGGAGGGGTGATTTTTAGGTAGGTGGGATGACCGAACCGATGCAGTTGCCTACATATCCCCGAGCGAGAATTAGGTCGAGCGTAGTTCAAGGCAAGGCTTGAAGAAAGCTAGGTTATTGTTAGGTAGGTGGGATGACCGAACCGATGCGGTTGCCTACGTATCCCTGAGCAGGAATCAGGTCAAGCGTAGTTCATGGAAAGGCTTGAAGAAAGCTGGGTTATTATTAGGTAGGTGGGATGACCAAACCGATGCGATTGCCTACGTATCCCCGAGCGGGAATCAGGTCGAGTGTAGTTCAAGGCAAGGCTTTTGAAAGACATGGAGGTCTGAGGGTTTTTCGAGCCAATCATTAAAGAAGTTCAAACTTGGATCACTTGTGGTAGCCTTGAATAAAAGGATTCAGTTTTAGTCTCCCTTTCTTTTCCTTTATCTTTTTTCTTTCTTTTTCTTTTTGTTTTATTTTGAGGATTGATCCTTTTTACTTTCACCTAGCCAGTCAATTTTTTTTTCATGTAGTTGATTGGTGCGAGATCTTCTGATCATAATTTCACAATGTGTATGTCAGTCCTTAAAATTTGTTTTGTGGCCTTTCTGAGCCTTTCAAAACATGATCTAGATACATTCTCATGATGTACCTTGAAGTGTACAATTCTATGTATCACCAAAATTTTCTTTCTTTCATTTTCTCCATCATTTTGACTGGCTAGAGTCATATTTTGAAAATCAATACCTTTTCAGCTCTAACTTTTGCCAAGGTGCCCTTTCGGGTTTTCAACCTAGCGATATTTTCTTTTTCTTTTTCTTTTTCTTTTCTTTTTTTTTTTCTTTTATTCTTTTTTTCTTTTTTGTTGAAAGTGGATATGAAACTCACTAAAATGTTTGGTTACCGTCAAGGACTAAGTCCACACAGATTTGCATGGCTATCAATTGGGTTGGGCCCAAGGCTTTGATATGGTAAAAAAGGTGTTGGGCAAGCCCCAAGTCAGTTTCAAGTATGTTTTTTCAAGATTTGAGCAAAAGCATCTTTAAAATTCTTAAAGTAAGACTATTCAATTCTCGGCTCTTCTTCAGCGTCAGCGCAAAAATCGACTTTGGCCTTTTTGGGATTCTCTTTTTGTTTGACGCAAAATTTTATTAGCAGAGTAATATCCATGGTAATTTGAAAAGTGACATTTTCAGTTCAATGAATTATGCATTTATGACTAGGCACATCAGATTAAGTAAAGTGAGATTTTATTCCATCAAAAGGGAAGGATTACAGACTCATTAACAACTCGATGACAGACAGACGTGGCCACAAGACTAAATTGAAATAGACTCAAAACATACAATAGACTCGACTAGACTTGATCTGGTCTCAAATGGAGTGTCGCGGTGACTCGCTTATTATTTTATTTTTTTTATTTGCAGAAGTTCCGGACACCATCACTTTACTACGTAACTTCAACATTCATTGGCATCAGCAAAAAGGGATCACTCAAGCGGTTGGTCCAAGCCAAGATAGTAGATGGGATTATGATGGGGTACATCCTCTATGAGATTTTGAATATCATGGCGGAGGCGGATGCACTGATCCGTTGCATGGCCTAGATTTTGGTGATAAGCACATCGTAGGCTAATATTGTAGTGGGAGGGTATGGGATCCGGTAGCGGCTTATGAGGGAGGAGCTGCAAGTGGCCCTTTTTGAGTAGGTGGTCCAAGGCTGTGGAAATGGGAACATCAAGTTTGGAAAACTCGCGAGGGCCTTTAGGGCGATTTTGTGGAATGGATTGGTATGAATGGAGAAGGGAGGCCATTGGTTGGTTGCTAAGTGCATTGATACCCAGGTAGTCCAGGGAGTAGTTGGGTCTCTTAGACTAGTGTTGGGGTTCATCTTTCTTGTACTTTCCTTCTCTGATGACATCCTCTATTCTGGTGCCTATTTCAAACAGCTCTTCGAATGTAGAGATGGATTGGTAGAATAGCTTGTCGTGGTATACCAGTTGCATATTCTTGACCAGCATACGTACTTGCTCTTTCTCAACAGGTCTATGGATTATTTGGGCCACTTTATTCCTCCATCTGCTCAAGAACGCAGTGAAGGACTCATTGATGTTTTGTTGAGTAGTCTCCAGGTCCCGGATGGTGACATCAAACTCTTAGTTGTAAGAGTAGTGATCAATAAAAGTTCTAACAACATCTTCCCAGACTCGGGTTTTGGAGGCTTCAAGGGTTAGGAACCAGGATAGTACGACATTCTTGAGGGTTTGAGGGAATAGCATAACTATGTGCTCATGAGTGCATCCCATAGATTGGAATATGTTCATGCATAACTTGATGTAACTTTTTGGATTCCCAGTTCCATCGAAGCGGTCAATTTCTGGCGTTTTGAAGTTCTCAGGCAGTTTCACTTTGACGGGTTCGAACAGGCCTTCAAGGTCTACCATGTAATCATCGACCCCTTTATTCTTCCTTAGCACACTTTTCAGCTTGTCAACCTTGTCCATTTTCTCCTGGAGCTTTTTCTCATATGCAAGTGGTAGGACCCATTGAAACCAGTCTTCCTCCCCATTATTCTCACGTGGAGGCGGTTCAAACCCCGGTGGTGGAAACCTAGGTGGATATTGTGGCCGTTGCTGCTTCAATTCTTCCATGAACTTCAAAACTTGGGCCAGGCTGTCGGACTGCCGGCTTCTGGTTGCTCACAACTCGGTAACCTTGTTTTCTAACTCTTCCTGGCTCATGCTGAAATAAGCTGTCGGGCTGATTCTGACCAAACGATTATCTAAATTTCTGACCCAAGACAAAGATCCCAGCTGTTGATCTTGAGAATCTATAGTGACCCCACAGATTTGAGAGGATTGTATCATATTTCGTTAGTGATGACTTTAGACAGACAATGACAGTGATGTTAACAAACGTGGACTGACTTGTGTACAGACTGACTGAGACAGTACGTGCAGACTGACAGGAACGGTGCATGCAAATGAGGCAATCATGCGGATGTAAGCCCTAGTCTATATGATGCCCCTATTTCTAGCAGATAACAGTTAAGCAAATAAGATCCCAACCATACAGAGTGTACTAACTTTACTTTCTAATATGACCACCGATGAATAACAGGGATTTTCAGGATATTCTGAAAAGTTTTGGACAAGGTTTCCGGGAGAAGCGGGTTATATCTAGGATATATGGACAGAGTTTCTAGGGGAAACATGTTATATCTGGGATATATGGACAGGTTTCCGGGAGAATCAAGTTATAACTGGGATATATGGACAGGGTTTTCGGGAGAAACATGTTATATATGGGATATATGGACAGGGTTTTCAGGAGAAACAGGTTATATCTGGGATATATGGACAGGGTTTCCGGGAGAAGCAGGTTATATTTGGGAAATATGGATAGAGTTTTCGGGTGAAACAGGTTATATCTGGGATATATGGACAGGGTTTCTGGGAGAAACAGGTTATGATGGTGATCATATTGTCTAGCTAGTTTTCATACTCCTATGTCCTAGGACCAACAAACAAGGTTTGCAGTATATATCTTTGTGAAAATGGAGCAGACTTCCTTACCATGGTGCCTAGGCAGGTCCCTCAATGTGGTCATATGTAAGTGATTGCCTTGTGAATCATAAGAAAGATGTTCTGTTCTATGCCACATAAGTGTCTACACTGCGAAGGTAATCCCTCCAGGGCATATAGTAGTTTATATCACATTGTCTTATCTGAAAAGATAAATTAACAGTCCTATGAAAGGTTCTTGAGAAATCTATATGCGAAGGCTGGTGTTAGTCAAAGAGGGTCCGTTGATATACCGTCAGGGAGACAGTACAGAGGTTTTTACTCTTTTTGATATACATTGGAAGGTACAGTATCAACGGTGACATGGGCCCTGGCAGAACAAGACCTGAACAATGTCAGCGCCGCGTTTCAGACACAGTCGAAAGGGGAAATGCAGCGTGCAATGTGGTGAACCAAACACAGTAATAAGATGATTTTAAGGATGCTTCTTATGAGTCAAACCTCTGTATTATTTTTGTTTTGAAAAAAAAAATCCCCAGTAGAGTCGCCAAATTGTGGACACGCGAAATTCCACCTCTTGTTTGTTTGAAATTGTTTTTGAAAGGAAAAGAAAAAGTCTATTGAAAACAGATACAGAGTCGCCACTTGGTCTTTAAGGAACCAAGAAACCTAATTTGACTCACCCAAACGGATAAAGGACACCGGCCTTTCATAACCAAAGAACTTGGCTCGGGATTTTGGTATGAGAGAGGAAGGAGACTTTGTCGCGACTATAACACCCTTAACTCGCCCCGTCTCTCGATGGGCCTCAATTAGCATCCAAATAATAATCTTGTACTATGCTTGGTTCAACAATTAATACTATGATAGGTATATTACATCACATAAGAATCTTGAAATGGAAGATCAAAAGATAAGATATCATTCATAAGATCTAAGCCAAATATCACACGATGCAAACGTGAAAGATCACACAAATAAACCTAGGAAAAATCGTCTAATCACATATCAAGTAATTAAGTTTCCCTAATCTACAGGGAATATGAATTGTTCTTTGAAACAAATAAATCAAAAAGGATCAAAGTATGCTTAGCAAGCTAGAATGATGCATGCTAATCTTTGAGAAAAGAAGACCTCTCAATCCCCGGGATGGATGCGAAAGTACAATTAGATCGAGGGAAAACATGAACGTATGATTAAGTTCATTCCTTATAATTTTCTTAGATTAGGAGTCACAAAAGGCCCAAATATTTGCATGGATGCAATGTATGTACTAGAATGTGCCAAGGTTGTAGTGTGTTTTGTGTTTATAGATTCCTAGAATGACTTAGAAATCTAGAATGTGTATGAATGAATGAAGGAAATCATCATGGGATATGTACAAATGTAGTATGAACTACTTCATAAGACATGAGCTAATTTGGAGTGCATGTAAGCATCAAATCAAAGGATGGAAGTAAAAGTATGCTTGCTGTGAATAGTGGACAGAACAGTAACATGATCTTTTGGAAATTGAAAAGAGGGGTTAGGAATGTTTTCAATGCATGCTTTTTTATGGAGATATTCCTTATTGTGTCTAGAACACAAACCAAAAAGCCAATCTTTAATAACTATTATATATTGAGAGAAATCATATGAACAATAGAGGTTACTCAGAAACAGAGTTTGTACTATCGACGAAAATGTCAAAATATCTTAGAAAATGAAAACAAATGATCTAGGGGCCCATTTTATACAAAGAGTTCCCTAAGACACTGAAGTTTAAGGTAAAAATAGTTTAGGACCACTCCTTTTGGAAAAGGTTTCTGTAAAACAAGTTGAAAGTCGACCAAGCTACTGTGACTGTAAGGCAAAATATCTGGAGAGATTGTTTGGACCAAAATGGAATCCTTCCAAGTATTTCCAAGTTAAAACAAAAATCATGGGTGTTCTCTAATGAGTTAGGAAGACTTTACAAGTGGTCGTGCATCCATACATTGAGTATTGAGTTCTATAGAAATCTTTGAGCTCAGATCATTCACTGTTTTGACTCACTGTTTTAAAGATTTTGGGAAAAACTTGAGTTTTCTTTCTTGAGATCAAAATGAGAGGGTTTGAGAGTGGTTTTGAAATAGAGGTTTTGAAATTTTATTTTCAACATCAAATAGAGATTATGACCTCTTGAAATATCAACATCAAACTCATCATCAAGAACCCCCAATATTATTGGAGAGCTTCATTTTATTTTGAACATAACTTCAAGGATACCTTGGAGGTATTGAAGTTATAATCATCAGCTATTAAACATGTTTTTGAGGTCAAGAGCTACTATCCATAAGGATTCACTCACCTCAAAATTCATGTCATCATTTAGATGATGAAGAACAAGTAAGTAAATAAAAAAAATGAGATCAGAAGAGATGAACATATATATAAACAAGCAAGTAAATAGCAATCAATAGATGATAATCAATGTAATTGAACTTGTAGCTTGGTGCTTCACTCATAGATATTAACATTTGGACATGGAAGTAGCTTCCTAACTCAAGAATACTCAAGAATGGTGATTGGGGGTATTTGGAATGTGAAGTATAAGAGAGGTAATAGAAGAAAACAAGATTAAAATTCACTTTCTTATAAAAAAATCAATGGGAGAAGCTCCCTTTCCTTCTTCTAAACCTATCTCTATCTCTCTTTCTCTCTACGACTTCCATGGACTTTGTACTTGGTCCCCTCAAAATGAGAAGTGAAGGAGGGGTTTATATAGGCCAATTTAGGGGTGGTTTTGGGGTTTTAGAAGTACTCTCATTGGTCCCAAACATCTGTGAACATAGAACTACGTCATTTTGGTTTCTAATTAATCAAAATGAACCCCCAAAAGAAATTACAAAAGTGGACCATTCTCGGGGAGAGTGCTGCGGTGGCACTGGGCTTATGCCACGGCAGCACTGCTCCTCATTCATCCAGATAATCCTTTTTAGGCCCCCAGAGGTTTTGGTATTAGCGAAAAGGCCCTATTTCGTCCGAAATTCAAAGCAAATGCATACGAACTCCAAATTGAGGTTGTGATATACCGTTGGAAAGGTAATGGAGTCTACTTTACATAAACAATAGTTCGGAGATTGGTCACTTTGAAAAGTTTTGCGGTATTTACATGATCCAGAATGATCCCGGAACTTTTTGGCAAATTTGGATGATTTCGGTCAAACTTGGTCAAACATTGGTCAAATCGGTCAACAGGGACTTTCTGGGAACTTCCAAGACTTTTGGGGGTCTCTAGGAGCCAACGATTTCATCTGGTCTTGGTTTAGAACTCATTTTATTGCTTTTCTTACGACGTAGTGCGTTTTCAGAACATTTGGTTTGAATTCGGGAGCGTTCAGTCTTTCAGGGGTATTTTGGTCATTCTGGGCATTTTGAGAGATATAACTAAATTCCAAGATTCCTTTTTTTGAGTCTTTTTCGATTAATGTGAACCACCATGCTATGGGTCTCCTAAATCTGATAGCCGACAAAATGGGATGTTTACAGGATGATAGCATGCTATAACAGCCGATTCATATTTATTCCCTTAATAGGCCCCCAGACGTCTTCACGGCGCACACTATTTGTAAATAATGGAACTGGCACATGGGACGTCTTCCATCATGTGTATACTCTCACCGGTCGTCTACATGGCTGAGAAGTATATTAGAGCACTAGTCGGGCGTCTTCAACGATACATGGGACGTCTTCAACCACGTATGCGCATCACCGGACGTCTTCAACGATGAGAGGCGCGCTAGGAATCCTAACCATTCATGTCCACCCGGCTCGTCAGCCGTTGATCCATCGGATCTAGCAATCACATCTCTTTCACATTCACATATCTCATCTCATTCAGATTCTCATCAAACACCTCTCTTTCTCATACAATGCATGCTAACACATGTCATGAAATGCAAGTGAGTCCACTACCGATGCCCATATGCAAAACCACTTTTATTTCTCTTTATTATTAACATAGCATGCGTTATCTAGTCCGGTTAACAACCATCGTAAAATGTGCATTTGACAGTTATCAGCAGAAACATAACACATAAAACATGGATCACATAACATGGATTTGTTACCAATAATCATATAGATAAAACCCTTAACATGCTCACGTATGCGATAGCACTACCATAACATGCTTTGCATAGTCTTACAATTATTGGAATACATGTAGCATCATAATTCAGCATATTACTTATACAAAACATCATACAGATAACTTTTAAACATCTTATATTAATCTTATTAGGATTAGAGTGAGGTTAGGAAACTCACCTCGAGTCGCCGATCCTCAGAAAGCAGATAAACGTCAAGTTCTACAACAATAAACGGAAGAAATAATAATAAATAGTGAGTGCAACCACAGGGGCAAAATGGTAATTTTACCAAATGAGGTTATAAACCTCAAGGTAGTGTTCTACAAGTCATTCTAAGTCTAACGCCATTGACTAGACTCAAATTGGAGTCCGTCGCGTTTTACGAGGTAATATGTACGGCTTACTACACTAATGCGGGCCCTAAAAGACAGGCTGTATTTTCGTCCGAGTCAAAACGTCATGAAACTTAAGGAAAACGATCTAGACATTATTTTAAGACTCTGGGAACTGACCGCGTATTTTTCGGAGTCTTAGATTATTTATTATGAATTATTGAAGATAACATATGTCAGAAAATACCCGAAAATGAATTTAAATACACAATTATAATTATACTGAGAAATCAATACTTAGAAGTATTTTTATTAAATATTAGATATTAAAATATACTATCAGTATTTATCTCATAATTTTCGGAGCTCGTTTGGTATTTTTAATAATTAATATACACGTAAAATAACTCCTTATTAATTATTAAAAATACTAGACTATAGTATTATAGCTTTAAAATTTATATTATACAATAAAATAGTCTCAGGGTCATTACCCTAATTTTCTAAAATTTATAAATGCATATAGGTATTTAAATACTATTTAAATACCCTTGAAAATCATATATTATATTCATATAATAATAAATAAATGATAATTATATTAATATTATAATATTATTATTTTTCAAAATATAGAGAATACTATATAATAATGTTCTATAATTTAAAACATTAATATTACATTTATAAAGCATTTTATAATAATTATAACTATTTAATCTATTATTAAGTAAATAATATATAATAATCATAATAATAATAATACTAGGATAACCCGATGGGTTAACCCAAACCGACCCTAACTAAATGGATCATCCATATACACTCTCATAGGGATCCAACTGGGTGACCCGCTGGGTCAATCCTGATCCGACCCGAACCTATACGGGCTACCCAAAAAAACACACTCACACAAACCCAACCTAAGAACCCATTCGGGTCAAACTAAGCCTAAACCCGCGACCCAAATCTACTCACAACTAGTCCTACCCGCTAACCCTAACCCTGACCAAACCCGTACCCACAAGCAGACTCAACACGACCCGAACCGAAACCCGAGACCCACGCACACACACAATAATATCCAGACCAAAGACCCGGACCCGCCCCGAATACGGCCCGGCATCAAAACGATGCCGTTCCATTAAACCCAACCTATGGGTTATTAAAACCCGATCCTAATCACTACCCTTACCCATATACACTCACACACTAACCCACCCGAACCTTTACCCGACCCGAGTCTTATAACTCGAAGACCCAAACGGGTCTCCTTTCTTCTCCGGCGATCCCGACGCCGCTGGTGACCCGCAATTCGCCGAAAAAGCTTCCTACGCTCATAACTCTCTCATCTCTTCATCAAAATTGATAAAACCAACGGGGAAATGTTCGTCTCTTCCTCCTCTACAACATAGTATAAGCCCAAAGTCTGGTTTATTTGTTTTGGGCACCTACCAGTGGATTATTCTTTTGGCTATTTTAAAGAATAACGACCTGCATGGCCGGCCAAACATCACTCCACTAAAAAACTACTGCTAGGAGGCCCTTCTGGGTTTGTTAAGGTCTGTTTGGTATAATCAAAAGGGGTTTTGATCATACTTCAAAGGTTTAAGCTCAAACTTGAGCTTTAAGCCGACCGGAGCATGTTCAAAGCTTAAAGCTCTGCTTGGGAAACGCTTATGGGTCTATATGTGCTTGCATGTGGGTGTGAGTGTCCATCTGTGACATGCAAGGTATAGAGAGGGAAGGGAAAGCCTGGGTTACCTTGAGGATGTCTCGGGTCGCCTATCTTCTTCAGCGATCTCTCTCTTTCCCTCTCCTCTGTGATCCTCTTCCTTCTTCAGCCTTTTGTGTGCAAGTGTATGTGTACTGGAAGCAGAGAGAGAGCAAAGTGTGTGTTTGGTTGTGTTGATAAACAATGTATGTGTATATGAACCGAAATAGAGGGTATGGTTGTGTTTGTGTTCCTCTACCAAATTCTCGGGCCTCTCTCTCTCTAATCTGTATAAACAGATTTGTGGGGATGGATTGAGAGTACAAGGAGGGGGTATGGTGCCTTTTTATAGAGGGGAGGGTAAGGGGGATTGTTTATCCCATGAAACAGGTGCACCAAATGTACGGGTATGAGTGTGCTTGTGTGTATGTCTAAGGGTAGATTATAGAGGGCACAAGGTGGTGGAGTGCATGTGCATGGCTGCCACGTGGCAGTGGGTGGGGCCAACTCTCGGGTGGAGTACCCTAGTGTGCTCAAGTGCCTAGGTTCACGTGTTTAACTGCGAAATATGAACGTGATTGCTAGTGTGTGTGTGTACGGGGCTGTGTACGGGTCTAAGTACAAGAATCTGTCTATGATTTTATTATAGATGTTTTAAACATCGAGATTATGACTATCTACTCTTAATACTAGATTAGGAAATCATTTTGTTGATGCCGTTAAGACATTGACTATATGGTCATATATATAGAGATTCCTAACTAAGGTCTTCCTAATGAACCTTCTGTAACCGTACCATGGTGACATCACTAAATCTAATATTCCTACGTGGAATTTCCAAGAAAATTCAAGGTGCTACAAGTTCATTCCTTATAATCTTCTTAGATTAAGAGTCACAAAATCCCCAAATCTTGCATGGGTGCAATGTATGATCCTATAATGTGCAAAGGTTGTAGTGTGTTTGTGTACGTGGATGTTCCAAAGTGACTTAGAAGTCTAAAATATGGATGAATGAATGAATGATATCATTATATGATATGTACCAATGTAGTATGATCTACTTCCTAAGAGGTGAACTAATTTGGGATGCATGTAAACATCTAATCAAAAAATCAAAGTTAAAATATGCTTGCTGTGAATAGTGGACAGAACAGTGAGCTGATCTTGTAAAAATGAAAAAGTGGGGTTAGGAATGATTTTAATTCATGATTTTCTATGGAAATCATCCTTATTATGTCTTAAACACAGATCAAAAAGCAAAATCACTATTGAAGTTACAAATTAAGAGAAATCATATAAACAAGAGAGGTTACTCGGAAACAGAGTTTGTACTGTTGACTGAAATGTATAAAAATCTTAGAAAATGAAATTAAAACATTTGGAGGCCCATATTATACAAAAAGTTCCCCAAGACACGGAAGTTCAAGGAAAAAATGAGTTGAGATCACTTGTTTTGGAAAAGATTTCTGGAAAACAAGTTCTAATTCAACTGAGCTGCTATTACAGAGAAAACAGAATGTCTGGATGGAATGTTTGGGTCAAAATGGAACCCTTCCAAGTGTTTTTAAATCAAACCAAAAATCTTGGGTGTTCTCTAATGAGTTAGGAAGATTTTTCAAGTAGTCTTGTAATCATCCATTGAGTATTGAACTCAGAATGAAATTATAAAGTTGAACAACTCACTCTTTTGAAGATTTGAGAAAAACAAATGTTTTATATCTTGAAATCTAAATGAGGGGTTTAAGAGCGGGTTTGAAAGCATATTTCCAGCACTCAAAGAAGATTATAACCACTTAGGAAACCAGCATCAAACTCATCATCAACTCCCAATGTTATTTGCACCAACATAGTTTTGTTTGAGAATATGACTTCAAGAATACATAAGAATGTATTGAAGTTAGAATCATCATCCATCAAACATGTCTTTGAGGTCAAGAGCTACTATCCATAATGTAAGAAATATGTGGGCCATACGAGCACCCACACAGATTGGACCGGGTCCAATGGGCCTTGACCTTGGTGACCTAGGGTGTGTGTGCCTATAAATATATTTATATTGCACACACATAAAAGGGTTACACACAATACAACCAGCCTCTCTCTCTCTCTCTCTCTCTCTCTCTCACGGATTCTCTCTGTTGGCTATCACCATCGTGCCATGGGATTTAGCACGTGACTGTCATGGGGATTGCTCTAGAAGCGTCTTCTACGACCTAGGTGAAGCACAAGGGAGTACACGGGAGCGATGTAGGTGCAGTAGGTTCGTGGTTCTTGATTGGGCTCGTAACAACACCGTTCGATGATTCGCCGGGCTATATTCTGCTAGGTAAGTGACCTAAACCCGACTAGTATGCTTGCGTGCATATTTATTTACATTAGTATCAGAGCCTGTAGGTTGTTGATTCGCCTGTGTATCACCTGAATCGAATCTGCCATTAAAGCCATTGAAGCTTTTGAAGTTTTTATGCAAAAACCCTAAAAACGATTTTGAAGTGGGTCTAATACAAAGCTCTAATAGGGGTCCAAAAATTTTATATGATTGTGTTCCTAATGGTCCCTAGAGTCCCCCCAAAGAGTTTCATGGACTGATTATCTCCGATGTTTGAGAAATCTAAAACCGTAGATCTGTTTTTGAGATTAAAGAGTGAATCGTTTTTACTTAAAAGGGTATATATGTATATGAAACTGGTATCCTAATCGTGGAATTTCGATCCACACAGTGTAAAAATTATGAACAGCATTCATGGCGGGTCCCAGCCACGCCATTGGCGCGTATCCTTGCATGATATGTGAAACATTGATACAAACTTTTCTTTAAATTCCGCTAGAATCCAAACAAACATTAGTATGGGCAACATGATAGACACGCTTGCCAAGGACTATGCACAATTTTGTTGTGCAGTTTGTGAACCATAGTCCTCAGACATCATAGAGCCTCATTTGGGAAATTTTTGAAAACGTTCATGACCCTTTTTAAGAAGCGGCCAAACTAGCCCTACTTATTGGCACATGATCTGAGAGATCTTGTGGAAGGTCCCATAAAGTTTTTTTTTTTTTTTTTAAATTCTGGAATTTTCTTTTCTTTACTTTTTTAACCATAAATCTTTTTTCAAGGTGCTCTAGATTATTTTATAAGTAAACAAATTCCAGAAACATCTTTTTTGTTTATTACCATTGATTTTAGTTTTATGTATACTAAGTGGGACCTGAGGGCAAGTTTGGGAAAATTATGGCAATTGATTTGATATTTTAAAGCATAAAAGACATTTTTTTTGTACGTATTGTAAAGTGCTTAAAATATCCAAAAGGGCATATTAATTTTTGGAAATTAATATATAGTGTATAGTATACTGTAAGGGACTAAGATAATTTTTGGTAAATTATCATGTATTTATGGTATTTTAGAGCATGTGATTTATGTTTATGGACATTTATTTAATTGCTTAAAATAGCCACAATACACTATTAATTTTTGTAATTAATAAGGGACATTAGGGACACCATTTTGAGACCATATAAAATTTTGTGGGACCCGTAGATAATTTTTGGTAATTTTCTGAATCATATTAATATTTTAGAGCATATAATTATGTGTTTTTGTACATATTAAATTGCTTTAAATACTTTTATTGATTGTTAGTTCATGGAATTAACACAGTGTGTTTACCACGCTAGTGGTAGCTTGAGAAATTCTTTAGTGAATTTCTCGCTCTTTGTGATATATGTAGAGCATATATTGTGTTAAGTACACGATATTAATTGCTTAAAATATAACAATTAAAGTTGTTAGTTCTTGAATTTAATGTATAGTGTTTTTGTACACTAATTGGAGACTTGAGAAAATTTTCATGAATTATCTCAATTTTGTTTTGGTGTTTTAGAGCATAAAATTATTCTTATGGGCATTTGTTTAATTACTTAAAATAGCCAAAATAGACTATTAATTTTTGAAATTAAAATGGGTTGTTTAAAACACCATGTTAGACCACTGAAAATCTTTGGAGAACAAATTCCTTAAAATTTTTGTATTTTTTTGGAAATTTAGTTGCTCAAAGTTAATTTTGTTTAACTAGATTAATTTATTTTGTTAAATTGATTCAAAATATTTTTGGGCCTTGATAAAATTCTGGAAAATTCCTCATTTATAATGAAAAATCAGTTTTTCAGTTATTTAAATTTTTCATGAGATTTTAAATTAATTTGTTAATTTAAAAGCCCTTACTGAATTGGTTTTAAAATATGTTTTAAAAACTAAAATTGTGTTAAAATTAATGAAAAATAGTTGGGAGCTATTCAAGCAATGCAATAATTATTTTATTACACATTGTATTATTTTAGAGGCACATTGCATAGTTGGTCATATTTAATTATTGATGTTTGTGATTGGATGACCCGAGACCTCTAATCCTCCTCCTTAAATGGAGTGATGGATTAGTCCATTCATTTTTTAAATAGACCGCATGAGTGCTTGGTGTATATGATTAATGCATTAATCTGGATAAAATGAATGGACAATTAATTGACAATTTGTGGATCTTGTGTCCTCAGGATGTATGTTTAAGGTTGTTTTTGTATATGTTTATGAACAAAGCATCCCCATTTTTTTTTATGGGCTATAAATGTAATGAGAGGATGAGAGTTTTATTTCTTGTATTGGAAAAGCCTACTTGTGAAGAGGGTTTTTTTTGTTCATTCATCATACATTTTAATTACTTTAGCATGAGCTCTAAGTTGTCAATTCGGACCCACGTAGGGGTCCATAAACACTTTTGTTGTATGGCGCACTTTATATTATTGTGGATGATCTTAGATAGGTATTTGTACCTTTTAATTTATGTTTGTTTAGAAAAAGCAATTATAAAAGGTTTTTCTTGATTTACAAAATTGAGATTTGATTAATGAGCAATAGCAAATTTTTTTGTCTTAAATTGTAAGAAGGGAAAAACTCATTTGTAATTGGATTTTAAAACAAACTTTATGAAACGTGCAAATAATAATGTCAATTCCTTGTGCATGTTCTCAATTATTTTTTTTAAGGCACACTTCGTTAATCTTTACAAAGATAAAAAGTTTAAAAGGGACTAATTTTTGTAATATGACACTGCAAAGTAACACACCTATAGAATAAGTAAGAGCTTATGAGCTTTAGACTTATTCTATAGTCCAACCCATTAAACCGAATAATGGGCCTCCGGCCCAATTTCATTGTAACCTTGAAAGCCTATGACACTTGGCTCGAGAAGGATCATAGCACGCGCTTTGTGATAAGTAGCATGCATTATGATCTTGTTGGCAAGTATATGTACTACCTAATAGCCAAAGTATTGTGAGATCAGGTCGAATTTGTTTTCGGTGGCACATTCACTACTAGATTGAGCATCTAGTTGGGAAGTTCGGGAAGGTAAAGGAAACGTTCCAAGTACACGATGACTGGATATCTAAGGTCGATGACAGGTATGACTCATGATTTTCAGATTACTCGGAACATCTTTACTGACGAGCTGCATTTTCAGGCTATGATTAGTTCTTTGTCTGATTCGCGAGTCCATAGAAAATAAATCATGATCCACAACAAAAATGTTAAATTTTTGGTTTTTGATATTTTCTGACATGTTGAGCTGAATACGGAGCGCCAAAAAGGTTAGGCGAACCGTATAGTGTCATGACCCATCCCACTACGCATGGAAATAGGACACGTGGCACGCCACCAAGGCTCATCCAAACATCATAGAACTATACGCAGCGGAAAGAACTTTAAAACAACCCTGAGTAATTTAAAACTTTAGGAAACATTGTCCTCTGAGTTGAAAAATCCAATAGAATCAGAGTTATAAAAAGTTTTGGCCAATTGAATCCGATCAAAAGAAAACAGTTTTGAAAACAGAGGTCCAGTCGACTGATCGAGGGCCCGGTCGACTGGTGATCTCAAACATATAGGTTTCAAAATATAACAGCCCATCCAGTCGACTGTGTCGGGGACCCAGTTGACTGGTGCCTAAATTTATCAGTCGACTGAAAATGTCCAGTCTACTGGTGCCCTAATCCAGTAGAATGTCATGGCCTGGGGCTCCATCCAGTCGACTGTTTTCTCAACCCAGTCGATTGAACCTCAGACGAAACAAAGCAGTAACCAATTCAACACAGTGATCCAGTCGACTGGATCAAAAACCAGTCGACTGGTTTCTATCAGCAAACTCAAAACTGCAGCTTTCCCACTCAAGGTTCTCCCAACTCCAAACCAACATTTAACCCCTCTATTCCATCATTCACAAACATAATTACAAGAGCGTTTACTAGGAATTACAAGTACTAAATCTAAGTTCAGATTATACTACAACATACTACGAATGCAAGGTTATTATTACAAGTTCGGAGTAGAACAAAAGTATAGACAATTGATTCCCCGGCATTCCACGGCCTCACTCCTCATGCTTCTTCTTGTCTTTCTTTTTACCTGCAATGGAGTACATCTCCACTGCTCAGCTATATGCTGAGCGTACAAGTTCTAACATATGCAATATATGATAAACATGCCTTAATCTCATAAATCATATCAATAGTCTCTAGGGAGAAAAATACGCATTCATCCGGTAGCGGCAAGTCCAAGCCTTAAACCGCAATGTCAATGGCAAGTCCAAGCCTACAACCATTACATCCCCACAAGTGCCATGGCAAGTCTAAGCCTACAACCATGCACAGTAGCCGTCGCTACTAAAATTCTCAAACATCGAGAAGCTTACTCCGGCATGAATTTGTATAAGACTCCCCTTTGACCCACATAGACAACTCAACGTGCTCGCATAAATTTAGACATGCTTTTCATAATTTAGCGCGTGCATAATTAACGGGCCTACAATTAACACATGGATTTTGCCCGGATCTCAATTTCATCGTTGAAATATAAAACATGTATTTCTCTATATTTCACAAGTTAGGACTTCATACCTCGTGCGATTTCCCCCAAACTTTGAAGGATCGACTAGGAGGCTAATTAATCGTCGGATTTCGAATTTGAGAAAATTCCTACAAGTTAATACCTATTTTTTCCAAAAGTCTAGAATTAAGATTTTTACAAAAATTGGTCAAACACGGCCTAAGTAGTATCAAAACGTAGATCTTACCTCCACGAGTTCAAATCTTGAATCTGGAGAAAATCTGACGGACGAAAGGTCGTCGATTGGCGTCGCAAAGCCTTTGGCCACCAATCTCTCTTCTCTCTCCTCTCTCTAGATATTTTTGGAAGGCTTTGGATGTGAATGAATCTCATCCACTACTATATATAGGCAAACTTTTTAGAAATTGCGTTTTCCGCCCCACGAGTTTCTCAAACTTCTAATTAACCCATAAAACGTCGCACACGTCCATTTTATAACTTTACGAGTGAAAACTATAAATTTCAAAAGTTTTCGACTAGGTTTCGTTTGGGTCCAAAATAACATCCGAAAACTACATTCTGTGGAATCTCTACAAAACCTACATTTTTAATTAACGTATCACGACGTTCTTACCACAGTTCTCAAAATGATATACTAAAGTATCCAAAATACCAGAATTATACTACACAAGTATAATTACTATTCGCAGGAATACCAGATAAAGTCAAATAACATTTAAATCATATAAATGCCATTTACTCATGCCCATGCAATATGAACTGCCATGTTCCCGTGTCCTCACTGACACCTTACCGTTGACTCACCGTCAACCTCAACTCAAATTATTAATAGCATTAATAATTTCAAAATCATAAATTTCTGGAACGGGTATGACGATTCTCCCCTCCAAAAAGGAAGTTTGTCCCCAAACTTATACCTCATACGTCGAACAGGTATGGATACTCATTCCTCATATCTTCCTCACTTTTCCACGTAGCCTCTTCAACAGTGTGACTACGCGATAATACCTTCACCATCGAAATCGTTTTAGTTCTTAAGACTTGTTCCTTTCGATCTAGAATCTCTACCGGTTGTTCCACATAAGTCAAGTCTCCTTGAATCTGCAGCGGTTCAGGTACAATGATCTTACTCGTATCACTCATACAACGTCTTAACATCGATACGTGAAATACGTTATGCACATGTTCCAACTCTGATGACAAGGCCAATCGATAAGCCACTGGACCTACTCTCTCTAGGATCTCAAAAGGTCCTATAAATCTTGGATTGAGCTTTCCCCTCTTTCCAAATCGTATAATGCCTTTCGAAGGCGATACTCGCAAGTATACGAAATTTCCCACTTCAAAATTCATCGGTCGTCGTTTAGAGTCCGCATAGCTCTTATATTGACTCTGAGCTACCTTAAGACGTTCTTGGATCAATTTCACCTTCTCAGTAGTCACCTGTATTAACTCAGGTCCTAACAACTTTCTTTCTCCCACCTCGGTCCAACAAACCGGTGATCGACACTTACGGCCATACAAAGCTTCATATGGTGCCATACCAATACTTGATTGAAATCCGTTGTTGTACACAAATTCAATTAATGGCAAGTGGTGCTCCCAATCACTCCCAAAGTCTAATACACACAATCTCAATATATCTTCCAAGGTCTGAATCATACTCTCTGACTGTCCGTCGATCTGAGGATGAAATGCAGTACTGAAACTCAACTTTGTACCCATAGCTTCTTGCAAACTTTCCCAAAATCTTGACGTGAAGCTACTATCGTGATCTGATATAATCACTGCTGGAACTCTATGTAGCCTTACAATCTCTTTCACATACAATTCCGCTAATTTGGACGGCTTAGTAGTCTTAATTGGTAAAAAATGAGCTGACTTGGTTAATCGGTCAACTATAACCCAAATCTTATCATTCTTATTACATGATTGTGGAAATCCTGAAACAAAGTCCATTGTAATCTCATCCCATTTCCATTCTGACACAGGTAAAGGTTGTAATAATCCCACGGGTACTTGTCTCTCTGCTTTAACCTGTTGACATGCCGAACAGTTAGATACAAACTTAGCGACTTCACGCTTCATACCCTTCCACCAGAAGTTTTCTCTCAAGTTTCTGTACATCTTATTACTTCCCGAGTGTATTGAATATTTCGTACTATGAGCTTCTTCTAGAATCCTCTCTTTCAAGTCTTTCACATTTGGTATACATAATCGATTTCCCAGTTTCAACGTTCCTCGTTCTAACACAAAACCAGGTCGTCTCCCCAAAGGTATCTCGTCCCTCATTTTGCACAAATAGACATCGTTAAATTGTTCTTTCTTGATTTCATCAATAATATCTGGGTGTGCCATGATTGCCATCATTAAGCCACCACTAACCTCTGGTATCACTTCTAAGTCCAAACGTTCCATTTCTTTTACTAATTCTTTTTGTTGTGTTAGCTCGTCGGCTAAATTCCTCGGCGTCTTTCGGCTTAATGCATCAGCCACTACATTCGCCTTTCCCGGATGGTACTCAATCGAAAGATTGTAATCCTTCATCAACTCCTACCATCTTCGCTGTCTCATATTCAAGTCCCGTTGGGTGAAAATGTATTTTAAACTCTTGTGGTCTGTGAATATCTCACACTTTTCTCCGAACAAATAGTGTCTCCAAATCTTCAACGCATGAATTACAGCGGCTGATTCCAGATCGTGAGTCAGATAATTTACCTCGTGTGTCTTCAATTGTCTCGAAGCATAGGCAATCACCTTGCCACCTTGCATAAGTACACATCCCAAACCTTGATGCGAAGCGTCACTATAGATTACAAATCCTTCGGTTCTGGAAGGTATTGTCAATATCGGTGCTTTCGTCAAACATGACTTCAACTCTTGGAAACTGTATTCACATTCCTGACTCCATTAAAAAATAACACCCTTTCTCATTAACTTTGTCATTGGCAATGAAATCTTCGAGAAATGTTCGATAAAACGGCGGTAGTATCCCGCTAATCCCAAGAAACTTCGAATTTCAGATACAGAAGTCGGTCTTTGCCAATTTGATACAGCTTCTACTTTGTGAGGATCAACTGATACTCCATTCTTGTCAATCACGTGACCAAGAAAAGTAATACTAGACAACCAAAATTAACATTTCTTGAATTTACCAAATAATTGTTTCTCTCGCAATCTCTAACGTATCAACCTCAAGTGGTTCTCGTGTTCTATCTCACTCAGTGAATAGATAAGGATATCGTCAATGGATACAATCACAAAGTCATCCAAATAATCCTTGAATACTCGATTCATAAGATCGATGAACGCGGCTGGTGCATTCGTAACCCCAAACGGCATGACTAAGAACTCATAATGTCCTAGCACGTTCTGAAAGATGTTTTCTCAACATCTTCGACCTTCACTTTCAACTGATGGTAACCTGATCTCAAATATATTTTCAAAAATACTTGAGCCCCACGAAGTTGATCAAATAGGTCATCAATTCTCGGCAGTGGATACTTGTTCTTAATCGTTAACTTGTTCAGTTCCCGGTAATCAACACACATACGTATGGAGCCATCTTTCTTCTTTACAAACAATACTAGAGCTCCCTATGGCGAAATGCTTGGTCGAATGAAACCCTTGTCAAGTAGTTCTTGTAGTTGAATTTTCAGCTCTTTCAATTCTATGGGTGCCATTCTATATGGTGCCTTTGATACGGGTCTTGCGTCTGGTATAACCTCAATGGTGAACTCAACCTCTCTCTCAATAAGAACACTTGGTAGGTCGTCAGGAAATACATCTAGATATTCTCGTACTATCGAAATGTCTTCTACTTTTAATTCAGTCGCTGAGACATCAGTCACTGAACATAGGAATCCTTGACATCCCTTTTTCAATAACCTTCCCGCCCGGATAGCTGAAATCAAATACGGCGGCGGTATAACCCCATTCCCTTGGAAACAAAAGTTCCCATGCACCGGTGATCGAAAATTAACCTCTTTCCGTTCACAGTCTATTGTGGCTTGGTTAAAAGCTAACCAATCCATTCCTAGTATCACATCGAAATGGTTAACCGCAATCAGTATAAGGTCTACTACGGTCATCAACTTCTCGCCTAGTTTGATCTCACAGTTCTTATATATCGTAGACGTCATTATCGATTTACTAAGTGGTACAGAAATAGACAATTCATATCCTAACGGTGCCGATTTAATATTCAAATGTTCAACAAAGGCATGCGATACAAATGAATGCGTAGATCCCGAGTCGACGAGTATGCGTGCTAAGTGTGAACATACAAGCACCATACCTGAGACTACTGTCTCAGAAGCAGTCATATCTCCTGGGTTTATCTGATATGCCCTTCCTTGACGTTGCTCCATCCTTTGTCCCCCGTCATTAGTTTGCTTAGGCTTCGAACCACTAGAAGCCATAGAACTAACTCCTTGCTGAGGATACTTCCTCGGGCAATCCTTGGCTTGGTGTCCAAATACTCCACAAGCATAGCACTTGCCTCTCATCTCGGGTGTAGAATTAGCACTACTCCCTCCTTGATTTATGTTCTGGGGTTTGGTCATGAAACATCGGCCTGAGTGTGGTCGGTTGCAAAGTGAACATAATGGTATGTTACTTGGCGTTCTCCTGAAATCATTAAAACTAGAACCAGAGCCTCTCTGAAACGGCCTCTTGAAAGATCCGCCTTGGTTCCTATCCCCACTCTCATTGCTTCGTTTTCCGTGCTGATTCTGCCTCGACCTTTCCATTCCACTCTCGGCCACAAGTGCCGTTTGTTGTACTGCTGCCACAGTCGAATGTTCGTAGGTTTCCACCCTTAGACGAATATTTTCCCTTAAACCTTCTTCAAATTTCCTTACCCTATCTTCCTCCTCTGGCACTGAACCATTGCCAAACCTCAACAAAGAGCTGTACTTGGAAGTATATTCGGTTACAGTCATATCTCCCTGCTTCAAGTTATCAAATTCTCGCTTCTTTGCATTGTAGGTGGCTCGCGGAAAGAACCGGCGATTGAATTCTGCCTTGAATCCTTCCCAAGTAATCGGTGCCCCTTGATCTAGTATATTTACCCACCAGTTCTAGGCTTCACCCTTCAGTACATCACTTATATTTTCCATCTTCTCCCTATCGGTCATCGGGATAGATCGGAAGATTCGTTCCATGTCCATTATCTAATGTTCTGCGAGCGTTGGATCGGGTGTCCCATAGAATTCCATTGGTTTCTTTCGAGCAAACTGTTCAGATATGGATCTCATACCCCTATTTTCGGGTGCATGTACTACAGTTATTGGTTCCACTTCGATGTGAGGTGTGGGAGGCAGTCGCTTCGCTATATTCCGTATCATTTCCCCCATATTCCCCATCATCTCTGCCATTTCATTCATTCATCGGGTATGGGGTGATAACTCTCGGTCATCCATGATTACAATCCTGTAGTTCTCAATGCATAAACACTATGCATGTACAACAATAACAATAGCATGTATGTAAAATAATATACATATGTATCAAAAATCTCTAATATGTATGGATGTAATTTAGAACATGTGGCAATTCACTCAACACTCCTCTCGTCGTCGAACGTTTCCCCCAAGTTTTGTTACCTCTAGCTCTGATACCAATAAATGTCACGACCCATCCCACTACGCGTGGAAATAGGACACGTGGCACGCCACCAAGGCTCATCCAAACATCATATAACTATACACATCGGAAAGAACTTTAAAACAACCCTGAGTAATTTAAAACTTTAGGAAATATTGCCCTGTGAGTTGAAAAATCCAATAGAATCAGAGTTATAAAAAGTTTTGGCCAATTGAATCCGATCAAAAGAAAACAGTTTTGAAAACAGAGGTCCAGTCGACTGATCGAGGGCCCGGTCGACTGGTGATCTCAAACATATAGGTTTCAAAATATAACAGCCCATCCAGTCGACTGTGTCGGGGACCCAGTCTACAGGTGCCTAAATTTATCAGTCGACTGAAAATGTCCAGTCGACTGGTGCCCTAATCCAGCAGAATGTCATGGCGTGGGCTCCATCCAGTCGACTGTTTTCTCAACCCAGTCGATTGAACCTTAGACGAAACAAAGCAGTAACCAATTCAACACAGTGATCCAGTCGATTGGATCAAAAACCAGTCGACTAGTTTCTATCAGCAAACTCAAAACTGCAGCTTTCCCACTCAAGGTTCTCCCAACTCCAAACCAACAGTTAACCCCTCTATTCTATCATTCAAAAACATAATTACAAGAGCGTTTACTAGGAATTACAAGTACTAAATCTAAGTTCAGATCATACTACAACATACTACGAATGCAAGGTTATTATTACAAGTTCGGAGTAGAACAAAAGTATAGACAATTGATTCCCTGGCATTCCACGGCCTCACTCCTCATGCTTCTTCTTGTCCTTCTTTTTACCTGCAATGGAGTACATCTCCACTGCTCAGCTATATGCTGAGCGTACAAGTTCTAACATATGCAATATATGATAAACATGCTTTAATCTCATAAATCATATCAATAGTCTCTAGGGAGAAAAATACGCATTCATCCGGTAGCGGCAAGTCCAAGCCTACAACCATTACAACCCCACAAGTGCCATGGCAAGTCCAAGCCTACAACCATGCACAGTTGTCACTACCCATCCCACTACGCGTGGAAATAGGATACGTGGCACGCCATCAAGGCTTATCCAGTTCCATTAAAGTCAAATAGCAGCGGAAAACATTATTAAGATTCATTAAATTCAGAGTTATAAAAAGTTTTTGGCCAATTGAATCCTTTCAAAAGAAAACAGTTTTGAAAACAGAGGTCCAGTCGACTGATCGAGGATCCGGTCGATTGGTGATCTCAAACAGAAAGGGTTTTCAAACATCACAGCCCACCCAGTTGACTGTGTCGGGGACCCAGTCGACTGGTGCCTAAAAATTTCAGTCGACTGAATAAGTCCAGTCGACTGGTACCCAATCAAGCAGAATGTCCAGGTCTGGAGCTCAATCCAGTTGACTATTTTCTCAACCCAGTCGACTGAACCTCAGACGAAACAAGCAGTAACCAATTCAATACAGCGATCCAGTCGACTGGATCAAAAACCAGTCGACTGATTCCTATCAGTAACTCCCAAAACTGCAGTTTTTTTTCCCTTCAAGGTTCTTCCAATTTCAAACCAACATATAACCACTTTATTCCATCATTCTAAACATAAATACAAGAGCGTTTCCCATGGATTACAAGTACTAAATCTAAGTTCAGATTAAATTACAACATACTATGAACTCAAATCCTTATACAAGTTTTAAGATTTAAACAAAAACATATACAAGTGATTTCCCCGGCGTTCTTTAACGTCCTCACTCATCACGCTTCTTCTTGTCTTTCTTTTTACCTGCAATGGAGTACATCTCCACTGCTCAGCTGTATGCTGAGCGTACAAGTTCTAACATATGCAATATATGATAAACATGCTTTAATCTCATAAATCATATCAATAGTCTCTAGGGAGAAAAATACGCCTTCATCCGGTAGCGGCAAGTCCAAGCCTTCAACCGCGATGTCAATGGCTAGTCCAAGCCTACAACCATTATATCCCACAAGTGCCATGGCAAGTCCAAGCCTTCAACCATGCACAGTAGCCGTCGCTACTCAAATTCTCAAACATCGAGAAGCTTACTCCGGCATGAATTTGTATAAGACTCCCCTTTGACCCACATAGACAACTCAACGTGCTCACGTAAAAGTAGACATACGTTTCACAATTTAGCGCGTGCATAATTAACGGGCCTACAATTAACACATGGATTTCGCCCGGATCTCAATTTCGTCGTCGAAATATAAAACATGTATTTCTCTATATTTCACGAGTTCGAACTTCATACCTCGTGCGATTTCCCCCAAACTTTGAAGGATCGACTAGGAGGCTAGATAAACGTTGGATTTTGAATTTGAGAAAATTCCTACAAGTTTATACCTATTTTTCCCAAAAGTCTAGAATTAAGATTTTTACAAAACTTGGCCAAACACGGCTTAAGTAGTATCAAAATGAAGATCTTACCTCCACGAGTTCAAATATGAAATCTGGAGAAAATCTGACGGACGAACGGTCGTCGATCGGCGTCGCAAAGCCCGTGGCTATCAAATCTCCCTTCTCTCTCCTCTCTCTAGATATTTTGGAAAGTTTTGAGAAATGAAATTTCATCCACCACTATTTATAGAAAAACTCGTCGGGAATTGCGTTTACCTCACCACGAGTTCCTCAACCTTCTAATTAACTCCCGAAACTTCGCACATCTCCATTTTATGCCTTTTCGAGTGAAAACTATAAATTCGAAAAGTTTTCGACTAGGTTTCGTTTGGTCCAAAAAAATAACGTTCGAAAATTATATTCTGTGGAATCTCTACACAACCTAACTTTTTAATTAACGTATCACTCACGTTCTCACCACAGTTCTCAAAATGATATACTAAGGTATCCAAAACCAGAATTATACTACACAGGTATAATTACTATTCACAGGAATACCGGTTAAGTCAAATAACATTTAAATCATATAAATGCCATTTATTCATGCTCATGCCATATGAACTACCATGTTCCCGTGTCCTCACTGACACCTTACCGTTGACCCACAGTCAACCTCAACTCAAATTATTAATAATTTCAAAAATCTCAAATGATGCATTTTAAAAATCATAAATTTCTGGAACGGGTGTGACAACTCTCCCCTCCAAAAAGGAAGTTTGTCCCCAAATTTATACCTCATACGTCGAATAGGTACGGATACTCATTCCTCATATCTTCCTCACTTTCCCACGTAGCCTCTTCAACCGTGTGACTACGCCATAACACTTTTACCATTGAAATCGTCTTAGTTCTTAAGACTTGTTCCTTTTGATCTAGAATCTCTACCGGTTGTTCCACATAAGTCAAGTCTCCCTGAATTTGTAGCGGTTCATGTACAATGATCTTACTCGTATTAGTCATACAACATCTCAACATTGATACGTGAAATACATTATGCACAAGTTCCAACTCTGATGTCAAGGCCAATCGATAAGCCACTGGACCTACTCTCTCTAGGATCTCAAAAGGTCCTATAAATCTTGGATTGAGCTTTCCCCTCTTTCCAAATCGGACAATGCCTTTCGAAGGCGATACTCGCAAGTAAACAAAGTCACCTACTTCAAAGTTCATCGGTCTTCGTTTCGAGTCTGCATAACTCTTATATCGGCTCTGAACTACCTTGAGTCACTCTTGAATCAACTTCACCTTTTCAGTAGTCACCTGTTTTAACTCAGGTCCTAACAACTTTCTTTCTCCCACATCGGTTCAACAAACCGGTGATCGACACTTACGTCCATACAAAGCTTCAAATGGTGCCATACCAATACTTGATTGAAATCCGTTGTTTTACGCAAATTCAATTAATGGCAAGTGGTGCTCCCAATCACTCCCAAAGTCTAATACACACAATCTCAACATATCTTCCAAGGTCTGAATCATACGCTCTGACTGTCCGTCGGTCTGAGGATGAAATGCAATACTGAAACTCAATTTTGTACCCATAGCTTCTTGCAAACTTTCCCAAAATCTTGACGTGAAGCTACTATCGTGATCTGATATAATCACTGCTGGAACTCTATGTAGCCTTACAATCTCTTTCACATACAATTCCGCTAATTTGGACGGCTTAGTAGTCTTAATTGGTAAAAAATGAGCTGACTTGGTTAATCGATCGACTATAACCCAAATCTTGTCATTCTTGTTGGATGATCGTGGAAATCTAGAAACAAAGTCCATCGTGATCTCTTCCCACTTCCATTCTGACACTGGCAATGGCTGTAGTAACCCCGCGGGTACTTGTCTTTCTACTTTGACCTGTTGACATGCCGAACATTCAGATACAAACTTAGCGACTTCACGCTTCATACCCTTCCACCAGAAGTTTTCCCTCAAGTTCCTGTACATCTTATTACTTCCCGAGTGCACTGAATATTTCGTACTATGAGCTTCTTCTAGAATCCTCTCTTTCAAGTCTTTCACATTCGGTACACATAATCGATTTTCCAGTTTCAACGTCCCTCATTCTAATACAAAACCAGGTCGCTTTCCCAAAGGTATCTCGTCCCTCATTTTGCACAAATAGACATCATTAAATTGGTCCTTCTTGATCTCATCAATAATAACTGGGTGTGCAATGATCGCCATCATTAAGCCACCACTAACCTCTGGTATCACTTCCAAGTCTAAACGTTCCATTTCTTTTACCAATTCTTTTTGTTGTGTTAGCTCGTCGGCTAAATTCCTCGGCGTCTTTCGGCTTTATGCATCGGCTACTACATTCGTCTTTCCCGGATGGTACTCTATCGAAAGATCGTAATCCTTCATCAACTCCAACCATCTTCGCTGTCTCATGTTCAAGTCCCGTTGTGTGAAAATGTATTTCAAACTCTTGTGGTCTGTGAATATCTCACACTTTTCTCCGTACAGGTAGTGTCTCCAAATTTTCAAAGCATGAATTACTGCGGCTAATTCAAGATCATGAGTCGGATAATTAATCTCATGTGTCTTCAACTGTCTAGAAGCATATGCAACTACTTTACCACCTTGCATCAACACGCATCCCAACCCTTGATGCGACGCATCACTATAGATCACAAACCCCTCGGTTCCGGATGGTATTGTTAAAATAGGCGCCCTTGTCAACCTCGACTTCAAATCCTGAAAACTGTCTTCATATTCCTGACTCCATTAAAAAATAACACCCTTTCTCATTAACTTTGTCATCGGCAATGAAATCTTCGAGAAATGTTCAATAAAACGACGGTAGTATCTCGCTAATCCCAAGAAACTTCGAATTTCGGATACAGAAGTCGGTCTTTGCCAATTAGATACAGCTTCTACTTTGTGAGGGTCAACTGATACTCCATTCTTGTCAATCACGTGACCAAGAAAAGTAATACTAGACAACCAAAATTCACATTTCTTGAATTTACCAAACAGTTGCTTCTCTCATAATCTCTGAAGTATTAGTCTCAAGTGATTCTCGTGTTCTATCTCACTCGGTGAATAGATAAGAATATCATCAATGAATACAATTACGAAGTCATCCAGATAGTCCTTGAACACTCGATTCATAAGGTCCATGAACGCGGCTGGTGCATTCGTAACTCTAAATGGCATAACTAAGAACTCATAGTGTACATAACGCGTTCTGAAAGCTATTTTCTCAACATCTTCGGCCTTCACTTTCAACTGATGATAACCCGATCTTAGGTTTATCTTGGAGAACACTTGTGCCCCACGAAGTTGATCAAATAAGTCATCAATTCTGGGTAACGGGTACTTGTTCTTAATCGTCAACTTGTTCAGTTCCCGGTAATCAACACACATACGTATTGAGCCATCTTTCTTCTTCACAAACAATACTGGAGCTCCCCATGGCGATACACTTGGTCGAATGAAACCTTTATCAAGTAACTCTTGTAGTTGAACTTTCAGTTCCTTTAATTCCCTTGGTGCCATCCTATACGGTGCTTTAGATACTGGTCTTGAGTCTGGTATAACCTCAATGGTGAATTCGATTTCTCTTTCAATAAAAACATCTGGTAGATCATCAGGAAATATATCCGGGTATTCTCGTACTATCGGAATGTCTTCTACTTTTAATTCGGTTGCCGAGACATCAGTCACTGAACATAGGAATCCTTGACATCCCTTTTTCAATAACCTTCCCGCTCGGATAGCTGAAATCAAATACGGTGGCGGTATAACTCCACTCCCTTGGAAACAAAAGTTCCCATGCACCTGTGATCGAAAATTAATCTCTTTCCGTTCACAGTCTATTGTGGCTTGGTTAAAAGCTAACCAATCCATTCCCAGTATCACATCGAAATGGTTCACCGCAATCGGTATAAGGTCTACGGTCATCAACTTCTCGCCTAGTTTGATCTCACAGTTCTTATATATCGTAGACGTCATTATTGATTTACTAAGTGGCACAGAAATAGACAATTCATATCCTAATGGTACTGAGTCAATATTCAAATGTTCAACAAAAGCATGCGATACAAATGAATGCGTAGATCCCGAGTCGACAAGTATGCGAGCTAAGTGTGAACATACAAGCACCATACCTGAGACTACTGTCTCGGAAGCAGTCATATCTCCTGGGTTCATCTGATATGCTCTTCCTTGACGTTGTTCAGTCCTTTGTCCCCCGTCATTAGATAGTCTAGGCTTCGACCCACTGGAAGCCATAGAACTAGCTCCTTGCTGAGGATACTTCCTCGGGCATTCCTTGGCTTGATGTCCAAAAACTCCACAGTCATAACACTTACCTCTCATATCAGGAGTTGAATTAGCACTACCTCCTCCCCGATTCCCGTTCTGGGGTTTGGTCATGAAACATCGACCTGTGTGTGGTCGGTTGCAAAGTGAACACAACGGTATGTTACTTGGCGTTCTCCTGAAATCACTGAAACTAGAACCAGAGCCTCTTTGAAACGGTCTCTTGAAAGATCCACCTTGGTTCCTATCACTACCCTCATTGTTTCTTTTACCGTGCTGATTCTGTCTCGACCTTTCCATCCCACTCTCGGCCACTAGTGCCGTTTGTTGGACTGCTGCCACAGTCGAATGTTCGTAGGTTTCCACCCTTAGACGAATATCTTCCCTTAAACCCTCTTCGAATTTCCTTGCCCTATCTTCCTCTTCTGGTACGGAACCCTTTCCAAATCTTAACAAAGCGTTGTACTTGGAAGTATATTCGGTTACAGTCATATCTCCCTGCTTCAAGTTATCAAACTCCCTCTTCTTTGCATTGCAGGCGGCTCGCGGAAAGAACCGGCGATTGAATTCTGCCTTAAACCCTTCCCAAGTAATTGGTGCCCCTTGATCTAGTACATTTACCCACCAGTTCTGGGGTTCACCCTTCAGTACATCACTTGCATTTTCCATCTTCTCCCTATCGGTCATCGGGATAGATCGGAAGATTCGTTCCATATCCATGATCCAATGTTCTGCGAGCGTTGGATCAGGTGTCCCATGAAATTCCATTGGTTTCTTTCGAGCAAATTGTTCGGATATTGATCTCATACCCCTATTTTTGGGTGCATGTACTATAGTTATTGGTTCCACTTCGATGTGAGGTGTGGGAGGCAGTCGCTCCGCTATATTCCGTATCATTTCCCCCATATTCCCCATCATCTCTGCCATTTCATTCATTCGTCGGGTATGGGGTGATAACTCTCGGTCATCCATGATTACAATCCTGTAGTTCTCAATGCATAAACACTATGCATGTACAACAATAACAATAGCATGTATGTAAAACAACATACATATGCATCAAACATCTCTAGTATGTATGAATGCAATTTAGAACATGCGACAATTCACTCAACACTCCTCTCGTCGTCGAACGTTCCCAAAGTTTTGTTACCTATTGCTCTGATACCAATAAATGTCACGATCCATCCTACTACGCGTGGAAATAGGACACGTGGCACGCCATCAAGGCTTATCCAATTCCATTAAAGTCAAATAGCAGCGGAAAACATTATTAAGATTCATTAAATTCAGAGTTATAAAAAGTTTTTGGCCAATTGAATCCTTTCAAAAGAAAACAGTTTTGAAAACAGAGGTCCAGTCGACTGATCGAGGATCCGATCGACTGGTGATCTCAAACAGAAAGGGTTTTCAAACATCGCAGCCCACCCAGTCGACTGTGTCGGGGACCCAGTCGACTGGTGCCTAAAAATTTCAGTCGACTGAATAAGTCCAGTCGACTGGTACCCAATCGAGCAGAATGTCCAGGTCTGGAGCTCCATCCAGTCGACTGTTTTCTCAACCCAGTTGACTGAACCTCAGACGAAACAAGCAGTAATCAATTCAATACAGCGATCCAGTCGACTGGATCAAAAACCAGTCGACTGATTCCTATCAGTAACTCCCAAAACTGCAGTTTTTTTTCCCTTCAAGGTTCTTCCAATTTCAAACCAACATATAACCACTCTATTCCATCATTCGAAACATAAATACAAGAGCATTTCCCATGGATTACAAGTACTAAATCTAAGTTCAGATTAAATTACAACATACTATGAACTCAAATCCTTATACAAGGTTTAAGATTTAAACAAAAACATATACAAGTGATTTCCCCGGCGTTCTTTAACGTCCTCACTCATCACGCTTCTTCTTGTCTTTCTTTTTACCTGCAATGGATTACATCTCCACTGCTCAGCTATATGCTGAGCGTACAAGTTCTAACATATGCAATATATGATAAACATGCTTTAATCTCATAAATCATATCAATAGTCTCTAGGGAGAAAAATACGCCTTCATCCGGTAGCGGCAAGTCCAAGCCTTCAACCGCGATGTCAATGGCTAGTCTAAGCCTACAACCATTACATCCCACAAGTGCCATGGCAAGTCCAAGCCTTCAACCATGCACAGTAGCCGTCGCTACTCAAATTCTCAAACATCGAGAAGCTTACTCCGGCATGAATTTGTATAAGACTCCCCTTTGACCCACATAGATAACTCAACGTGCTCGCGTAAAAGTAGACATACTTTTCACAATTTAGCGCGTGCATAATTAACGGGCCTACAATTAACACATGGATTTCGCCCGGATCTCAATTTCGTCGTCGAAATATAACACATGTATTTCTCTATATTTCACGAGTTTGAACTTCATACCTCGTGCGATTTCCCCCAAACTTTGAAGGATCGACTAGGAGGCTAGATAAACGTCGGATTTCGAATTTGAGAAAATTCCTACAAGTTTATATCTGTTTTTCCCAAAAGTCTAGAATTAAAATTTTTACAAAACTTGGCCAAACACGGCCTAAGTAGTATCAAAATGAAGATCTTACCTTCACGAGTTCAAATATGAAATCTGGAGAAAATCTGACGGACGAACGGTCGTCGATTGGCTTCGCAAAGCCCGTGGCTATCAAATCTCCCTTCTCTCTCCTCTCTCTAGATATTTTGGAAAGTTTTGAGAAATGAAATTTCATCCACCACTATTTATAGAAAAACTCTTCAGGAATTGCGTTTACCTCCCCACGAGTTCCTCAAACTTCTAATTAACTCCCGAAACTTCGCACATCTCCATTTTATGCCTTTACGAGTGAAAACTATAAATTCCAAAAGTTTTCGACTAGGTTTCGTTTGGTCCAAAAAATAACGTCCAAAAATTATATTCTGTGGAATCTCTACACAACCTAACTTTTAATTAACGTATCACTCACGTTCTTACCACAGTTCTCAAAATGATATACTAAGGTATCCAAAACCAGAATTATACTACACAGGTATAATTACTATTCACAAGAATACCGGGTAAGTCAAATAACATTTAAATCATATAAATGCCATTTATTCATGCTCATGCCATATGAACTACCATGTTCCCGTGTCCTCACTGACACCTTACCGTTGACCCACAGTCAACCTCAACTCAAATTATTAATAATTTCAAAACTCTTAAATGATGCATTTTAAAAATCATAAATTTCTGGAACGGGTGTGACAACAGTAGCCGTCGCTACTAAAATTCTCAAACATTGAGAAGCTTACTCCGGCATGAATTTGTATAAGACTCCCTTTTGACTCACATAGATAACTCAACATGCTCGCATAAATTTAGACATGATTTTCATAATTTAGCGCGTGCATAATTAACGGGTCTACAATTAACACATGGATTTTGCCCGGATCTCAATTTCGTCGTTGAAATATAAAACATGTATTTCTCTATATTTCACAAGTTAGGACTTCATACCTCGTGCGATTTCTCCCAAACTTTGAAGGATCAACTAGGAGGCTAATTAATCGTCGAATTTCGAATTTGAGAAAATTCCTACAAGTTTATACCTGTTTTTTCCAAAAGTCTAGAATTAAGATTTTTACAAAAATTGGCCAAACACGGCCTAAGTAGTATCAAAACGTAGATCTTACCTCCACGAGTTCAATTCTTGAATCTGGAGAAAATCTGACGGACGAAAGGTCGTCGATTGGCGTCGCAAAGCCTTTGGCCACCAATCTCTCTTCTCTTTCCTCTCTCTAGATATTTTTGGAAGGTTTTGGATGAGAATGAATCTCATCCACTACTATATATAGGCAAACTTTTCGGGAATTGCGTTTTCCTCCCCACGAGTTTCTCAAACTTCTAATTAACCCATGAAACGTCGCACACGTCCATTTTATAACTTTACGAGTGAAAACTATAAATGTCAAAAGTTTTCGACTAGGTTTCGTTTGGGTCCAAAATAACATCCGAAAACTATATTATGTGGAATCTCTACAAAACCTACCTTTTTAATTAATGTATCACTCACGTTCTCACCACAGTTCTCAAAATGATATACTAAAGTATCCAAAATACCAAAATTATACTATACAGATATAATTACTACTCACAGGAATACCAAATAAAGTCAAATAACATTTAAATCATATAAATGCCATTTACTCATGCCCATGCAATATGAACTGCCATGTTCCCGTGTCCTCACTGACACCTTACCGTTGACTCACCGTCAACCTCAACTCAAATTATTAATAGCATTAATAATTTCAAAATCTCAAATTATGCATTTTCAAAATCATAAATTTCTGGAACGGGTATGACATATAGCTACACTCTTGACCACAACTTCCATAAGTGAAAGTAAGTGCAAGGCCAGTGTGCCTAAACACGATAGTACGGGTAAACCCACCTAGAGGCAGGGTAGGGCCAGCAAGTTTGCGCCCATCGCTAACAAGGTGGAAAAGCGCAATCGAGGGCATTTTTTAATTCGGTGGTAATAGAATGGATATTTTTGGGTGGTAGTGTTACTAGGACATGGTTATCTAGTTAACTTCTTAAGAATTGTTTTAATAATTCTAGTTTCCTTTGTTATTCATTTATTCTGAGACCTGACATGCTGGACTTGAATGCATAGGATGTAATAGGATGACTTGATTAGCTCGAGAAGCCCTTTTGGGCCCACTCACTAAGGTTGACTGACGACATCCTATTGACGCGTTTTCTTATCACACCCAAGTGTAGGTGATCATATAAGTAATAAAGTTCTGGAAGTCCATGTTGAACTCACAGGGAACGGAAAAGAAAGTAAGGCAATAACTATTATGTCACTAAAAAGAAAATAAAAGATGATGGATTTGTGGCTTTTCCTAAACTACTAGTTTTTATATTTTTGCAATAAAACTAATTAAAAGATGTTTTTTTTTCTAAGTAGTTTATGGTAAAGATTTTAACAGTGCAAAATAAATTCACTAAGATACTAGTAAGAAAATGAAGAAAAAGAAATAAAAGCTAAATTTTTGTGAGATAAACTTTTTGGATTTAATACTAGCGAAAGATAGAAATAATATAAATATTTAAGCAAAGTTATTAAAAACAGGAAATATTAATTAAGTTGGAAGAAATGATTTAAAGAAATTGGGAATATGCAAACCAACACTAGATCCCACAATTTTTGTGCATTTGAAAAGGATTTGGCATTTAAGACCACAGAGTCATTCTTTATTTAAAAATAAACTTTCACTGGTCAAGGTCATATCAAGTGTGTTATGTTTGATATGAAACAGCATCGTTTGGTTTAAAGAAAAATAAAAAGGCAATTGGGCAGTAGCCAGGTTCGAACCGTGCCCCGCCGTGGACGTGGGTTATTCGTCGTCCAATCCCCACCACTCTGCCACTACACGATTGCCTATGCATTAGTGGATAGAAATATATATAAACACATATTTGAAATATAAATTTTGTCATATGAGTTATTTGAGTATACTAGGTGTTTTTTATGACAAAAGGCATAGTTTGACAATCCACATAATTAGATTCTTATTTCAAATACGTAATCTTTTGAGCCCAATATAACCATAGTATATAAATATGTTAAATGGTCATAAACTATAGATACATAGATATTTTTGACCATAAATAGAAAAACAACCCATCTAGACAAATTTACCCATTTAAGATTAGTGCACAGAAGCTGTGATTTCTAAGTTTTTATTGCATATCCCCAATTAAAGTTTTAGCCTACCATTTTGGAATTTAAACTGTCTTCTAAATAAAATTTAAGATAAATTAAATCGATGCACACAGTGACTGCCCAATTAAAATTAAAGTTATAAAACCAAGGTAAGGGTGAAAACTAATATTTTTATATTATTTTCTTTACTTAACATGAGCTGGGATTGAATTTGTGGAATCTGCAAAATAGCAAAGTTTAGTACAACTAGGCTAATAAAATATACATAAATGGAAATACTGAACAAAAAATAAAATACTAAACCTTTGACTTTGGATTCTAGTGGGGTCACAGTGGTTGAAGTCCAAGAACACAAATAAGGTCAAACCAAATCCTAATCTACTTTTGGAGTGAGATATGGATATGGTGTGCTTAGGGCTTTGGTAGGTGATTATAACAACTACGTGGCTAAAAATATGACATTTACTTGCAAAATCTGTCTTTTAGTGAATGAAAATAGTGCTATAAAAACTAGAAATTTGGGGTTTCAAACTATTTTAGGGGACAACTATAAGTACTAACTAGACTCTAAAAAATATTAAATCTAAACTTTAATAGAAATATTTTTACTACTACAAATTGACAAATGTCAATATAAGAAAACAAATATTTTATTTTAAGAAATACAGTACACAAAATTTTGCTACATATTTTTGAACATGAAATCATCAATTACATAAAAGTAAATTTTTACAACTACTAAAACTAGAAAAGGCAAAGAAAAACTAAAGTTTTCTATTTCTAGGGACAATATGAAGTGCTCACATGATAACCTCCCTAAACTATTCTCTCCCTCACAGTGTATTGTGAAGCTATATATTGCAGCTTGTGAGTTGTGTGTGTCATTGTTTGGTGTCTGCAGCTTGCTTTTATAGATGAGTTTTGAGGAAAATCATCACTGTTTTTCGTCATGTTGGCAAATTTTCTTCGTGTGATCTTCATTTTTCGCCTGTTCTCTGACATGTTTGACAATCCTACAGAGAGAGAGAGAGAGAGAGAGAGAGAGAGAGAGAGAGAGGAAAAGAACAAAAATATTAATAATATGTAAAAAATCACATCCAAGCTTTCAGCTTGGATGTTCTTTCACTTTAGTTTTTTTTAAATAGTAAAATTACTATTCATTACTATTCGCATTTGACTAATAATATGGAAAATACTACAATGTGGTTGCTACTTCTTTCATTCCCTTTATTTCACTTCATTTTTACTTAAATATATAAAATATGTAAAAACACATTTTTACACGCATTTGAGTGAAATCACTATTAAATTATATTAATTCAAATATGCATATAAAACTAAGAATTTGGGGGATTAAATGAGCATTATGTCTATTATATTGGCACATAAACGTGAAAAATTCAGTGTTTGTCATTGACCTACCTATATGTGAGTCTTACTTAGTTGGCAAAGCATGCCAAAAGCCTTTTAGAGAGGCTATTAGTGCTACTCAAGCATTAGAGCTAGTTCACTCAGATATCTATTGACCTATGGTTGTAAAGGCACATCATGGTGCCTTTTATTTTCTCACTTTTATAGATGATTTCACGCGGTATGAGAATCGCGAGTACTTATCTAATCAGTTTAGAGAACTGTGTGAGGATAAATGAGCAACGCAGACAACTTCCTATTCCAGAAACTCCGCAACAATATGGTGTTGCAGAAAGAAGGAATAGGACATTCCTAGATATAGTTAGGAATATGATGGCGCAAGTTGTTAACCTCCTAATGTTGTTTTGGGGGGATGTATTCTCGTTTGCTGCCTACATACTAGAGTGCCTCTTCTCAGCCAGTTCCTTCTACCCCTTATGAGCTATGGAAAGGCGAAAAGCTCATTTTGGAGCATTTGCGCCCATGGAACTCAAGAGGTTATGTTCACCATACCTCGCATAAGTGTGAGAAACTAGCTCGAGAGCTAGAAAGCATACCTGTATAAGGTATTCTAATAACTCGAAAGGCTATGTTACGTATAATGAACAACCGGATATAGGAATGACAGAAATGGTGTCACATAATATTGAGAATGACTTCCACAGGTTGGTAATACTATGAGATATCTTGACCTCTGCTATTTGGAGGATGTTGAAGACAACATACCATCTTTAAGCATTGAGAATCCACATCTAGTAATCGCTGTAAAATAGTACTAGTCTCTAGCCGAGTGGGAGTACACCGCTAGACGCTAGTGGGAGTGTACCAGATAGTGGGAGTTCACCACTAAGCACTCAAGATTCTCAGGTAATACACTGTATGGTGATGAGGAAAAAGTTCCCTATCGCTATTTTGAAATTGAGGAAGACATTTTCATATGTGTGCAAATGCTGCACAAGTGGATGAGGATGAGCCTGCTTCTTTGTTGAAGCATTTTTATTCGTCTGTTGAAGTTGAGTGGATAGTTACTATGCCAGATGAGATGAGCTCTATGGACACGAATAAGGTCTAGGAGTTAGTTGACATTCCGCTTGTGCGTAAGACTATTGTAGACAAGTGTGTTTTCAAAATCTAACGCAAGGCAGATGGTTCAATTGACAAGTATTAGGCGCGCCTTGTGGCGATAGTTTGTTCCCAGAGAGGGTATAGACCATTGTAACATGTTCTCCCAAAGGGTGAGATCTGACTCCATTAGCCTTATCCTAGCAATTGTCGCATATTTAGTTTTGGAACTTTTTTTGTTGGATGTTTAAACTATTCTTTTCTCAATGGAGAACAAGACAATGAGATAAATATGGATCAGCCCACTGGTGTTGTGATTAAAGGGAATGAGTGCAAAAAGTATGCCGCAAATGTTCCATTTATTATCTCAAGCTAGCGAGCGTCTAGGCAGTGGTACAATGTGTGTACAATAAATGGTCCAAGGAAAGTGTTCTAATTCTTTATATGTTGATGATATCCTTCTAACTGGGAATGAGATGAGTTTCATTGTTGCTACTTGAGAGTGGTTGTCCTCTCAGTTTGAGATTGAGGATATAGGTGATGCCAACTATGTGTTAGGATTTGAGATTGTGAGATATTGTTCTCAGAAGCTCATCTGTTAGTCTTGAGGGACTTACAAGATGTAGATTCTTGAACATTTTCACATGAAAATCTTAATCACCCATTGACATCCTAAAAAGGACTCATCCTGACCTTAGATCAATGTCTTAAGAATAATGAGAAGAGGAAACAAATGTCCAGTTTGGCATATACATCCGCAATAAGGAATTTGAAGAATGCTAATGTGTGTACCCAATCAGATGTCTGCTATACGGTTGTAATTAGTCGTTGTTGTAGCAACCCTGGTCCTATCACTAGAGAATAGTAAATAGTATCTTGCGATATGTTCGCAGGACTGTGGACCTTGCCTTATGCTGTCCGTAATGGAAGCATAATTTATGGTGTGCTTACTAACTGTTCGAGGAGCTATTTTAGTTGAAGAATTTTTGCAGTGGTTAGGCTTTCCACCTCATAGCAATGAGGGTGTGCTCATCTGCGGTGATAGCACGTAAGCCTGAGCATATGCAAAAGATCTCAAAAACCATTCTAGCATGTGGACATTCATTTTTGTCACACTTGAGATGTGGTTTGCACAAAGGGAAGTTGTCTTGAGACATATCTCTACCTGGGGATTTGATGTGCTTAGACATTTTATTGTGGTATTGACATTATTATTCAAGTTTTTATTATTAGTTAATAATAAACTAGTTGGTTTCCACATATATATATATATATTTGTTATAAGTGGAACGGATGCACATTTCTAATATGTCACCGGGCTTGAATCGACCTGCTCACATGGGTGATTCACCTTAGAACCGAGATAGCGAACTAGGACACGTGTGTCCATGGTGCTTGGATGGCGAGCAAGATGAGACATTTGTGTTCATGGCGCTTAGATAGCTAGCTAGGGCATGTGTGTCCATAGCGCTTAGAAAGCGAACTTGAACACTTATATCCTCGCAGTGTAAGAACAGCGAGCTAGATATAAACCTTTATTATTTCTATATGTTGCCTTAGATGGATCTAAGATGAGACCTTTATATTTGGTTGAACATAGAGAGATCCCACGACTCTATGTAGCCTGTTTATAGCCAAATGTGAGTTTTCAGATGGGAGCCAGGAAGGCCGACTGTGCTGGAAAATTTAGGTTAGACGTTTTGTGTAACGTCTAGACTATGATTCGTACGACGTTACTTGTTTTTCCAAATACAGAGTGACATGCCCATTTTTATGGAAGAACGCCATAGCATACATTTCATACTGTATGTGCTTTTGCGATCGACTATGGAGTAGTGAATAGATTCCTCTTCATTGTTGTGTGAGCCACGTAGCATATCCAAAACATTGGTTATCCTACAAAATGGTTGCCTTCACAACTTGAGACTATGTTATGAAGAGGACACTTAATGATAGCTACTTTAGTATGCTATCCTAGGACGAAGAGACAATTCTGTTCTATGGGGCGTGTCTGGGCAAGCGGTCAAGTTAGTCAGATTGACATGTGGGCTCAGGGAAGACCATTCAATAACACACCATATTTTTGTGACTCATTAGTAGGTCTGTGACAGTCGTATTTTGTTACTGATATGTCATGAGTACATTACATTGAGGTGGTGCTGTGGATATTGCAGTTTTTCTTTCTTTTACCCACAGCTTTTCAAAATCAATTTCAAAAAATAAATGAGTTGCCACTTAATTTTTAAAAGGAAATTAAGAAACCATTTTTTTAAAGCGAACTGATCTTTTAGAAACCAGAAATTAACTAGGTCCGGGGATTATGGAATGAGAGAGGAAGGAGCCCATCGGACTAAAACACCCTCTCTCATCCTATCTTGCGATAGGCCTCTACTCAACATCCTTTTAATCAAATTTATTAATCTAAGCACGCCCTCAACTAATACATATATACATATACATCACAAAAAGCATGTCCAAAATGGTGTAAAATTGCTAATGATAAAATATCATTCATAAGCCACATATTCCAAGTAGCAAGCAATATGATATACAATAGGGAACAAGAGGGCTTACCCGGGATCCAGCGGCGATATTAAACGTGCAATGCATACAAACAAAAGGAAATCCTAAAAAGAGGGTCTCTAATCATATATACACACAAGGCAAGATCCTAATTCTAATGTGTCGCGCTTGAGGTTGAAAATCAATAAAATCAAGGAATGAAATAAACTAGAAGGGAGATGAGAAATTGTACCTCAAATGCGCTACAAAACAAAGATTAGTCCACATGTTTCACATAATAATATGGTATCAAACAATCAATCCTAATTCTCTAACTTAAGTCTATCTAGCATGAAATCCAACTGTGTTCAATAGCTAGTTCTAATCATGAGCAAATAAATGTACATGAATGAATGAATGCGAACAAGAATAAAACATGGACTTATTCACTAATTTCGACCACTTAGCCTCTGGATTTAAGATAAATTATCATTATTCAAAACAAGATTTGGATCCCAAGACATTAGGAGACCATTTGAGTTGAAATAGATAAGATTAGACAAAAAAAGTAGCAGTTTTTATGAATTACAGAGAGCAAACCAGATCTTAAAAAATAGAAAAACCATGCTTCCAACGGTTGGATCTTAATGCTTTTTGGATATGATATGCCTCTGTTAGTCTAGTTTATAACGCAAAAAGAAAATCAAGGTTTGAACGGTTAGATCTCTGGGAATATGGAAAACACTAGACGCCACTCAGGAATCTGCAACTCTCTGTCCAGAGATCTTGTATGATTTATTAAAAGTAGCAAACAGATGAGAAACACTTAGATCTTTTTAGGGGATCTCCTTAACACATTAAGGTACCTAGAAAAAATTATTAGAGACCTCGGAAACTCTGTTAAAATTCTGATTTATTAGTTTCAAAATAGATTTACTATTCTGAAATTTCGGACAGAGAGCTGCATGTATTAAAAAATCACAAGACCAAACCATCTTAGACAAGAGATCACCTTAAAACAAAAATTACAGTGGTAGAGTATTGTGTTATTGACACTTTCCCGTTGGTTTCACTTGATTTCAACGGTTAGATTTCGAACTAAAAATCTTTGATCAAAATCAGTTTGTGAATTCACTGTTTTCATTTGTCAAGTTCAACTTTATTTGTTAACCCCAACTATTAAACCATGAAGTTGGACTTAAACTAAACCATTTTCTCCTACCATTTGATGGTCATTGGAGACTAAAGACCTTCATATTTGTAGATTTCAAAGGAAGTATGAATGGACTTCATGAAATCTCAAGATGAGGACTCTAAACCATGGAGATGGGCTTAGGCTCAAAACCATTTTCTCCTACCATTTGATGGTCATTGGAGATGAAGACATGACTAATACTCATAAGTTTCAAAGAGAATATGGAAATGATTTCATGAAATACCAAGTTTAGAGGATCCAAGTTATGAGTATGGGCTTAGATTCATCTATTTGCTTATGAAATGAAGTGATGATCAAATTTTGACTCTCATGTAAAGTACAAGGTTACATGGGATTCAAAGGATCATACTCAAGAGGTTACAAGAGAGATATTGAAAATCTCCAAAAATCTCAAGAGAGGAACATAAACAAAAGAAATATAAGAAAAGATCAAAGAATTAGAAACAAGAACTCCTAAGCTTACTAGACAAACTCTAAGACTTAATCAAGAAAAACTAAAAATGACTTGAAGATTAGAAGCTCAAAAAGAAAGAAAACACAACCAAGATTAGAGGGTCACCTCCAAACTATCATCAAAAGTCTTTCTTTGAAGATCTTCCAAGCTCTTCTCCCTAGTTCTCTAAACTCTCTCTTTTTCTCTCAAAATATGTTAGTGTAATGGTAGTGATTTTTTGTATTTTTTGGTGTATCTCTTGTGTATATTCCATGCATGTGTTCCAAGGAAGATTCTTACTCTTTTATAGGCAAAATTACCAAGTATTTTCAGTGAATTCGGAGTAAAAGACAGGTGTAAATATCTCATTTGGTGGTACAATACGTACTTCCTGAAATTAGACAGACTGCTGTCTAGGGCGGCAGTCAAAATTGATCTGTGGCAGTCCGTGGGTGCCGCTGCGGCACTCCGCGGCTACCGTCGCGGCATTCCGTGACTGCTGCGCGGCTCTCAGGGAGTGCCGCGACAAATTTTTGATTGCCGTATTTTTGTCAACCTTATTTTATCAGATTTTTGTTTTTATCCGCCTACACATATGTATTGTACCACAAAATACGGACTTTAAAAGCAAACGACAGTCAGAAAATGTCGGCGGCATTCAGTGAGTACTGGGCCGGCACTCACCGGATGCCGTTCGGCACTCACCGAATGCCGCTCGGCACTTACTGAGTGCCGCGGTATACTGTCGTGGTCGTTTTCTGTTGAATTTCCCTTTTTAGGTCTTTTCTTTCTTCCCTTTTTCTAAAAAAAACTTATTTTTGAAGATCTTTTCCAAAAATGGTGTTTTATACCTGAATTCTCCTAAATACCTGGTATTTTCTTCTTTCTGTGAAATTTTATCGCGTTTGGAGAACTTTCTGAAGAGCTTGGAATACTTCGAATCTTTTCGGTCCTTATCATCATTGGACGTGGAGGTGACGCTCTCCTAAATTCGACGGTCGGTCAAAATTGGGGTGTCTACAGTTTTCCCCTCTTTGACAGAACTTGTGTGGCAACGCGTCTCATAAGTGAATGTCAAAGCCTGTGTGAAGACAAGCCTTTGACTAGACTGTCGAATTTAGGTAAAACAAAATGCGTTGCAAAAACGACTTCACAAACGGTTCGCGTTGGTCGTGCTCAACGGTGAGCTGCCTACGTATCCATTCAGGAATCAGACCAAGACGTAGTTCAGGCAGGATCCAAACATACAGAAGCACAAATAACCATACGGCTGAATGCACCTATCTTATCGTGATGCAAGTGCCATGCAGTGGTATTTTCAAAATTGACCTTGGTCATACAAGCGCCATGCTCATCATGTTTTCCCTGCGTGCGACGCACTTTACGTGATGCGTTAGTCAGGAAAGATTACCTAATTCCGTGACTGATGCGAAGATCTATTACGGGGGTCATGAAGATGCTTTTGAATTGATTTTCGAGGGTTAACGCAAATCTGTTGTGAGAACCGAGAATATAAATCTGTTATATTCCCAAAACAAGGGTTAACGCGAATCCGTTGCGAGAACCGAGAATGCAAATATGTTACATTCTCAAACAAAGGATCAACGCAAATATGTTACGAGGATCGAGGGTTAACGTAAATATATTGCGAGGATCGAGAATATAAATCCGTTATATTCCCAAAATGAGGGTTAACGCAAATATGTTGCGAGAACCGAGAGTGCAAATATGTTACATTCTCAAACAAAGGATCAATGCAAATATGTTACGAGGATCGAGAATATAAATCCGTTATATTCCCAAAATGAGGGTTAACCCAAATATATTGCGAGAACCGAGAGTGTAAATATGTTACATTCTCAAACAAAGGATCAACACAAATATATTACGAGGATAGAGAATACAAATCCGTTATATTCCCAAAACAAGGGTTAACGCAAATATGTTGCGAGAACCGAGAGTGTAAATATGTTACATTCTCAAACAAAGGATCAACGCAAATATGTTACGAGGATCGAGAATACAAATCTGTTATATTTTCAAAATGAGGGTTAACGCAAATATGTTGCGAGAACCGAGAGTGCAAATATGTTACATTCTCAAACAAAGGATCAACGCAAATATGTTACGAGGATCGAGAATACAAATCTGTTATATTCCCAAAATGAGGGTTAACGCAAATATGTTGCGAGAACCGAGAGTGCAAATATGTTACATTCTCAAACAAAGGATCAACGCAAATATGTTATGAAGATCGAGAATACAAATCCGTTATATTCCCAAAATGAGGGTTAACGCAAATATGTTGCGAGAACCGAGAGTGCAAATATGTTACATTCTCAAACAAAGGATCAACGCAAATATGTTACGAGGATCGAGAATACAAATCCGTTATATTCCCAAAATGAGAGTTAAAGCAAATATGTTGCGAGAACCGAGAGTGCAAATATGTTACATTCTCAAACAAAGGATCAACGCAAATATGTTACGAGGATAGAGAATACAAATCCGTTATATTCCAAAAATAAGGGTTAACGCAAATATGTTGCGAGAACCGAGCGTGTAAATATGTTACATTCTCAAACAAAGGATCAATGCAAATATGTTACGAAGATCGAGAATACAAATCCGTTATATTCCCAAAATGAGGGTTAACGCAAATATGTTGCGAGAACCGAGAGTGCAAATATGTTACATTCTTAAACAAAGGATCAACGCAAATATGTTACGAGGATCGAGAATACAAATCCGTTATATTCCCAAAATGAGGGTTAACGCAAATATGTTGCGAGAACCGAGAGTGCAAATATGTTACATTTTTAAACAAAGGATCAACGCAAATATGTTACGAGGATCGAGAATACAAATCTGTTATATTCCCAAAATGAGGGTTAACACAAATATGTTGCGAGAACCGGGAGTGCAAATATGTTACATTCTCAAACAAAGGATCAACGCAAATATGTTACGAGGATCGAGAATAAAAATCCGTTATATTCCCAAAACAAGGGTTAATGCAAATATGTTGCGAGAACCGAGAGTGTAAATATGTTACATTCTTAAACAAAGGATCAACGCAAATATGTTACGAGGATCGATAATACAAATCTGTTATATTCCCAAAATAAGGGTTAACGCAAATATGTTGCGAGAACCGAGAGTGCAAATATGTTACATTCTCAAAAAAAGGATCAACGAAAATATGTTACGAAGATCGAGAATACAAATTCGTTATATTCCCTAAACAAGGGTTAACGTAAATATGTTGCGAGAACCAAGAGTGTAAATATGTTACATTCTCAAACAAAGGATCAACGCAAATATGTTACGAGGATCGAGGGTTAACGTAAATATATTGCGAGAACTGAGAGTGCAAATATGTTACATTCTCAAACAAAGGATCAATGCAAATATGTTACGAGGATCGAGAATACAAATCTGTTATATTCCTAAAACAAAGGTTAACGCAAATATGTTGCGAGAACCGAGAGTGTAAACATGTTACATTATCAAACTAAGGATCAACGCAATTATGTTACGAGGATCGAGGGTTAACGCAAATATATTGCGAGAACCGAGGGTGCAAATATGTTACATTCTCAAACAAAGGATCAACGCAAAGATGTTGCGAGGATCGAGAATATAAATTCATCATATTTCCAAAATGAGGGTTAACGCAAATATGTTGCGAGAACCGAGAGTGCAAATATGTTACATTCTCAAACAAAGGATCAACGCAAATATATTACGAGGATTGAGGGTTAACGCAAATATGTTGCGAGAACCGAGAGTGCAAATATGTTACATTCTCAAACAAAGGATCAACGCAAATATGTTACGAGGATTGAGAATACAAATCCGTTATATTCCCAAAACAAGGGTTAACGCAAATATGTTGCGAGAACCGTGAGTGTAAATATATTACATTCTCAAACAAAGGATCAACGCAAATATGTTACGAGGATCGAGGGTTAACGCAAATATGTTGCGAGAACCGAGAGTGCAAATCTGTTACATTCTAAAGGATCAACGTAAATATGTTACGAAGAACGAGGGTTAATGCAAATATGTTGCGAGAACCGAGAGTGCAAATATGTTACATTCTTAAACAAAGGATCAACGCAAATATGTTACGAGGATCGAGGGTTAACACAAATATGTTGCAAGAATCGAGAATATAAATCTGTTATATTCCCAAAATGAGGGTTAACGTAAATATGTTGCGAGAACCGAGAGTGCAAATATGTTACATTCTCAAACAAAGGATCAATGCAAATATGTTACAAGAATCGAGAATACAAATCCGTTATATTCCCAAAAATAAGGGTTGACGCAAATGTGTTGCGAAAATTGAGAATATAAATATGTTACACTCCCAACCAAAGGATCGACGTAAATTTATTACGAAGATCGAGAATATAAATTGGTTATATTCTCAAAACGAGGGTTGACGCAAATTTATTGCGAAAACCGAGAATGTAAATATGTTACACTACCAACCAAAGGATTGACGTAAATTTGTTACGAAGATCGAGAATATAAATTGGTTATATTCTTAAAACGAGGGTTGACGCAAACTTGTTGCGAAAATCGAGTATGTAAATATGTTACACTCCCAACTAGAGGATCGACGTAAATTTGTTACGAAGACCGAGAATATAAATTTGTTATATTCTCAAAACGAGGGTCGACACAAATTTGTTGCAAAAAACGAGAATGTAAATATGTTACACTCCCAAAAATGGGGCAACCATATTTGGATAGATCAGGAGTCAACTAGACTCAAAGAATTTTCAAATTTCCAAAATTTGGGAGTCGAATTGACTCGAACGAATTCAAATTTTCAAAAAGAATTTCAAATTTCAAAATCGGAGTCACTTCGACTACACAAAAATTTCAATTTACAACATTAGAGTCAATTTGACTCAGAAAAATTTGAATTTTCAAAATCGGGAGTTTGAATGAGACTCAAAGAATCATTGAGGAACAACGCGAATGCGAGGTTGCCATTGAGGACTAACACAAATTGCGCTGCCATTGAGGACTAATGATGCTGTCATTCAGGACTAATGCAAGGTTGCCATTGAGGACTAATGCAAAAGATGCTGCCATTGAGGACTAACGCAAGGTTGCCATTGAGGACTAACATCAATAATGCTGTCATTGATGACTAATGCAAGGTTGCAGAAAGCTGCCATTGAGGACTTATGCTTAGAGAAGAGAAGCTGCCTTTGAGGACTAATGCTTATGAAGAGAAGCTGCCTTTGAGAACTAACGCTTATTCTGGAGTCTTTTTATGCTCAGAGAACCAAATTTAGATATTTGGAGTTACTTCGGACTTTAAGAATTGATCTCACAAAATATTGGGAATCCACAAACTCAGAGAGTTGAATTTTCAAATCTTTGGGGAGTTTTTAGACTCAAAGAATTGTGAACGGAGCTGATAGAAAGAATGATTTTCTGCATTTACGGACCTTTGGAAGAAACATATCGGTTCTGTCAAAAGAGGGAAGTCGCCTTTGCCCCTAGTCTTGGACTCCTCTTATATTGCCATTTTAGCACCATGATGTGATAGTGTTTGAAACTTCCGCTTGTATTGCCCTTGGGATGCTCATGAAGACTTTTCAAATCTTTATTCATCATCTTAAACCCACACATTTGAGATCATTTATTGACTCATCAAAGGAGGACAGACCTGACAAAGCTAGTTACTTAAGATGACTGACTCAAACTCTACATTCATTATGAATGAATGTGCTTTCATCGTGAATAATTTATCATCTCACCTTTCATTTATTCATCATCTAACAATGGCAGTGCTTTGCTGATAAATCTAAGCTTTGAAAACTTCTCCTTTTTGATTTAGCGAATTATTTGCCCATCTAGAATGTGCTTCAAATTAGTGCTTTAGCTTATAGAATGAAAGGCACTCTATTTCAATCCTTTCAAAACAAAATCAATTACTTGAGAACTTGCCTCTGGCATAGAGGGTTTTTGGCAGACAAAGTTTGCCCCTAGTCTTAAGGGCAAATAGACTCATCTAAGGGTTTTGAGAACATGATGGTACAGGATGCCTGTAGTCCATTTACTCCCAACCTAGAGGTAATCATCATGAATACGGTGGGCTGAAGCAGGAAACCCAATGCTGATGGGCAAACTTTGTTTGCCCCTGGTTTGGCAATAGATATATGGCTCCAGGCAAACACAAGTTTGCCCCTAGTCTGAAGGAAGGAAACCAAAGGTGCAAAGGGTGATGCTTTTGGTTTAAGAATGGTTATAGACCGAGAACCTTGGAAAGTTTGCCTACTTATTCCCAAGTGGGAATCAGGTCCAAAGTAGTTCGGCGACTCTGGAGGTCTTGAAAGAATAAGGCTTCAAGAATTGGTGGGCTTTTCGAGCCATGTTGCCATTTAGGTTTAGGGAGTGCATATCACTTGTGGTAGCCCTTGTATAGCATGATGAACTACTTTTTCCTTTTTTTTTTTTTTTTTTTTTTTTTTTCTTCTTTTTCATTTGACGGTTGATTTATTAACCTTTTCAATAGCCAGTAAATCTCTACAACTCTCATCACGTTTTATTCAGACTCTATCATATTCACAACGTAATATCAGCCCTTTAAAGATATCTCTGCATTGTTTTGGGCCCACTTGGCGTTTGGGCTTGAAGTTGATAAGTCTCACTTTTCGTTTTTTTTTTTTAATTTCTTTTCTTTGTTTAGAACAACACAAAGCGTTGAGATAGTTCATACGCCAGCGATCTACTTTGAAGTGCTCAAGAATTCACAATCTTATCTATTCTCTGCCTTTTCTTTTCTCTGCCTTTTCTCTACCTTACCGCCTCTTATCCTTCCCATGATTTTGACTGGCCAGGATTAGGATTTTTAAAATCAACACGCATCTTATTTGTGCTCTAACTTTTGCCTAGGCGCCCTTTTGGGTTTTCATCCTAGCGAGCTCCATTTTCTTTTTCTTTTTTGGAAGAAGAAGTTCATTTAAAATGTCTAGCTACCATCAAGGACCAAGTTTATGATTTTAGACTGGTAGGGCTCATCTTTTAGGCTTGATATTTAAGAAAAGGGGATGGTGAGCAAGCTTCAAGTTCTAAGTTCATCTTTTCAAGATTGAGCAAGAGCATCTTAAAATTCTTAAAGTAAAGCTAATCAATTCTCTAGTCCTCCTTGGATTTGGGCACAGAACTTGCTTTGATCATTTGGGGATCCTTTTCAATGCAAAGATTTATTAACAAAGTATTTCTCACGCTCATTTGAAAAAGTGATTTGATTTTCATTTTTCTCTTTTCTTTTTTTTTTCTTGGCTTAATGATCCATACATTCACGACTTGGCACACTGAATCAAATAGAATGAGATTTTATTCAACTAGTAGGGAAAATGATTACATCACTTGACTCGATAAAAAGAAAGATTTGGAAAATAAACTCGACAACCGACTGACTCAAAGACTCGACTGGACTTGACACTTGACTCCTACTTGACATGACTCGATTACCAAACTAGACTTGACTCGGTCTCAACTGGAGTGTCACAGACGATTTTCAATTGATTAGATTTCCAAGAGCATCCACATTTGCTTTAGCAGCAGGAGTTCCAAACACAATCACTTCACTTATCATCATTTGAACCACCGGGTCCGTCTTCCCCCAATAGTATGTGTGCAAAAATATTATCCAAGTCCATGGCCCAATTTTTAGCGGGAGAGTATTCATTTGACTCATACCAAATAATACCTTTTCCACATTCGTTGATTGGGCCAGGGCCAGTTGGTTGTTGAGCACTCATGGATGCAACAAACCCCTTGAGAGTTCTTAGTGATGGCTGGGATTGAGAGGCCAGAGACTGAAGAGCTTGTAAGTCAAGATCGTTATGCAAAAGGTCACTCTGTGGATTTGGCGGAGGAGTGATGATTTTCTGATCAATGAGATCCTGGATCTCATGGCGGAGTCTCGAGCAAGAATCGGTATTGTGGCCTTGAGTCTGGTGATAGGTGTAGTACAAGGATAGGTTATATTTGCGAGGTAAGGGTTTTGATGGTGGCCTTGGGTCCAGGGGATTAAGGTGACCACTCTTGATGAGGTGATCAAGGGCCATGGATAATGTCATACCAAGGTTAGTGAATATTCTTGACCTGCCGGCTCAGCTTAATTTCGGATTCGACTTTAACTTGAGTTACCTTTTGGGTTGAGATGTGGGCTTGGAATAACTCTTTGGTTCGCTGGGATTGGGCATGGATATGGGCTTTGGTGAATGGTTGAGTTTGGGTATGGACTTTGGGGATAGGTTGGATTTGGACATGGGCTTTGGTGATTAGTTGGGCTTGGATGTGAATTTTGGTGCTCGACCGGGTGATCCATTATTCCCTTCTCCAATTTATTCATCACTACCTCATTCAAACCCACTTGCTTTTTGAGTAACTGATAGAGCTCAAACGTTACCCTTTCCAATTGATTCACCCTTAAGTTCTGTTGCTCAATAGTGGCTTGTAGCTTGTTCACTTTCTCTTCCAAATCTCTTAAGGCCATTGGCGAATCAATCTCAAGATGATGGTCCATGTTCTCCTAAAATCACGAAGACGAACCCAAGAGGTTAGAAGTGTCCTCACTAGGGGATCTGGTTGTTCCACTCTTTCTACAGATTCATGACATGAAAAGGTCCGCATGCAGAATCGATTTTCAAGAGGCAAGGAAATTCGAGGAATTATTTTGATCTTAATTGGAAGGAAGATGTTGTGGGTTTGTATGCAATGATATTGGTTAATGTGACAAACATGTTCATGCTTTGATGGTTTGATGCAACTGAATGCATGCACCGCACATATGGCACACGGATGAAATGCACGTGTGTGTGCCTACTGTATATGCAAAAGAAAGGAAAATTCTAATCCTAACACATAAACATATAAGCACATAAATCCTCACCCATGTCAAGTGTGCTAATTTTTCCTTTCATTGTGATCCTCTTTACCCTCTCAAAGGTTGGATATTTCAACAGTTTCGAAAAAGTATTTCTTTAAATGATGAGATTTTTCAAAAAACAATTCTCAAGGATTTTGAATCTTTTATTTAAGAATGAGGATGTGAAAATGTTTTTCGATAACGATGATTGGATTGAAATTTTGCTTTAAAATTCATTTGAAGAGCATTTCTTCTAAAAACAATTTCCAAATTTTTTTGGAAAATATACCGTAACAGAGGTCAGTTTGGAGCTTTAATCAAGAAGTGAACTCCAAAGATTTTTTGAAAAAGCGATTGAAAACTTTGGAATAAAGATGGCAGAAATCCGTTTGCTTTCAAAGATGGATTTAAAATTCTTCGGGTAGAAGGATCACATAATCGGATTATCACCGTACTTTCCATGAATTTGGATACATACAAGGTCAATGATGCTTAGCTAAACATGATATAAGAAGTATAATATTATAATCAGGGTTCGGCATGTTCTCCAAATGTCGTGGACCATGAGGAGAAATTGCTAAAAGGTGATTAAAAGATTATACATCTTTCATCAAGCAAGTATCGTCATCATCTCAAGTAATCCCTTCCGGGCATACAAAACTTCCTAGCACATAACCCTAATCAAGAATTGATTTCCTAAGATTGAAAGGTTCTATGGAAGCTACTATGCGAAAGCTGGGTTTTGGTCAAATAAGGGACCCTTGACACACACCCGATAGGATGCTTCATATACCAAAACATGGTACGAGATCAAGGGTGATCACACAGCCCCATGATGACTTGACCGACCGGGTTGCCCCGAGCCTCCAAGGTCATAGTTCTGTGCAATCGACTGGCTGGACATGCAAGTGAAATGCAACAGGCACACAAATATTAATTAATTTGATTAAAAGAAAAATTTTCAAGTCTAATCCTCAAGTGAACCCAAAATCAAAAATTCTGGTCTGCGAAACCAGAGATTTTGGGTTCGATCCCCAACAGAGTCGCCAGATTATGGATATCGCAGTTTTTCTTTCTTTTACCCACAACTTTTCAAAATCAATTTCAAAAAATAAATGAGTCGCCACTTAATTTTTAAAAGGAAATTAAGAAACCATTTTTTAAAGCGAACTGATCTTTTAGAAACCAGAGATTAACTAGGTCCGGGGATTATAGAATAAGAGAGGAAGGAGCCCGTCGGACTAAAACACTCTCTCTCATCCTATCTTGCGATAGGCCTCTACTCAACATCCTTTTAATCAAATTTATTAATCTAAGCACGCCCTCAACTAATACATATATATATATATATACATCACAAAAAGCATGTCCAAAAGGGTGTAAAATTGCTAATGACAAAATATCATTCATAAGCCACATATTCCAAGTAGCAAGCAATATGATATGCAATAGGGAACAAGAGGGCTTACCCGGGATCCAGCGGCAATATTAAACGTGCAATGCATACAAACAAAAGAAATCCTAAAAAGAGGGTCTTTAATCATAAATACACACAAGGTAAGATCCTAATTCTAATGTGTCGCGCCTGAGGTTGAAAATCAATAAAATCAATGAATGAAATAAACTAGAAGGGAGATGAGAAATTGTACCTCAAATGCGCTACAAAACAAAGATTAGTCCACATGTTTCACATAATAATATGGTATCAAACAATCAATCCTAATTCTCTAACTTAAGTCTATCTAGCATGAAATCCAACTGTGTTCAATAGCTAGTTCTAATCATGAGCAAATAAATGTACATGGATGAATGAATGCGAACAAGAATAAAACATGAACTTATTCACTAATTTCGATCACTTAGCCTCTGGAATTAAGATAAATTATCATTATTCAAAACAAGATTTGGATCCCAAGACATTAGGAGACCATTTGAGTTGAAATAAATAAGATTAGACAAAAAAGGTAGCAGTTTTTATGAATTACAGAGAGCAGACCAGATCTTAAAAAATAGAAAAACCATGCTTCCAACGGTTGGATCTTAATGATTTTTGGATATGATATGGCTCTGTGAGTCTAGTTTATAACCCAAAAAGAAAATCAAGGTTTGAGTGGTTAGATCTCTGGGAATATGGAAAACACTAGACGACACTCAGGAATCTGTAACTCTCTGTCCAGAGATCTTATATGATTTATTAAAAATAGCAAACAGATGAAAAACACTTAGATCTCCTTAGGGGATCTCCTTAACACATTAAGGTACCTATAAAAAATTATTAGAGACCTCGGAAACTCCGTTAAAATTCTGATTTATTAGTTTCAAAATAGATTTACTATTCTAAAATTTCGGACAGAGAGCTGCATGTATTAAAAAATCACAAGACCAAACCATCTTTGACATGAGATCACCTTAAAACAAAAATTACAGTGGTAGAGTATTGTGTTATTGACACTTTCCCGTTGGTTTCACTTGATTTCAACGGTTAGATTTCGAACTAAAAATCTTTGATCAAAATCAGTTTGTGAATTCACTGTTTTCATTTGTCAAGTTCAACTTTATTTGTTAACCCCAACTATTAAACCATGAAGTTGGACTTAAAATAAACCATTTTCTCCTACCATTTGATGGTCATTGGAGACTAAAGACCTTCATATTTGTAGATTTCAAAGGAAGTATGAATAGACTTCATGAAATCTCAAGATGAGGACTCTAAACCATGGAGATGGGCTTAGGCTCAAAACCATTTTCTCTTACCATTTGATGGTCATTGGAGATGAAGACATGACTAATACTCATAAGTTTCAAAAAGAATATGGAAATAATTTCATGAAATACCAAGTTTAGAGGATCCAAGTCATGAGTATGGGCTTGGATTCATCTATTTGCTTATGAAATGAAGTGATGATCAAATTTTGACTCTCATGTAAAGTACAAGGTTACATGGGATTCAAAGGATCATACTCAAGAGGTTTCAAGAGAGATATTGAAAATCTCCAAGAATCTCAAGAGAGGAACATAAACAAAAGAAATGTAAGAAAGATCAAAGAATTAGAAACAAGAACTCCTAAGCTTACTAGACAAACTCTAAGACTTAATCAAGAAAAACTAAAAATGACTTGAAGATTAGAAGCTCAAAAAGAAAGAAAACACAACCAAGATTAGAGGGTCACCTCCAAACTATCCTCAAAAGTCTTTCTTTGAAGATCTTCCAAGCTCTTCTCCCTAGTTCTCTAAACTCTCTCTTTTTCTCTCAAAATATGTTAGTGTAATGGTAGTGATTTTTTGTATTTTTTGGTGTATCTCTTGTGTATATTCCATGCATGTGTTCCAAGGAAGATTCTTACTCTTTTATAGGCAAAATTACCAAGTATTTTCAGTGAATTCGGAGTAAAAGACAGGTGTAAATCTCTCATTTGGTGGTACAATACGTACTTCCTGAAATTAGATAGACTGCTGTCTAGGGCGAAAGTCAAAATTCATTTGCGGCAGTCCGTGGGTGCTGCTGCGGCACTTCGCGGCTACCGTTGCGGCATTCCGTGACTGTCGCGCGGCTCTCAGGGAGTGCCGCGGTAAATTATTGATTGCCGCATTTTTGTCAACCTTACTTTATCAGATTTTTGTTTTTATCCGCCTACACATACGTATTGTACCACAAAATACGGACTTTAAAAGCAAGCGGTAGTCAGAAAATGTCGGCGGCACTCAGTGAGTACTGGGCCAGCACTCACCGGATGCCGTTCGGCACTCACTGAGTGCCGCGGTATACTGCCGTGGCCGTTTTCTGTTGAATTTCCCTTTTTAGGTCTTTTCTTTCTTCCCTTTTTCTAAAAAAAACTTATTTTTGAAGATCTTTTCCAAAAATGGTGTTTTATACCTAAATTCTCCTAAATACCTGGTATTTTCTTCTTTCTATGAAATTTTATCGCGTTTGGAGAACTTTCTGAAGAGCTTGGAATACTACGAATCTTTTCGATCCTTATCATCATTGGACGTGGAGGTGACGCTCTCCTAAATTCGACGGTCGGTCAAAATTGGGGTGTCTACAGGTGCAGCAATTCTTTTCATCGAGGGATTGAGAATGTTGTGTCCGGTGTGGTTGAATCGTCTAAGGCATACACGAGAAGCTTTCGAGTGATGTGTCTTGCTGGTTATGGTGATAATTTGGCATTACACTCTTGTCGCTGTACTTTTTTTTTTTGTAAGGTTGCATGTTCTATTTTCCTGTATGAAGAGATGAGAAGTTCTATTTCGAGAGATTGGTTTTAGTACTAGCCCTATGTTGGTGAGTGAGAGATGTAAGAAATATTTGGGCTATACGGGCACCCACTTAGATTGGACCGGGTCCAATGGGCCTTGACCTTGGTGACCTAGGGTGTGTCTGCCTATATATATTTATGTTGCACACACATAAAAGGGTTACACACAATACAACCGGCCTCTCTCTCTCTCCTCTCTCTCTTGGCCATCACCATCGCGCCATGGGATTTAGCACATGATTGTCATGGGGATTGCTCTAGAAGTGTCTTCTATGACCTAGGCAAAGCACAAGGGAGTATATGGAATTGATGTAGGTGCAGCAGGTTCGTGTTTCTTTATTGGGCTCGTAACAACACCGTTCGACGATTCGTCGGGCTATATTCTGCTAGGCAAGTGACCTAAACTCGACTAGTATACTTGCGTGTATATTTATTTACACATAAGGATTCACTCTCCTCAAACAACATGTCATCTAGATGATGACAAACATGTAAGTAATCAACGAAAAATAAAAGAAATGAGGTAAGAAGAGAAGAACATATATAAACAAGCAAGTAAATAGCAATCAATAGTTGATAATCATTGAGATATTGGACTTGTAGCTTTGTGTTTTACTCATATACATTGACATTTGGACATGGAAGTAGATTCCCAACCCAAGATTGCTCAAAAATGGTGATTGAGGAGGATTTGAATGTGAAGTGTAAGAGAGATAATGGAAGAAAACAATATTAAAACTCACTTTCTTATAGAAAAACAGTAGGAGGAAACTCCTTTCTCACTTCTAATTCTAACTCTATCTCTTTTTCTCTCTACAACTTTCTCTGACTTTGCACTTGCCCCCTCCCCCCCCCCCCCCCCCCCCCCCCCCCCAAAATGAAGAGCAAAGGGGGGGGGGGGTTTAGGGTTTATATAGGGCAATTTGGGGGTGCTTTTGGGATTTAGAAAGTGCTCCCATTGGTCCCAAATATCTATGAACAAGAAACTACGTTGTTTTGACTTCCAATTATTCAATTTGGACCCCCAAAATAAATTACAAAAATGGATTCATCAGGGGTTGAGTGCCGCCATGTCACTGGCCATGCTTCGTTGCGACACTACTCCTCAGATACCCAGAAAATTATATTTAGGCCCCCAGAGGTTCCGGTATTCGCGAAAGACCCTATTTTGTTCGAAATTCACAGAAAATGCATACAAATTCCAAATCAAGGTTGTGATATACCGTTCAAAAGGTAATGGAGTGTACTTTCCATAAACAATAGTTCGACAATAGGTCACTTTGAAAAGTTTTGTGGTATTCGCGATAAAAGTCGATTTGATTGCCTTTTTCACCTTCGAAAATTCATAATAAATTCGTTTTGAAGTCCAAAAATTATGTGCGATATACCGTTGGAAAGTTATTGACCTCTAGTATCCATGGAAAATGTTTGAAAGATGATACGGTGCTCCGGTTTCAAAGTTAACTTTTAGGTCAAATTGGTCAAACCAAGGACCTCTAGGAAGTTCTGGGATCCTCTAGTTGCTCCCAGGAGCTGACGTTTTCGTCCGATTTTCTTTTAAAATTCGTTTTAGTACTTTTTACATGATCTAGAATGATCTCAAAACTTTTTGGTGATTTGGATGATTCCAGTCAAACCCTAGTCAAACTTGGTCAAACTTGGGTCAAACTTGGGTCAAACCGGTCAACGGGGACTTTTCCGGAACTTTCGGGGGTCTCTGGGAGTTGACGATTTCATCTGATTTTGCTTCAAAACTCCTTTTCTTACTTCTCCTACTGCATAGCATGTTTTCAGAACTTTTGATCCCAATCTGGGAGTGTTGGGCTTTCAGGGGCATTTTGGTCATTTTTGCCATTTTATTAGCTTTTGAGAGGTAGAACTAACTTCCTGGCATCCTTTTTGTGTCTTTTTCGATCATCATAAACCACCAATCTATAAGTCTCCTAAATCTGATAGCCGACAAAATGGGGTGTCTACAGCACCCTTGCACACCATATAATTTCTTATACCCACCACTACGCACCAACATTTGCTAGTGCATTCTCCTTTTGTTTTGTTTTTTGTTTCTTTCTTTCATATCTCCTTTTCTTTTGTCCCCCCCCCCCCCACTCACCTTAATTTTTTTGTCTCTTTCTTTTCCTTCGCTTATAAAAGTCACTACTTCATCTGAGAAAAGAAGAATGAGGAGGAGGAACCACAAGAAAAAAAAAATAGACTTTCTCTTTGTATCTCCTTCATACTCTATATCTCCCTTACCTTGCTCTCCATCTCCCTCACTTTATCATTAAATACAAAAAAAAAACCCACAAAAAAGAGTTTAGATTTTCTCCACCACCATACCCCCACTTCTAACCAACACCACCAAGGTCACCACTATAATCACCACCCTCCACCTATCTAGCATATCATCACAATTCTCAGCAACAAAACTGAATATGGATCTTCGAGAAAGGGCTAACCCCACGACCACTTTAGCACTGCCATCATCTGTTGCCGCCCAACCGACATTGTACCACCTCAAATCATCGCCCAACATCCCAGTCACTTACCATCAATATTCTAGCCGATTTCTCGAGTTTCTTTTATAACTTAGGTTTTTTTTATTATCATTTTTTTCTTGTACATATCATCTTTATTCTTGCTTGATAATTAAAAATAAATAATAATAATAATAATAATAATAATAATAATAATAATAATAATCATCCTCGTCCGACTCGGGATTACTTGGTTTCCAATACTGAGATTTACGTCTGACTTGGGATTACATGGTTCCCAATACGGATATCCCACATGGTTTCTTATATGGAGAGCTATGTTCTACTGGGGACTACACGGTTTCTAATACAGGGACCTATGTTCTACTGGAGACTACATAGTTTTCTAATACGTAAATCTATGTCTAAATAAGAAAGATTGCTTAATTCACATAAATAGAATAATAAAAAGAAAGAAAGGATTAATCGGACTCAACAACTGCCTTTACAATTGGAGATCTTCTCCAAACTCGATGATAGTTATCCGAGATTTTTCATGATTTTATTAAAAAATGTCTGGGCCACTTTCAAAACACAAACACATGAAGCTCAGAATTTGCCAGAAAAATCATAACAGGTTTGCTCAATAACGTCCTCATTTTGTATACTTTAAAAATTTTGTTTTGCTCTATTTTTATTTTTCTTATTAACCGTAGCCTCTTACCTATCTCAATGAATATTTTAAGATTTTTCAAAAATCATTAAATTTTTGTAAAAAATCGTTTACTTTCAGTCGACAGTGTAGTCCCTGATTCTGAATAAGGATGCTTCTAAATCTAATTTCTCCCAATTTACAAAAGAGATTACAAAAAGACTTTCTCCCATGAAACTAGACTCATTTAGAAATCTTCCCTCAAAATTTCATTAAGTTAGAGGCACCAAGACCCCTCCGTTCTAGTTTTGGAATACTCAACCCAAATCTGCCAAAAAACTGAAATAAAACGGAAAACAAGATTTCTTTTTCTTTTACCGAATACTCCTAACTTATCAAGTTTCTCAATAACTTTGATAAAAGGAAATTCGAACATCACTTTTCTTTCTTTTGGGAATCGACCTTTACTTCCGGTATAAAATAAAATTACAAAAAAATCTCTTTACTTTCTTTTGGGGCATCAATCTTTACTTTCGGCATAAAATAAAAATATAACAAAAATCACTTTTCTTTCTTTTGGGCACCGACCCCTTACTTCCGGCATAAAATAAAAATACAACTTTTTTTTAAAATAAATAAAAAGTCCATTTTCAGTCATTTGAACACCGACCCTTACTTCCGGTATAGGACTAAAAGGACTGAAAAAATATAAAAAATAGAACAGTAAAAAAAAAAAAAACACTTCATTCTCCATTCACTTGCACGATCTCATTTCAATCTCAATCACTTTCCAAAGGTTAAAATCTAGGACTATACCATGTGGGTTAAAGTTTGTAGTTACACCGACTCTTTGTCAAATCACTACATCACATGTGCATGGTCAAATATGACCACTTTTTCTTTTTCCTAAAACATGAAAGTCAAAACTACGTTTGGCCTGATTCCCACCTTGAGATACGTTGGCAACTCTCAAAAAGTGTGCCCATACCCATCACCATTTTTTGTACTATTTACTTTCTACAAAAATTGTTTTTTTAATTGAAACGCTCCATTTTAATGAAAATCATAAAAATTGGTAACCATGTTTGCACAGATGTTCGAGGGTGCCTAATACCTTCTCTCGACATAATCGAGTTCCCGAACCCATCTCAAAATCTCTGGTTTTTACATGGTTATTTAGAGTCACACTTTTAAAGGCCCCACTTTTCTCAAACTATTTTTTAAAAGTCAAAGATAATTACTTTAATTGTCTTTGTAAAATAATGTTAGGTGGCGACTCTGAATATTCCAACCTTTTCACCCTTCCTAATAAAAATCTGTCGCATTTCACCTACTTTCAGAAAGCCAGCCCATACCGACATCTGGCTGTTCCAAGGGCGCGGGCACAACAGCTGGCAACTCAGCGGGGACACACTTAAGAGGACTTAGACCGTCACTCTAGTGATTCTCATTACAATGGGGCATTTCTTTTGTATTAAAAAATTTGGTTTTACCTTTTTATTTTATTTTATTTTTTATTTTTTTATAATTTGTATTCTTTTGCACAGGTTTTCACAACTCAGGTTGAAGTAAAATCACAAGGCCAATGCCAAAATTCCATAGGCCAAATGCCAAAATCTTTAACTATCATGTACACTACACACTGGCATGCAAGCATAACATAACCCTTTTCTCAAGAGGAAACCTTATAAGATTAGATAGGGAGATGAATATGTGGTTAGAACCGTCGCGGTGTCACTGTCAGTACTTCATAAAAAAATCTCCCACTCGAACCACCAACCTGAGAAAGTGCTTTGGCGCTGGAGGTATGAAGGTTTAGGGGCCGGAATTGATTTAAGTTTACATTAGACATCAGCCTCTCCACATGCTCTTACTCTCTACACATGCATCAATATTGGTACATCACTCTTTCCACATGCGCTCATTTTTTTTTTCTTCTCTCTCTCTCTCTCTCTCTCTTTCTGTCACTCTTACTGAGCCCTCTCTCTCTCTCTCTCTCTCTCTCTCTTTCTGTTACTCTCAATGACCACCTCTCTCTCTCTCTCTCTCTTTTCCTTTCTCTCTCTGTCATTCTCACTCACACTCTCTCTCTCCCCCTCTCTCTTTCTTTCTTTTTTTTTTCTCGCCTGCTCCCTCTCTTTTTTCTTTATCGATCTACTCTCCCTGTCTCTTTTTCTCCTTTTAAAGACCTTTTATGTCCCCCTCTCTTTGTCCTTCTCACCCATTTTTTCTTTCTTTGACAAACCTCTCTCTGTCTCACTCTCCTCCTCTCTTTCTTCTTCTTCTCCTCCTTCCACCTCTCGGCAGAAACTTGTCTCTCTTTTTGAAAAAAAAAACCCTCACCTAACCCAGATCTGAATAAGAGGAAGCTAAAACAAGCCTGTACAGGAGCTTCCCATAGATATTGAGAAGAGGAAAAGAGAATCATACCAAAAATGGGTTTTAAGAGAATTATTGACCCAAGTTGTTGTGGTGTATGTGAGTATAATAGAAGATAGTGCAGACGTGATTGTCCCCTAGCTCCGTACTTTCGGTATGCAGGAACTAAGAAGTGTTAGGGATTATGAGGCAGTTCATAGATTTTTTAGATATAGGAACTTTTTACACCTTATTCAAAAGGTATCCAATGCAGATCATCAACAAACTATGAACTCCCTTGTGTATGAAGCCACAGTTAGGCTTCAGGAGCCCATTTTGGGATTTGTTTCTTACGTCTTTTTCCTTGAACAACAATTTCAAGAACTAAAGGAATAGGTCTCACAACTTCAAGCTTCGTCAAAAGAAGAATTAGCCAAACAATCCAAAGGACCTGATCTGGATCCTTGACTCAACTATGCCATGGAAGATCTAGATCACGACATAGAATTCTTCAAAAGTGTTCCTATCTCATTTTCTAGCTATCACAATTGTTCCAATCTCTTCTGAAATCTCTAGCCCTGCCCATAATCTCCCTGTCACTCAAATTTGTACAACCTCTTCTTGGTCTAATTTGGTCCAGTACTTGTAATCCATCAACAACCGCCAAACGTCTCCATGTCTGTTGGATCTTGCTACTTCCATCACAAATTCTCTAGTCGCTATTCCTACCCACACCCCCTCTGTTACTCCAACTTGCTCCCACTAGTCTAATCTTGTCCAACACTCGCAATCTAGCAAGTCCCAGTTTCCCTTGGATCAAACAAAAAAAACAAGGGTCCTAAGATATCTAGATCCACCCTCCCCCAAAATCTTCAAGCGAGTTCTTCAAAAGCACCTAGTCCATCTACTGATCCTTACTCTTTCTTCATTGTTAATAACTTATCTTAAAGCTCCTTCTTGGTTTTAATTGGCAAGTTAGAGAGTCAACACGTCTTTAAAAAGAAAAGAAGAAAATTCACGATGTGGTATGGGTCCTAGAACTAAGGCTTTTTTTTTGTTTTTCAAAAAAGTGGAATGAACATCACATGGTCCTAATTTGAGGTGGTTCCAGAGTCGAAGTGTGCGTGGGATTAAGCCCATATGTCTTACTACGCGTGTCCCTTCACTAGCTTAATGTAGTTTGGACCATTGGGTACTGTTTTATAGGGCGACCAGGAGGGTAAGCATCCCAGGACAGTATTGTCCCTAGAAGTAAGTCCTAAAGAACATTAACCCAGTGTCCTGTGAAACAGACTATAGGATCTATATGGTTGCTGAAAAGCGTGTAGGATGTCGTTAGCATTTCGACCTCTGGAAAGTAGCCTCACATTGTCAGCTTGGTTAACCTCTCGCTCATCCAAATGTATATACATGTTGTTGTAATCTCTCATGCTTCAAACAAAAAAAAAAAAAAGAAACAAAAATCTTCTTTTAGCACCATTTTTGCTCCTTATGCAATGTACCCATAATTGGCCTATCAGTTCAAGAATTAGCTGTAGAAATACTATCTCTTGTTAGTAATATAAGTGCACTTTCTAAAATGAGAATTCTAATCCCCTATCACTTTCATTATCCACTTGTGTTTGGTATCATCAATCTGAACCAGCTCAAAGGCTGACAAGTGTCCCAATTCCAAAAAGGCATGCTTGATCATTTCTAGTCCGCCGTTCAAGCATAATTTGATACAATGGTAGCACGTGCAAGTCAAAACTATGAACACTGATATTATCAAATCCAAGCAGTGCTAGCACATTCGCAACTCTCAAAATCATCTTGTTGCCAAGTCATTAGGCTGCTCTACCTTCTCAAAACATTCTTACTTTTTCAAAATTAAACAAAAAAAAAAAAGAAACAGAAAAGAAAAAGGACAAAAGGAGAAGAAGAGAGAGAGAGAGAGAGAGAGAGAGAGAGAGAGAGAGAGAGAGAGAGAGGGAAACTGTCAGTAGAGAGAGAATGGAAGAAAAAGCAAAAAGAAAAAGAAAAAGGAAAAGAAGAGAGAGAGAGAGAGAGAGAGAGAGAGAGAGAGCATAAAGATCTCCTCCCTCATTTCTTTTTTCTCACTTTCTTACTTTCTTACTTCTTCTTCTTACCACGACTCCCCCTCTCATCTCTGCATCTCTTTTTCATTTCTTTCCCTTCTCATCCTAACCTCTTTCTCTTTGTCTCCTTCATTCTCTATCCCTATCATACCCATAGTCACTGCCCTTTAGTATTGTACCTTGCGATTACAACCAGAGATCGATCCTGTCTTTTTGTCTTGCGGACATCCATCAAGAAAGTTTGGGGGTACTTGACTCTCCACTATTCTCAACGAGTTTGGTCTATATACTGCCCAGGTGTTATTACTTTGTACCTGCTATTCTGGAACAATATGGTTTTGGCTGAGATGATTTTAATTTGGGAAGTGCATTTTCTTCTTGGTTTGGCTGTTATGACCACGGGTTACTTTTTTTTGGAATGGCTTGTAACGACCCACCTCCCTGTCTAGCAACAATATTGTCCGCTTTGGGTCTAAACACAAAGAACTTTCCAGGGGGTCACCCATACCTTGTACTGCTCTGGTAGAAGCACACTTAACTGTGGAGTTCTTTTGTGTTTAGCTCCCTCATGGTTTTAAAAGGCCATGTTAAGGTATCAAAGCTTACGCAGCCTACCCCTCTCCAATATTGTCCTCTTTAGGTGCTTACTAGGTTTCGAGCACTGGCGCCTGCCCTCAAGGTTTTGTTCCTTCACCACTCGGGCAAGGAGGCCTTGTTGCATATAGAGGGTCGATTAATCCTCATAAACTAGTTTAGGAATTTCACCCTAAGCGATGTAGGACAAGCTCCCACACCTGACCTCACCTCATCCATCTTGGCCTTCTTGCCTTAGGAGTATTGGCTCTTGGTCATCACATGGCTCGACAATTTTAACAATGAAGTTCATGAAAACTAGAAAAAATGTCCTTGGAAACTTTGTCCACTCCTGTGATTCAGATTATTTGGATAGAGTGACCTTACCAATGAACAATGAGTTGTGAAAATGTACGGTTATCTTGTTATTCTCTCTTTGCTTTTATATGTATTAAAAAAATCATCAATAAAATGAGAATGTCAAGGACTGTGTAAGTGCATGGGCAACCAATCATATGAGTTGTTTCAATATCTGTACGATGAAATGGTATACCCTCCATTTTTTTCCCAAATGATGTCATTTCACCACACCATTATTCAGTCTCTCAACCCTTCTAATACCTCCATATCTTAACTAACATGAGCTACCATTTCCCAGAGATTGTCAATACACCTCCACAGCCTACCTGATCTAAATACCACATGCCAATCTCCACCCACTACCCAGAATGCCACTCCTTACAAGACATCAAGAGGCCAAACAGAGGTAGTTTCTCCAATACTGAATATATGCATTGTATGCTTTATAAGTACATGCATCTCTTTAAAAAAAAAAAAAAAAAATTCTTCATCATTCAATAATTATCATCTTGATTTAAAATCTTATGATTCATTGGATATGACTGTCTTGTAACTTGTTGAAGCTAATTTGGACATTGCACGCAATCACAGTCCATGACAAAGCACACCAAAAGGCTTCAAGTCTATAATTGATCATTATAGTATTTGACATTGCTCATCATCGCAAGTGCATGCTGATCTACAACTGTTGTAAAATATGGACATCACACTCTCAAGGGTAAGGATACCTCAGATCCAAACTCATGGCATATCACACATCGATCAAGTATCAATTGGGGCAGCCTATTGCTCCTCATTTTAAAGTTGCACATATATAATTTCTAGAATCCAACTATACTTGTGTCAAAATGATGAGAGGCAATCATTTCAGCTAGCCATACACTATTATCCACTTACTAGCCCACTCGAGCCATACACGAAATTTCTCTTCAAATTCAAACCCCTTGAGGATCACCCCCCATACTGGGGCAATGCAAAAAAAAAAAAAAAAAGAAGAGTGAAACGAGGATCAGTGAAAAAAATATGGAAAAAAGAGAGCTCAATATAGAAGTTGGAGAAATTCACAGAATACTATCTGTGGATATCGCAGGTTTTTTTTTTCTTTCTTTTTACCCACAGCTTTTCAAAATCAATTTCAAAAAATAAATGAGTCGCCACTTAATTTTAAAAGGAAAAATTAAGAAACTATTTTAAAAGCAAACTGATCTTTTAGAAACCAGAGATTAACTAGGTCCGGGGATTATGGAATGAGAAAGGAAAGAGCCCGTCGGACTAAAACACCCTCTCTCATCCTATCTTGCAATAGGCCTCTACTCAATATCCTTCTAATCGAATTATTAATTTAAATCTGCCCTCAACTAATATATATGTATAGATATACGTTACAAAAAGCATGTCCAAAGGGGTGTAAAATTGCAATTGATAAAATATCATTCAAAAATCTCATAAGTCAAGTAGCAAGCGATATGATATGCAATAGGGAACAAGAGAACTTACCCGGGATCCAGCAGCGATATTAAACGTGCAATGCATACAAGCAAAAGAGAATCCTAAAAAGGTCTCTAATCATATATACACACAAGGCAAGATCCTAATTCTAATGTGTCGCGCCTGAGGTTGAAAATCAATAAAATCAAGGAATGAAGTAAACCAGAAGGGAGATGAGAAATTGTACCTCAAATGCGCTACAAAACAAAGATTAGTCCACATATTTCACATAATAATATGGTATCAAACAATCAATCCTAATTCTCTAACTTAAGTCTATCTAGCATGAAATCCAACTATGTTCAATAGCTAGTTCTAATCATGAGCCAATAAATGTACATGGATGAATGAATGCGAACAAGAATAAAACATGGACTTATTCACTAATTTTGATCACTTAGCCTCTGGATTTAAGCTAAATTATCATTATTCAAAACAAGATTTGGATCCTAAGACATTAGGGGCCATTTGAGTTGAAACAAACAAGATTAGACAAAAACAGTAGTAGTTTTTTTTTTATGAATTACAGAGAGCAGATCATAACTTTAAAAAATGGAAAAGCATGGTTCCCGTGGTTTGATCTTGATGGATTTTGGACACAAGGTGCCTCTGTGTGTCTAGTTTTTAACCCAAAAAAGAAATCAAGGTTTCAACGGTTGGATCTCCGGGAATTGGACAAAACCCAGACATCACTCAGCATTTTACAATCTTCTGTCCAGAGATCTTGCACGATTTTCTAAAAATAGCAAACAAATCAGAAATGCTTTGTTCTTTTTAGGGTGACTTCCTAACACATTAATCTACTTGGAACAAATTATTTTGGATCACAAACACTTTACTAAAGCATTGGTTTACTTATTTCAAAAGAGTGTTATCATGCTGAAACTCTGGACATATTGTAGTGTCCTTACAAAACTCACAACCAAACCACTTTAGACATGAAACCAGCTTAAAACAAAAAATACAGTGGTAGAATATTGTGTTGTTGATACTTTCTTGTTGGTTTCATTTGATTTCGACGGTTAGATCTCGAACTAAAAATCTTTGATCAAAAACAGTTTGTGAACTCACTGTTTTCATTTGTCAAGTTCAACTCTTATTTGCTAATTCCGACTATTGAATCATGAAGTTGGACTTAAACTAAGCCATCTTCTCCTACCATTTGATGGTCATTGGAGACTAAAAGACCTTTATATTTATAGATTTCAAGTGAAGTATGAATGGACTTCATGAAATCTCAAGATAAAGAATCTAAACCATGGGGATGGGCTTAGACTCAAAACCACTTCCTCCTACCATTTGATGGTCATTGGAGATGAAGACATGACTAATACTTATGAGTCTCAAAGGAATATAGAAAGGATTCCATGAGATATCAAGTTTAGAGGACTCAAGTCATGAGTATGGACTTGGATCCATCTATTTGTTTATAAAATGAAGTGATGATCAAATTTTGACTCTAATGTAAAGCATAAGCTTACATGGGATTCAAAGGATCATACTCAAGAAATGTCAAGAGAGTTATTGAAGTTCTCCATGAATCTCAAGAGAAAAACATAAACAAAAGAAATAGAAGAAAGATCAAAGAATTAGAAACAAGGACTTCCAAGTTTACTTAACAAACTCTAAAATTTAATCAAGCAAAACTAAAAAATGACTTGAAGATTAGAAGCTCAAAAGAAAGAAAATACAACTAAGATTAGAGGGTCACCTCTAAGCTATCCTCAAAGTTCTTTTCCTTTGAAGATATTCCAAGCTCTTCTCCCTAGTTCTCTAAATTCTCTCTTTTTGAATTGTGTTGTATATTGTACGTTGTATCACTCTCTTCTTGTTCTCTCTTGTTCTTCTCCTCAAGGAAGATCCTCCCTCTTTTTATAGACAAAAATTACCAAGTATTTTCAGTGAATTCGGAGTAAAAGACAGGTGTAATAATCCCATTTGGTGGTACAATACGTACTTCCTGAAATTAGACAGACTGCTGCCCAGGGCGACATTCAAAAGTTATTCACGGCAGTCCGTGGCTGCCGCAGCGGCACTCCGCGACTGCCGTCGTGGCATTCCGTGACTGCCGCGCGGCTCTCAGGGAGTGCCGCGGAAAATTATTGATTGCCGTATTTTCGTCAACCTTACTTTATCAGATTTTTGTTTTTATCCGCCTACACATTCGTATTGTACCACAAAATACGGACTTTAAAAGCAAACGGCAGTCAGAAAATGTCGGCGGCACTCAGTGAATGCCGACTCGGCACTCACTGAATGCCGTTCGGCACTCACTGAATACCGCCCGACACTAACTGAGTGCCGCGGAATACTACCGTGTGCCGTATTTCGTTGAACTTCCTCTTTTAGATCTTTTCTTTTCTCCTTTTTCTTCCAAAAAAATATTTTCAAAGATTTTCTCCAAAAATGGTGTTTTATACCTGAATTCTCCTCAATACCTGGTATTTTCCTCTTTCTGTGAAATTTTATCGCGTTTGGAGAACTTTATGAAGAGCTTGGAATACTTCGATTCTTTCGTTCTTTATCATCATCGGACGTGGAGGTGACGCTCTCCTAAATTCGATGGTCGGTCAAAATTGGGGTATCTACACTATCCAACTAAGATACTCACTACAAACTGGGATAATCCACCCCAAGTCGCCTTTCACTCCGCAACACTCACCGCATACTAGATTGGGGCAAGCAAAAAAAAATAAAAAAAATAAAGCTTAAGGTCATCTCGGGCATTCCAATCAACCTTTCAAAAAAATTTTGAGCCTTCATGCAAACCTTTATTTGTGAACCCATGAACCTGTCCTACAATACAGCCCACTAAAAGTACACTTTGAATGACACAAGTCTTGTCGGATTCATTAAATCATGCTTTTGCATCATTTCAAAGACATGGGCCATGACATACTATCAATTTCAAGATAGTCCGACGGACATAGTGAAACCTCAAAAAGGGCACTACGAGTAAAAATCAAGACTATGGCAAAAAACTGTCGACACAATAAATACAATCAATGACTAGGCATTCAGCGAATACTGGGGCACTGAGCTCATGAAGTCAAAATACGTTGTCTTCTAGTGTTCCAACAAGCAACAAGATAGACAATATCCACTAACTTATGAACATTCTTTCACAGATAATAAACTCATGCATACTCTGTGATCTCGTCAAAATCAATATAAAAAGTATACTTTACTTTCTAAGATTTGCAGTGCGGAAGTAAAGGTTAAACTCACATAGATTGATTATTTTTGTCCTTTAATTAATAAAACCTAGATCTATTTAGTTATAGAAAACAGAAATTAGATTGATTGTTGATTTAACTACTATTATGAGTGGAAATAATATGCTAAAATTAAACTAAGTAAACAAATGCAATATTTAAGATTGTTTTGATATGAGTGAATGGGATCTAGGATTACAAATCCACCACTAACCATGCATCGAGGGTCTACTTCCTACTTTAAAATCTACAATTGGATAGTTAAGATCTACCATAGTTACAAGTCTAGTAGTATCGAAAAGAAGATATCACTAGTTTAATCTAAGCATAATTCATCTTCGGTTGGCATGAATTGTCTACCTACAACTAGGGTGTAGCACAACCCATCTTTCCTAGGCATGAATTATAAAAGATGTAAACATCGCAATCAAATAAGCACTATTGTATGTTAATATTCCTATCAATCACAGAAATCAAGGAATATTGAGTTCAATAAATATAAGGGAGAATCTAAGATAAGAATAAACCCAAAATACTATTGATTATTTAACATTCAAAATTTGATTATATATTCATAATCCTCAAACATACAATTGCTATCTAAATACATAAAATCCTAAAGAAAGATAACAAAGAATCCCCCTTTACATAGCTAGGGCTTCATTGAAACCCTAGAATAGGTGTTTAGTTGCGCATAGTTGATACAAGTAGATGGAGATGTTTGTCGCCATTAGAGACCTTCATGGTAGATCTTCTCTTCTCTTCCTTTCTTCTTCCAAGGTGTCTCAAAAAGTTGTATATTATGATGTATAACCCCAAAATTGATTTAGAATGATGTATATATAGTTATAGAGGGATTAGGAAGCCTTTTTGTAAACGTAATCCGTATAAAAACAACTATATTTCACTTTCGGAACGTAATTAGGCAATTCCGTTCACGTAGGGGTCTTCAGCACTTTAAAATACATGATTTCACTTTTTCTATAGGTCACGTGAGCGGGCCGTGTGAGTGCAATTCTAGAAAGTCGCTCGAGTGAGGTGGCTTTTTCTGCTTATTTTCTTATGTTTTTACACCCTTTTGGCCTGGAACTCTCACTTTCTTCTAAAACTTGATAGAAAATGGAAAACGTAGTAAAAGTACACAAAAATAGGATAATAAGTGCTAACAAATGTGAATTAAGGCGTGTAATTTGGAACTGTTCACTTCTGATCACACCCCCAAACCTACATTTTGCTAGTCCTCGAGCAAAAAGAACAGAAAAATAAAAGTACTAATAAAAATCCTAATCCATTGTCGCATGGATCGCGATTGAACTTAGCATGTGCAACAAGCCTTTTAAACTTCTAGGTGTCCCTAGTCGGACGAGTGAAGTCTCGTCAACAAGTCACCCACAACCATTTTTATTAACTTGTAAAAAGAAAATTTAATTCAAAATTTCAACATTCGCATATTCTTGCTAAAACTAAATCTCAAATAAAATCTTAAATCCTCGAGAGTAACATAATCGCATATCCACACAAATCATAAAAATATTCCGAACATATATTGAAAGAATCAATAGAGTATATCAAAAACTCACATATGTGTGAGTGGTAATCAGGTGGATACACATTGATCATGAACTTGAAATATATTTTGGATAACCATTTTAACAATGCTGCGACTACAAATCTCACGTTGTTAATCACACTCTAAAATGAAATTTATCAGAAATAGGTGTAATCACTCAAGTATATGCAAAGGAGGTAATCATTTATAAAACAAATAAATCTCGCATACAATACAAAACAACATATGACATGAAAGAATATTAGTCTCACAAATAGGATATCGAATGTCAAGTAAATATTATTACTACCATGTTTTATTCCCCTTTACTATCGTTTCCACATTCAAATCATGTTTCCATAGGATCAAATAGGACTTTAATAAGGGTTAAAATGTCGGTCAAGGGTTATAGCTAGAAAAGAAAGGTAAAGGAGTTAAAAAAGTCCTCAAGTAGATATGAATGGCCGTAACGTGTAATACAAGAGCTTTTACTACAATGACTATGTATTTCTTATTTACTACTTCATATATTATTTTTTTTCTTCTCTTTTTTTCTTCTCTTTTTTTTTTCAAGACATGAATTCAACTATTTTTTCTTTTTTTTTTTTCCGATCTTTTTTCGATATATACTTATATATATCACTTTTTTTTATACTACTTAATACTCCACTTTCGCGATTAGCCCAATTTCTTAATAGGCAACCATTTTCAACCACTTTTGGACATGGGTTAGGTAATTTTTATATATTGGCGAACTCCGTATCAAAGTGGGTAGGATAATGGGTGAACAAAGAAAACGGTTTATTTAAAGGCTTAAGGGGCTAACGAAGGATAAAATTATTGTAGTGGGTAGGTCAAAGGCCAAAAAGAGTTTAGATAGAAGGATGGCCTAATATCATCTCCTACGGTCACATGGTCCTTCAATGTTACGATATCAAGGGAAATATAGTTGTGTTTCATTACACATGGTAATTATAATACTGACTCAGCTTTCAATCAAAATAAAGAAATAATGCGCTTTGCCTTCGATAAAGTAAATTTATAACCCTCAAACAAGGATGAAAGACTCTAACACTCACCGATTTAGTTCCCCAATGTTGCTATCTAGATCCAAAATATATTATAGTTCAACATAAACATGCATCCACATGACTACGTGCTGTGCATAAGTAAGTATGCAAGTTCAAGATATAAAATGATAATTCCAACAATATATGACTTTCAAGACATTCCTTCATAACATTAGTAGACATTAGATTATGTACTCCCTTAACTTCAAGTTTCAAATAAATCAAGCCAATCAAGAAAGAAATTAAACATTGACAATTTTAAAATTCGTACTTTATGTATTAGTTATTGGTTCTATTTTATTGTTTTACAATGAATAAAGGAATTGAAAACTTGAAATGAAAATGAAATTGAAGAAGAAAAATTCTTAACAGAATGTTACTGATAAAGCGATTAACTACTAAAGCTACTAATAAACGAAAATAAACGAAACAAAGTAAAAAGACTACTCCTACTAAATAAAGAATCCATAATACTTCCCCCAAACCAAGTCACCGCATGTCCCTATGCCGGTGGAAACATGACAATGACATGAATGTACTCCACGATAAAGATAACCAGCACGTCCACTCCCTTGAAAGCATCTGATGAAGGTGGAGCAGCATCACATCTATATGTATCGAACAATGCCCAATTCGAAAGCTCTGCAGGATCAAATAGGGGCAACTCTATCTCATCTTCCTCCTCGATCATCTCTGGAGCTAAGTGTGGATACCGGGATTCCACCACTTTGTTTGCTTTTGAAACTTGTTTGAAATTTGAATCAAGGAAAGAGAAAAGGTCTGTTGAAAACAGATACAGAGTCGCCACTTGGTCTTTAAGGAACCAAGAAACCTAATTTGACTCACCCAAATGGATAAAGGGCACCGGTCCTTCATAACCAAAGAACTTGGCTCGGGGTTTTGGTACGAGAGAGGAAGGAGCCTTTGTCGCGACTAAAACACCCTCAACTCGCCCAGTCTTTTGACGGGCCTCAATTAGCATCCAAATAATTATCTTATACTATGTATGGTTCGACAATTAATACTATGATAGTATATTACATCACATAAGGAAATTTGAAAATGGAAGATCTAAAGATAAGATATCATTCATAAGATCTAAGCCAAATGTCACATATTGCAAAGTGAAAGATCACACAAATAAACCTAGGAAAAATCGTCTAATCATGTATCAAATAATCAAGACTTCCTAATCTAAAGGGGGACATTAATTGTTATTGAAACAAATGATCAAAGAAATCAAAATATGCTTAAGCAAGCTATTATGATGCATGTTATTCTTTGAGAAAAAGAAGATCTCTCAATCCCCGGGACGGATGAGAAAGGATGATTAGGTCGAGGGGAAGAATGAACGTGTGACCATAATTATTCCTTATAATCTTCTTAGATTAGGAGTTACAAAAACCCCAAATCTTTACATGGATGCAATGTATGTATCTAGAATGTGCCAAGGTTGTAGTGTGTTTTGTGTTCATGGATTCCTAAAATGACTTAGAAGTCTAGAATGTGTATGAATGAATGAATGAAATCATCATGGGATATATACAAATGTAGTATGAACTACTTCCTAAAAAATGAACTAATTTGGAAGGCATATAAGCATCAAATCAAAGAATGAAAGTTAAAAGGTGCTGGCTATGAATAGTGGATAGAACAGTAACATGATCTTGTAAAAATGGAAAGGAGGGGTTAGAAATGTTTTTAATGCATGATTTTTTATGGAGATCTTCCTTATTGTGTCTAGAACACTATCCAAAAAGTCAATCTTTAATAACTATCACAGATTTAGAGAAATCATATGAACAACAGAGGTCACTCAGAAATAGAGTCCGTACTGTCGACTGAAATGTTGAAAAATCTTAGAAAATGAAAACAAATGATCTAGAGGCCCATTTTATACAGAGAGTTTCCTAAACATTGAAGTGTAAGGGAAAAATAAGTTAGGATCACCCCTTTTGGAAAGGTTTTCTGAAAAAGAGGTTGGAAGTTAGTCAAGTTGCTGTGACAGCAGAGGCAGAATGTTTGGAAGGAATGTTTGGGTCCAAATGGACCATTTTCAAGTACTTCCAGGTCAAACCAAAAATCATGGGTGTTCTCCAATGAGTTAGGAAGACTTTACAAGTGGCCTTGCATCTATATGTTGAGTATTGAGTTCTAGAGAAATCTTTGAACTCAGCTCACTCACTGTTTTGACTCACTGTTTTGAAGATTTTGGGGAAAATAAGGTTTTCTTTCTTGAAATCAAAATGAGAAGGATTGAGGGGGGTTTTGAAGTAGAGGTTTTGAAAGTGTATTTTCAATACTCAATAAAGATTACAACCACTTAAAATGCCAACATTCAACTCATCATCAAGAACCTCCAAGATTGTTGGAGAGACTTATTTTTATTTGAGCATAACTTCAATACACTTCAAGGAGACCTTGGAGGTATTGAAGTTATGATCATCTTCTATCAAACATGTTTTTGAGGTCAAGAGCTACTATCCATAAGGATTCACTCACCCCAAACTTCATGTCATCATTTAGATGATGATGAACTAGTAAGTAAATAAAGAAAATAAAAAAGAAATGAGGTGAGAAGAGATAAACAATGAATAAACAAGCAAGTAGATAATAATCAATGGATGATAATCAATGTGATTTTGGACTTGTAGCTTGGTGTTTCACTCATAGATTTTGACATTTAGACATGGAAGTAGCTTCCTAACTCAAGAATGCTCAAGAATGGTGATTGGGGGTGTTTGGGATGTGAAGTATAAGAGAGGTAATTGAAGAACACAAGATTATAACTCACTTTCTATAGCAAAATAGTAGGAGGAAGCTCCTTTTCTCTCTTCTAAATCTATCTCTATCTCTCTTCTTCTCTATAACTTTTCAAGCTTTTGCACTTGGCTCCCCCAAAATGAAGAGCAATGGGGGGTTTATATAGGCCAATTTGGGGTGGTTTTGGGATTTTAGAAGTGTTCCCATTGGTCCCAAACATCTGTGAACATAAAACTACGTCGTTTTGGTTTTCAATTAATCAAATTAGACCCCCCAAAAAATTACAAAAATGGACTCTGCGAGGGTTGAGTGCCGTGGCGGCACTGGGCCTGTGCCGTGGCGGCAGTGGGCCAGTGCCGCGGTGGCGCTGCTCCTCAGACGCCCAAAAATTTACGTTTAGGCCCCCAGAGGTTCCGGTATTCGCGAAAAGGCCCTATTTTGTCCGAAATTCACAGAAAATGCATACGAACTCCAAATTGAGGTTGTGATATACCGTTGGAAAGGTAATGAGGTCTACTTTACATAAAAAAATAGTTCAGGGATAGGTCACTTTGAAAAGTTTTGCGGTATTTGGGATAAAAGCCGATTTGATCGCCTTTTTGGCCTTTGGAAATTCATAATAAACTCGTTTTAAATCCGAAAATTATGTACGATATACCGTCGGAAAGCTATTGACCTCTAGTATCCATGAAAAATATTTGAAAATTGTTACGGTGCCCCAATTTTAAAGTCAAATTCTGGTCAAACTGGTCAAACCTGGGATTCCCGGGAAGTTCTGGAAACTTCTAGGAGTTCCCAAGAGCTGACGTTTTCGCTCGATTTTCTTTTAAAACTCATTTTAATACTTTTCTCATAATCTAGAATGATTTCGGTGAATTCGGACAATTTCGGTCAAACTTGGTCAAACTTTGGTCAAACTTGGTCAAACCTTGGTCAAACCTTGGTCAACGGGGACTTTTCGGGAACTTCCGGGACTTCCGGGGGGTCTCTGGGAGCTGACGATTTCATCCGATTTTTTCTTAAAAATTCATTTTATCATTTTTCTTACGACGTAGCATGTTCCCAAAACTTTTGGTCCAAATCTGGGAGCTTTTGGGCTTTCAGGGGCATTTTGGTCATTTTGAGCATTTTAATAAATAGAACCAACTTCCAGGAGTCGTTTTGAGTTAGTTTTCGATCATTGTGAACCACCAAGCTATGGGTCTCCTAAATCTGATAGCCGACAAAATGGGGTGTCTACAGTTTGCCCCTCTTTGGCATGAACTTGCGAGACAACGCATATCGCAAGCGAGTGCCAAAGTTTTGAAGAGACAGGTCTTTTAGAGGCTATAGATTTAGGATAAAAAGAGTTGCAAAGGATGCAATGATGTTGAGGCTAGTGCTGGTCGTGCTCTGCGCGAGCTGCCTACGTATCCCAAGGGGAATCAGACCAGGACGTAGTTCAGGGCACAAAGGAACCAATCACACATGCACATACACAACAATCAGACGGATGCTATGCTAAAAGAGTGATATGTAATGCATAGATGTGATATGATTGTGTAAATGAGTCCTATCATGCCTAGTGTTCTGATCCTAGTATGAGCCGGTGCTGTGGGGTGTGCCACTCCGAGTGGGCTGATGTTATGCTAGTGTTTGCGACTATGATGTGGTGGATGACTCGGATAAAGACATCAAAGTTTAGAAGACTCTGGGTCTAGGGGCAAACTTCTGGAATTTGGGAAGTGTGCTTTGTGAGCAAAACGGATTGGACGCGGGGTCCTCGAGGATGATAACTAAAGATAACCGACAAGTGAGGGAGCTCACGATAATTGACCGTTTGAGGAAACCAGAGTGAGAAAGCTCAAGATCGATAAGTGAGAAAGCTCAAGATCGATAAGTGAGAAAGCTCATAATAAGTGAAGAAGCTCATGATCTTGGACAAAAGAGTGAGGAAGGTCACGATAAGTGAGAAAGCTCACGATAAGCGACAGGCAAGGAAGCTCACAATAATCAATAGATAGGTGAGGGGACTCACGATTTTGGACAAATGAGTGAGGAAGCTCACAATAAGTGAGGAGCTCACGATAATTGACATGTGAGAAAGCTCATGATGAGTGAGAAAGCTTATAATTTTAGACGAATGAGTGAGGAAGCTCACGATAAGTGAGAAAGCTCACGATAGTGAGAAAACTCATGAGAAAGCTCATGATAATTGTTTGCTGAAGAAGCTCATAATCTTTATTTGAGGAAGCTCATGATAACCGATGGGTAGGTGAGAGGGCTCACAATTTTAGACAGAGGAGTAAGGAAGCTCACAATAAGTGAAAAAAAGCTCATGATAAGTGAGAAAGCTCACGATTAGTGAGAAAGCTGACAAGTTTGGACAAAGGAGTGAAAAAGCTCACGATAAGTGAGAAAGCTCACGATTTTGGATGAAGGAGTGAGGAAGCTCACGAAAAGTGAGAAAGCTCACAATTTTGGACGAAGGAGTGAGGAAGCTTATAATTTTAGATGAAGGAGTCAGGAAGCTCACGATAAGTGAGAAAGCTCATGAGAAAGTTCAATAGCTGGGTTGGTGAGGAAGCTCATGATAATTGTTTGGTGAGGAAGCTCATGATTTTGGAGTGAGGAAGCTCACGATAGTTGAGTTGGTGAGAAAGCTCATGATTTTGGATAGAGGAGTGAGGAAGCTCACGATAGTTGAGTTGGTAAGGAGGCTCATGATATTTGTTTGGACACGGATCCTTGAATTGTGAATAGACAGTGCTTGCCTTGGGAATCGGGGTGATTTGACTGTGGGTGATGTTTTTTTCAATCGCTGGCCGATCCTCATGATGACAAAGTCCGGAGAATGGGTTCGGACTTCTGTTATCTTCTGCTGGGGATGCTAGGGGACTCTATGAGAATCTCTTTAAAATGATTGATAGATGTGGAAGTTCTACCCTAACCTAAAGGGTTTGTAATGAAAGATTTGCCTCAATCTGGAGGGCTGGTGACGAAGGATTTGTCTCAATCTAGAGGGCTGGTGATGAAGGATTTACCTCAATCTAGAGGGCTGATGATGAAGGATTTGCCCCAATCTAGAGGGCTAGTGAAGAAGGATTTGCCTCAATCTAGAGGGCTGAAGGATGAAGGATTCGCCTCAATCTAGAGGGCTGATGATGAAGGATTTGCCTCAATCTAGAGGGCTGGTGATGAAGGATTTGCCTCAATCTAGAGGGCTGATGATGAAGGATTTGCCTCAACCTAGAGGGCTGGTGATGAAGGATTTGCCTCAATCTAGAGGGCTGGTGATGGAGGATTTGCCTCAATCTAGAGGGCTAACAATGAAAGATTTGCCTCAATCTAGAGGGCTGATGATGTAGGGTTCTTGGAGAATCTCTTTCAGCGATCAATCCAAGAGGGCCAGTCAGGGCCTTCGGGAGCTGGTATCTTTTGGTTTCTGTCCTCAGGGGATGATGTAGGGTTCTCGGAGAATTTTTTTTGACGCTCAATCCAAGAGGGCCGGTCAGGGCCTCCGGGAGCTGGTATCTTTTGGTTTCTGTCCTCAGGGGATGATGTAGGGTTCTCGGAGAATCTCTTTCGACGCTCAATCCAAGAGGACCGGTCAGGGCCTCCGGGAGCTGGCATCTTTTGGTTTCTGTCCTCAGGGGATGATGTAGGGTTCTCAGAGAATCTCTTTCGACGCTCAATCCAAGAGGGCCGGTCAGGCCTCCGGGAGCTGGAGGATAATGTACTTTGCTAGGAAGAAGAAAATACGTCCATTAAATGGTAGTAAAGGTATCATTCTATTTGCGACAGAGATGATTTGCGGTGATTTGACACTGATGGAGGGTGATAATCAATAGCAACTTATGGACTTATGTTGATAGGATGAAAGAAGATCATCAACAGCCACTCATGGACTTATGTTGCATGAACGAAGAAAGATGGTCAAAAGCCACTCATGGACTTATGTTGCACAGATGAAAGAAGATCATCAACAGCCACTCATGGACTTATGTTGCATGAAGAAAGGTGAAAGATCAACAGCCACTCATGGACTTATGTTGCTAGGAGAAATGAAGATCATCAACAGCCACCTATTGACTTATATTGCATGAAGAAAGGTGAAAGATCAACAGCCACTCATGGACTTATGTTGCTAGGAGAAATGAAGATCATCAACAGCCACTCATGGACTTATGTTGCATGAACGAAGAAAGATGATGGTCAACTTTCGACGGTTTGGAAAGGGATAAAATTTTCCCAAGTTTGGACGCTTTTCATGCTGACGCCTTAACCGGTGCAGTAATGGTGTTTGGTACTCCTGCTTGTATTGGCATGCTCTTTATAACTTGATTTAAAAAATTCATTAATCGTCATTATTGACTTACACATTTGAGAGTACGACTGACTCTTTTCCTGAAAAAGACTATGACAGACTCAGAAACTGACAGACACTAACGCGCGAGGGCGACACATTCGACACTGAAATGAAACAAGCTCGACTTGCCAAAAATTAATGTGCTCTTGTCATAAATGATGTACCATTTCTCTTTTGTGTTTACTTCTCACCTTAACGTGGCATCACTTTGATGGTGAATCTTATTTTGAAAATTCCTCCCTACTGATCTAATCAATTTCTTTGCTTCTCCCAAGATGTGCTTTGAATTAGTGCCTTAGCTTATGGAATAAAAGATGCTCCATTTCCAATCTATTCAAGATAATGCTTGTGACTTGAAGGCTTATAGGAATTGGGTGGCAAACTAAGTTTGCCCCTAGTTTGAAGGGCATGAAGTGGGATCGATAGGCAAACGAGGTAAATAACTGAAGTTTGCCCCTAGTTTGGAGGAAGGTTCATTGGAGGTTTTGGGCAAACGAGGTAGGTGACCGAAGTTTGCCCCTTGTATGAAGGGTAGATAGTAAAAGTCAGGCAAACGAGGTGGGTAGCCGAAGTTTGCCCCTAGTGTGGAAGGTGATTTCTGGCTTGAGGCAAGGACCGTGACTTTAATCTCTCAAATGCTCATAACTTTTGCCTAGGCACCAGTGAGGTGACCTAACGAGCTCTTTTCTCTCTTTTGTTATTGATCACTTTAGATTTAACTCTAATTTCTGCCTAGGCATCCTTTCGGATTTTCGACCTAGCGAGCCATCCTTCTTTTCTTTTTGAAAGTCTGCCTACGTACCCCTGAGTAGGGATCAGGTCCAATGTAGTTTGAGCCGAAGCTTGAAATAAATTGGGCTATTTTTATGGGTGGAGCGACCGAACCGATGTGGTTGCCTTCGTATCCCCGAGTGGGAATCAGGTCGAGCGTAGTTCAGGTCAGGCTTGAAGGAAATTGATTTGATTATGATGGTGTCGACCGAACCGATGCGGTTGCCTACGTATCCCCGAGTGGGAATCAGGTCGAGCGTAGTTCAAGTCAGGCTTGAAGGAAATTGATTTGATTATGATGGTGTCGACCGAACCGATGTGGTTGCCTACGTATCCCCGAGTGGGAATCAGGTCGAGCATAGTTCAAGGCAAGGTCTGAAATAAGGGATTTGAGGTATGAGGGTTTTTCAAAACAATCGTCAAAGAAGTTCAAACTTGAGCCACTTGTGGTAGCTTTGAATAAAAGGATTTAGTTTCAATCTCCCTTTCTTTTCTTTTTCTTTTTCTTTTTCTTTTTGTTTTTCTTTTTGTTTTGTTTTGAGGATTGATCCTTTTCACTTTCGCCTAGCCAGTTAATTTTGCTTTTTAATGTAGTCGATTCTTGTGAAATCTTTCAATCGCAATCTCAGAATTCCAGAATGTGCATGTCAGCTCTCGAAATTTATTTGTGGTCATTCCGTGCCTTTTGAAATGTGATCTTGACACGTTCTTAAGATGTATCTTGAAGCGTATGATTCTCTCATTTGTTTCATCAAAATTTTTCTCCAGCATTTTGACTGGCTAGGGTCAGATTTTGGAAATCAACACCTTTTTCAGCTCTAACTTTTGCCTAGATGCCTTTTCGGGTTTTCAACCTAGCGAGCTTTTTCTTTTCTTTTCTTTTCTTTTTTTTCTTTTTTTTTAAGTGGAGATGAAACTCACTGAAATGTTCGGCTGCCATCAAGGGCTATGTTTGCATTGCTTTCAATTGGACAGATTACGTGGCTCCCAATTGGATTGGGCTTAAGGCTTCGAAATGGTGGAAAAAGGGTTGGACGAGCCCCAAGTCAGTTTCAAGTATGTCTTTTCAAGATTGAGGTAAGAACATCTTTAAATTCTTAAAGTAAGACTATTCAATTCTCAGCTCTTCATCGGTGTCAGCGCAAAATTGACTTTGACCTTTCAGGATTTTGTTTGAGTAAAATAAATTTTTTTTTAGCACAGTAGTATCCATGGCAATTTAAAAAGTGACACTTCAGTTCAGTGATTCATGCATCTATGACTAGGCACATCAGATTAGGCAAAATGAGACTTCATTCCATTAGTAGAGAAGGATTATAGGCTCATTAACAACTCGGTGACAGACAGACTTGACCACAAGACTAAACTTGAAATAGACAAAACATACAACAGACTTGACTAGACTCGACTTGATCTCAAATGGAATGTCACAATGACTCACTTATTCTTTTTATTTCTTTTTTTTTTTTTTTTAAAGAGCATCTTCATTTGGTTTTCTAGCAAGAGTCCCAAACACCATCACTTCACCGGCACAGGTTCAACATTCATGGTCCTCAGGGAAGGGGATCATTTGAACAGATAAGCCAGGAGCTTTAGGTTCGATGAAGCTGACATTTTGGTTGACACAAGGTTGGATGGGTGAAGGCTCGATGATTTTCTAATCGATGAGGTCTTGGATATCATGGCGAAGGCGCATGCAGCTGTCGGTGTCGTGACCTGGGTCTTGGTGGTAGGCACAACATTTGGATAGGTTACAGTTAGGTGAAGGGATACCAACACGAGGCTAAAGAAGTTGGAGGTGCCCCTTTGTAATGAGGTTATCAAGGATAACGGACAACGGCATACCTAGGTTGGTAAAGGTTCTTGGGTTGCGGGCTTTGTTAAACTTTGAGTTCAAGTGGGTCCTCAGAGTGGCTCTTGTGTTTGGATATGAAATAGGATTACCCAGGCAAGGGTGTGGACTTGGATACAAGTAGGGATTCAGATGTGGAAATGGGCTTGGATGGACGGCATCGGACAACCCGTACTTCCCTTTATTGATGCTCTGCACCATCTTCTCAAATCGGCTTATCCTTAAACTTAGATGTTCAACAGTGGTTTGTAAATTGTTCACTTTCCCTTCGAGAGCTTGGTAGGCCATTATGATAGCCTAGGCTAGCCCGCAATCACGATAATGAATTCGGGGAGGTACAGAAGGGTTCGTACTCGGGGCTATGATTTTCTGCAAGTAGAAGTAAAAGCCCAAATTAGCAGAGGCGCGAAGTACTTTTTATGAACTCTTAGTGGGGGAGAGCTGATCAGAGTCTCAAAGAATTTATCGATGTGAACTGATGATGGTTGCAGTATGTATACGACTTCTATACAATGATTGAGATGGGTGAGGGTGATGACATGTACGCGCTTGATATGCAGAGACTGACATATGTGAGATTGACAAGATGTGAGCGCATGTAGACTGACACGAATCGTGTATGCATATGAGACAAGCATGCGGATGCAAGCCCTAATCGATATGATGCCCCTACTTCTAACAGATAGCAGTTAAAAAAATAAGGTCCTAGCCATACAGAGTGTGCTAACCTTACTTTCCAGTATGATCACCAAGGGATAACAGGGATTTCTGGGATACTTTGGGAATTTCGGATAGAGCTTCTGGGAGAAACATGGGTTTGGAAGATTCGGAGAAATTTCTAAAAGTCATTTGAGTTTCTAGGAGAAATAAGAATTTCTGATTGATTTGGACTGAGCTTCTAGGAGAAACTGGTATTTTGGGTATTTCTGAGAAATATGGATAGAGTTTCCAGGGGAAACAAGTATATCTGGGCATTTCTGGGTGATTTGGGCAGAGATGCTGGGATTTTTGGAGAATCTGGGAGATTTGGACAGAGCTTCTGGGAAAACAGGTACTTTGGATATTTCTAGGAAATTTGGATAGAGTTTCTGGGAGATAGGACAGAGTTTTTGGGAGAAACTGGTATATCTGGGAAATCAGGGAGATTTAGACAGAGTTTCTGGAAAAAAATGGTTAATATGGTTATATCTGGGATATCTGGACAGAGTTTTTGGGAGGAACAGGTTAATATGTGGTTATATCTGGGGTATCTGGACAGAGTTTCTGGGAGAAGCTGGTTAATATGTGGTGATAGTGATCATACTGTCTAGCAGGTTTTCATACTCCTATGTCTTAGGACCGATAAACAAGGTTTGCGGTGTATATCTTTGTGAGCATGGAGCAGACATCCTTGTCATGGTGCCTAGGCAGGTCAACTCAATGTAATCACATGTGAGTGATTGCCTTGGGAATCATAAGAAAGAGGTTCTGTTCTATGCTACATAAGCATCTACACCGCTCAGGTAATCCCATCAGGGCATACAGCAGTTACATCACATTTGTCCTATCTGAAAAGATAAATGAACAGTCCTATGAAAGGTTCTACAGGAATCTATATGCAAAGGCTGGGTTTAGTCAAAGAGGGTCCGTTGGCGAGAGTTCCAATATACCGTCAGAGAGACAGTACGGAGGTTTTTACTCTTTTTGATATACCTTGGAAGGTACAGTATCAACGGTGACTTGTGCCCTGGCACAGCAAGACCTGAACAATGTCAGCGCCGCATTTCAGACACAGTCGGAGGGGGAAATGCAGAAGTGCAATGCGGTGAACCAGACACAGTAAAAAGATGATTTTAAGGATGCTTCTTATGAGTCAAATCTCTGTATTATTTTGTTTTAAAATAAAAAATCCCTAGCAGAGTCGCCAGATTGTGGATACCGGGATTCCACCGCTTTGTTTGCTTTTGAAACTTGTTTGAAATTTGAATCAAGGAAAGAGAAAAGGTCTGTTGAAAACAGATACAGAGTCGCCACTTGGTCTTTAAGGAACCAAGAAACCTAATTTGACTCACCCAAATGGATAAAGGGCACCGGTCCTTCATAACCAAAGAACTTGGCTCGGGGTTTTGGTACGAGAGAGGAAGGAGCCTTTGTCGCTACTAAAACACCCTCAACTCGCCCTGTCTTTCGACGGGCCTCAATTAGCATCCAAATAATCATCTTATACTATGTATGGTTCGGCAATTAATACTATGATAGTATATTACATCACATAAGAAAATTTGAAAATGGAAGATCTAAAGATAAGATATCATTCATAAGATCTAAGCCAAATATCACACAATGCAAAGTGAAAGATCACACAAATAAACCTAGGAAAAATCGTCTAATCATGTATCAAATAATCAAGACTTCCTAATCTAAAGGGGGACATGAATTGTTATTGAAACAAATGATCAAAGAAATCAAAATATGCTTAAGCAAGCTATTATGATGCATGTTATTCTTTGAGAAAAAGAAGATCTCTCAATCCCCGGGACGGATGAGAAAGGATGATTAGGTCGAGGGGAAGCATGAACGTGTGACCATAATTATTCCTTATGATCTTCTTAGATTAGGAGTTACAAAAACCCCAAATCTTTGCATGGATGCAATGTATGTATCTAGAATGTGCCAAGGTTGTAGTGTGTTTTGTGTTCATGGATTCCTAAAATGACTTAGAAGTCTAGAATGTGTATGAATGAATGAATGAAATCATCATGGGATATATACAAATGTAGTATGAACTACTTCCTAAAAAATGAACTAATTTGGAAGGCATATAAGCATCAAATCAAAGAATGAAAGTTAAAAGGTGCTGGCTGTGAATAGTGGACAGAACAGTAACATGATCTTGTAAAAATGGAAAAGAGGGGTTAGGGAGGTTTTTAATGCATGATTTTTATGGAGATCTTCCTTATTGTGTCTAGAACACCACCTAAAAAGCCAATCTTTAATAACTATCACAGATTGAGAGAAATCATATGAACAATGGAGGTCACTCAGAAATAGAGTCCGTACTGTCGACTGAAATGTTGAAAAATCTTAGAAAATGAAAACGAATGATCTAGAGGCCCATTTTATACAGAAGGTTTCCTAAGACATTGAAGTGTAAGGAAAAAATAAGTTAGGACCACCCCTTTTGGAAAGGTTTTCTGAAAAAGAGGTTGGAAGTTAGTCAAGCTGCTGCGACAGCAGAGGCAGAATGTTTGGAAGGAATGTTTGGGTCCAAATGGACCATTTTCAAGTACTTCCAGGTCAAACCAAAAATCATGGGTGTTCTCCAATGAGTTAGGAAGACTTTACAAGTGTCCTTGCATCTATATGTTGAGTATTGAGTTCTAGAGAAATCTTTGAACTCAGCTCACTCACTGTTTTGACTCACTGTTTTGAAGATTTTGGAGAAAATAAGGTTTTCTTTTTGAAATCAAAATGAGAGGGATTGAGGGGGGTTTTGAAGTAGAGGTTTTGAAAGTGTATTTTCAATACTCAATAAAGATTACAACCACTTAAAATGCCAATATTCAACTCATCATCAGGAACCCCCAAGATTGTTGGAGAGACTTATTTTTATTTGAGCATAACTTCAATACACTTCAAGGAGACCTTGGAGGTATTGACGTTATGATCATCATCTATCAAACATGTTTTTGAGGTCAAGAGCTACTATCCATAAGGATTCACTCACCCCAAAATTCATGTCATCATTTAGATGATGATGAACTAGTAAGTAAATAAAGAAAATAAAAAAGAAATGAGGTGAGAAGAGATAAACAATGAATAAACAAGCAAGTAGATAACAATCACTGGATGATAATCAATGTGATTTTGGACTTGTAGCTTGGTGTTTCACTCATAGATTTTGACATTTAGACATGGAAGTAGCTTCCTAACTCAAGAATGCTCAAGAATGGTGATTGGGGGTGTTTGGGATGTGAAGTATAAGAGAGGTAATTGAAGAACACAAGATTATAACTCACTTTCTATAGAAAAATAGTAGGAGGAAGCTCCTTTTCTCTCTTCTAAACCTATCTCTATCTCTCTTCTTCTCTACAACTTTTCAAGCTTTTGCACTTGGCCCCCCCAAAATGAAGAGCAATGGGGGGTTTATATAGGCCAATTTGGAGTGGTTTTGGGATTTTAGAAGTGTTCCCATTGGTCCCAAACATCTGTGAACATAAAACTACGTCGTTTTGGTTTTCAATTAATCAAATTGGACCCCCCAAAAAATTACAAAAATGGACTCTGCGAGGGTTGAGTGCCGCGGCGGCACTGGACCTGTGCCGCGACGGTAGTGGACCAGTGCCGCGGCGGCACTGCTCCTCAGACGCCCAGAAATTTACGTGTAGGCCCCCAGAGGTTTCGGTATTCGCGCAAAAGCCATATTTTGTCCGAAATTCACAGAAAATGCATACGAACTCCAAATTGAGGTTGTGATATACCGTTGGAAAGGTAATGTAGTCTAATTTACATAAAAAATAGTTCAGGGATAGGTCACTTTGAAAATGTTTGCGGTATTTGCGATAAAAGCCGATTTGATCGCCTTTTTCGCCTTTGGAAATTCATAATAAACTCGTTTTAAATCTGAAAATTATGTGCGATATACCGTCGGAAAGCTATTGACCTCTAGTATCCATAAAAAATATTTGAAAATTGTTACGGTGCCCCAATTTTAAAATCAAATTCTGGTCAAACTGGTCAAACCTGGGATTCCCGGGAAGTTCTGGAAACTTCTGGGAGTTCCCAGGAGCTGACGTTTTCGCTCGATTTTCTTTTAAAACTCATTTTAATATTTTTCTCATGATCTAGAATGATTTCGGTGAATTCGGACGATTTTGGTCAAACTTGGTCAAACTTTGGTCAAACCTGGTCAAACCTTGGTCAAACCGGTCAATGGGGACTTTTCGGGAACTTCCGGGGGCTCTCTGGGAGCCGACGATTTCATCCGATTTTTTCTTAAAAATTCATTTTATCGTTTTTCTTACGACGTAGCATGTTTCCAAAACTTTTGGTCCAAATCTGGGAGCTTTTGGGTTTTCAGGGGCATTTTGGTCATTCTGAGCATTTTGATAAATAAAACCAACTTCCAGGAGTCGTTTTGAGTTATTTTTCAATCATTGTGAACCACCAAGCTATGGGTCTCCTAAATCTGATAGCCGACAAAATGGGGTGTCTACACTAAGTCTACCTCATCCTTCTCTGGACCGTCATATGGTGCAAAAATAGAGGCTATATCCTCCGGGGATCAATCAGGATGTCCCATACGCTGCTTGACAATGTTTGAAACATAATCGGGTAAATCCCTATAAGGATACCTAACCTCCGACTGTGCGACAACTATATCGGTAAGATCAAACTCCTCCTCTACGTCATCGTCATTGTTATTAGTTGATGAATCATCCGAATCAGACGAAGATAAGGATTCAGAAGAAGTTAAAGGTGTAGCGTAAGGTCCATCAATGGATGTGGGATCGTCACCATAAAGGCTACCCTCATCGTCTGAAGAATCGGAACCCATAGGTATAGGGATGCGAGGATGACAAGGACACCATGAACATGGGCCACAACCAGCACGGCTGACTGGACCATAGGGTTTAGGCTTAGATACACTAGGTCTAGGCAAGATGTCGTCAGCTGACATACTATGATCAGATTGATGACTCGACTCACTAGAATTCCTATTAGGTGAAGATGGAGGAGATATAGGGTGGTCCATAATACTGGTTTGGAAAGAAAGACTAGAGGGATGGGGTAATGCGGTATGGATTTTTGAAGCTGTTACCCTGAAACAAAAATTAATCACACTAATATGTTATTAGTTATCGGTTATAAAATAAAAATCACAACATAACATTTGAAAATTTGTCATGCAAGGATTCAAATTTGTCATGCAAGTTGATTAAAAATTTAAAAAACACCTCCCCCAAACCTGAACGGTATCGATTTCCTATTTTAGTACAATAGGGGTATGGGGTTGCTTGTAATAACAAGGCACTAAACTTGACAATAATCATAATCCCTTGACTCATGATGCAATCATAACATCAACCAATTATGCTAAAATGAATAGGATTAAACTAAGCAGAAGGAGAGTAATCAATACAAGGAGTAAGTGCAGAAAAGAAAAATATAAGTACAGACCCAAATAAGAAAAATGAAAAGAAAAATGAAAAGTAAACTAAATCGGTCGAAGCTGGGTACATCAGGAGCCTAATAAACAAAAAGAAAATGTAAAAGGAATGGAAACAAAATAAAGGAATATACATGCTAAATGTCTGAAAATGTCTGGTACCCCACCTAATGAAATACATAAAAAGAGAAAAGTGTCCAACCACCCAGCCGCTACTCGTCATCACCCTCTACTAATACCAACTCCAACCCGGAGCCCCCTAGCTATCACCATCACCTCCCTCATTACCAGCCTCAGCAGCCTTCTCCTCCTCACCAGCCACCACAACAGCCTACTGCGCAGGTTGTAGAAATATTGACTGGTAGGCGGCCTCTCCCTGTGCTAAGATATTCTCCAGCTGGTGAGGATGAGCTAGCTAGAAGTATGAACACATGTAAGACTAAAGCCAGAGGGTCTCGCCTCTGAAGGAACAGACGTCGTCGTAAGTCCAAGTATATGGCGTATCGTTTAGGGGAGGTGGACGTTGTGCCTCTCTCTCACGATGTTCCTAGGCTGTATCCTTAGCCTTTCTAACCTTTATATCAAGTCAGTCAAGGATCAACTTCCAATCAGTGGAAGAGAACTCTGGAATACGTTTATTAACGGGCTCATTGGAAGGTATAGAAAAATCTTTAGATCGGAGAATTGTTCGAGGATAAGGCAGGAGAAGCTTGGAGTCGGCAACATGGTCAATAATATGGCTAGCTATACGCATACCCTCCATGATGATCAAATCAGGGTAAACCTAGTAGCCATGATAGATGATATGGAGGGCATGGTATATCTCTTTTGTTCTCTCCTGCTCATGGCCTAGAGGGTAAAGGTTTTTTTTGAACACGTGGTCGACAAACCACATCTGGTGGGGTATAGGTGATCGTCGGATAGTCTATCCTCAACCAGTGCGGCCGTTGCACATGTCTTGTGTGATGTATGTAAAATGGTATTGTTTAGACAAGACATTGAGTTTTGGGACTTCGTAGGAGTAAGAGCAGAGCTGGAGGGCACCAGCTATGTTATCGGGGTTAATGGTAATGGTATGGCCTTCTACGGTGGTGCTTAGGTAGGCGTGCTGACTCAATGATTCTTTATGGTAACGAAGGGTTTGGTAGAATAGGTAGACTAGGCAAGGGTAGGTGATAAGGTCTGGGTTTCGGAAGAACAATGGCAAGGCTAATTTTTGGGTTGTCAAGGTGTTGTGGCCCTACCGAGCGTCGACATCAGACACGAAGAAATCAGCGACAATGACAGTCTTGTAATTGAGACCTCTATTGGCATATTTGGGTGATAGGTCATTTGGGTTGACTATCATTTCAGTTTGTTTTTCTTTCCCTTTTGATTTTTTTTGTGGAGGTTGTGAACTAGATGTGGATTAAATAGTCCTTTTGGTCATATTTATAGGTGGGTGTGGGTGAAAAGGAAAAGAAAATAAAAATTGAAAATGTCCGCTTTAAAATGGTGGAATAGCCTAAAAAAAAAGAAAAGGAAAGAGGGGAAGAGGGAAAGGTCACCTGCAAATAAAGAGAATCTCGGCAAGGGATATAATCAATATTCAAACAACATTGTAAATAAAATGGGGTCCATGGGGGGAACACCCAGCAACTGTGAGAAGGGATTGCCCCCTTCATACTCATCGTCCCAATAAAGGGCACACACATTAAGGCAAGTCACAAGGTACTTGTCGCATGTTCAATGAACAAATGTAAATCTCGGGCCAAAAATTTGAGATGCTGACATGTAGGTCACAGATTTGGTTAATGGCTTTGTTTATTTTATTTCAAAAAGTTATGAACGTGCTAAAAGAGGTTTGAAAATTGAAAAAGTCTGGGTTAAAATTCAATTTGTGATCGTTTGCATGAGGATCAGTGCACTTCATAGTTCAAAATTTGAGAGTTTAGTGGTCATATGTTGCTTGAATTTCAAATTTTGAATTTTAAAAGCATAGTACAAAATAAACCCTTGGTTAAAAATACGTTCGTAGAATTGTAATAATTCTTTAAGAAAAATTTGAGAATGTGCAAAAGCTTAAGCACATCAAGGGGTAGGATTATGAATCTACATGTCGAATTATATCATCTATAATAGCACCTGCTTTGATTTCGACAGACATTAGGCTTAGGCTTGCTATATCAGTTTCAAACGGAGGCAAGTATATTAATTTCATATTTTTATGCTATTACAAAATGATCCTAAACTAAATTGGTTTGAATTTAATGTTCACCCAAATCAATATGAATTCAATAAGAGATTATCTTCGTGACAGAATAAAAATTAGGTCTAGCTAGGGTCATAATTTAGTGTGCAATTCTCTGTGTGTTTAAGCCTGCGATTGGACAAATATATATTTTCCAATCTGAAGGGCCAGGGTTTTAGTGTGTGTGTGTAGAGCTTAATATGTACATATATATATATGTATGTATCTGTCTATGTATCTAGATCCATATCTGTATATGTCTATATATACCTACATATGTACATACGTATGTAGATATATAAAGCCCGAAATTACAATCCTAGAATTGATCAGTGTTGTTCAAATAAGGGGTCAGGATTTGGTATGTGTGTGTGTGTGTGTGTGTGTGTGTGTGTAAAAGGGATTGAGTGTTCATGAGTGAGTGTCTGTGTATGAGTGAGTATATACATATATATATATATCATACTAGAATATCTATCTAGATATCTATATCTATATATGTATATATATTTTTCAATATATGGTTATATATATGTACATATGTATATATGTATATACCTGGATAGAGAGAAGAAAAGAACGCGGAGAGGGAGAACTTGGTTGCGATTCACAGCAATGTTGCGGCGGTGGTGGCGGTCCAATGTCTGGTGGTGGTTGGTGGAAGGAGAAGGAGAGGTTGAGATTGAGAGGGAGAGAGAATTGTGAGAGAGAGAAGAAAAAAAGAAAATCTAAAAAAATTAGGGCTGGAAAACCCTATTTATAGGCGGAAGGGGGTCGCGCGAGCGGGCCGCACGAGCGACCTTCGCGCACGCGAGTCCATCCGTAAGGTAGGACAGAGGTTTGTTTTCAAGGTTAATTAAAAAAAATTCTAATGAATATAATCGCGTGGGCGGGTTGCTCGAGCGACAAACCCTTTGTAAACGCGATTCGAGGCGCGACCAGAGGTTGAGGGCATATATAATGAAGTTTTAAAAATTTTCCTAAGGCACAAACTCGCGCGAACGAGCTGTGCGTGCGATATGTTGTTGTTGTTTTTTTTTTTTTTCTCTTTTCTCACTTGTTTTATTGTATAGGGGTTTAAATGATCAAATTCTCTTCTGTTGGGTATTCAAAAACTCATACATTGGCTGAAAACTCCTAAAAAGTGTACAAAACTAAAGAAAAACTCTTTCAAATGTTTGAGTTGCCTCCCAAGAAGCGCTAGGTTTCACATCGCCAGCTAGACAGATGCAAGTGCTTAGTTGAAATAGATCGAGTCAGCCAAATCTATGGATTCAACCTCTCTTTCTTCAATCTCCTCGGTCTAGTACGACTTAAGCCATTGGCCATTTACTTTAAACGGTGTCCCATCATTTGTATCTTTTATTCGAATGCTCAATGCGGGAACACCTGCATTGTTATGAATGGGCTGTCCCATGGGGAACATAAATTTCCCAGGAATAACCTTAATTTTGAATTAAATAGCCGCACACATTGTCCGACCTCGAAATTTTTACGATTAGTCATTTTATCTTGAAATGCTTTTGATCGTTCTTTATAAATTCTCGCATTCTCATAGGCTTCATTTCTTACTTCTTCAAGCTCTTGTGGTTGAAGCTTTCGGTGACATCCTGCCAATTTCATATCTTGATTAAAGTTTTTCACAGCCGAATATGATTTATGCTCTAATTCAATGGGTAAGTGGCACGCTTTTTTGAACACTAATCGATATGGGGACATCCCGATAGGAGTTTTATTTGCTGTGCGGTAGGCCCAAAGTGCGTCGCTCAATCATTGTGACCAATCTTTGCGATTAGGGCGTACCATTTTTTCAAGTATATGTTTAACTTTTCAATTAGAGACTTCAACTTGACCTTGAGTTTGGGGATGATACGCTGTCCTGACTTTGTGGGTGACAGAATAGTTGCGTACAAGGGCTTCGAAATGACGATTACAAAAATGCTTTCCTCCGTCGCTTATAATAGCTCGCAGTGTACCGAAACAACAAAAGATATTATCTTTAATGAATTAGACCACGACTTTGTGGTCATTCATTTTTGTCGCTACTGCCTCCACCCACTTGGAAACATAGTCGACCATGACTAGAATATATTCAAAACCAAAAGACGACGAAAACGGTCCCATAAAATTAATGCCCCACACGTCGAAAATTTTAATTTTTAAAATAGGTGTGAGAGACATTGCATCACAACGTGACATATTGCTAGTTTGTTGGCAACGCACACACTTTTGACAAAATTCATGTGCGTCTTTAAAAAGAGACGGCCAGTACAACCCATTTTGGAGTACTTTAGCGGCCGTACGACGGCCACCAAAGTGACCTCCACATTCTAAAGAGTGACAGAAAATTAAAATGGAGTTAAACTCACTCTTTTGGAATGCAACATCGTATAATATGATTAGAACAATGCTTGAATAGAAGTGGATCGTCCCAATAATAATGTTTAACTTGCAAGAAAAATCGATCTTTATCTTATCGAGACCATATAGGAGGGACATATGCGGTAGCTAAGTAATTTACGATATCGCTAAACCACGGGCGCTTCACATTAGGTATCGCAAATAGTTGTTCGTCCGTGAATGAATCCTGAAGTGGAATAATGTCATTAGAATCAACCAGGATTCGTGACAAGTGGTCGTAGACGACATTTTTGAATCCCTTTTTGTCTCTTATTTCATTGTCGAACTCTTGAAGGAGTTAGATCCAACAGATTGAACGAGGTTTACTTTCCTTTTTATTTAAGAGATAACGCAACGCGGCGTGGTTAGTATAAACAATAACCTTATACCCTAATAGATATGAACGAAACTTATCAAGAGCAAATACGACCACTAGCAATTCTTTTTTTAGTAGTAGTATTATTTAATTACGCATCATTAAGAGTCTTACTAGCATAATAAATGATAGGAGGGATTTTATTGACTTTCTGACCTAAAATAGCTCCAACGGCATAGTCAAAAGCATAGTACATTAGTCCAAACAGAAGAGTCCAATTAGGGGCTTGGATTATCGGAGCCGTGGATAGTAAAGTTCTCAATGTTTCAAATGCTTTAAAACATTTGTTATCAAAGATGAATGGGGCATCCTTGGTAAGCAAGTTGCATAGTGGTCTATAAATCTTGCTAAAGTCCTTGATAAACCGCAATGAAATTCGGCATGATCAAGAAACGAATGAATTTGGTGGGTGGAAGATGGCGGTGGAAGCTTATCTATCAATTCAAATTTTTCTTTATCGACTTCTATGCCACGTTTAGATAGGACATGACTCAAGACTATCCCCTCTTGAACCATAAAATGACTCTTCTCCTAACTTAAAACCAAATTTGCTTCCTCACAATGGGCAAGGACTTTTGTAAGGTTTTGGAGACACTCTTCGAACGTAGGACCAAAACTAAAAAATCATCCATGAATACGGCGATAGGCAAAGGTGCCAAAGGGACAGGTGAAAGTCATTTTCTCTTGGTCATTGGGATAGACATGAACTTGGTAATAACTAGAGTATCCATCTAGAAAATAATAGAAACTTTGACTAGATAGACATTCCAATATTTGATCAATAAACGAAAGAGGGAAATAATCTTTACGGATCATGGTGTTAAGTTTGCGATAGTCAATACATACCCACCAACTAGTAGTTTGGCGGGTGGGGACAAGTTCCCCTTTTTCATTAGGCACGACCGTAATGCCTGATTTCTTTGGAACAACTTGCATGGGACTGACCCAATTACTATCGGAGATTGGATAAATAATGCCCACATCTAAGAGTTTAATAACCTCTTTCATTACTACCTCTTTCATATTAGGGTTAAGACGTCTTTGCATTTCTTGAGATGGTTTAGCATTTTTCTCTAAGTTTATTCGATGCATGAAAACAGACGTGTTAATTCCTTTTAAGTTAGCTACCGTCCAACCAATAGTTTTCTTATGATCTCCTAGGACTTTTAATAGTTGTACTTCTTGATCCAGAGATATATTTGATGTAATTATGACCGGGAATGTAGTGTTATGTCCTAGAAATGCATATTTAAGAGAGTTTGGTAAAGGTTTTAGTTCAAGCGTCAGTGGACACTCGGTAGACGGCAGTGTAGGTTCATGTGTAAGAGGAGGGAGGGCCTATATCTTGGGCATCCATGGGAGTATGCTAGTCGTGTTTACTAATTCCAATTGGTTATTCAATTCCCCGATTGATTTATCAATGTCAAAATCATTAAAGTTGAAATGTGATAAACACGTTTCTAAAGCGTTTCTAAAGCTTTTTTGGTTAGTATAAATAGGGCTGCCTCTTCTACTAACTCATCAATTAAGTCTATCGCATAGCAATCCGCCTCGTCGTCATCCCTATGTGGTTGATTTGATGCGTTAAATATATTAAGATGAATGGTCATATTTCCAAATGTGATATCCATAACCCCAGTCCTACAATTTATAATTAAATTGGTGGTAGCTAAGAAAGGACGTCCTAGGATAATCGGAACGTGTTTATTAGTGTCAGGGAACGGTTCTGTATCAAGTATAATGAAATTGATCAGATAATAGCACCTATCTGCCTTTACCAAAACGTCTTCTACCATGCCACGTGGAACTTTAATGGAACGATCTACTAGTTGTAAGGTAGCAACAATTGGTTTTAGTTCACCTAGACCAAGATGTTCATATACTGAGTACGGGAGTAGGTTACGCTCGCTCCAAGATCAAGAAGGGCCAGGTGGATTTATTTGTCACCTATATGACACGTAATTATCAGTGTACCTGGGTTCTATATTTGAGTGTATTATGTTAAAATATAGAACTGACCTTCTCCGTTAAAAAGACTTTTTAGATAAATGATTTCGAGACTTCCTCTTTTGAGTACACAAGTCTTTTAGAAATTTAGCATAAGGAGGTATTTGCTTAATGGCATCGAGAAGTGGAATATTAATTTTTACTTCCTTAAAGGTTTCCAAGATACATTCCAATCTTGTTCCTTTCTTTGAAAAGTGAGACGGGGCATCTACGCCTAGGAGAAACGACATCCTAGGCATGTAATTTGATGGGTTTGTTGCGTTAGATGTATTAGGTGCCAAAGGATTAGACTCCTTCGTGACTTTATTCTCATTCCCATCTTGTTCTTTATTAATTTCTTTTCCTTTATCTTTTCTAGGCTCAGGAGGAGGTGTGACCTACTCAGGACACTCAGTTGTTCTCATGGATACTGCATTCACTTGTTCACTCGCTGTACCTACTTCATGTTGCTCTTTTGGGTTCTGAATCGGTTGACTCGGTAAATTCCCTTCATTACGATTATTTAACGCATTCGCTAGTTGTCCCATTTGTAATTCTGACTTTGCAATAGATTATGTATGGGAGTTAACGAGTTGAGACTGTGACTGAGATTGGGCCTCTAAATTTTTCAAAGATGCCAACACACTCTCTTCAAAAGATTTATCCTAGGAGGATTAGCATGGAAATGAGGTTGTTGGTATTGATTAGGTTGAGGCCTATATACATTAGGAAAGTTTGTCATCTATGGTTTTCGGGACGAATATGGTCATTCACTATTAGACCTCCATGAGAGGTTTGGATGAACTTTCCATGTCGTGTCTGGTTTATAGCCAACAGGGTTATAATTAGGTCTTTAGAATTGTTGAGCAACATTGATATGTTGTTCCACAAATTCAGAAAATTGTGAAGCAGTTGGAAATGCAAGTGTAGAATAAGATGGATTGGAGCATAATTGGAATATTTCAGTAGGAGGTGGGCCCTATATATGGCCCATCATCATTAGTTGATCAAGTTTCCTAGATAGTTCTTGAATTTCAATTGAACGATCTAGCTCAACTTGTGCCTCTCGTTTATCCCTCCGGATGTACAGACATAGCTTGATGCATAATTTTTACTTAAAGTTTTAAATATTTTCTAAGCTTCGTCGGCACTTTTGTGGAGGAACGTTCCCATACAAACAACATCGACTGTGTTGCGAATAGAGGGAAAAAGTCCCTCATAGAAAACTTGTACCAATTACGATTTAGGGATTTGATGATGAAGACAAGAGCGTAAAAGTTCTTTAAATTGTTCCCACGTATCATGTAGTGCTTCACCATCTTGCATTGTGAATTTCGTTATAGATTTTTGAATTTGATTAGTTCGAGTGATGGGGGAAAGCTTTTGTAGAAACGCAGTATGCAACCCATCCCATGATTTTATAGAGTTTGGCTAAAGAGATTGGAGCCAATACTTAGCTTTATCCTTAAGAGAAAATGGAAAAAGACGCAATTTCAGTTCATCATCAGTTAAATTTTGAATTTTCAATGTAGGACATATATCCTGAAATTCACCTAAATAATGGTAGGGATCTTCCTTTACGCGACCATGAAAAGACAGAAGAAGTGCAATGGTCGATGACTTGATCTCGAAGTGAGACGCAGCCACCTCGGTAACTCTATGCATGATTGTGGTGTATAAGTTGTACGAGTAAAAGGCAGAGGTTGAGGTATGTTAGGGTCGACTCCATTATTTTGGTTGTTCGCGTTATTTCCAAAATTGGCCATTGGAATAGGGTCGATCTTAATAGTTCAAGTTTTCCTTATAACTTAAGAGTGCTTTGGATTTTGGACTCAAACAAAGATGATGGTTTAGGTGTTGATTCATCGTCTAACATCAACCGAGCTCTAGAAGCTTGGGTTGATGACCTAAGGACTCTTAAAGTAAGTTTGAGTTCGAGTTCGAGATTAAACGGATATAATTCAGATTGCTTCGAATGGGTACCAAACATAAACTAAAGAAAATGACACTACGATAAAGATTGACTTAACCGAATAAGAAAATAAACTACGCAAATAATCAAACAGGTACACAATACTACTATGAAGCATACAACTATCCTGTTATGCAGTGATTCACGTCAAAGCCCAGCGCCCTGGGTTTCCTAGCTAATGCACGTGCTCACTCTACACCTACGCTAATGCAAGTAATGCGTTTCAGTGCCCTGACTTACAGTGCCTTGATGCAAAATTTAAAATACAGTGGATTTACTTGATATTTTTGATTTTATTGCAATTTTTATTTAGGATTCGCGTAAGCTCCGCTAATGTGCACTGCTACTCCACTCCAACTTGCCATGATTCGATGACTTGAGAGCTACAAAATACAGAAAGTTTTTTTAGTGACTAAAAAATTCAACTGGAAAATAAAGAAAATAAAATCTAACCTAACATTTACTAACTAACAAAATTAAGATTCTAAAAATTAACGGCAAAAATATTGCAATCCCTGGCAATGGTGCCAAAAATTGATCTTCTAAAAATCAAGATATAAAAGTATGCTTTACTTTCTAAGATTTGTAGTGCGGAAGTAAAGGTCAAATCCAGAGATTGATTATTTTTGTCCTTCAATTAATAAAACCTAGATCTATTTGGTTATAGAAAACAGAAATTCAATTGATTGTTGATTTAACTACTATTATGAACTAAACTATGAAATAGTGGAAAAAATATGCTAAAATTAAACTAAGTAAACGAATGCAATATTTAAGATTGTTTTGATATGAGTGAATGTGATCTAGGATTACAAATCCACCACTAACCATGCATCGGGGGTCTATACTTCCTACTTTAAAATCTACGATTGGATAGTTAAGATCTACCGTAGCTACAAGCCCGGTAATATCGACAAGAAGATATCACTAGTTTAATCTAAGTATAATTCATCTTCAATTGGCATGAATTGTCTACCTAGAACTAGTGTATAGCACAACCCATCTTTCCTATGCATGAATTATAAAATTGATGATGCCTCCAAAAGTTGTATATTATGATGTGTAACCCCAAAATTGCTTTAGAATGATGTATATATATAGTTGTAGAGGATTAGGAAGGCTTTTTGTAAACCTAATCCATCTAAAATAACTAGATTTCAATTTCTGGACGTAATTAGGCAATTCCATTCGCGTAGGGGCCTTCAGCACTTTAAAATACGTGATTTCACTTTTTTCTATTAGTCGCGCGAGCGCGATTCCGAAAAGTCACGTGAGCGGGCTGCGGGCGTGAGGTGGCTTTTTCTGCTTATTTTCTTCTGTTTTCACACCCTTTTTAGCCTGGAACTCTCACTTTCTTCTAAAACCTGACAGAAAACGGAAAACAAAGTAAAAGTACACAAAAATAGGATAATAAGTGCTAACTTATGTGAATTAAGGCATGTAATTAGGAATTGTTCACTCCCAATCACTCTGTACATAGCATAACATCGTATTAAAAAAAAATCATTCATACTTTACAGTATAGTAGAAATATCTTTTGTAATAGGGGATACTTCCATCATCCTTGTAAGGAGAACACTCACTACTGGCCCAACATACTTCCAAAAGCCTAACCCTCGGCCCAACATACTTCCAAAAGCCTAACCACTGGCCCAACATGCTTCCGAAAACCTCACCACTGACCCAATCTAGCTCCAAAAGCCTCATTATTGGCCTAACATACTTCCAAAAACCCCCGCTTCATACAACCTTTGCTCAGACTCCAACTCTACATCAATCCCTGTGCTCAGATCTATATGTCAAATCAACCTCTCCTCTATGGATCATTAAGAAGTGTCCCCTACTCGGGATCACCAAGCCCACAAATCATGCAACATCAGGTATGAATCCATCACGTGGCATCTTGTTCATATCATCGATCATATGGTATGAGTCCGTGAAGTGACATCCTGTTCATATCATCCAGCATCAGGTATGAGTTCGTCAAGAGGCATACTGTTCACAATCTCACTATCAAAAATGAGTCCATTAAGTGGCATCCCGTTCACATCTTGAAGCTCAGGAGTGAGTTTGTAGAGAGGTATCCTGTTCACAATCTCAGTATCGGGAATGAGTTCGTCAAGTAGCATCCCGTTCACATCTCCAAGCTTAGGAGTGAGTCCGTTAAGAGCCATCCTATTCATAATCTCACTATCGGGAATAAGTCCATCAAGTGGCATCCCGTTCACATCTTCAAGCTCAGTTGTGAGTCCACCAAGAGGCATCCTGTTCACAATCTCATCATTGGGAATGAATCTGTCAAGTGACATCCCATTCACATCCTCAAGCTCAGGAGTGAGTCTGTCAAAAGGCATCCTATTCATAATCTCACTATCGGGAATGAGTCTGTCAAGTGGCATCTCGTTCACATCTTCAAGCTTAGAAGTGAGTCCATCAAGAGGCATCCTATTCAAAATCTCACTATTGGGAATGAGACCGTCAAGTGGCATCCCGTTCACATCTTGAAGCTCAGAAGTGAGTCCGTTAAGGACATCCTGTTCACATATCTCACTACCAGGAGACGAGTCTATTAAAGACATCCTGTTCACGTATCTCACTACCAGGAAACGAGTCTGTTAGACTATTCATATATCTCACTATCAAGAGTAAGTTCGTTAGAGGCATCCTGTTCACATTCATCGATCATTGGGTATGAGTCCGTCAAGTGGCATTCTGTTCATAACTACAACAAATAAGAATCAAGTGCGAGGTCGTCAAGTGGCATTCTAATCATATCACCATCTACCATTGGAATCAGGTATAAGTCCCTCAAATGACATCCTACTTACATCAGCATCAACCATTAGGTATTTCTCTTACTCTTTCCCATCTCACGGTAGTCACACATATCGTATTTCGCCACCCTCTATCCCACAGCTGTCATGCCCTACGTAATAGGTCATTCTTGAATTCTCATAGCAATCATGCCCCACATGGCATTTTGCTCTTCACCATCCTAATATAGCATCCTCATCATCAACACAAACTACACTTGGTTTGATTCTCCTTGCAGGAGATACGTAGGTAGCTCAATGAGCTCGACCATACCCTTACTTTACTACACTTTCAATTAGAGTTTGAGATTATGCGGTAACTGTTAGGTTTATGCCCTCAAACCATTACTTTATGTAAGACATTAGCATTTTAATATATGGATATCAGTTTTACATTTCATTATGTATGTTTCTTTCATGAGATGATTTTCAATCCTTAAGTATCATAGTAGGTAATTCGTATGTGTATGAGACACATACAAGTGAGATATGGATTACCATCCTTTAATACTTAAAGCATGTCACAGTGGATGATGAGGATGAATATCTCATCAGGTATACACTATAGCATAATTAACTACCATTGGATGGAGTGACTAATCTCAATCACTAGAGTGTCACTCTTAGTTAATATGCTAGTGCTTATAGTGCATTGACGGACCTGAGCTTTCCTATTGACACTTAATGCTGTCAAACAGTCAATAGGAACTCATAACTTGTATAAGGTAAGTGTTTCAATCTTGCGACGATTATGAACACAGACTATGGATATGGCTGCTTTGACTTACCAATTAGTGAGGTTTACAGAAGATCAACACCTGGGTATCTTGGGTATGTCATGTTCATAGGATTGTGAACATATATTGTCAAGACAGAATCTACCCTCTGTTTCAGAGTAAGCATTCCCTTGAAAATGTCACCAAGTCGATTACTGAGTACTACAGTCTTGTTGATAAGAGTTATCAACATGTTTGGTAATCATGAGAGGTGAATGGGACTCAAGGAATACAAGAAGTAATCATGATTTAGGTTGACAGTAACAGTTATCCGACTACCTGAATATGATTATGAATGCTGAAGGTAGAGGGACATTAGTAGAACATACAAGTCTAGTTGTCGCTTCGGATATGTTCTTTTGCGTTGGAGTTCAGTTATCATTTCATAGTGGAGTAAATGTTAACTGACCAGTTAGTTAGTTTGCTGGTCAAAGAAATTGGTCACGGTGATTAACAAACTGGTCTGAGCCAACAATAAAGAGCCTAGGAGATCCTACTCTTAGCTCTGTTAGGAAGCTTGGAAGGGCACATGAGGACCATGTCAAGGCAGGTTTAATCAATCGAAGGAGTTTCGATCGATTGAAGTCTAGGCAGGTTCGATCGCTTGAGGGTTGTTCGATCGATCGAAGGTTCGATCGATCGAATACACTTCGATCGCTCGAAGGTTAGGTCGATTCTGGGAATTTATAAATAGGGTAGCTGCGTACTTAATGTTTTTTAATCGTCGTTTTTATACGTAGAAGCTACAGAAACTATTTAGGTTTTCCTAAACCTTCCCAATCCTCTCCATTAGGGTTCCCACCAACCCTAGTCCTTCCTACGAGCATCCATAGGAATCATAAGAGTGAAGACCATCTAGTGGAGGCTGCTCGAAGTTGAAAATTTTAGAATTGGGTTCAAGACACAAAGGTATAATACTTGTCCCTTCACTAGTTAGAATGCATCTATAGAATTGACAGGTAGTAGATCCGGGCATGCCAATAAAGTTTCATAACTTGATTTTTTCTGCTGTGTGTTTAAACTTTTAATTTCAACCATTTTTTTCATCAATTGGTATCAGAGCCAGGCTCGTTTGGATCTATAGATGCATTTTGGAACACTAGTTTTGATTTGCATGTAGATTTTAGGACTATTTTCAAAACTGCATCGTAACAGATCTATTTCTGTAGTGTTATCGCAGTAGAATACAAATCTGTGATTGCATTGGATGCATGTTGGATTCGATCGATCGAAGTAGGTTCGATTGATCGAAGATGCTCTGTGCTCAAGCGATCGAATGAGTTTTGATCGATCAAACATTAGATATGTTCGATCGATCGAATGACATTCGATCAATCGAGATAGATTCTCTGTCAGGTTGTTCTTTTCACAGTTTTAAATGTTTTAAAAAATATATGCTTTAATTTTAAATTATTCTGTAAATTTTTCCAAATCATTATGGGAAATAGAAAGTTTAGGCAATTGAATAATGTTCAATCAATCGAAGGTTAGAGCAATCGAACGGTCTTCGATCGATCGAATTATGACAGTGAAGTTAGATGCTGTTTTAAGTCCTAATTCAGTATATAAAGAGTTTATGTACTGTGTGAATCAATTAGCGGTTCCAATTGTTGTATATACGTGAATACATGTACGACTAACCCTTTTGCAGCAATTTAGTCCGCTATCCACTACAAGAAAAAAGGCTTTTTATGTCACTTAAAAAGTGACATAAATAGGTATTTATGTCACTTTTTTTTTTCAGTAAAAAGTGACATAAATGGAGGCGACATAAATGTTTTAAAAGTGACATAAATGTTTTCGAAAAAGTGACATAAATGTTTCATAAAACCAACACATTTGTTAATAAAAAGTGACATAAATACTTAAAAGTGACATAAATACCATTTTATTTATGTCACTTTTAGCCTAAAGTGACATAAAAGTAAAAAAGTGACATAAATACCAAACAAAATTATTACATCAAAGTCTTAAAAGTGACATAAAAACTTAAAAGTGACATAAATACTATTTTATTTATGTCACTTTTAACCTAAAGTGACATAAAAGTAAAAAAGTGACATAAATACCAAACAATCAAAGTCTTAAAAGTGACATAAATACTGTAAAAGTGACATAAATACTTAAAAAAGTGACATAAATACCACCCTGTTAAAACAATATATATCACCCTGTATATGTACAAAATTAAATCCAACTCAATTAATGATCTATTGCAACTACTAAATTTCATCGATTCATCTAAATACCAACCAATTAATATATTGGAATGTATAAAAAAAATATACAATCGATCCGAGTCAAAAGTGCTAAACTAATAACATATACATATTACATAATATTCATCAAAAAGTACTAAGAAAACTATGAAACCAACAACAAAAAATTAGCCCAGCAAAAAAAGTGGTTCACTTGTTAGTTTTCCATCAAATTGTGAAACTTTAATTTGTACCTACAAAAAGAAAAATATTTCATTAATTAGTTGTATAGATGAAATAATAAAAGAGCAAAACTATGTTTGGGGGTTTTGAGAGACCAAAATGTGTTCGGAGATTCGGAATGATGTAATACACATTTTTTCGCATTATTTGTCAACCGTGAATATATCCGTTATGCATTCCGTTAGTTCCCGCAAGTTTATTTAGGCATGTTTGAGGTGCATGTAAGGTTTCGTGGCATTTGGTTAAGCGGTTTACCGATTCACTACTCAAAACCTTAAAAACTAGGCGTTTTCAAGCCTAAGTGATGAAAGAGTCGTTTTTTTCGCATTTTTTGTGAACCGTGAATCCGTTATCCATTCTATTAGTTCCCGTAAGTTTATTTAGGCATGTTTAAGGTGCGTGTAAGGTTTCGTGGTGTTTGGTTAAGCGGTTTACCGATTCACTACTCAAAACCTCAAAAACTAGGCGTTTTCAAGCCTAAGTGATGAAAGAGTCGCTTTTTTCGTATTTTTTGTGAACCGTGAATCTGTTATCTATTCCGTTAGTTCCCACAAGTTTATTTAGGCATGTTTGAGGTGCGTGTAAGGTTTCATGGCATTTGGTTAAGCGGTTTACCGATTCACTACTCAAAACCTCAAAAACTAGGCGTTTTCAAGCCTAAGTGATGAAAGAGTCGCTTTTTTTGCATTTTTCGTGAACCGTGAATCCATTATCCATTCCGTTAGTTCCCATAAGTTTTTTAGGCATTTTTGAGATGTGTGTAAGGTTTCGTGGTGTTTGGTTAAGCGGTTTACCGATTCACTACTCAAAACCTCAAAAACTAGACGTTTTCAAGCCTAAGTGATGAAAGAGTCGCTTTTTTCGCATTTTTTGTGAACCGTGAATCTGTTATCCATTCCGTTAGCTCCCGCAAGTTTATTTAGGCATGTTTGAGGTGCGTGTAAGGTTTCTTGGTGTTTGGTTAAGCGGTTTACCGATTCACTACTCAAAACATCAAAAACTAGGCGTTTTCAAGCCTAAGTGATGAAAGAGTCGCTTTTTCGCATTTTTTGTGAACTGTGAATCCGTTATGTATTCCGTTAGTTCCCACAAGTTTATTTAGGCATGTTTGAGGTGCGTGTAAGGTTTTGTGGCATTTGGTTAAGCGGTTTACCGATTCACTACTCAAAACCTCAAAAACTAGGCGTTTTCAAGCCTAAGTGATAAAAGAGTCGCTTTTTTCGCATTTTTTGTGAACCCTGAATCCGTTATCCATTCCCTTAGTTCCTACAAGTTTATTTAGGCATGTTTGAGGTGCGCATAAGGTTTTGTGGCATTTGGTTAAGCGGTTTACCGATTCACTACTCAAAACCTCAAAAACTAGGTGTTTTTAAGCCTAAGTGATGAAAGAGTCGCTTTTTTCGCATTTTTTGTGAACCAGAATCCGTTATGCATTCTAAAAGATGCAACATATTATGAAATAGATATATGATCTAAATGCAATCCAAATATCTACCTCTCAGTGGAACTAAATCAACTAAAAAAGAACAAATGCTAACCTCTGCAAATACTGCAACAATTTTAGGAAGATACTGATTGTTGAGACCCAAAAGTTCCCTCTCTGACCTGTAAATAAAAGAAAAGAATAAAACTGTAAGACCAAAGTGTACTGCACGAGAGAGAGAGAGAGAGAGAGAGAGAGAGAGAGAGACTTGAGGTGCAAAGTGACAAGATCAGTAGTAATTAAGAATACAGATTTTGGAGAATAATTGCAAACATTAGAGATGTCAAACGATGAAATCTGCAGATTGTTTACTGTCAAGTTTTATAGGTTGGATTCATTGTACTTGCACAAGAAAGTCTTAATTTACCAACCATGTGCTACACATCTGCTGCAAGATGTATGTTATCTTTTATGGCATAGTAGTGTGGCAATTTATGCTTTCCTCTCAGAATCATTAATGAACTAGAAGTATAGCTCATATCTATAATAAGGCTCTACATGGAAATATTTTGAAGCAAAAAAAAAAATCAACAATATTTATGAGCAGAATATAATATCTACCATTAGCAGCCTCTTTGCTTTGTTTCACCTGAAAACAAATATATGAAGACTAAGGGGAAACAGATTAAGGACATTCTGGAGTTGGAAACTAGCCGCTCAAAATGATTTTCCCAATGTAAACTAATATGTATTGTCTGGACATTCTGGACTCTCTGTATTTTAGTTTTTACTTTTAGCACGCTTAGATCACTAATTCAATATAAACTAATATGTACATGTTCTCTACAAATGGAATAATCAGCAATTAATATGCATCAAGTAACTTGCATATCCATTTAGTTGTGGAGCAACATGAACTAATTCAAAGATTAAATAATGGCCAGCCGCAATGTTCATAGTCAGTAATATTCACATCAATCTGAGCAAATTTTAGTTCCTATATATAAGCAGGTAAATTTCAGTTCCTGTGTCAAGCATATGTTCAATTATACTTAAAACTACACAGAAACTAGCACTACACAAGACTGGACATGATAATTGATGCACACAGAGAAAGAGAGGAGGGATTGAACCAAAAGTAAGAAATCTATGAACTACTCAACTTTATAGAGCCTTATCCAAATATAGAGGCATCCAATTAGAGTATAATGTCTTATAGGAAGTAGATGGTAATCTCACCATGAGGAACCCCAATAAAAAATGCAGTGTATTCTGGTGGACTGACTGATAGAAGTTAAGAATCTGATAGACAACAAACAACTTAGTTAGATACATCAAAAGATTGAAGAAAATAAAGACAACTTGAATGGTATAAAGTGAACAAACGGAATGCATAACGTTTGGATATTACGAACTTGAAACAGGTAGAGACATAATAGACATCAATTGGGAATGGATAACACTACCTTCTTAGTTTGGCATTGTCTCCAGACAAGAGTTTAGGTTATTCTTGCACTGATCTAGTTCATTCTGATTCTTTTTCAACTGAAACCAAACAAAGTTGATGTAAGACATAATGTTCAAGTGGAAAAAAAGTAAGATAATTCAACCGAACATGAGTAAACAACCTCCAAGTGAAGCGATTCATTCTCTTTACTGATATGTGGAACTTCATGTGCCATTCATGAAGAATTTGTAAGGATTTAATAAAAGGTGACACAAACAATTCACTTTTCTAGATTAGCTGGAGAAGAAGGAAAAAAATCCTATTTATTTAGGTTTAACCTGAACTGGCATAGTTGGAGGGTTATGAAGCTTCAAGTTCCCATCAAGCAAAAGAACAAGATGTAAGAAGAGGGATAATGTTTGTATTGCTTCCCAACTACTACAGAAATGAAAAAAATAAAAATAAAAATACACGCATTTCATTCAGATTCTATAGGGACCTGGTCACGCAGTTCAGATACTTTAGCTAACAACATTTCTTTGTTCTTTGATCTCCATATGAAGGAACCCAAACAATTTAGCTATGTTTCTTTTTAAACTAGTGAAAGATATTGACTGGAATTTTTCCAACAACAGTCTACGAAGTTTATAAAAAAGAATGTACCTTGCACAGCCACAGTGCATTTTTTCTCCAAACAAACCACACAAGGGTCAACGCAAGGGGACAGGGAACCGCTACGACTCCTCCATCCACATTCTCTGCAATTGACAGAAAAAAAGATAAACTTTTCAATCTGGTTTTTAATGTACCTTGTCCTTCCAATGAAAAACACGAGGAAAGAAGTTCACTTTCTATAGATACAAAGTTCCATGACAATTTGAGAGAGAGAGATTGGCCAAAGCCAATTTTGCTTATGTTCCTTGGCTGTTATGGTATGCTGAACCCCTCTTTTTTTCTTTTTACTACTTTTTTTTTCTTTTTATTACTTATTTTTTTCTTCTGCATTTTCATCGAAAACACTAGTTTGTTTCTGAGAATCCCTCAAAACAGAATGACAGATATATAAGGAAATGAATGGTGCTCCCAGCTAATGGACATGAGAACTCTTCCACATAACAATTGTACTACGAATTATTAGACAAATGTGTCTGTGTACATTAATATAATAAAAATTTTAAAGCTCTCAACTTGGTAGAACCAGAATTAAAAACAAGAAGTATACGACTAATCGAAGTTGTGTTTTATGGTTCTATTTACGCTTCATTAGTTAGTACAGGTAATGAATCTGCTCACCTAGCAATTCTCAAAATGCTCATAAGGGGAATTGATAAATACGATGAAGGAAGAAGTTGCAACTGCCGTTCTGGATGTCTACTAAGAATTTCCTTGAGCAAATTTCTATGCCATGAACGAGCTACCATCAAGGGAGTACATCTTTGAACATAGAAAAGCAAATGTAAGTCTTCAGAACTGTTGATTGAAGAAGAGAAAGTACACAAAGTAACAAAGAATTTAAGATGTTTCAAGATAATAAAAGTACTGCAACAAGAATTCAGTAGTATATAGATCAACTTGGTAGCTTTAATCCTGTGATACGGATAATAATTGATGCAAAGGAACATGTAGGAATTGGCTCATTTTCATAGAATTCATGTCACAAGTACATGAAATGAATTAATAAGCAAATGAAGAGGCTGTAGTAACATAATGGGGAGACAAAAAGAATGGATTCAAATAGGTAAAAGTACTACAAAAGGAGCTATTTTTCAGGGAGAAAAAGGAGGAGGAAAAGGGCAAAAGAAATTCTCAAGTATCTTGCTTTTATTACTTTACTGCTTTACATGTCAAAGCAACAAATATTCTAATATTGAAATCAATCTTATAATTTTATCATGAAAGAAAGTCACAGCTTGTGTTTCATTCCATCAATGTCCAACTTATCTTTTGCAAAATCAATGGTGCTGAATTGTCTGAACATGAGTACTCCAACTATCTTAAGACTACAAATACTTGACCCATTCAAAACTATTTTGCATGTGCTATTTTTCACTGCAAAAGCACCGTTTCTGTTGTTTTGTCTTCTTTATATTTTAATTTTGTGTCAACATCTTCAAGCTTCATCATTAACAAATGATTCAAGTAAGACACCTATAACTCCATCCATGGTTGATCCAAAACTATTCAAGGGCACAAAATGGTCTACAAAAAACATCTAATCAAAACAGGGGAAAAAAAGAAAAGAGAAAATAAAGTAAATTAAAGAAACACAAGTCACTTTATTATCTTGAATGTCAATCTGATACACACAGAAAACCTTGTCTTTGGAATTTTTGTTACTCATAAACATGTGTAAAGTGTATCGCAAGAACAAACAGAAAGTATGGCTAGGAAAAACTATGAAGAAACCAATCTCGTCGAAAGGACATGTAGTATGGGTACATGATATGCATACCCATTTGCATTCTTAGCTGTCAAACTGGCACCCTTTGTAATAAAAAAAACTTGAGTGTATTATGATTAAGGCCTGTAGCTATAATAACCAAGGAAAAAACAATGGGGGCCCTTGACCCCTTTGTCTCTTCTAGATGCTACAATGGTTTTTGAGCTTTATGACGGTATAGGTCCTAAAGTGAAGACATCTTTGGGGACACTTTCAATCCACCTCATACCTTCCCTCACTGTCACTTAAGCCAGATGGTGAGGTATGGCTCGGGACTATAACCCACCATTTGAGAAATATATGGCTTAAGCTTTTATGTGAATGAATATTTTTTTTCAGGTGGTCCCACCTAAAGCATATGCAAAAGCAAAATATGGTCCACAAAGAAGTGTAGCCATGAACAGTGTCTTGCAAGATTTACATTGTTACTATCTTTTGTAGCAGTGTGGATGTTTTGTCTATTTGCTTTAGTAACTTCATAGTTTCATTGAGTTTTAATGAATAAAATAACAATAATAAAAGGGACTACATTAGCCAAAATGAAGATTACATACATCTAGACCTTGCAGTTGTGGAAGTCTTGGGCTTGCGAAATTTGGGAAAGGTTAGAAATACACTACCCTACTTTTGAATGCGGGTCAAAAGCTTGCTGTTGTGGAAGTCTTGGGCTTGCAAAATTTGGGAAAGGTTAGACCAAATTGTGAATAGGAAATGGAAACTTTTAACCCATTCTTTTTGTTGTTCTATATTTCCTTGCTTCTTCAACCTACCATTATCAGCATTGCCACCTTAGATAACGAGTGATCCATGTGAATTTGTTATGACAAAAATAAACGAAGAACGTTAAGAAAAACTGAAGGATATATTAGTCGTTGAGCGACAAAAAGAAGGATATATTAGTCATATCAGGTGAAAATTTTTAACTCTGTGATAGTTTTCACTTCGCTTTTAAGTCGTAGTTTTATAAGAAGAAACAAAAATCCAACATCCTCGGGAAATCTTCATTCCCTTCCCAACTTTTAGATACCTCCTACCAAACATGACAGGAGTATTATTAACAAGACTAGAGCAATAACATTAAGGGAAATAAAACTATGGTGGAGCAGTAATATATATATATATATATATAGGTTAAAAATGAAGAACTTACCTGCTCAATTTCAGAGAACTTGGCGAACAGATCATCAGGTATAGACCAGTCAAAGATGTCAAAATTTTCCTTGATCCTTGATTCATGAGTACTCTTTGGAAGTACGCTGTGACCCATCTGCAAACCCCAGCGCAGAGCAACCTGAGCAGGAGTCTTGCCTAATTTCTCTGCCACTATGTTTAGAACTGGCTACTTAAGAACATCACTCTTGAGCCATGTCGTACCAGGTGAACCCAATGGTGAATATCCCTGAAACATATAAACATAGACTAATATAACCGTTCTTTTAATGGGCTTAAATTTAACGTGACATGACTAATATACCCTTATTTTAATTTTAACTATATTTATCTATCTTTTCCTAATACAATTCACCTCAACCACTCTATTTTTGTTTTTACATTTCTATGGTGGGTAGCGGCGATCGATACTGGTGGTTAGGGGTGTACAGGGACAATGGTGGTGGTGAGAATAGTGGTGGTATGAAGAAAGAATATGGCATTAGGAAGGAAACAAAGAAAAGGGGGAAAACCCACAGACCCTTTCTTCATCCGGACTGGCCAATGGATCTTCAAAAATTGAGCACCACCATGTCACAAGGTAAGTAACACCAAATAGGAAAAATCTAACAATTCATAATGGAATATTGTAAATGTAAATTGTTTGAAAGCTCAATTTATGGCAGAATGTGGAAGCTAGTCGGTTAAGACACCATACTGTCTTCAAAGAATCACATGTCAGACAACCTTCTTACAGAAAAGAATATGGAGTAAACTAAAACTATCATAGAAACTTTTTGTGCAAACAGAAATGGAACTTTTCGCTAGGCAAGCGATAATACATACAAGGAACAAGTCAATATAGTCAAGCTGCAAGTCTCGCGAAGTTCTGTCCAATGCCTCCGTTACATCTTCCGGTGCATGATATTTACACCTGCAGATCATTTCAGTTTTGAATATTGATAACTGTAAAGACTCTTGTGTATTATTTAAGGTCAGAAACTGTGTATTTACAAGTAAGTCTCTTAGGTTGAAGGATATGTATACACAATTCTATTTTTTAAAACTATATACAGCTTTTTCTTCTAAGGTGCATATACAACATTAGCTTGAAGATTAAGATTGAAACAAACCATAGTTTAGAGGTAATCCACAAATCTTCGCGCTTCACCACGCCATCTTCAAACAACTTCTTCAAAACCACACCAATCTAAGACGCAAATAAAAACTTAGTTTAGTTCCGCATGGAAAGTGTTAGTATTCAGCTTCTATCTCATTGCATGGACTATAAATTTATTGATCAGTCCAACGTATAGGTTGTATATGTCAGTATGTAAGAACTACATATAGGAGCTAGGCATGTGCCATGCTTCAATACTCTTGGCTCCAACAAAAGCATGTCTCTGTACCAACTTCAAACAAGAGGTTCAATCAATTTGCCTTGCACTACAGGGCATGTATACAGAATCAATGTTATCCAATTAGTACTTACAAGGCAAAATTGTAAGGCATATGTAAAGATTGGCGCATGTTTATTTTTATTGGTTTGGTTTTAAGGCATATGTAAAGGGTGGTACGACTTCAATCCTGCGAATAGGAAAGTTGCACCGGTTTCCCTAGCCTTTTATATTATTTTTTTTCTTTTTCTATTTCTAGATAAATTGTAAGCTTCAAAAGAAGCATAGGCTCAATGTAATAGAATTAGAAAATCCATGAAGTTGGAGCAAGGAGCCGTTGTCCATGAAGATGGAGCTGGAAGCGATCAAACCAAGAAGAGGTGGTTCTATGGAGATAGAGTTGTAGATATCGCAATTTTCTTACCCACAACTTTTCTTTTAAAGTTCTTTTAAATTTCGAATTCAAAACAAATGAGTCGCCACTTAATTTTTTAAAGAAAATTAAGAAACCATGTTAAAGCAATTGATCTTTTGCGAAACCAAAGATTAACTAGGTCCAGGGATTATGGAATGAGAAGAGAAGGAGCCCATTGGACTAAAACACCCCTTCTCATCCTATCTCATGATAGGCCTCTACTTAACATCCTTTTAATTGAATTATTAATCTAAGCATGCCCTCAACTAATACATAGATATACGTATACATTACACAAACATGTCAAAATGGTGTAAAATTACCAATTTACAAAATATCATTCAAAAGCCACGTAAGTAAAGTAGCAAGCACTATGATATGCAATAAAGAACAAGAGAACTTACCCGGGATCCAGCCGCGAATATTAAACGTGCAATGCATGTGATTAAATAAAACCTAGGAAAAGAGTCTCTAATCCACATATATACATGTAAGGTGAAATCTTAATTCTATTGTGTTGCGCATAAAGGTCAAGAAAATTGATAAAATCAAGAAATTAAAATAAACTAAGAGGAGTTCAAGAAATCACACCTTAACAGCGCTGCAAAACAATGGGTTAGTCCACATGCTATACAAGATACGAGGTTAGAGATAACAATCCTGAATTTCTAGCTTAAATCTATCAAATGTAATTAAATCTAAAGCAGCTGAGTCCTAATTATAAGTGTCAAGCCATATTGATGAATATGTACATGAACAAGAATAAATTGTGAAATACTCGGTGATTTAGGTCACTTAAACTTTGAATTCAAGCTCAACTAATCATTATTGAAACATGGTTTGGACCTTAACTCATGAAAATATCATCTAAGCCACTACTCATAAAATTGATTAAAACTTGCAGAATTCTGGAAATTGCTGAGAGCAGATCATAACTTTAAAGAAATAAAAAGTATGGTTCTCGTGGTTTGAACTTGATGAAATTTGGACACAAGATGCCTCTGTGCGTCTAGTTTTTAACCCAAAAAAGAAATCAAAGTTTCAACGGTTAGATCTCCAGGAATTGGATAAAAACCAGACATCACTCAACATTCTACAACCTTCTGTCCAGAGTTCTTGCACGATTTTCTAAAAATAGTAAAAAGATCAGAAATGCTTTGTTTTTTTTAGGGTGACTTCTTAACACATTAATCTACTTAGAAAAAAATATTTTGGGCCACATATACTTTATTAAGGTTCTGATTTACTTATTTCAAAAGAGTGTTACTGTTCTGAAACTCTGGATAGATTGTAGTGACTTCACAAAACTTATGACCAAACCACTTTAAACATGAAATCTCCTTAAAACAAAAATTACACTGGTAAACCATTGTGTTATTGACATTTTCCCGTTGGTTTCATTCAATTTCAACGGTCTGATTTTGAACTAAAAATCTTTGATCAAACCGGTTTATGAACCCACTATTTCATTGTCAAGTTCAACTTTTATTTGTTAATCCCAACTATTAAACCATGAAGTTGGACTTAAACTAAACCATTTTCTCCTACCATTTGATGGTCATTGGAGGCTAAAGACCTTTATATTTGTAGATTTCAAATGAAGTATGAATGGACTTCATGAAATCTCAAGATAATGAATCTAAACCATGGAGATGGGCTTAGACTCAAACTACTTTCTCCTACCATTTGATGGTCATTGGAGATGAAGACATGACTAACACTCATGAGCCTTCAAGAATCTCAAGAGAGAAGTACAAACAAACATAGCTAATACCCATAGGTTTTCAAGGAATATGGAAGGGGATTCCATGAAACCTTAAGTTAAAGAATCCCAAACCATGGTGGGGGTTTAGATTCATATACTTGATCTTATGTAAAGGATGATCAACCTTGACTCTCATGGGGGAGCACAAGGTCACATGGAATCAAGGGATCCAACTCATGAGGTTCAAGTGAAGTATGGAAGACTTCCAAGAATCTCATGAGAGAAGTATAAACAAAGAAGAAGAGAAGAAGGAACTAAAAGAAAAGGCAATTAAAGTTTGCAAGTTCCCTAATAAAAGTTATAAAAAGGTTAATCAAAAGACCAAGTAGTTTTAAGATTAGAAGTTCAAAGGAATGAAGAAAAATAACTTGTGGTTAGAGGATCACCTCCAAACTATCCTCAAAGCTTCTCTCCTTTGAAGATCTTCCAAGCTCTTCTCTCTAGTTTTTTTTTTAAAACTCTATCTTTTTTTCTCTCAAATATGTGTTAGTGTAGTGGTAGCTACTTCTTATGTGTCCTCCCAAGGAAGATCCTCCCTCTTTTATAGACAAAATTACCAAGTATTCTCAGTGAATTTGGAGTAAAAGATAGGTGTAAACATCTCATTTGGTGGTACAATACGTACTTCCTGAAAATAGACAGACTGCTGCAGAAGGCGGCAGTCAAAAATTCTTTGCGGCAGTCAGTGGATGCCGCTACGGCACTCCGTGAATGCCGCGGCAACATTCCATGACTGCCGCGCGACTCTCAGTAAGTGTCGCGCCAAATTATTGATTGTCGCGTTTTTGTCAACCTTACTTTATCAATTTTTTGTTTTTATCCGCATACATATACGTGTTTGTAGAGACCCCATTTTGTCGGCTATCAGATTTAGGAGACCCATAGCTTGGTGGTTCACAATGATCGTAAAAGACTCAAAAAGGACTCTTGGAAGTCAGTTCTATCTCTCAGAATACTCAAAATGACCAAAATGCCCCTGAAAGCCCAAAAGTCCCAGATTTGGACCAAAAGTTCTGGAAACATACTACGTCGCAAGAAAAATGATAAAATAAATTTTTAAGTAAAATCGAATGAAATCGTCAGCTCCCAAAGACCCCCGGAAGTCCCGGAAGTTCTCGGAAAATCCCCGTTGACCGGTTTGACCAATGTTTGACCAAGTTTGACCAAAATCGTTTGAATTCGCCAGAATCATTCTAGATCATGAGAAAAGTATTAAAATGAGTTTTAAAAGAAAATCGAGCGAAAACGTCAGCTCCTGGGAACTCACGGAGATTTGCAGAACTTCTCGGGAATCCTAGGTTTGACCAGAATTTGACTAGAATTTGACTTTAGAATCGGAGCACCATAACAATTTTTAAATATTTTTCATGAATACTAGAGGTCAATAGCTTTCCAACGGTATATCACACATAATTCCTGGATTTAAAATGAATTTATTATGAATTTCCAAAGGCCAAAAATGCGATCAAATTGGCTTTTATCGCGAATACCGCAAAACTTTTCAAAGTGACCTATCCTCGAACTATTTTGTTATGTAAAGTAGAATCCATTACCTTTCCAACGGTATATCACAACCTCAATTTGGAGTTTGTATGCATTTTCCGTGAATTTCGAACGAAATAGGGCCTTTTCGCAAATACCGGAACCTCTGGGGGCCTAAACAGCATTATCTGGACGAAGGAAGAGCAGTGCCGCCGCGGCACTGGCCCAATGCCGCTGCTGCACAGGCCCAGTGCCGCCGCAGCACTCTCCCCCAGAATAGTCCACTTTTGTAATTTCTTTTGGGGGTTCAATTTGATATATTAGAAATCAAAACGACGTAGTTTTGGTTCCCAGCTTATTTTGGACCAATGGGAGACCATTTTAAACTTTTTAAAACCCCATTTACCACCCCTCATTTGCCTATAAAAGAAGCAATTTACTTCCATTTAGAGGAGAGACATGGAAGCTTAGAGAGAGCTTAGGAAGAAACTCTAGAGAAATATAGAGAGATAAAGAGAAGAAGTAGTCTTCTTCTTCTATTTTTTCCAATCAAAGTGAGTTCTAATCTTGTTTTCCTCCACCATTCTTCTATATACTTCATCATCAATATACCCAATCACCATTTCTCTAAGCATTTTTGAGTTAGGAAGCTACTTCCATGTCCAAATGTCTATATCTATGAGTGAAACACTAAGCTACAAGTCCAATATCACATTGATTATCATCTATTGATTTGTTCATTTGCTTGCTTATATACAATGATCATCTCTTCTTACCTCATTTCTTTTTTATTTTCTTTATTTACTTACTAGTTCATCATCATCTAGATGATGACATGAAGTTTGAGGTGAGTGAATCCTTATGGATAGTAGCTCTTGACCTCAAAAACATGTTTGATAGATGATGATTATAATTTCAATACCTCCAAGGTATCCTTGAAAGTTATGTTCAAAATAAAAATGAATCTCTCCAATAATATTGGGAGTTCTTTGATGATTTAAGGTTGGATGAGGTTCTAAGTGGTTACATGGTCATCTCAAGAGTTTAAGTTCATGCTTTGAACATCTATTTCAAAACCCCCAATCAAGAACTCAAACTCTATTTCAAAGCCCAAATCCATTTTCTTCAAGAATGATCCAAAACAGTGAGCTTTTCAGATTCAAAGATTTGTTTTGAATTAAATACTTGAGTTATGATGATGAAATCACTTGGAAAATTTCCTAAGACATCATAGTTTATCTCCAATTTTGCCCATCAATTATAGAGATGTGAAAGTATTATTTTCGGATTTAAGAAGTTCATATTCATAATCTGCCTCTGTTCTCACAGAATGTTAACCTGACTTCTTGCACTTATTTTGGATGTTTTCATCACTGTACATATATCTTTTCTATTTGTTTTATGAAACTCGGGTGTCTTAGGAAACTTTTGGTATATAATGGGTCATCATAAACCCTTTCTTTGATTTATGAAAAATCATACAAAATCAGTCAATAGTGCAGCTTTTATTTCTAAGTCATGTGTACATTCTGATTTATTTCTTTTAATCTGTGATATCTATTGAGGTTTGGCTTTTTGGTTATTTTCTAGACACAATAAGGATGATCTCTGAATTTTCCCACATTTTTCTAGGCATGTTTGACCTCCCATTATGATGTTATAAAGTAATGCATACAGTCTGTCCACTATTCACAGCATGTCATTTTTTTGACTTTCACACTTTGATGCAACACTCTCTTGTATCAAGATGAACTCATATCCCATGAACACGTTCTTTACCACTTTTAGCATGCTATATCATATCATGTATCATCTATCCTCTCATGTATCATACTCCCATAGATTCTTGAGTTTGGTTTCCAAATAAAACCATATTTTGCAAATACTTGAGAAGTTCTTGAAATGAGTTAGGAATTGATATTCCAAGTGATTAGAATATTCATCCAAGTTCTGGAAGAATACTTTCAAAACCCCCCATTTCAAAACCCCCCTTTTAAACCCCTCATTTTGATTTCAAGAAATAAACTTGTGTTTCTCAAAACTCTCAAAACAGTGAGTCATTTAACTTCAAGGAATTATTTTGAGTTCAATACTCAATGTATGAATGCAAGACCACTTGGAAAGTCTTTCTAACTCATTATAGAACATCCATGATTTTTGGCTTGACTTGGAAGCACCTGAAAAGGGTTCATTCTTGCCCAAACATTCTCTCCAGATATTCTGTTTTTGCTGTCACAGCAGCTTGGTCTACTTTCAACTTGTTTTACTAAACACTTTTCCAAAAGGGGTGGTCCTAACTTATTTTTTCTTTGAACGTCAGTGTCTTAGGGAACTTTCTGTATAATATGGGCCTCTAAATGTTTTTTTTTTTTTTTTTCATTTTCTAAGAATTTTTGACATTTCAGTCGACAGTACGAACTCTGTTTCTGAGTAACCTCCATTGTTTATATGATTTCTCTCAATATGTAATAGTTATTAAAGATTGGCTTTTTGGGTTGTGTTCTAGACATAATAAGGAAGATCTCCAGAAAAAATCATGCATTGAAAACATTCCTAACCCCTCTATTCAAGTTTCAAAAGATCATGTTACTATTCTGTCCACTATTCACAGCAAGCACACTTTTACTTCCCCCTTTTGATTTGATGCTTACATGCACTCCAAATTAGCTCATGTCTTAGGCAGTAGTTCATACTACATTTGTACATATCCCATGATGATTTCATTCATTCATTTATACACATTCTAGACTTCTAAGTCATTCTAGGAATCCATGAACACAAAGCACACTACAACCTTGGCACATTCTAGATACATACATTGCATCCATGCAAAGATTTGGGGCTTTTGTGACTCCTAATCTAAGAAGATTATAAGGAATGATCATGATCACACGTTCATGCTTCCCCTCGATCTAATCCTCCTTTCTCATTCGTCCCGGGGATTGAGAGGTCTTCTTTTCTCAAAGAATAACATGCATCATACTAGCTTGCTAAGCATATTTTGATTTCTTTGTTTATTTGTTTCAAGAAAAATTCATGTCCCCTTTAGATTAAGGAAACTTAATTACTTGATACATAATTAGACGATTTTTCCTAGGTTTATTTGTGTGATCTTTCACTTTACATTGCATAATATTTGACTTAGATCTTATGAATGATATTTTATCTTTAGATCTTCCATTTCAAGTTTCTTATGTGATGTAATATACTATCATAGTATTAATTGCCGAACCATACATAGTATAAGATGATTATTTGGATGCTAATTGAGGCCCGTTGAAAGACGGGGCGAGTTGAGGGTGTTTTAGTCGTGACAAAGGCTCCTTCCTCTCTCTTACCAAAACCCCGAACCAAGTTCTTTGGTTATGAAGGGCCGGTGCCCTTTATCCATTTGGGTGAGTGAAATTAAGTTTCTTGGTTCCTTAAAGACCAAGTGGCGACTCTGTATCTGTTTTCAACAGACCTTTTCTCTCTCTTTTCAAATCAATTTCAAACAAAAACAAGTGGATAGTGGTGGAATCCCGCGTGTCCATAGTATTGTACCACAAAATACGGATTGTTAAAGCAAACGGCAGTCAGAAATTGTCGGCGGCACTTAGTAAATGCCGGTCCGGCATTCTGTGACTGCCGTTCGGGACTCACTGAGTGCCGCAAACAATTGCCGTATGCCGATTTCTGTTAAACTTCCCCTTTTAGGTCTTTTCTTTTCTCCTTTTTCTTAAAAAAAACTTATTTTCGAAGATCTTTTCCAAAAGTGTTTTTTTATACCTGAATTCTCCTAAATACCTGGTATTTTCTTCTGTGAAAATTTTACCGCATTTGGAGAACTTTCTGAAGAGCTTGGAACACTTCGAATCTTTCGGTCCTTGTCATCATCGGATATGGAGGTGACACTCTCCTTAATTCGATGTTTGGTTAAAATCGGGGTGTCTACAGTTTGCCCCTCTTCGATGGAGCTTGTGGAGCAATGCGAACCGCAAGCGAACGTCGAAGCCTGTGTGAAGACATGCCTTTGATCAAACTGTCAGATTTAAGGGAAAAATAAAATGCGTTGCAAAAAGAGAACATGCGCGCAGCAATGGTTCACGCTGGTTGTGGTCGATAATGAGCTACCTACGTATCCATTCAGGAATCAGACCAAGACGTAGTTCGGGCAAGGGTTAAACATACACAAGCACAAATAGTCATACGGATGAATGCACCTATCTTATCGTGATGCACGTGCTCAAGCAATCTCGTGCTCCATATATTGTCTCAGCAATATATTGTTCTTTCTTAGTATCAAAAATGCACCCCTATGCCATTCTACTTATGATGTTATTTTATTCTGGGAAAGTCACAACCGTCATAGAAGCTCTTCTTATGCTTAATCCCCCGACATTCTTTAAGAGTCATCTAATCGATTAAGATGCGCTTTGTGCCTTATACTCTGGTGTCTTTTGAGGATCATCTGATCGATTGAGATGCGCTTTGCGCCTTAGACTCTAGTGCCGAAGCAGGAAATGGGCTGAAAGACTGAGATACGCTTTGCGTCTTATACTCCGGTGTCTTTTGAGGATCATCTGATCGACTGAGATGCGCTTTGCGTCTTAGTCTCCGGTGCCGAATCAGGATATATGCTGAAAGACTAAGATGCACTTTGCGTCTTATACTCCGGTGTCTTTTGAGGATCATCTGATCGACTGAGATGCGCTTTGCGTCTTAGACTACGGTGCCGAATCAGGATATGTGCTGAAAGACTGAGATGCGCTTTGCGTCTTATACTCCGGTGTCTTTTGAGGATCATCTATTCGACTGAGATGCGCTTTGCGTCTTAGACTCCGGTGCCAAATCAGGAAATGTGCTGAAAGACTGAGATGCGCTTTGTGTCTTATACTCCAGTGTCTTTTGAGGATCATCTGATCGACTTAGGTGCGCTTTGCGTCTTAGACTCCGGTGCCGAATCAGGAAATGTGCTGAAAGACTGAGATGCGCTTTGTGTCTTATACTCTGGTGTCTTTTGAGGATCATCTGATCGACTGACATGCGCTTTGCGTCTTAGACTCCGGTGGCGAATCAGGAAATGTGCTGAAAGACTGAGATGCGCTTTGCGTCTTATACTCCGGTGTCGAAGTGAGTTTACTCTATAAAATCCGCAGCCCTTCGGCCCCGTCGGATATAAAAATAATCCGCAGCCCTTCGGCCTCGTCGGATATGCTTTCTCACAATGATCCGCAGCCCTTCGGCCTCATTGAATATGTTTGCTCTGAATTCGGAGTTAATGGCTCCATTTCAATTTTCAAAATTTGGAGTCGAACAGACTCAAATTCATTTTATTTTTCAAAACCTGGAGTCGGACAGACTCAAATTTATTTTATTTTTCAAAATTGGGAGTCAACCAGACTTAACTCAATTCAAAATTTGGAGTCAGTCAGACTCGAATCAGTTCAATTCCAAAAATCTGGAGTCCTTCAAGCTTAATTTGATTTTCTAAAATCGAGAGTCTATTAGACTAAAAAAAATTCCCTTCTTAGTAAAATAAATCTCATTCCATTTACTTTCAGAAATTCAGAGTCTAGTACTTCAGACTCAAATTATTTCAAATTTCTACATCCGGAGTCCGATGGGCTTAAATTATTTCAAATATCTAAAGTCGGGGGTCCTATGGACTCAAATCCACTTCAATTTCCATAATCGAGAATCAGTTAGACTCAATTTAATTCAATTTTCCAAAATTGGCAGTCAATCGAGCTTAATAATAAAATTTTCAAAATTTCGATTAGGAGTCAGTCAGACTCAAATAAACTCAATTTCACCAAGTCCAAAGTTGATTCGACTCAATTTGAGTTCAAATTTAAATGCTAAATTAGGAGTCGCCTAGACTTCGACTTAATTCTAAAATCAGGAATCAGCCAGACTCAAACAAATTCGATTTCACCAAGTCCAGAGTCAATTTGACTCAAATCAAATTTAAATTCAAATCCTAAATCAGGAGTCAATCAGACTTGATTCAATACCTACTTCGCAAAATCGGACAAATCCAGGAGTCAATCGGACTCAAAGAAATTTAGATTCACAAAATTGGACTTAAAGAATTTCTATTTCACAAAAGAATTTTTACAAAATTGGGAGTCAATCGAACTCAAATAATTTCTATTTCACAAGATTGGGAGTCAACCAGACTCAAAAGAGTTTCTATTTCAAAAAACATGAGCCTATCAGACTCGAAAGAATTCCTGATTTCAAACCATGAGTCAATCATGCTCAAAAGAATTTCTAATTTCAAAGTCAAAGTCAAACAGACTCAAAATCATTTCAATTTTTCTAGAACAGGAGTCAATTGGACTCGAATCGGATTCTATTTCACAATAACAAGAGTCAATCAGACTCAAATCTAAAATTGCGAGTTGGTCAGACTCAAAGAATTTCAAATTAAAAAACGGAGTCAATTAGACTCAATTCTATTCAAAACTCTAAAATTTGGAGTCAATCAGACTCAAATGAATTTTCTCAATTCAATTCAATTTCTAAACTCGGGTGCTACGTTAGACTTTCATGAATCGGGAGTCAGATGGACTTAATGATTTTAATTTCCGCAATCGGGAACCAATCAGTTTTCAACTTAATTTAACATTAAAATCTAACGATAGTTAGATCCATTTTAGCCCAAACTTTCGAAAGTTCAGAGTCGGTTAGACTCAAAGAATTCAATTCTAACAAAATTCAGAGTTAAGCAGACTCACAAATTCAAAGGGAGTCACGTGGACCCAAAAATTCAATTTTCTTATACAAGGAGTCAATAGATTCACATTTTAAAACAAAAGAGTCATTAGGATCCATGAACCCACATTTCCACAATAACGGAGTCACTAGGACTCAAAAACTCGCATTTTACAACCACGGAGTTATTCGGACTCAAAATTTGCATTTTTCAACAACAGAGTCACTCGGACTTAATGAAATTCACGGAGTCATACGGACTCAAAGAATTTCTTATTTCAAAATCGGGGGTTAACATTTCAAATTTTCTTAATCAGAATCAATTTTGACTCAACAAGAATCTCAAATCTCGAAATTAGAGTCAAATCGCTTCAACAAGAATTCCAATTTTCAAAATCGGGAGTCGTGCAGACTAAAAATATTATTTCATATAATCGGAGTCATGCGAACTCAAAGCTTATGTTTCATACTAACGGAGCCAAGTGGATTCAAGAATTCATATTTCACGTTGACTCAAAAATTCATATGCAGACTCAAAATTTCATATTTCACAAAGATGGGGTCACGCGGACTTGAAATTTCATTTCTTTATTCGAACAAAGTCATACAGACTCAACCAATTCACTTTTTACACAAACAGAGTCATACAAACCCAACAAATTTTACTTTTATACAAATGGAGTCACACAGACTCAAAGAATTAGTTTTACAAAGATGGGAAGCCCTCAGACTCAAAGAATCGATTTTACAAAAATGGGGAGTCCACGGACTCAAAGAATTGATTTTACAAAAACGGGGAGTCCACGGACTCAAAGAATTGATTTTACAAAAACGGGGAGTCCTTGGACTCAAAGAATTTGAATGGAGCTGACGGGGTTTGTGCTGCCTTAGTAGTCTCTTAAAAGCATGATTTTTGCACTTGCAGACCATTTGGAAGAAACGTAATGGTTGTGTTAAAAAAGGGAAGTCACCTTTGCCCTAGTCTTGGACCATTCTCATATTTCCACTTTTAGCATTGTGTCATGATAGTGTTTTAAACTCCTGCTTGCATCGCTCGTGGGATGCTTATGGAGACTTTTCAAATCTTTATTCATCATCTTAAACCTACACATTTGAGATCATTACTGACTTATCAAGGGAGGACATACCTGACATAGCCAGTTATTCAAGATGACTGACGAAAATTCAACATTTATGAATCAATGTGCTTTCATCGTGAACAATGTATCATCTCACCTTTCGTTTACTCATCATCTTACAAGTGGTAGTACTTTGCTGATAAATCAAAACTTTGAAAACTTCCCCTTTATTGAATTCTTTGCCTATCTAGAGTATGCTTCAAATTAGTACTTTAGCTTATAGAATAAAAGACACTCCATTTCAAAGCGTTTCAAAACAGACTTGGTGACTTGAGAACTTGCATTTTGGCAAACAGAGTTTGCCCCTAATTTGAAAGAGACTTGGGGCTTACTTCTAGGGTAAAATGGGGCTTTCAGCAAATGAAGTTTTCCCCTAGTCTTAAAGGCAAATAGGCTCATCCTAAGGGCCTCGAGAACATGTTGGTACAGGATGCTTGCAATGCATTTACTCCCAATCTAGAGGTAACCATCATGAATGTGATGGTACTGAAGGGTGATGTCCCAATGCTGATCGGCAAACTTTGTTTGCCCCTAGTTTGGCAATACATATGTGGTCCTAGGCCAATACAAGTTTGCTCCTAGTTTCAACTTATCCCTAAATAGGAATCAGGTCCAAGGTAATATGGCCAAGGCCTGAAAGATCACACCATATTATGACGATGTGGGTGACCGAACCAGACAGGTTGCCTATGTATCCCCGAGTGGGAATCAGGTTGAGCGTAGTTCAAATAATCTGGAGGTCTTGAAAGGATTAGGCTTCAAGAATTGGTGGGCTTTACGAGCCATGTTGCCATTTGGGTCTAGGGGGTGCATGTCACTTGTGGTAGCCCTTGTGTAGCATGATGAACTATTTTTTCCTTTTATTCTCTTTTCTCTTTCTTTTATTTTCTTCTCCTCTGTTTTTTATTTGACGGTTGATTCTTTTAACCTTTTCACTAGCCAGTTAATCACGTTTCATTCATATCATACTTACAAAGTAATATCAACCCTCCAAATTACTCTTTATTTTTCTCAAAGATATCTTTGCATTGTTTTATGCCCTCTTAGCCATTGAGCCTCTCACAAAATTGTGAACTTATTTGATACTTTCTAATCTCTCTTTTCATTTCCAATTTCTTTAGAACAACACAAAGTCTTGAAATAGTTCATGTGCCAATGATCTACTTTGAAGTGCTTAAGGATTCTCAATCTTATCGATTCTCTGCCTTTTCTTTTCTCTTTCCTTTCCTTTCTCTTCCTTACTATCTCTTATTCTCTCTATGATTTTGACTGGCTAGGATTAGGATTTTTGAAATCAACACGCATATTATTTTTGCTCTAACTTTTACCTAGGCGGCCTTTCGGGTTTTCATCCTAGCGAGCTTCTTTCTTTCTCTTTTTCTTTTTCTTTTTCTTTTTCTTTTTCGTTTTTTTGGAAGAAGCAGTTCATTCAAAATGTCTGGCTACCATCAAGGACCAAGTTTATGGCTTTAGACTGGTTGGGCTCATCTTTGAGGCTTGGTATTTGAGAAAAGGAAATGGTGAGCAAGCTTCAAGTTCCAATTTCGTCTTTTTAAAATTGAGCAAGAGCATCTTTAAATTCTTAAAGTAAAGCTAATCAATTCTCTACTCCTCCTTGGTTTTGGCACAAAATTTGTTTTGGGGATTATTAACAGAGTATTTTCCATGATCGTTTGAAAAAATGACTTTTTCGTTTTCTTTTTTGTTTTGTTTTGGACTTAATGATCCATACATTCACGACTTAGCACACTGATTCAAAAAAATGATATTTTATTCAACTAGTAGGGAAGGAGGATTACATCACTCAACTTGATAAACTTGACAAAGACTTGCAAACAAACTTGATAATAGACTGACCAGAAGACTCGACTGGACTTGACATTTGACTCCAAACTAACATAACTCGACTATCAGACTTGACTTGGTCTCAATTAGAATGTCACAGATAATTTTCAACTTATTGGGTCTCCAAGAGCATCCATATTTGATTCAGCAGTAGCATTTCCAAACACTATTACCTCACTAGCATCTTCCTCAGGTTCATTATTCCCCTTCTGTATCTTTGTAGGTACATCATCTGCCCTTATGGCCCATTTTTCAGTCGAATGGTCCTTCTTTGACTCATACCGAGTATTGTCAATGCCTTTATCGATTCTGTTGATTGAGTCGGGGCTAGTTGGTTGTTGCGCACTTATGGAGGCAACGAATCCCTTGAGAGTTGTAATACCTGTAATTTCTCTACGTGTAATAATACGAGTTATATGAATTTCTATATCTGGTCTATTATTACATTAATATTTTATTTGTGTGACTGTATCAGTGTAATGTAATTACTAATTAGACTATAATCACTGCACCGACTCGACCGTAATTAGAATTAACTTAGTCCCGCAACCGGACCCGGACGTTAGAAACAACACCCGTTTGGACGTAAATCGCGACTGACATGCATATCAAGAATATTTGCACGTAAATCGAGGTAGTGGCACAAAATCCTAGGTAGGGTCCACATGATCGGCCACTTGTTGCACATGCAACCCCCCTTAGACACTTGTCACTACCTCATTGACACTTGTCCATATGTTGGACATGTGTCCTAGCATTCAAGCATGCATGGTGACACATAATCCCTTCCTTTCTTTATATAAGGATGCCTACATCCATGCATTTCACCCTCTTAGTCACTTAAAAATCTGCATATAGAGTTAGAGAGAGCTAGGAGATGAACTCCATGGAGAGATAAGAGATACACGGAGATGGAGAAGAAGAACTAGGAAGAAGTCTCCACCATTGAGGTTGTGTTCAAGCTTCCTAAGCTCAAATCCAAAGCCCAAGCTCAATTTCAAGTTTAAGTGAGTATTCTAACTCACTTTATAACCTATATAGTATGTAGTAATGTTTAGCAAGAGTTTGATGTTGTATTTTGAGGTTCTATGCAACATGCAAATCAAATCTTCAAATCTGGGAAGCTGAAACTTCTAGCAGAATGTTGTTTAGTAAAACGAACGTTTTGAGCAGTTCAAAAATGGGAATGAGGCTAGGTTTTTTTGTGGATAAAGCTAACTCATTTATCTACAAATAACTCGTCTATAGCTCAGTCTGAATATCACTCCTTCATGGGTGAAATGCATGTACAACGCAGTGTTATAAATCTGAGAAACAGAAACTTTCAGCAGAACATAGTTTAGTAAAATGAACATTTTGAGCAGTTCAAAAATGGTAATGAGGCTAGGTTTTTTTTTTTGGAGAAAGCTAACTCATTTATCTACAAATAACTCTTCTATAGCCCGGTCTAAAAATGGCTCCTTAATAGGTAAAATGCACATGCAACGCAGTACTATAAATCTGGGACAGAGCAGTCCGAAAATACAGAGATGTCTAACTAAAATAAATATTTTGAGCAGCTCAAAAATGTAATTGAAGCTCGATTTTTTTTGTACATGAAGCTAATCCAATTATCTACAATGTTCTAGTTTTGAGTTTGATCTACAAATCAATTTATCATGCCCAAATAAATCAGATCAATTCAGTCGACATAGTAAAATTAATTTCTGGCAAATTGTATAACTACTTGTATGATGTGTTTATTGATGATGCTTGCTTTTCAGTACCTGTGTGGTTATGGATATCTTGTATTATGATAGTACTATCGAGTAGATGAGTATGTTAAGGGTTTCATCTATATATTATTGGTATTAAATCCACGAGCTACACGCTAGGTTTCCGTTGTTATAAATATAGTGTTATGACCATAGAGAGTTCATACCCAAGCTATAAGTATGTTGTACGGCACGATTATTGCGTTGATAGTGATTGGATAAGTTTCCATTATAAGTATATTACGACATAAAACAGAATGACGGATGTATAAACGTAACTTCAAAAGTATATTCGGAAGTCCTTTAATGAACTACATTCCGAAAAGAGTGACGAATGCGCGGTCGGGAAAACGTAAGGGTCGGTTGTGCTATGTTAGAAGCAGATTATGGTAAGGATAATTTTCGGATAGGTAATCTGGGCAGCGGAGATCAGGATAGTAAGAAAAAGGGATATGTTGTTGAGTTGTGACGCGGTGATTCTTTGAGTGAAGACTCCTTTTGGTTCTTCGTGATGGAATGGATGTTCTTGCACTCCGTAAATGCTTCAGTTCTTCGAGATGGAGAAGCGGTGATTCTTTGAGTAAAGACTCCTTTCGGTTCTTCGTGACGAAATGGACGTTCTTGTACTCCGTAACGCTTTCGGTTCTTCGTGACGAAGCGGTGATTCTTTGAGTGGAGAGTCCTTTCGGTTCTTCGTGATGGAAGGATGTTCTTGCACTCCGTAAACGCTTCAGTTCTTTGTGATGGAGAAGCGGTGATTCTTTGAGTAAAGGCTCCTTTCGGTTCTTCGTGATGAAATGGATGTTCTTGTACTCCGTAACGCTTTCGGTTCTTCATGACGAAGCGGTGATTCTTTGAGTAAAGACTCCTTTCGGTTCTTCGTGATGGAATGGATGTTCTTGTACTCCGTAAACGCTTCGGTTCTTCGTGATGGAGAAGCGGTAATTCTTTGAGTAAAGACTCCTTTCGGTTCTTCGTGACGAAATGGATGTTCTTGTACTTCGTAACACTTTCGGTTGTTCGTGACGAAGCGGTGATTCATTGAGTGAAGACTCCTTTCGGTTCTTCGTGATAGAAGGGTTGTTCTTGCACTCCATAAATGCTTCAATTCTTCGTGATGGAGAAGCGATAATTCTTTGAGTAAAGACTCCTTTTGGTTCTTCGTGACGAAATGGATGTTCGTATACTCCGTAACGCTTTCGGCTCTTCGTGACGAAGCGGTGATTCCTTGAGTGAAGACGCCTTTCGGTTCTTCGTGACGAATTAGATGTTCTTGCACTCCTTAACACTTCGGTTCTTCGTGACGAAGTGGTTGATGAAAGATGTTTTTGGTTGATGAAAGATGTTTCGGTTGACGAAGGATGTTTTGGTTGATGAAAGATGGTTTGGTTAGCAAGAGATACTTTGGCTTTGTAAATGACGTCGAATGTTAGAAATGAATGATAGTGGCGTTAAGAATATCGAGACGAGTTTTCTCAGTTGGACGTTTTCTTTTCGAATACGTGGTTAGGTATATTGGTAGTTATGGCCCAATGGTGAGAACGCAAAGATCTTAAAAGATATGTTAAAAAAATAATAAGGGTATCTTTGTTGTGCTTTACTATATACGTTCCATTTGATTTAGCTTACTCACTCAGTTTTCATAAGCTGACGACGTTCATGTCGCTGGACATTCCCATGTCCAGCATATCCAGGTAACGAGTACACGGGTTATGATGCTACGCAAGCGGAGAACATGGAGGAAGAGTACACCGAAGGTGGCTATGGATATACTTGTTAGAGAGAAGACTAGTGGCTGTCTTTTGTAAATGTCTTTGGTGGAAAGCTCTATCAGAAGACTTATTATAGCTTTTGTAAGGCCCTAGAGCCATAAGACTCTGATGTATCTACCATAATGTAATAGTTAACTAGTACTGTGGCCTTTCTTTGTAATATATCAATGTGAGCAGATGTTGGTTTTATCCTTTTGGTTACGTTGTTTAATATTATTATTTGGTCACGGACAAATCGGTACTGCAACCAATCACGTGCCTCAGGGTCCAAGATGAAAATTTTAAATTTTTCCATATTTTGGCTACGCCAGGGCGTGACAAGAGTATTCAGCGATGGCTGTGATTGAAAAGATTGTATGTCATGCCAGATGCCACTCGGTGGGTTCAGCAAAGGAGTGATGATTTTATGCTCAATGAGATCTTGGATATCATGGCGGAGTTTCATGCAATAGTTAGTTGTATGGCCAGGGGTCTGGTGGTAGGCACAGTACAAAGACAGGTCACATTTGTGGGGTAAGGGATTTGGTAGTGGCTTTGGGTCCAGGGGGTTGAGGTGACCATTCTTGACAAGGTGACCAAGGGCCATGGATAATGGCATGCCAACGTTGGTGAAGATTCTTGGCTTGCGGGCTTGGTTTGATTTTGAATTCGACTTTGAGCTAGAGTTGGTTTTTGGGTTGAGATGTGGACTTGGAATAGCTCTTTGGTTAGTTGGGATTGGGCTTGGATATGGGCTTTGGTGAATGGTTAAGCTTGGGTATGGACTTTGGTGATAGGTTGGTTTTGGACATGGGCTTCGGTGCGCAGGTGGGTTCAGACATGCCTGTTGGTGATTCTTTAAGCAGTCCATTATTCTCTGATCTGTCTTTTCCTCATCTAGGCCCATTTGATCTTTCAATAATTGAATGAACTCAAGCATGACCCCCTCCAATTGCTTCACCCTAGAATCTTGTTGCTCAACAACGACTTGTAGTTTGCTCACTTTCTCCTCCAAAGCTCTGTGGACCATTGGTGGGTCTGTCTCGACATGATGGTCCATGATCTCTTCTAATTAAAAGAGATAAACTCAAAAAGATTAGGAGTGTCCTTACTAGGGGCTGGTTGTCCCACTCTTTTTAACATAGATAAAAGGTCTGCATGCAGAATTGATTTGTAAGGGATTTTTGAGGGACTTTGATCTTAATTAGGAAGAAGATGTTGTGAGTTTGTATGCTACACGTATGTAATGATATCGATTGGTGAGAGTGCAAAATGCTCTTATGATTTGATGCATGTACTGCACACATGGCACACGAATGAAATGCAAGTGTGTGTGTGCCTACTCTTTATGCCAAAGCAAAGAAAATCATAATCCTAACACATAAGCACATAAGCACATAAGATCCTCATCTATGTCAAGTGCGCCAACTTCTCCTTTCATTGTGATCCCCACTACCCGTTCAAAGGTTGGGTATTTAAAAAAATTTTCAAAAATTCATTTGAAAAGCTTTTCTTTAGAACGATAAGATCTTTCAAAAACAATTCTCAAGAATTTTGAATCTCTTATTTAAGAATGAGGATGTGAAAATATTTCTCAATAAAGAGGATTGGATTGGAATTCTGCTTTGAAATTCATTTGAAGAACATTTCTTTCAAAAACAATTCCCAGAATTTTGGATTTTTCCTTAAAAGATGATCATGTGAAAATATACCTTAATAGAGGTTAGTTTGGGGCTTTAATCAAAAAGTGAACTCCAAAGATTTTTTTTTTTTTTTTGAAAGAGCGATTGAAAACTTTGGAATAAAGATGGCAAAAATCCGTTTGCTTTCAAAGATGGATTTAAAATTTTAGGTAGAATGATCACATGATCAGATTATCACCGTACTTTCCATGAATTCGGATACATACAAGGTCAATGATGCTTAGCTAAATATGATATAAGAGATGTAATCTTATAATCAGGGTTCGGCATGTTCTCCAAATGTCGTGGAACATGAGGAGAATTGCTAAAAGGTGATTAAAAGATTATACATCTTTCATCAAGCAAGTATCGTCATCATCTCAAGTAATCCCTTCCGGGCATACAAAACTCCTTAGCACATAATCCTAATCAAGAGTTGATTTCCTAAGATTGAAAGGTTCTATAGAAACTACTAAGGAAAAGCTGGGTTTTGGTCAAATAAGGGACCCTTGACACACATCCGATAGGATGCTTAATATACCACATCATGGTACGAGATCAAGAGTGATCACACAGTCCCATGATAACTTGACCGACCGGGTTGCCCCGAGCCTCCAAGGTCATAGTTCCGTGTGATCGACTAGCGAGACAAGCAAGTGAAATGCAACAGGCACACAAAGATTAATTAATTCAATTAGAAGGATGTTTTCAAGTCTAATCCTCAAGTGAACCCAAAATCAGAATTCTGGTCTGCGAAACCAGATATTCTGGGTTCAATCCCCAACAGAGTCGCCAGATTGTGGATATCGCAATTTTCTTACCCACAGCTTTTGTTTTAAAGTTCTTTTAAATTTCGAATTCAAAACAAATGAGTCGCCACTTAATTTTTTAAAGAAAATTAAGAAACCATGTTAAAACAACTGATCTTTTGCGAAACCAAAGATTAACTAGGTCCGGGGATTATGGAATGAGAAGGGAAGGAGCCCATTGGACTAAAACACCCCTTCTCATCCTATCTCGCGATAGGCCTCTACTTAACATCCTTTTAATTGAATTACTAATCTAATCATGCCCTCAACTAATACATAGATATACGTATACATTCCACAAATATGTCAAAATGGTGTAAAATTACCAATTTACAAAATATCATTCAAAAGCCACATAATTCAAGTAGCAAGCAATATGATATGCAATAAAGAACAAGAGAACTTACCCGAGATCCAGCCGCGAATATTAAACGTGCAATGCATGTGATTAAATAAAACCTAGGAAAAGAGTCTCTAATCCACATATATACATGTAAGGTGAAATCTTAATTCTAATGTGTCGCGCATAAAGGTCAAGAAAATCGATAAAATCAAGAAATTAAAATAAACTAAGAGGAGTTCAAGAAATCACACCTTAACAGTGCTGCAAAACAAAGGGTTAATCCACATGCTATACAAGATATGAGGTTAGAGATAACAATCCTGAATTTCTAGCTTAAATCTATCAAATGTAATTAAATCAAAAGCAGCTGAGTCCTAATTATAAGTGTCAAGCCATATGGATGAATATGTACATGAACAAGAATAAATTGTGAAATACTCGGCGATTTAGGTCACTTAAACTTTGAATTCAAGCTCAACTAATCATTATTGAAATATGGTTTGGACCTTAACTCATGAAAATATTATCTAAGCCATTACTCATAAGATTGATTAAAACTTACAGAATTCTGGAAATTACTGAGAGCAGATCATAACTTTAAAGAAATAAAAAGTATGGTTCCCGTGGTTTGATCATGATGAAATTTGGACACAAGATGTCTCTGTGTGTCTAGTTTTTAACCCAAAAGAGAAATCAAATTTTCAACGGTTAGATCTCCGGGAATTGGACAAAAATCAGACATCACTCAGTATTCTACAACCTTCTTTCTAGAGTTCTTGCACAATTTTCTAAAAATAGCAAAAAGATCAGAAATGCTTTGTTATTTTTAGGGTGACTTCCTAACACATTAATCTACTTAGAAAAAATTATTTTGGGTCACAAATACTTTATTAAGGTTCTGATTTACTTATTTCAAAAGAGTGTTACTGTTCTGAAAATCTGGACAGATTGTAGTGACTTCACAAAACTCTTGACCAAACCACTTTAAACATGAAATCTCCTTAAAACAAAAATTACAGTGGTAAAACATTGTGTTTTTGACACTTTCCCGTTGGTTTCATTCAGTTTCAACGATCTGATTTCGAACTAAAAATCTTTGATCAAAACTGGTTTATGAACCCACTGTTTCATTGTCAAGTTCAACTTTTATTTGTTAACTATTAAACCATGAAGTTGGACTTAAACTAAACCATTTTCTCCTACCATTTGATGGTCATTGGAGACTAAAGACCTTTATATTTGTAGGTTTCAAATGAAGTATGAATAGACTTTATGAAATCTCAAGGTAATGAATCTAAACCAGGGAGATGGGCTTAGACTCAAACTACTTTCTCCTACCATTTGATGGTCATTGGAGATGAAGACATGACTAACACTCATAAGCCTTCAAGAATCTCAAGAGAGAAGTACAAACAAACATAGCTAATACCCATAGGTTTTCAAGGAATATGGAAGGGGATTCCATGAAACCTTAAGTTAAAGAATCCCAAACCATGGTGGGGGTTTAGATTCATTTACTTGCTCTTATGTAAAGGATGATCAACCTTGACTCTCATGGGGGAGCACAAGCACACATGGAATCAAGGGATCCAACTCATGAGGTTCAAGTGAAGTATGGAAGACTTCCAAGAATCTCATGAGAGAAGTATAAACAAAGAAGAAGAGAAGAAGGAACTAAAAGAAAAGGCAATTAAAGTTTGCAAGTTCCCTAATAAAACTTATAAAAAGGTTAATCAAAAAACCAAGTAGTTTTAAGATTAGAAGTTCAAAGGGATGAAGAAAAATAACTTGTGGTTAGAGGATCACCTCCAAACTATCCTCAAAGCTTCTCTCTTTTGAAGATCTTCCAAGCTCTTCTCTTTAGTTTTTTTTTTCAAACTCTCTCTTTTTTTCTCTTAAATATGTGTTAGTGTAGTGGTAGCTACTTCTTGTGTCCTCCCAAGGAAGATCCTCCCTCTTTTATAGACAAAATTACCAAGTATTCTCAGTGAATTCGGAGTAAAAGACAGGTGTAAACATCTCATTTGGTGGTACAATACGTACTTCCTGAAAATAGACAGACTGTTGCAGAAGGCGGAAGTCAAAAATCCTTTGCCCGTCAGTGGATGCCTCTGCGGCACTCCGTGAATGTCGCAGCGGCATTTCATGACTGCCGCGTGGCTCTCAGTAAGTGCCGCGCCAAATTATTGATTGCCGCATTTTTGTCAACCTTACTTTATCAGTTTTTATTTTTATCCGCATACATATACGTATTGTACCACAAAATACGGACTATTAAAGCAAACGGCAGTCAGAAATTATCGGCGGCACTCAGTAAATGCCGGTCCGGCATTATGTAACTGCCTTTTGGCACTCACTGAGTGCCGCAAACAATTGCCGTATGCCGGTTTTTGTTGAACTTCCCCTTTTAGGTCTTTTCTTTTCTCCTTTTTCTTAAAAAAAACTTACTTTCGAAGATCTTTTCCAAATGTGATGTTTTATACCTGAATTCTCCTAAATACTTGGTATTTTCTTCTGTAAAAATTTTACCGCATTTGGAGAACTTTCTGAAGAGCTTGGAACACTTCGAATCTTTCGGTCCTTGCCATCATCTGATATGGAGGTGACACTCTCCTTAATTCGACGTTTGGTCAAAATCAGGGTGTCTACAAGAGCCATGGGAGATAGAGGCATTGTTTGAATGCCTATATTTTATTTTAGTTTTTTGTTTTATGTGGTTGTTTTGTGATTGGCATTTAATTATATTGTTACTACTCGCATGCACGTAAAACAAGTTTTCTAAAACAAAATTCAAAAACCGTTTTCAACGTATTAGTGAACATTGGATGTTTATGGGTAATGTGTGGAAACACCTTTTCAGAAGCAAAATCCTTTCTCATTAAATCTAGTGGGAGAAGGTCTTATTTATAAACACCGACGATCTTCCATTAACAGTTTACTGTAAGATGGGTAGTGCATTCTGTGTCACCTCGGCAGGGGTGATCATTCCATACGGAGGGTGCATTACTCATTGGTTACTAGATGTGAACTTCCTTTGATAGGATCAATCAGAGGTGTTAGAGGGTGACCACCACACGGAGGTGCTACTTGAGACGGTTGTGATTGGATCCTAGTTAATGGTACACACTAGCTAAGCTATGGATAAGGGATCCCACATGGGGCATTATTCAGAAACTTAGAGATCAAAAGGGATCAGGAGTCATAACTTATTTTGCAAGAGTTGCATAGCGGACAAGTCATGATTAATCGAAAGATCGAAACTTGACCACCACACGGAGGCTTTATTCTTTCGTTTCGATATTCCGACGACTTTGTTTCAAAATAAGAGTTTTTAAAGGATTCTTTTATTTCAAACTGTCAAATTCTGATATCCATATTTATTTTGTTTATTTGATTTTCAGTAATTATAATGTCTGGATCTGCATTTAGTCCACTTGCCACCATACTCACTCAAAACAAGTTAACTGGAAATAACTACACTGAATGGAAACAAAACCTTGACATCGTATTAACTGCGGAGGATCACATATATATCCTCACCACCCCATGCCCCGAAGAACCCGCGGCAAACGGTTTGGCAGTTACCAGATGCGAGTTCGATAAGTGGAAGAAGTCGAATGGAATGGCTTGTTGCTACATTCTGGCCTCAATGGATGGTGTGTTGCAACACCAATTCCAGTCGAATAATTCTGCCAGTGACATTATCGAATCCCTGAAGAAGATGTTTGGGGAGCATGGCAGGCCTACTAGACAGGTAGCTATGCAGAAGATAATAAGTGCTAAGATGTCAGAAGGGACTCCAGTCAAAGAACATGTTTTAAAAATGATTGGTTATTTGAATGAGCTGGAGACCCTAGGTGCCAACATCGATGCACAGACCCAAGTTATGATCCTCAACACGCTGTCACCGTCATTCGCTCAATTTAAACTAAACTATAATATGAATAAAATGGATTTTTCAATGAGCAAATTAATGAGTTCTTTACTGGCAACGGAAGGGGTGATCAAACCTGGGGTCAACGTTCTGAACGTTGAGAAATGCGCTTCATCTTCTCGATCTATGCCGAAATGAAAGAAAGGGAAGAAGAAAGCTGGCACTGGTGGTTCAAATATTGGACCGGTTCCTAAGATTGCAAAATCTAAGGGAAAAGGTAAGGGCAAAGGGAAGGTGGGTGGCCAAGGCAAAGGAAAGTGTTTCCAATGCGGTGAAAAGGGCCGCTAGAAGAGGAACTGTCCAGAATTCTTAGCTACAAGAGTTCAAGGTATGATTAAGTCACATGTAATTGAAGTAAGTTTTATTACAGATACTTCAAACACTTGGTGCATTGATTCTAGTGCGACTAACCATATCTGTAATTCATTGCAAGGGTTCAGATCAATCAGGAAATGCAGTGATGGGAAAATCGTGCTGACTCTGGGTTCTAGTGTAACCGCAAGTAGTTTTAGAGTTTTTGGACAATAAGACAATAGTTTTATTAGATGTTCTTTACGTTCCTTTGATGAGACGTAATTTAATTTCAGTTTCAAATTTATCGAATAATGGTTATTCTTTTCATTTTGGAACAAAAGTTGTTATTAAAAGAAATAGTTCTTTTATATGTTCTGGTGTTAAAACTAATGGCTTGTATGTGATTACTCCCAATATCTCTAAAGACTCTTGTATAGAACTTAATTACTCAATGGTAATTGTACTATCTAAAAGAAAGGAACCTTCCACTAATCCAACAAGGCTTTGGCACATGAGGCTTGGCCATATCAATCTAAATAGGATTGGCAGACTAGTCAAAGAAGGGGTCTTAGGCGATTTGGTTCTCGAACCAATGGAAGTCTGCGAGTCTTGTTTAGAGGGTAAGATGACCAAAAGGCCCTTTCCTGCAAAGGGCAATAGAACCAATGCATTGTTGGAATTAGTTCATACTGATGTGTGTGGACCAATAAATATTAGAGCAAGGAGTGGTTATGAGTATTTCATAACATTTACTGATGACCACTCTAGGTATGGATATGTGTACCTAATGCAGCATAAGTCTGAAGCCTTTGAAAAGTTCAAAGAGTTTAGGGCTGAAGTGGAGAAGCAATTGGGTACACATATCAAGGCCATTCGATCTGATCAAGGTGGAGAGTACCTCTCTAATGAGTTTATTGATCACCTCATACAGAATGGGATTCTGTCACAGTTGACTGCACTTGGTACGCCTTAGCAAAATGGTGTAGCAGAGAGAAAGAATCAGACTATTTTAGACATGACTAGGTCATTAATGAGTTATTCTGAGTTGCCATTATTCCTTTGGGGTTATGCTTTGGAAACCGCTGTATACATACTAAATCTAGTACCAAGCAAATTTGTTCCCAGGACACCACGAGAGATGTGGATTAGGGCCAAGCCTTCTTTGCAACATCTCCGGATATGGGGGTGTCCGGCACATTTGCTGAAAGGAAAGATGATCAAGTTAGATTCTAAATCAGAAGTATGTTACTTCGTAGGGTATCCAAAGAATACTTATGGATGGTATTTTTATGATCCAAGAGAACAGAAAGTGTTTGTTAGTACAAATGCTATTTTCTTGGAAGATGATTATATCATGAACCATAAACCTATGGGAATGATAGATCTTAGAGAGATAGAAGGAGAGCCCTTAGTCCAACCCGCAGTTAATAATGATGTAAATCAAGAAAACACCACTTCTTCATCCATTTCCGTACCAGTACCTCATCGTAGCGAGAGGATTATCAGTCGGCCTGATAAATACATGTTCTTAGGAGAAGTTTTTGAAGCTGTCTCTATGGAATCTGAATCTGATCCTGCCACATACGAAGAGGCAATGGCTGATGTTGATTCAGTTCATTGGGTTAAAGCTATGAAGGCTGAATTGGAATATATGGATTCTAATCAGGTCTGGGATCGTATAGAACTTCTAGCCAATATTAAACCCATTGGTTGCAAGTGGGTCTACAAGAGAAAAATAGGATCTGATGGAAAGGTTAAGACCTTTAAGGCTAGGCTTGTAGCAAAAGGTTATACTTAGAGGGAGGGCATTGACTATGAGGAAACCTTCTCGCCGATAGCCGTGCTCAAGTCCATCAGAATACTCTTATCCATTGCTACATGCCTAGATTATGAGATCTGACAGATGGACGTCAAGACTACATTCTTGAATGGCAATTTTGAGGAGGACATCTATATGCAGCAACCAGAAGGGTTCATAGCTGGTCGGAAAGGTAACTTGGTATGCAAGTTGCAAAAGTCCATTTATGGGCTTAAGCAGGCATCCAGGAGTTGGAACATCCGATTTGACCAAGCTATCAAGTCGTTTTGTTTCATACAGAATCTGGATGAACCTTGTGTATACAAGAAGTGTGAAGGAAAAGTGGTGGCTTTTCTTGTGCTTTACGTTGACGACATTCTACTCATTGGGAATGATGTAGCGACATTGTCAATGGTCAAGGTTTGGCTAGCTAGTACATTCGATATGAAGGATCTAGGAGAGGCGAGCTATATTCTTGGGATAAAGCTCTTTCTGGATCGCAAGCGAAAGATAATGGGATTATCTCAAGCTGGTTATATCAATAAGGTGCTAACTAGGTTTTCAATGGATAATTTGAAGAAAGGTTTGTTACCTTTCAGGCATGGTTTAGCGTTCTCTAAGGAACAGTGTCCTAAGACACAGGAGGAGAGGAATCGCATGTCAGGAATTCCCTATGCCTCGGCGGTGGAAAGTCTTATGTATGCGATGTTATGCACTAGACCAGATATCTATTTTGCCGTTGGCATGGTTAGCAGGTATCATTCGAATCTAGGTCCAGAGCCCTGGACAGCCGTTAAGCACATTCTTAAGTACTTGAGAAGGACTAAAGATTACATGCTTATGTACGGTGGTAGTGAGTTAATTCCAATAGGATACACTGACTCAGACTTTATGTCAGATAAAGACTCGAGGAAGTCAACGTCTGGTCATCTCTTTACCTTGGGAGGTGGTGCTGTTAGTTGGAGGAGCATTAAGCAGAAATGCATTACAGACTTAACTACAGAAGCTGAGTATGTGGCTGCTTGTGAAACCGCAAAGGAAGCTGTTTGGCTCAAGAAGTTCCTTATGGAGCTCGAGGTGGTACTAGCGTCGTTGTCACCTATTACGCTTTATTGTGATAATAGTGGGGCAGTGGCTCAGTCCAAGGAGCCAAGGAACCACAGAAAGGGAAAGCACGTAGAGCGAAAATATCATCTTATCCGAGATATTGTTCAACGTGGAGATGTGACTGTCACCAAGATTGCCACCGTCGACAATCTTGCTGATCCGTTTACAAAGGCCTTGCCACAGAAGGTCTTTGGTTGTCATCTAGATAGTCTAGGTCTCAGATGTAATCCTGTATAGTTGTGAGTTCAAGTGGGAGTTTGTTAGGTTTATGCCCTCAAACTATTACTTTATGTATGAAATTAGCATTTTGAATATATGGATATCAGTTTTACATTTCATTATGTATGTTTCTTTTATGAGATGATTTTCAATCCTTAAGTATCATAGTAGGTAATTCGTGTGTGTATGAGATACATACAAGTGAGATATGAATTACCATCCTTTGATACTTAAAGCATGTCACAGTGGATGATGAGGCTGGATATCTCATCAGGTTTACACTGTAGCATAATTAACTACCATTGGATGGAGTGACTAATCTCAATTACTAGAGTGTCACTCTTAGTTAATATGCTAGTGCTTATAGTGCATTGACGGACCTGAGCTTTCCTATTGACACTTAATGCTGTCAAACAGTTAATAGGAACTCATAACTTGTATAAGGTACGTGTTCTCAATCTTGCGACGATTATAAACATAGACTGTGGATATGGCTGCTTTGACTTACCAATCAGTGAGGTCTACAGAAGATCAACACCTGGGTATCTTGGGTATGTCATGTTCATAGGGTTGTGAACATATATTGTCAAGATAGAATCTAACCTCTGTTTCAGAGTAAGCATTCCCTTGAGAATGTCACCAAGTCGATTACTGAGTACTTCAGTCTTGTTGATAAGAGTTATCAACATGTTTGGTAATCATGAGAGGTGAATGGGACTCAAGGAATACAAGAAGTAATCATGATTCAGGTTGACAAAAATAGTTATCCAACTACCTGAATATGATTACGAATGCTGAAGGTAGAGGGACATTAGTACAACATACAAGTCTAGTTGTCACTTTGGATATATTCTTTTGCGTTGGAGTTCAGTTATCATTTTATAGTGCAGTAAACGTTAACTGACCAGTTAGTTAGTTTGCTGATCAAAGAGTTTGGTCACGGTGATTAACAAACTGGTCTGAGCCAACAATAAAGAGCCTAGGAGGTCCCACTCTTAGCTTCGCTAGGAAGCTTGGAAGGGCACATGAGGATCATGTCAAGGTAGGTTCGATCGATCGAAGGAGTTTCGATCGATTGAAGTCTAGGCAGGTTCGATCGCTCGAGGGTTGTTCGATCGATCGAAGGTTCGATCGATCGAATACACTTCGATCGCTCGAAGGTTAGGTCGGTTATGGGAATCTATAAATAGGATAGCTGCGTATTTAATGTTTTTTAATCATCGTTTTTATACGTAGAAGCTACATAAACTATTTAGGTTTTCCTAAACCTTCCCAACCCTCTCCATTAGGGTTCCCACAAACCCTAGTCCTTCTTGTGAGCATCCATAGGAGTCATAAGAGTGAAGGCCATCTAGTGGAGGCTGCTAGAAGTTGAAGATTTCAGAATTGGGTTCAAGACACAAATGTATAATACTTGTCCCTTCACTAGTTAGTATGCATCTATAGAATTGACGGGTAGTAGATCCGGGCATGCCAATAAAGTTTCATAACTTGATTTTTCCGCTGCGCGTTTAAACTTTTAATTTAAATCGTTTTTTCATTAGTAACGCACTTCTCGACTACACCATCCCTCTTCTATTCGATTTTCACATGAATCCCTAGTGGAGTCTTTCGCTCATTGTGCTAATACTCTCAATCCCTAGCAGATCTATTTTCCTAATTTGGCAATACTCCCAATTCCTAGCTGCCTACCTTGGCACACCACTCACTTGCCTACTATGGCACATCACTTCACTCTTCACCGATCACTACATCACTCACTTAAACTATGCTCGATATGATTCTTCTCCACATAAGAAACATGGGCATCTCAAACAGACTTTGAGATCATTCGTATTCTTGTACATACTTCTCATTATAACAAAAAAAATAGAAAACAAAAAAAAACTTTCGAGAAAGAGTTGAGGCAAAAATGAGTGTTTCCTTATCCTTATCACGATTTGCTTCACAAAGTATGATAAAGAGTGGCAGATGTAGACACCCCAAGTTTGCCCAACCCAATCATTTCAAAATAAAGTGCTCATTGACATGAGCCTGCCACTTTTTGAATCATCCCAATCAGACATCAGATGAAAAAGATACTACAAATCAAAGTTTATTAGGACAAAGATCAACATGATCACGTGCACCCTTGCACACCATATAATTTCTTATACCTACCACTATGCACCAACATTTGCTGGTGTGTTCTCCTTCTGTTTTGTGTTTTTTTTTTCTTTCTTTCATATTTCATTTTCTTTTGTCCCCCCACACTCCTTACTTTTTTTTTTCTCTCTTTCTTCTCCTTTTTGCTTATAAAAGTCAATACTTCATCTGAGAAAAGAGGAACGAGGACGAGGAACCACAAGTAAAAAAAGACTTTATCTCTATATCTCCCTCACCTTGCTCTCCATCTCCCTCACTTCATCATGAAATACAAAAAAAAAAACCCACAAAAAAGAGTTTACATTTTCTCCACCACCATACCACCTCTTCTAACCACCACCATCAAGGTCACCACTACAATCACTATCCTCCACCTAGCTATCATATCATCACGATTCTCATCAACATGCCTCACAACCGCTTTACCACTGCCATCATCTATTGTCGCCCAACCATTATTGTACCGCCTCAAATCATCGCCCAACTTCTCAATCACTTACCATTAATATTCTAGCCGATTTCTCGAGTTTCCCTAACAACTCAGGTTTTTTTTTTAAATTTTTTTGCTCGTATATATCATCTTTAGTCTTGTTTTATAATAATAAAATAATTATAATAATAATAATAATCCACGTCCAACTTGGGATTACTTGGTTTCTAATACAGAGATCAACGTCTGACTCAAGATTACATGGTTTCCAATACAGAAATCCCACGTGGTTTCTGATGTTGTCAATATCAAGATATAAAAAGTATTCTTTACTTTTCAAACGATTTGTAGTGTGAAAGCAAAGGTCGAACCCACAGGGATTGGTTAACTACAACGACTTAATTTTAAAACCTAACTCTAGTCAATTATGAAAACGGATTTTGGTTTGATTTTAATTAAACTAATAACAATAAAAATAAATTTAAACTATGAAAGCAATTAAAAGTGTTTTTGTAAATATGTTTAAAGGAACCTAGGATTGCAAATCCACCACTAGTTCCATAATAAGGAATATTTATTAATTACTTTAGCTTATTACGTTGGATGATAATGGGGGATTGTAGCTACAAGCCCAATTCCTCCGACAAGAAGATAATCATGGTTCAAGCACCAACATAATCCATCTTCGGTTAGCACGAATTATCCCACACTAAACTAGGGTTGTGATCTAATTCGTCTAACCTAGGCATGGACTATTCGGATACTTGATAGCACAAATCACTAAAGCATCATCACATGTAAACAATCTAAACAAGCACAGCAAGCATAGATCGTTGAGCACATCACAGTCAAAATAGATCTAAGACAAGAATAAATTCTGAAAGTAATGATTTAATCAATAGAAGTACGATTTATTTATAAAAATCCTCGGAACATGTGACTGTCATCCATACATAATAAAACTAAAATAAAAATATAAAATACTCCCTATTACTCGACTAGGGCTTTATTGAAACCCTAGATCTAAGGTCTAGCTATCCATAGAAGTGGTGGATGGCAAGTAGTTGATGGAGGAGGCCATGGAAACCCTTGGTCTTCTTCTTCTTCTCCTTGCTTCCCTCCCTTCAATGGCTGAAAGTATGGTTGTAGAATGTGTGTATAATAGTTACCAACCCCAAAATTGAAGTAATTTAGGATATATATAGAGTTTACACAAGCTTTGGAAGCCTTCCTCACTCGAAACGGACTGAAACTGATGTAATTTACAGTCTGGACGTCGTTCAGCAGTTTCGTTTGCACAGGAGTCTTCAGTATACTGAAATACGCAACTTTGATTTCTGTACGGATCGCGCGAGCGTGACATTTAGGACTTCGCACACACGGATCGCGCGAGCGATTCTCGGTTTCTCGCGCGCGCGGCTCGCGCGCGCGACTTGGCTTTTTCAGCTTCTTTTCTTCTGCTTTTTCACCCTGTTTAGCCTGGTTTAGGTGATTTCTTCCAAATCCTGTCAAAAACTAGAAAACGAAGTAAAAATATACAAAAATAGGATAAAAAGGAACTAACAGATGCTCGTTAAGGCGTATAAGTAGGATTTGTTCTCTTCTGATCAGTTTCTAATACGGAAAGTTATGTTTTATTGAGGACTACACGATTTTTAATAACGGGGACCTAGGTTCTACTAGGGACTACGCGGTTTTCTAATACGGAAATCCATGTCTTAATAAGAGAGATTGCTTAATTCACATAAATAGAATAATAAAAAGAAAGAAAGGAATAATTGTACTCAACAACCGACTTTGCAATTGGAGATCTTCTCCAAACTCGATGATAGTCATCCTAGATTTTTTGTGATTTTATTAAAAAATGTCTAGGCCACTTTCAAAGCAGCACAAACACATGAAGCTTAAAATCTGCCAGAAAAATCATAACAAGTTTGGTTAATAGCGTCCTCCTTTTGGACACTTTAAAAATTTTGTTTTGCTCTATTTTTATTTTTTTCATTACCCTTAGCCTCTTACCTATCTCAACAACTTTTTCCAGATTTTTTAAAAATCATCAAATTATTTTTGTAAAAATTGTTTACTTTTAGTCGACAGTACAGTCCCTGATTCTGAGTAAGGGTGCTTCTAAATCCATTTCTCCTAATTTACAAAAGATATTATAAAAAGGTTTTCTCCCATGAAACTAGACTCATTGGGAACCTTCCATCAAAATTTCATAAAATTAGAAGCACCGAGACCCCTCCATTCCATTTTTGGAATACTTAACTCATACCTGCCAAAAACTGAAAGAAAACAAAAATAATTAAACATTTCTTTTTTCTTCTACCGAGTACTCCTAACTAATCTAGTTTCTCAATAACTTTGATAAAAGGAAATTCGAACATCTCGTTTCTTTCTTTTGGACACTGACCCCTTACTTCCGAAATAAATTAAAAATACAGAAAATTCTCTTTACTTTCTTTTGGGCACCGACCCTTACTTCCGACATAAAATAAAAATACAAAAAAATCACTTTTCTTTCTTTTGGGCACCGACCCTTTACTTTCGGTATAAAATTAAAATACAAAAAAAAAATTTCCCATTTTTGTCATTTGGGCACCGACCCTTACTTTCGGTACACTTTTCAATCATTTGGGCGCAGATCCATACTTCTGATATAGACTAAAAGGACAGAAAAAAGAAAAAATAGAAAAGTAAATAAAAAAAATACTTCATTCTCCATTCACTTGCACGATCTCATTTCAATCTCAATCACCATGCAAAAGGTTAAAATCTAGGACTATACCACATGGGTTAAAGTTCCTAGTTATGTTGACTCTTTATCAAATCCCTACATCACACGTGCATGGTCAAATGTGACCATTTTTTTCTTTTTCTTTACAAAAATTCATGCATGCACTCACACACATGAATGTCAGAACTATGTTTGGCTTGATTCTCGTCTTAGGATACGTAAGCAACTCTCAAAGAGTGCGGCCATACCCATCACTATTTTTCGTCCTATTCACTTTCTAAAAAACTTGTTTTTTTTAATTGAAATGCCCAATTTTAATGAAAATCACAAAAATTGGCAACTGTGTTTGCACGGATGTTCGAGGGTGCTTAATACCTTCCCTCGACATAAACGAGTCCCCGAACTCATCTCAAAATCTCTGTTTTTCACATGGCTATTCAGAGTCACTTTTAAAGGGCCCACCTTTCCCAAAATTGTTTTTTTAAAAGTCAATGATGATTAATTTAATTGTCTTTGCAGGGATCCTAACACCTAAATAATGTTAGGTGGCGACTCTGAACATTTCAAATAGGCCCTACCATACTCTTTTCACCCTTCCCAATAAAACTCCGTCGCATTTCACCCACTTTCTGAAAGATGGGCCATACCGATAGTAGGCTGTTCCGAGGGCGCGGGCGTGGTAGCTGGCGACTCAGCTGGGGACACAGTTAAGAGGACTAAGGCCATCACTCTAGTGATTCTCATTACAATGTGGGCATTTCTTTTGTACTAACAATTTTTTTTACCATTTCTTTTTTTAAATTCGTATTTTTTCGCACAGGTGTTCACGACCTAGGTTGAAATAAAATCGCAAGGCTAATGCCAAAATTGCATAGGCCAATGCCAAAATCTTTAACTGTCATGCACACTACACATTGGCATGCAAGCATAGCATAACCCTTCCTCAAGAGGAACCTTATGAGATTAGATAGGGAGATGAGTATAAGGTCAGAAATGTCGCAGTGTCACCATCACTACTGCACTGAATAATCTCCCGCTTGAACCACCAACCTGAGAAAGTGCTTCGACGTTGGAGGTTTGAAGGTTTGGGGACCGAAACTGATTTAAGTTTACATTAGACATCAGCTTCTCCATATGCTCTTACTCTCTAAACGTGAATCAATATGATACATCACTCTCACCACATGCTCTCATTTTTTTTCTTCTCTCTCTCTCTCACTCTCACTAACACCCCTCTCTCTCCTTCCACTCTCATTGACCCCCCCCTCTCTCTCTCTCTCTCTCTCTCTCTCTTTATCTCTCTCTTTCTGTCACTCTCACTGACCCCCTCTCTCTCTCTCTATCTCTCTCTCTCTCTCTCTCTCTCTCTCTCTCTCTCTCTCACTCTCAATGACCTTGTCATGCCCTTGAGTAGCCAAAATAGGAAATTTTAAAACATTTTCTCTTTTGGGTCCATATATACATGGCAAGTTGAATACCTCATGATTGTCCACAACAAAAAAGAATCAATACAATAAACAGTAAATGGAAGCAGTGATAATAAGCATGGTAGTCTAGGCACAGTTAATATAAATAACAGAGTCTTAAATATCATTATTAAAACCCACATAGAAAGGAAGAAAAGAAAAGGAAACAACATTCTAGGCATAAGCCCTACATAATAATAATAATAATAATAATAATAATAATAATAATAATAATAATAAATCTGGCACCTAGTGCCATACATAAGCAAAAGATCAGTAAACTAAGAGTCTTCAACTATTCCCTTGCAAAACCATAGCCTTCCTCGACATCTCCTCTTCTGGGAAATTAGCCTCTATAAGATCTAGACGTTTCATTGTCCAGGATATAAAAGTCGTCAACTTTACTGTAAACTGAGTGAGTAAACCTACTACACTTGAATAGGCTCAGAAAACATTATGTTAATCTCGTCGATAAGTAAAACTGTTCCCTTCGTACTTTGAAAATGTATTCGTTAGGCCTTACAAATCTTTGTCTCGACGTATTACTTGTGTTAGGTAACATTCATTGACATACTCGTACTAAGAATTACAACTGACATCGACCAATTGATCACTTTGGACTATCCGTCCAATATGTACCAACTTGATACTAAACTTTGAACCACTGGTTCAATCTCTTACTACTCGACGTACTTTGGATCACCGATCCAATCTTTCATCAACTTGACTCTTTGCATGCAATCTGGCATAAATGCTGTTGGGCCTGGAATATTGTCGCCTTATAGTCATTAGATATATGCCTAACTTGGCCTTTTGATCCGTGTCCAACTTGGCCTTTTATTTATGCCCAAACTTGGGACCCCTTTGAGCTATAAAAGTGTTACTTTAAAAAAAAAAAACTAACCCCATCTTATTCCATTTAGCCCTGAGAATGTCGCATTACAGCCGTTAGGTTACCTTTTATTTATGCCCAACTTGGCCTTAGGTAACCTCATCTTGTTCTGACAGACATGACTTACTTATCTTTACTGCCCAAATGTCCTAGTACCCTTTTTACGACGGTATTGACGAGGTACTACCACATCATTTGCCCAACTTGGCCTTTCATATGATATCCGTGCCCGACTTGGCCTTTGGTAACACTCGAATAATAGCACGGTACTCATTACTCTTTTACAAATGAAACACAAGAACTAGACCGACGGATACGATCGTTTCATTAATAGCTTTCATTATATCTATATTATTGATCTCATCATCAGAGTTAATGCAGCTTACTTAACGTAACTGTGGATATCGCAATTTTCCTTACCCACAGCCTTTTAAATTTCATTTAAAATCTTTTCCAATTCAAAAATACAAAACATGAGTCGCCACTTAATTTTTTTAAAAAGGAAAATTAAGAAACCATATTAAAGCAAACAGATTTTTTTGGAAACCAGAGATTTCTATGTCCGGGGATTATGGAATGAGAGGAGAAGGAGCCCGGCGGACTAAAGCACCCCCTCTCATCCTATCTCTCGATAGGCCTCTACTCAACATCCTTCTAATCAAATTATTAATCTACATGTGCCCTCAACTAATACATAGTTATAAATATACATTACACAAGCATGTTGAAATGGTGTAAAATTGCTAATGACAAAATATCATTCAAAATCAAGTAGTATAGTTAGCAAGCGATATGATATGCAAATGGAGAACTAGAGAACTTACTCGAGGTCCAGCCACGAATATTAAATGTGCAACATATAATAGTAGAAATCCTAATAAAAAGGTCTCTAATCATATATATACACATAAGACAAATCATGATTCTACGGCGTCGCACATGAAGTCGAAAATCAATAAAAGGTCAAAGAATAATATTAAACTAGAGAGGGGTCGAGGAATTGTACCTTAATAGCGCTACAAAACAATGGGTTAGTCCACATGTTTAAATGAAGAATAATATCGAATCCTAAATGACATTTTTAAATCTCTCCTAACATAAAAAAAATGAATGCTAGTTGTAAGTATCAATTTGCATGGATGGATACATACGTGGACAAGAGTAAATTATGAAATATTCGTTGGTTTGGATCACTTAACCTTTGAATTCAAGTTTAACCAATCATTACCAAAGCATGGTATAAGCCCTCGGTCATGAAAAGATCACTTGAACCATTATTTTCAAAGTTTATTAAATCTGTGACAGGATTCCAGAAATTTCAGAGAGCAGAGCTGAAATTTAAAAATTTGAAAAGCATACTTCCAACTGTTTGATCTTAATGATTTTTGGACACAAGATGCCTTTATGAGGCTAGTTTCCAACCCAAAAAGAAAAATCAAAGATCAATGGTTCAATCTCTGGGAATTAGGCAAACACTAGACATCACTCAGGAATTTCCAACTCTCTGTCTACGAATTTTTTATGATTTTGTAAAAATAGTAAACAAATCAGAAAGAATCTAATCTTTTTAGAAGATCTTATTAACACATTAAACTTCATATAAAAAATTATTTGAAGCCAAGAATACTCGATTAAAGTTATGATTTAATTATTTAAAAGGGTGTTACTGTTCTGAATTTCTGGACAGATTATGGTTGTCTCACAAAAACCATGACCAAACCAGTTTACACATGAAATCTCCTCAAAACAAAAATTACAGTAGTAAAACTTATTATTATTGACATTTTCCAGTTGGTTTCATTCAATTCCAACGATCCATTATTTAACTAAAAATCCTTGATCAAAAATAGTTTGTGAACCCACTGCTTCATTGCCAAGTATATCTTTTATTTGATAACTATAGCTATCAAGCCATTAAATTTGGCTTAGCCTAAGTTATTTTTCCTCCCACTTGGTGGTCCTTGGAAACTATTGACACTTGTATTTATGGACCTCAATGAAGTATGAAAAGAACTTCACGAAATCTCTAAGTAATGAACCTAAACCATGGTGGTGGGTTTGGATTCATTAACCAAATGTGGTATTATCAACCTTAATCTTCTTGTAAATCATAAGTCTAGAAGGGGATTTAAGAGATTCATAGAATAAGGGGGCTCAAATAAGACATAGAAAGTCTTATGAGTCCTAAGAGATGATAATAATCTAAGAAAAGAAAAGAAAAGGGGACCAAGATTTAAATAGTATCTAAGTAAACTTCATGATTATTCAACATTGAACTTAAGGCTATTATGATCCAAATCAAGAAATAGAAGTTCAATCACAACATTAATATGTGCAAAGAACCCTAAAGAGTCCCATATATTGTGATTGGACTTAGAATTAGAGACTAATTACTTAGAGGTTACCTTCAAAGTATCCTCAACTTCTTAGTTGCTTTAAGATTTTCCTAAGCTAATCAAACTCTCCTTCTAGCTCTTCTTTTGAAAAAAACTTACTCCTAATTGTGTTTAGAAAATTTTAAAAGATTGAAAACAAAGGAATTTAGGAATCTAAGCCAAGATACTAGCCAAAATCAAGATCCTTTGTAATGGGATATTCATTCCCTATATAGGGAATTTTTAAAGGGGTATTTTAGTATTTTCATAGCAAAAACCCTAATTTTGGACGTCCTTTTGAAGGTACAAACGTACTGTTGCAAAGCTGGCAGACACAAAAATGGGGCATTTGGTGGAGATGGAAGCAGCACTCAATGGGTCCCAGAGCAGCACTCAACCGTCGCAGTATTCAATGAATACCGACCCAGCACACAATGAATGCCGCGGATAACTCCGCGAACTGCCGCCTTTTCTGGAATTTTGATTTTTGCAGCTTTTGATGGCTATTTGCGGCTCTCACTGACTGCCGTTGTGGCACTTACCAACTACCGTGTGGCAATTAGGGAGTGCCGCACTGGCAACACAAGAGTGCCGCAGATACAAGCCATGTGCCATTTTTTTTCTTTTTTCCTTTTCTCCTCTTTTCTTCTTTTTTCTCTTTGTCTCTCTTTTGTTTAAAATTGAAGAGCCTTTCGAAGAGCTTGGATCACCTTTTAGAAGTCATAGATAAGTCGGACATTGTCATCATCGGATCTTAGAGGTAACACTCCCCTTAATTCGACGTTTGGTCAAAATCAGGGTGTTTACAGTTTACCCCTCTTCGGCAAAGCTTGTGTAGCAAAGCGTTTCACAAGTGAATGTTGAAGCCTGTGTGAAGACAAGCCCTTGACCAAATTGTAAGATTCAGGTAAAACAAAATGCATTGCAAAAGAAAATGGGTGCGCAGCCAAGTTCTAGTCAGTTGTTCTCAACAGTGAGCTGCCTACATATCCGCTCAGGAATCAGACCGAAGATATAGTTCGGGCAAGGATCAAACACATACAAGCACAAGTAATCATACGGATGAATGCACCTGCCCTGTCGTGATGCACGTGCTCATATAGATGATGGTGGTCAATGTAGCTTCATGCTCTACAAATGATACGGTTCAAGATCAAGCCATCTCGATGTGCCTAGATGCAATCTATGCTCTATGTTATCTAATGTTCGTGGTTGACTCCACTAGAATTTTGAGTTCCTGCAACCCTCAAGTTGATGCTTTACGAGCGATCACACAATGTAATCGACTGGGCGGCACTTTGCAACTTAGGCCCCGATGTCAATGCATGTTTGCTCTGAAGAATCCGCAGCCGCTCGGTCCCGTCGAATACGTTTGCTCTGAAGAATCTGCAGCCTTTCGGCCCCATCAGATACGTTTGCTCTGATTATCTACAGCCTTTCAGCCTCGTCGGATACATTTGCTTTGATAATCCGTAGCCCTTCAGCCCCGTCAGATACGTTTGCTCTGGTTTTATTTTTTTTTCAAATTTTCAACATCAGGAATCAATCAGACTCAAATTTTCTTCAATTTTCAACATCAGGAGTCAATCAGACTCAAATTTTCCTTAATTTTCAAAATCAGGAGTTAGTAGACTCAAATTTTCCTCAATTTCTCAAAATTTAGAGTCGATTAGACTCAAATTTTTCTCAAATTTCAAATTCAAAAGTCAGTCAGATTAAATCTTTCTCAAATTTCAAAATCAAAAGTCAGTCAGATTTAAATCTTTTCAATTTCCAAAAACAAAAGTTAGTTAGACTCAGATCTTTTCAAAGTTCAACACTGTGGATACCGGGATTCCACCGCTTTGTTTTGCTTTTGAAACCTGTTTGATTTTAATCAAAGAAAGAGCAAGGGTCTGTTGAAAATAGATACAGAGTCGCCACTTGGTCTTTAAGGAACCAAGAAACCTAATTTGACTCACCCAAACGGATAAAGGGCACCGGCCCTTCATAACCAAAGAACTTGGCTCGGGGTTTTGGTACGAGAGAGGAACGAACCTTTGTCACGACTAAAACACCCTCAACTCGCCCCGTCTTTCGACGGGCCTCAATTAGCATCCAAATAATCATCTTATACTATGTATGGTTCGACAATTAATACTATGGTAATATATTACATCACATACGAAACTTGAAATTGGAAGATCAAAAGATAAGATATCATTCATAAGATCTAAGTCAAATATCATGCAATGTAAAGTGAAAGATCACACAAATAAACCTAGGAAAAATCGTCTAATCATGTATCAAGTAATTAAGTTTCCCTAATCTAAAGGGGACATGAATTGTTCTTGAAACAAAAAGAAATCAAAGAAATCAAAAATGCTTAGCAAGCTAGTATGATGCATGTTATTCTTTGAGAAAAGAAGACCTCTCAATCCCCGGGACGGACGAGAAAGGATGATTAGATCGGGGGAAGCGTGAACGTATGATCATGATCATTCCTTATAATCTTCTTATATTAGGAGTCACAAAAGCCCCAAACCTTTGCATGGATGCAATGTATGTATCTAAAATGTGCCAAGGTTGTAGTGTGCTTTGTGTTCATGGATTCCAAGAATGACTTAGAAGTCTAGGATGTGTATGAATAAATGAATGAAATCATCATGGGATATGTACAAATGTAGTATGAACTACTTCCTAAGATAAGATCTAATTTGGAGTGCATGTAGGCATCAAATCAAAGAATGAAAGTTGAAAGGTGCTTGCTGTGAATAGTAGACAGAACAATAACATGATCTTGTAAAAACGGAAACGAGGGGTTAGGAATGTTTTCAATGCATGATGTTTTATGGAGCTCTTCCTTATTGTGTCTAAAACACTACCCAAAAAGCCAATCTTTAATAACTATCACAGATTGAGAGAAATCATATGAACAACAGAGGTTACTCAGAAACAGAGTCCGTACTGTCGACTGAAATGTTGAAAACTCTTAGAAAATGAAAACGAATGATCTAGAGGCCCATTTTATACAGAAGGTTCCCTAAGACATTGAAGTTTAAGGGAAAAATAAGTTAGGACCACCCCTTTTAGAAACGATTTCTGAAAACAAAGTTGGAATTTAGGTAAGCTGCTGTGACAGCAGAGGCAGAATGTCTGGAAGGAATGTTTGGGTCCAAATGGACCATTTTCAAATACTTCCAAGTCAAACCAAAAATCATGAGTGTTCTCCAATGAGTTAGGAAGACATTCCAAGTGGCCTTGTATCCATATGTTGAGTATTGAGTTCTAGAAAAATCTTTGAACTCAGATTACTCACTGTTTTAACTCACTGTTTTGAAGATTTTGGGAAAAACTTGAGTTTTTTTTCTTGAAATCAAAATGAGAGAGATTGAAGGGGGTTTTGAAATAGAGATTTTGAAAATGTATTTTCAATACTCAATAAAGATTATAGCCACTTGAAATGTCAACATCAAACTCATCATCAAGAACCTCCAAGATTGTTGGAGAGATTTATTTTTATTTGAACATAACTTCAAGAATACCTTGGAGGTATTGAAGTTATAATCATCATTTATCAAACATGTTTTTGAGGTCAAGAGCTACTATCCATAAGGATTCACTCACCTCAAACTTCATGTCATCACTTAGATGATGATGAACTAGTAAGTAAATAAAAAAAATAAAAAAGAAATGAGGTGAGAAGAGATGAACATTATATAAACAAGCAAGTAAACAATGATCAATAGATGATATTCATGAAGTATAGAGTTTGTAGCTTGGTGTTTCACTCATATGTAATGACATTGGACATGGAAGAAGCTTCCACTCTATTAAATGCTCACTAAAATGGTGGTTGGGTGTATTGAATGTTGAAGTAAATGGGAGTAATGTAGTAAAAATAAAGTTTAGAACTCACTTTTGTTTTGAAAATCAAAGAAGGAAGCTTCTTTTCTCTCTATTCTTACCTTATCTCTACAACTTTCTCTCCCAAACTTTTTCTAAACTTGCCTTTGACTCTCCTAAAATGAAGAGCAATGGGGGGTTTAAATAAGCCAACTTGGGGTGGTTTTGGGATTTAGAAAGTATTCCCATTGGCTCCAAACATCTGAAATCATAAAATTATGTCGTTTTGGTTTTTAATTAATCAAAATGGGACCACAAAACTAATTACAAAAATACACTATTCTGGAGGGGAGTGCCGCGACGGCACTAGGCCAGTGCCGCGGTGGCAGTGGGCCAGTGCCGCGGAGGCACTGCTCCTCCTTCGTCCAGATAACGCTGTCTAGGCCCCTAGAGGTTTCGGTATTCGCGAAAAGGCCCTATTTTGTCCGAAATTCACAGAAAATGCGTATGAACTCCAAACTGAGGTTATGATATACCGTTAGAAAGGTAATGGAGTCTACTTTACATAAAAAATAGTTCGGGGATAGGTCACTTTGAAAAGTTTTGCGGTATTCGCTATAAAAGCCGATTTGATCGCCTTTTTCGCCTTCGGAAATTCAAAATAAATTCGTTTTAAATCCAGGAATTATGTGCGATATACCGTTGGAAAGCTATTGACCTCTAGTATCTATGAAAAATATTTGAAAATTGTTTCGGTGCCCCAATTCCAAAGTCAAATCTTGGTCAAACTAGTCAAACCTGGGATTCCCGGGAAGTTCTGGGAACTTCCGGGAGCTCCCAGGAGCCGACGTTTTCGCTCGATTCTCTTTTAAAAACTCATTTTAATACTTTTCTAATGATTCTGGTAAATTTGGACGATTTTGGTCAAACTTGGTCAAACTCTGGTCAAACCTTGGTCATACCGGTCAACGGGGACTTTCGGGGAACTTCCGGGACTTCCGAGGGTCTCTGGAGCTGACGATTTCATCCGGTTTTACTTAAAAACTTATTTTATCATTTTTCTTACGATATAGCATGTTTTCAGAACTTCGGGACCAAATCTGGGAGTCTTCGGGCTTTCAGGGGCATTTTGGTCAATCTGAGCATTCTGAGAGATAGAGCTGACTTTCAGGAGTCCTTTTGAGTCTTTTACGATCATCGTGAACCACCAAGCTATGGGTCTCCTAAATCTGATAGCCGACAAAATGGGGTGTCTACAGTTTGCCCCTCTTTGGCAGGAACTTACGAGGCAACGGATGTCTCAAGCGAGTACCAAAGTTTTGAAGAGACAGGACTTTTTGGAGGCTATAGATTTAGGATAAAAAGTGTTACAAAAGACGCAATGATGCTGAGGCTAGTGCTGGTCGCGCTTTGCGTGAGCTGCCTACGTATCCCAAGGGGAATCAGACCAGGACGTAGTTCAGGGCACAAATAGGCAAATCACGTATGCACAACGAGACAGTCGTATGCTATATTATGAGGAGGATATGCGATGCATGGATGGATTGTGTGATGAGTCCTATTATGCCTATTGTATGATCCTAGTATGCTGTAGGGTGTGCCACTCCGAGTGGGCTGGTGTCGTGCTGGTGTTTTTGACTATGATGCAGTTATTGACCTGAATAGGGATACCAAGATTTTAGAAGGCTCTGAGTCTAGGGGCAAACTTCTGAATTTTGGGAACTGTGCTTCGTAAGCGAACGTAATTGGGTATGGGGTCTCAGAGGACTATAATTGAAGACGCCTTTTGGCAAATAACCGACGAACACGGAAGCCCTGGAAATTAAGAGGCGGGCACAGAAGTCAAGTGATGATCATGAAATTCTAAGATGTCACGCGATGAACATGGAAGCCCCGTTGATAGAAGCCATGGCATATTTTGAATGAGAACGATGATGATTAATGAACCGACGATGTTTGAATCGAGATGATGAGTTGACAATGGGCTACTGTGATTGAACTGACGGTGTACGAATCCGCTGAGGATTAATCTGAATCTGCTGGGGATGAAGCGACTCTTTCTGGGATCTCTCTTCAACTACTTCTCTTGATCAAATCTTGCGGGCCGGTCGGGGCCTTCGGGAGCTGGTATCTTTCTGCTTCTCTCCTCGGGGGATGATGTGGGGTTCTCGGGAAATCTCTTTTCTTGATCGGGAACCAGGACCCATCTCTGAATCTCTCACGGTTGATCAAATCTTGCGGCACTCAATCCAAGAGGCCCGGTCGGGGCCTTCGGGAGCTGGTATCTTTCTACTTCTGTCCTCAAGGGATGATGCAGGGTTCTCGGAGAATCTCTTTTCTTGATCGGGAACCAGGGCCCATCTCTGAATCTCTCACTGTTGATCAAATCTTGCGGTGCTCAATCCAAGAGGGCAGGTCGGGGCCTCCGGGAGCTGGTATCTTTCTGATTCTGTCCTATGGGGATGATGCAGAGTTCTCGAGGAATCTCTTTTCTTGATCGGGAACCAAGACCCATCTTTGAATCTCTCACGGTTGATCAAATCTTTGCGGTGCTCAATCCAAGAGGGCCAATCGGGGCTTCCGGGAGCTGGTATCTTTCTGCTTTTGTCCTCGGGGGATAATGCAGGGTTCTCAAGGAATCTCTTTTTTTATTTTTCGGTGCCTTGGCCAAAATCCAAGATTCGTTCTCAGGACTCTCGTGTTTGATCAAAATTTACGACGGTTGTTCTGAAATAGCCGATTCGGGTCCTCGAGAGTCAATTTTTCCTAGTTTCTGCCTGCTGGAGGTAGTTCTGACAACCTTTAGCCTGTTTGGGGTAAAACCTTACAAATCTTGACCGGAATGGGCCACCAGGGTTGATCAGGGCCAAAAATAGGCTGAAAAAGGCCAAAATAGGTCAAAACGGAACAATATGGAGCGAAGCGGGGCCCGCAGGGAGCAGTACCGCGGCGGCGCTGGGCCACTGCCGCGACGGCAGTTGGCCAGTGCCACGGTAGCACTGGGTGGCCAGACTCCATCTTTGTATATCTCGGGTTTTTGAGCTTTTGAAGCTCATTCTTGGCCATTTTGGGGTGTTTTTGGAGCCAAAAATCGTTAAAACGCAGCTTGTACGCACTCAGGTGAGTAATCCTACCCCGTAGTTGGAATTTCAATTGGTGTTTTGGTTTGCTCAATTTTGCAAGAAGAAAGTTTAACTTTAACTTCCATTTTCTTTGTAGATCCATGGCTTCAAGCTCGAGGAGACCGTCTAAGAAGGTCAAGGAACGGATGAAAGCCGAGATGCAAACCCCGGACTTGATTTTACGAGACCCCCAACATCATCTTTCGGCCGCGGCTCTAGCGAGTTTGGTATGTAAAACCTTCGACATTTTAGGACTATTTCCATGTATTGTGCTAGTTTTGTGAGCCGTAGTGTGCACCTAGAGATCGTTAGAAGTTCGATTTGTGCTCAAATGTTGATTTTGCAAATTTGGACCTCGGGTCATGAATAGTGATTTCGTGCATTGCTTTTGTCATCTCTGGTATGTGCAGGTGCCGAAAGTAGCATTGAAGGGCCACGGTAGCCTCACTCATGCTTTCTTGTGGTACACTTAACTCTCGCCTACCGTCAAGAGAATGGTAGACGATGCTGGGTTTGGCAACTTCGTTCGCCTGGTTTCAAAAAGCAGCAATGATCTGGCACACTTTTATGCTTTGGCTAAGAGATGGTGGGACACCACCAATACTTTCCACCTGCCGTTCGACGAGATGACCATGACGCCTTTCGACTTCTCTATGATTACTAGTTTGAGGGTAGGCGGGAAACGCCTGATTCTGGATTATTTCTATGAGATCGACCCTGAGGCTGTAGAGATGTTGATTGAGGTTGTTCCCCCCAATTTGGAGAGACACTGGTTTCCTTGTGGCTGGCTTTACCGGGCTTATGGCAGAGGGAATCATAACCTGAACAATTTCCAACTTTTGAGGGTGTATCTTCTGTATGTCCTTGGCTGCTCGATCTTTGCGACACAGAATGACCGGGTGAACTTGAGGCTTCTTTCTTACCTGACGACCATCGATGAGATCCCTTCTTACGACTGGGGCGGTGCTGCCTTGGCCCATCATTACAAGCACTTGGGTGAGGTTTCCCGAGGTGATGTTAAATCGATAAGGGGATTTTGGCGAGCTTGGGAGGTATGTGTTGCATCTTGCTTTATATTCTGACTTTTCAGTTTCTGTTCTTTTTCTGATTTTCTCCTTTGTCTGTGCAGCTTTGGAGATTCGAGTACTTGAAGATGTTGGCTCCCTCCCCTGCGGATGAATCAGGCGAAGACGAGGATGGCATGGCTCCTTTGCCTTTGTTCCCACGAGGCTTGAGATGGCGGAGGGATGTTGTTAGGGTGAAGAGTGGGGCCCACCAGATTGTTTTGCTCAGAAACTTCTTAACTGGACTAACGACTGCTAATGTTGATTGGACGCCTTGGGAGCGCGTTGCCTATGCCGCCCCAGAGGAGATACAAGCGGTCAAACCTCTTTCCTCTTGCCGATTTCTGATGGAGAGTACCGAGTGCAGGCAGTGGTTCCTTGGTGAGCGAGTGTCCCGGCAGGTGGTCGATGGTTCTAGGTATCGTGTCCCTCATAATCCCCCTACGATGGATGCTAGTGACCTTTCTGGTGATGCTCTGCTGGCGGCCTTGGCTGGCACCGACGTTTGGGACCATTTTCTCTCTGAGATCGATTACGAGGCTTACTGTGGTCGTTCCCTGATGCCCAACTTCCCACTCCTGGAGGTGAGTTTATTTTTGTTTTTTATTCGTTGCCTATATTTTTGATTTATCTTTTCTTAACTTATTTTGTGCCTACAGCTCCGCGAGATGTATAGTAGGCAGGCTCCTACGGCTTCCGATCCTATCCCTCCTTGGGATTGGACCGTCAACGTTTTAGCCACTGATGGCACTCCCCAAGTGATGGAGGTGCCACGAGTCACATGCGGGTACCCTACTCAGCTAGCGGGCGTTCTCAACATTCCTTGGAGTTACGCTGAGGAGGGCCACGCCTTGGCGGCTAGCTTACGGTCTTTGGTCCTCACATGAGACCACCGGGTATGTCTTTAATTCTTGCACTCCTTAAGGTTATGAGGTTCTAATCCTAATTTTGCCCTTGACAGATGGATGGTATGCGGCAGTTTGCTGCCAATCAGATAGCGTCCTTGGTAGGTTTCTGACTTGACTCTGTTTATATATATATATATTTTGTCGTTTTCCTACTGATTGCCTTTATTTTATTTGTGTGTGCAGTACCGTGGAGGCGGAGCTGGCTCATCGAGGACCGGTCCGAGGTGCCGAGGTGGTAGGAGGAGACCGTCGCCGACATACACTCCGGGCGGTCCGACAGAGGATGAAGAAGAGGAGGACTGAGGCCCCCCCCCCCCCAAGCGGGAACTTTATTCTATTTTCTTTTTATGTTTTCGATCGGGTTGTACTGGTGATGTGACTATTTGGACAGTGTAGGGCGATGTGTGGAACAGTTTGTGACCTTTGACAAATTATTATGATGTTTTGCCTTTTAGGCCGGATAGCTTCCGGTTTGGAGGCGCAGTTGTGTGCTTGTTTTAGTTGATGATGATACATGTGCACTGTGATTGTTGGGTGTTACTGCGATGGGCAGTTTTGTAATAGTGAGTGTTTTCGCCTTGCAGGTGGGATAGTCCGTGAAACGGGGAGGTGCTGCCGAAATTTTAAATTTTCCTAGAGCTGCGATCGAAAACATGGCTTTGTATGATCCCGCTCAACTCACAGCTTGGCTAAACATCACGGATGATGTGGAACGGATCAACCTCTTTAGCTACGGCCTGACCGAGCTATTCTCTCTGCGCCAGATGACCCTGAACACTGAGTTCTTGCGTGCTGCTATTGCTTACTGGGACCCAGCGAATCATGTCTTCAATTTCAACGGGTTGGAGATATACCCCTTGTTTGAGGAGTTCTGTGCTATCCTTGGCTATGATTCTGATTCGGACCTGATTCTCCCTTCTGCTGATACCCTTAGTCCTACACGAGGCTTGGCTGAATATCTGAATTGTTCCATCACTATTTCCCGCCGGCTGATTCAAGGTGAGGTTCTTGACATTGCTTCCATAATTGCTCGATATGCCAGTCCCGGGAATCCCAGCGTGTATGATGCTACTCATGGGGCTGCTCTAATTCTGTGTATGACTTCACACTTCTTGTTCCCGAGTGCTTCTAGCGACTTAGTGCATGCATGTCTCGGGCTGAAGGCAGGTAAGAACCTCATGGCCATGGTTCTGGCCGAGACCCTGAATGGTTTGGATCGCGCTTCAAGTCAAGGAATGCTTCTACTTTCTGGGGCGCCTTTGGTGTTACAGGCTTGGCTCTATGAGCATCTTCAGTTATGGACAGGTAATGTGCCGCCAGTTTATTTTCGCAGAGCTGTGCTCTATACTCATTTTACTTCTGCTGATTGGGTGGGTATGATGGGTCCCTTATCTGAGGCTGACATTTGCTGGATCGTGAGGCGTTGGGGCCTTTATGTTGTGACCACTAGTCTTGGGGATTTCCAGAGGGTATGGCTGATGGGACTGAGAGAGACCTCCTTCTATCATCCTCGTCGATTGGCCAGACAGTATGGGCAAGTTCAAGAGGTGCTGCTTTCATCAGGGGCTGGGCCAGCCGAGCAAGGGACTATTTCTAAAGAGCTTTGAAGAAATAAAAGACACAAAGATAAAACTAGACCTGACTTATTCTGCTCATTCCTCCCAGTGTCTTTGAACATGTGTGATTGCTTTTCGAAAGACTTTTATTTTTTGATCTTTCTTGCTTATGTAATATTCAGAGTTTGTTTATCGGTGAACCTTGGTTACTTTGGGAATCTCATTCTATGCATTTAGCTTTAAAAACATTTTGTAATCGAGATTTCAATTAGATGTTGCTTTTGGTACTTGCTTGGGCATGCTAGGACGATTAGAGGCAAACGAGACGGGTGGCCGAAGTTTGCCCCTAGTTTGGGATATATATGGTTGTGAGGCAAACGAGTGTGGACACCGGGATTCCACCGCTTTGTTTGCTTATTTGAAACTCGTTTGATTTTGAATCAAGAAAATAGAAAATGGTCTGTTGAAAACAGATACAGAGTCGCCACTTGGTCTTTAAGGAACCAAGAAACCTAATTTGACTCACCCAAATAGATAAAGGGCACCGGTCCTTCATAACCAAAGAACTTGGCTCGGGGTTTTGGTACGAGAGAGGAAGGAGCCTTTGTCGCGACTAAAACACCCTCAACTCGCCCCGTCTTTCGACGGGCCTCAATTAGCATCCAAATAATCATCTTATACTATGTTTGGTTCGACAAATAATACTATGATAGTATATTACATCACATAAGAAAATTTGAAAATGGAAGATCTAAAGATAAGATATCATTTATAAGATCTAAGCCAAATATCACACAATGCAAAGTGAAAGATCACACAAATAAATCTCGGAAAAATCGTCTAATCATGTATCAAATAATCAAGACTTCCTAATCTAAAGGGGGACATGAATTGTTATCATAACAAATAAACAAAGAAATCAACATATGCTTAGCAAACTAGTATGATGCATGTTAATCTTTGAGAAAAGAAGACCTCTCAATCCCCGGGATGGATGAGAAAGGATGATTAGATCGGGGGAAGCATGAACGTGTGATCAAGTTCATTCCTTATAATCTTCTTAGATTAGGAGCCATGAAGGCCCCAAATCTTGCATGGATGCAATGTATGTATCTAGAAATGTGCAACGGTTGTAGTGTGCTTGTGTACATGAATTCCTAGAATGACTTTGAAGTCTAGAATGTGTATGGATGAATGAATGAAATCAACATGGGATATGTACAAATGTAGTATGGACTACTTCCTAAGATATGAACTAATTTGGAAGGCATATAATCATCAAATCAAATAATGAAAGTTAAAATGTGCTTGCTGTGAATACTGGACACAACAGTAACATGATCTTGTAAAAAAGGAAAAGAGGGGTTAGGAATGCTTTCAATGCATGATTTTTTATGGAGATGTTCATCATTGTGTCTAGAACACTACCCAAAAAGCCAATCTTTAATAACTATCACATATTGAGAGAAAATCATATGAACAACAGAGGTTACTCAGAAACAGAGTCCGTACTGTCGACTGAAATGTTGAAAAATCTTAGAAAATGAAAACGAATGATCTAGAGGCCCATTTTATACAGAAAGTTCCCTAAGACATTGAAGTTTAAGGGAAAAATAAGTTGGGACCACCCCTTTTGGAAAATAGTTCTGAAAAAGAAGTTGGAAGTTAGTCAAGCTGCTGTGACAGCAGAGGCAGAATGTTTGGAAGGAATGTTTGGGTCCAAATGGACCATTTTCAAGTACTTCCAAGTCAAACCAAAAATCATGGGTGTTCTCCAATGAGTTGGGAAGATTTTCCAAGTGGCCTTGCATCTATATGTTGAGTATTGAGTTCTAGAGAAATCTTTGAACTCAGCTCACTCACTGTTTTGACTCACTGTTTTGAAGATTTTGGGGAAAATAAGGTTTTCTTTCTTGAAATCAAAATGAGAGGGATTGAGGAGGGTTTTGAAATAGAGGTTTTGAAAGTTTATTTTCAATACTCAATGAAGATTATGACCACTTAAAATGCCAACATTCAACTCATCATCAAGAACCTCCAAGATTGTTGGAGAGACTTATTTTTATTTGAGCATAACTTCAATACACTTCAAGGATACCTTGGAGGTATTGAAGTTATGATCATCATCTATCAAACATGTTTTTGAGGTCAAGAGCTACTATCCATAAGGATTCACTCACTCCAAACTTCATGTCATCATTTAGATGATGATGAACTAGTAAGTAAATAAAGAAAATCAAAAAAAGAAATGAGTTGAGAAGAGATAAACAATGAATAAACAAGCAAGTAGATATTGATCAATAGATGATATTCATGAAGTATTGAACTTGTAGATTGGTGTTTCACTCATATGTAATGACATTGGACATGAAAGAAGCTTCCACTCTCTTAAATTCTCACTAAAATGGTGGTTGGATGTATTGAATGTTGAAGTAAATGGGAGTAATGTAGTAAAAATAAAGTTTAGAACTCACTTTTGTTTTGAAAAATCAAAGAAGGAAGCTTCTTCTTCTCTATTCTAACCTTATCTCTATAACTTTCTCTCCCAAACTTTCTCTAAACTTGCATTTGACTCCCCCAAAATGAAGAGCAATGGGGGGTTTAAATAGGCCAACTTGGGGTGGTTTTAGGATTTAGAAAGTATTCCCATTGGCTCCAAACATCTGAAATCATAAAACTATGTCGTTTTGGTTTTTAATTAATCAAAATGGGACCCAAAACAATTTATAAAAATACACTGTTCTGGGGGGGAGTGCCGCGGTGGCAGTGGGCCAGTGCCGCGGCGGTAGGGCTCCTCCGTCGTCCAGATAATACTGTTTAGGCCCCCTGAGGTTACGGTATTCGCGAAAAGGCCCTATTTCGTCCGAAATTCACAAAAAATGCGTACGAACTCCAAACTGAGGTTGTGATATACCGTTGGAAAGGTAATGGAGGCTTTACATAAAAAATAGTTCAGGGATAGGTCACTTTGAAAAGTTTTGCGGTAGTCGCGATAAAAGCAGATTTGATCGCCTTTTTCGCCTTCGAAAATTCAAAATAAATTCGTTTTAAATCCAGGAATTACGTGCGACATACCGTTGGAAAGCTATTGACCTCTAGTATTCATGAAAAATATTTGAAAATTGTTTCGGTGCCCCGATTCCAAAGTCAAATCATGGTCAAATTGGTCAAACCCGGGATTCCGGGGAAGTTCTGGGAACCTCCGGGAGCTCCTAGGAGCCGACGTTTTCGCTCGATTCTCTTTTAAAACTTATTTTAATACTTTTCTAATGATTCCGGTGAATTCGGATGATTTTGGTCAAACTTGGTCAAACTCTGATCAAACCTGGTCAAACCTGGGTCAAACCGGTCAACGGGGACTTTCGGGGAACTTCCGGGGGTCTTTGGGAGCTGACGATTTCTTCCGGTTTTATTTAAAAACTCATTTTATCATTTTTCTTACGACATAGCATGTTTTCAGAACTTCGGTACCAAATCTGGGAGTCTTCAGGCTTTCAGGGGCATTTTGGTCAATCTGAGCATTCTGAGAGATAGAGCTGACTTCCAGGAGTCCTTTGAGTCTTTTACGATCATTGTGAACCACCAAGATATGGGTCTCCTAAATTTGATAGCCGACAAAATGGGGTGTCTACAGTTTGCCCCTCTTTGGCAGGAACTTGCGAGGCAACGAATGTCGCAAGCGAGTGCCAAAGTTTTGAAGAGACAGGTCTTTTGGAGGCTATAGATTTAGGATAAAAAGCGTTGCAAAAGATGCAATGATGCTGAGGCTAGTGCTGGTCGTGCTCTGCGTGAGCTGCCTACGTATCCCAAGGAGAATCAGACCAAGACGTAATTCGGGGCGCAAAGGAATGAATCACACATGTACACACGCAACAACCAAGCGGATGCTATGCTATGACGATGGTATGCAATGCGTGGACGTGATACGAGTTATGTTATGCCTATTGTATGATCCTAGTATGCTGTAGGGTGTGCCACTCTGAGTGGGCTGGTGTCGTACTGGTGTTTCTGACTATGATGCAGTTATTAACCCGAATAGGGATACCAAGATTTTTAGAAGGCTCTGAGTCTAGGGGCAAACTTCTGAATTTTGGGAAGTGTGCTTCGTAAGAGAACGTAACTGGGTGTGGGGTCTCGGAGGACTATAATCGAAGACGCCTTTTGGCAAATAACCGACGGACACGGGAGCCCTGGAAATTAAGAGACGGACACAGAAGTCAAGGGATGATCATGAAATCCTGAGATGTTATGCGATGAATATGGACGCCCCATGGCATATTTTGAATGAGAGCGATGATGACTAATGAACCGACGATGTTTGAATCGAGATGATGAGTCAACAATGGACTACTGTGATTGAACGGACGATGTACGAATCCGCTGAGGATTAATCCGAATCCGCTGGGGATGAAGCGACTCTTTCTGGGATCTCAACCGCTTCTCCTGATCAAATCTTGCGGGCCGGTCGGGGCCTCCGGCAGCCGGTATCTTTCTGCTTCTGTCCTTGGGGGATGATGCGGGGTTCTCGGGGAATCTCTTTTCTTGATCGGGAACTAGGACCCATCTCTGAATCTCTCACGGTTGATCAAATCTTGCGGTGCTCAATCCAAGAGGGCCGGTCGGGGCCTCCGGGAGCTGGTATCTTCCTGCTTCTATCCTCGGGGGATGATGCGGGGTTCTCGGGGAATCTCTTTTCTTGATCGGGAACCAGGACCCATCTCTGAATCTCTCATGGTTGATCAAATCTTGTGGTGCTCAATCCAAGAGGGCCGGTTGGGGCCTCCGGGAGCTGGTATCTTTCCGCTTCTGTCCTCGGGGGATGATGCGGGGTTCTCGGGGAATCTCTTTTCTTCATCGGGAACCAGGACCCATCTCTGAATCTCTCATGGTTGATCAAATCTTGCGGTGCTCAATCCAAAAGGGCCGGTCGGGGCCTCCGGGAGCTGGTGTCTTTCCGCTTCTGTCCTCGAGGGATGATGCGGGGTTCTCGGGGAATCTCTTTTCTTGATCGGGAACCAGGACCCATCTCTGAATCTCTCACGGTTGATCAAATCTTGCGGCGCTCAATCTAAGAGGGCCGGTCGGGGCCTCCGGGAGCTGGTATCTTTCTGCTTCTGTCCTCGGGGGGTGATGTTGGGTTCTCGGGGAATCTCTTTTCTATTTTTCGGTGCCTTGGCCAAAATCCAGGATTCGTTCCCGGAACTCTCGTGTTTGATCAAAACTTACGACGGTTGTTCTAAAATAGCCGATTCGGGTCCTCGGGAGTCAATTTTTCCCAGTTTCTACCTGCTGGAGGTAGTTCTGACAGCTTTTAGCCTAATTGGGGTAAAACCTTACAAATCTTGACCGGAATGGGTCACCAGGGCTGATCGGGGCCAAAACCAGGCTGAAAAAGGCCAAAAAAGGTCAAAACGGAGCGAAACGGAGCGAAGCGGGGCCCGCAGGGAGCAGTGCCGCGGCGGCACTGGGCCACTACCGCGGCAGTTGGCCAGTACCGCGGCGGCACTAGGTGGCCAGACTCCATCTTTGTATATCTCGGGTTTTTGAGCTTTTGAAGCTCATTCTTGGCCATTTTGGGGTGTTTTTGGAGCCAAAAATCGCCAAAATGCAGCTTGTGCGTGCTCAGGTGAGTAATCCTTCCCCGTAGTTGGAATTTTGATTGGTGTTTTAGTTTGCTCAATTTTGCAAGAAGAAAGTTTAACTTTGACTTCCATTTTCTTTGTAGATCCATGGCTTCGAACTCGAGGAGACCGTCTAAGAAGGCCAAGGAACGGATGAAAGCCGAGATGCAAACCCTGGACTTGATTTTACGGGACCCCCAACATCATCTTTCGGCCACGGCTCTAGCGAGCTTGGTATGTGAAACTTTCGACAATTTAGGACTATTTTTATGCATTGTGCTAGTTTTGTGAGCCATAGTGTGCACCTAGAGATCGTTAGAAGTTCGATTTGTGCTCAAATGTTGATTTTGTGAATATGGACCTCGGGTCGTGAAAAGTGATTTTGTGCATCGTTTTGTCGTCTTTGGTATGTGCAGGTGCCGGAAGTGACGTTAAAAGGCCACGGTAGCCTTGCCCACGCTTTCCTATGGTATACTCAGCTTTCGCCCACCGTCAAGTGGATGGTCGATGACACCGGGTTCGGAGGCTTTGTCCGTCTGGTTTCGAAGAGCATCAATGACTTGGCACACTTTTATGCTTTGGCTGAGAGGTGGTGGGACACCACCAATACTTTCCACCTCCCGTTTGGCGAGATGACCATGACGCCTTTTGATTTCTCCATGATCACCGGTTTGAGGGTAGGCGGGAAGCGCCTGATTCTGGATTATTTCTATGAGATTGACCCTGAGGCTGTAGAGATGTTGATTGGGGCTGTTCCCCACAATTTGGAGAGGCACTGGTTTCCTTGTGGCTGGCTTTACCGGGCTTATGGCAGAGGGAATCATAACCTGAACAATTCCCAGCTCTTGAGGGTGTATCTTGTGTATGTCCTTGGTTGCTCAATCTTTGCGACAAGGAATGACTGGGTGAGCTTGAGATTCCTTTCTTGCTTGGCGACCATTAATGAGATCCCCTCCTATGACTGGGGCGGTGCTGCCTTGGTCCATCTTTACAAGCATATGGGCGAGGTTTCTCGGGGCGATGTTAGATCGATAAGGGGATTTTGGCGAGCTTGGGAGGTATGCACTGCATCTTCCTTCATTTTTTCTTGACTTGGCTTTTGATTTCTGTACTCTTTCTGACTTTCCTCCTTGTCTGTGCAGCTTTGGAGCTTCGAGTACCTGAAGATGTTAGCTCCATCCCCTGCGGACGAATCGGGCGAAGACGAGGATGGCATGGCTCCTGTACCTTTGTTCCCACGAGGCTTGAGATGGCTGAGGGATGTTGTTGGGGTGAAGAGTGGGGCCCACTGGATTGTTTTGCTCAAAAACTTCCTAACCGAGCTGACGGCTGCTAGTGTCGATTGGACGCCTTGTGAGTGTGTCGCATATGCCGCCCCTAAGGAGATACAAGCGGTCAAACCTCTTTCCTCTTGCCGACTTTTAATGGAGAGTACTGAGTGCAGGCAGTGGTTCCTTGGTGAGCGGGTATCCCGGCAGGTGGTTGGTGGTTCCAGGTATCGCGTCCCTCATAATCCTCCTGCGATGGATGCTAGTGATCTTTCTGGTGATGCTCTGCTGGAGGCCTTGGCCGGCTCCAATGTTTGGGACCATTTTCTCTCTGAGACTGGTTACGAGGCTTAGCGTGGCCATTTCCTGATGCCCAACTTCCCACTCCTAGGCACTGATGGCAGTCCCCAAGTGATGGAGGTGCCGCGAGTCACATGTGGGTACCCTACTCAGCCAGCGGGCGTCCTCAATGTTCCTTGGAGTTACGCTGAGGAGGGTCACGCCTTGGCGGCTAGCCTACAGTCCTTGGTCCTCACACGAGACCATCGGGTATGTCCTTTATTTCTTGTACTCTTTAAGGTTATGAGGTTCTAATCCTGGATTTTACGCTTGACAGATGGATGGCATGCGGCAATTTGCCGCCAATCAGATGGCGTCTATGGTAAGTCTCCGACTCGACTCTGTTTTTGTACTTTTTGTAGTTCCCTTACTGATTGCCTCCATTTTATTTGTGTGTGCAGTACCGGGGAGGCGGAGCTGGCTCATCGAGGACTGGTCCAAGGTGCAGAGGTGGTAGGAGGAGACCGTCGCCGATATACACTCCGGGCGGTCCGACAGAGGACGAAGAAGAGGAGGACTGAGGCCGCCCCTCAAGCGGGGACTTTGCTTTATTTTCTTTTTATGTTTTCGATTGGGTTGTACCGGTGACATGACTTATTTGGACAGTGTAGGATGATGTATGGAACAGTTTGTGACCTTTTGATAAATTATTATGATGTTTTGCCTTTTAGGCCGGATAGCTTCCGGTTTGGAGGCGAGGTTGTGTGCTTGTTTTAGTTGATGATGATACATGTGTACTGTGATTGTTGGGTGTTACTGCGATGGGCAGTTTTGTAATAGTGAGTGTTTTGCCTTGTAGGTGGGATAGTCCGTGAAACGGGGAGGTGCTGCCGAAATTTCGAATTTTCCTAGAGCTGTGACCGAAAACATGGCTTTGTATGATCCCGCTCAACTCACGGCTTGGCTGAACATCACGGATGGGGTGGAGCGGATCAACCTCTTTAGCTACGGCCTGATCGAGCTATTCTCTCTTTGCCAGATGATCCCGAACACTGAGTTCTTGCGCGCTGCCATTGCTCATGGGACCCAGTGAACCATGTCTTCAATTTCAATGGCTTGGAGATATGCCCCTTGTTTGAGGAGTTCTGTGCCATCCTCAGCTATGATTCTGATTTGGACCTGATTCTCCCTTCTGTTGATACCCTCAGTCCTACGCGAGGCTTGGCTGAGTATCTGAATTGTTCCATCACTATTTCCCGCCGGCTGCTTCAAGGTGAGGTTCTTGACATTGCTTCCATAATTGCTCGATATGCCAATCTTGGGAATCCCAGCGTGTATGATGCTACCCGCGGGGCCGCTCTGATATTGTACATGACTTCGCACTTCTTGTTCTCGAGTACTTCTAGCGACTTAGTGCATGTATGTCTTGGACTGAAGGCAGGTAAGAACCCCATGGCCATGGTTTTGGCCGAGACCCTGAATGGTTTGGATCGCGCTTCAAGTCAGGGAATGCTTCTACTTTCTGGGGCGCCTCTGGTGTTACAAGCTTGGCTCTACGAGCGTCTTCAGTTATGGACCGGTAATGTGCCGCCAGTTTATTTTCGCAGAGCTGTGCTTCATACTCATTTTACTTCTGCTGATTGGGTGGGTATGATGGGCGCCTTATCTGAGGCTGACATTTGCTAGATTGTGAGGCGTTGGGGCCTTTATGCTGTAGCCACTAGCCTTGGGGATTTCCAGAGGGTGTGGCTGATGGGACTGAGAGAGACCTCCTTCTATCATCCTCGTCGGTTGGCCAGACAATATGGGCAAATTCAAGAGGTCCCCCGGGGGTTTACTGAGAGGGTCTTTGCTTCTAGAGTCAGAGCCACTACCATTGCTGCTTTCATCAGGGGCTGGGCTAGCCGAGCAAGGGCCTATTTCTAAAGACCTTTGAAGAAATAAAAGACATAAAGATAAAACTAGACTCGACTGATTCTGCTCATTCCTCCCAGTGTCTTTGAACATGTGTGATTGCTTTTCGAAAGACTTTTATTTATTTTTTATTTTTCCTGCTTATGTAATATTCAGAGTTTGTTTATCGGTGAACCTTGGTTACTTTGGGAATCTCATTCTATGCATTTTAGCTTTTAAAAATATCTTGTAATCGAGATTTCAATTAGATGTTGCTTTTGGCACTTGCTTGGGCATGCTAGGACGATCAGAGGCAAACGAGGCGGGTGGCCGAAGTTTGCCCCTAGTTTGGGATATGTATGGTTGTGAGGCAAACGAGGTAGATGACCGACGTTTGCCCCTAGTTTAGAAGAGGTTTAGGCAAACGAGGCGAGTGGCCAAAGTTTGCCCCTAGTGTGGAGGGTGACTTCTGGGTTATGGTAAGGACCGCAACTTTATTCTCTCAAATGCTCATAACTTTTGCCTAGGCACTAGTTAGGTGGCCTAGCGAGCTCTTTTCTCTCTTTTGTTATTGCTCACTTTGGATTTAACTCTAACTTTTACCTAGGCGTCCTTTCGGATTTTCAACCTAGTGAGCCATCTTTTTTTTTTTTTTTTTGAAAGTCTGCCTACGTACCCCCGAGCGGGGATCAGGTCCAACGTAGTTCGGGCCATTGTTGGAAAGAAGCGAGTTGATTTTAGGTAGGTGGGGTGACCGAACCATTGTGGTTGCCTACGTATCCCAGAGCGGGAATCAGGTCAAGCGTAGTTCAGGCCAAAGCTTGAAAGAAAATGGTTATTTTTGTTGGTGGAACGACCGAACCAATGTGGTTGCCTACGTATCCCCGAGCGGGAATCAGGTCGAGCGTAGTTCAAGGCAAGGCTTGAAAGAAAATGGTTATTGAATAGTCAAGCATAGTACTTTTTGAGACGATCCATGTTGATTGGTTCTTTGAATTCGACACCATCGAGGTCCATGAGATAAGTTGCTCCTCCGGAAAGAACAGTTTGACGATGTAAGGGCCGACCCATTTAGGTTTAAACTTCCCACGGGGATCAATGATTGGAGCTCGCAACTCCTTAAGGACAAGGTCACCCTTGACAATCTTCCTCGGACGAACCTTTTTGTTGAAGGCACGGGCTATCCTCTTTTGATAGATTCGAACATGGTCGACTGCCGCTAGGCGCTTTTCATCTATGAGGGCCAATTCTTCGTATCTTTCCCTCAACCAATCGGACTCCGAAATTTCACATTCTGCCATCACGCGTAGGGACGGAAATTCTATCTCGACCGGAAGTACCGCTTCCATCCCATACACTAGTGAGTAAGGAGTTGCTCCTGTGGACGTCCTTATCGAGGTTCTGTATCCCCAAAGTGCGAACGGTAGCTTTTCATGCCAGTCTTTGTAAGTATCGGCTGATTTCTGCAATATGGCCTTAACATTTTTGTTTGCAGCTTCGACTGCCCCGTTAGTTTGTGGTCTGTACGGTGATGACTTATGATAAGTGATTTTGTATTCCTCGAACAGATTCCTGACTTCTGCCTTGAAATGACTTCCGTTATCCGAAATTATCTCATGGGGAACTCCATAACGACAGATGAGATTTCTCTTGATGAATTTGGCCACTTCCTTGGTTCCCAACTTGGTATAGGATGAAGCTTCTACCCATTTTGTGAAGTAGTCTATGGCCACCAGAATGTACCGATTTCCATTTGAAGCTTTCGAAATGATTTCACCGATAATATCGATTCTCCGGGTGGAGAATGGCCATGGTGAGGTCATACTGTATAGAAGGGATGGTGGTACATGCATCATGTTCGCATGGATCTGGCACCTGTGACACTTTCTCACGTATTCACAACAATCTTTCTCCAGTGTTGTCCAGTAGTACCCTTGCCTTACGATTTTCTTGGCCATCATGTGACCGTTCATGTGCGGGCCGCATACCCCCTCGTGTATTTCCTCCATCATTCTTCTGGAGCTTTTCCAAAACAAGCAAGTCAGATTGTGACCGTTGTATCCTTTCTTCAACAGTTTCCCACCGCAAATGATGAATTGCGCTACGAATCTTTGAATGGCCCTTTTGTCTTTTTCGGTAGATTCTTGGGGGTACGTTCCATTTTCTATGAAGTTCCAGACATCCTGATACCACGGTGTTTCATTCTCTTCTGCTTCGATTGTGGCGGTCATTTTGAACGAAGGCTCGTACCTTTGCTCAATTACCAAAGGCATCATCCTGACTCCCACAGGAAATTTGATCATAGAGGCTAAGGCAGCCAACGAGTCAGCTAGCTGGTTCTCGTCCCTAGGCAAGTAGAAGAACGTTATGCTCTTAAAGTTCTTCTTGAGTCCATCGAGATGGTCATGGTAGGGCTTCAACCTCTCTTCCTTCACCTTCCATTCCCCTCTGGCTTGTGATACGATGAGATTCGAATCTCCGAAGACATCTAGCTTTTGAATTCTCAATTCTATGGCCACTTCCATCCCCAGAATGCACGCTTCATATTCAGTAGTGTTGTTGGTAATTGAGCTTGACTGCCAATGGGGTGTGGTCCCCGCTTGGTGATACTAGGATTATTCTTACTCCGTAGCCTTTCATGTTGGCTGCTCCATCAAAGTACAACTTTCATTGTTCTTCCTTGATTTCCATGATGTTTTCGTCCTGGAATGGGAAGTCTCCACTTTCTTCGGAGTCAACGGCATGTTCCGCAAGATGCTCAGCCACGGTTCTCCCTTTTACCGATTTTCTTGTAACATACTTGATATCGAATTCAGATAGTAGAAGTAACCAACGGGATATACGACCGGTCAAGGCGGGCTTTTCGAGGAGGTATTTTAGAGGATCCATGCGGGATATGAGCACAACCGGGAAGGCTAGCATGTAGTGCCTCAGTCGGTGGGTGCACCAAACTAAGGCGCAACAAGTTTTTTCGAGGGTAGAGTAGTTGAGCTCATACCCAGTCATCATCTTGCTAGCATGCAACCCATGGCATTTTTAGAGACGGATAGATAAAGGAATAAGGGCTTATGAGGCGTTGGTGGTGAAAGGACAGGTGGATTTTGAAGGTAAGCTTTTATTTTGTCGAAAGCGGCTTGGCATTGGTCATCCCATTGGAACTTTTCCCCTTTTCTCAACAATCGGAACAAAGGATCGCATGTAGTTGTGAGCTTGGAAATGAAGCGACTGATGAATTGGATTCTCCCGAGGAACACCCTTACCTCTTTTTCATTCCGTGGTGTTGTCATTTCTAGGATTGCCTTGATCTTGGAGGGATCCACCTCTATCCCCCTTTGTGTGATGAGGAAACCCAGGAGTTTACCGGAGGTCACACCGAAAGTGCATTTCTTTGGATTCAACCTCATCTTGTACTTACACAACCTTTCAAAAAACTTTTCCAATGCCACTAGGTGTCCTTCTCTATCCTTGGACTTCACGATCATGTCGTCTACGTATACTTCTACTTCCTTGTGAATCATGTCATGCAGCAGAGTGGTGGCAGCTCTTTGGTAGGTTGCCCCAGCATTCTTAAGTCCGAAAGGCATCACTCTATAATAGTAGGTCCCCCAAGGGGTGGTGAATGTCGTCTTTTCCCGATCTTCTAGCGCCATAAGAATCGGATTATACCCTGAGAAACCATCCATGAATGATAGTAGCTCATGTCCTGCGGTGTTATCTACCAAGACGTCAATGTGGGGAAGCGGGAAGTCATCCTTGGGACTGGCCTTGTTTAGATCACGGAAGTCGACGCACACACGAACCTTTCTATCCTTCTTCGGGACTGGTACGATATTTGCAAGCCATTCCAGATATTCGGTGATAATGATGAATCCTGCCTTGAATTGCTTCTCCACTTCTTCCTTAACCTTGAGTGCCCACTCCGGCCTCATGCGCCTTAGTTTCTGCTTGACAGGTTTAGAATTAGGGAGGAGGGGAATATGATGTTGGACAATGTCGGGATCGACCCTAGGCATGTCTTCGTAAGACCAAGTGAAAAAATCTTTGAATTCTTTGAGCAAGAGGGTTAATTTTTCTTTTTCTTCTTTATTAAGAGTCGAGCTAATTTGTACAATTTGGGGATTATCTGTTTCACCAAGGTTAACTGATAAAGTATCTTCGATTATTTCATAAGCAGGTGGTTTTTCAATTAGTTGCTTAAGTTCAATTGGGAGATCCTCGGAGGGATCTGTGCATTCACAAGTATTAGACACAGAGGAGTAAGCACAATCGTCTTTCATTTCATTCATGATAGGTGAAGTGACTACATTGGACAGTGGTGGGCTTACAGCAGCCGACTCTGGTACAGACTCGATAATCGACAGTACAGACTCTGGGGGAATAGGGGATAGGGAGACACAGACAGATGACTCTATAGCCTGGTTGCTCAGACCCTCCTCAGTTGGCTGGATCTGATCATCTTGGCTCTTGGCCCTCTTTTCTTCCTTCTTCTCAGCGAATTCCTCCCACATTTTCTCGATGGCTTCAGTGTCAAGGTATTTCAACCAGTCTTCCTCCGGGGTTTTCTCAATTTCTTCGAGATAGAACAGATCCTGATATGGAGGCCTCTCACAGTCAGCGAAGATTTCAAGTCTGGGGTGCCTTTTCCCAGTGGTTTGGTGGATCCAGGGTTCGGGGAACCCGAAGTAAGGGAAGTCATCCTCCTCTTTGATGAATTGTCCATTCAAGGTCTTGCGGTATGGTGGAAGACCCCTTACCCTTTTCTTCCATGGCCTTTATAGCTCGATGTCTTCTTCAGTGGGCTTGTATCCTAGCCCGAAAGTACCTTGCTGTCCTTTGATCTGAGGGAACTCTCGAATCCCTTGCTGGCGTCAGCCCAATCCCATTCCAGGGAAGTAGTTCATTTTGCGAACGATGTTGACGACCGCAGAGTGGACCTCAGGGAACCTGTCTTCATCATTGATCATATGGACTTCTTCCATGAAGAATCTCCCGATTTCTCCTTCTTCTAACTTGGGTATTTGGATTTCAAAGACGGGAGCGTAGTTCGGGAAAGCTTCATTACCCCAACTATTAACGAGGATGATTTTCACTTCCTTCTCATGGATGTATTTGATCACTTGATGCATAGTGGACGATACGGCTTTGTTGACATGCAACCAGGGCCTTTCGATCAGCAAGTTGAAAGAGGCAGGTATGTCCATGACTTGAAAGACTTCGGTGCTCACCAAAGAACCTACCCGTATTTGGAGAGAAACGGTTCCCATTACATTTCTCCTGGTGTTGTCATAGGCCCTCACAGATTGCACAGATGGTGTGATGTCAAGGACATTGACCCCCAAGGCGGTGGCAGTCCTTAGGGCACAGACATTTAAATCAGAGCCCGTATCGACTAGACAGAATGGCACCTGTTGTCCCTTACATCCCACGGTGATATATAATGCCTTGTTATGTGTGGATCCTTCTGGCGGCAGGTCCTCATCGGAAAATGTAATGATTGGGTCGGGGGTAAGTGCGCCCAAGAAAGCTACTATGTCCTCCGGCGCGGCGTCGATGGGGACTTCAATTCCCGCCAAGGCATTTAACACGGCTTGCCTATGCTTATAGGACGTCACCATGATGTCCCACATCGAGAGATGTGCTTGGTTCTTCTTTAGCTGCTTTATCAACTCGTTATCTTCTTTAATGACCTCATCCATCTTACCCTTCCCCTTGTCTTTAACTGGACCCTTTTCGACGACTTCAGTATTAGGCTGCAGAGGCTGGTAGTGACGGCCTGACCTAGTCAGATGTTCAATTTCAGCAGGAGTAGGCCCTTCTACAGTCCCATCCTTTTTGAACCAATCACAATCCGTTCCCACATATGGTTTCTCCGGCTCGTCCCAGATAGAAGCATCACTTTCATCATTGGGATCATACCATTTGAGGTCTACCGCCCCCAGATCGCGCTCTTTCAGAAAGAACAAGTCTTGCTCATCGTCTAGCTGTTGCTGCCACTAGTCATTCTCCCCTTCAATCAGATGAATTCCCACAGAATCCGGGATGTCAATGCAAGGCAAGGGTTGTCCTAGGGGGGTGATATAAGTAGCAGGGTTGAAGGGTACGGGGTTGGACTCAATGAGGTTGACATTTTGGTGGTTTGGTAGAGTATTTTGGGTGACATGGGGCTGCTTTGGTGGCGGCTCGATGATGTTCTGGTCAATAAGGTCTTGAATGTCATGGCGAAGGCGCACGCAATCATCGGTGTTGTGGCCCGGGGCTTGGTGGTAGGTACACCGCTTGGACATATCGCAGTTTGGCGGGAGGGGGGCGTTTCGGGGTTGGAGTAGTTGGAGATGGCCTTTTTTTAGGAGGCGGTCTAAAGCTGCGGAGAGAGAGATCTCTAACTTGGCGAAGTTACGAGGGGGACTTTTTCTGGAAGGGGCGATTGGAGGGGTTTGCCTGGCTGGAGGGTTGGTACGGCCTAAGAGGGTACGCCATGGGTTGGCTCCTGAAGGCATTGACATCCGGGGGATTCCGGGAGTAGTTAGGCCTTTTGGACTGACTCGGGGGTTCTTCCTTTTATATCTTTCCTTCTCTGATAGCGTCTTCAATCCGGGTTCCGACTTTAAACAACTCCTCAAAGGTAGAGATGGACTGGTAGAATAATTTCTCATGGTAGAGGGGCTGCAGGTTCCGGATGAGCATCCTTACTTGTTCTTTTTCAATCGGCCGATGGGTCATTTGGGCTACCTTGTTCCTCCATCTGCTCAGAAATGCAGCGAAGGATTCATTGTGGTTTTGCCGGGTTGTTTCCAAGTCCCTGATGGTGACATCCAGCTCTTGATTGTAGGAGTAATGATCGACGAAGACTCGAACGATGTCTTCCCAGGGTCGGGTTTTGGAGGCTTCCAAGGTTAGGAACCACGATAGTGCAGACTTTGCAAGAGTTTGCGGGAACAACATAGCAATGTGTTCGTGGGTACAACCCATGGACGGGAAGATACTCATGCATAGCTTCACATGACTTTTCGGATTCCCAGTTCCGTCAAAACGGTCGATGGCAGGCATCTTGAAATTCTCTGGCAGTTTCAACTTGACAGGCTCAAAGAGGCCTTCCAGGTCTAGCATGTAATCATCGATACCCTTGCTTTTCCTCAGTATGCTTTCTAGTTTGTCAACCTTGTCCATCTTTTCTTTGAGCTTTTTCTCGTATGCGAATGGTGGGACCCCCTGTAACCAGTCTTCTTCCCCATTATTCTCAGGTGGGGGTAGTTCAAACTCCGGTGGTGGAAACCCGGGCGAAGGTTGCGACCGCCGCTGCTTCAGTTCTTCCATGAACTTCAAAACTTGGGCTAGGCTGTCGGACTGCTGGCTTATGGTCACTTCCAATTCAGTAACCTTGTTTTCCAACTCTTCCCTATTCATGCTGAAGTAAGCTGTCGGACTGATTCTGATCAATCGATTATCCGAACTCCTGACCCACGAAGAGGACCTTGACTGCTGACCTTGGGAATCTATACTGACCTGACAGATTTTGAGAGGACTAGATTAGATCTTGACAGTGGTGACTTTAGACAGACAAAGACAGTGATGTGGACCGACAAAGACAGTGATGTGGACCGACTCGAAACAGTGCGTGCAGATTGATGGGGAATGGTGCATGCAAATGGGACAAGCATGTGGATGTAAGCCCTTATCTATATGATGCTTCTATTTCTAACAGATAGCAGCTAAACAAATAAGGTCCTAGCCATACAGAGTGTGCTAACCTTACTTTCCAGTGTGATCACCAAGGGATAACAGGGATACTTCGGGTAATTTTGGACAGAGTTTCTGGGAGAAACTGGTCAATATGGTTATATCTGGGATATCTGGACAGAGTTTCTGGGAGAAACTGGTCAATATGGTTATATCTGGGGTATCTGGACAGAGTTTCTGGGAAAAATTGGTCAATATGGTTATATCTGGGATATCTGGATAGAGTTTTTGGGAAAAATTGGTCAATACGGTTATATCTGGGATATCTGGACAGAGATTCTGGGAGAAATTGATTAACATGGTTATATCTGGGATATCTGGACAGAGTTTCCGGGAGAAATTGATTAACATGGTTATATCTGGAGTATCGGGATAGAGTTTCTGGGAGAAATTGATTAACATGGTTATATCTGGGGTATTGGGGCAGAGTCTCTGGGAGAAACAGGTTAATATGTGGTGATAGTGATCATACTGTCTAGCAGGTTTTCATATTCCTATGTCTTAGGACCGATAAACAAGGTTTGCGGTGTATATCTTTGTGAGCATGGAGCAGACATCCTTGTCATGGTGCCTAGGCAGGTTAACTCAATGTAATCACATGTGAGTGATTGCCTTGGGAATCATAAGAAAGAGGTTTTGTTCTATGCCACATAAGCGTCTACACCGCTCAGGTAATCCCATCAGGGCATACAGCAGTTATATCACATTGTCCTATCTGAAAAGATAAATGAACAGTCCTATGAAAGGTTCTACAGGAATCTATATGCAAAGGCTGGGTTTAGTCAAAGAGGGTCTGTTGACGAGAGTTCCAATATACCGTCAGAGAGACAGTACGGAGGTTTTTACTCTTTTTGATATACCTTGGAAGGTACAGTATCAACGGTGACTTGTGCCCTGGCACAGCAAAACCTGAACAATGTCAGCGCCGCGTTTCAGACACAGTCGGAGGGGAAAATGCAGGAGTGCAATGCGGTGAACCAAACATAGTAAAAAGATGATTTTAAGTATGCTTCTTATGAGTCAAACCTCTGTATTATTTTGTTTTAAAATAAAAATCCCCAGCAGAGTCGCCAGATTGTGGACATCAAGATTCCACCGCTTTGTTTGCTTGTTTAAAACTCGTTTGATTTTGAATCAAGAAAATAGAAAAATGGTCTGTTGAAAATAGATACAGAGTTGCCACTTGGTCTTTAAGGAGCCAAGAAACCTAATTTGACTCACCCAAATGGATAAAGGGCACCGGTTCTTCATAACCAAAGAACTTGGCTCGGGGTTTTGGTACGAGAGAGGAAGGAGCCTTTGTCGCGACTAAAACACCCTCAACTCGCCCCATCTTTCGACGGGCCTCAATTAGCATCCAAATAATCATCCTATACTATGTTTGGTTCGACAAATAATACTATGATAGTATATTACATCACATAAGAAAATTTGAAAATGGAAGATCTAAAGATAAGATATCATTCATAAGATCTAAGCCAAATATCACACAATGCAAAGTGAAAGATCACACAAATAAATCTAGGAAAAATCGTCTAATCATATATCAAATAATCAAGACTTCCTAATCTAAAGGGGGACATGAATTGTTATCATAACAAATAAACAAAGAAATCAACATATGCTTAGCAAACTAGTATGATGCATGTTAATCTTTGAGAAAAGAAGACCTCTCAATCCCCGGGATGGATGAGAAAGGATGATTAGATCGGAGGAAGCATGAACGTGTGATCAAGTTCATTCCTTATAATCTTCTTAGAATAGGAGCCATGAAGGCCCCAAATCTTGCATGGATGCAATGTATGTATCTAGAAATGTGCAAAGGTTGTAGTGTGCTTGTGTACATGAATTCCTAGAATGACTTTGAAGTCTAGAATGTGTATGGGTGAATGAATGAAATCAACATGGGATATGTACAAATGTAGTTTGGACTACTTCCTAAGATATGAACTAATTTGGAAGGCATATAATCATCAAATCAAAGAATGAAAGTTAAAATGTGCCTGCTGTGAATAGTGGACAGAACAGTAACATAATCTTGTAAAAAAGGAAAAGAGGGGTTAGGAATGCTTTCAATGCATGATTTTTTATGGAGATGTTCATTATTGTGTCTACAACACTACCCAAAAAGCCAATCTTTAATAACTATCACATATTGAGAGAAAATCATATGAACAACAGAGGTTACTCAGAAACAGAGTCCGTACTATCGACTGAAATGTTAAAAAATCTTAGGAAATGAAAACGAATGATCTAGAGGCCCATTTTATACAGACAGTTCCCTAAGACATTGAAGTTTAAGGGAAAAATAAGTTGGGACCACCCCTTTTGGAAAATATTTATGAAAAAGAAGTTGGAAGTTAGTCAAGCTGCTGTGACAGCAGAGGCAGAATGTTTGGAAGGAATGTTTGGGTCCAAATGGACCATTTTCAAGTACTTCCAAGTCAAACCAAAAATCATGGGTGTTCTCCAATGAGTTGGGAAGATTTTCGAAGTGGCCTTGCATCTATATGTTGAGTATTGAGTTTTAGAGAAATCTTTGAACTCAGCTCACTCATTGTTTTGACTCACTGTTTTGAAGATTTTGGGGAAAATAAGGTTTTCTTTCTTGAAATCAAAATGAGAGGGATTGAGGGGGGTTTTGAAATAGAGGTTTTGAAAGTGTATTTTCAATACTCAATGAAGATTATGACCACTTAAAATGCCAACATTCAACTCATCATCAAGAACCTCCAAGATTGTTGGAGAAACTTATTTTTATTTGAGCATAACTTCAATACACTTCAAGGATACCTTGGAGGTATTGAAGTTATGATCATCATCTATCAAACATGTTTTTGAGGTCAAGAGCTACTATCCATAAGGATTCACTCACCCCAAACTTCATGTCATCATTTAGATGATGATGAACTAGTATGTAAATAAAGAAAATCAAAAAAAGAAATGAGTTGAGAAGAGAAAAACAATGAATAAACAAGCAAGTAGATAATGATCAATAGATGATATTCATGAAGTATTGAACTTGTAGATTGGTGTTTCACTCATATGTAATGACATTGGACATGGAAGAAGCTTCCACTCTCTTAAATGCTCACTAAAATGGTGGTTGGATGTATTGAATGTTGAAGTAAATGGGAATAATGTAGTAAAAACAAAGTTTAGAACTCACTTTTGTTTTGAAAAATCAAAGATGGAAGCTTCTTCTTCTCTATTCTAACCTTATCTCTACAACTTTATCTCCCAAACTTTCTCTAAACTTGCATTTGACTCCCCCAAAATGAAGAGCAATGGGGGGTTTAAATAGGCCAACTTGGGGTGGTTTTGGGATTTAGAAAGTATTCCCATTGGCTCCAAACATCTGAAATCATAAAACTATGTCGTTTTGGTTTTTAATTAATCAAAATGGGACCCAAAATAATTTACAAAAATACATTATTCTGGGGGGGAGTGTCGCGGTGGCACTGTGCCAGTGCCGCGGCGGCAGTGCTCCTCCCTCGTCCAGATAATGCTGTTTAGGCCCCCTGAGGTTCCGGTATTCGCGAAAAGGCCCTATTTCGTCCGAAATTCACAAAAAATGCGTACAAACTCCAAATTGAGGTTGTGATATACCGTTGGAAAGGTAATGGAGTCTACTTTACATAAACAATAGTTCGGGGATAGGTCATTTTGAAAGGTTTTGCGGTATTCGCGATAAAAGCCGATTTGATCGCCTTTTTCGCCTTCGGAAATTCAAAATAAATTCGTTTTAAATCCAGGAATTATGTGCGACATACCGTTGAAAAGCTATTGACCTCTAGTATCCATGAAAAATATTTGAAAATTATTTTTGTGCCCCGATTCCAAAGTCAAATCTTGGTCAAACTGGTCAAACCCGGGATTCCCGGGAAGTTCTGGGAACCTCCGGGAGCTCCTAGGAGCCGACGTTTTCGCTCGATTCTCTTTTAAAACTTATTTTAATACTTTTCTAATGATTTCGATGAATTCGGACGATTTTGGTCAAACTTGGTCAAACTTGGTCAAACTCTGGTCAAACCTGGTCAAACCTTGGTCAAACCGGTCAACGGGGACTTTAGGGGAACTTCCGGGACTTCCGGGGGTCTCTGGGAGCTGACGATTTCTTCTGGTTTTACTCAAAAACTCATTTTATCATTTTTCTTATGACATTGCATGTTTTTAGAACTTCGGGACCAAATTTGGGAGTCTTCGGGCTTTCAGGGGCATTTTGGTCAAACTGAGCATTCTGAGAGATAGAGCTGACTTCCAAAAGTCCTTTGAGTCTTTCACAATCATTGTGAACCACCAAGCTATGGGTATCCAAAATCTGATAGCCGACAAAATGGGGTGTCTACAACGAGGTAGATGACCGACGTTTGCCCCTAGTTTAGAAGAGGTTCAGGCGAACGAGGCGAGTTGCCGAGTTTGCCCCTAGTGTGGAGTGTTATTTCGGGGTTATGGTAAGGACCGCGACTTTATTCTCTCAAATGCTCATAACTTTTGCCTAGGCACCAGTGAGGTGACCTAGCGAGCTCTTTTCTCTCTTTTTGTTATTGCTCACCTTGGATTTAGCTCTAACTTTTGCCTAGGCGTCCTTTCGGATTTTCAACCTAGCGAGCCATCCCTTTTTTTTGAAAGTCTGCCTACGTACCCCCGAGCGGGGATCAGGTCCAACGTAGTTCGGGCCAAAGCTTGAAAGAAATCGATTATTTTTTGAGTGGGGCGACCGAGCCGATGTGGTTGCCTACGTATCCCCAAGTAGGAATCAGGTCGAGCGTAGTTCAGGGCAAAAAATTGGTTATTTTTGCAGATTGGTCAAGCATAGTACTTTTTGAGACGATCCATGTTGATTTGTTCTTTGAATTCGACACTATCGAGGTCCATGAGATAAGTTGCTCCCCCAGAAAGAATGGTTTTGACGATGTAAGGGCCAACCCATTTGGGTTTAAACTTTCCACGGGGATCAAAGATTGGAGCTCGCAATTCCTTAAGGACAAGGTCACCCTTGACAATCTTCCTTGGATGAACATTTTTGTTGAATGCACGGGCTATCCTCTTTTGATAGATTCGAACATGGTCGACTGCCGCTAGGCGCTTTTCATCTATGAGGGCCAATTCTTCGTATCTTTCCCTCAACCAATCGGACTCCAAAATTTCACATTCTGCCATCACGCGTAGGGACGGAAATTCTATCTCGATCGGAAGTACCGCTTCTATCCCATATACTAGTGAGTAAGGCGTTGCTCCTGTAGACGTCCTTATCGAGGTTCTGTATCCCCAAAGTGCGAACGGTAGCTTTTCATGCCAGTCTTTGTAATTATCGGCTGATTTCTGCAATATGGCCTTAACATTCTTGTTTGCAGCCTCGACTGCCCCATTAGTTTGCGGTCTGTACGATGATGACTTGTGATAAGTGATTTTGTATTCCTCGAACAGATCCCTGACTTCTGCCTTGAAATGACTTCCATTATCCGAAATAATCTCATGGGGAACTCCATAGCGGCAGATGAGATTTCTCTTGATGAATTTGGCCACTTCCTTGGCTCCCTACTTGGTGTAGGATGCAGCTTCTACCCATTTTGTGAAGTAGTCTATGGCCACCAGAATGTACCAATTTCCATTTGAAGCTTTCGGAATGATTTCACCGATAATATCGATTCCCCAGGTGGAGAATGGCCAAGGTGAGGTCATGCTGTATAGAAGGGATGGTGGTACATGCATCATGTTTGCATGGAACTGGCACTTGTGACACTTTCTCACGTATTCGCAACAATCTTTCTCCAATGTTGTCCAGTAGTACCCTTGCCTTACGATTTTCTTGGCCAGCATGTGACCGTTCATGTGCGGGCCGCATACCCCCTCGTGTACTTCCTCCATCATTCTTCTGGAGCTTTTCCCAAACAAGAAAGTCAGGTTGTGACCGTTGTATCTTTTCTTCAGTAGTTTCCCACCGCAAATGATGAATTGCGCTGCGAATCTTTGAATGGCCCTTTTGTCTTTTTCGGTTGATTCTTGGGGGTATGTGCCCTTTTCTATGAAGTCCTAGACATCCTGATACCATGGTGTTCCATTCTCTTCTTCTTCGATTGTGGCGATTATGTTGAACGAGGGCTCGTACCTCTGCTCAATTACCAAAGGCATCATCCTGACTCCCACAGGAATTTTGATCATGGAGGCTAAGGTAGCCAACGAATTAGCTAGCTAGTTCTCTTCCCTAGGCAAGTAGAAGAACGTTATGCTCTTAAAGTGCTTCTTGAGTCCATCGAGATGGTCATGGTAGGGCTTCAACCTCTCTTCCTTCACCTTCCATTCCCCTCTGGCTTGTGACACGATGAGATTCGAATCTCCGAAGACATCTAGCTTTTGAATTCTCAATTCTATGGCCGCTTCCATCCCCAGAATGTATGCTTCATATTCAACGGTGTTGTTGGTAGAGTTATAATTGAGCTTGACTGCCAGTGGGGTGTGATCCCCGTTTGGTGATACTAGGATTATTCCTACTCCGTAGCCTTTCATGTTGGCTGCTCCATCAAAGTACAACTTCCATTGTTCTTCCTTGATTTCCATGATATTTTCGTCCGGGAATGGGAAGTCTCCACTTTCTTCGGAGTCAATGGCGTGTTTCGCAAGATGCTCAGCCATGGTTCTCCCTTTTACTGATTTGCTTGTAACATACTTGATATCGAATTCGGATAGCAGAAGTAACCAACGGGATATACGACCGGTCAGGGCGGGTTTTTCGAGGAGGTATTTTAGAGGATGCATGCGGGATATGAGCGCAACCGGGAAGGCCAGCATGTAGTGCCTCAGTCGGCGGGTGCACCAAACCAAGGCCCAACATGTTTTTTCGAGGGTAGAGTAATTGAGCTCATACCCAGTCATCCTCTTGCTGAGGTAGTATATGGCTTTTTCAGAGTGGCTTTCTTCTCCTTCTTGGGCTAACATGCAACCCATGGCATTTTCGGAGACAGACAGGTAAAGGAATAAAGGCTTATGAGGAGTAGGCGGTGAGAGGACAGGCGGATTCTGAAGGTAGGCTTTTATTTTATCGAAAGCGGCTTGGCATTGGTCATTCCATTGGAACTACTCCCCTTTTCTCAGCAATCGGAAAAAAAGGATCGCATGTAGTTGTAAGCTTGGAAATGAAGCGGCTGATAAATTGGATTCTTCCGAGAAACCCCCTCACTTCTTTTTTATTCCGTTGTGATGTCATTTCCAGAATTGCCTTGATCTTAGAGGGATCCACCTCTATCCCCCTTTGTGTGATGAGAAAACCCAGGAGTTTACCGGAGGTCACACCAAAAGTGCATTTCTTTGGATTCAACCTCATCTTGTGCTTACGTAACCTTTCAAAAAACTTTTCCAGTGCCACTAGGTGTCCTTCTCTATCCTTGGACTTCACGATCATGTCATCCACGTATACTTCTACTTCCTTGTGGATCATATCATGCAGCAGAGTGGTGGCAGCTCTTTGGTAGGTTGCCCCAGCATTCTTGAGTCTGAAAGGCATTACTCTATAATAGTAGGTCCCCCAAGGGGTGGTGAATGTCATCTTTTCCCGATCTTCTGGCGCCATAAGAATCTGATTATACCCTGAGAAACCATCTATGAATGATAGTAGCTCATGTCCCGCGGTGTTGTCTACCAAAACGTCAATGTGGGAAAGCGAAAAGTCATCCTTGGGACTGGCTTTGTTTAGATCACGGAAGTCGATGCACACACGAACTTTTCCATCTTTTTTTTGGGACTGGCACGATGTTGGCAACCCATTCCGGATATTCAGTGACAATGATGAACCCTGCTTTGAACTGCTTTTCCACTTCTTCTTTAACCTTGAGTGCCCACTCCGGCCTCATGCGCCTCAGTTTCTGCTTGACAAATTTAGAATTAGGGAGGAGGGGAATATGATGTTGGACAATGTCGAGATCGACCCCAGGCATGTCTTCATAAGACCAAGCGAAAACATCTTTGAATTCTTTTAGCAAGAGGGTTAATTTTTCTTTTTCTTCTTTATTAAGAGTTGAGCCAATTTGCACAATTTGGGGATTATCTATTTCACCTAGGTTAACTGATAAAGTATCTTCGATTATTTCATAAGCAGGTGGTTTTTCAATTAGTTGCTTAAGTTCAATTGGGAGATCCTTGGAGGGATCTGTGCATTCACAAGTATTAGACACAAAGGAGTAAGCACAATCGTCTTTCATTTCATTCATGATAGGTGAAGTGACTACATTGGACAGTGGTGGGCTTACAGCAGCCGACTCTGGTACAGACTCGATAACCGGCAGTACAGACTCTGGGGGAACAAGGGATAGGGAGACACAGACAGATGACTCTACAGCCTAGTTGCTCAGACCCTCCTCAGTTGGCTTAATCTGATCATCTTGGCTCTTGGCCCTCTTTTCTTCCTTCTTCTCAGCGGATTCCTCCAACATTTTCTTGATGGCTTCAGTGTCCAGGTATTTCAACCAGTCTTCCTCCGAGGTTTTCTCAATTTTTCCAGGATAGAATGAATCTTGATATGGGGCCTCTCGCATTCAGTGAAGATTTCAAGTCCGGGGTGCCTTTTCCCAGTGGTTTGATGGATCCATGGTTTGGGGAACCCGAAGTAAGGGAAGTCATCCCCCTCTTTGATGAATTGTCCATTCAAGGTCTTGCGGTATGGTGGGAGACCCCTAACCCTTTTCTTCCATGGCCTTTGTAACTCGATGTCTTCTTCAGTGGGCTTGTATCCCAGCCCAAAAGTACCTTGCTGTCCTTTGATCTGAGGGAACTCTCGAATCCCTTGCTGGCGTCGGCCCAATCCCATTCCAGGGAAGTAGTTCATTTTGCGAATGATGTTGACAACCGCAGAGTGGATCTCAGGGAACCTGTCTTCATCATTGATCATGTGGACTTCTTCCATGAAGAATCCCCCAGTTTCTCCTTCTTCTAGACCAGGTATTTGGATTTCAAAGATGGGAGCGTAGTTCGGGAAAGCATCATTACCCCAACTATTACCGAGGATGATTTTCACTTCCTTCTCATGGATGTACTTGATCATTTGATGCACAGTGGACGATACAGCTTTGTTGACATGTAACCAGGGCCTTCCGATCAGCAAGTTGAAAGAGGCAGGTATGCCCATGACCTGAAAGACTTCGGTGCTCACCAAAGATCCTACCCGGATTTGGAGAGAAACGGTTCCCATCATATTTCTCCTGGTGTTATCATAGGCCCTCACAGATTGTACTGATGGTGTGATGTCAAGGACATTGACCCCCAAGGCGGTGGCAGTCCTTAGGGCACTGACATTGAAGGCAGAGCCCGTATCGACTAGACAAAACGGCACCTGTTGTCCCTTACATCCCACGGTGATATACAATGCCTTGTTATGTGCGGAACCTTCTGGTGGCAGGTCCTCATCAGAAAATGTAATGATTGGGTCGGGGGTAAGTACGCCCAAGAAAGCCACCATGTCCTCCGGTGTAGTGTCGATAGGGACTTCAAATCCAGCCAAGGCATTCAACACAGCTTGCCTATGCTTATAGGATGTTACCATGATATCACACATCGAGAGACGTGCTTGGGTCTTCTTTAGCTGCTTTATCAACTCGTTATCTTCTTCAATGATCTCATCCATCTTACCCTTCTCCTTGTCTTTTACCGGGCCTTTCTCGACAGTTTCAGTATTAGGCTGCAGGGGCTGGTAGTGACGGCCTGACCTAGTCAAATGATCGATTTCAGCAGGAGTAGGCCCTTCTATAGTCCCGTCCTTTTTGAACCAGTCACAGTCTGTCCCTACAAATGGTTTTTCTGGCTCATCCCAGATAGAAGCATCACTTTCATTATTGGGGTCATACCATTTGAGGTCCACCACCCCTAGATCATGCTCTTCCAGAAAGAACAAGTCTTGCTCATCGTCTAGCTGTTGCTGCCACTCGTCATTCTCCCCTCAATCAGATGAATTCCCACAGAATTCGGGATGTCAATGAAAGACAAGGGTTGTCCTAGGGGGGTGATATAAGTAGCAGGGTTGAAGGATACAGGGTTGGACTCAATGAGGTTGACATTTTGGTGGTTTGGTAGAAGATTTTGGGTGATATGGGGCTGGTTTGGTGGTGGCTCGATGATGTTCTGGTCAATAAGGTCTTGAATGTCATGTCGGAGGCGCACGCAATCATCAGTGTTGTGGCCCGGGGCTTGGTGGTACATACACTGTTTGGACATATCGCAGTTTGGCGGGAACGGGGTGTTTCGGGGTTAGAGTAGTTGGAGATGGCCCTTCTTGAGGAGGCGATCTAAGGCTGAGGAGAGGGAGATCTCTAGCTTGACGAAGTTGCGAGGGGGCTTTTTCTGGAAGGGGCGATTGGAGGGGTTCGCCTGGCTAGATGGTTGGTACGACCTAAGAGGGTACGTCATGGGTTGGCTGCTAAGGGCATTAACATCCGGGGGATTCCGGGAGTAGTTAGACCTTCTGGACTAACTCGGGGGCTCTTCCTTTTTTATCTTTCCTTCTCTGATAGCGTCTTCAATTCGGGTTCCGACTTCAAACAACTCCTCAAAGGTGGAGATGGACTGGTAGAATAATTTCTCATGGTAGAGGGGCTGCAGATTCCGGATGAGCATCCTTACCTGTTCTTTTTCAATCGGCCGGTGGGTCATTTGGGCTACCTTGTTCCTCCACCTGCTCAGAAATGCAGCGAAGGATTCATTATAGTTTTGCCGTGTTGTTTCCTAATCCCTGATGGTGACATCCAGCTCTTGATTGTAGGAGTAATGATCGACGAAGACTCGAACGATGTCATCCCAGGCCCGGGTTTTGGAGGCTTCCAAGGTTAGGAACCATGATAGTGCAGACTTTGCAAGAGTTTGCGGGAACAACATCGCAATGTGCTCGTGGGTACAACCTATGGACTGGAAGATACTCATACATAGCTTCACATGACTTTTCGGATTCCCAGTTCCATCAAAATGGTCGATGGCAGGCATCTTGAAATTCTCTGGCAGTTTCAGCTTAACAGGCTCAAAGAGGCCTTCCAGGTCTAGCATGTAATCATCGATCCCCTTGCTTTTCCTCAGTACGCTTTCCAGTTTATCAACCTTATCCATCTTTTCTTGGAGCTTCTTCTCATACGCGAACTGTGGGACCCCTTGAAACTAGTCTTCTTCCCCATTATTCTCAGGTGGGGGTGGTTCAATCTCCGGTGGTGGAAACCCGGGCGGAGGTTGCGGCCGCTGCTGCTTCAATTCTTCCATGAACTTCAGAACTTGGGCTAGGCTGTCGGACTGCTGGCTTATGGTTGCTTCCAACTCGATAACCTTGTTTTCTAACTCTTCTCGATTCATGCTGAAGTAAGCTGTCGGACTGATTCTGATCAGTCGATTATCCGAGCTCCTGACCCACGAAGAGGACCCCGACTGCTGACTTTGGGAATCTAGACTGACCTGACAGATTTTGAGAGGACTAGATTAGATTTTGACAGTGGTGACTCTAGACAGACGAAGACAGTGATGTTTAACAAACGTGGACTGACTCGAGACAGTACGTGCAGATTGATGGGGAGTGGTGCATGCAAATGAGATAAGCATGCTGATGTAAGCCCTAATCTATATGACGCTTCTATTTCTAACAGATAGCAGTTAAACAAACAAGGTCCTAACCATACAGAGTGTGCTAACCTTACTTTCCAGTATGACCACCAAGGGATAACAGGGATTTCTGGGATATTTCGGGTAATTTTGGACAGAGTTTCTGGGAGAAACTGGTTAATATGGTTATATCTGGGATATCTGGACAGAGTTTCTGGGAGAAACTGGTTAATATGGTTATATCTGGGATATCTGGACAGAGTTTCTGGGAGAAACTGGTTAATATGGTTATATCTGGGATATCTGGACAGAGTTTCTGTGAGAAACTGGTTAATAGAGTTTCTGGGAGAAACTAGTTAATATGGTTATATCTGGGGTATCTGGACAGAGTTTCTGGGAGAAACTGGTTAATATGGTTATATCTGGGATATCTGGACAGAGTTTCTGGGAGAAACTGGTTAATATGGTTATATCTGGGGTATCTGGACAGAGTTTCTTGGAGAAACTGGTTAATATGTGGTGATAGTGATCATACTGTCTAGCAGGTTTTCATACTCCTATCTCTTAGGACCGACAAACAAGGTTTACGATGTATATCTTTGTGAGCATGGAGCAGACATTCTTATCATGGTACCTAGACATGTCAACTCAATGTAATCACATGTGAGTGATTGCCTTGGGAATCATAAGAAAGAGGTTCTGTTCTATGCCACATAAGCGTCTACACCGCTCAGGTATTCCCGTCAGGGCATACAGTAGTTATATCACATTGTCCTATCTGAAAAGATAAATGAACAATCCTATGAAAGGTTCTACAGGAATCTATATGCAAAGGCTGGGCTTAGTCAAAGAGGGTCCGTTGACGAGAGTTCCAATATACCGTTAGGGAGACAGTACGGAGGTTTTTACTCTTTTTGATATACCTTGGAAGGTACAGTATCAACGGTGACTTGTGCCCTGGCACAGCAAGACCTAAACAATGTCAGCGCCGCGTTTCAGACACAGTAGGAGGGGGGAAATGCAAGAGTGCAATGCGGTGAACCAAACACAGTAAAAAGATGATTTTAAGGATGCTTCTTATGAGTCAAACCTCTGTATTATTTTGTTTTAAAATAAAAAGTCCCCAGCAGAGTCGCCAGATTGTGGATACCGGGATTCCACCGCTTTGTTTTGCTTTTGAACCCTGTTTGATTTTAATCAAAGAAAGAGCAAGGGTATGTTGAAAACAGATACAGAATCACCACTTGGTCTTTAAGGAACCAAGAAACCTAATTTGACTCACCCAAACGGATAAAGGGCACTGGCCCTTCATAACCAAAGAACTTGGCTCGGGGTTTTGGTACGAGAGAGGAAGGAGCCTTTGTCACGACTAAAACACCCTCAACTCGCCCCGTCATTCGACGGGCCTCAATTAGCATCCAAATAATCATCTTATACTATGTATGGTTCGACAATTAATACTATGGTAATATATTACATCACATAAGAAACTTGAAATTGGAAGATCAAAATATAAGATATCATTCATAAGATCTAAGTCAAATATCATGCAATGTAAAGTTAAAGATTACACAAATAAACCTAGGAAAAATCGTCTAATCATGTATCAAGTAATTAAGTTTCCCTAATCTAAAAGGGACATGAATTGTTCTTGAACAAAAAGAAATCAAAGAAATCAAAAATGCTTAGCAAGCTAGTATGATGCATGTTCTTCTTTGAGAAAAGAAGACCTCTCAATCCCCGGGACGGACGAGAAAGGATGATTAGATCGGGGGAAGCGTGAACGTGTGATCATGATCATTCCTTATAATCTTCTTAGATTAGGAGTCACAAAAGCCCCAAACCTTTGCATGGATGCAATGTATGTATCTAAAATGTGTCAAGGTTGTAGTGTGCTTTGTGTTCATGAATTCCAAGAATGACTTAGAAGTCTAGGATGTGTATGAATAAATGAATGAAATCATCATGGGATATGTACAAATGTAGTATGAACTACTTTCTAAGATATGATCTAATTTGGAGTGCATGTAGGCATCAAATCAAAGAATGAAAGTTGAAAGGTGCTTGCTGTGAATAGTAGACAGAACAATAACATGATCTTGTAAAAATGGAAAAGAGGGGTTAGGAATGTTTTCAATGCATGATGTTTTATGGAGCCCTTCCTTATTGTGTCTAGAACACTACCCAAAAAGCCAATCTTTAATAACTATCACAGATTGAGAGAAATCATATGAACAACAGAGGTTACTCAGAAACAGAGTCCATACTGTCGACTGAAATGTTGAAAACTCTTATAAAATGAAAACGAATGATATAGAGGCCCATTTTATACAGAAAGTTCCCTAAGATATGGAAGTTTAAGGGAAAAATAAGTTTGGACCACCCCTTTTGGAAAAGATTTCTGAAAACGAAGTTGGAAGTTAGCTAAGATGCTGTGACAGCAGAGGCAGAATGTCTGGAAGGAATGTTTGGGTCCAAATGGATCATTTTCAAATACTTCCAAGTCAAACCAAAAATCATGAGTGTTCTCCAATGAGTTAGGAAGACATTCCAAGTGGCCTTGCATCCATATGTTGAGTATTGAGTTCTAGAAAAATCTTTGAACTCAGATTACTCACTGTTTTGACTCACTGTTTTGAAGATTTTGGGAAAAACTTGAGTTTTCTTTCTTGAAATCAAAATGAGAGAGATTGAAGGGGGTTTTGAAATAGAGGTTTTGAAAATGTATTTTCAATACTCAATAAAGATTATAGCCACTTGAAATGTCAACATCAAACTCATCATCAAGAACCTCCAATATTGTTTGAGAGATTTATTTTTATTTGAACATAACTTCAAGAATACCTTGGAGGTATTGAAGTTATAATCATCATTTATCAAACATGATTTTGAGGTCAAGAGCTACTATCCATAAGGATTCACTCATCTCAAACTTCATGTCATCACTTAGATGATGATGAACTAGTAAGTAAATAAAGAAAATAAAAAAGAAATGAGGTGAGAAGAGATGAACATTATATAAACAAGCAAGTAAACAATGATCAATAGATGATATTCATGAAGTATAGAGTTTGTAGCTTGGTGTTTCACTCATATGTAATGACATTGGACATGGAAGAAGCTTCCACTCTATTAAATGCTCACTAAAATGGTGGTTGGGTGTATTGAAGGTTGAAGTAAATGGGAGTAATGTAGTAAAAACAAAATTTAGAACTCACTTTTGTTTTGAAAATCAAAGAAGGAAGCTTATTTTCTCTCTATTCTTACCTTATCTCTACAACTTTCTCTCCCAAACTTTTTCTAAACTTTCCTTTGAAAAATGAAGAGCAATGGGGGGTTTAAATAGGTCAACTTGGGGTGGTTTTGGGATTTAGAAAGTATTCCCATTGGCTCCAAACAGCTGAAATCATAAAACTATGTTGTTTTGGTTTTTAATTAATCAAAATGTGACCACAAAACTAATTACGAAAATACACTATTCTGGAGGGAGTGCCGCGGCGGCACTGGGCCAATGCTGCGGCGGCAGTGGGCCAGTGGCTTGGTGGCACTGCTCCTCCTTCGTCCAGATAATGCTGTTTAGGCCCCCAGAGGTTCCGGTATTCTCGAAAAGGCCTTATTTCGTCCGAAATTCACAGAAAATGCGTATGAACTCCAAACTGAGGTTGTGATATACCGTTGGAAAGGTAATGGAGTCTACTTTACATAAAAAAAAATAGTTCAGGGATAGGTCACTTTGAAAAGTTTTGCGGTATTCGTGATAAAAGCCGATTTGATCGCCTTTTTTGCCTTCGGAAATTCAAAATAAATTCGTTTTAAATCCAGGAATTATGTGCGATATACCGTTGGAAAGCTATTGACCTCTAGTATCCATGAAAAATATTTGAAAATTGTTTCGGTGCCCCGATTCCAAAGTCAAATCTTGGTCAAACTGGTCAAACCTGGGATTCCCAGGAAGTTCTGAAACCTCCGGGAGCTCCCAAGAGCCGACGTTTTTGCTCGATTCTCTTTTAAAAACTCATTTTAATACTTTTCTAATGATTTTGGTGAATTCGAACGATTTCGGTCAAACTTGGTCAAACTTGGTCAAACTCTGGTCAAACTTGGTCAAACCATGGTCAAACCGGTCAACGGGGACTTTCGGGGAACTTCCGGGACTTTCGGGGATCTCTGGGAGCTGACGATTTCATCCAGTTTTACTTAAGAACTCATTTTATCATTTTTCTTATGACATAGCATGTTTTCAGAACTTCGGGACCAAATCTGGGAGTCTTCGGGCTTTCAGGTGCATTTTGGTCAATCTGAGCATTCTGAGAGATAGAGCTGACTTCCAGGAGTCCTTTTGAGTCTTTTACGATCATTGTGAACCACCAAGATATGGGTCTCCCAAATCTGATAGCTGAAAAAATGGGGTGTCTACAAACATAAGAGTTAATCTGACTCTAATTCATCTAAACTTCAAAATCAGACTCAAAGAATTCCAAAATTCCTGAAGCAGGGGTCAAATTGTCCCAAAATAAATCAAATTTCTAAAATCGGGAGTCAAATGGACTCAGAGAATTTTGACTTCATGAAATTAGGAGTCGGTCCGGTCCTAGAAATCATCTTTGGGGCCAAAGTATATGAGGAGGGCAAGTTCTGGGGGTTTAGATTCAATTTTTGAGACCCAATTTAAAATTTGGTGGAAAAACCAAGGGTCGCTTAACAGCCTTAAATGCGACACACGCTAAAATTTGCGACAGTTCGTGACTGCCGTGCTACGGCATTCATCGAGTGCCGTAAGACACTTAACTAAATGCCGCTCACAAAAATCGAGTGCCGTGTTTAAGCGGCAGGCTGCTTATACGCTTGGTTTCCATTCATTTTTCATTCCACTCTCATTTTTCTTCAATCCGAAATCCTCTGGAGATTTTTCTCCCTTTTCTCACATTGATCTAAAGGATCTACAGGTTAGTTTCTCTCGATCAATATCTCAATATTCTTTTTATTTTTGTTGTTTTCTTGAATTCTTTTGAAGGTTTAACTCTTAGTTCACTCTCCTTTTAACAGGTTATTTGATATGGCGAGTGGTTCGGGTAGTAGAAAGAAGGCCAAGTATGTGGCCACTCCTCATCCTGACCCTACGTTCTTGCTCCGGGATCTGGATAAGCATCTATCTGCACGAGCGTTCAGATGAGAGGTATACACACCTCCCCATCTCTCGTTTTACTTAAGTGTAAATTTGTACGCGCCTTCCCCCTCGGGATCCCGAGCCATTGATTGCTTATTCATTTTCATTTCCCTTCATATGAATCCTATGAAAGTAATGACAATGAACTTATTTGCACAAATGCCATGCTCGCTGAATTTTCTGAGCATTTCAAATGCTTATTTCAATGCTCATTCAATTTTTGTATTCTTTATCTTATTTCCTATGAACTTCATGAATGTAGAGACAAAACTTTATATGAAAATGAAAGCCATGCTTGTAAATTTTTTTGGGTGTCTCAACTGACCTTTTATTCATTCACTGATTGATCTCACTCCTTACTTACTTTATTACTCATCATTTTGCTTAACCTTTTATTCATTTTGACTTTCTCCCAAGAATCTTACGAATGTATGATGACAAAAAAACTTCGTGGGTGCCATGCTTGCGAATTTTCCCGAGCGTTCCAACTACTCCCTTTACCCATTCATTGTTTATTCTTTTATTATCACTCCCTTTTTATTATTTTCTTTTCTTTTCACCTATTTATCTACTGATGCTGAATATTGTGGTTTCTTGCAGCTCCAGCCTAGCGTATTGAAGGGGCATGACAGTCTGGCACATGGCTTCTCATGGTATAGCTCTCTAAATCAGGCCATGAAGGACTTTATCGACGCTGCGGGTTTCAGGGACTTTACCAAGCTTTTGATGAAGAGCTCCAATGACCTACGACAGATTCATGCTCTCTTGAAGCGATGGTGGGACACCACCAACTCATTCCACTTTGAGTTCGGGGAGATGACGATGACCCTGCTCGACTTCAGCATGATCACAGGGATCCTCTTCGGAGGGAGTGCCTCCATTATCTTGATACAGTGACGGAGTGGGATCGGGTTTTGCCGTATATGGGAGTCGTTCCTGAGGAGCCCTTGGTCACGACCAAGTGATTTATGGATACGTTCAAGGGTCAGCAGGGGTTCACGGATGAGTAGATGGCCCGAGGCTTCATAATGTACATATTAGGGTGTTCTCTGCTGGGCACCAGGGGGATGAGATTCCTATGGCACTGGTGGGGTCCTTGGAGCACATAAGATAGATCTATCAGTACGACTGGGCTGGTGCAGGATTAGCCATCCTGTATAAGCATATGGGGGACATTTTCTAGGATCGTCCGTGCTCCACAGGTGGCTTTTGGAGGGTGTGGGAGGTATACCTCTTTTATTTATTTTTCCTTTCTGAATTAAACCTTACATTTTTCTTTCAACTTCTTTATTTTGTGAATCTGGGGGCTCATGCTCTTTTTCTTTCTTGCAGATTTGGTCTCATAAGCCTAAGACGTGACCAACAGACTCCCTCATTATGCCCTAGGGACTAAAATGGGAGAATGAGCGTGTCGGGCGGAAGACCGGGGCTCATGACTTCATCTCATTCAGGAATTTCCTGATGAATCTACGAGAGCCACACGTCCGATGGCAGCCCTGGCTCGACGTGCTTCCCACCTCTTCTCTGGGGATTCGGCAGTCTGCTGGGTATGACCCACAGAGGATATTATTGGATGGTCCAAAAGCTCAAGAGTGGTATCTGTGGGAGAGGGTGACTAGGCAGTCGCTGACAGCTCCTTCATTCTTCGTGATGCATCCCCCATACAAGTACATAAGAGCTACACAAACCCTCTAGGGTTCCGCACTCACAGCCGCCTTAGCCAGACTTTCCATTCAGGGTTTCCTGGAGCCCCCGGACGGGTACGAGGCCTTCCGTGCTGACAAGCTGATGAAGAACTTCCCTTTGATGGAAATGACTTGGGTGAGTTTCTTTTAGCCTTTCAATCTATCTTTCAGTTTTTATCATGCACATATATTTTCTTACTAAATTCATTTTTCCTTTGCAGCCCGTTCCTACCGTCACTTGGGCTCTGGCTCTACCGTCTTGGGATTGAAGCCTCCGGATAGTCTCCTATGGTGAGCAGGTCATGACTACGATCCCCAAATATCAGGCGGGTGCTCCTACCATTCCACTCCAGTATGACCACGTCCCGCGGGACTATGCAGAGGAGGGCTTGCTCTACTCCCATAGCATAAGAGAGTGGATCTACGGTCGAGAGTGGAGGGTAATCTCTGAAACTTGCCTTTGGTTAAAATTTGCATTACCATTCTGATATTCTAACCTCATTCTGATTGATTTTCTGATTCACGCTGATGGGGCGCGTGTATCTGCTGAGGCTCACACGAGAGCTCTGGTAAAACTTCTACTAACTCTTTTTACTTATTTTAGCATTTTTTGATCTTTAAATAACACTTGGCTATGCAATCTGTTTCTCCGTTCAGGAGGAACAGAATAGAGCTTTGGTCCTGCAGGTGAGAGAGCTTCAGCAGCGGCTTCAGTAGTTCGGCATTGATTTTAGCAGAGCTCCTGTTGGACGAGGTGGAGGTAGCGGGGGAGGTAGCAGTTGCGGCAAAGGTGGAGGCAGAGGCGGGGGCAGAGGCAGAGTGAGTGGGATAGAGTCAGAGGAGGAATCCCTCAGACGCGTCACGCGACAGACTCGAGACCGGGGCCGGGGTTGACTTACTCTTGATTTCGAAGCGCTTTGGGGAGGATAGACACTTATTTGGATGACTGTACACAAACACATGTATTTATTTTGATGATGGCTCCTGGATAGCTGGGATAGGATAGGCATCTGCATTACTTTATGCATTACTTTATTTCCTTCATAATTTCGTTTTGATGATCGCGACCATGGCTTTGTCCTGCATTTAATTGCTTACTGCTTTTTCTTTTTCTGATTATGACCATGGCTTGGTCTTACACTTCCATATTTCTTTAATTTTCCATGACCTTATGAATGTTAGTGCTTTTATTACCCCTTTTATATGAACGAATGAATGAATGTGACCATGGCTTGGTCTTGTTGTATGTGTTGCATGATGCTCACGTTTATTGTATATTCATTTTTTGTGTGCAAGTGGGCTGAAATATTGCAAATAGATTCTGGCAAAAATGAAACTTCACGCGGCACTCGGTTAGCCCTCCGTGGCACTCAGTGAGTGCTGCAACGGCAGTCAGTGAATGTCGTACGACATTTACGGACTGCCGCACGGCAATTCCTTGAGTGCCATTTTACTTTACCGAGTGCCGCCCTATGGACACCGGGATTCCACCGCTTTGTTTTCTTTTGAAACTTGTTTGAAATTTTGAATCAAGGAAAGTGAAAAGGTCTGTTGAAAACAGATACAGAGTCGCCACTTGGTCTTTAAGGAACCAAGAAACCTAATTTGACTCACCCAAATGGATAAAGGGTACCGGTCATTCATAACCAAAGAACTTGGCTCGGGGTTTTGGTACGAGAGAGGAAGGAGCCTTTGTCGCGATTAAAACACCCTCAACTCACCCCGTCTTTCGACGGGCCTCAATTAGCATCCAAATAATCATCTTATACTACGTTTGGTTCGACAAATAATACTATGATAGTATATTACATCACATAAGAAAATTTAAAAATGGAAGATCTAAAGATAAGATATCATTCATAAGATCTAAGCCAAATATCACACAATGCAAAGTGAAAGATCACACAAATAAACCTAGGGAAAATCGTCTAATCATGTATCAAATAATCAAGACTTCCTAATCTAAAGGGGGACATGAATTGTTATTGAAACAAATAAACAAAGAAATCAAAATATACTTAGCAAACTAGTATGATGCATGTTAATCTTTGAGAAAAGAAGACCTCTCAATCCCCGGGATGGATGAGAAAGGATGATTAGATCGGGGGAAGCATGAACGTGTGATCAAGTTCATTCCTTATAATCTTCTTAGATTAGGAGCCATGAAGGCCCCAAATCTTGCATGGATGCAATGTATGTATCTAGAATGTGCTAAGGTTGTAGTGTGCTTTGTGTTCATGGATTCCTAGAATGACTTAGAAGTCTAGAATGTGTATGGATGAATGAATGAAATCAACATGGGATATGTACAAATGTAGTATGAACTACTTCCTAAGATATGAACTAATTTGGAATGCAAATAAGCATCAAATCAAAGAATGAAAGTTAAAAGGTGCTTGCTGTGAATAGTGGACAGAACAGTAACATGATCTTGTAAAAATGGAAAAGAGGGGATAGGAATGCTTTCAATGCATGATTTTTTATGGCGTTATTCCTTATTGTGTCTAGAATACAACCTAAAAAGCCAATCTTTAATAACTATCACATATTGAGAGAAATCATATGAACAACAGAGGTCACTCAGAAACAGAGTCCGTACTGTCGACTGAAATGTTGAAATATCTTAGTAAATGAAAACGAGTGATCTAGAGGCCCATTTTATACAGAACGTTCCCTAAGACATTTAGGTTTAAGGGAAAAATAAGTTGGGACCACCCCTTGTGGAAAATATTTCTGAAAAAGAAGTTAGAAGTTAGTCAAGCTGATGTGACAGTAGAGGCAGAATGTTTGGAAGGAATGTTTGTGTCCAAATGGACCATTTTCAAGTACTTCCAAGTCAAACCAAAAATCATGGGTGTTCTCCAATGAGTTAGGAAGACTTTCCAAGTGGCCTTGCATCTATATATTGAGTATTGAGTTCTAGAGAAATCTTTGAACTCAGCTCACTCACTGTTTTGACTCACTGTTTTGAAGATTTTGGGGAAAATAAGGTTTTCTTTCTTGAAATCAAAATGAGAGGGATTGAGGGGGGGTTTTGAAATAGAGGTTTTGAAAATGTATTTTCAATACTCAATAAAGATTACAATCACTTAAAATGCCAACATTCAACTCATCATCAAGAACCTCCAAGATTGTTGGAGAGACTTATTTTTATTTGAGCATAACTTCAATACACTTCAAGGATACCTTGGAGGTATTGAAGTTATGATCATCATCTATCAAACATGTTTTTGAGGTCAAGAGCTACTACCCATAAGGATTCACTCACCCCAAACTTCATGTCATTATTTAGATGATGATAAACTAGTAAGTAAATAAAGAAAATAAAAAAAGAAATGAGGTGAGAAAAGATAAACAATGAATAAACAAGCAAGTAGATAATGATCAATAGATGATATTCATGAAGTATTGAACTTGTAGATTGGTGTTTCACTCATATGTAATGACATTGGACATGGAAGAAGCTTCCACTCTCTTAAATGCTCACTAAAATGATGGTTGGGTGTATTGAATGTTGAAGTAAACGGGAGTAATGAAGTAAAAACAAAGTTTAGAACTCACTTTTGTTTTCAAAATCAAAGAAGAAAGCTTCTTTTCTCTCTATTCTAACCTTATCTCTACAACTTTCTCTCCCAAACTTTTTCTACACTTGCATTTGACTCCCCCAAAATGAAGAGCAATGGGGGGTTTATATAGGCCAACTTGGGGTGGTTTTGGAGTTTTAGAAGTATTCCCATTGGTCCCAAACATCTGAAATAATGAAACTGCGTCGTTTTGGTTTTTAATTAATCAAAATGGGACCACAAAACAAAGTACAAAAACACACTGTTCTGGAGGGGAGATCCACAGCGGCACTGGGCCAGTGCCACGATGGCAGTGGGCCAGTGCCGCGGCGGCACTGCTCCTCCCTCATCCAGATAATGCTGTTTAGGCCCCCTGAGGTTCCGGTATTCGCGAAAAGGCCCTATTTCGTCCAAAATTCATAGAAAATGCGTACGAACCCGAAACTGAGGTTGTGATATACCGTTGGAAAGGTAATGGAGTCTACTTTACATAAAAAATAGTTCGGGGATAGGTCACTTTGAAAAGTTTTGCGGTATTCGCGATAAAAGCCAATTTGATCACCTTTTTCGCCTTCGGAAATTCAAAATAAATTCGTTTTAAATCCAGGAATTATGTGTGATATACCGTTGGAAAGCTATTGACCTCTAGTATCCATGAAAAATATTTGAAAATTGTTTCGGTGCCTCGATTTCGAAGTCAAATCTTGGTCAAACTTGTCAAACTTGGGATTCCCGGGAAGTTCTGGGAACCTCCGGGAGCTCCCAGGAGCCGACGTTTTCGCTCGATTCTCTTTTAAAACTCATTTTAATACTTTTCTAATGATTCCAGCAAATTCGGACGATTTTGCTCAAACTTGGTCAAACTTGGTCAAACTCTGGTCAAAACTGGTCAAACCTTGGTCAAACCGGTCAACGGGGACTTTCAGGGAACTTTCGGGACTTCCGGGGGTCTCTGGGAGCTGACGATTTCTTCCGATTTTACTTAAAAACTCATTTTATCATTTTTCTTACGACATAGCATGTTTTCAGAACTTCGGGACCAAATCTGGGAGTCTTCGGGCTTTCAGGGGCATTTTGGTCAATCTGAGCATTCTGAGAGATAGAGCTGACTTCTAAGAGTCCTATGAGTCTTTTACGATCATTGTGAACCACCAAGCTATAGGCCTCCTAAATCTGATAGCCGACAAAATGGGCTGTCTACAGTTTGCCCCTCTTTGGCAGGAACTTGCGAGGCAACGCATGTCGCAAGCGAGTGCCAAAGTTTTGAAGAGACAGGACTTTTGAAGGCTATAGATTTAGGATAAAAAGCGTTGCAAAAGATGCAATGATGCTGAGGCTAGTGTTGGTCGTGCTCTGCGTGAGCTGCCTACGTATCCCAAGGGGAATCAGACCAGGACGTAGTTTGGGGCACAAGGGAATGAATCACACATGTACACACGCAACAACCAAGCGGATGCTATGCTATGAGGATGGTATGCAATGCGTGGATGTGATACGAGTTGTGTTATGCCTATTGTATGATCCTAGTATGTTGTAGGGTGTGCCACTCCGAGTGGGCTGGTGTCGTGCTGGTGCCTCTGACTATGATGCAGTTATTGACTCGAATAGGGATACCAAGATTTTAGAAGGCTCTGAGCCTAGGGGCAAACTTCTGAATTTTGGAAAGTGTGCTTCGTAAGCAAACGTAACTGGGTGTGGGGTCTCAGAGGACTATAATCGAAGACGCCTTTTGGCAAATAACCAACGGACACGGGAGCCATGGAAATTAAGAGACGGACACAGAAGTCAAGGGATGATCATGAAATCCTGAGATGTCATGTGATGAACATGGAGGCCCCATTGATAAAAGCCATGGCATATTTTGAATGAGAGCGATGATGATTAATGAACCGACGATGTTTGAATCGAGATGATAAGTCGACAATGGACTACTGTGATTGAACTAACGGTGTACGAATCTGCTGAGGATTAATCTGAATCTGCTGGTGATGAAGCGACTCTTTCTGGGATCTCTCTTCAACTGCTTCTTTTGATCGAAATTTGATGCTCAACCCAAGAGGGCCGGTCGGGCCCTCCGGGAGCCGGTATCTTTCTTCTTATGTCCTCGGGGGATGATGCGGGGTTCTCGGGGAATCTCTTTTCTTGATCGGGAACCAGGACCCATCTCTGAATCTCTCACGGTTGATCAAATCTTACGGTGCTCAATCCAAGAGGGCCGGTCGGGGCCTCTGGGAGCTGGTATCTTTCCGCTTCTGTCCTCGGGGGATGATGCGGGATTCTCGGGGAATCTCTTTTCTTGATCGGGAACCAGGACCCATCTCTGAATCTCACGGTTGATCAAATCTTGCGGTGCTCAACCCAAGAGGGGCGGTCGGGGCCTCCGGGAGCTAGTATCTTTCCGCTTCTGTCCCCGGGGGATGATGCGGGGTTCTCGGGGAATCTCTTTTCTTGATCGGGAACCAGGACCCAACTCTGAATCTCTCTCGGTTGATCAAATCTTATGGTGCTCAATCCAAGAGGGCCGGTCGGGGCCTCCAGGAGCTGGTATCTTCCCGCTTCTGTCCTCGGGGGATGATGCGGGATTCTCAGGGAATCTCTTTTCTTATTTTTTGGTGCCTTGGCCAAAATCCAGGATTCATTCTCGGAACTCTCGTGTTTGATCAAAATTTACGACGGTTGTTTTGAAATAGCCGATTCGGGTCCTCGGGAGTCAATTTTTTCAGTTTCTGCCTGCTGGAGGTAGTTCTGACAACTTTTAGCCTACTTGGGGTAAAACCTTACAAATCTTGACCGAAATGGGCCACCAAGGCTGATCTGGGCCAAAAATAGGCTGAAAAAGGCCAAAACAGGTCAAAACGGAGCAAAACGGAGCAAAATGAAGCAAAGCGGGGCCCGCGGGGAGCAGTTCTGCAGCGGCACTTGACCACTGCTGCGGCGACAGTTGGCCAGTGCCGCGGCGGCACTGGGTGGCTGGACTCCATCTTTGTATATCTTGGGTTTTTGAGCTTTTGAAGCTCATTCTTGGCCATTTTGGGGTGTTTTTAGAGCCAAAAAATGTCAAAACGCAGCTTGTGCACGCTCAGGTGAGTAATCCTACCCCGTAGTTGGAAATTTGATTGGTGTTTTGGTTTGCTCAATTTTGCAAGAAGAAAGTTTAACTTTGACTTCCATTTTCTTTGTAGATCCATGGCTTCGAGCTCGAGGAGACCGTCTAAGAAGGCCAAGGAACGGATGAAAGCCGAGATGCAAACTCCGGACTTGATTTTACGGGACCCCCAACATCATCTTTCGGCCGTGGCTCTAGCGAGCTTGGTATGTGAAACCTTCGACATTTTAGGACTATTTCCATGTACTGTTCTAGTTTTGTGAGCCGTAGTGTGCACCTAGAGATCGTTAGAAGTTCGATTTGTGCTCAAATGTTGATTTTGCGAATTTGGACCTCGGGTCATGAATAGTGATTTTGTGTGTTGCTTTTGTCGTCTCTGGTATATGTAGGTGCCGGAAGTAGCACTGAAGGGCCACGGTAGCCTCGCTCATGCTTTCCTGTGGTATACTCAACTCTCGTCCACCGTCAAGAGGATGGTCGATGATGCTGGGTTCGGAGGCTTTGTCCGTCTGGTTTCGAAGAGCAGCAATGATTTGGCACACTTTTATGCTTTGGCTGAGAGGTGGTGGGACACCACTAATACTTTTCACCTGCCGTTCGGCGAGATGACCATGACGCCCTTCGACTTCTCTATGATCACTAGTTTGAGGGTAGGCGGGAAATGCCTGATTCTGGATTATTTCTATGAGATCGACCCTGAGGCTGTAGAGATGTTGATTAGGGCTGTTCCCCCCGATTTGGAGAGGCACTGGTTTCCTTGTGGCTGGCTCTACCGGGCTTATGGCAGAGGGGATCATAACCTGAACAATTCCGAGCTTTTGAGGATGTATCTTCTGTATGTCCTTGGTTGCTCGATCTTCGCGACGCAGAACAATCGGGTGAACTTGAGACTTCTTTCTTGCCTAGCGACCATCGATGAGATCCCTTCTTATGACTGGGGCGGTGCTGCCTTGGCCCATCTTTACAAGCACATGGGTGAGGTTTCCCGAGGTGGTGTTAAATTAACGGGGGGATTTTGGCGAGCTTGGGAGGTATGTGCTGCATCTTGCTTTATATTCCGACTTTTCAGTTTTTGTACTTTTTCTGATTTTTTCCTTTGTCTGTGCAGCTTTGGAGCTTCGAGTACCTGAAGATGTTGGCTCCCTCCCCTGCGGATGAATCAGGCGAAGACGAGGATGGTATGGCTCCTGTGTCTTTGTTCCCACGAGGCTTGAGATGGTAGATGGATGTTGTCGGGGTGAAGATTGGGGCCCATCAGATTATTTTGCTCAAAAACTTTCTAACCGGACTGACGACTGCTAATGTTGATTGGACGCCTTGGGAGCGAGTTGCCTACGCCGCCCCTGAGGAGATATAAGCGGTCAAACCTCTTTCCTCTTGCCGACTTTTGATGGAGAGTACCGAGTGCAGGAAGTGGTTCCTTGGTGAGCGAGTGTCTCGGCAGGTGGTTGGTGGTTCCAGGTATCGGGTCCCTCATAATCCCCTGCGATGGATGCTAGTGACCTTTCTGGTGATGCTCTGCTGGCAGCCTTGGCTGGCACCGATGTTTGGGACCATTTTCTCTCTGAGACCGGTTACGAAGCTTACCGTGGTCGTTTCCTGATGCCCAACTTCCCACTCCTGGAGGTGAGTTTTATGTTTTTGTTTTTTATCCATTGCCTATGTTTTTGATTTATCTTTTCCCTAACTTGTTTTGTGCCTACAGCTCCGCGAGATGTATAGGAGACAGGCTCCTCTGGCTTCCGATCCTATCCCTCCCTGGGATTGGACTGTCAACATTCTAGGCGCTGATGGCACTCCCCAAGTGATGGAGGTGCCGCGAGTCACATGTGGGTACCCTACTCAGCCAGTGGGCGTCCTCAATGTTCCTTAGAGTTACGCTGAGGAGGGTCACGCCTTGGCGGCTAGCCTACGGTCCTTGGTCCTCACACGAGACCACCGGGTATGTTTATAATTTTTGCACTCTTTAAGGTTATGAGGTTCTAACCCTAGATTTTACCCTTGACAGATGGATGGCATGCGGCAATTTACCGCTAATCAGATGGCGTCTTTGGTAAGTCCCTGACTCGACTCTGTTTTTTTAGTTTTTGTTGTTCCCCTACTGATCGCCTTCATTTTATTTGTGTGTGCAGTACCGGGGAGGCGGAGCTGGCTCATCGAGGACTGGTCCAAGGTGCAGGGGTGGTAGGAGGAGGCCGTCGTCGACATACATGTCGGGCGGTCCGACGGAGGACGAAGAAGAGGAGGACTGAGGCCGCCCCTCAAGCGGGGACTTTGCTTTATTTTCTTTTTATGTTTTCGATTGGGTTGTACCAGTGACATGACTTATTTGGACGGTATAGGACGATGTAGAACATTTTGTAACCTTTGACAGAGTACTATGACGTTTCGCCTTTTAGGCCGGATATCTTCCGGTTTGGAGGTGCAATTGTGTGCTTGTTTTAGTTAATGACTGTGTGATGATATATGTGTACTGTGATTCTTGGATGTTACTGCGATGGGCAGTTTTGTGATAGTGAGTGTTTTGCCTTGTAGGTGGGATAGTCCGTGAAACGGGGAGGTGCTATCGAAATTTCAAATTTTCCTAGAGTTGCAACCGAAAACATGGCTTTGTATGATCCCGCTCAACTCACAGCTTGGCTAAACATCACGGATGGTGTGGAACGGATCAACCTCTTTAGCTACGGCCTAACCGAGCTATTCTCTCTTTGCCAGATGGCCCTGAACACTGAGTTCTTGCACGCTGCTATTGCTCACTGGGACCCGGTGAACCATGTCTTCAATTTCAATGGCTTGGAGATATGCCCCTTGTTTGAGGAGTTCTGTGCCATCCTTGGCTATGATTCTGATTTGGACCTGATTCTCCCTTCTGTTGATACCCTCAGTCCTACGCGAGGCCTGGCTGAGTATCTGAATTGTTCCATCACTATTTCCCACCGGCTGTTTCAAGGTGAGGTTCTTGACATTGCTTCCATAATTACTCGATATGCCAGTCCTGGGAATCCCATCGTGTATGATGCTATACGTGGAGCTGCTCTGATTCTATTTATGACTTTACACTTCTTGTTCTCGAGTGCTTTTAGCGACTTAGTGCATGTATGTCTCGGGCTGAAGCCAGGTAAGAACCCCATGGCCATGGTTCTGGCCGAGACCCTGAATGGTTTGGATCGTGCTTCAAGTCAAGGAATGCTTCTACTTTCTGGGACGCCTTTGGTGTTACACGCTTGGCTCTACGAGCGTCTTCAGTTATGGACCGGTAATGTGCCGCCAGTTTATTTTCGCAGAGCTATGCTTCATACTCATTTTACTTCTGCTGATTGGGTGGGTATGATGGGCGCCTTATCTGAGGCTGACATCTGCTGGATTGGGAGGCGTTGGGGCCTTTATGCTACGACCACTAGTCTTGGGGGATTTCAGAGGGTGTGGCTGATGGGACTGAGAGAGACCTCCTTCTATCATCCTCGTCGATTGGCCAGACAGTATGGGCAAGTTCAAGAGGTCCCCCGGGGGTTTACTAAGAGGGTCTTTACTTCCAGAGTCAGAGCCACTACCATTGCTGCTTTCATCAGGGGCTGGGCCAGTCGAGCAAGGGCCTATTTCTAAAGACTTTTGAAGAAATAAAAGACATAAAGATAAAACTAGACCTGACTGATTCTGCTCATTCCTCCTAGTGTCTTTGAAGGTGTATGATTGCTTTTTGAAAGACTTTTATTTTTGATCTTTCCTGCTTATGTAATATTCAGAGTTTGTTTATCGGTGCACCTTGGTTACTTTGGGAATCTCATTTATGCATTTTAGCTCTTTTTAAAAAAAAAACATTTTGTAATCGAGATTTCAATTAGATGTTGCTTTTGGTACTTGTTTGGGCATGCTAGGACGATTAGAGGCAAACGAGGCGGGTGACCGAAGTTTGCCCCTAGTTTGGGACATATATGGTTGTGAGGCAAACGAGGTAGACGACCGACGTTTGCCCCTAGTTTAGAAGAGGTTCAGGCGAACGAGGCGAGTTGCCGAGTTTGCCCCTAGTATGGAGGGTTATTTCGGGGTTATGGTAAGGACCGCGACTTTATTCTCTCAAATGCTCATAATTTTTTCCTAGTGTAGACACCCCATTTTGTCGGCTATCAGATTTAGGAGACCCATAGCTTGGTGGTTCACAATGATCGTAAAAGACTCAAAAAGACTCCTGGAAGTCAGCTCTATCTCTCAGAATGCTCAGATTGACCAAAATGCCCCTGAAAGCTCGAAAACTCCCAGATTTGGTCCCGAAGTTCTGAAAACATGCTATGTCGTAAGAAAAATGGTAAAATGAGTTCCTAAGAGAAATCGGGTGAAATTGTCAGCTCCCAGAGACCCCCGGAAGTCCCGGAAGTTCCCGAAAAGTCCCCGTTGACCGGTTTGACCAAGGTTTGACTAGGTTTGACCAGGTTTGACCAAGTTTGACCAAGTTTGACCAAAATTGTCCAAAATTCACCAGAATCATTAGAAAAGTATTAAAATAAGTTTTAAAAGAGAATCGAGCGAAAACGTCGGCTCCTGGGAGCTCCCAGAGGTTCCCAGAACTTCCCGGGAATCCCAGGTTTGACCAGTTTGACCAAGATTTGACTTTGGAATCGGGGCACCGAAACAATTTTCAAATATTTTTCATGGATACTAGAGGTCAATAGCTTTCCAACGGTATATCGCACATAATTCCTGGATTTAAAACGAATTTATTTTGAATTTCCGAAGGTGGAAAAGGCGATCAAATCAGCTTTTATCGCGAATACCGCAAAACTTTTCAAAGTGACCTATCCCCGAACTATTTTTTATGTAAAGTAGACTCCATTACCTTTCCGACGGTATATCACAACCTCAATTTGGAGTTCATACGCATTTTCTGTGAATTTCGGACGAAATAGGGCCTTTTCGCGAATACCGGAACATCAGGGGGCCTAAACAGCATTATCCAGACGAAGGGAGGAGCAGTGCCGCCGCGGCACTGGCCCACTGCCGCCGCGGCAGTGGCCCAGTGCCGCCGCGGCACTCTCCCCCAGAACAGTGAGTTTTTGTAATTATTTTTGTGGTCCCATTTTGATTAATTAAAAGCCAAAACGACATAGTTTTATGATTTCAGATGTTTGGAGCCAATGGGAACACTTTTAAAACCCCAAAACCACCCCAAGTTGGCCTATATAAACACCCCATTACTCCTCATTTTAGGGGGAGTCAAATGTGAGTTTTGAAAAGCTTGGGAGAGAAAGTTGTAGAGATAAGGTTAGAGTAGAGAGAAAAGAAGCATTCTTCTTTGATTTTCAAAATAAAAGTGAGTTCTAACTTTGTTTTCTACTTCATTACTTCCATTTATTTCAACATTCAATACTCCCAACCACCATTTTAGTGAGCATTCAAGAGAGTGGAAGCTTCTTCCATGTCTAGTGTCCATACATATGAGTGAAACACCAATCTACAAGTCTCATGCTTCATGAATATCATCTATTGATCATCATATATTTGCTTGCTTATTTATTGTTCATCCCTTCTTACCTCATTTCTTTTTTTTTATTTTCTTTATTTACTTACTAGTTCATCATCATCCAAGTGATGACATGAAGTTTGGGGTGAGTGAATCCTTATGGATAGTAGCTCTTGACCTCAAAAACATGTTTGATAGATGATGATCATAACCTCAATACTTCCAAGGTATTCTTGGAATGTATTGAAGTTATGCTCTAAAAATAAAATAAATCTCTCCAACAATCTTGGAGATTCTTAATGATGAGTTTGATGTTGGTATTCTAAGTGGTCATGATCCTTATTGAGTGTAGAAAATGTGCTTTCAAAAACATCTATTTCAAAACCCCTCTCAATCCCTCTCATTTGATTTCAAGAAATAAAACTTTGTTTTCCTCAATATCTCCAAAACAATGACCCAAAACAGTGAGCTGTTCAGATTCAAAGATTTGTTTTGAATTAAACACTCAAGTTATGATGATGAAACCACTTGGAAAACCTTCCCAATACATCATAGTTTGTCCCTAATATTTTCCATCAATTATAGAAATGTGAAAGTATTTGTTTTGGATGTGAGAAGTTCATATTCATAATCTGCCTCTGTTCTCACAGAATGTTTATCTAACTTCTTGCACTTATTCTGGACATTTTCATCACTGTACATATATCTTTTCTATTTTTTTTTATAAAACTTGGGTGTCTTAGGAAACTTTTGGTATATAATGGGTCATCATAAACCTTTTCTTTGATTTATGAAAAATCATACAAAATCAGTCAACAGTGCAGTTTTTGTTTCTGAGTCATGTGTACATTCTGATTTCTTTCTTTTAATCTGTGATAGCTATTGATGTTTGGCTTTTTGGGTTATTTTCTAGACACAATAAGAATGATATCAGATTTTTCTCACATTTTTCTAGGCACGTTTGACCTCCCATTATAATGTTGCAAAGTGCCATATGCAGTCTGTCCACTATTCACAGCAAGCACATTTCAACTTTTATTCTTTGATTTGATGCTCATATGCATTCCAAATTAACCCATATCTTAGGAGGTAGTTCATGCTACATTTGTACATATCCTATGTTGATTTCATTCATCCATTCATACACATTATAGAATTCTAAGTCATTCTAGGAAGCCATGAACACAAAGCACACTACAACCTTTGCACATTTTAGATACATACATTGCATTCATGCAAGATTTGGGTTTTTGTAACTCTTAATCTAAGAAGATTATAAGGAATGAACTCGATCACACGTTCATGCTTCCCCTTGATCTAATCATCCTTTCTCATCCGTCCCGGGGATTGAGAGGTCTTCTTTTCTCAAAGAAAAACATGCATCACACTAGCTTGCTAAGCATATCTTGATTTCTTTGTTTATTTGTTTCAAGAACAATTCATGTCCCCCTTTAGATTAGGAAGTCTTGATTATTTGATATATGAATAGACGATTTTTCCTAGGTTTGTTTGTGTGATCTTTCACTTTGCATTGTATGATATTTGACTTAGATCTTATGAATGATATTTTATCTTTAGATCTTTCATTTTCAAGTTTCTTATGTAATGTAATATACTATCATAGTGTTAATTGTCGAACCATACATAGTATAAGATGATTATTTGGATGCTAATTGAGGCCCGTCGAAAGGCGGGGCGAGTTGAGGGTGTTTTAGTCGCGACAAAGGCTCCTTCCTCTCTCGTACCAAAACCCCGAACCAAGTTCTCTGGTTATGAAGGGCCGGTACCCTTATCCGCTTGGGTGAGTCAAAATTAGGTTTCTTGGTTCCTTAAAGACCAAGTGGCGACTCTGTATCTGTTTTCAACAAACCTTTCCTTTTCTTTGATTCAAATCAATTTCAAAACAATCTCGAACAAAGAGAGAGAAGTGGTCCGATTCCGCGTGTCCACAATCTGGCGACTCTGCTGGGGAATTTTATTTTCAAAACAAAATAATACAGAGGTTTGACTCATAAGAAGCATCCTTAAAATCATCTTTTTACTGTGTCTGGTTCACTGCATTGCACTCTTGCATTTCCCCCCTCCGACTGTGTCTGAAATGCGGCGCTGACATTGTTCAGGTCTTGCTGTGCCAGGGCACAAGTCACCGTTGATACTGTACCTTCCAAGGTATATCAAAAAGAGTAAAAACCTCCGTACTGTCTCTCCGACGGTATATTGGAACTCTCGTCAACGGACCCTCTTTGACTAAACCCAGCCTTTGCATATAGATTCCTGTAGAACCTTTCATAGGACTGTTCATTTATCTTTTCAGATAGGACAATGTGATATAACTGCTGTATGCCCTGGCGGGATTACCTGCGCGATGTAGACGCTTATGTGGCATAGAACAGAACCTCTTTTCTTATGATTCCCAAGGCAATCACTCACATGTGATCACATTGAGTTGACTTGCCTAGGCACCATGATAAGGATGTCTGCTCTATGCTCACAAAGATATACACCGCAAACCTTGTTTACTGGTCCTGAGACATAGGAGTATGAAAACTTGCTAGACAGTATGATCACCATCATCACTTATTCTCGTCGTATATTCCTATTTCTTCCATAAACTCTACCCAACTCATCAGGATATCCCTGTTTATCCTAGAAACTCTGTCTGAATCACCCAGATTTCCTAGAAATCCCTCTTTCTCCCCAGATTACCCAGAAATCTCAATTTCTTCCAGAAACTCCGATATACTTGTTTCTCCCAGAAACCCTGTCCGACTTACCCAGTTATACCTGTTTTTCCAGAAGCTCTGTCCAAATCTCTCAGATTACCCAGAAATCTTAATTTTTCCCAGAAATTCCGGTATACTTGTTTCTCCCAGAAACTCTGTCCAACTTACTCGAGTTTTCATGTTTTCCAATAAGCTCTATCCAAATCTTCAAGATTTCCCAAAAATTCCAACAACTCCATCCAAACTTCCCAAAAATGCCTAGATGTACCAATTTCTCCCAGAAATCCCTATTTCTCCTAGAAACTCAAATGACTTTTAGAAATTTCTCCGAATCTTTCGAATCCCTGTTTCTCCCAGAAACTCTGTCCAAAATTCCCGAAGTATCCCGGAAATCCCTGTTATCCCTTGGTGATCATACTGGATAGTAAGGTTAGCACACTCTGTATGGCTAGGACCTTATTTGTTTAGCTGCTATCTGTTAGAAATAGGAGCGTCATATAGATTAGGGCTTGCATTCGCATGCTTGTCTCATATACATACACAATTTGTGTCAGTCTACATGCACACACATCTTATCAGTCTCATACATGTCAGTCTCTACACATCGAGTACATACGTATCATCATCCCCACCCATCTCAATCGTTGTACAGAAGTCGTATACTTACTGTAACCTCGGTTTGCATCATTAAATCCTTCAAAACTCTAATCATCTCTCCCTGATAGGAGTCCATAAGAAGTGTTTCGCGCCTCCGCTAATTTGGACTTTTACTTCTATTTGCAGAAAAATCATAGCCCCGGGTAAGCGCACCTTTATACCTCCCAGAATTCACTATCTTAATCGAGGGCTAGACCATCATCGATCCACCAATGGCCTACAAAGCTCTGGAAGAGAAAGTGAACAAGCTACAAACCACTGTTGAGCAGTTGAGTTTAAGGGTGAGTCGATTTGAGAAGATGGCACAGAGCATTAGCAAAGAACTGCTTGAAATGGGGACCAGAATTGAGGATGCTATCATAGAAGAAAAGTTCAAGAATGATGAACCCCAACACCAGTCCAAGAGGCCTAAATACTCCCGACACTCCCCGGATGTCAACGCCCTGCGCAGCCAACCCATGGCATACCCTCATCGGCCATACCAATCCTCCAACCAAACCACTAGTTGCCCTTACCAGAAGAAGCAATCCCGTACCTTTGCCAAACTAGATATCTCCCCCTCCATAGCCTTAGGCCGCCTGCTAAGAAAGGGACACCTCCAACTCCTTCAGCCTCGTGCCGATCCCCCACCACCTAACTGTGACCTGTCCAAACGATGTGCCTACCACCAAGGCTCAGGCCATGACACCGACCAATGCATACGTCTCCGCCATGATATCCAGGACCTCATCGACCAAAATATCATTGAGCCACCACCCATTCAACCCCGTGTCACCTTAGCCCCTGGCTTACCTGCTCGACTGATCCCCTTCGCTGAGGCCCATAAATGTTGAACCTGTGCCGGTGAAGTGATGGTGTTTGGAACTCTTGCTAGAAAACCAAATGAAGATGCTCTTTAGAAAAAAAAAAAGAAATAAAAAGAATAAGTAAGTCACTGTGACATTCCATTTGAGACCGGGTCGAGTCCAGTCGAGTCTGTTGTGTGTTTGTCTATTTCAAGTTTAGTCTTGTGATCGAGTCTGTCTGTCACCGAGTTGTTAATGAATCTGTAATCCTTCTCTACTGATGGAATGAAGTCTCATTTTGCCTAATCTGATGTGCCTAGTCATAGATGCATGAATCACTAGACTGAAGTGTCACTTTTCAAATTACCATGGATATTACTCTGGTAATAATTTTTCTACGACAAAACAAAAAGAATCCTGAAAGGTTAAAATCGATTTCACGCTGACACTGATGAAGAGCTGGAATTGAATAGTCTTACTTTAAGAATTTAAAGATTCTCTTGCCTCAATCTTGAAAAGACATGCTTGGAACTGACTTGGGGCTTGCCCAACACCCTTTCCACCATTCCTATCATTTCAAAGCCTTGGGCCTAACCCAATTGATAGCCATGCGAATCTGTACGGACTTGGTCCTTGATGGTAGCCAAACATTTCAGTGAGTTTCATCTCCACTTTCAAAAAAAAAAAAAAAACAAAGAAAAAGAACAAAAAAGAGCTCGCTAGGTTGAAAACCCGAGAGGGCACCTAGGCAAAAGTTAGAGCTGAAAAAGGTGTTGATTTCCAAAATCTGACCCTAGCCAGTCAAAATGTTAGAGAAAATTTTTTTGATGAAACAAATGAGAGAATCATACGCTTCAAGATACATCTTAAGAACGTGCCAAGATCACAATTCAAAAGGCACAGAATGACCACAAATAAATTCCGAGAGCTGACATGCACATTCTGGAATTCTGAGATTGCAATTGAAAGATCTCACAAGAATTGACTACATTAAAAACCAAAATTGACTGGCTAGGCGAAAGTGAAAAGGATCAATCCTCAAAACAAAACAAAAAGAAAAAGAAAAAGAAAAAGAAAAGAAAGGGAGATTGAAACTAAATCCTTTATTCAAAGCTACCATAAGTGGCTCAAGTTTGAACTTCTTTGACGATTGGTTTGAAAATCCCTCATACCTCAAACCCCTTAATTCAAGCCTTGCCTTGAACTACGCTCGACCTGATTCCCACTCGGGGATACGTAGGCAACCACATCGGTTCGGTCAACACCATCATAATCAAACCAATTTCCTTCAAGCCTTTGCCTTGAACTACGCTCGACCTGATTCCCACTCGGGGATACGTAGGCAACCACAACGGTTCGGTCGCCCCACCTACCTAAAAATCAACCCGCTTCTTTCCAACCATGCCCCGAACTACGTTGGACCTGATCCCCGCTTGGGGGTACGTAGGCAGACTTTCAAAAAGAAAAGAAGGATGGCTCGCTAGGACGAAAATCCGAAAGGACGCCTAGGCAAAAATTAGAGTTAAATCCAAGGTGAGCAATAACAAAAGAGAGAAAAGAGCTCGCCAGGCCGCCTCCTTGGTGCCTGGGCAAAAATTATGAGCATTTGAGAGATTAAAGTCACGGTCCATGCCTCAAGCCAGAGATCACCTTCCACACTAGGGGCAAACTTCGGCTACCCGCCTCGTTTGCCTGACTTTTACTAAGCTACCCTTCATACAAGGGGCAAACTTCGGTCACCTACCTCGTTTGCCCAAAACCTCCAATGAACCTTCCTCCAAACTAGGGGCAAACTTCGGTCATTTACCTCGTTTGCCTGTCGATCCCACTTCATGCCCTTCAAACTAGGGGCAAACTTCGTTTGCCACCCAATCCCTATAAGCCTTCAAGTCACAAGCATTGTCTTGAACAGATGTAAATGGAGCGTCTTTCATTTCATAAGCTAAGGCACTAATTCAAAGCACATCTTGAGAGAAGCAAAGAAATTGATTAGATCAGCAGGGAGGATTCACCATCAAAGTGATGCCACGTTAAGGAGAGAAGTAAACACAAAAGAGAAATGGTACATCATTTATGACAAAAGCACATTAAGTTTTGACATGTCGACCTTGTTTCATTTTGGTGTCAAATGTGTCGTCCTCGTGCGTCAATGTCTGTCAAGTTTTTGAGTCTGTTGTAGTCTCAAATGTGTAAGTCAATAGTGACTAATAAAATTTTCAAATTAAGTTATAAAGAGCATGCCAATACAAGCAGGAGTACCAAACACCATTACTACACCGGTCAAGGCGTCAGCATGAGAAGCGTCCAAACTTGGGGAAAATTTCATCCCTTTCCAAACCGTCGAAAGTTGACCATCATCTTTCTTCGTTCATGCAACATAAGTCCATGAGTGGCTGTTGATGATCTTCATTTCTCCTAGCAACATAAGTCCATGAGTGGCTGTTGATTCATCATCTTTCCTCGTTCATGCAACATAAGTCCATGAGTGGCTGTTGATGATCTTCTTTCATCTGTGCAACATAAGTCCATGAGTGGCTGTTGACCATCATCTTTCTTCGTTCATGCAACATAAGTCCATGAGTGGCTGTTGATGATCTTCATTTCTCCTAGCAACATAAGTCCATGAGTGGCTGTTGATTCATCATCTTTCCTCGTTCATGCAACATAAGTCCATGAGTGGCTGTTGATGATCTTCTTTCATCTGTGCAACATAAGTCCATGAGTGGCTGTTGACCATCATCTTTCTTCGTTCATGCAACATAAGTCCATGAGTGGCTGTTGATGATCTTCATTTCTCCTAGCAACATAAGTCCATGAGTGGCTGTTGATTCATCATCTTTCCTCGTTCATGCAACATAAGTCCATGAGTGGCTGTTGATGATCTTCCTTTCTTCATGCAACATAAGTCCATGAGTGGCTGTTGATGATCTTCCTTTGTTCATGCAACATAAGTCCATGAGTGGCTGTTGATGATCTTCCTTTCTCCTAGCAACATAAGTCCATAAGTGGCTGTTGATCTTTCTTCATGCAACATAAGTCCATGAGTGGCTGTTGATGATCTTCCTTTGTTCATGCAACATAAGTCCATGAGTGGCTGTTGATGATCTTCCTTTCTCCTAGCAACATAAGTCCATGAGTGGCTGTTGATCTTTCATTTTTCTTCATGCAACATAAGTCCATGAGTGGCTGTTGATGATCTTCCTTTCTCCTAGCAACATAAGTCCATGAGTGGCTGTTGATCTTTCATTTTTCTTCATGCAACATAAGTCCATGAGTGGCTGTTGATGACCTTCTTTCATCCTAAAGCAACATAAGTCCATCACTCTCCTCTTTCAAAATCAAAACCTTAACTGCCGCAGGCCATCTCCGTATCCCTCATCACAAATAGAATGATACCTTGACTCTCATTTAAAGGACGTATTTCCTTCTTCCTAGCAGAGTACATTATCCTTCAGCTCCCGGAGGCCCTGACCGGCCCCCTTGGATTGAGCGCCAAAAGAGATTCTCCAAGAACCCTACATCATCCCCCGAGGACAGAAACCAATAGATACCAGCTCCCAGAAGGCCCTGACCGGCCCCCTTGGATTGAGCGCCAAAAGAGATTCTCCAAGAACCCTACATCATCCCCCGAGGACAGAAACCAATAGATACCAGCTCCCAGAAGGCCCTGACCAGCCCCCTTGGATTGAACGCCAAAAGCGATTCTCCGAGAACCCTACATCATCCCCCGAGGACAGAAACCAATAGATACTAGCTCCCGGAGGCCCTGACCGGCTCCCTTGGATTAAGCGCCAAAAGAGATTCTCCGAGAACCCTACATCATCCCCCGAGGACAGAAACTGATAGATACCAGCTCCCGGAGGCCCTGACCGGCCCCCTTGGATTGAGCGCCAAAAGAGATTCTCCGAGAACCCTACATCATCCCCCGAGGACAGAAACCGATAGATACCAGCTCCCGGAGGCCCTGACCGGCCCTCTTGGATTGAGCGCCAAAAAAGATTCTCCGAGAACCCTACATCATCCCCCGAGGACAGAAACCGATAGATACTAGCTCCCGGAGGCCCTGATCGGCCCTCTTGGATTGAGCGCCAAAAGAGATTCTCCGAGAACCCTACATCATCCCCCGAGGACAGAAACCGATAGACCCTAACCGGTTCTTTTGGATTGAGCATTGCGAGATCTGACCAACCACGATAGATTCAGAGATGGATCCTGGTTCTAGGTCAAGAATTGAAGAGAGATTCTCAGAGAGTCCCCTACCATCCCAGCAGAAGATAGAAGAAGTCCGAACCGATTCTTCGGACTTATCATCATAAGGATCGGCCAATGATTGAAAACATCACCCGCAGTCGAATCACCCGAATTCCCAGGGCAAGCACTGTCTATTCGCAATTCAAGGATCCGTGTCCACTGATTATCATGAGCTTTCTCACCTGTCAGTCATCATGAGTTTCCTCACTTATCGCGAGCTTCTTCACTCCGGTTATCTCACCTGTCAATTATCGTGAGCTACCTATTATGAGCCTCCTCGCTTTGGTTATTATAAAACTGTCGGTTGTCATGAACTCCCTCACCTATGGGTTATCTTTAGTTATCATCCTCAAAGACCCCACATCTGATCCCATTCGCTGGTAAAGCACACTTCCTGTAATTTCAGAAGTTTGCCCCTAGACCCAGAGTCTTCTAAACCTTGCTGTCCTTATCCGAGTCATCCACCACATCACAGTCGCAAACACTAGCACAACACCAGCCACTCGGAGTGGCACACCCCACAGCACTTGCTCATACTAGGGTCATAACACTAGACATGATAGGACTCATGACACAATTCATATCACATCCATGCATTGCATATCACTCATATAGCATAGCATCCGCCTGATTGTTGTGTATGTGCATATGTGATTTATCCCTTTGTGTCTTGAACTACGTCCTGGTCTGATTCCCCTTGGGATACGTAGGCAGCTCACGCGGAGCACGACCAGCATCATCATTGCATCTTTTGCAACGCTTTTTATCCTAAATCTATAGCCTCCAAAAGACCCGTCTCTTCAAAACTTTGGCACTCGCTTGCGACATGCGTTGCCTCGCAAGTTCCTGCCAAAGAGGGGCAAACTGTAGACACCCCATTTTGTCGGCTATCAGATTTAGGAGACCCATAGCTTGGTGGTTCACAATGATCGTAAAAGACTCAAAAAGACTCCTGGAAGTCAGCTCTATCTCTCAGAATGCTCAGATTGACCAAAATGCCCCTGAAAGCTCGAAAACTCCCAGATTTGGTCCCGAAGTTCTGAAAACATGCTATGTCGTAAGAAAAATGGTAAAATGAGTTCCTAAGAGAAATCGGGTGAAATCGTCAGCTCCCAGAGACCCCCGGAAGTCCCGGAAGTTCCCGAAAAGTCCCCGTTGACCGGTTTGACCAAGGTTTGACTAGGTTTGACCAGGTTTGACCAAGTTTGACCAAGTTTGACCAAAATTGTCCAAAATTCACCAGAATCATTAGAAAAGTATTAAAATAAGTTTTAAAAGAGAATCGAGCGAAAACGTCGGCTCCTGGGAGCTCCCAGAGGTTCCCAGAACTTCCCGGGAATCCCAGGTTTGACCAGTTTGACCAAGATTTGACTTTGGAATCGGGGCACCGAAACAATTTTCAAATATTTTTCATGGATACTAGAGGTCAATAGCTTTCCAACGGTATATCGCACATAATTCCTGGATTTAAAACGAATTTATTTTGAATTTCCGAAGGTGGAAAAGGCGATCAAATCAGCTTTTATCGCGAATACCGCAAAACTTTTCAAAGTGACCTATCCCCGAACTATTTTTTATGTAAAGTAGACTCCATTACCTTTCCGACGGTATATCACAACCTCAATTTGGAGTTCATACGCATTTTCTGTGAATTTCGGACGAAATAGGGCCTTTTCGCGAATACCGGAACATCAGGGGGCCTAAACAGCATTATCCAGACGAAGGGAGGAGCAGTGCCGCCGCAACACTGGCCCACTGCCGCCGCGGCAGTGGCCCAGTGCCGCCGCGGCACTCTCCCCCAGAACAGTGAGTTTTTGTAATTATTTTTGTGGTCCCATTTTGATTAATTAAAAGCCAAAACGACATAGTTTTATGATTTCAGATGTTTGGAGCCAATGGGAACACTTTTAAAACCCCAAAACCACCCCAAGTTGGCCTATATAAACACCCCATTACTCCTCATTTTAGGGGGAGTCAAATGTGAGTTTTGAAAAGCTTGGGAGAGAAAGTTGTAGAGATAAGGTTAGAGTAGAGAGAAAAGAAGCATTCTTCTTTGATTTTCAAAATAAAAGTGAGTTCTAACTTTGTTTTCTACTTCATTACTTCCATTTATTTCAACATTCAATACTCCCAACCACCATTTTAGTGAGCATTCAAGAGAGTGGAAGCTTCTTCCATGTCTAGTGTCCATACATATGAGTGAAACACCAATCTACAAGTCTCATGCTTCATGAATATCATCTATTGATCATCATATATTTGCTTGCTTATTTATTGTTCATCCCTTCTTACCTCATTTCTTTTTTTTTTATTTTCTTTATTTACTTACTAGTTCATCATCATCCAAGTGATGACATGAAGTTTGGGGTGAGTGAATCCTTATGGATAGTAGCTCTTGACCTCAAAAACATGTTTGATAGATGATGATCATAACCTCAATACTTCCAAGGTATTCTTGGAATGTATTGAAGTTATGCTCTAAAAATAAAATAAATCTCTCCAACAATCTTGGAGATTCTTAATGATGAGTTTGATGTTGGTATTCTAAGTGGTCATGATCCTTATTGAGTGTAGAAAATGTGCTTTCAAAAACATCTATTTCAAAACCCCTCTCAATCCCTCTCATTTGATTTCAAGAAATAAAACTTTGTTTTCCTCAATATCTCCAAAACAATGACCCAAAACAGTGAGCTGTTCAGATTCAAAGATTTGTTTTGAATTAAACACTCAAGTTATGATGATGAAACCACTTGGAAAACCTTCCCAATACATCATGGTTTGTCCCTAATATTTTCCATCAATTATAGAAATGTGAAAGTATTTGTTTTGGATGTGAGAAGTTCATATTCATAATCTGCCTCTGTTCTCACAGAATGTTTATCTAACTTCTTGCACTTATTCTGGACATTTTCATCACTGTACATATATCTTTTCTATTTTTTTTATAAAACTTGGGTGTCTTAGGAAACTTTTGGTATATAATGGGTCATCATAAACCTTTTCTTTGATTTATGAAAAATCATACAAAATCAGTCAACAGTGCAGTTTTTGTTTCTGAGTCATGTGTACATTCTGATTTCTTTCTTTTAATCTGTGATAGCTATTGATGTTTGGCTTTTTGGGTTATTTTCTAGACACAATAAGAATGATCTCAGATTTTTCTCACATTTTTCTAGGCACGTTTGACCTCCCATTATAATGTTGCAAAGTGCCATATGCAGTCTGTCCACTATTCACAGCAAGCACATTTCAACTTTTATTCTTTGATTTGATGCTCATATGCATTCCAAATTAACCCATATCTTAGGAGGTAGTTCATGCTACATTTGTACATATCCTATGTTGATTTCATTCATCCATTCATACACATTATAGAATTCTAAGTCATTCTAGGAAGCCATGAACACAAAGCACACTACAACCTTTGCACATTTTAGATACATACATTGCATTCATGCAAGATTTGGGTTTTTGTAACTCTTAATCTAAGAAGATTATAAGGAATGAACTCGATCACACGTTCATGCTTCCCCTTGATCTAATCATCCTTTCTCATCCGTCCCGGGGATTGAGAGGTCTTCTTTTCTCAAAGAAAAACATGCATCACACTAGCTTGCTAAGCATATCTTGATTTCTTTGTTTATTTGTTTCAAGAACAATTCATGTCCCCCTTTAGATTAGGAAGTCTTGATTATTTGATATATGAATAGACGATTTTTCCTAGGTTTGTTTGTGTGATCTTTCACTTTGCATTGTATGATATTTGACTTAGATCTTATGAATGATATTTTATCTTTAGATCTTTCATTTTCAAGTTTCTTATGTAATGTAATATACTATCATAGTGTTAATTGTCGAACCATACATAGTATAAGATGATTATTTGGATGCTAATTGAGGCCCGTCGAAAGGCGGGGCGAGTTGAGGGTGTTTTAGTCGCGACAAAGGCTCCTTCCTCTCTCGTACCAAAACCCCGAACCAAGTTCTCTGGTTATGAAGGGCCGGTACCCTTATCCGCTTGGGTGAGTCAAAATTAGGTTTCTTGGTTCCTTAAAGACCAAGTGGCGACTCTGTATCTGTTTTCAACAGACCTTTCCTTTTCTTTGATTCAAATCAATTTCAAAACAATCTCGAACAAAGAGAGAGAAGTGGTCCGATTCCGCGTGTCCACACCTAGGCACCAGTGAGGTGACCTAGCGAGCTCTTTTCTCTCTTTTGTTATTGCTCACCTTGGATTTAGCTCTAACTTTTGCCTAGGCGTCCTTTCAGATTTTCAGCCTAGCGAACCATCCCCCTTTTTTTTTTTTTTTTTGAAAGTCTGCCTACGTACCCCCGAGCAGGGATTAGGTCCAACGTAGTTCGGGCCAAGGTTGGAAAGAAATTAGGCTATTTTTGTGGGTGGAGCGACCGAACCGATGTGGTTGCCTACGTATCCCCAAGTGGGAATCAGGTCGAGCGTAGTTCAAGGTAAGGCTTGAAAGAAAAGGTTATTGAATAGTCAAGCATAGTACTTTTTGAGACGATCCATGTTGATTGGTTCTTTGAATTCGACACCATCGAGGTCCATGAGATAAGTTGCTCCTCCGGAAAGAACAGTTTTGACGATGTAAGGGCCGACCCATTTAGGTTTAAACTTCCCACGGGGATCAAAGATCGGAGCTCACAACTCCTTAAGGATAAGGTCACCCTTGACAATCTTCCTCGGACGAAGCTTTTTGTTGAAAGCACGGGCTATCCTCTTTTGATAGATTCGAACATGGTCGACTGCCGCTAGGCGCTTTTTCTCTATGAGGGCCAATTCTTCATACCTTTCCCGCAACCAATCTGATTCCAAAATTTCACACTCTGCCATCACGCATAGGGACGGTAATTCTATCTTGACCGGAAGTACCGCTTCCATCCCATACACTAGTGAGTAAGGAGTTGCTCCTGTGGACGTCCTTATCGAGGTTCTGTATCCCCAAAGTGTGAACGGTAGCTTTTCATGCCAGTCTTTGTAAGTATCGGCTGATTTCTGTAGTATGACCTTAACATTCTTGTTTGCAGCTTCGACTGCCCCATTAGTTTGTGGTCTATACGGTGATGACTTATAATAAGTGATTTTGTATTCCTCGAACAAATCCCTGACTTCTGCCTTGAAATGACTTCCGTTATCCGAAATAATCTCATGGGGAACTCCATAACGACAGATGAGATTTCTCTTGATGAATTTGGCCACTTCCTTGGCTCCTAACTTGGTGTAGGATGCAGCTTCTACCCATTTTGTGAAGTAGTCTATGGCCACCAGAATGTACCGATTTCCATTTGAAGCTTTCGGAATGATTTCACCGATAATATCGATTCCCCAGGTGGAGAACGGCCATGGCGAGGTCATGCTGTATAGAAGGGATGGTGGTACATGCATCATGTTTGCATGGATCTGGCACTTGTGACACTTTCTCACGTATTCGCAACAATCTTTCTCCAATGTTGTCCAGTAGTATCCTTGTCTTACGATTTTCTTGGCCAGCATGTGACCGTTCATGTGCGGACCGCATACCCCCTCGTGTATTTCCTCCATCATTCTTCTGGAGCTTTTCCCAAACAAGCAAGTCAGATTGTGACCGTTGTATCCTTTCTTCAGCAATTTCCCACCGCAAATGATGAATTGCGCTGCGAATCTTTGAATGGCCCTTTTGTCTTTTTCGGTAGATTCTTGGGGGTACATTCCATTTTCTATGAAGTTCCAGACATCCTGATACCACGGTGTTTCATTCTCTTCTGCTTCGATTGCGGCGATCAAGGTGAACGAAGGCTCGTACCTTTGCTCAATTACCAAAGGCATCATCCTGTCTTCCACATGAATTTTGATCATGGAGGCTAAGGTAGCCAGCGAATCAGCTAGCTGGTTCTCTTCCCTAGGCAAGTAGAAGAACGTTATGCTCTAAAAGTGCTTCTTGAGTCCATCGAGATGGTCATGGTAGGGCTTCAACCTCTCTTCTTTCACCTTCCATTCCCCTCTGGCTTGTGACACGATGAGATTCGAATCTCCGAAGACATCTAGCTTTTGAATTCTCAATTCTATGGCTGCTTCCATCCCCAGAATGCACGCTTTATATTCAGCGGTGTTGTTGGTGGAGTTATAATTGAGCTTGACTGCCAATGGGGTGTGGTCCCCGCTTGGTGATACAAGGATTATTCCTACTCTGTAGCCTTTCATGTTGGCTGCTCCATCAAAGTACAACTTCCATTGTTCTTCCTTGATTTCCATGATATTTTCGTCCGGGAACGGGAAGTCTCCACTTTCTTCGGAGTCAACGGCGTGTTCCGCAAGATGCTCAGCCACGGTTCTCCCTTTTACCGATTTACTTATAACATACTTGATATCGAATTCGGATAATAGAAGTAACCAACGGGATATACGACCGATCAGGGCGGGTTTTTCGAGGAGGTATTTTAGGGGATCCATACGGGATATGAGCACAACCGGGAAGGCTAGCATGTAGTGCCTCAGTCGGCGGGTGCACCAAACCAAGGCCCAACATGTTTTTTCGAGGGTAGAGTAGTTGATCTCATACCCAGTCATCCTCTTGCTGAGGTAATATATGGCTTTTCGGAGTGGCTTTCTTCTCCTTCTTGAGCCAGCATGTAACCCATGGCATTTTCGGAGACAGATAGGTAAAGAAATAAGGGCTTATGAGGCGTTGGTGGTGAAAGGACAGGCGGATTTTGAAGGTACGCTTTTATTTTGTCGAAAGAGGCTTGGCATTGGTTATCCCATTGGAACTTCTCCCCTTTTCTCAACAATCGGAATAGAGGATCGCATGTAGTTGTAAGCTTGGAAATGAAGCGGCTGATGAATTGGATTCTTCCGAGGAACCCCTTTACCTCTTTTTCATTCCGTGGTGGTGTCATTTCTAGGATTGCCTTGATCTTGGAGGGATCCACCTCTATCCCTCTTTGTGCGATGAGGAAACCCAGGAGTTTACCGGAGGTCACACCGAAAGTGCATTTCTTTGGATTCAACCTCATCTTGTACTTACGCAACCTTTCAAAAAACTTTTCCAGTGCCACTAGGTGTTCTTCTCTATCCTTGGACTTCACGATCATGTCGTCTACGCATACTTCTACTTCCTTGTGAATCATGTCATGCAGCAGAGTGGTGGCAGCTCTTTGGTAGGTTACCCCAGCATTCTTAAGTCCGAAAGGCATTACTCTATAACAGTAGGTCCCCCAAGGGGTGGTGAATGCCGTCTTTTCCCGATCTTCTGGTGCCATAAGAATCTGATTATGCCCCGAGAAACCATCCATGAATGATAGTAGCTCATGTCCTGCGGTGTTATCTACCAAGACGTCAATGTGGGGAAGCGGGAAGTCATCCTTGGGACTGGTCTTGTTTAGATCACGGAAGTCGACGCACACACGAACTTTTCCATCCTTCTTCAGGACTGGTACGATATTGGCAACCCATTCCGGATATTCGGTGACAATGATGAATCCTGCCTTGAATTGCTTCTCCACTTCTTCTTTAACCTTGAGCGCCCACTCTGGCCTCATGCGCCTCAGTTTCTGCTTGACAGGTTTAGAATTAGGGAGGAGGGGAATATGATGTTGGACAATGTCGGGATCGACCCCAGGCATGTCTTCGTAAGACCAAGTGAAAACATCTTTCAATTCTTTTAGCAAGAGGGTTAATTTTTCTTTTTCTTCTTTATTAAGAGTCGAGACAATTTGCACAATTTGGGGATTATTTGTTTCTCCTAGGTTAACTGATAAAGTATCTTCGATTATTTCATAAGCAAGTGGTTTTTCAATTAGTTGCTTAAGTTCAATTGGGAGATCCTCGGAGGGATCTGTGCATTCACAAGAATTAGACATAGAGGAGTAAGAAAAATCGTCTTTCATTTCATTCATGATAGGTGAAGTGATTACATTGGACAGTGGTGGGTTTATAGCAGCCGACTCTGGTACAGACTCGATAATCGGCAGTACAGACTCTGGGGGAACAGGGGATAGGGAGACACAGACAGATGACTCTACAGCTTGGTTACTCAGACCCTACTCAGTTGGCTTGATCTGATCATCTTGGCTCTTGGCCCTCATTTCTTCCTTCTTCTCAGCGGATTCCTCCCACATTTTCTCGATGGCTTCGGTGTCCAGGTATTTCAACCAGTCTTCCTCTGGGGTTTTCTCAACTTCTTCGGGATAGAACGGATCTTGATATGGAGGCCTCTCGCAGTCAGCGAAGATTTCAAGCCCGGGGTGCCTTTTCCTAGTGGTTTGATGGATCCATGGTTCGGGGAACCCGAAGTAAGGGAAGTCATCCCCCTCTTTGATGAATTGTCCATTCAAGGTCTTGCGGTATGGTGGGAGACCCCTTACCCTTTTCTTCCATGGCCTTTGTAGCTCGATGTCTTCTTCAGTGGGCTTGTATCCTAACCCGAAAGTGCCTTGCTGTCCTTTGATCTGAGAGAACTCTCGAATCCCTTGCTGGCGTCGGCCCAATCCCATTCCAGGGAAGTAGTTCATTTTGCGAACGATATTGACAACCGCAGAGTGGACCTTAGGGAACCTGTCTTCATCATTGATCATGTGGACTTCTTCCATGAAGAATCCCCCAATTTCTCCTTATTCTAACTCAGGCATTTGGATTTCAAAGACGGGAGCGTAGTTCGGGAAAGCTTCATTACCCTAACTATTACCAAGGATGATTTTCACTTCCTTCTCATGGATGTACTTGATCATTTGGTGCACAGTGGACGATACGGCTTTGTTGACATGCAACCAGGGCCTTCCGATCAGCAAGTTGAAAGAGGCAGGTATGTCCATGACCTGAAAGACTTCGGTGCTTACCAAAGATCCTACCCGGATTTGGAGAGAAACGGTTCCCATCACATTTCTCCTGGTGTTGTCATAGGCCCTCACAGATTGCACAGATGGTGTGATGTCAAGGACATTGACCCCCAAGGCGGTGGCAGTCCTTAGGGCACAGTCATTTAAGGCCGAGCCCGTATCGACTAGACAAAGCGGCACCTATTGTCCCTTACATCCCACGGTGATATACAATGCCTTATTATGTGCGGATCCCTCTGGTGGCAGGTCCTCATCGGAAAATGTAATGATTGGGTCGGGGGTAAGTGCGCCCAAAAAAGCCACCATGTCCTCCGGTGCAGTGTCAATAGGGACTTCAATTCCAGCCAAGGCATTCAACACGGCTTGCCTATGCTTATAGGATCTTACCTTGATGTCCCACATCGAGAGACGTGCTTGGGTTTTCTTCAGCTGTTTTATCAACTCATTATCCTCTTCGATGATCTCATCCATCTTACCCTTCCCCTTATCTTTAACTGGACCCTTCTCGACGGCTTTAGTAGTAGGCTGCAGAGGCTGGTAGTGACGGCCTAACCTGGTCAGGTGATCAATTTCAGCAGGAGTAGGCCCCTCTACAGTCCCATCCTTTTTGAACCAATCACAATCCGTTCCCACAAATGGTTTCTCCGGCTCGTTCCAGATAGAAGCATCACTTTCATTATTGGGATCATACCATTTGAGGTCTACCACCCCCAGATCGTGCTCTTCCAGAAAGAACAAGTCTTGCTCATCGTCTAGCTGTTGCTGCCACTCGTCATTCTCCTTTTCAATCAGATGAATTCCCACAGAATCCGGGATGTCAATGAAAGGCAAGGGTTGTCCTAGGGGGGTGATATAAGTGGCAGGGTTAAAGGATACGGGGTTGGACTCAATGAGGTTGACATTTTGGTGGTTTGGTAGAGGATTTTGGGTGATATAGGGCTACTTTGGTGGCGGCTCGATGATGTTCTGGTCAATAAGGTCTTGAATGTCATGGCGAAGGCGCACGCAATCATCAGTGTTGTGGCCCGGGGCTTGGTGGTAGGTACGCCGCTTGGACATATCGCAGTTTGGCGGGAGCGGGGTGTTTCAGGGTTGGAGTAGATGGAGATGGCCCTTTTTGAGGAGGCGGTCTAAAGCTGAGGAGAGAGAGATTTCTAACTTGATGAAGTTGTGAGGGGGCTTTTTCTGGAAGGGGCGATTGGAGGGGTTTGCCTGGCTAGAGGGTTGGTACGGCCTAAGAGGGTACGCCATGGGTTGGCTGCTAAGGGCATTGACATCCGAGGGATTCCGGGAGTAGTTAGGCCTTCTAGACTGACTCAGGGGCTCTTCTTTTTTTATCTTTCCTTCTCTGATAGCGTCTTCAATCCGGGTTCCGACTTCAAACAACTCCTCAAAGGTGGAGATGGACTGGTAGAATAATTTCTCATGGTAGAGGGGCTGCAGATTTCGGATGAGCATCCTTACCTGTTCTTTTTCAATCGGCCGGTGGGTCATTTGGGCTACCTTGTTCCTCCATCTGCTCAGAAATGCAGCGAAGGATTCATTGTGGTTTTGCCAGGTTGTTTCCAAGTCCCTGATGGTGACATCCAGCTCTTGATTGTAGGAGTAATGATCGACGAAGACTCGAACGATGTCTTTCCAGGCTCGGGTTTTGGAGACTTCCAAGATTAGGAACCATGATAGTGCAGCCTTTGCAAGAGTTTGCGGGAATAACATCGCGATGTGTTTGTGGGTACAACCTATGGATTGGAAGATACTCATACATAGCTTCACATGACTTTTCGGATTCCCAGTTCTGTCAAAACGGTCGATGGCAGGCATCTTGAAATTCTCTGGCAGTTTCAGCTTGACAGGCTCGAAGAGGCCTCCCAGGTCTAGCATGTAATCATCGACCCCTTTGCTTTTTCTCAGCACGCTTTCTAGCTTGTCGACCTTGTCCATTTTCTCTTGGAGCTTTTCTCGTACGCAAACGGTGGGACCCCTTGAAACGAGTCTTCTTCCCCATTATTCTCAGGGGGTGGTTCAAACTCCGGTGGTGGAAACTCGGGCGGAGGTTGCGGCCGCTGCTTCAGTTCTTCCATGAACTTCAGAACTTGGGCTAGGCTGTCGGACTGCTGGCTTATGGTCGCTCCCAATTCAGTAACCTTGTTTTCCAACTCTTCCCTATTCATGCTGAAGTAAGCTATCGGACTGATTCTGATCAATCAATTATCCGAACTCCTGACCCACGAAGAGGACCCTGACTGCTGACCTTGGGAGTCTATATTGACCTGACAGATTTTGAGAGGACTAGATTAGATCTTGACAGTGGTGACTTTAGACAGACAAAGACAGTGATGTGGACCGACTCAAAACAGTGCATGCAGATTGATGGGGAATGGTGCAGGCAAATGGGACAAGCATACGGATGTAAGCCATAATCTATATGATGCTTCTATTTCTAACAGATAGCAGCTAAACAAATAAGGTCCTAGCCATACAGAGTGTGCTAACCTTCCTTTCCAGTGTGATCACCAAGGGATAACAGGGATACTTCGGGTAATTTTGGACGGAGTTTCTAGGAGAAACTGGTTAACATGGTTATATCTGGGATATCTGGACAGAGTTTCTGGGAGAAACTTGTTAACATGGTAATATCTGGGATATCTGGACAGAGTTTCTGGGAGAAACTGGTTAACGTGGTGATAGTGATCATACTGTCTAGCAGGTTTTCATACTCCTATGTCTTAAGACTGATAAACAAGGTTTGCGGTGTATATCTTTGTGAACATGGAGCAGACATTCTTGTCATGGTGCCTAGGCAGGTCAACTCAATGTAATCACATATGAGTGATTGCCTTGGGAATCATAAGAAAGAGGTTCTGTTCTATGCCACATAAGCGTCTACACCGCTCAGGTAATCTCATCAGGGCATACAAGAGTTATATCACATTGTCCTATCTGAAAAGATAAATGAACAGTCCTATGAAAGGTTCTACCGGAATCTATATGCAAAGGCTGGGTTTAGTCAAAGAGGGTCCGTTGACGAGAGTTCCAATATACCGTCAGGGAGACAGTATGGAGGTTTTTACTCTTTTTGATATACCTTAGAAGGTACAGTATCAACGGTGACTTGTGCCCTGGCACAGCAAGACCTGAACAATGTCAGCGCCGCGTTTCAGACACAGTCGGAGGGGGAAAATGCAAGAGTGCAATGCGGTGAACCAAACACAGTAAAAAGATGATTTTAAGGATGCTTCTTATGAGTCAAACCTCTGTATTATTTTGTTTTAAAATAAAAAATCCCCAGCAGAGTCGCCAGATTGTGGACACCGGGATTCCACCGCTTTGTTTGCTTTTGAAACTTGTTTAAAATTTTGAATTAAGGAAAGTGAAAAGGTCTGTTGAAAACAGATACAGAGTCGCCACTTGGTCTTTAAGGAACCAAGAAACCTAATTTGACTCACCCAAATGGATAAAGGGCACCGGTCCTTTATAACCAAAGAACTTGGCTCGGGGTTTTGGTACGAGAGAGGAAGGAGCCTTTGTCGCGACTAAAACACCCTCAACTGGCCCCGTCTTTCGACGGGCCTCAATTAGCATCCAAATAATCATCTTATACTATGTTTGGTTCGACAAATAATACTATGATAGTATATTACATCACATAAGAAAATTTGAAAATGGAAGATCTAAAGATAAGATATCATTCATAAGATCTAAGCCAAATATCACACAATGCAAAGTGAAAGATCACACAAATAAACCTAGGAAAAATCGTCTAATCATGTACCAAATAATCAAGACTTCCAAATCTAAAGGGGGACATGAATTGTTATTGAAACAAATAAACAAAGAAATCAAAATATACTTAGCAAACTAGTATGATGCATGTTAATCTTTGAGAAAAGAAGACCTCTCAATCTCCGGGATTGATGAGAAAGGATGATTAGATCGGGGGAAGCATGAACGTGTGATCAAGTTCATTCCTTATAATCTTCTTAGATTAGGAGCCATGAAGGCCCCAAATCTTGCATGGATGCAATGTATGTATCTAGAATGTGCTAAGGTTGTAGTGTGCTTTGTGTTCATGGATTCCTAGAATGACTTAGAAGTCTAGAATGTGTATGGATGAATGAATGAAATCAACATGGGATATGTACAAATGTAGTATGAACTACTTCCTAAGATATGAACTAATTTGGAATGCATATAAGCATCAAATCAAAGAATAAAAGTTAAAAGGTGCTTGCTGTGAATAGTGGACAGAACAGTAACATGATCTTGTAAAAATGGAAAAGATGGGTTAGGAATGCTTTCAATGCATGATGTTTTATGGAGATGTTCCTTATTGTGTCTAGAATACAATCCAAAAAGCCAATATTTAATAACTATCACAGATTGAGAGAAATCATATGAACAACAGAGGTCACTCAGAAACAGAGTCCGTATTGTCGACTGAAATGTTGAAAAATCTTAGAAAATGAAAAAAGTGATCTAGAGGTCCATTTTATACAGAGAGTTCCCTAAGACATTGAAGTTTAAGGAAAAAATAAGTTGGGACCACCCCTTTTGGAAAATAGTTCTGAAAAAGAAGTTGGAAGTTAGTCAAGCTACTGTGACAGCAGAGGCAGAATGTTTGGAAGGATTGTTTGGGTCCAAATGGACCATTTTCAAGTACTTCCAAGTCAAACCAAAAATCATGGGTGTTCTCCAATGAGTTAGGAAGACTTTCCAAGTAGTCTTGAATCTATATGTTGAGTATTGAGTTCTAGAGAAATCTTTGAACTCAGCTCACTCACTGTTTTGACTCACTGTTTTGAAGATTTTGGGGAAAATAAGGTTTTCTTTCTTGAAATCAAAATGAGAGGGATTGAGGAGGGTTTTGAAATAGAGGTTTTGAAAGTGTATTTTCAATACTCAATAAAGATTACAATCACTTAAAATGCCAACATTCGACTCATCATCAAGAACCTCCAAGATTGTTGGAGAGACTTATTTTTATTTGAGCATAACTTCAATACACTTCAAGGATACCTTGGAGGTATTAAAGTTATGATTATCATCTATCAAACATGTTTTTGAGGTCAATAGCTACTATCCATAAGGATTCACTCACCCCAAACTTCATGTCATCATTTAGATGATGATGAACTAGTAAGTAAATAAAGAAAATCAAAAAAGAAATGAGGTGAGAAAAGATAAACAATGAATAAACAAGCAAGTAGATAATGATCAATAGATGATATTCATGAAGTATTGAACTTGTAGATTGGTGTTTCACTCATATGTAATGACATTGGACATGGAAGAAGCTTCCACTCTCTTAAATTCTCACTAAAATGATGATTGGGTGTATTGAATGTTGAAGTAAATGGTTGTAATGAAGTAAAAACAAAGTTTAGAACTCACTTTTGTTTTGAAAATCAAAGAAGAATGCTTCTTTTCTCTCTATTCTAACCTTATCTCTACAACTTTCTCTCCCAAACTTTTTCTACACTTGCATTTGACTCCCCCAAAATGAAGATCAATGGAGGGTTTATATAGGCCAACTGGGGGTGGTTTTGGGGTTTTAGAAGTATTCTCGTTGGTCCCAAACATCTGAAATCATGAAACTACGTCGTTTTGGTTTTTAATTAATCAAAATGGGACCACAAAACAAATTACAAAAACACACTATTCTGGAGGGGAGTGCCGCGGCGGCACTGCTCCTCCCTCGTCCAGATAATGCTGTTTAGGCCCCCTGAGGTTCCGGTATTCACGAAAAGGCCCTATTTCGTCCGAAATTCACAGAAAATACGTACGAACTCCAAAATGAGATTGTAATATACCGTTGGAAAGGTAATGGAGTCTACTTTACATCAAAAATAGTTCGGGGATAGGTCACTTTGAAAAGTTTCGCGGTATTCGCGATAAAAGCTGATTTGATTGCCTTTTTCGCCTTCGGAAATTCAAAATAAATTCGTTTTAAATCCAGGAATTATGTGTGATATACCGTTGGAAAGCTATTGACCTCTAGTATCCATGAAAAATATTTGAAAATTGTTTCGGTGCCCCGATTTCGAAGTCAAATCTTGGTCAAACTGGTCAAACTGGTCAAACTTGGGATTCACGGGAAGTTCTGGGAACCTCTGGGAGCTCCCAGGAGCCGACCTTTTCGCTCGATTCTCTTTTAAAACTCATTTTAATACTTTTCTAATGATTCCGGCGAATTCGGACGATTTCGGTCAAACTTGGTCAAACTTAGTCAAACTCTGGTCAAACCTGGTCAAAACTGGTCAAACCGATCAACGGGAACTTTCGGGGAACTTCCGGGATTTTCGGGGGTCTCTGGGAGCTGACGATTTCTTCCGATTTTATTTAAAAACTCATTTTTATCATTTTTCTTATGACATAGCATGTTTTCAGAACTTCGGGACTAAATCTGGGAGTCTTCGGGCTTTCAGGGGCATTTTGTTCAATTTGAGCATTCTGAGAGATAGAGTTGACTTCCAGGAGTCCTTTTGAGTCTTTTACGATCATTGTGAACCACCAAGCTATAGATCTCCTAAATATGATAGCTAACAAAATGGGGTGTCTACACACCCTATGTTCTGGGTAGATCTACTCCTATTTAAAGCCTTCTTTCTTCACAACTCTGTTAAAACACTCTTTCCTCCCATTCACCTTCAAAGCCCTGGTAAGCATGGCAATTGCACATGAAGAAATCAATGGTCGAGAACGAGGACATTTTGGGAACTGACCACTATTCAGGAGCAATCAAGGTAACCAAGGATCGAGACTCCCAACAAAATTCCAAGGGAATAAACGTAATTGGACTGGCGAAAGGAAGCCACAAGTCACGTTCCCCCAGAACCAACCAGCTGTACCCCAAGCACAACCCCCAACAGGACAACCCGCTGCAATTGGAGCCAATAATGATGGATGCTTCAATTGTGGAAAACCAGGACACAGGTCCAAGGACTGCCGAGCTCCAAGGAGAAGCCGAGAGGACACCGTCTGCTACAATTATGGCAAAAAGGGCCACATATCCAAGAATTGTCGAGCACCTCGAGGTGGATACTACGGAGCATCTACTCAAGGTTAACCCAAGAAAGCCCGCCTGAATGCCATTATTCCGGAGGAAGCCGGATTCGATGAAGGAGAACAACAGAATATGGAAGGTACCCTCACATTGTTTAACAGTCAAGTTAAAGCTTTATTTGATACTGGTGCTTCCAACTCTTTCATTGCTATTAAGATTGTACAACGATTGGGTTTAGTACCCCAAGCGCTTGATGTAGCTTTGAACGTTATGTCCCCCTTAGGAGTGAACATTAAGTTGGGAAAAGTGTGTAAGGACTGCACTTTGAACTTGGGAGATTATAACCTCCCCGCTGATTTGATAGTTCTGTCGATGAAGGAATTCGACTTAATATTAGGAATTGATTGGCTTACGAAATACCATGCCAAATTAGACTGTGTTAGCAAGTCTATTACTTTTTCGATGCCCGAAAGCCAACCATTCAGATTCCAATGCGATCCATTGTGCGACACCTTCCTCACCAGCTGTCTTGCTACTCTTGGAAGTGTAAGTTCAGAAATCCCGCAAATCCCCGTAGTCCAAGACTTTGAGGATGTATTTAAGGACATCTCAGGACTACCACCTAAGAGAGAGATCGACTTTTGTATTGAGTTGGTACCCGGTACCCTACCAATATCCAAGACCCCGTATCGGATGGCCCCGACGGAAATGCAAGAATTAAAGAAGCAAGTCTAGGAACTTGAAGATCTCGGATTCGTTCGACCAAGCACGTCACCTTGGGGAGCGCCGGTGCTATTCGTTAAGAAGAAGGATGGGATACTTCGGCTCTGTATCGACTATAGAGAGTTGAACAAGGTCACAATTAAGAACCGATACCCACTCCCTAGAATTGATGACCTATTCGATCAATTACAGGGAGCGATGACCTTCTCGAAGATAGATCTACGATCCGGATATCACCAACTACTGGTTCGACCTGAGGACATATCAAAGACAGCCTTTAGGATGAGATATGGGCACTATGAATTCCTGGTCATGTCGTTTGGACTAACGAATGCCCTAGCTGTATTCATGGATTTAATGAATAGGGTGTTCAGGCCCTACTTGGATCGGTTCGTGATTGTATTCATAGACGATATCCTAATCTACTCAAAGACCAAGGAGGAACATAAAGAACATGTGAGGATCGCACTACAGACACTTCGAGACAACCACTTGTACGCGAAATTCAGCAAGTGTGAATTTTGGCTAAAGGAAGTCAAATTCTTGGGTCACACTGTCTGACAGGGCGGGATAGCTGTAGATTCAACGAAGACAGATGTTGTTACGGATTGGAATAGGCCAAACACTGCAATCGAAGTTAGAAGTTTCCTTTGTCTAGCTGGATACTACAGAAGATTCATTGAAGGATTCTCTAAGATAGCATCCCCTTTGACCAATCTGACAAGGAAAGATGTGAAGTACGAATGGAAAGATAAGCACGAATGCGCGTTTCAAGAGCTGAAGAAAAGATTGACCTCGGCGCCAGTGCTTGCGATACCGAAGAGTGGTGAGCAGTTCACCATTTATACCGACGCATTACACCAAGGACTTGGATGTGTGCTCATGCAGGACAGAAGAGTGATAGCATATGGGTCACGACAACTGAAACCACACGAAATGAACTACCCTACACACGACCTCGAACTAGCTGCAATCGTTTTCGCTCTCAAGATTTGGAGACATTACCTTTACGGAGAGATGTTTGACCTATTTTCAGATCATAAGAGTTTGAGATACTTGTTCTCTCAGAAGGAGCTGAACATGAGGCAGCGACGTTGGATGGAATTATTGAAGGATTATGATTTCACTTTGCAATGCCACCCTAGTAAAGCAAACGTAGTTGCCGACGCATTAAGCCAAAAACCCCGTAACCTGATCATATCCTCTCTTATGGTTAAAGAGTGGAGAGTATTGGAAACACTAGCTAAATTTGACCTTCAGACCACCGATTCTAGTGAGGGTCGACTTTTCGGATGCCTCATAGTTCAACCGACACTCATCAATCGCATCCTTGAAGCTCAGGGAAAGGGCGAAGGACTTCGTCAATGGTTTGAGAAAGCATTGGCAAAGGACCCAATAGAATGGAGCATTGGAGCAGACGGAGGATTTAGATGTCATAATAGACTTTGTGTGCCTAATGAGGACATTCTAAGGAAAGACATACTGAGCGAAGCACACAAGTCAAGAATGACAATACACCCTGGAGGAACAAAGATGTATAAGGACTTAAAGAGGAACTTCTGGTGGGAAGGAATGAAAAGAGAGGTAGTGGATCACATATCCAAATGTTTAACCTGCAAACAAGTCAAAGCAGAACACCAGAGGCCAGCAGGATTATTACAACCACTACCAGTTCCTGGATGGAAATGGGAACACCTTACTATGGACTTCGTTGTAGGAATGCCCAGATCGCAACAGAATCATAACGCTATTTGGGTGTTCGTGGACCAACTCACCAAATCGTCTCGTTTCATCGCCTACAACATGACGTACCCGGTTGAGTAGATGAGCAGAATGTACTTACAACAAGTCGTACGAATACACGGAGTGCCCGTATCAATCGTATCAGATCGTGATTCTCGTTTTACATCAGAATTTTGGGAAAGCTTGCAAGCAGCAATGGGAACTTCATTGAAGTTAAGCTCAGCATTTCATCACCAAACTGATGGACAAACAGAACGAGTCAACCAAGTAATGGAAGACATGCTCCGAGCTTGTGCCATAGACTTTGGGAGTTCTTGGGAGACGCACCTACCATTGGTAGAATTTGCTTACAATAACAGTTATCATTCTAGCATCGGGATGACACCTTTTGAAGCTTTGTATGGGAGACCGTGCCGATCACCGTTGTGCTGGACTGAGGTTGGAGACAACAAACTTTTGGGACCAGAAATAGTTAGGGAGACGAATGAAAAGATCAACATCGTGAAAGAGAAGATGAAAGTAGCACAAAGCAGTCAGAAGAGCTACGCAGATAAGCACCGCAAGGAATTGGAGTTCAGTGTTGGAGATCACGTACTTCTCAAAGTATCTCCGGTGCGAGGCATTGTCAGATTCGGACAGAAATGAGGAAAGTTGTCACCGCGCTACATTGGATCGTTTGAAATTTTAGAGCGCATGGGAAAAGTTACCTACAGACTTGCACTGCCACCCAAGATGTCAGGAGTACACAATGTATTTCATATCAGCATGCTAAGGAAGGTTATACATGATCCGTCACATGAGATTGACTTCACGGACATCGAGGTGAACAATAGCCTGACTTATATTGAAGGACCAGTTCGAATTTTGGATCGAGGAGTCAAGAAACTGAGGACTAAGGAAATTCCTCTTGTGAAAGTTCAGTGGAGACACAATGACGAACGCGAAGCTACTTGGGAGTTAGAATCTGAAATACGAGAGAAGTTCCCAACCTTGTTTGGTGACTAGCTAGCTCAGATTTCGGGGACGAAATCTTTAATAGGAGGTGGATATTGTAATACCTGTATTTTTCTTTTATTTAAATTTTTTTTTAATTTAATTTTTGGACTGTATTTATAAACTACAGCTTCTAATTTTAGTGTCGTGACTTAATCAGAGTTATAGTTTATATTATAGTTTTAATATCAATGCATTTTTACCCGGACTGTATTTAGAATTTGGACTGAGATTTACACGTAAACCCGTAGTTATACCTGTGTTGCAAGTACTCCAAGAGTGCACGCAATACGAGACGCATCACTCATTTCCCATGACTTGGGGGAAATGACATAACCACCAATCCCTTCCCACACTCAACCTCCATACCCCCCTAACAACCCCCATCACACCCTCCCAAATACCCATGTGTGTATAGTGTGTGAGAGTGAGTGAGTGAGTGATGTGTATGTGAGGTGCAGTGTGTGTGCACAGTGAGTGGCAGTGAGGGAGTGGGTAGTGTGTGTTGAGTGCTTGTGTGCATGTGCAGTGTGTGTAGGGTGTTTGAGTGTATGTGTGTATGTAATAGATAAGTATGTGTGTGTCGTGCATGTGTGCAGTGGTGGTAAGGTGTGTGGAGTGTTTGAGTAAATATAAATTAGTCATGTGTGTATGGTATTATTTATATAATATGCATATATATGTAGTCTGTGTGTGTGCTCTATATATATATACATGTAGTTAGAGGAAAGAGCCCCAATCTCCCCCTCATTTCATGGTTAGTAAGAATCAAAGAAGAAGAAAATAAAGAGAGTCCGAGAGTGAGAAGAAAGGAGAAGAAAGAAAGTCGCCCCCGATCCGTACTGCAACCCCGACCCTACGGTGAGTTCTTAACTCACTCGGTATATTAGTTATAATGTCCGTATTATTTTCCGCATATTATTTTTGGAGAGAAATTGTGTTTAACATGTGGTACCCCTAACTTAAATATGTACCATGATCTCTATATTATTAATGTTATTATTATTATAATTATTTAGTCTTCCGATTAAACTCATGTTTAATATACTATACTAGATTAACGTCCATATTATTATTCCGTGAATAATAATAATAATAATATTATTATTATTATTATTATTATTATTATTATTATTATTATTATTATTATTATTATTATTATTATTAATGATTCTGGTAAACTCCATGTTACCATGTTGTATCCCGAACAGATTATTATCCTTGTTATTATTCAGTGAATAATAATAATAATAATATTATTATTATTATTATTATTATCTTTATTATTATTATTAGTGTTATTATTACTACTATCAAATAAACGTCATGGTCTAATATGTTGAACCCCAAACATATTAATGTCCGTGTTATTATCCCGCTAATAATGTTATTATTATTATTAATTTATTTATTCCAAGTTTAGCCTTATGTTAATATTAATATGTTGTCCCCCAAACATATTATTTCCGTTATTATTATTATTATTATTATTGTTTATTATTCTCAGTTGATTTACCGCATGTTTTAACGTGTTATATTACGAGCTTAGGGCTCGTACTATATTTCAAGATTAGCACCTGTTTAATTAACTTGTACCTCGTGCATGTCATATAAAACACCTCACGTAGAAGTCGGTGTCGTAACGTCAAGTCGACGTGTACGGGTATAGAGTCGGACGGTCTCGGAAACCAAGTCCGTATGCATTTGGAAATATGTGTAGTCGGCCGCGGAGGTCTGAAAGTTGTTATATAATGAGTTGGTACTGTCAAATGAAATTACCAGATCGCATGTTGGCGATGTTGCTACTATGGCCACGGAGAGGCAAACACGATAGCAAAGTAACCACGTTGATAAGCACAAATCGAGAAATGAATAAACATGGTTAGCCTGTAAGGCGATATTACTGCTGCGGTCGCGACGACCAACGATAGTAGAGTAACCGTTTCGCAAATCGGCAATGTCCCGGGGACCTAGAGTACTTGGTTAGCTTGTAAAGCGGATTACTACTTTGGCCACGGAGAGGCAAACAACGATAGTAAAGTAACCATACCTCAACCCACTGGGCGAGTCAATCTAAGCCAACGGCATTACACTGGTAATGTAACAAGGTCAAGTGAGTCGGATGTTAAGTCGAGTGAAGTCGAATATATCGATGATGCATAGTTCACGCACGGTCTCATTATAATTCATTCAACAGTCATAATTATTCACTATGTACTTTCGGATACGTATTTTATATTAGGAGTGTTTAGTTAGGACGCTCACTTAGCTTTTATTAAAGCTAACGGCATACTACGCCCTGGACATTCCCACGTCCAGGCTTCACAGGATATGACTACCCGGAGGAGCACTATTCAGAAGGAGCCTATGAAGAGGAAGCCTTCGAAAGGGAAGCCTACAACGATGAATGGTACGGCTACGCCAGTTAGAGGCGCGACTTCAAGGAAGAAGACTTAGTTGTCCTTTATAGATTTTTGTCCAGTTATACTAAGTTGTATATTGGCGTCACACGCCTTCCCTTAACGACCTTACACTTTCTTTTGTCCTTACATATAAAGATGTAAATGGCGTCCAACGCCTAATCTCTTTTGTTATTTTATCTTTTGAAACCACAAACTCTGATGTAATAGTTAGTAACCTTTTAATGTATATATTTAGTTTATGCTTCCGCTTAAGTCATTCTTTTGTTATCTAGTGTGTTGTGGACAATTTGTTAATGTAACTAGTCATAGCTTACGGACCCAGAAAGGAAAATTTTAATTTTCCCCTAATTTCTGCTACCCCGGGGCGTGACAGGGCTGATTTCTAATTTCTATGGATAATGGGACCATTGTGACCCCGGAGGGGATCTGTATCATTGATGCCAGGGTTGCTAGGGAATCGGCCAACTGGTTTTCCTCTCGAGGGAGGTAGTAGAATGATATCTTCTTGAATTGTTCTTTCAGACTCTCCAAATAGTCATGGTATGGCCTTAGCTTTTCAAGTTTCACCATCCAATCTCCCCGCACTTGGGATATGATCAAATTGGAATCTCCGAACACATCAACTTTTTCGACCTTTAAGGCCAGCGCCGCCTCCATTCCTACTATGCACGCTTCGTACTCTGCTGTGTTATTGGTTGAGTTGTACTTAAGCTTGATGGCCAATGGGGTGGGGGTTCCATCAGGTGCTACAAGGATAACCCCGACTCCATAGCCTAATTGATTGGCGGCCCCATCGAAATACATTTTTCATAAATCCTCCCTTACCTCCATCACTTCTTCATCAGGGAACTTGAATTCTCCTTTCTCCCTAGTTTCCACAGCGAAGTCAGCTAGGTACTCGGCGATGGCTCTCCCCTTAACAGATTTGGAAGTGACATAACTGATATCAAACTCGGCTAGCATCATGGTCCATCGGGAAATCCTACTGGTCAAGGCAGGTTTTTCAAACAGGTATTTGAGCGGATCCATTCGGGAGATTAAGATCACGAGGAAGGCTAACATATAATGCCTAAGGCGACCGGTACACCAGACTAAAGCCCAACATGCTTTCTCTAAGGGTGAGTACTTCAACTCGTATCCGGTCATCCTTTTACTCAAATAATAAATGGCCTTTTCTATGTGTCCTTCTTATCCTTCTTGGGCCAATATGCATCCCATTGAATCTTCGGTCACAGAAAGGTACAGCAGCAAAGGCTTCCCGGGTGAAGGTGGTGACAGGACAGGTGGGTTTTGGAGGTAAGTTTTGATATTATCGAAGGCTTTCTGGCACAAGGTATCCCACTCGAACTTCTCTCCTTTTCTGAGCAATTTAAATAGCGGGTCGCAGGTCATGGTGAGCTTTGAGATAAAATGGCTTATGAATTGTATTCTACCCAAGAACCCCCTCAGCTCTTTTTCATTTTTGGGTGGCTACATCTCGACTATGGCTTTTATCTTGGTCGGGTCTACTTCGATCCCCCTCTGAGTAATAAGGAACCCTAACAATTTTCCTGTGGTGACTCCGAAGGTACAATTCTGTGGGTTCAATCTCATCCTAAACTCCCTTAACCTCCCGAAGAATTTCCTCAGAGCCTCCAAGTGACCTCCCCTCTCCTTAGATTTCACAATCATATCGTCCACATAAACTTCCACCTCTTTACGGATCATGTCGTGCAATAATATGGTAGCGGCCCGCTGATATGTTGCTCCTACATTCTTGAGCCCGAATGGCATCACCTTATAGTAGTATGTTCCCCATGGCATGATAAAAGTGATTTTCTCTCTATCTTCCAGTGCCATCAGGATCTGGTTATAGCCGGAGAACCCATCCATAAAGGACAGAAGCTCATGTCCGGCGGTGTTATCAACGAGGACGTCAATATGCGGTAAAGGGAAATCGTCTTTAGGGCTTGCTTTGTTTAGATCTCGAAAATCAACGCAAACCCTAACACGACCATCCTTTTTGGGGACGGGCACTATGTTGGCAATCCATTCTGGATACTCGGTGACCATCAAGAATCCGGCTCTTAACTGCTTTTCAACCTCCTCTTTAACTTTGAGTGCCCATTCAGGCCTCATTCGCCTCAACTTTTGTTTTACTAGCTTAAAGTTTAGGAAAATGGGGATGTGGTGTTGGACTATCTCCGGATCAATACCTGGCATATCATTATAAGACCATGCAAAAACATCTTTGAATTCATTCAATAGATTGATTAGTTCTTTGCTTTCTTCATTGCTAAGTGTAGAGCCGATAAAGACATTTTGAGGATTATTTTCATTTCCTAGATTAATTGTTAGGGTGTTCTCTATGATTTTACATGCAGATTCATTTTCTTTTTCAATTAATTTTTGCAATTAATCAGGTATTCCACATTCATCACATTCATTAAGCGCATTCGAGTAGGCAGAATCAGTCATTCTTTCATTGATCTTGGCAGGAGTGATTACAACAGACATAGCGATAGTAAGATGCCTCATTTGGGCCATTACAAACTCTGGTTGAGGGGGATACTTATCACTAGACTCAAAGACCCACTCCTTGTTGGCCCCCTGCTTGAGCTCCACAGTGTTACAACCCGGCAGTCCCCCGGTTTTCGTCTTCTCTTCCTTTTCTGGCTTTGGCTCTTCTTCCAGCGCATCCTCATCATTCCCCTCCTCAACCTTGACTTCCAGACCCTTGTCTTCTTTTCCTTTTCCTTCGACTTTTATCCATCCTTCGCTCTGCATGACCGGTCCGTCTAGTACACCAATCCAATCGTTGACAGTAGCAGACTTTTCAGGCATTTGCAAAAACGGGTCTTTGTACTCAGAGAATTCATGAGAGAAAAAGATCTCGAACCCCGGCTTTAGACATTTGTCTTTCTGGTCCATCCATGGCTCTGGGAAGCCACAGAAGGGGAAATCTTCTCCTTCCTTCGCGAAGTAACTGTTGAGTATTTTTTTGATAGGGGTCCATTGGTGCGTCAGCTGTCTTCTTCCTTGCCCTCAGTTCCTTCTTTGTCGGCTGGTAACCTAAACCATGAGCGTGAGTCTGAGTTAGAATGTGCGGGAATTCAGGCATGCCTTGATGATTCTTTCCCAATCCCATGCCTGGGAAGAAACCCATATTTTTCATTATCCCTGCGACCAATGGACTGGCATACGGATCAAAGTATAGTGGCAGGAATTCTTTTGGCTTTTCCTCTTCAATCATGCCAACGAACTCGAATCCTCCCATATTTGCCCCTTCTTCTTGTAGTTGTAATTCCAAAACCGGTGTGCTTGATGATGCTTCGGACGAACGAACCCAGCTGTCCCTGAGAATGTCATAGACTTTGCTTTTCCAAACGCATTTTACCTTTTGGTGAATGGTGGACTGTATGGCACCCAAGCTATCCAACCATGGCCTTCCTAGCAGTAGATTAAAGGAAGCGGGGATATCAATGATTTGGAATTCAGCTTCTTTCTCCACTGGTCCAATAACAAGATTAAGAAAGATGATGCCCATGACCGTTCTCTAAGTGTTGTCATATGCCCTGACCTTTTGCTCAGAAGGCACGAAAGACGATTCATCTAAGCCCATCCGTTTGGCTGTTCGAAAGGGGCATACATTCAGAGCAGACCCATTGCCAACGAGACAAGCGGGCACGGTGTTCCCCAATCATTCAACAGTGATATACAACGGCTTTTTGAGCATGGGTCCTCCGGGGGGCATGTCATTTGAAGAAAAGGTAATAGCCAAGGTTGGAATTCTGCCAATCATTCCCACGATATCTTCCGGTGCTGTGTTGATGGGAACATCAGATTGATTTAGAGCATCCAACACTGCCTGCTTGTGGCGTTTTGATGCTATTAGTAACCCCCAAATGGTGATATTGGCCTGAGTTTTCTTCATCTACTTTAGAACCCTGTCTTCTTCCTCTTCTTCGTTCATCTTCCCTTTTCCCTTGTCCAACTCTCTCCCTGGATGATCTTCCTCTAGCTCATGCAGTTTAAAGTGTCTGCCCGACCGAGTTAAATGACTGACATCTTCTCCTGTCCACAGATTATCAACTTCTGAATCAACTTTCAAAGTACCTTTCCCATCTCTGTTTCTTTGTCGCTTTCATACCAAAGATCGTCTTCTACCTGGCTCACGTCTCGACCGTCACTCCCTTGAATCCACCAGTCTGACTGTTCCATTTTACTCTTCTCCGGCTGATCCTCCAAAGCACAGATTGTCGAATCCTTAGGTAGCTGGTATGACTTTCTTAGTGTCCCGGCCTTAGTGATTAGCTTAGACGGATTGAAGGTTGCTTCTTCCATCCCCAAGAGATAAAGGCCCTGCGGTGGTGGCACAGCTTGATGATTCAAAAGCGGATTTCTAGTAACATTTGGAGCTTTGGTAGGTGGTTCCGAAATTACTTTGTTTTCAATGAGGTTCTGGATTTCGTGCCTTAATCTCATACATCGATCCGTTGAGTGACCCTTCTGCTGATGAAATTTGCAGAAGAGGTCCCCTTGGAAATTTGGCGGAAGTGGACTTGGTAAGGGTCGAGGTTCCAACTGACGGAGATGCCCTTTCGCTAACAGTCTATCGAGGGCAGTTGCTAGTGACACTCCCAAATCTGAGAACTTTCTTGGTGCTTTGTCCCCTCCTCTCCTCGGTGTTATGTCAAATTTCTTTTCTGGCCCATTCAGTGCATTGACATCGGTGGGGCCGGAGTGACCCCCCGTTTGTCCTCCGTTGGACCCATAGTTTGGCCTCCTGTACCGGTTTGGTTGTTCCTCTCTCTTGATTACCCCCTCTTGGATTGCATCTTCTATCCTCGTCCCGACATCAAAAACCTCAGCAAAAGTGTTGATTGACTGGAATCTCATCTTTTCTTGGTACACTGGTTGTAGGTTCTTCATCAGCATTCGGATCTGGTCCTTCTCAGACTGCCTTTGTACCATTTTAGCTGCCTTTCCACTCCATCTGCTCAGGTATTAGGCGAATGATTCTTTATTCCCTTGCCTAGTGGTCTCCAAATCTCGGACAGTGACATCTAAATATTGATTGTACTTGTATTGTGCCATAAATGCTTTGATCACTTCTTCCCACACCCTGGTTTTT